>CM044003.1:53378622-54866747 GCA_024085815.1 Flaveria linearis | reverse complement strand
ACTCACTCAAATGGCCGGTCTCACTAAAGCTGATATGGAAACTGGTACCATGACCAAGTCCCCACTAATCACCCCTGAAGACTTTGACACATGGTGCACAAGAATGGAAGGCTTCATCAAGGATGTGGGACTCCATTGTTAATGGTCCATTCATACCAAGCACTACCTCTGCTACTGGTAATCTTATCATTCCAAAAGATGTGGATGATTAGTCAGAAGAAGATAGGAAAAGAATAGAGCTTGATCAAAGGGCTATGAATTCTCTTCAAACTGCCCTTCCAAACTCCATCTACAGAGGCTTCAAGAAGTGTAAGACAGCTAAAGATCTATGGGAAGCACTAAAGCTCATGTATGAAGGATCCAAGGAAACTAAAGAGAACAAGAAGGATCTCTTAAAGCAGTAGTTTGAAAACTTCACTTTCAAGGCTAGTGAGACCTTGACTCAACAATACTTCAGGTATGTTGAGATAGTGGATACTCTGGTGGATATTAGAGTAACTCTTGAGAACAGGGACATAGTAAGGAAGTTCATGTCTTCCCTTCCAAAACTATGGACACACTATTGTGTTGTGATCAAGAGAACTTCAGACCTTAAGACTCTTACACTCATAGAGTTGTATGGTATTCTTAGTGCATTCCAGATGGAGATGAACATGCAAAACTCCTCTGGTAACTCCAATAACCAACTGAGTTCACCCCTTCATATGGTTGAAAGGTAAAGCATAGAACCACAACATCAGTCGCTATGCTACCCTGACAACTCGCAAAATGGACCCTACATTACTCTACCTGAGTCTCCAAGGTCTCAACAGGCTCAACACAACTCCTTTCAGGATAGTTGTGCCTTTGTCTCTGGAAGTGGACACTCTTGTGATTTTCAATATTGCTTTGATGATCTTGAGTGCTTCAGCCCAGATGATGTAGAGTATGTGAACATTGTCCAATACATGGATCTTTTAACTTAAAGAGTAACGAAGTTCTTCAAGAGAACTAGAAGGCAATTCCCTTAAAACCCTACCAACAGCAAGTTTGGGTTTGACAAGACCAAAGCAAAGTGCTACAACTACAACCAACTGGGTCACTTTGCTAGGGAGTGCGAGGCTCCCAAGAACAACTCGGGAACCCCACAGGCCTCCACATATCCCTCAACCTCGAAGTCTGAAGAAAAAACAACTGAAATAGCTGCAATAGCTCAAGATGTTGACTGGAGCTTCATGGTATAGGATGTGACTCCTGCTCAAGCACTCATGGCCGGAACAGATGATGCCCAGGTATATGAACATCTTTGTACTCTAGCCTTTATTGCTAAAGTTAAACTTTACAAGGATTACAATATGGAAATCAGATCTGATGTTGAGTCTTTAAATATCTTAAAATCTGACTTTAAAAGAGCTGAATCTAACTATCAAAAGAAAATTGAGGAGTTAGAGAAAACTGTGTCTCTTTTTGTTGGACCAAAAGAACCAATGAGCCTGATCAAAAAAACCTTTAAGTCCCATAGACATCATAACAACTGCTGAAGGCTTCATCAGCTGATGACAACAACTGAAGACTTCATCAGCTGAAGATCAAGTGCTGAACACATCAGCTGAAGTTCAAGTACTGAAGACATCAGCTGAAGTTCAAGTACTGAAGACATCAGCTGAAGTTCAAGTGCTGAAGACATCAGCTGAAGTTCAAGTGCTGAAGACATCAGATGAAGTTCAAGTACTGAAGACATCAGATAAAGTTCAAGTGCTAAAGACATCAGAGGTTGTCACAACAGCTGAAGTAGTACTCTTCAGTTGTTGTGATGGTTTCTTTTCAGTAGTTTTCTATTTTAGTTTCAGTAGCTTTCTTTTAGTACTTTACTAAATGTAAAACGTCTGAAGAGCCTGTTCTTCAGACGTTGTAGTTCAGTAGTTATAGTTTCAGTAGTTATAGTAGTTCTACACTTAGCTTTTCTGTTGGAAGAAGATGTCAGCTGTTGTAGATATCTTTAGTAGTTTAGTTTAACTTTCAGTAGTTGTTGTATAACGGTTAGATGTCACTATCAAGTGACATCAGCTGACGTCACCATCCTTATAAAATGGAGGCTGACCTAATTTTGTCATCGCCAAAGCATGTATTGAATGAAATATTCCTTTTTACAGAAATACCTTTTTCTCTATATAACCATACTGTTCCATTGATTTATCATTTGTGTTCTTGCTTGAATTTGTCTAAATCTTATACTATTCCGCTGCAAATCCTAATCTAATTGAACAAACTATATCTTAGATCCTTTTTCAAATGGTATCAGAGCTGGTTAATCATTATTGATTTAACAATTGATCATTGAAACTACTCTTCTGAGATCTACGTTTGATCGAATTAGCAAATTTTCAAGAATCGGTTATAGAGTTTGAGTTTATGTTGCTTCTGGTCAATTAATCTAAGGTTCTACGTGGTTTTGAGCTAGATTTGTTGAAATTACTCTGAAATTGCTTGAATTTGTGAAATGGCAACACCAACCAATGATCCTCACAATACTGGCTCCTCAACAAAGCCTCCGATGCTTGTTAGGAGTGAGTATAACATATGGAAACGACGTATGCTCCATCACCTGTCTGTCAACAGTGCAGGTTGTTAGAAATCTGTGGTGCATGGACCATACAAGCCTATGGTGAGTCTTCTGGAATCAAATGAAAGGATTCCGAAGAAACCTGATCAGTATTCGGATGAAGATCTAAAGCCATTCGAAATTGATGCTAAAGCCCATGGAATTCTGGCCACGGAACTGCCTAATGAAATCTATTCAGGGCTTATGCATCATGAAACTGCTCATGACCTCTGGGTTGCATTCAAAGAACAATTTGTGGGAACTGATGACGTCTTGGAAAATACTAGGGAAATCCTTGCCCAGCAATATGAGACATTCTCTTATAGGAAGGGTGCGTCTCTGACTCAATAGTTTGAGCGATTTTCCTGTTTGATTTCTGAGCTGAAGATGAGCAAACAAGAATATACAAACAGCCAGATGAATAACCAATTCCTCATATCCTTGCCTAAGAGATGGGACACATACACAATTGTCCTACGCTTTAGTGCAAATCTGGCCACTCTATCTCTCACACAACTTCATGGGAAACAACTGACATTCGAAAGAGAGATAGAACAGAAATGGAAGTTGTCTTCATCTGGAAAGCTCACTGATGACTTTGTACCAGGCAACACTGCCTTGGTTGGTTAGGAGTCAGAGTATGCTGCATCAGAAGGTTCATATGATGAGCATATTGATTTCTCTACAAACTATGGAGAACATGCTTTTGTTGGTGTGGATTGTAATTCTGGTGGTAGCAATGATAATCTGTGCTTTTTGATAGAGGACTTGAAAGGAATTCCGGATGATGATCTAGAAGAGACGGATATTTTGAGCCAAATGGCTATGATCAATATCAGATCTCAAAAGTTCTACAAAAGAACTGGTAGGAAATCCCCAGGTCTCTCTAGCAAAACCAAAGTTGGTTTTGACAAGAGCAAGTTAAGGTGTCATAAGTGCCATAGGCTTGGACACTTTGCAAGAGAGTGTAGATCATCTGGATCTAACTCATCTGCACCCTTTGTGACCTTCCCGGGCAATAGCTCACAAAATAAAGGGCAACATTCCACCAGTTCTGGTCATCCATCACAAGCTCAATCATCACCTGCGTATTTTGTTCCTCAAAGTCATATGCCATACCCTTACCCCTGCTTTTACATGCCTCAGACAAGTCAGGTTCAAGCACCCATTGCTCAACAACCATATGCCCTTCCTGGGCCTCAATCATCTCAATCTCATCAACAATCTCAATCTCAACCACATCACAGCTTTTTCACCCCTAGTGTTGTTGACTGGAGCAGTCTACCAGATGATATGTCTGGTCATCATGAACAACTGTTCCTTGGTGCTGGTCAACATGGTGGTGACAATCCTTTTGGAAATCTTGCTCTTATGGCTCGGGAGTCTACTGATGGTTCAACCTCAAATGCTTCAACATCACAGGTATCCTTAGAGGCCAAGGCCAAGTTATGTTCTGAATCATGCATAGCCACATTTGCATCTATTAGAGAAGCAAATGTAGCTCTAGTTAACAAAAATCTTGAGCTAGAAAACATAATTTCCAAAAGAAAAGCTTAGTTTGAGTCGGTGATAAATGAAAAGAATGATGAGATTTACAAATTAAAATGTCAAATCACTGATGATAAAGCTAAGGAAGAGGTACTTTTAGAGAAGTATAAGGACCTCAAATAAACTCTTGCATCTACCCAGGTAGAGTGTGAACGCTGGGTAATATCATGCAAGGGTTTTGAAATGCTTTTAAGCAAACAAACAACTTCCAATGTGAAGTTCGGAATTGGTTATAATCACACTGCTCCTCCTACAGATTTTACTCCTAGGTTAGAAGTAGAATCTGAAGGAGAAAGTAATAACCAATCCACCTCATCATGTGATTCATCCTCTGATAATACACCAAAATTAGAGGATGAAGTTAGCATTTATCCCTCTAAAAACCAATCAGCTGATAATGAAACAGTTGATGGTTCAAATGCTGACAGTCACATGATCAGAAAAGAGTTGATCACTTCAGGTGTTGTCTAAAAAAGTACTCAAAGTACTGATGGGCAAGTTATAACACCTGAAGAACAAACCCAAACTACTGAAAGTGGAAAGGGTTTGAAAACTGCTGACAAATCTATCAGGAAGTTTGGTTAGCCGAAAGATGGGAGGTCTCTTAACAATATTTATAGAGTGAAAAAAAAATTCTTTTTTCCTTAGTTTATTTGACCAAATACACGACCAATTCTTTTTTCCTTAGTTTATTTGACCAAATACACGGCAAAATACAATATTTATAGAGCGAAAAAAATTTCTTTTTTCCTTAGTTTATTTGACCAAATACACGGCCAATTAATGTTTGGATAAAAATCCTGTCCCCCATCATTCCATTTCGAGGACTTACAGAAATACCTTGAAAGGAAGAAAACTACAAGTACTGATAGAAAACTGCTGAAGAACAAATCTTCAGTAGTTAAGAATCCTTCAATACTTACCACAAGTACTGAAAGGAAGAAAGTACTGAAGAAAAAATCTTCAGTAGTTTCATCTTCTTCAGCGGCTGATCAACAAAAGATGAAGAAAAAGCCATGTGAAATATGTGGCTTATTCAATCATCTCACTGATGATTGCTGGTACAAAAAGGGTTCGAAACTCAACAAAGATAAGAGCATAAAAGAGAAAATTAACAAAATGAAAGTTGAGTTTGAAACAAAGTTTGTTCCAGCAGCATCCAAACCTGAAACCCCAAAATCATTAAAGCAATCCAAAAAGAAGGAAGGGGTTAATCAGGAAACAGCTGAAGGTGTTCACAAGAAGATGATGCAACACAGGAATCCATCAAAATCAAGCACTGATGTGTCTGATGAGCTAAAGGCTTTAGCAACCAATCAGACACAACTTGTTATGATGGTTCAACATCTATTAGGGAGAGTCAACCAAATAGATGTTCCTGTGATTAAACCACAAAAAAGGAAACCTAAGCCTAAAACAAAGGAACCCTTTTCTGCACCATCTCCTTCACCACAAGCTGCAACTCATGATAAACCAGTTAGTATGTAATTTCTTGATGAGACAGACCCAAAACCAAAATGGTTTGGGTCTCAAAAGCTAACTAGTTTCTTGTGATGAATGCAGGGTTCTTCAGCATGCCAAAGAAGCATCTTTTATGTGGACAGTGGAGGATCCATGCATATGACAGGGAGCAACTCTCTTCTTAATGACTACTCTCAAGGAAAGAAGGGGTTTGTTTTTTTGGCAATGATGCTAAGGGTTACATCATCGACAAAGGCTTTGTTTCCAATGGTGAAATAAGGTTTGATGATGTCAACCATGTGGAGAATCTCAAGTATAATCTCTTGAGTGTCAGTCAAATGTGTGATAAAGGTCATGTTGACCTTTTCACCAGTCAGAACTGCAGGATTCTGTCTTCTAAAGTTCTGAGTTTGATTGACAAGGTATTGGATTATCATACTCTCTTGAAGTCCAACAGGATAGGCAGAGTATATGCCTTGGACTTGTCAAAGAAAATTGATCTAAAAGGCCATCCTTTCCTGTTCTCCAAGGCTTCTCCTCAGGAATCTACTCTATGGCATAGAAGGCTTGGTCATGTGAATCTCAAAATTATGAACCAGCTGATTCACCATGGTTTAGTAAGAGGATTGCCAATGAAGGAGTTCAAATGTGATGACAACTGCTCTGCTTGCTTAAAAGGGAAGCAACACAATGTATCATTCCCTCCAATAGAAGAGCCAAAGTCCACTGCCTGCTTACAATTATTGCATATGGATCTTTTTGGTCTATTAAGAGTGATGAGCATGGAAAAGAAGAAATATTGTCAGGTAATTATGGATGATTACTCTAGATTTTTATGGACTTTCTTCTTGCACTCCAAAGATGAAGCTGCACAAACTATAATGAACTTTGTGTTGTATGTTGAGAAACAGTATTCCCTTCCAGTCAGGTGTGTGAGGAGTGATAATGGCATAGAATTTAGAAATCACACACTTGATGAATTCTACTTGTCAAAGGGAATCAAGCGGCAGTTCAGCATTCCAAGAACTCCTAAACAAAATGGAGTGGTGGACAGAAAGAATAGGACACTTGGTTAAGCTGCCAGATCAATGTTGGCTGATTCTGGGTTGCCACTAACCTTTTAGGCTGAAGCTATCAACACAGCTTGCTTTGTGCAAAATAGAGTATTAGTAAATCAGAGGTTGATGAAGACTCCTTATGAAGTGTTGCATCATTTGGCCCCTTTGATTTCATTTTTTAAAGCATTTGGGTGTCCCTATTATATTCTCAATACAAAGAATCCACTTCAGAAGTTTGAATCAAAGGTGGATGCAGGGTACTTTGTTGGATATTCATCTGCTTGCAAGGCATACAGAGTTTTCAACTGCAGAACAAAGATGGTTGAAGAAACTTTGCATGTGAAGTTTAATGAATCTCCAAAGGATAAAATTACACAAAACCTTGTGGAGCTATTTGATTTGGACATGCTGCAATATGTTCCTTATCAGTCTCCAGCTGTTGCAATTCCTGATACTCCATCTCCAACTGCACACAGTTCTCCACCTGGTGGTACTGATGATGATGCTAACAGTACTCACCTTTTTAGGTTTAGTGATCAACTGCCTGATTCATCTAAACCTGATGCTCCTGTACCTTCAGCAGCTCCATCCACAACAAATGCTGATGAGATTTTTGAATCATCTACTTCATTTGAGTTATCATCTCCTATATGGTTTCAAGAATCTCCATCAACATCTGCTGCTGCTGAATCTCCTACAAACACTTGCACAGATCTCATTGTTTATCAAGAGCTGAAGGATCATCAAATGTCTCAGATCATTGGTGATATCAATGCTAGAGTCTCAACCAGAAGTCAATTGTCAAATTTCTGCTTCTATGCTCTCTTCATCAGTCAACAAGAGCCAAAGAATTATCATGTTGCATTAAGAGACAATGGATAGGTTGAAGCTATGCAACTTGAGCTTCTTCAGTTCAAAAAGCAACAAGTGTGGGAGCTGGTTCCTTTACCACAAGGTAAGTGTGCAATAGGCACTAAATGGGTGTTTAGGAATAAAACAGTTGAAAAGGGTCAAATTGTCAAGAACAAGGCTAGACTGGTTGTACAGGGGTTGGCACAAGAAGAAGGTATTAATTATGATGAAACCTTTACCCCTGTAACCAGACTGGAAGCAATCAGATTATTCTTAGCTTATGCTGCTTTCCATAATCTTAAAGTATTTCAAATGGATGTCAAAAGTGCATTTTTATATGGTAAAATAAAAGAAGAGGTTTATGTGTGTCAACCACCAGGTTTTGAGGATAACAAACATCCAGATTGGGTGTATAAGCTTGATAAGGCTCTATATGGGTTGAAACAAGCTCCTAGAGCCTGGTATGAAACATTATCAAATTTTCTTCTTCAAAATAATTTCACTAGAGGCTCCGTAGACAAAACTTTATTCATAAAGAAAGTTGGACAACATAAGCTACTAGTTCAAATTTATGTTGATGATATTAGTTTTGCATCCTCTGATCCACAGTTGTGTGATGAATTTACAAAGTTAATGCAACAAAAGTTCAAAATGAGTGCCATGGAGAATTATAGTTCTTTCTGGGTTTGTAAATCAAACAAAGGGCTGATGGAACTTTCATTCATCAGTCCAAATATACAATATATTTTTTGAAAAAGTTTGATTTACAAAACTGTAAGCCCTGTTCTACTCCCATGAGCAGCACCACACAACTGGATGTTGATCAGAAAGGTAAAGCGGTTGATAAAACCCTTTACAGATGTATGATTGGGTCCTTGATGTACCTTATAGCTTCTAGACCAGACATTATGTTTGCAACTTGTGTCTGTGCTAGATTTCAGGATGCTCCTAAAGAGTCCCATTTGATTGCAGTCAAAAGGATCTTTAGATACTTGCAAGGAACTAAATCTCTAGGACTTTGGTATTCCACTGGGCACTCTTGCAAATTAGTTGCTTTCTCTGATAGTGACTATGCAGGGTGCAAAGTCACCAGAAAATCCACTTCTAGTGGATGCCAATTTCTAGGCAATTGTTTAGTTTCTTGGCAGAGTAAGAAACAAACTTCAATTGCTACATCAACTGCTGAAGCAGAGTACATTGCTGCTGCAAGTTGTACATCTCAGGTACTCTAGCTTCAGAATCAATTATTGGATTATGGCATTACAGAGGCTAAGACTCCATTACTAATGGATAGTGCTTCAGCTCTTTGTATTGTTAAGAATCCAGTCCATCATTCTAGGACCAAACATATTGAGATCAGACATCATTTTATTAGGGATTGTTATGAAAAAGGTCTGATTGATCCAAAGTTTGTTCCTAGTGCTGATGAACTTGCAGATATATTTATTAAGCCTTTGGACAGTGCTACTTTTCAAAATCTGGTGCTCAGGCTTGGTATGCTGCAGTTGGAATAAATTGAATAATACTGATGCTCTCAGATCACAAGTACTGATGAGCATTAATATACAAAAGTCAAATATAAGTACTGATGAGTTATTTAGTCTTTAGTATTTTTCATAACTACTGAAGACTAAAATATTTCAAAGTACTGAAGTACATTATTTGCTAAGAAGAACTGATGAAGTTACAACTACTGATGTAATTATAACTCCTGATGCCTTTTTCCAACAAATAAGTACTGAAGAACAAATTTTGTCCAAAAGTACTGATGTGTAATCTTCCACATAAGTACTGAAGACAATATTTGTTCACAAGTTCTGAGGAATAATTTATTTCAACAGATCTTCTGAACATTAGTTCACAAGAGCTGACGAATAAATATTCCAAAGAGATGATGACCAATGAAGCATCTGAACATCACACAAAAAGTCTGATGAGTAAATGTTGAGGTCAGAATGAAACATCTGATTTGATGACAATAGCTGATGATTAAATTTACTCTTCAGCTGATTCAAACTACTGCTATTTCATATCCAAACAACTGAAGCCAAAAACATGTCTTCAGCAGTTTTCAACTACTGATGACTAACACCAAGTCTTCAGTTGTTTACAACCTCTGAAGATGAAAACCATATCTTCTGTAGTTTTCAACTACTGATGACTAACACCAAGTCTTCAGTCATTTACATCCTCTGAAGGTTAAAACCATGTCATCAGTCGTATCAAACACCTGATGACTAACACCAAAACCTTCAGGCTTTTTCCATCAGCTGTTTCATGACCATACCCTATAAATACCTAACCCTAACTTCAGAGTTTTTCATTCTCACAAACCCTATTATTCAAAACCTCTGACCTTCCCTCCTGCATTAATGGCGACCATGCCACTCAAACCACGACACAACTGTGTAGCCTACCTCACAAAATCAGCCTTTTGGACCAAGTTCGATGCCGCCATCGATCTGATGGTAAAATCTCCTTACAAAACGGCCTTTCTTCTAAATCCAATCATCCACGCCGAATCCCTCAAATAGTTTTGGAAAAACATCACCATTACAACTAGTGAGAATCACGCCGAGGTCACTCTCCAGTCGTTTGTCAACCAACAGAAGGTGGTCATCACTTCTGACATCATTCTACAAACCCTAAATCTGAATGATGCCACCTCGTCACTGAGTATCCTAAGGGCACAACCGACTTATCTTTTGCCCACCATGGACACCAAGGTGACCTCCGTGCTTTAACAATCCTGAAGAAGCACTTTCATGATCCTGAACGACTTATGTTTCACATGGTCAATGTGTGCCTTGCCCCCAAATCATATTCATGGGCTCAAATGTCATCAAGGTGGTAGCAGGTATTGTACTCTATCCTTGAGCAACAAAATCTTAATTTTTCTGAAATAATCTTTTTAGAAATAAAAGATATGGCTATGAAACCTGTGGCTATCAGATGGATATTATATCCAAGGTTCCTCATGGCCATTATTGAAAACCAATTAAAAACTGAGGGCCTTGTTGGCCTAGGAGTCCCTGCTCTGGCTGTATTGCCTGAAGTATACTCCAGGCACAACTCAGACACACACCTCAAATTGGCTGCCAAGCTGCTAAACCCCAAGAAGCGGGAACCCACAGCCTCCTCCTCCAAACCCAAAGTCCCCACCAAGCCAAAAGCTAAAAAGCCCAAAAAGGCTACTCAGGGAGTTGAGTCCTCAGATGATGCCCCTGCACTACAAAGGCAGGAAGTAGCTACTGGTACTAATTCCCGAGTAGTTACAAGGACTCTACCACCACAACCGCTCAGGCATCCTCTCAACAGGATCCTGAAGCAACCACTTCTAGGGCAACCACATTTCTAGAACCTATCTCACTTGAGAAGGTTACCATTGAAGAGCACCACTCTCCCAGGTGCAAACTGATTCACCCCTATCTCCTATTGCAACCGCACCGCAAAGTCCAACCATTATAATTGCAAAAGTGCTGACCCAGCTCAACACTCCACCCTCTCCCCATGAACCTATTACAACTAGGCAAACCTCAACCACTGAGAGGGAGGATCCAAGTGTTGCTGAGAGCCCACAACACAGGGATTACAATGTTCTATCTCCCTGTGCGGAAGAGGAGATCAGAACATCTGGTGAGGCTGCCACTTCTCCTGCTTCAGCAGGTGAACAGGGTGAAGTTGGTAACATCTCTAAGTCCTCACCAGAGGCAACTGCTGATGAAGGATTTCATCATGAGGCAGGAAGTCCCCAGTTCCAAGACAAAGGGGTACATGTGCATACTGATCCACACTCAGCACATGTTCATCCTGATATAATCAGGAGGTCAGGTGATTCAGCTAACACTAATGATGACCTGGGCTTCTTTTACGATGTTTTAGCCCAAAACACTATTCTTGAGGATGAGGTAAGTAGATTAAAATCACTACTTGAAAAATTCTCTTAAGAATCAATTCCATCTGCCAACATTCACCCACAGATGGCACCTTCTTCTGAATGTCTCCCACACACAAAGCCACTCCCAAATACTCAGCCACCAGCCTCTGCTTCTGGCACCATTTCTCAGGGACAGAACCCCTCTGAGCAAATGGTTGCTATCTTTAAAACATCCCTACCTCTCATCACTCCCATCATCACTGATATTATGAATCACACCCTTGATGAGAGGCTTTCCTCAAACATTAAAACCCTGGTTGATGATGTTGTGTTAAAGACACTTTCTGACATTCACACCCCTGCAACCAATGCAACCAAAAAGGGGGTGTCTAAGTCAGTGAAAGCAATCAAGAGGAATAGAGAAAGAGGTGGAGAAGGAGGTGGAGAAGGAGAAGGAGATGGAGAAGGAGTCTGAAGAACAAAAAGACTTTCATGTTACATATAAGAAGAAGAAGGGTGGTGAAAGTGAAAAGACTCCTGATGAAAAGAAGCTGGAGGATATGATCAAGAAAGCTGATGACCAACACAACAGATCAATGGATAAAATCATTGATCAGCTGTTTAGGAAAGGCTTTTATACAGCTAAACTTGATTCTGAGATCAGGAGGTTGGAGATTTAGGAGATTGAACACCGATGGTATTGCTATAGTGAAAAAGAGAAGGAGAGACTTGAAGGTATGGCAAGATTCATTTCGAAGTATCTGGGGAGATCAGTCCTTGAGGTCAAATCATGGTCCAGGGACAGTATCTTGGAAATAACCAACAAGATCTGTTCGTCCGAGGTATTCACTAAAGGGATGATCATAGAAGCCCTGAATGAAGCTGGTGCTGGGAGCAGGACTGATCTAGCCAAGCACACCAAAGCTTCTTTTACAAAAATGCTAGAACAGCCTGTCCAATCTGCCACACTAAAACAACCCACATCACAACCCACAAAACCAACTCCCTTTCCCAAGAAACCAATAGCCGATGATGCACCTAAGAAGAAGAAGAGAAGGGTGTTGAGGTTGAAGAAGAAGAAGAAGTAGATGATGAGGATGAGGACAGGCTGCCTATTTTAGCTGTCATTACATTGTCTAAGGCCAAGTGTCAACCAACACTCACTCCTGCCATCCAGATGGAAACTATGAAGATAAAAACTTGAAGAAGAGCAACAACATAAACTATATGATGAAGAGATGTTAAGAATGGTTGACAAAGTTTATACTCAAACCACATCAATTATAACAATGATAAAACATGCTCAGAGGTTATATGCTCTTAAACAAACTTTTCAATATCAGAAGGAAAAAATAAGGATTTGGCCTGATCCCTGGGTGAGTCATAGGATTCACAAGAAAGACATTCCACACAGAAACAATGGCCAAGTGAATAAGATCATAGATGCAGTGATCATGCTAGCCATTGTAGTATCACCCTGGGAGATCCTAGAAGACTTCAAGAAAGCCTATAAAGCCAATTATCCCCCACAAAAGTTGTTGGAGAACAAAATGGTGAAAAAGAGGTTAGTGTACAAGAGGCTTGAGGAAGTCAGACATAATGAACTCCAGTTGTTGCTAGAGGGTAATCACCCTCATGAATTTGCTTACAGAGAAATCACAACTGTGGAGTTAAGGAATGGGAAACAGGTCAAATACTTGTCTGAGTACTATGGGCCAGAATTCTTTTTGGAGGGAGAAGCTGAAGATCTTACCATGGAGGATCAAATAGTCTTAATTGAGGCCTATGTGAGAGAGTCTTACAGACTCATAGTTGGGAAGTAGGTTCCATGGATGGGGTATCAGCTCTATGTCCAGTTCCCCAAGACAAAGTTCCCATCCATCCTTGCTAATCAGATCTTTGAATACTCTTCCCTGGCCTGTGCTGATATTGGTCATTTCTGAGCTGATCCAGAAGAAAAAGACAAAACTTTTATGCCTAATAAATGGGATATCAATAAAGTTAAAGGTTTTGGCTGCATTGGTTCAGGGGGAGTTTGTTGGACCAAAAGAACCAACGAGCCTGATCAGAAAAACGTTTAAGTCCCATAGACATCATAACAACTGCTGAAGGCTTCATCAGCTGATGATAACAACTGAAGACTTCATCAGCTGAAGATCAAGTGCTGAAGACATCAGCTGAAGTTCAAGTACTGAAGACATCAGGTGAAGTTCAAGTGCTGAAGGCATTAGCTGAAATTCAAGTGCTGAAGACATCAACTGAAGTTCAAGTACTGAAGACATCAACTGAAGTTCAAGTGCTGAAGACATCAGAGGTTTTCACAAGAGCTGAAGTAGTACTCTTCAGTTGTTGTGATGGTTTCTTTTTAGTAGTTTTCTATTTTAGTTTCAGTATTTTTCTTTCAGTACTTTACTAAATGTAAAACGTCTGAAGAGCCTGTTCTTCAGACGTTGTAGTTCAGTAGTTATAATTTCAGTAGTTATAGTAGTGCTACACTTAGCTTTTCTTTTGGAAGAAGATGTCAGCTGTTGTAGACATCTTCAATAGTTTAGTTTAACTTTCATTAGTTGTTGTAATAACGGTTAGATGTCACTATCAAGTGACATCAGCTGACGTCACCTTCCTTATAAAAGGGAGGCTGACCTAATTTTGTCATCGCCGAAGCATGTGTTGAATGAAATATTCCTTTTTGTAGAAATACCTTTTTCTCTCTATAACCATACTGTTCTATTGATTTATCATTTGTGTTCTTGCTTGAATTTGTCTAATTCTTATACTATTCCACTGCAAATCCTAATCTAATTGATCAAACTAGATCTTAGATCCTTTTTCACTTTTAAAACCTGAACAAACCAACTATAAGACACAAATCAAAGATCTGATATCCAAGCTGTCTGAAGCTCAAGCCTATCTTATCACTGCTGAGGCTCAGGCTAGGAGGCAAGCTATTGCTGAGCAAAACTTCCAAGCTATTCTTGCATCATCCTCCCATTCCAAAATGTTTTATCAAAACAAAGGAGGGTTGGGAACCAATGAAATAGCTCCACCACACTCTTATGAGTCTATTAGACAACCTAGATGTGGTGCTGAGGAGCATGAGGCTCCAACTGCTGACCCTTCTTCACTAAAGTTGAAGGATGATGCAACGATAGTGGCCACCACAAGGAAGAAACAGGTAAATGCACCCATCTCCTCCAATGAAGACGAAATCCTAACCACCAAGGCAAGAAGAAGCAGAGCTAAAGCTGCTAGAAAGACAGCCAAGAAGGTTGCTGAGTCTAAGCTAAAGATCGACCTAAAGCAAAAAGGTGTCTTTATCTCACCTTGATTTCAAGTGTTAGGTACCTCTGATTCAGGAAAGGAGTGTAATACCAGCACTCCTATCCTATCAATGGATCAGAAGTTGAAAGGGAAAGTTGCTGATGAAGAAAAGAAGCCCAAGAAATAGCAACCCTTAAATTCCCAAAAGACTAACATCGTATGCATAATGTGTGGTCTGCACAACCATATGGCAAAAGATTGTTACTACAATCCAGCAAGCACACATTATGCAAATAATGTTAGAAAAGAAGGATTCAGGGAAGGTTTCATATTTGGACCATTTCAAACGGTTCAAATGATGAAAAAGGGAAAGTTGGTCTCGGAAGCCAAGTTGCTTTCGAAAGAAAATGCTTCTTCTGAAGGGAAAATGGCTTCGGAAGCCAAAGCTTCAAAGGTTTGGAAGAACAAGAAAGCCTCCCTGAAACCAACCCAGAAGAAGACTACTTCGGAAGAAAAGGTGGTGAAGGCATCTTCTGAAAAAGAGAGAAGCTTCGGAAGAACTCCATGCTACAAAAGCCTCAGCAAGCTCATCCTCAAAGATCAACCAAAGGATGGATTGGAAGATCAAGGAAGATGCTACAGCCCAAACCTCTTCTTCAAAGACCTCTATTGAACCCCAATGCATATCTTTTGGTTAAATTATGTCATCATCTTTGGAAGAGCCCAAGACCAGCCAGGCTTGGGCTTCCAAAAAAAATTAACAATCTCATCTTATGTTTAGGGACATCCATTTGACAAGAACAACAATGTCTGGATTGTATATAGTGGATGCTCCAGGCACATGACAGGGAACAGATCTCTCCTTCAACAATTCTAGAACTATGGAGGACCTGTCAAATTGGAGGTGAGGCCGGAGGATATATTTCTGGCAGACGAAGTATATCAAATGGTAGATTAAACATTGACAAAGTTCACTTTGTCAAATAGCTTGAACCCAATCTGTTAAGTGTTTCTCAAATCTGTGACCAAAAGCATCAAATGCTTTTCATAGAACATGAGTGCATTATCTTCAAACCAGGGATGACAATTCCTCCAGAATTGGTGCTTCTTAAATCTCTCAGGAAAGGGCATATGTACAAGCTAGATATGAACAATGCTTCTCCTATGGGTGAAGTGTCATGTTCTCTTTTCAAAGATGATAATGGTGAATCAACACTATGGCATAAACGTATGTGTCATGTAAATTTTAAGGCAATGAATAAATTGGCTAAAAATAACTTGGTACGTGGTTTGCCTAAAAAGGAGTTTTTCTGCAAAGATAACTGTGTTGCCTGCCTGAAAAAGAAACAACACAGGACATCTCACAAATCCAAATGTGTTAATTCTATCACTACTCTATTACACTTATTGCACATGGATCTTTTTGGTCCCACAAGTATAATGAACATTGGAAGGAAATCATACTGACTTATGATAGTTGATGATTTTACAAGATTCACATGGGTATTCTTTTTAAGAATTAAAGATGAAACTACTGAAACTTTGAAATCTTTTTTTCTTAAAATAGAAAATCATATTGATCATAAGATTAAAATTATTAGAAGTGATCAAGGGACTGAGTTTAAGAACTTTGTTCTTGACTCATTCTATGACTCAAAAGGGATTGCCAGAAAATATAGTGCTCCAGAACGCCTCAACAAAACGGTGTTGAAGAGAGGAGGAACAGGACACTTATTGAGGCTGCTCGAACTATGTTAGCTGATTCAAAACTTCCTCTAACATTTGGGCAGAGGCTGTCAGCACTGCATGCTATTTGTAGAATAGAGTTCTTGTAGTTAAGCCCCATGGAAAAACCCCTTATGAGTTATGGAACAAAAGACCACCGTTCACTGGTTTTCTAAGGTCCTTTGGCAGCAGGTGTACCATACTTAACACAAAAGACAACTTAGCAAAGTTTGCTAAGAAGTCAGATGATGCTATCTTTGTTGGATACTCTTCTAGCTCCAAAGCTTATAGAGTATATAACATTAAGAATCAACAATTTGAGAAGTCATCCAATATAGTTGTTAATGACCACACTCCTTGTGTTAGGGGGAATGGACCTGATTATAGCTTTGACTTAAAATTGTTTCCAAACTATTCTAAACCATCTTGGGAGAATGTTTTAGTTGGAACAGGTGCACAAGGTGGTGCTGATGCTGACGCTAATCAACTATTTGAGCTACCCAGACCTCTTCCAAATTCTCCAAGAGCTGAAAGACAACAAGCTTCAACCATTCACAGACCTGATAGTGTAACTATCTCAAGGAATAGTGAAGCTTAAACAAGTGAATCACTTGATGAACCTCAAAACTCATTAGGTGATCCATTACAACACTAGGTTGAAGGAAGTAGTATTTTAAAGGAACAAGCAACTGTTAATACTACTTCACAGCCAACCATTGATGATGTTTCTCAGTCATTCAATCAGTCCTCATTAAATGACTTTGAAACAGCAGCTGGACAGAGTGTTCCAGTTCCTGATCAGAATATGTCCAACCTGGACCTATCTCTGCAACTGGAAGTGATTCCTCATCTTAGAATTCACAACACTCATCCAACTGAGAACATCATAGGGGATGTTAGTCAAGGTGTGATAACAAGAGGACAGACACATCATGGGAATGTCTGTTTGTACTCATGTTTTCTATCCCAAATGGAACCTAAGAAGGTAGAAGATGCCTTGAAAGATAGTAGTTGGGTTGAATCGATGCAAGAGGAGCTGCTTCAATTCAGAAGACAACAGGTCTGGAATTTATGCCCACTACCATCTGGTCAAGAACCCATAGGCACTAAATGGGTTTTCAGAAACAAAATGATGATAGAGGTTTGATTATCAAGAACAAAGCAAGCTTAGTAGTTCAAGGATACACCCAAGAGGAAGGAATTGATTATAGTAATGTCTTTGCACCTGTTACAAGACTTGAGGCAGTTAGGATCTTCCTTGCTTATGCGGCATCCAAGAACTTTACTGTCTACCAACTTGATGTCAAGTGTTCCTTTCTATATGGGGATATAGATAGGGAAATCTTTGTATGCCAGCCTCCAGGATTTGAAGACCCACAGTATCCCAACTATGTGTGCAAACTGGACAAAGCTCTATATGGGCTGCACCAAGCACCTAAGCTGTGGTATGAGACTCTATCTCATTTTATCCTAAAAAGTGGCTACACCAGAGGTACCATTGACAAGACTCTCTTCATTATAAAGTATAGAAAAGACATTTTGCTTGTTCAAGTTTATGTTGATGACATCATATTTGGTTCTTCAAATGACCAAATGTGCAAAGACTTTGAAAGCATCATGAAAAACAAGTTTGAAATAAGTTCCTTGGGAAGAATGGACTTCTTCCTTGGAATTCCGGTGAAGCAATTGAAGGAAGGATTCTTCATCAATCAATCCAAGTATGTCAATGACATCTTAGAAAGATTTGACATGAAGGACTGTAAGCCAACCAAGACACCCATACCCAGAAACCATAATCTTTGCCCTGACCTTGAGGGGGAGGATACTGATCAACATCAGTATAGAGCAATTATTGCTTCTCTGATGTACCTTACTGCTAGTAGACCTGATATCATGTTTGCTACTTGCATTTGTACAAGATATTAGGCTGCTCCAAAGGTGTCTCACCTAGCTGCTACAAAGAGAATTCTCAGATACCTCAAAGGAGCACCTAAACTAGGTCTCTGGTATCCAAGAAATAGTGATTTCAATCTCTATGGATACTCTGACAGTGATTATGGTGGCTGCAACATTGACAAGAAATCAACATGAGGAGGATGTCAATTTCTTGGTGGAAGGATCATCTCATGGCAATGCAAGAAACAATCATGTGTATCTATATCAACTGCTGAAGCTGAATATATTACTGCTGCTAGCTATTGTGCTCAGCTGCTGTGGATTCAGAACCAGATGTTAGACTATGGATTCAACTTCATGAGCACTCCGATCCACATTGACAACAATAGTGCTATCTCCATCACCGAAAATCCAGTGAAGCACTCCAATACAAAACACATTGATATCGGGCATCATTTCATTAGAGATATTCATGAGAAAACTCTGATCAAGCTAATCAAAGTTGACTCAAATGAACAATATGGTGATTTGTTCACCAAAGCTTTTGATGAACAGAGGTTTAAATATCTCATATCAGCTATTGGGATGATAAACATTGATTAAACTACCTATTTTGAAAGCTTTTTAATGTGTAATCTCTTGTGTCAATATAATCTAAGCCCTGTTACAAAAGATCTCTTTGAAATATTCCTAGTGTAAATTTCTTCCGAAAAGGAATTAACTCTAAGAAGATATCCCTTATTATCTTCCGAAGCCAAATTCCTCCATGGAAATTTACTTCTCGGAAGAATTTTTAGTCTCGAAAGAAGCAATTGATTTCACATCAGACCTACTTTCGAAGCTTATAAAACTCTTCATTCGAGAAAACAGTTCTTACCTTCGAAAGCAATGCTTTGCTTTGGAAGAAAGAGTCGCCTTCGGAAGACAAATTACCTTCGGAAATGTTTTACACTCGGAAAGAGAGTTTTTACTGTGTAACGGATATCTTTTTAGGCCCCACTCTGTAAAAGGTAAAGATTTTGGTAATGATTGTCAGATTATTTAAATTTATCCCTTGCTGCCATTGTCTTTTCATAACCGCAAACCATCATAACCGCCAAAAAACACCATAACCACCCATAGTTACTCCCCTCAGTCATCCCCCACTGTTTAAATAATCCAGACTTGTTCAACTTTTACCATTTACTGCCCTATAAGTTTCTTCACATCCAATTCACCTAAGTTCACACAGATCTTCGTTCACCTTTCACAATGGCACTAAACCCTCAGCACAACCAAGTCGCATTACTTGATTCTTCAAGAGATGCTGACTTCTCTGAAATCATCACCTTTCTCTCTGAATCAACCTATTTCACAGCCCTTACCGTTAACCCCACTATTTACTCAAACCAAATGGCTGAATTTTGGGGAAATGGTCGAGCAAAAACCCTAAATGGGGTTCGTATACTAAGGACCAACATTTGTGGACAGGAGTTGATCCTTACTGAACAACTCATCAGGGAGCATCTAGAGCTCCAGGATGAAGGAGCTCCTACTGAATTTCCCAAAGATGACTTAGACAACACTTACACTCTAATAGGATATGGAGGAGATGTAAGCAGGTCAACTGTGTACAAGTTTAACTTCTCCTACAACAGGAAGTTTCTCTTGCATATTGTTCTCCACTGTCTGTCCAATAAGTCAGGGGGATGGGATCAAATTCCCTATGAACTAGGATGCTTAGTTCATTGATTGGTGAGAGGCCCGCGCTTCAACTACTCAAGGTTTGTGCTGACTAACCTCATAGGGAATCTTCAAAGGGAAACATTCTTCATCTACCCTAGACTCCTTCAGCACATCATAAACTGTGAGTTGGACCAGAGTCAGCTTATCTGTGCAGCTGCTCTGACTGTCCCACATATGAGGCCTACCATCTTCAAGACTATGACGAAAATGTCCACCAACTTCACTGGAAGACGCACTGATCTACTTCCGGGTATAATTGAGCGCATAGCTCCTGGTGACATCCCTGTTAACCCCACAGGTGATGAACCCACACCAGCAACCGTCACCACAAATCTCACATTACCTTCTCCACCCATCACAATCACATATCAAAGACGCCCCAAACGAACCCTTGTTCAATCTACTCTGATTGAACAAACTCCTCCTGTTCAATCCAAAAGGACTAGAATAAAACAATAGGCTGCCACTCAGTCCGAGGTCACACCATCCTTCACTTTTGACCTCAATTTGGGTTTTGAGCTTCCTCAGTATCAAACCCAAGAGCCCGACACCCAAACCTTTAGCCTACAGGGTGAGTATTTACACCACTCTGTGCAGCCAATTAGGGACAGCCCCACCAGAGGCTCAATGCCTGTAGACATTGATCAAGGTCCTGGATCAGTAGGTTTAGCCTCCCTATCCTTTACCGATCTCCTCCTTAAGACTGATGAAGAGATAACATCTCTACATAGCAATGAAGTTGATCTACCACACCCTCTCCAAGATCAACAGAGCCTGGAGACATCCCTTATGTATAGCTCCCATCAGCAAACCTTAACTAAGGTGAGTCCCACTGATGTGGTGGGGACTCTTGTACGCTCAACTGCCACTACTAAGAGTCTCTCATTGAGCTCTCAGGACAGTGGTAACATTAATCAGACTAATTCTACGGCAACTTTGCCCATTCATGTCTCTGAAAGAGATGACTTTGAGCAGAGTTATCCAGGGTGCCAAGAAGCCACATCTGGTGGTGAGACTGAACATACTAGGTACGTTATCTCATCTCCCCGTGATTCTTCACATGAAGATGTGGGAAGTATGCAACTCACCATTCAGTACTTGATCTCCAAGGTCTCAAACCTTGAATCTCAGGTTAGGATCTTAGAGAACAGGTCAGCCACTCAGCAACTTGAGATTGGTAATCTCAGGGCTAAACTAGCTTAGAAACAGACCAAGAGATCTGTTAGGCATGTACCAATTCAAGTATCATTGACTTCTTCCTCTAGCTCATCTAGCTCTCAAGATGATGCTAACAAAAGGGGGAGAATGTTCAGAGACAAACACATGAGGAACCATTGGTCCAAGCTTCAACTTCCTACATCATCACTATGCCCAAGTCATCCCAATCTATCCTTCAGATTGACTCATAGATGATTAAGGATCTCTACAAACTTTTCATCAAGTTTGTATGGAGATCGTCCATCAATCAGTCAAGTCTTGATCCTACACTGATCTACTTTGGAGCTGAAGAGCTTCAAAGGATCACTACACCTTCTACCACTATGGAAGAAGTTGGTCAACCTAAGGTCCACATGGAACCTAAGATTCACTTTGAAGGGGAAATGGGGACTGAAGACCCAGCAACTGAAACAATTGGGACAGAAGTTGTATCTCCTTCAACTTCTGAAGCCACACGGAAAGCTTCGGAAGAACCAGCTAAAACCTTAGAAGAACGAGCTAAATCTTCCGAAGCTGAGATAGAAGCTGCGGAAGGACTGTTCCAGATGTCCGAGGATCTAATCATCACAGATGCAATCCTTGAAATGGCATCTGAGGTGAATAGTGAGGACTCAATCAAACCTGATCCATCCCAAACACCATCTGAGCCTCTCTCTCAATCTGAACCCTCTATCCAAGAACCACCACAGTCAAGCTATTCAAAAGACAAAGGGAAAAGGAATATTACTGCAGAAGAGATTCAGGAAGAGGAAAGGATTGAAAAGCTAAAGAAGAAAGGTAGATTCCCTGCTGAGAAGCTGCTAGCTGCTAGTTCAAAGGCAGCTGCAGTCAATCTGGAGGCAATCAACAACAAGAAGAGAGAGGAACTCATTAATCAGTTCATCAACTTAGGAGCTATAAATGAAGAAGTACTCCTACTACCACTAGAGGAGTTAGTGACTTTGGAGAGGACAACCAGGTTAAAACAAGAAAAAGAAGCCAGGTTGGCCTCAGAGAGGGAAGAGGAGGAACAAAGGAAAGCTACCTTGTAGCTGAGGGAAGCTAGGATAAAATTCCTACTTTCCAGAGGCTTCAACCTTCAAGAACTTTTTTCACATGATAACGATACAATCCTCTGGCTCCACAACAAAGAGAAGGATCAAATGGAGAAAGAAAGGAAGAAGGCTGCAAGGAAAAAGAGCAAAGAGAAGAAGAAGAAGGCAGAAGAAGCAAGGATCTCTGCAACCAAGATGCTTAGTGACAAAGCCTGGATGAAAGACTATCTCCGGGCTCATGGCTTCTCTGGTAGGCCGGTGCGCCTATGTCTGAAAAGACACTCCAGTGGATTGTCAGTGAAATCAAAGCTGATTTCCGTATGGGAAAGAAGAAAGAGATGTACAGAAGGGGACAGGGAATGATCTTCACCCCAACCACTCAACCACAACCAACACCAAAAGAACCAATCCTATTCTCCTTCCCCATCAAAACTGAGCCCTTAGATGAACCCTTCACTCCTGAACCTACAACTCTATCCATACCTACTTCATCACCTCAACCACCTAAACATCCCATCCTTCAACCCAAAACACAACCCAGAACCACTGAAGCCAAACCTACCCAACGGATACCCAGACCATCCCCTCATCCTTCTCAACATCTCTCTCTTGAAGAGATTAAGGAGATCAAGACAAAGCTCAACAACTGCACAACTTTGAGCAACAACTCCTGTGAGGAAGATCTTATCAACATCACCTATGTTGATGACTCTCCAAGTTCCCTCACACTAGATCAATTTCTTGATTTGCCTAGAGGAACTTTGGGCCAGGCTGCAAGACTTCTAAGTCTCAACTCTGATTCTCTGAATGTTGAAGAGAAGAGACTTAGTAGGAAACTGGTGACTCTGCTGGATATAAGGAAGGAAGACAGGACTCCTAGTCAGTCTCCTGTGTCTAGGAACAGTATAATCCAGTGGAGGTTTGATGAAACTTCTCATAACTTTGTTGTGGAAAGGGAGAATGGTGAAATCAACCAATTCAATGCCACTTCTCTATTGCACCTCAGCAGATTTGACATTGCTGCGCTTGCAGAGAAGCCATTCTCCAACCCCTCCAACTCTGAGACTGCTGCTCTCATCAGGAATCATGTTAGTAGTCTTCACTTGGCTGAGCTAACTGCAAAGGCTAGGATTGAAGAAGAGTTGAAGGTGAGAAGATAGGAAGAAAAGGAAAGACCTACCACTAAAGGCACAGCCTTTCTACAGATGGTAGAGGGTCCGGAATTGGAACCTATAGTTGGATGGGAATATGACTATAGTTCCCATCAACTAACTCTTTTCAGAAGGCCATAGCAAAGGGTACATATAATCCAAGGTAACAGACTGGATGTTCTATCTACCAAGAATTTGTAAAAACTTCTCAGCATCACATCAAGGAAGAATAAGCAAACAGATAGGTATCTACTTTCCTTGGTGCTGAAAGTTTTGAGAAACAGAGGAAAGTGAAGTTTTGGTAGCATCAGCCTAGGGGGAGTTTGTTCGATCATGAGGAAGGCTGGTGCAACAAAACCCATTTCACTTAGTCAATTTTGGTGCTACATTTACAGGCTTCCGAAGCTAAGTATGAGAACTTCCAAAGTTTGAAGAGTTCTTCCGAAGACAAGTGAAAGATCAACTTCCGAAGACAAACTCTACTTCCGAAGACAAAGAAGAAGTCCCCAAGCCTCGGAAGAAGCAGTCTTCCAAAGTATAAGTGGCTTCGGAAGAAGTTATTCTTCCGAAGCAATTTAACCTTCGGAAGACACTGCTATAAACCAGTGGACATAAGTATGGTCTCTGACATTTCGTTGCAGACTTCTGATACAGCATGGCTTCTTCCTAAAGAGCCATGTAGTTGACCATACTTTATTCCACTGTTTACCTTTTTATGATAGTACATGTTACTAACCTTAGTTGGTGACAAAAGGTAAGGCAGGGACATGTCCTGACTACCAAATCTCAGATAAAATATTCGAGATACCTTAACCTATAGTCTTGTAGTATAGGCTTTTGGTTATAGGTTTCCAGCTGGTATCAAAGTATATCCGGCTGTAGGTAGGATTATATATGTAGTTCTCGTTGTAACTCATTAGATAGAGATTGTGCTTGCAAGTGTCTTGTAATGCTTTGAGTTGAGAATCAATATATAAAAGTACCTTGAAAATTTACTTCCTGTGTTTATTATCATTTGTTACTTGTTATATTGTGATCAACTCTTGTTAGGCTCGTTCTGAGTGTTGTTCTAGGTGAGTTTGAGAGAAAACCACTTGTTAAGTGACCAATACTGATCTTGCATATACATATATATCTATGTATATATATAGATATATATAGATAGATAGATATATACATATATAGAGATATCTATATATATATAGATATATAGATATATATACATATAGATATATCTATATATACACACACACATATATATATATGTGTGTGTGTGTGTGTCTATGTGTATATATATATGGACTGGTTAAAATAAAAAAAATGTATTTGCTTAAAAGGCATAAGAAAAGATCTTAGTCTCTAATTTAATTAATCAATGGTTGAGATCAATTTTTAGGCATAAAAGTGATCACAAGGGTAATATGGGAAAAACCACTTTCGTTGACTTTTTTTTTTCAAATTCCCCCACACTATTTAAAAGTTTGTAAATTTTTTATACGATATTATCTTTTAAATTTATTGGCACCATAAAATCAAAAGTTTTATCCTATTTAATTTGAGTATAATATTGCAATATCTTTTAATAAAAAATCCGTTGTTACGAAAATGTGTTGTCTTATAATAAAAATAACACATTATGTATAGTTTTGTCGTAAGACAACACTTTTGTGTTGTTTTACGTTAAGACGACAATTATGTGCTGTTTTAGAGGGAACTTCCACTAAAAACTATTTTGCCTAAGAAGACTAAGAAATGATGTTAACCTTCTATTTTTTAATCAGTGGTTAATATGATAATGTTATATATAAAATAGTGGAAGTGTACTTTGGGTAAATAACCACTTTTGTTGACTTTTTTGAGTTTCTCCTTACTTTTTAATCGTTTATTACTTTTTTATGCTAGTTTATTTTTTAAAACAAATTGCATCATAAAATCAAACATTTTTTCTCTTTAAATTGAGTAAAGTATTGCTACATTCTTTTACAAAAAAAAATATGTGAAATTGTACAACATTTTAACGTTTTTGTTTTAGATTTAATAAAACAACACAAAACTGTGTTGTATTTCATAAAAAAGCACAAAATTGTAATGTATTTCATCAAAAACACCACAATTTTGTGTTGCCCGTCAAACAGCACAATTTTGTGTTGTATTTCATGAAAACAACACAAAATCCTGTTGTAATTCATAAAAACATCACAATTTTGTGTTGTTTTATGTCAAACATCACAATTTTGTACTGCTTTTGTCAAATAGTATGGTTTTGTGCGGTTTTACGCAACATGTCCTATGTTATTTTACGTCAAAACAACAAGGTCTTATGGGTTGTTTCCGGTATTTATTATGTCAAATACCAAACATAGAAACAACGCTTTTTTTGCTATTTTAATGTTTACTATTCGCGTTAATATAACATGTGTCACACCCTCAAAATTCACGTGCGGAATTTTACTGCGAGGTGTGGGAACAAACCAGGATCACAGTCAATAGTTACTCAGAGTGACTCTATATGTCATGTTAAATAGAATCAACCAATGTTCAAACTTTTAAACCAGGTGGAATCATTTTGTAAACAGACAAACCCAAAGTATAAAAGGCATAATATGGCAAAACACATGACATCCAAATGTGTAAAACCCATAAATGAAAGATAAACGAATGTGTCTATGACACAAAGTCTAAAGATGCATGATGGACCCGTGTTGTGCTCCTAATGGCAAGCTGAGTTAACGACCTGAGAATAGCATACCAAAAATGTCAACATAGTGGTTGGTGAGTTCAAGAGTAGGCATTCAAATATAAACAGTTTAATAGTTGTGATATATAAGCAGTGTATGGTAACAGATAGCTAATATATTAACAATAAATATTAATTCATAGTGATTTCGCAATTGAAGCTAACTGTGATAAGTTTTTGCCTCCTTTCACGACTTACCAGGTCGTGACAATGTCCATTAGGACAATTTGCACCCGTTTGACCTCGAGTCACACAGGTGGGGCTCGTCAGACCCAGTAGTACTACCCAGGTTTCCCCGCTATTCAATATTAACAATTCGAAAGTGTGAGGACTTTTCCATGGTAAACAGCACTATATTAATATTATACACAACTTAAATAGATAAAGCATTTGTAAAATTACCAGTATGCTATCTCCCCCAAAAGAGATTAAGTAAAGAGTGGGGCATGAACTCACCTGATATGCGTAACAAATACTTAGGGTTTACTTGGAAGAAAGAGTGGACAGACAACCTTCAGAGGTTACCTAGATCACGTAAGTACATAAGTACGTGTAAACAGAGAACATGTGGAACCCTAAGTACACTACAACCAAAGGCTCAAGGTTTCAGAAAACAGACGCGTTTGACCCAGTTGACCCATTTGACCCGTTGGTGACATTATGAGTTACAGTCCAATTAAGTAAACATAATCATATATCATACATGGTTAATATACAAATGGATCACATGTGATGCTACATTACCCATATGTATTACATAGATCATCATACGAGCAAATATCATACAAGTCATGCCAATCTAAAAGATTAACATGTTCACTAGTTATAACATAACTATAACACCATACAAAGATGAAACCACGCACTACATGCCATGTGAAGCCACTCACGACTTCACATCCTAAACCCTGCCAATCCTGCTAACTAGGGGCCTCAGATTCACACGCGTGTATGATGATCACAATCATATTCGTTAACCATGTTCATCTCATTCAACATACACCACAATGATCAATCTCCAGTCCCAAACATGATGCCCTAATTACTAATCAACATTCAAGATCATACATGATCATTTATAAGCCCCGTTCCCGGGCACCTCACAGCTGGTCATCATCGTACTTAAAACACATCATTTTATAATCATTACAAAAATCTTGTAGTTGAAACATTCAAAAGACCTCTCATTTCATTGTAAATACTTTTGTCAAATAATACACCATCAGTTAGTTTACAAAATACATTGTTGTATTACATCACAAAAGCATTCTATAAATGGATGCCATCCCAAAAGAGCTGAGTAGCCACCTCGTGCCATCCTCAGCAACACTACCTGCCAACTGGAAACAGATAAAAAGTCAGCGTTGCTGAGTGAGTTCTAGTTTTATAATAAAACATACTTTTCTTTTGTAAAACCGTTCATTACTTTCATGCGATCATACATCGTAGGTACACGTAGATAATATTATTATTATGTTCATCATTCATTCATCTTTACATTCGTTCTTACTATTCTGTTGCGACACAGGGCCGCTCACCTCAATATCGATCTCTCATGATCGTACGCTAGCCGACTCTGTTGCAATAACATGGTTGCTCACCTCAGTGGCAATCTCACGATTGCCTACTAACCGAGTCTGTTGCAACACAAAGTCGCTCTCCTCAATATCTGCTTGCAAGCCTTTCCTTTGTTCGTTCGTCATTCATTAATGTATGCATTCATCATGTTCCTATTTTCATTATCTTTCACTTCACGTTACGTAATACTCTCGATTCATTTCATTAATGCAACACGTAAAGCCACGGAAAGATAAACACGTATCGAGACAAGAAACATCAACATTTACCAGTCATCAGTCATCACCATCTATCATGGCAACAACATACTTAACATACATACATCATGCGTAATCATGCAACAGTATCACCATCATGCCCAACATTTCTCCTAAGGCCTCACCGACCATCTTACATGCACTTACGGAAACTTCTACGTCCAAAGCTCACCTCTGCACTTCCCTTGAAAGTCAGTACTCTAACTATGTTCGTCCCCGAGTACAACAGCCCTGTTTTGGCGAATGGGCACCCTTCAGTCGCATGGCCTCCATGCGACTGAACACTATGCGATTGGACCTATGTGGATGAACACCTATGGGAATGAACACCCAATTGTGCGAATGGACTCTTAATCGTGCGATTGAATACTAGGTGAATGGATCTCATGCAAATGGACCTATGGGAATGAACACCCAATTGTGCGAATGAGCACCTATGCGACTGGACTCTCAGTCGTGCGATTGGACACCTATGCGACTGAGCTACCATGCGACTGGGCTCTCAGTCATATGACCTGTCATGTGACTAGACCCCCAGTTGTATGACTAAATCTCAGTTGTGCGATTGAACTCCAGTCGCCCCTCAGTCGTCCCTAAGTCGCCCCTTAGTTGCCTAGCCCTAACTGGGCACAGACTGCAGTTCATCCCGAACTGCAGTCGTGGTTTCAACCTCCAAACCCCTTCCAAACTCATCTAAAGTCCAAATCAACCCTCATAAACCTTATAGAAACAAACTATGATACCATTCAAGCACACACAAGCGTGAAATCATGCTCTAAGTGTACTATACACAATCACACCCAAATGGGTCAAGCACACAAATTTCAAAAAAATGGGTTTCTATGTGTTCTAGCCCCAAAATAATTCAAAACGTGTAAAAGAGGGGTCCTAGAACTCACACAAACAAGAAGAAGATGAAGAGCTTCGTTTGGACTAGCTACACGATGAATTTCGAGCCCGAATCACCACTTTTCTCTTCTTTTTCTCTTCTTCCTCTCTTCTTTCTCTCTTCTCTCTTTTTGGCTGTGTTTTTCTTAAGAGTGGGGAGGAAGTGGTTGCCCTCCCCCTCTTAATCCCCCATGTTTACAACTTTTCCCCCGTTTTGGCAAGTTTGGTCCCCCGACTTCGGACTTTATTTCTTTTTCTTCTTTCGTCGGCTGTAAGGAAAATATTCGGGTGTTACAAGTCCACCCCCCTTATATAGGTTTCGTCCCCAAAACCTGTTATTCCTTGAACAAACATGGGTAATGTTGTCTTATTTTTTCTTCGGTTTCCCACGTTGACTCGGATCCCTTCCTGTGCTGCCACTGTACACGCACAAGAGGAACCACTTTATTTCTCAGCCTCTTCTCCTTTCGATCGATGATCGCCACTGGTTGCTCCACATAATCGAGCCGTTCGTCTACCTAAATATCCTCAGTGGAACAATCATATCCTTATCTCCCAAACACTTCCTTAGATGAGATACGTGGAATGTCGGGTGAATTCCACTCAACTCATCTGGTAACTTCAATCTATAGGCCACCTCTCCTACTCGAGCAATGATTCAGAAAGGGCCTATATGCCTCGGGCTCAACTTGCTCCGCTTTTGGAACCGAATGATGCCCTTTCAAGGTGAGACCTTCAACATAGGTCACCCACCTGGAACTCAATCGGTCTGTGTCATTTATCAGCATACGACTTCTGTCTATCCTTGGCTGTCGTCATGTAGGCCTTGATATTTTCAAGCTTTTCAATCGTAGCCTCGATCACCTTGACGCTCCCTAACTCTTTATGACCAAAATCACCCCAACAAACGTGTGTTCTGCATCTCGTACCGTATAGCATCTCACAAGGTGGCATGCCAATGCTGGTATGATAGCTGTTATTATACGAGAATTCAGCTAACGGTATGTGGTCATCGCAACTTCCCCCGAAATTAATCACACATGCCTGAACCATGTCCTCCAATGTCTGAATGGTACTTTCTGACTGACTATCAGTTTGGGGATGATAAGTTATGCTAATATGTAACCTTGTCCCCATCGCGTCATGCAATTTCTTCCAGAATTTGGATGTAAACCGGGTGTCATGATCAGACACAATAGACACCGGCACACCATGACGAGTCACAATCTCCTTAATGAAAAGATCCGCCAACCTCTCGGATGAATAGGTCTGACGCATCGGTAGGAAGTGAGCACTCTTCGTCAAGCGGTCAACAATCACCCATATAGCATCATACCCTTTCGGAGTACGCGGCAGCTTCGTAATGAAATCTATCGTGATGTGCTCCCACTTCCATTTCGGTATATCCAAAGGTTGGATCTTCCTATACAGCTTTTGATGCACGGCCTTCGCTTGCAGACAAGTAAGGCACTTACTCACATACTCCACCACATCACGCTTCATACCCGCCACCAATAACCTTTCATAATGTCTTGATACATCTTTGTAGCACCGAGATGAATTGAGTATCGAGTCTTGTGAGCTCCATCCATAACCTTCACCCGTCGATCCCCGAAACGAGGAATCCACATCCGCCCGAATCGGGTTTTAACACCGAGTGTGTTTTCACCCAATTCCGCAACCAGACCTCTCATTCTTTCAGAGTTAAGATGATCTTCCTTTAAGGCTTCATCCTGAAAATCCCTGACCTGCTTCATCATATCAGAGGTCATGCTCAGCTGGTATGCTTTCACCCGAATCGGCTCGAGTCTTTCCTTTTGGCTAAGGGCGTCCGCCACCACGTTGGCCTTGCCCAGATGATAATGGATCTCATAATCATAATCTTTTATAAGCTCCAACCATTACCTCTGCCTCATATTCAAATCCTTCAGCTCGAGGAAATATTTCAAGCTCTTGTGGTCAGTGAAAATGGTGCACTTCATCCCGTAGAGATAGTGCATCCAAATCTTTAATGCAAAGACCACTGCTGCTACCTCCAAGTCATGAGTAGGATAATTAACCTCATGAACCTTTAACTATCAGAATGCATAGGCTATGTCCTTTCCTCTCTACATTAATACGCACCCCAATCCTGAGTAAGAAGCATCAGAATAAACCACCAGATCTTCACTTCCATCGGGTAATGACAGAACAGGAGCTTGGGTCAATCTCGTCTTCAATTCTTCGAATGCCTTCTCTTGGGCTTGACCCCATACAAACTTTACATCCTTACGGGTCAACTTGGTTAGTGGAGAAGCGATCTTGGAAAAGTCTTGGATGAATCTTCTGTAGTAGCCCGCCAAACCCAAGAAACTACGGATCTCGGATGGCGTCTTTGGAGACTTCCATTGCATCACCGCTTCCACCATTGCCGGATCCACCATAATCCTCCCGGATTCACCACATGACCCAAGAATTGGACTTCGCGCAACCAGAATACGCATTTGGAGAACTTGGCATACAGTTTCTCCCTTCTCAACGTCTCCAACACCTCTTGAATATGACTGGCATGCTCTATCTCGCTCTTTGAATAAATCAGGATATCATCATTAAACATAATCAATGATTTATCCAACATCGGCCGACACACTCGGTTCATCAGATCCATAAAAGTAGCTGGCGCATTGGTCAAACCGAAAGACATAACTAGAAAATCCTAGTGACCGTAGCGCGTGCGAAAAGCTGTTTTAGTAATATCTTGCTCTTTCACCTTTTGCTGATGGTAGCCCGATCGAAGATCTATCCGTGACAACCAACTGGCACCATGAAGCTGATCGAATAAATCATCAATCCTCTGTAACGGATACTGATTCTTCACTGTCAGGTTGTTCAGCTCACGGTAGTCTGTACACATCCTCATGCTACCGTCTTTCTTTTTCACGACTAGGACCGGATCACCCCAAGGAGAGATACTCGGTCTAATGAACCCCTTATCAAGAAGCTTTTGCAACTGCTCCATCAACTATTTCATCTCTGTCGGAGCCAACCGATACGGTGCCTTGGCAACAGGTTGGGCACCTGGTATCAGATCAATCTGAAACTCAATCTCTCGGTCAGGTGGCACTCCTGACAACTCTTCGGGAAACACATCTAGAAAGTCACACACAACCGGTACCTCAGTCAGTTATGGTGTGGGTGTATCCACATCCTTCACATATGCCAAGTAGGCACTACATCCACGCCTCATGCACTTTCCCACCACCGCCATTGAGATCACTTTCAGGATCGTCGTGACCCGATCCCCATAAACAGTTACCGAACTCCTATCAGGCGCTATCAATCGAATCATCTTCTTTCAACACACTATATTCGCCTCGAAGTCCCCCAGCCAATCCATCCCATGTACCAAGTTAAAACCACCTAAGGTCATCACAAATGGTCAAATCGGAAATTTACGACCCTCTAACTCCACATCACAACCCTCTATCAACTCTGGAATCCTGGTAGACTTACCTATGATAGTTTCTAATCAAATGGAGCATCAACACATTTACTACTAATAGGCAGCTTAGCACAGAAAGCAGTAGAAATAAAACTTCTACTGGCACCCGAATCAAACAACACAGAAGCTAAAGTTTGGTTCGCCAGAAATGTACTGGACACAACATCAGGGTCCGTCCTAGCCTCCTCCTGCTTCATCGTGAATGCCTTGGTGCTTGCCCTTGGTCCTTCACCTCCAGTTTTCTTCACTCCAGAACCCTCAGCCCTCAGCTTCTTGCAATCCCTAGTCATATGATCACTTTCCCCACAGTTGAAACACTTCACACCCCCACAGTCTCTAGCCATATGACCAGGCTTCCCACACTTGAAGCGGATGTTTGATCCCCACTTGCATTCCCCCGAATGTTCTCTCCCACATTTGCCACACCTCTTCACTCCTGCACCTGGCGTGACCACACGGCGGTCATCCACCCGTGCCTTCTTGTTACCCGTCGAAGTTTCACCCCGACCAAACCTCTTCCCCTGCCAGTTCCTCTCACCACCGCCCTTCCTGCTACCCTCACCTACCACCACCACAACCCGCTCATCATATAACCTCCCTGCCAAATCCACCGCCGACCTAAACGTGCTTGGTCGAACAGTGATCATATGACTGTGAATATCCACCGGCAACCCCTAAATATAACTCTTAATCTTTCACGACAGAGGCATCACCTGATCCGGCACTAGACGTGCCATCTCATTGAACTTTGTAGTGTACTGCTGCTGTGTCATCGTTCCCGCCTCCAACTGCAGGAATTCCCTCTCAATTTGTCCATTTCCTGATGAGGACAGAACTCCTCAATCACCAGCTTCTTAAGTTCGGACCATCTCATCCTCCCAATGGCCCTGCTACCCTCGGCTTGGACTATATTGTCCCACCAGCACAGAGCCGAGTCCACAAAAGAATAGGCAGGAAATTTCACTTTCTGATCTTCTCGGCACTCGTTGATATTCATAACGACATCCATTTCCCTCACCCACCGGTGAGCAACAGCAGCAGTGCCATTACCATCAAAATTTGGGGGCTTGCATTGTTGAAAAGCCCCGTAGTTACAGTCTCGTACCGCCCCTGGCACAGGCTCTTTTTCCTCCTCCTCTTCTTCATCAGAAGGAACCGTTTCAGGCTACGTTTGTTCCCGTACTCCCGAGGACCAGTTCCTCTCTTTCCGTTCTCCTTCCCGTACAGCCTTTATCACTTCGGTCACCACAGACGCTAAGATCGTCTGCATGACCTGGTGCACCTCCTCCACTACAACCTCTTTTACCGAGGCTCTCAGATTGGCGCTCTCGTCTACACCCTCTGGATGAGTGGTCTCGGGTTCTTCTAGAACCACCTTCTCAACTCTTGGCCTACCTCTTTTGGGCCGCGATGCAGCAGCAAGCCTACCATGCGAGGCTTTGGATGATCTACCACTGGCCATCCTCTATCACACACTGAATGATTCAAACACCAACATGGTCATTCAAGGGAATAGCTCAGTTTATGTCAAGCATAGTAACTCCCTAATTACAGTGGCCAGTTGTGATTAGCCACTTACTTTACTCTTCGTACCCCGAGTATTACCTGTCCTGACTACATCAGTATCTAAATCTACCAGCAACACGTAAACCACATAACATGCGCACATAATACCAGTTTACACTAAGAGAATACCTGATGGCACGCAGCTACTCAGATTGGCATCCCGTCCATTTCCATCCCATTCTCAGTTTAAGTTAAGGTTTATTTTGAAAATTTACCCATTTCACTTAAACTTTGGCTCTGATACCAACTTGTAAGGCCCCGTTTATGGGCACCTCACAGCTGGTCATCATCACACTTAAAAAACATCATTTTATAATCATTACAAAAATCATGCAGTGGAAACATTCAAAAGTCCTCTCATTTCATTGTAAATACTTTTGCCAAATAATACACCGTCGGTTAGTTTACAAAATACATTGTTTTATTACATCACAAAAGCATTCTATAAATGGATGCCATCCTAAAAGAGCTGAGTAGCCGCCTTGTGTCATCCTCAGTAACACTACCTGCCAACTGGAAACACATAAAAAGTCAGCGCTGCTGAGTGAGTTCTAGTTTTATAATAAAACATACTTTTCTTTTGTAAAACCGTTCAATACTTTCATGCGATCATATATCATACGTACACGTAGATAATATTATTATTATCTTCATCATTCGTTCATCTTTACATTCGTTCTTACGAGTCTGTTGCGACACAAGGCCACTCACCTTAATATCGATCTCTCACGATTGTATGCTATCCGAGTCTGTTGCAACAACATGGTTGCTCACCTCAGTGGCAATCTCATGATTGCCTGCTAACCGAGTCTGTTGCAACACAAAGTCGCTCACCTCAATATCTACTTGCAAGCCTTTCCTTTGTTCATTCTTCATTCATTAATGCATGCATTCATCATGTTCCTCTTTTCATTATCTTTCACTTTATGTTACATAATACTTTCGATTCATTTCATTAATGCAACACGTAAAGCCACGGAAAGATAAACACGTATCGAGACAAGAAACATCGACTTTTACCAGTCATCAGTCATCACCATCTTTCATGGCAACAACATACTTAACATACATACATCACGCATAATCATGCAACACTATCACCATCATGCCTAACATTTCTCCTAAGGCCTCACCGACCATCTTACATGCACTTACGGAAACTTCTACGTCCAAAGCTCAGCTCTGCACTTACCTCGAAAGTCAGTACTCTAACTATCTTTGTCCCCGAGTACAACAGCCCTGTTTGGACGAATGGGCGCCCTTCAGTCGCTTGGCCTCCATGCGACTGAACACCATGCGATTGGACCTATGCGGATGAACACCTATGCGAATGAACACCCAATCGTGCGAATGGAATCTCAATTGTGCGATTGAATACTAGGCGAATGGATCTCATGCGAATGGACCTTATGCGAATGAGTACCTATACGACTGGAGTCTCAGTTGTGCGATTGGACACCTATGCGAATGAGCTACCATGCGACTGGGCTCTCAGTCGTATGACCTGTCATGCGACTGGACCCCTAGTCATACGATTGAACTTCAGTCATGCGATTGAACTCCAGTTGCCCCTCAGTCGTCCCTCAGTCGCCTAGCCCTAACTGGGCGCTGACTGCAGTTCATCCCGAACTGCTGTCGCGGTTTCAACCTCCAAACCCCTTCCAAACTCATCCTAAGCCCAAATCAACCCTCATAAAACGTAGGGCAACATACTATGATACCATTCAAGCACACACAAGCCCGAAATCATGCTCTAAACGCACTATACACAATCACACCCAAATGGGTCGAACACACACATTTCAAAAAAACGGGTTTCTATGTGTTCCAGCCCCAAAATCATTCAAAACGTGTAAAAGAGGGGTCCTAGAACTCACACAAACAAGAAGAAGATGAAGAGCTTCGTTTGAACTAGCTACACGACCAATTTCGAGCCCGAATCATCACTTTTCTCTTCTTTTTCTCTTCATCCTCTCTTTTTTCTCTCTTCTCTCTTTTTGGCTTTGTTTTTCTTAAGAGTGGGGAGGAAGTGGCTGCCCTCCCCCTCTTAATCCCCCATGTTTACAACTTTTCCCCCGTTTTGGCAAGTTTGATCCCCTGACTTTGGACTTTATTTCTTTTTCTTCTTTCGTCGGTTGTAAGGAAAATATCCGGGTGTTACAATCATCAAAGTGCATAAATCACACATGATCAATTAAACATTCCATAAAACCTAATTAACAGGTTCTATCACCTTAAAAATCATCCATGAACATACTAACATGCTCCTAATATCCCAAACATGCTCAAACTATCATCCTTCAAACTTTGGGCAAATAAAGTTTCCCTTTTGGGAAAGCACATCCCAAAATCTATCAAACACCCAATGTATTCAAGAATTCATTAATAATACGCCAATTCAAGTTCATATCAACATCTAAGCATGATCTACCACATCCAAACATCATAATTCACCAACCTTCATGATCAAAAGTTTCTGCTTTTGGTAATTTATGAACTACAACATTCATTCTTAGTTTTCTAGCATCCATATCATCAATCTAACATACATATATCATCATAAACACTTCCACAACATCAATTTATCATCAAATCATCATATCATGGAAAATAAAGTTACTATTCTTAGTAACCTATGAACAATGCATCAAAATCCAACCTTTCTTGCATAATCGACGTTAACTAACATATATACAACCTAACTAACATGTTAACATCATCAAACAACAACAATCAACATCAAAACTTAGATTTTCGAACCTAGGGTTTCGGCCAAACATGCAACCCAACCAAAAACATGTAAAAACTCACCTATAAACGTGCAATGACTTGAAATTGATGCTTCTAACTTTTTCTATTACTTGTAATCGGCCAAATCCGTGAGTTCTTGGCTTGTTTTAGCTGAAAATCGAATGGTAGGGGTGGGAGAATGGGGGTCGCGGCTGTAGGGAGGGTGTTGGGAGGCTAGGGTTTGTTTTAATTAAATCAATTTTGTATAATTACCCCTTTAACCCTTGTGTTTTGTATTTTATAACAATTAGCCTTTAAACTCCTTTTTAAACGTGTTTTTAACTAAGTTATTAAGCATATAAACTCATGGTAACAATTATATATTTCATCTTTATAAAACACAACACATACGAATTAATACGCACGTTTCCACGTTACGCGATAAAATTCATAATTAATATTTAAATCGCGTAAACACATAATCATAATGCAATAATCACATAACCAGTTAAATTATCATTAATTTAACATTATTAATTATTATTATTAGGTCACCAATGTTAAACGACAACTAGTGTGTGTTCATGACACGTGTATGCAAGACTTAACGGAACTAACGGAGTTTGGTAATGGAAAATTACCAGATGTCACATTATCCCCATGTTGAAAGAATTTTCGTCCCGATGATTGCGTTACATGGTGAGTGTTCCATCACTGGTCTACAACTGCATTGGCACACAGTAATCGAAATCGAGTGAGTTTTGGATGAGTTTTCACATCATCCCTATGTTGAAAGAATTTTATCCCGAAATTTAAATCAATACCTTTATCTGCTGGTATCGTCTTTTCAAATAGTTATGGTTACTTAAGCTTCATTTGATCTTCACGTTCCCACGTGAATTCTAGTCCACGTCGTGAGTTCCAACGAACTTTGACGACGGGTATCTTGCTTTGCTTAAGTGTTTTCACCTCACGGTCTATCACCTCGACTGGTTCTTCAATAAAACGTAATTGTTCATCCACTTGAACTTCCTCTAGCGGTACGACCATCGTTTCGTCAGCTAAACACTTCTATGGATTCAAAACGTGAAATACATCATGGATTCCACTGAGCGAATCAGGTAGGGCTAGTCGATAGGCCACTGGACCTATTCTTTCCAATATCTCGAATGGTCCAACATACCTCGGATTTAGCTTCCCTCGCTTGCCAAACCGAACTACGCCTTTCCATGGTGAGACCTTCAATAAGACCTTGTCGCTAATCTGAAACTCTAAGGGTTTCTGTCATTTGTCAGCATAACTTTTCTGTCTGTCTAGCGCTGCAGCCAACGGTTCCGTATCTACACAATCTTCTCAGTAGTCTCATGTATCAACTCGGGACCCGTTAGCTGACTATCACCAATTTCAGGTCAACAAATTGGTGATCTACATTTTCTCCCATACAAAGCCTCCAAAGGCGCTACCTGTATGCCAGTGTGATAACTATTGTTATAAGAAAATTCCACCAATGGCAGGTGAACTTCCTAGTTATTCCTGAAATCAATCACACAAGCACGTAACATTTCCTCCAAAGTCTGTATGGTATGCTCACTCTGGCCTTCAGTCTGTGGACGATAAGCAGTACTCATATCCATTCGTGTACCCAAAGATTTCTGTAGTGATTGCCAGAAGTGTGACGTGAAACGAGCATGGCGGTCAGAAATAATTGAGATCGGTACACTGTGTCTTGAAACGACATCCTTAAGGTATAGTCGGGTTAATTTCTCCATCTTGTCTGTTTCCTTAATTGCAAGGAAGTGAGCATACTTTGTCAACCGATCTACAATAACCCATATTGTGTCATAACCAATATTAGTCCGGGTTAACTTAGTAATAAAGTCCATGGAGATTTGTTCCCATTTCCACATGGGTATCTCGGTTTGTTGTAACAGTCCGGATGGTTTTTGGTATTCCACCTTTAGTTTCGAGCAGGTCAAACACTTGCTCACATACGTAGCTACATCCGCCTTCATGTTAGGCCACTAGTAGTGCGCCTTTAGGTCATGGTACATCTTGTCAGATCCAGGATGTATAGAATACTTAGATTTGTGTGCCTCACTCATAACTAAATCCCTTAGATTCCCATAGACAGGCACCCAAAGTCTATCCATGAAGTACCAAATTTCATCCTCTTTCACCACTAGTTGTTTATCCATTCCCTGTAATGACTCAGAACCAACATTTTCTGCTTTTAAGTCTTCTATTTGTGCTTCCTTAACTTGTTCCGACAGTTGGGTACTGATAGTAAGCTGTAAAGCTCGCACCCATTTGGGTTTAGTTGTTTCCTTCCGACTTAAGGCATCAGCAACGATGTTTGCCTTTCCCGGATGGTATTTGATAGCACAGTCGTAGTCGTTCAATAACTCAACCTAACACCTTTGCCTCATGTTCAGTTCCTTTTGCTCCAAGATATGTTAAAGACTCTTGTGATCGGCATAGATAGTGCACTTGGTACCGTACAAGTAATGTCTAAATCTTTAAGACAAATACCACTGCAGCCAATTCCAAGTCATGGGTGGTATAGTTCTTCTCGTGAACCTTCAATTGTCTCGAGGCGTAGGCTATCACCTTATCCCGATGCATCAAGACACAACCCAACCCATGAATGGATGTGTCACAATACACCATGAAATCATTTGTTCCCTCTGGCAGTGCCAATATCAGTACACTACCAAGTTTATGCTTTAATAGTTGAAAAGCCGATTCTTGACTCTCACCCCATTTGTATGTCATTCCCTTGTGAGTCAAGGCTGTGAGAGGTTGTGCGATCTTAGAGAATCCCTCTATAAATCGTCAGTAATATCCTGCTAATCCTATAAATTGCCTTATCTAACTTGGCGTTTTGGGTATAGCCCAATTCTTTATTGCCTCAATCTTTGCAGGATCAACATGTATCCCCTTCTCATTAACAATGTGACCTAGAAATTACACTTCTAGTATCTAAAAGTCACACTTACAGAATTTGGCATACAATTGCTCATTCTTCAATAGTTCTACGATCAATCGTAAGTGTTCTTCATGCTCCTCCTTGGTTTTAGAATATTTCAGTATGTCATCGATAAACACACTAACAAACTGATCGAGGTAGGGTTTGCACACGCGATTCAGGAGGTCCATGAACATAGCTGGTGCATTAGTTAGACCAAAGGGCATGAACAAGAATCCATAGTCTCTGTAACAAGTCCTGAAAGCATTTTTTGAGATGTCTTCCTCATGAACTTGCAACTGATGATACCCCGACCTTAAATCCACCTTAGAATAGTAACTGGATCCCTGAAGTTGATCGAATAGATCATCGATACGAGGTAAGGGATACCGGTTCTTTACTGTGACCTTGTTCAACTCCCTATAATCAATGCACATTCAAAACATGTCATCCTTCTTCTTAACAAAAAGGATAGGGGCTCCCCAAGGTGATGTGCTAGGTCGAATAAAGCCCTTATTTAAAAGCTCCTGAAGTTGTGAGGACAACTCTTGCTATTCGTTCGGTGCTAATCGATAGGTGCCCTAGCAATCGGGGCTACACAAGGAGTCCAGGAAGATCCTCTGGAAACACCTCTGGAAAGTCACGCAGTACGGGAATGTCCTCCCTTCTCCTTTCTTCCGCTTGCTTATCGGTGACGAGTGCTAGAATAGCCAAACGACATTTTCGCAATAACTTTTTGCTTTCATGTACGAGATGATGCCTATCACCGCACCACTTCCATCACCTCTGACTGTTAGGATTTCATCACCAACAGGAATCCATATGATCTTCTCATGGCATATGACATCCTCTTGCTGATTAGAGACCCAATCCATGCCTATCACAATGTCAAAACTCCCTATTTTAACAGGCATAAGATCTATAATGAAAGTGTGACTAGCAAGCTCTATCTTGCAATCTCTAAGGATATGTGTTACATGAATCTGTTTACCGTCAGCCAATTCTACGATGTATTTAGATTCTAAGGCGGAGGGTGTATCACTTAAAAGACTACAGAACTCTAAGGACACGAAACTCCTATCGGCTCTAGTATCGAATAGTACTGTAGCAAAACATCCGTTAACAGAAAACCTACCAGTAACAGTCATAAGGTCGTTTAGAGCCTCACCTGATGCAATGACGAAGGCTCTCCCTTTGGGTCCATTGTTGTTGCCACCATTACCATTGCTATTGCCATCATTGTTGTTGTTGTCATGGTTGTTATTGTTGTGGCCATTGCCGTTATTGCCATTACCATTTTTCCTCAGTTGTGGGCAGTTTCACCTATAATGCCCCTCCTTCCCACATTCGAAACAGCCTTTGGGAGTCTCCTGAGGTTGTTGTGGCTTCCTTAACAGTTCACTATGACAGTCCTTGGCAGCATGTCCAATCTTACCATAGCGCTGACACTTGAAATTATCACACCTTCCTACATGGTGGTAGTTACGCCGAGTGCACTTTGGATGTTTACCACCATAACCATTGGGTCCTTGATTGTTTAAAGCCGTCTGGTTGAAGTTCCGGTTGTTATCGAACCTCCGTTGCTGTTGCTGAACCGGCTGCTATTGTTGAGGTTGGGGTTGACCGCTGGATGATGATGATTTGTTACCGTTGGATGTATCCCACTTTCACTTGTTGTCGAGCACGCTCGCCACAGCGCCCCTCTTCGGTAAACGTCCTTGCTCCACTGCTTGGTTAGTCAGCTTATGAGCTAGATGAATAGCTTGTTGAATCGTAGCAGGGTTGGAAGCAGTCATCATGCTTTGAATCTCCGGCACCAATCCCCGAATATAATACTCAACTCTCTTATGCATTTCATTCACCATCCCCGGGCATAGAGTGGCTAGTTCATGAGTTCGGGTGGTGTAGGCCTCTATTTCCGAGCCCTGCATCTTGAGTTGCCAGAACTCCATCTCCAGCTTTTATGCTTCATTTCGAGGAGAGTACTCCTCAGTCATTATCTCTATCAATTCAGCCCAAGGAAGTTCATTAGCCATTGCCTGGCCCAGCATTTGCACCTACGTGTTCCACCAGGAAAGAGCCACGCCTTCCAGAGTTCCGGTGGCGTACTTCACCTGATTAACAGGTGAGCATTTACATTTGGACAAGACGGACTTTGTCTTTTCAAACCATCGCACCAGTCCTACAGTCCCTTCATTCCCGCTGTAGGTGTAGGGTTTGTTAGAACATAAAATCATAGTTTAACCATTTAAACTTTCTGAAAAACATAGCAGAAGTTTAGCATTATGACTTTGTTTATAAGCTCAAAAATATGTTCATTAGATGACCATATTAATGTATAAAACAAACCCAAAGAACAAAGGATAATTTATGTGAATATGCAAGCTATGAACATATGTAAATGCACATAAAATCACAGCTACATTAAGCTGTGATTACTACCTTTCAGCAGCTCCAAAACCGACCAAAGAAAGGTGGAAATGATGTCCAAAATTCAGCCAAGACTTCAAGGATAGAAGTCCTCAAGCTAGTATACTCCAAGCTCTTTGCAAAAACACCTTCTTGTTAGGAAGATTATCACCAAAATCAACTCCAAAACTCCCATTTGGCTGCTGCTAGTTCTGTAACTTTAGAGAAGAGAAGAGAGAGTTTTGGGTGTGTTGCATGTAATGAGATAATTCGATTGTGAAGTGCAAGAATCTCTCTTATTTAGAGATGAGTTAGTGGAGGTAAGCATCTCTTTTATTGAGAGATGAGTTAGTGGAGACAAGCATCTCTTGTATTGAGAGATGAGTTAGTGGAGGCAAGCATCTCTTGTATTTATCACACATTGTTTATCTTAACTAGTCCTCCACTTAGACATATACAATTAACCTCTTAATTGTATAATCCATACACTCCTACTATTAATTTGTGATGTTGTCTAACTTACTTAAATACATTACAAATAATATTATTGGACAAAATATCCTAATAAGTTCCATCTCATATGCAACTTATTTAGAAAACCTATTTTCTAAATTGGTGTAAATATTTAATTGCATGATCATATCATCAATTAAATATTAATTGGTGTTTGCTAAGCTTGTTATTGGGTATAACCCGACTTGGATCATAACGTACTAACCGTATCAATATTCTACCTGTCTTGGGCATATAGAATCCTTCAATCTCCCACTTGCCCAAGATTCATAGAAGATTGATGCAAGTGGTAAATACCGCCTAACAACGGTTTACTACCCATAATACGCATGACTTATAGCCATTCAATAACATCATCCCATTCAAGTATCCTACATGAAATGATTTAGGTGAATCAATCATCTATCCTTTTGTTACAGATATCATGTTAAATCCAAGAACACAGAATGATCATTCCTTGTTGATTTAACTTATCAGGCCTTAGACATCTAGCTCTCAACGAATAAGAGGATCAAATTCCATCTTGACTACATACGTTTCTCACAAACACCTCGTGTCATACCTGAACATACCCTTATGTACTGTCCACTATTTCAGGACAGTGAAGAATTAGCTCAAGGTATAATACTTGGTGAATATCAAAACCGAATATGTACCTCAGGTCGGAGGATACCAAATGATATTCGCCTTTACTCAAATTTACTTATGATCAATCAGTAAGATTCCATGTAGTAAAATTTAATATGCGGGTTAGTCCAATATTTGTATCCTACAAATGTCTATGAACCTTGGTAGCAACCTATTGCTCTATATTCATCCTTATGAATATCAAGCAATCGAAGTTCATAATAATCTTACCCTCACACTTGTACCCACAAGTATGAACGACTATGGACATTTAGAGTAAACAATTTACTCATGGATTAAACATGCTAAATTGGAACATTAATTGAAACATTACAACCAAAACATTTTACTCAAATAATAAAGAGTTCCACATATCCAAATACAAAATTTGATCAAGTCCAATCACTAGAATATCGAAGTCCTAAGGCACAAGTATGACTTTCATGCTTTGACCTATCTAAGAGCTTCGTGAATGGATCCGCAATGTTTTGATCGGTATGAACTTTACGAATACATATCCTCCCCTTTTCAACTTCATCCCTTATGTAGTTGAACCTCCGTTCAATGTGCTGAGTCTTTTGATGAGCACGAGGTTCCTTGATTTGAGCAATCGCACCTTCATTGTCACAAAAGATCTCTAGGGTGTCTTGAATGGTAGCAACAACCCCTAGATAGGCAATGAACTTCCTAAGCCACGCAGCTTCTTGAGCTGCCAATGAAGCGGTGATGTATTCTGATTCTGTTGTAGATAGTGCCACTACATCTTGATTTGAGCTCTTCCAAGAGACTGCTCCTCCATTCATAATGAAGACATATCCCAACTGGGATCGAGAATCATCTCAATCAGTTTGGAAACTCGCATCCGTGTAACCCTTTACAACGAGCTCCTCCTCACCAGATCCATATATTAAGAACATATCCTTAGTGTTTCTAAGATATTTCAAAATACTCTTAACAGCCATCCAATGACTATTACTAGGATTCTGTTGATATCTACTTGTCATGCTTAGAGCACATGACACGTCTGGCCTAGTACATATCATTGCGTACATGATGGATCCTATAGCAGATGCATATGGGACTCCATTCATTCTTTCTTGTTCAACCTTTGAACTAGGGCATTGAGATGAGCTTAATATAGTCCCCTTTTGAATAGGTACCAAACTTTTCTTAGAATTCTCCATCTTGAACCTTTTCATGATCTTTTCAATGTATGTACTTTACTTTAAACCTATTAACCGCCTTGATCTATCCCTATAGATCTTTATTCCCAAAATATAGGTGGCCTCACCAAGATCCTTAATGGAAAAACAGCTTCCAAGCCAGGTTTTTACACCATCCGATTTTGGAATGTCGTTTCCAATTAGTAGAATGTCATCGACATATAATACAAGGAAAGTAATAATGCTCCCACTAGCTTTCTTATATACAAAAGCGTCATCAGTGTTTTTGATGAAGCCAAATTTCTTTACTTCATCATCAAAACGGTGATTCCAACTTCTTGACGCTTGTTTCAATCCATAGATTGATTTCTTTAACTTGCATACCTTGTTAGGATGTTTTGGATCGACAAAACCTTCAGGCTATTTCATATGGACATCTTCCTCAAGATATCCATTAAGAAAAGCGGTTTTGACATCCATTTGCCAAATCTCATAGTCATAATATGCTGCTATGGCAAACAATATCCTGATAGACTTTAGCATTGCCACAGGCGAAAAGGTTTCATCATAATCAACCCCTTGAGTTTGAGTGAAACCTTTTGCTACAAGTCTAGCTTTATAGGTATTCAAGTTTCCATGCATATCAGTTTTCTTCTTGAAAACCCACTTACTTCCAACTATCTTGGACTTAAGAGGTGGTGTAACCAATTCCCAAACTTTGTTATCATACATGGATTGCATCTCAACGTTCAAGGCTTCTTGCCATTTGTCAAAATCAGGTTTTGACATTACCTCATGGTATATGCTTGTTTCATCCGAATCTACCACATAGCATCCATCTATGAAAAATCCATATCTCTCAGGAGGAACACTAATTCTACCAGATTTGCGAACATTTTGTGTATCTTGATCATCCACATGATCATTTTCAACATCTGCATGTTGATTGGTAGTATCAACCAATTGTGTATCGTCTTGTGAATCTTGAACCTCTTCAAGTTCCTCTGCTCTTCCACTAGTTTCTTCCGAAAGAAACTTAGTTTCCAAGAACTCTGCCTTTCGAGCAATAAACACTTTCTGTTCTGTCGGATCATAGAAATAATATCCAATACAATCTCTAGGTTATCCAATGAAGATACACCTTGTGGATCGGGCTTCCAGTTTGTTTTGAGTGTATTGCTTAGGATAAGCATCACACCCCCAAACTTTTAAATATGATAATGATAGAACCCTTCTATGCCATACTTTGAAAGGTGTCCTTTCCACTTTCTTGGTTGGGGCCATATTTAAAATACGGGCAGCGGAGAGCAACGCGAAACCCCAAAATGATAGAGGTAGTGTACTTCTAGCCATCATAGATCGAACCATATCCAATAGAGTCCGATTCCTCCTCTCAGACACACCATTATGTTGTGGTGTTCCAGGTGGAGTAAGTTGTGAGACAATCCCACAAGTTCTAAGATACTCTTGAAATTCACTACTTAGGTATTCACCTCCTCTATCTGTACGAAGAATCTTGACCGTTTTATTGAGTTGATTTTCTACTTCATTCTTGAAGATTTTGAGAATTTCAATAGATTCATGTTTGTGTCTTAACAAGTACACATTCCCATAACGACTATAGTCATTGGTAAAGGTAATGAAGTATCTTTCACCATTCCTAGTTATTGGTTTAAAAGGTCCACATACATCCGAATGTATGATTCCTAATAAATCCTTTGCCCTTTCGTTAGTCCCAATAAAAGGGGCCTTTGTCATTTTACCTTGTAAACAAGACTCGCATACATCAAATGAATCATTTTCATTAGTTTTTAAAAGACCATTCTTTTGGAGTTTTTGCATACGCTTCTTGTTTATGTGACCAAGGCGACAATGCCAAAGATAGGAATCACTCAAATCTAATTTGAGCCTTTTGGTGGTTGCTTTGTACATTGAGCTATCATATGTTGTGTTTTCATGAATCAATTCATAAATACCATTACAAGGTATAGCTTTAAAATAAAACATATGATTGAAAGAAACATGAATATCATTGTCAACAAACTTGAAATCATAATCACATTGTCTTAAACGAGAAATAGAAATAATGTTCCTATTCAAACTAGGAGCCTACAAAACATTCTTTAAATTAACTTCCAAACCACTTGGAAGCTTCAAAATGTAGTCTCCTTGGGCTTCCACGTGAACCTTTTCACCATTCCCCATGAAGAGACTAATTTCCCCTTTTGCATAATGCTCACTTCTTTTGAACCCCTGCAACAAATTGCAAATATGAGCTCCACATCCGGTATCTAATACCCATGTGTTAGAAGAAATAACATTTAGCTCAACATGTAGCATAAAGATTGTACCTGAGGTTTGCCCCGCATCCCTCTTTGATCTCAGCGCTTTGAGATAGACCGGACAATTGTGTTTCCAATGGCCTACCTCATCACACTCAAAACATGGGTCATCATGAGCAACCTTTTGCTTCTTTTCTTTCGGTTTGGGCGGTTCCATTTTTGCTTTACCCTTACCCTTCCCTTTGACGTGCCCCTTCCCTTTTACAACACTTGCCCTAGGGTCGGGGAGGTGCCTCTTCCTACTACCTCCTTCATTGATCGTAAGGACCGGTAGAACCGTTCTACCCATGCCCGCCTCGACCGTTTTGAGTATTGAGTGAAGCTCACCAATGCTATTGTCCCATCCATTCATGTTATAGTTCATAACAAAGCTATCAAACTTCATGGATAGAGAGTTGAGGATCAAATCCGTTGCCAACTCATTTGACACACGATAGTTAAGCCTTTCGAGGCGATCAATGTGGCTCTTCATCTTAAGAACATAAGATGACACCGATTGGGTCTCGTCCATCCGACATGCATGGAGTGCTTGAACCGTTTCGAAGCGCTCCACCCTTGATTGTTGTTGAACATTTCCTTCAACTGGGTGATCATGTCATAGGCATTGTGGTTCTCAAAGTCCTTTTGCAAATCGGGAATCATACTTGCTAGCATGAGACATGCGACTTGCATAGAGTCCTCGGTGTACTTGACCCACTCGGCAGAGGCCTCAACGTCATTTTCATCGGGTTGATCGGGAATGGTATCGTCTAACACATAGGACTTCCTTTATTGCTTGAGAACGATTCTCAAGTTCCGGTACCAATCCATGAAGTTCCCATGGTTTAGACGTTCCTTTTCAAGGATTGTTCTTAGTGATAGGTTATGGACGGTCGGGTTTGCGTTGTTGTTGTTAGCCATCTACAATTATACAAAGTTCAATTTTTTAGTACTTTTAATATCAATGTATTTTGATTATTAATACCCTTTTTTGTCTCATAGACAATTAATAGTCAAAATTTAGATCCAACGTTACATTTAAATATCGGTTTGGTGACCTTTACCCCTTTATTTAAATTAACAAGGTAGTCAACGTTTGACAATTGTAACCGATTACAATTTCTAGTATATGGGATCGGCTAAACATCTTATGTTTGTTTGGCATGTTTATCCCATCCACACCCTTTGTACGTCATGCTTCGGTGATCCTAATGCATGATTTCCAAATTAAGTCGTCCTACTTAGACACACGTGTTGATTTGCTAATATTAGTGGTTAGGTGACCTTTATCCTATAAATATGGCAAACCCACCTCAAACTCATAAGTTACCTCTAATGTGGTTAGGTGATCTTTATCCCACATCAAGTTCTCAAATGATTCGAGTGTTGTATAAGAGGATGGTGTTTGACCTTTTTTTAAAGGGATTTGAATATTTAGAGGTTTCATAATTCTAGTTTAGAAAACTCTTTGTACTTGTATTTGCATGCTTTCAAATACAAGATACCCTATGGTTCTTTTAATAAAACCCATTTTATTATAAAATCATTAATCCTTTTAATAACCTTTTATTAACTTTTAATGATTAAGAACCATCAATTTTCAGCTTGTTAAGTTTGTTAATGAGTTTGTAATATATGTCCAAATATCAACCAAACAATCAAACAACAAACATTCAAACAAGCATAAGCATATAAACATGAGTGCATAACCATAGCCACTAAGTTGACAACACTTGTTTGCCTTCACAAGTGTTGTCATAAGGTCTTTCATAAGGGTTTGTAATGACACATTATATGTGTCCATGGACTCCCACTTGAATCCATATCCAAATACTTCAAGGTCCATATCTTTGATGTCCATCTTTGGTTCTTGATCTTGTGCATCTTCCTTTTACAAAAATTATATCCTAATACATTTTTCTAATAAAATAAATGCACCTAATCTATTTATTACATAACCAAATAAATAAATAATTACATCCGAAATAATAAACATAAATATTACAACCCAATTGAATGAATTAAAACAACCAATCCAATCATCCAAATAACATAAGGCCAAAGGCTAGGTTATGCACACTAATAACAAATGATCATATCATCCAAATATATTAAAGAAACCCCACTAAAACCATGAAATTTCAGCCAACATAAACTGAAATTCTAGGTTTTAAACATTGTCCAAACAATGTACATATCATCATATATATCTTTCAAGGTTTAATCACAAGCATGTGTGATATGACTTTGAAAGCTTGGGGATTCAACATACAACAATATTTCAGCCCATAAAAGTATTATAATATGCCTTAAAACAAATTTTTAAAGGATACTTACAAGCATGCTATCCACATAACCGGCTCTAGATGCCATTGTAGGGTTTGTTAGAACATAAAATCACAGTTTAACCATTTAAACTTTCTGAAAAACGCAGCGGAAGTTTAGCATTATAACTTTGTTTATAAGTTTATAAGCTGAAAAATATGTTCATTAGATGACCATATTAATGTATAAAACAAACCCAAAGAACAAAGGATCATTTATGTGAATATGCAAGCTATGAACATATGTAAATGCACATAAAATCACAGCTACATTGAGCTGTGATTACTACCTTTCAGCAGCTCCAAAACCGACCAAAGAAAGGTGGAAATGATGTCCAAACTTCAGCCAAGACTTCAATGATAGAAGTCCTCAAGCTTGTATACCCCAAGCTCTTTGCAGAAACACCTACTTGTTAGGAAGATTATCACCAAAATCAACTCCAAAACTCCCTTTTGGCTGCTGCTAGTTCCGTAACTTTAGAGGAGAGAAGAGAGAGTTTTGGGTGTGTTGCATGTAATGAGATAATTCGATTGTGGAGTGGAAGAATCTCTCTTATTTAGAGATGAGTTAGTGGAGGCAAGCATCTCTTGTATTGAGAGATGAGTTAGTGGAGACAAGCATCTCTTGTATTGAGAGATGAGTTAGTGGAGGCAAGCATCTCTTGTATTTACACACATTGTTTATGTTAACTAGTCCTCCACTTAGACATATACAATTAACCTTTTAATTGTATAATCCATACACTCCTATTATTATTTTGTGATGTTATCTAATTTACTTAAATAACATTACAAATAATATTATTGAACAAAATATCCTAATAAGCTGTTCCATCTCATATGCAAATTATTTAGAAAACCCATTTTCTAAATTGGTGTGAATATTTAATTGCATGATCATATCATCAATTAAATATTAATTGGTGTTTGCTAAGCTTGTTATTGGGTATAACCCGACTTGGATCATAACGTACTAACCGCATCAATATTCTACGTGTCTTGGGCATATAGAATCCTTCAGTAGGTATGTGGTTTACAGTCCATAAAGGACTTGTATGTGCACAATGGTGGTCCTATTTTGACATAATAAAAATTGCTCAGATATCCCACACAGTTAACCATGATATTTGATTTAACTTTCCGTTGTCATTTACCTGCTGCCTGTCCCGGCTGGGCAGCAACCATTGCTGCCTGAACATGTTCGTTTATCAAGGCAGCCAATTCAGTAGGTGTCATGTTTATGGCACCACCACCATGGTCTTCGGCACCACGTCCACGTCCGCGCCCATGCCCACGCCCTCATCCAGGTCCAGGTCCACGGGCGTCCATTTTTCACTTTACATTCACAAATACAATAATGAGTTGAAATCAAACACATTTATCTTATTAAAGTACAATAAATAACAAGAAATAACAAATCATCACAACCACAACATTTATAACAAAAATAATAACCAATATAAATAAGTTGTAAATGAGTCACAAAATATTCTCCAGTGTCAAAATTTAAGTTTGTCGTTTGGATGGGGAAACAACCCTTCCCATATAGGTTTCAAAAGAGGGAAACACTATATAGTCTGAGTCATATAAAGGAAATCAATCGACAACATCTGACCCATCACTGTCATCTTCCATCTCCTCCGGTTCCTCCTCCTCAGGTTCTTCCTCCTCAGGTTCCTCCTCCTCCTCGGGGGCCTCCTCAGGATCCTTATCCTCAGGGTCCTCTGCAGAAGCAGGAGCTATGGCAATCTGAAGCGCTGCCAGTTGGGCTTCTAAGGTAGCATTTCTGTTATCGGCTGCTTCATCCCTCTATTCCCGAGCAATCATGCGTCCTCTAAGCGCTATAAAACCGTCTTCCATGTGGTGACACCCACTTAGGGTCTTCCCGTGTCGCTCCTCAAGTGCATCCAGTTGATGTCGTAGTCTGTCACCTCCTGCTGAAGTGTACAAATATCACTCGTGACTTGCCTGACTCGTTGCTGCTCAGTATCCAGTGCAGCCACCAGTGTAGCAATCACTTGTTCATTGGACTGCACCATCTGTGGGAGTGAAGGCATTGGTTGATCGGCGTTATTCGTAGTCCTGGGCCTCCGGACAGGTACGCGTTCCCAATACATTATGTAGTCTACGAACTCTGGGTAGAAGCTCCAGTCTCGTGGGGGGTCACGCTCCGTCAAGGCAAAAGGTTGATCCCAATCAATTTCCCCTCGACGATAGGCTAGACGGGGCCAGTCAGGTCCATTGTCGGGTACAGGTGCGGGAGGTGGGGACTCAGATCGTGTAGGTGATGATGATGCCATGCTGTAGAGAATGTGATGTGTATGCCAATGAGTATACAATAGAGGAAATAAAGAACAAGTAACTAACTAACTGTGTGCGGTTATAGTCTGGTGTGTATGCAACCTAGTTCCCTATAACCAATGGCTCTGATACCTATCTATCGCACCCTCAAAATCCACGTGCGGAGTTTTAAATCGAGGTTTGTGAACAAACCAGGATCACTGTCAATATGTAACACCCGGAAGTTTGAATTTTTGGAGTATCATGCGACTGGAGGCTCAGTCGCATGGACCTCACACGACTGGAGCTCCATACGCATGATAATCGCACGATTGGAGGGTCCAATCGCATGGTGATCGGGCGAGTGAAGGCCCAGTCGCCTGGAGCTCGGGTGACTGAGCTGTAGCTATAAAAGAGGGGTAGCCATCTCCCCTCCCAACACTTACAAATTTCAATCGGGAAGAAGAGCAGAGAGAGAAAGAAGAGAGAAAGAAGAGAAAAAGAGAGAAAGTGGTGATTCGGGCTCGAAACTTGTCGAGTGACTAGTCCAAATGAAGTTCTTCATCTTCTTCTTGTTTGTGTGAGTTCTAGGACCCACATTTACTTGTTTTCACACGATTTTGGGGCTAGAACACATATAAACCCATTTTTGAAATGTATGAGTTTGACCCATTTGGGTGTAATTGTATGTAATGTGTTTAGAGTGCGATTTTGGACTTGTATGTGCTTGTATGATGTCATAGTATGATTCCCTAAGGTTTGGGAGGGCTAATTTGGGATGTAAATGAGTTTAGAGGAGTTCGAAGGCCGTATGTCACGGCTGCTGTTCGGGATGAACTCCAGTCGCTGCCCAGTTAGGGCTAGATGACTAAAGGGCCAATCGCACGACTGAGGAATGACTGATGTTCAATCGCACGATTGAGGCTCAGTCGTACGACTGAGGATTCAGTCGCACGACAGGTCATGCGACTGGGAGTTCAGTCGCATAAGTCCAGTCGCATAGTTGTTCAGTCACACGACTGAGGGTTAGTTACATAGATGCCCATTCGCATAGTGTTTATTCGCATGATAGGAGATCCATTTGCACGATTGTATGCCCATTCACAAAGTTGCCCATTCGTATGATCCAGTCGCATTGAGGCCATGCGACTGAAGTATGTCCAATCGCCCAAAAAGTGCTGTTGTGTACAAGAAGAGAGATAGTATTGCATGTATACGACTGACGTATGTATGATAAGTATGATGTAGTCTTATATGATGGTAATGACTGATGATTTATAAATATCGATGTTCCTTGTTTTCGATACGTGTTTATCTTTCCGTCACTTTACGTGTTAATTAATGAATGAAACGAAAGTAATAAGGAATGTAAAGTTAAAGATAATGAAAGAGGAACATGATGAATGAATGCATGCATTAATGAATGAACGAATGAATGTAAGAAAGGCTTGCAAGCAAATGTATGGAGGTGCACACCCCTGGCAGGTGTTAGCTCAACGGTGTGCGGGTTAGCTACCCCGAAGGATGCACATTGGGGTCAGTCTTTGTGATTGACCATATGTATGGGATCCTTGCCGCTTGCCCTAGGTAACTGGATCAGCAGTAGTGCACAACGTTCGTGATTGATCATCACAGGTCCAGCACCCGCAGTAGTGCACAATGTTCGGGGTATAGCATATGGCATTGATTCGGAATGAAAGTGGAAGGATAAGTGGTGCATGTACCTACCCTAGGTGACTGGATCAGCAGTAGTGCACAACGTTCGTGGTTGATTACCACAGGTCCAGCACCAGTAGTATTGTACGATGTTCGGGGTATTGTACATGTCACCGAATGTAATGAACGTACGAATGAACGTATTGAATGTATGAATGAATGTAATGAACGTACGAATGAATGTAATGAATGTTTGAATGAAGGTAAGTAATGTATGGAAGAACGAAGGAGTTCATGAACGAACGTGAATGATAACGATGAACGGTACACGAACGAAAGCTAATGAATGAATGATTAAGATAATAATAATATTATCAAAGTGTATGTATGTTGTGTGATCGCGTGTATGTAAGAATAGTTTTAATGAAAGAAAAGTATGTTTAATTATAAAACTAGAACTCACTCAGCAACGCTGACTTTTTATGTGTTTCTAGTTGGCGGGTAGTGTTGCTGAGGATGGCATGAGGTGGCTACTCGGCTCTTTTGGATGGCATTTCTTTGTTAATGTTTTTGTAATATATAATGTAGAATGTATTTAGAAAACAAAGTGGTGTTTGTTAAGGATTCAAACAAACAGGATTACTTAAGGAATCCTCTTACCACTAAAAGTCACTGTTTATGACTATTTTGTAATTGACTAATGATGTATCGCTTTGCAAAAGCTTTTATGATGAAATAAGATTTCTCTTTCGAATGTTTCCGCTACAATGTCTATTTAAAATAGTTGTAAAATATATGTTTATGTGCAATGAATGACCAACTGTGAGGTGCCCGAGATCGGGGCCTTACAAGTTGGTATCAGAGCCAGGTTTAAGTGAAATGGTTAAATTTTCAAAATAAACCTTAACTTAAACTGAGAATGGGATGGAAGGGGAAGAAATGCCAGTCTGAGTAGCTGCGTGCCATCAGGTATTTTCTTAAAGTTAACGGGTAGTATGTGCGCATGTTATGTGTTTATGTGTTACTGTTAGATTTAGATATTAATGTAGTCAGGACAGGTAATGCTCGGGGTACGAAGAGTAAAGTAAGTGGCTAATCACAACTGGCCACTGTAATTAGGGACTTGCTATACTTGACATAAACTGAGCTATTCCCTTGAATGACCGTGTTTGTGTTTGAACCATTCAGTGTGTGATAGAGGATGGCTGGGGGTGGATCATCCAAAGCTTCACGGGGGGGAGGTGGTGGCAGATGTGGTGCTGAACCACGGGCCACAAAAGGAAGACCTAGGGTAGAGAAAGTGGTTCATGAAGAACCAGGGACCCCTCATCAGGAGGGCGTAGACGAGAGCGCCAATTTGAGGGCCTCGGTAACGGAGGCGGTGGTCGAAGAGGTGCATCAGGTCATGCAGACGATCTTACCGTCTGTGGTGACCAAAGTGATAAAGGCAGTCCGGGAAGGAGAAAGAAAAGAGAGGAACAGGTCCTCAGGAAGACAGGAACAACCAGAGCCGAAACGGTTCTTTCTGATGATGAAGTGATGGGTTTGTTAGAACATAAAATCATAGTTTAACCTCTTAAACATTCTGAAAACGCAGCGGAAGTATAGCATTATAACCATGTTTATAAGCTGAAAAATATGTTCATTAGATGACCATATTGATATATAAAACAAACCCATAGAACAAAGGATCATTTATGTGAATACGCAAGCTATGAACATATGTAAATGCACATAAAATCACAGCTTCATTGAGCTGTGATATACCTTACTGCAGCAGCAATAAAGTCGATCAAAAGAGATGTTTGATGAAGATGGAGATGCCCAAAATGCAGCCAAGACTTCAAGGATAGAAGTCCTCAAGCTAGTATACCCCAAGCTCCTTGCAAACACACCTTCTTGTTAGGTAGAATACACCAAGAACAGCTCCAAAACCTCTTTGTTCTTGCTGAAAACCCTCTTTTTAGCTTGCTACAATCCGTAGGAATTGAGAGGAAGAAGGAGAGGTTTGTTGTGTTGCATGCTAATGGGAATCATAATCATGGAGTGCCAGAACCTTTCTTGTTATTAGAATCCACCAAGAACAACACAAGAACTCTTCAAGAACACCTTCAAATGCTGCTGGTCCGTAGCTTTTCTTAGAGAGAGAGCTGCCTTTGTTTCTTGTTTGCATGTGTTGTGTCTTAGAATGAGAGCTTGCACTTACTAGTTAAAAGAGCTATGCATGTGTGTGTGTTTTCTAGAGAATCTCTTAGTGGAAGAACCAAACCAAGCATGAAAGTGTGTCTCCCACTTGAAAGCCAAAGGGGACGGTTTTGGTTTTTAAAAAAAAAAGAGATTTCTTTTATAAATAATAAACACACACATATGTATTGTCTAGTATTTTAACTAGTTTATACAATTAACCAATTAATTGTATAAGTAGTACACTCTCATTATTATTTGGTGTTATACAACTAATTTAAATAACACTTCAAATAATATTATTGAACAAGATATCCTAATAAATTGTTCCTTCTCATATGCAACTTATTTAGAAAACTCATTTTCTAAATTTGGCGTAAATATTTAATTGCATGATCATATCATTAATTAAATATTAATTGGTGTTTGCTAAGCTTGTTATTGGGTATAACCCGACTTGGATCATAACGTACTAACCGCATCAATATTCTAAGTGTCTTGGGCACATAGAATACTACAATCTCCCACTTGCCCAAGATTCATAGAAGATTGATGCAAGCAGTAAATGACGCCTAACAACGGTTTACTACCCTTAATACGCATGACTTATGGCCATTCAATAACATCATCCCATTCAAGTGCCCTACTTAAAATGATTTAGGTGAATCAATCATCTATCCTTTTGTTACAGATGTCATGTTAAATCCAAGGACACAGCATGATCATTCCTTGTTGATTTAACTTAATCAGACCTTAGACATCTAACTCTTAATGAATAAGAGGAACAAATTCCATCTTGACTACATACGTTTCTCACAAACACCTCGTGTCATACCTGAACATACCCTTATGTACTGTCCACTATTTCAGGACAGTGAAGAATTAGCTCAAGGTATAATACTTGGTGAATATCAAAACCCAATATGTATCTCAGGTCGGAGGATACCAAATGATATTCGCCTTTACTCAAATTTACTTATGATCAATCGATAAGATTCCATGTAGTAAAATTTGAGATGCGGGTTAGTCCAATATTTGTATCCCACAAATATCTATGAACCTTGGTAGCAACCCATTGCTCTATATTCATCCTTATGAATATCAACCAATCCAAATTCATAATAATCTTACCCTCACACTTGTTCCCACAAATATGAACAACTACGGACATTTAGAGTAAATAGTTTACTCATGGATTAAACATGCTAATTTGGAACACTAATTGAAAGATTATAACAAAATAATTTTATTCATGCACAAGTGTGACTTTCATGCTTTGACCTATCTAGGAGCTTCGTGAATGGATCCGCAATGTTTTGATCGGTATGAACTTTGCAAATACATATCTTTCCTTTTTCAACTTCATCCCTTATGTAGTTGAATCTCCGCTCATTGTGCCTAATCTTTTGACGTGCACGGGATTCCTTGATTTGAGTAATCACACCCTTGTTATCACAAAAGATTTCTAAGGGGTCTTGAATGGTAGAGACCATCCTTAGTTCGACGATAAACCTTTTATTCATGCAGCTTCCAAAGCTGCTAATGAGGCGGCTATGTATTCCTATTTTGTAGTGGACAATGCTACCCTATTCATAATGGAGACATACCCTATTGTTATCGAGTCAGTTTAGAAACTCACATCCGTGTAACCCTTTACAACGAGTTCCTCTTTCTCAGATCCATATATTAGAAACATATCCTTAGTCCTCCTAAGGTATTCCAATATACTTTTAACAGCCATCCAATGGCTATTACCTGGATTCAGCTGATATATTCTTGTCATGCTTAACGCGCATGACACGTCCGGTCTTAGTGCATATCATCGCATATACGATGGATCCTATAGCAGACGCATATGGGATGTCCTTCATACAATCTTGCTCATCCTTTTAGCTTGGACATTGAGATGCACTCAATATTGTCCCTCTTTGAATAGGTACCATACCTTTCTTAGAGTTTTCCATCTTGAACCTTTTCAAGATTTTATCAATATATGCATTTTAGTTTAGACCTATCAACCGCCCCGATCTATCCCTATAGATTTTTATTCCCAAAATATAGGCGGCTTCACCGAGATCTTTCATGGAAAAATAATTTCTAAGCCCGGTTTAACACCTTCCATGGTTGGAATGTCTTTTCCATATAGTATTATGTCATCAACATACAATACTAAGAATGTGATTACACTCCCACTAGCCTTTTTATACACACAAGCCTTGTCAGCGTTTTTGATGAAACCAAATTTCTTGATCTCTTCATCAAAACATTGATTCCAACTTCTCGATGCTTGTTTCAATCCATAGATTGATTTCTACAACTTGCATACATTACTAGGATGTTTTGGATCGACAAAACCTTCAGGCTGAACCATATAGACATCTTCCTCAAGATATCCATTTAGGAAAGCGGTTTTGACATCCATTTGCCAAATCTCATAATCATAATGAGCAGCTATGGCAAACAATATCCTTATAGACTTTAGCATCACAACAGGTGAGAAGGTTTCATCATAGTCAACCCCTTAAGTTTGAGTGAAACCTTTTACTACAAGTCTTGTCTTGTAAGTATCAAAGTTTCCATGCATATTTGTTTTCTTCTCAAAACTCACTTGCATCCAACCGGTTTAGAATTATGTGGAGGGTCAACCAATTCCCAAACTTGGTTGTTGTACATGGATTGCATCTCTACATTCATGGCTTCCAGCCATTTGTCACAATCCGAATTGGATATAGCATCATGGTATGTAGTTGGCTCATTGGAGTCAACCTCATAGCATCCATCCATGAAAAATCCATATATTTCAGGTGAAATGCTAACTCTATCAGATCTGTGAACATTTTGTGTGTATTGATCAACCTCTTGATCATCATCAACAACCTCTTGTTGACAGCTAGTGTTAACCAAACATGTATCGGCTTGTGGATCTTGATCTTCATCAAATTCCATTGTTCTATGCGTCACTCCTTCCATAAGGAACTTGGCTTCCAAGAACTCTGCCCTTCGAGCAATAAACTCCTTTTGCTCTGTTGGATCAAAGAAGTAGTATCCCATACAGTCTTTGGGATATCCAACAAATATACACTTAGTGGATTGACTTTCAAATTTGTTTTGGGTGTTAAGCTTAACATAAGCTTTACTACCCATACCTTTTAAACATGATGGTGATGGAACTCTTTCCATGCCATATTTCAAAAGGTGTCGAACCCACTTTCTTGGTTTGGGCCATATTCAAAATACGACCCGTGGAGAGTAGTGCGAAAACCCAAGATGATAAAGGTGGTAAGCTCATAGCCTTAATGAATTGAACCATATCCAAATAGGGTTCAATTTTTCCTTTATCAAAATGAAGAACTTAGATAGTTATGTAAAGTTGATTTTCTACCTCATTATTGAAGTTTTTGAACATTTCAAAAGCTTCATACTTATGTGTCATCAGGTGCACACAATAATAGCGACTGTAATCGTCGGTAACATTAATGAAGTATCTTTTCACCAATCTTTGTCATTGTCTTAAAAGGACCATATACATCCAATGTATCATTCCTAACAAGTCTTTTGGTTCACACTTATCAAATAAACATTTTCATTTGTTTCCAAAAGACCATTCTTTTGAAGTGTTTGAATCCAATTCTAGTTTATGTGACCAAGATGACAATGTCAAAGATAATAATAACTTAAACCGATTTTAAGTTTTGTGGTGCTTAATTTGTATAATGAGTTATTATAGGACGAATTATCATGAACCAATTCATGAATATCATTAAAAGGCATATTCTAAAAATGAAATACATCATCCATAAAACTTAATACCATTATATACCAACTTTAAATCATGACCATATTGTTTTAATAGGAAACATTAATTATGTTCCTAGACAAACTAGGTGCATACGAAAGGTTTTGAGAACAACTTCCAAACCATTTGTAAGTCTCAAAATAGAGTTTCCCTATTTGAGGTGCACTTTTCTTTTGAACCCCTTTTCAACAATTGCAAGTATGAGTCTCACATCCGGTATCCAATACCCATGTGTTTGAAGAAATGACATTTAATACAATGTGAATCATGAAAATTGTATTCGAGGTTTGCCTAGCATCCCTCTTATTTTTCAACTCCTTGAGATAGGAGGAACAATTCCCTTTTATTGTCCTATCTCTCCATACTCAAAGCATGGATCGTTCTCCTTTACATTAGGCTTCATAAGCTTAGGTTTTGAGGTTTCGCTTTAACCTTTGCTTTGATGTATTCCTTTCTTTTGGCAATAATTGACTTAGGATCGAGATTGGCCATTTGCTTTAGTCTCCCTCATTGATCGAGAGGATAGGTAGAACCTCTCTACCTATCCCTGCCTCGGTTGCTTTGAGCATTGCATGAATTTCACCGATGCTCTTGTCCCACCCGTTCATATTACAGTTTATTATGAATGTCTTAAACCTTTAGCTGGGCAATCAAGGATAAAATCCTTGGCCAACTACTTTGAGACGGGACAGTTAAGCATCTTGAGGCTATCAATGTGGCTTTTCATCTTAAGAGTATATAAGATGATATCGATTGGGTTTCTTCCATGTGACATGCATGAGGTGCTTGAACCGTTTCGAAGCAATCTTACTAATGTTTGTTGAAGGAACAATTCCTTCAACTAGATTATCATGTCATATGCCCTATGATGTTCCAACCCTTTTGGAGTTCGGGAATCATATTCCCAACATGAGGTAGGAAACTTGTACAGAATCCTTAGTGTGCTTAAGCCAATTGTGAAAAGGCCTTAACATCAACAGCGTTGGTTGGTGGGACATGCGATCGTCAAGGACATAGGCCTTTACTCATTTTGATAATGATTCTCAGTGATAGGGTATGGACGGTCGGGGTGGTAGCATTATTGTTTGCGGCCATTCTACAAAATTTACAAAGTTCTTATTAGTATTTCTTAAAATTTTATTTTGATTATTAATACCCTTTTATGTCTCATAGACAATTAATAAGTAAAATCTATAATCCAACGTTACATTCAAATAATGGTTAGGTGACCTTTATCCCATTATTTAATTTAACAAGGTAGTCAATATTTGACAATTGCAACCTTTTGCAACTTCTAGCCTTTATGGGATCGGTTAAACATCTTATGTTTGGTTGGCATGTTTAATCCCATCAACGCCATTGTACGCCATGCTTCGGTGACCCTAGGCACATGGTTTCCAATTCAAGTCGTCCTACTTACACACACGTGTGAGTTTTCACATACAAGCGATTAGGTGACCTTTATCCCCCAAGTATGTTAGACTCACCTCAAACACACAAGTTCCCTATAAGTGGTTAGGTGACCTTTATCCCACAAATAGTTCTCAAGTGATTCGACTGTCGTGTAAAAGGAAGGTGTTAAACATGTTTCAAAAGGGATTTTTGGTTTTCATTAATTCTAGTTTTTGAAAACTCTATATACCTTGTATTTGCATGCTTTAAAATGCAAGGTATCCTATGCTTTATTTTTAATAAAACCTATTTTATTAAATCATTAATCCTTTTAATAACCTTTTATTAACCACTTAATGATTAGAAACCATAAATTTTCAGCTTGTTAAGTTTGCTAATGAGTTTGTTACGCATATCCAAATATCAAACAACAATCATACAACAAACAACCAAACAAGCATAATATAAACAACCACAATGTGCATAACCATAGCTACTATTGTGACCACGCTTGTTTGCCATCACAAGTGTGGTCATTTGCTCTTTCCTAAGGGTTGAATACAACACAAAATAGAGGTCTTCATAGACTCCCACTTGAACTTGCATCCATATGCTTCAAGTCCCTTTTTTGTGTCTTTGATGTCCATATTTGGGTCTTCATCTTGTGCATCTTCCTTTTAAAAAATTATATCCTAATACATTTTTCTAATAAAAGAAATGCACCTAATCTATTTATTACATAACCAAATGAATAAATAATTACAACCCAAATAATAAACATAATATTACAACCCAATTGAATGAATTAAAACAACCATTCCAAACATTGAAAGCATCCAAACAACACAAGGCCAAAGCTAGGTTATGCACTATTATATGACCAATCATAAACATTATTCAATAAACAAAATAAACCCCATCAAACCCTAAATTTTCAGCAACATAAACTGAAAATTTGGGTTTGTTTGTCCAAACAAACAACAACCAAACATATCAACGAATTGACATTCCTATCTTTCGAAGTTTAATCAAAAGCATGAAGATATAACTTTGAAAGACTTGGGGTTTATTAAATCAACCAAAATCAGCCCCTAATTAGTTGATTAACATCCTTTACAATGATTTTTAAAGGATAAGAACAAGCAAGCTATTCACATAACCGGCTCTTGATGCCATTGATGGGTTTGTTAGAACATAAAATCATAGTTCAACCTCTTAAACTTTCTGAAAACGCAGCGGAAGTATAGCATTATAACCATGTTTATAAGCTGAAAAATATGTTCATTAGATGACCATATTGATGTATAAAACAAACCCAAAGATCAAAGGATCATTTATGTGAATATGCAAGCTATGAACATATGTAAATGCACATAAAATCACAACTTCATGTGATGATGATACTGCAGCCGCAATAAAGTCGACCAAAAGAGATGTTTGATGAAGATGGAGATGCCCGAAATGCAGGCAAGACTCCTCAAGGATAGGTAGTACTCAAGCTAGCTCTTGCAAACACGCCTTCTTCTTAGGTAGAATACACCAAGAACAGCTCCAAACCCTCTTTGTTCTTGCTGAAACCCTCTTTTCAGCTTACTACAATCCGTAGGAATTGAGAGGAAGAAGGAGAGGTTTGTTGTGTTGCATGCTAGTGAGAATCATAATCATGCAGTGCCAGAACCTTTCTTGTTATTAGAATCCACCAAGAACAACACAAGAACTCTTCAAGAACACCTTCAAATGCTGCTGGTCCGTAGCTTTTCTGAGAGAGAGAGAGCTGCCTTTGTTTCTTGTTTGTATGTGTTGTGTCTTAGAATGAGAGCTTGCACTTACTAGTTAAAAGAGCTATGCATGTGTGTGTGTTTTCTAGAGAATCTCTTAGTGGAAGAACCAAACCAAGCATGCAAGTGTGTCTCCCACTTGAAAGCCAAAGGGGACGGTTTTGGTTTTAAAAAAAAGAGATTTCTTTTACAAATAATGAACACACACATAGTATTGTCTAGTATTTTAACTAGTTTATACAATTAACCAATTAATTGTATAAGTAGTATACTCTCATTATTATTTGGTGTTATACAACTAATTTAAATAACACTTCAAATAATATTATTGAACAAGATATCCTAATAAATTGTTCCATCTCATATGCAACTTATTTAGAAAACCCATTTTCTAAATTTGGTGTAAATATTTAATTGCATGATCATATCATCAATTAAATATTAATTGGTGTTTGCTAAGCTTGTTATTGGATATAACCCGATTTGGATCATAACGTACTAACCACATCAATATTCTATGTGTCTTGGGCACATAGAATCCTACATGAAGAGGAAGAGGAGGAGGAGCATGTGCATGAGACAGCACGAGGCTGTAATTATGGGGCGTTTATGAGATGCAAGCCCCCTACTTTGACAGTAATGGTACTGCTACTGCTGCTCATCGCTGGGTGAGAGAAATGGAGGGTGTCCTCGATATCAGCGAGTGCCGGGAGGACCAAAAGGTGAAGTTCGCTACCCACTCTTTCACGGATTAGCCTCTATGCTGGTGGGACAACGTAGTCCAAGCCGAGGGTAGTAGGGCCATTGGAAAGATGAAGTGGTCCGAATTGAAAGGGTTGGTGATCAAGGAGTTCTGTCCTCATCGGGAGATGGATAAAGTTGTGAGAGAGTTCCTACAGCTGGAGGCGAGGACGATGACCCACCAACAGTACACCATGAAATTCAATGAAATGGCATGTCTGGTGCCGGATCAGGTGACTCCTGTGACGCGAAAGATCAAGAGGCATATTCAGGGTTTGCCGGCGGATATTTGCAGGCATATGATCGCTGCCCGACCAACCACCTTTAGGTCGGCGGTGGACTTGGCGGGGAGACTGTATGATGAAAGGGCAGTGGTGGTGGTGGTTGATGGTAATAGGAAGGGTGGTGACAGGAATTTGAACGGGAAGAGGTTTGGTCAGGGTGATGCCTCGACGATTAACAAAAAGGCACGGGTGGATGACCGTTGGGTAGCCGCACCGGGTACGGGACTGAAAAGGTGTGGTAAATGTGGGAAGGAGCACAGTGGGTAGTGCAGACTGGGGTTAAGTGTCTGCTTTAAGTGTGGGAAGCCTGGTCATATGGCTAGAGAGTGTAAGGGCATGAGGTGCTTCAACTGTGCAGAAAGAGGTCATATGAATAAAGACTGCAAGAAGCCGAGGGATAAGAGTTCCGGCGTGAAGGATACGGGGAATGAGGGACCGAGGGCAAACGCCAGGGCATTTACGATGACGCAGGAGGAGGCTAGGACGGACCCTGATGTTATGTCCGGTACGTTTCTGGTGAACCAAACTTTAGCCTCTATATTATTTGATTCGGGAGCCAGTAGGAGTTTTATTTCTACTGCTTTCTGTACCAAACTGCCTGTTAGTAGTGGGCGCGTTGATGTACCATTTGATGTAGAAACTGCGATAGGCAAATCTACCCGGATTTCCGAGGTGATAGAGGGTTGTGATGTGGAATTAGAGGGCCACAAATTTCCGATTAGACCATTCGCGATGACTCTGGGTGGTTTTGATTTGGTTCTTGGGATGGATTGGTTGGCGGACTTCGAGGCAAATATAGTGTGTCGAAAGAAGATGATTTGTTTGATAGCGCCTGACGGGAGTTCGGTAACTGTTTATGGGGATCGGGTCATGGTGATTCCGAAGGTGATCTCAATGGCGGTGGCGGATAGTGTATGAGGCGTGGATGTTGCGCCTATTTATCTTATGTGAAGGATATAGAAGCGCCAACACCACAACTATCCGATGTTCCAGTTGTGTGTGACTTTCCAGATGTGTTTCCCAAAGGCTTATCAGGAGTGCCCCCTAACCAAGAGATTGAGTTCCAGATTGATCTGATACCAGGCGCCCAACCTATTACCAAAGCACCGTATCGATTGGCTCTGACGGAAATGAAAGAGTTGATGGAGCAGTTGCAAGAGATACTAGGTAAGGGGTTCATTAGACCGAGTATCTTACCTTGGGGTGCTCCGGTCCTGTTTGTAAAGAAGAAAGATGGTAGTATGAGGATGTGTATCGACTACCGTGAGTTGAACAAGCTGACGGTGAAGAACCGATACCCCTTGCCGAGAATTGATGATTTGTTTGATCAACTTCAGGGTGCCAGTTGGTTTTCAAGGATAGATCTTCAATCAGGCTACCATCATCTGAAGGTGATAGAGCAGGATATCCCTAAAATAGCTTTTCGCACGCGCTACGGTCACTACGAGTTTCTTGTCATGTCTTTTGGTTTGACCAATGCACCGGCTGCTTTATGGACTTGATGAATCGGGTGTGTCGGCCGATGTTGGATAAATCAGTGATTGTGTTCATCGATGATATCCTGATTTATTCGAGGAGCGAGATAGAGCATGCCGGTCACATTCGGGAGGTGTTAGAGACGCTGAGAAGGGAGAAACTGTACACCAAATCCTCCAAATGCGCATTTTGGTTGCGTGAAATTCAGTTCTTGGGTCACGTGGTGAATCAAGAGGGGATTATGATGGATCCGGCAAAGGTGGAAGCGGTGATGCAATGGAAGTCTCCAAAGACGCCATCCGAGATCCGTAGTTTCTTGGGTTTGGCAGGCTACTATAGAAGATTCATTCAAGACTTCTACAAAATCGCTTCTCCATTAACCAAGTTGACCCGGAAAGATGTAAAGTTTGTATGGGGTCAAGCTCAAGAGAAGGCGTTCGAAGAATTAAAGACGAGGTTGACCCAAGCTCCTGTTCTGTCGTTACCCGATGGAAGTGAAGATCTGGTGGTTTATTCTGATGCTTCCTACTCGGGGTTAGGGTGCGTGTTAATGCAGAGGGAGAAGGTTATAGCCTATGCATCCAGACAGTTGAAAGTTCATGAGGTTAACTATCTTACTCATGACTTGGAGCTAGCAGCTGTGGTCTTTGCATTAAAGATTTGGAGGCACTACCTGTATGGGACGAAGTGCACCATCTTCACTGACCACAAGAGCTTGAAGTACTTCTTTGAGCAGAAGGATTTGAATATGAGGCAAAGGCGGTGGTTGGAGCTTATAAAGGATGATGATTTTGAAATCCATTACCATCCGGGCAAAGCCAACGTCGTGGCAGATGCCCTTAGCCGAAAAGAGAGGCCCGAGCCGATTCGGGTGAAGGCGTACCAACTGATTATGACCTCAGACATGATGAAGCAAGTCAAGGAGTTTCAAGAAGAGGCACTGAAAGAAGATCATCTGAACTCTGAAAGAATGAGAGGTCTGGGCATGGAGTTGGGTGAAAACACAATTGGTGTTAAAACCCGATTCGGGCGAATGTGGATTCCTCGTTTTGGGGATCTACGGGTAAAGATCATGGATGTAGCCCACAAGACATGATACTCCATTCATCCTGGTGCTATAAAGATGTATCAAGACATGAAGAAAGACTATTGGTGGCTGGGCATGAAGCGTGATATGGTGGAGTATGTGAGTAAATGCCTTACTTGTTTGCAAGTGAAGGCCGAGCACCAAAAACCGTACGGGAAGATCCAAACGTTGGATATACCCGAGTGGAAGTGGGAGCATATCACCATGGATTTCATCATGAAGCTGCCACGTACCCCAAAAGGGTATGATGCTATATGGGTGATTGTGGATCGTCTGACGAAGAGTGCTCACTTCCTACCGATGCGCGAGACATATTCATCCGAGAGGTGGGCCGATCTTTTCATCAAGGAGATTGTGACTCGTCATGGTGTACCAGTGTCAATTGTTTCTAATCGTGACACCCAGTTTACATCCAAATTCTGGAAGAAATTCCACGATGCCATGGGGACGAGGTTACATATTAGCACGGCCTATCATCCTCAAACTGATGGTCAGTCGGAAAGGACCATTCGGACTTTGGAGGACATGCTCCGGGCATGTGTAATTGATTTTGGGGGACTTAGGATGACCACTTACCGTTAGCTGAATTCTCATACAACAACAGCTATCATGCCAACATTGGCATGCCACCTTACGAGATGCTATATGGTAGGAGATGCAGGACACCCGTTTGTTGGGGTGATATTGGTCAGAAGGAATTGGGGAGCGTTGAAGTGATCGAGGCTATGACTGAAAATCTTGAAAGGATCGAGGCCTATATGAAGGCAGCCAAAGACAGACAGAAGTCGTATGCTGATAAATGACGCAGACCGATTGAGTTCCAGGTGGGTGATCGGGTTATGTTGAAGGTCTAACCTTGGAAGGGTATCATTCGGTTCGGAAAGCGGGGCAAGTTGAACCCGAGGTATATAGGCCCTTTCCAAATCATTGCTCGAGTAGGAGAGGTGGCCTATAGGTTGGAGTTACCAGATGAATTAAGTGGAATTCACCCGACCTTCCACGTATCTCATCTGAGAAAGTGCTTGGCAGATGAAGATATGATTGTTCCACTGGAGGATATCGAGGTAGACGATCGGCTCAATTATGTGGAGCAACCAGTGGCGATCATCGATCGAAAAGAGAAGACGCTGAGAAATAAGGTGGTTCCTCCTGTGCGTGTACAGTGGCGGCACAGGAAGGGATCCGAGTCAACGTGGGAAACTGAAGAAGAAACGAGGCAGCATTACCCACGTTTGTTTGAGGAATGATATGTTTCGGGGATGAAACCTAAATAAGGTGGGTGGACTTGTAACACCCGAAAGTTTGACTTTTTGGAGTATCATACGACTGGAGGCTCAGTCGCATGGAGCTCACACGACTTGAGTTCCATACGTATGATAATCGCACGATTGGAGGGTCTAATCGCATGCTGATCGGGCGACTGAAGGCCCAGTCACCTGGAGCTCGGGCAACTGAGCTATAGCTATAAAGGAGGGGCAGTCATCTCCCCTCCCCACACTTGCAAATTTCAGTCGGGAAGAAGAGCAGAGAGAGAAAGAAGAAAGAAAGGAGGGAACAAGAGAGAAAGTGGTGATTCGGGCTTGAAACTTATTGAGTGACTAGTCCAAACAAAGTTCTTCATCTTCTTATTGTTTGTGTGAGTTCTAGGGCCCCACATTTACTTGTTTTCACATGATTTTGGGGTTGGAACACATATAAACCCGTATTTGAAATGTATGAGTTTGACCCATTTAGGTGTAATTGTATGTAATGTGTTTAGAGTGCGATTTTGGACTTGTATGTGCTTGTATGATGTCATAGTATGATTCCCTAAGGTTTGGAAGGGCTAATTGGGCTGTAAATGAGTTTAGAGGAGTTCAAATGCCGTATGTTGCGGCTGCTGTTCTGGATGAACTCCAGTCTCTGCCCAGTTAGGGCTAGACGACAGAAGGGCCAATCGCAGGGCCAATCGCACGACTGAGGAACGACTGATGTTCAATCGCATGATTGTGGCTCATTCGCACGACTGAGGATTCAGTCGCATGACTGGTCATGCGACTAGGAGTTCAGTAGCATAAGTCCAGTTGCATAGTTGTTCAGTCGCACGACTGAGGGTTAGTCGCATAGAAGCCCATTCGCATAGTGTTTATTCGCACGATAGGAGGTCCATTCGTATGATTGTATGCCCATTCGCATAGTTACCCAATCGCATGATCCAGTCGTATGGAGGCCATGCGACTGAAGTATGTCCAATCGCCCAAAAAGGGCTGTTGTGTACAAGGAGAGAGATAGTATTGTAGGATTCTATGTGCCCAAGACACTTAGAATATGATGTGGTTAGTACGTTATGATCCAAGTCGGGTTATACCCAATAACAAGCTTAGCAAACACCAATTAATATTTAATTGATGATATGATCATGCAATTAAATATTTACACCAAATTTAGAAAATGGGTTTTCTAAATAAGTTGCATATGAGATGGAACAATTTATTAGGATATCTTGTTCAATAATATTATTTGAAGTGTTATTTAAATTAGTTATATAACACCAAATAATAATGAGAGTATACTAGTTATACAATTAATTGGTTAATTGTATAAACTAGTCAAAATACTACAAAATACATGTGTGTGTGTGTTATTATTTGTAAAAGAAATCTTCTTTTAAAAGAGCAAAAAAAACCGTCCCTTTTTTGCTTCAAATGGGAGACAAAACATGCATGTGGGACATGCATGCTTGGGTTGTTCTCAACAAAGTGATCCTCTTGTAAACACCAACACATGCTCCACTAACTTGATCATTAAAAAACAACACATGCAAGACACACAAGATACAAGAAATCTCTCCCTCTCTCTAAAAACCTTACGGTTTGTCAGCAAGATGAAGCAGGATTATGAGAGCTGATTTGTGTGCTTCTTGAAGTGTTCATATATTGTTCATCAAGTGTTCTAATAACAACAAAGGTTCTTGTATTCTATGATCATGTTTCTCATATGCATGCAACACAAAAAGCTCTCTCTTCTCCTCTCAAACCTACGGTTCCAGCAGCTGTATTTTGAAGGGTTTTGAAGCTTCTTTTGGTGGTGAATCTTCCTAACAAGAAGGTGTTAGCATACAAGCTTGGGGTATAAACACTTGAGGACCTCTACACTTGAGTTCTTGGTCGTTTCAAGCATCCAAAAACATCAATCTTTGATCGATATTCTGCTGCAGGAAGGTAGATATCACAGCTTATTCAAGCTATGATTTTATGTACATTTGTGTATGTTCATAGCTTGCTAATTCACATAAATGATCCTTTGTTCTTTGGGTTTGTTTTATACATTAATATGATCATCCAATGAACATATTTTCAGCTTATAAAAGGGTTTATAAAGTTGTAATTCCGCTGCGTTTTCTGAAAGTTTAAATGGTTAAACTATGATTTTATGTTCTAACAAACTCAACAATGGCATCAAGAGCCGGTTATGTGGATAGCTTGCTTGTTCTTGTCCTTTAAAAATTAGTTTTAGAGGATGATTTTAAACTCATAATAGGCTGATTATGGGCTGCTACATTTTTGTTTTGATGAATCCCCAACTTTCAAGATTATATCATACATGCTTGTGATGAAATCTTGAAAGAAATACATGTTGATAAATGTTGATTGTTTGGACAATATTTAAAACCAAAAATTTCAGTTTATGTTGGCTGAAATTTGGTGGTTTTAAGTGGGGTTTCATTATATGAATAAATGATATGATCATTGGTTGTTAAAGTGCATAACCTAGCTTAAGGCCTTGTGTGATTTGGATGGTTTTAATGGTTGTTTTAATTCATTCAATTGGGTTGTAATATTTGTGTTTATTATTTGGGTTGTAATTATTTATTCATTTGGTTATGTAATAAATAAATTAGGTGCATTTCTTTTATTAGAAAAATGTATTAGGATATAATTTTTGTAAAAGGAAGATGCACAAAATGAAGACCCAAAGATGGACATCAAAGACACAAAAAAGGGACACGAAGCATATGGATGCAAGTTCAAGTGGGAGTCTAAGAAGACCTCTATTTTGTGTTGTATTCAACCCTTAGGAAAGACCAAATGACCACACTTGTGATGGCAAACAAGTGTGGTCACAATAGTAGCTATGGTTATGCACATTGTGGTTGTTTATATTATGCTTGTTTGGTTGTTTGTTGTATGATTGTTGTTTGTTGTATGATTGTTGTTTGTTGTATGATTGTTGTTTGATATTTTGATATGCATAACAAACTCATTAGCAAACTTAACAAGCTGAAAATTTATGGTTTCTAATCATTAAGTGGTTAATAAAAGGTTATTAAAAGGATTAATGATTTAATAAAAGAGGTTTTATTAAAGATAAACCATAAGATACCTTGCATTTGAAAGCATGCAAATACAAGGTACATAGAGTTTTCAAAACTAGAATTAGTGAAAACTAAAAATCCCTTTTCAAACAAGTTTAACACCGTCCTTTTGCACAACACTTAAGTCATTTGGAAACTCTTAATGGGATAAAGGTCACCTAACCATTTTGAGGGAACTTATGACTTAAGGTGGGAATACCACATTGGTGGGATAAAGGTCACCTAACCACTTGTGTTGGTAAGCTCACATGTGTGTGCAAGTAGGGTAACTTGATTTGCAAACCATGTTGAATGGATCACCTAAAATATGGTTTCCAAATGGTGTTGATGGGATTAACATGCCGACTTTACATATGATGTTTAAAGTCGATCCCATACCGCTAGAAGTTGCAAGAGGTTGCAATTGTCAAATGTTGACTACCTTGTTAATTTGAATAATGGATAAAGGTCACCTAACCATTATTTGAATGTAACGTTGGATTCTAGATTTTAATTATTAATTGTCCATGAGTCATAAAGGGTATTAATAATTAAAATGAAATTTTTCAGAAATACTAAAAGAACTTTGTAAAATTTGTAGAATGGCCACAAACAATAATGCTACCACCCCGACCGTCCACACCCTATCACTGAGAACTATTTTAGAGAGGGATCGTCTGTACCATAATAACCTTATGGACTGGTCTCGAAACTTGAGAATTGTTCTCAAGCAACAGCAAAGGCAAATGTCCTTGACGATCCTATTCCTAACCAACCCGACCCCGACGATGTTGAGGCCGCCTCGAGAGGCTTAGCTGTCCTGTCTCAAAGGAGTTGGCCAAGGATTTGATCCTTAATGGCCTAACTAAAAGTTTGAGACATTCATAATGAATTACAATATGAATGGATAGGACAAGAGCATTGGTGAGTTTCACGCAATGCTCACAACAGCTAAGGTAGGGATGGGTAGAAAGGTTCTACCTATACTCTAGATCAATAAGGGAGGCAATGGAAAGGCCATTCCCGATCCTAAGGCAAATGTTGCCAAAGGAGAGGGGCACATCAAAGGCAAAGGGGAAGGGAAGATCAAAGCGGAACCTCCAAAACCTAAGCTTATGAAGCCTAAGGCAACCAAAAACGATCCATGCTTTGAGTATGGTGAGATAGGTCGTTTGAAAGGGATTCATCCAACCTATCTCAATGAGTTGAGAAATAAGAGGGATGCTGGGCAAACCTCAAGCACAACTTTCATAATCCATATTGACTTAAATGTTATTTCCTCAAAGCACATGGGTAATTGGATACCACATGTGCAACTCACTATTGCAATCTGTTGCAAGGGATCAAAAGGAATAAGCACTTTAAGAAAGGAGACTATGTTTTGAAACTTTCAAAATGCTTGGAACTTGTTCAAAACATGTTATATGCTCTTAGTTTGACTAGGAACATGATTTAAGTTTCCCTTTTAAAACGATATGGTTATGATTTAAAGTTGGTAAATGATGGTATTTATGTTTATATGGATGATGTATATTATTTCAAGGCTATGCCTTCTAATGATATTTAAGAATTGGTTCATGATGATTCGTCCTATAATAACACATTATACCTATCATACACCAAGAGACTTAAAATGGTTTAAGTGACTCTTATTCTTGTCATTGTCATCTTGGTTATATAAACAAGAATCGGATTTAAACACTTTAAAAGAATGGTCTTTTGAAAACAAATGAAAATTGTTCATTTGATAAGTGTGAATCTTGTTTACAAGGTAAGATGACCAACACACCCTTTAGTGGTACTAATGAGAGGGCAAAAGATTTATTAGGAGTCATACATTTGGATGTATGAGGTCCTTTTAAAACAATGACAAGGTATGATGAAACTTACTTCATTACCTTTACCGACGATTATGGTCGCTATGGTTTTGTGTACTTGATGGCACATAAACGTGAAGAATTTGAAATGTTCAAAAACTTCAAGAATGAAGTAGAAAATCAACTCGATAGAACTACCAAAGTTCTCCGTTTAGATAGAGAAGGTGAATACCTAAGTGAGACTTTTGGGGATCATCTAGGAAGTTGTAAGATTGTCTCACAACTTACTACTCACAGAACACCATAACATAATGATGTGTCTGAAAGGAGATCGAACCCTATTGGATATGGTTTGACCTATGATGCCTATAAGCTCACTACCTCTATAATTTTGGGGTTTCGCACTACTCTCCAAGGCTCGTATTTTGAATATGGCCCAAACCAAGAAAGTGGATTCGATGCCTTTTGAAATATGAAATGGAATAGTTCCATCTCTATCATATTTAAAAGTATGGGTTATGAAGCTTATGTTAAGCTTAACACCCAAACCAACTGAAAGTCGATTCACTAAGTGTATATTTGTTGGATATCCAAAAGGACTTATAGGATACTACTTCTTTAATCCAACAGAGCAAAAGGTATTTATTGCTCAAAAGGCATAGTTCTTGGAAGCCAAGTTCCTTATGGAAGGAATGACGCATAGAACAGTGGAATTTGATGAGGATCAAGATCCACAAGCCGATACACGGTTGGTTGACACTAGCTGTCAACAAGAGGTTGTTGATAATGATCAAGAGGTTGATCAATACACACAAAACGTTCATAGATCTGGTAGAGTTAGCATTCCACCTGAAATATATGGATTTTTCATGGATGGATGCTATGAGATTGACTCCGATGAGCCAACTACATACCATAATGCTATGTCCAATTCGGATTGTGACAAATGGCTGGAAGCCATGAACGTAGAGATGCAATCCATGTATGACAACCAAGTTTAGGAATTGGTTGACCCTCCACTTAACTCCAAACCGGTTGGATGCAAGTGGGTTTTCGAGAAGAAAACAAATATGCATGGAAACTTGGACACTGACAAGGCTTGTGTGTATAAAAAGGCTAGTGGGAGTGTAATCATATTCCTAGCATTGTATGTTGATGACATAATACTATATGGAAAGGACATTCCAACCATGGAAGGTGTTAAAACCTGGCTTGGAAATTGTTTTTCCATAAAAGATCTCGGTGAAACCGCCTATATTTTGGGAACAAAGATCTATAGGGATAGATCGAGGCGGTTGATAGGTCTAAACCAAAGTGCATATATTGATAAAATCTTGAAAAGGTTAAAGATGAAAACTCTAAGAAAGGTATGGTACCTATTCAAAGAGGGACAATATTGAGTGCATCTCAATGTCCAAGCTCAAAGGATGAGCAAGATTTTATGAAGGACATCCCATATGCGTCTGATATAGGATCCATCATATATGCGATGATTTGCACTAAGACTGGACGTGTCATGCGCGTTAAGCATGACAAGACGATATCAGCAGAATCCAAGTGATAGCCATTGGATGGCTGTTAAAAGCATATTGAAATACCTTAGGAGGACTAAGGATGTGTTTCTAATATACGGATCTGAGAAAGAGGAACTCGTTGTAATGTGTTACACGGATGCGAGTTTCCAAACTGATCGAGATGATCCTCGATCACAATCGGGGTATGTCTTCATTATGAATAAGGTAGCATTGTCCACTACAAAATAGGAATACATAGCCGCCTCATTAGCAACTTTGGAAGCTGCATGAATCAAAGGTTTATCACCGATCTAAGGGTGGTCTCTACCATTCAAGACCCCTTAGAAATCTTTTGTGATAACGAGGGTATGATTTCTCAAATCAAGGAACCCCGTGCACATCAAAAGATTAGGCACAATGAGCGGAGATTCAACTACATAAGGGATGAAGTTGAAAAGGGAAAGATATGTATTCGCAAAGTTCACTTTGATCAAAATATTGCGGATCCACTCAAGAAGCTCCTCGAAAGAGCAAAGCATGAAAGTCATACCTATGCCTTAGGACTTTGATATTCTAGTGATTGGACTTGATCAAATTCTGTATTTGAATATGTGGAACTCTTTATTATTTGAGTGAATTGAAATTATTTGGTTATAATGTCTCAATTAATGTTCCAATTTAGCATGTTTAATCCATGAGTAAATTATTTACTCTAAATGTCCGTAGTCATTCATACTTGTGGGAACAAGTATGAAGGTAAGACTATTATGAACTTGGATTGGTTGATATTCATAAGGATGAATATAGAGCAATGGGTTGCTACCAAGGTTCATAGATATTTGTGGGATACAAATATTGGACTAACCCGCATCTCAAATTTTACTACATGGAATCTTATTGATTGATCATAAGTAAATTTGAGTAAAGGCGAATATCATTTGGTATCCTCTGACCTGAGATGCATATTGGGTTTTGATATTCACCAAGTGTCATACCTTGAGCTAATTCTTCACTTTCCTGAAATAGTGGACAGTACATAAGGGTATGTTCAGGTATAACACGAGGTGTTTGTGAGAAACGTATGTAGTCAAGATGGAATGTGTTCCTCTTATTCGTTGAGAGTTAGATGTCTAAGGCCTGATTAAGTTAAATCAACAAGGAATGATCATTCTGTGTCCTTGGATTTAACATGACATCTGTAACAAAAGGATAGATGATTGATTCACCTAAATCATTTCAAGTAAGGTACTTGAATGGGATGATGTTATTGAATGGCCATAAGTCATGCGTATTAAGGGTAGTAAACCGTTGTTAGGCGTCATTTACTACTTGCATCAATCTTCTATGAATCTTGGGCAAGTGGGAGATTGTAGGATTCTATGTGCCCAAGACACTTATAATATTGATGTGGTTAGTACGTTATGATCCAAGTCGGGTTATACCCAATAACAAGCTTAGCAAACACCAATTAATATTTAATTGATGATATAATCATGCAATTAAATATTTACACCAAATTTAGAAAATGGGTTTTCTAAATAAGTTGCATATGAGATGGAACAATTTATTAGGATATCTTGTTCAATAATATTATTTGAAGTGTTATTTAAATTAGTTATATAACACCAAATAATAATGAGAGTATACTAGTTATACAATTAATTGGTTAATTGTATAAACTAGTCAAAATACTACAAAATACATGTGTGTGTGTGTTTATTATTTGTAAAATAAATCCTCTTTTAAAAGAGCAAAAAAAACGTCCCTTTTTTGCTTCAAATGGGAGACAAAACATGCATGTGGGACATGCATGCTTGGGTTGTTCTCAACAAAGTGATTCTCTTGTAAACACCAACACATGCTCCACTAACTTGATCATTAAAAAACAACACATGCAAGACACACAAGATACAAGAAATCTCTCCCTCTCTCTAAAAACCTTACTGTTTTTCAGCAAGATGAAGCAGGATTATGAGAGCTGATTTGTGTGCTTCTTGAAGTGTTCATATGTTGTTCATCAAGTGTTCTAATAACAAGAAAGGTTCTTGTATTCTATGATCATGTTTCTCATATGCATGCAACACAAAAAGCTCTCTCTTCTCCTCTCAAACCTACGGTTCCAGCAGCTGTATTTTGAAGGGTTTTGAAGCTTCTTTTGGTGGTGAATATTCCTAACAAGAAGGTGTTAGCATACAAGCTTGGGGTATAAACACTTGAGGACCTCTACACTTGAGTTCTTGGTCGTTTCAAGCATCCAAAAATATCAATCTTTGATCGATATTCTGCTGCAGGAAGGTAGATATCACAGCTTATTCAAGCTGTGATTTTATGTACATTTGTGTATGTTCATAGCTTGCTAATTCACATAAATGATCCTTTGTTCTTTGGGTTTGTTTTGTACATTAATATGATCATCCAATGAACATATTTTCAGCTTATAAAGGGGTTTATAAAGTTGTAATTCCGCTGCGTTTTCTGAAAGTTTAAATGGTTAAACTATGATTTTATGTTCTAACAAACCCAACAAGTATTGCATGTATACGACTGACGTATGTATGATAAGCATGATGTAGTCTTATATGATGGTAATGACTGATGATTTGTAAAAATCGATGTTCCTTGTTTTAGATACGTGTTTATTTTTTCGTGACTTTACGTGTTAAATAATGAATAAAACGAAAGTAATAAGAAACGTAAAGAGAAAGATAATGAAAGAGGAACATGATGAATGAATGCATGCATTAATGAATGAACGAATGAATGTAAGAAAGGCTTGCAAGCAAATGTATGGAGGTGCACACCCCTGGCAGGTGTTAGCTCAACGGTGTGCGGGTTAGCTACCCCGAAGGATGCACATTGGGGTCAGTCTTTGTGATTGACCATATGTATGGGATCCTTGCCGCTTGCCCTAGGTGACCGGATCAGCAGTAGTGCACAACGTTCGTGATTGATCATCGCAGGTCCAGCACCCGCAGTAGTGCACAATGTTCGGGGTATAGCATATGGCATTGATCCAGAATGAAAGTGGAAGGATAAGTGGTGCATGTACCTACCCTAGGTGACTGGATCAGCAGTAGTGCACAACGTTCGGGGTTGATTACCACAGGTCCAGCACCAGCAGTATTGTACGATGTTCGGGGTATTGTACATGTCACCGAATGTAATGAACGTACGAATGAACATATTGAATGTATGAATGAATGTAATGAACGTACGAATTAATGTAATGAATGTATGAATGAAGGTAAGAAATGTATGAAAGAACGAAGGAGTTCATGAACGAACGTGAATGATAACGATGAACGGTACACGAACGAAAGCTAATGAATGAGTGATGAAGACAATAATAATATTATCAAAGTGTAAGCATGTTGTGTGATCACGGGTATGTAAGAACAGTTTTAATGAAAGAAAAGTATGTTTAATTATGAAACTAGAACTCAATCAGCAACGCTGACTTTTTATGTGTTTCCAATTGGCAGGTAGTGTTGCTGAGGATGGCACGAGGCGGCTACTCAGCTCTTTTGGGATGGCATTTCTTTGTTAGTATTTTTGTTATATATAATGTAGAATGTATTTAGAAAACAAAGTTGTGTTTGTTGAGGATTCAAATAAACGGGATTACTTAAGGAATCCTCTTACCACTAAAAGTCACTGTTTATGACTATTTTGTAATTGACTAATGATGTATCGCTTTGCAAAAGCTTTTATGATGAAATGAGATGTCTCTTTCGAATGTTTCCGCTGCAATGTCTATTTAAAATAGTTGTAAAATATATGTTTATGTGCAATGAATGACCAACTGTGAGGTGCCCAGGATCGGGGCCTTACACAATAGTTACTCAGAACGACTCTATATGTCATGTTAAATAAAATCAACTAAAGTTCAAACTTTTAAACCATGCGGAAGCGTTTTGTAAACAGACAAACCCAAAGTATAAAATGCTTAATATGGCAAAAAAACATGCCATCCAAATGTTTAAAACCCATAAATGAAAGATAAATGAATATGTCTATGAAACATAGTCTTAAGATGCATGCTGGACCCGTGTTGTGCTCCTAATGGCAAGCTGAGTTAACGACCTGAGAATAGCATACTAAAAATGTCAACACCATGGTTGGTGAGTTCAAGAGTTGGTGTTCAAATATAAACAGTTTAACAGTTGTGATATATAAGCAGTGTATTGTAACAGATAGCTAATCTATTAACAATAAATATTAATTCATAGTGATTTCACAATTGAAGCTGACTGTGATAAGTTTTTGCCTGTTGTCACGACTTACCGGGTCGTGACAACGTTCATTAGGATAATTTGCACCCGTTTAACCTCGAGTCACACAGGTGGGGCTCGTCAGACCCAGTAGCACTACCCAAGTTTCCCCACTATTCAATATTAACAATTCGAAAGTGTGAGGACTTTTCCATGGTAAACAACACTATATTAATATTATACACAACTTAAATATATAAAGCGTTTGTAAAATTACCAGTATGTTATCTCCCTTAAAAGAGATTAAGTACAGAGTGGGGCATGAACTCACCTGGAATGCGTAACAAATACTTAGGGTTTACTTGGAAGAAAGAGTGGACAGATAACCTTCAGAGGTTACCTATATCACGTAGGTACATAAGTACGTGTAAACAGAGAACATGTGGAACCCTAAGTACACTACAACCAAAGGCTCAAGGTTTCAGAAAACAGACGAGTTTGACCCAGTTGACCCGTTTCACCAGTTGGTGACATTATGAGTTATAGTCCAATTAAGTAAACATAATCATATATCATACATGGTTAACATACAAATGGATCACATGTGATGCTACATTACCCATATGTATTACTTAGATCATCATACCACCAAATATCATACAAGTCATGCGAATCTAAAACATTAACATGTTCACTAGTAATAACATAACTATCACAGCATACAAAGATCAAATCACGCACTACATGCCATGTGAAGCGACTCACGACTTCACATCCTAAACCCTGCCAATCCTACTAAGTATGGGCCTCAGATTCGCACGCGTGTATGATGATCACAATCATATTCGTTAACCATGTTCATCTCATTCGACATACACCACAATGATCAATCTCCAGTCCCAAACATGATGCCCTAATTACTAATCAACATTCAACATCATACATAATCATCAACGTGCATAAATCACACATGATCAATTAAACATTCCATACATCCTAATTAATAGGTTCTATCACCATAGAAATCATCCATGAACATACTAACATGCTCCTAATATCCCAAACATGCTCAAACTATCATCCTTCAAACTTTGTGCAAATAAAGTTTCCCTTTTAGGAAAGCACATCCCAAAATCTATCAAACACCCAATGTATTCATGAAATCATTAATAATGCCAATACAAGTTCACATCAACATCTAAGCATGATCAACCACATCCAAACATCATAATTCACCAACCTTCATGATCAAAAGTTTCTAATTTTGCTAATCTATGAACTACAACATTCATTCTTAGTTTTCTAGCATCCGTATCATCAATCTAACATACATATATCATCATAAACACTTCAACAACATCAATTCATCATCATATAATCATATCATGAAAAATAAAGTTACTATTCTTAGTAACATATGAATAATGCATCAAAATCCAACCTTTCTTGCGTAATCGACATTAACTAACATACATACAAACTAACTAGCATGTTAACATCATCAAACAACAACAATTAATATCAAAATCCAGATTTTCGAACCTAGGGTTTCGGCCAAATATGCAACCCAACCAAAAACATGTAAAAACTCACATGTAAACGTGCAATGACTTGAAATTGATGCTTCTAACTTGTTCTATTACTTGTAATCGGCCAAATCCGTGAGTTCTTGGCTTGTTCTTCCTGAAAATAGAATGGTAGGGGTGGGAGAATGGGGGTCGCGGCCGTTGGGAGGGTGTGGGGAGGCTAGGGTTTGTTTTAATTAAATAAATTTTGTCTAATTACCCCTATAACCCTTGTGTTTTGTATTTTATAACAATTAGCCTTTAAACTACTTTTGAAGGTATTTTTAACTAAGTTATTAAGCATATAAACTCATGGTAACAATTATATATTTCATCTTTATAAAACACAATACATACGAATTAATACGCACGTTTCCACATTACGCGATAAAATTCACAATTAATATTTAAATCGCGTAAACATATAAGCATAATACAATAATCACATAACCAGTTAAATTATCATTAATTTAACATTATTAATTATTATTAGGTCACCAACGTTAAATGACAACTAGTGTGTGTTCATGACACGTGCATGCAAGACTTAACGGAACTAACGGAGTTTGGTAACGGAAAATTACCGGATGTCACAACATGTTTTGTGTTGTTTTGCGTTAGAACAACAATCTATGTGTTGTTTTGTGCTTGAAAAATCAACATGGCAACCGAGTGTGATAAAACGAATGAAATTCAAGTATTATTGATCATTGATGTCATCCGCCATTATTATTCTTACCTCCAATTATCGATATCATTGACAACCAATCATTGTTTTAAAACAGTAACGATTAATTACCACCGCTCTAGTTAACACCTCTAATCATTGATTAGTTGTTGTATGTAATTATGGAATTTAAGACAACGAGAGACATTTAGGCTTTGGTTGTATTTTGAGGTTAATTGTTCATAGGATTTGTGTGTGAATAAATTGTGTAAAAGAAATGTGCTATATTTTCAAAAGTAGAAAGGGAATTCGATTAAATGGTTAATATACCAAAATACCCTTTAACCCTATTTTCTAGTTTGTCATATGTCACCACCTCATTTCTTCTTACACTTCTTAGGAAAATATTATTTTTTATTTGAACCTCCTAATATTTTATATATATATACACACATATATATATGTAACACCCGGAAGTTTGACTTTTTGGAGTGATATGCGACTGTGTCTCAATCGCATGGAATTCATGCGACTGGAGGCCCAATCACATGATGCTCGGACGATTGGAGGATCAAGCGCATGGAACTCATGCGACTGGAGGTCCAGTCGCATGCTGTTCATGCGACTGAAGGTCCAGTCGCCTGGACCTCGGGCGACTGAGTTGTAGCTATAAAGGAGGGGCAGCCCTCTTCTTCCCCCACACTTGCACATTTTCAGTCGGGAAGAAAGAGCAGAGAGAGAGAGAGCAGAGAAAGAAGAGAAAGAAAGAGAGATGGTGGTGATTCGGGCTCAAGATTTGTCGAGTGGCTAGTCAAATCGAAGCTCTTCATCTTCTCCTTGATAATAAGAGTTCTAGAACCCCAAATTTACTTGTTTTCATACGATTTTGGGGCTGGAACACATTCAAACCCGCTTTTGAAAAAGTGCATGTTTGACCCATTTGGGTGAAATCTTGAGTAATGGGTTTAAGGTACGATTTAGGGCTTGCATATGCTTGTATGATGTCCTAGTATGAATCCCTGAGATTTAGGAGGGCTAATTTGGGTTGGAAATGTGTTTAGAGGAGTTTGAAGGCCGTAGGTCGCGGCTGCTGTTCGTGATGAACTCCAGTCGCTGCCCAGTTAGGGCTAGGCGACTGAAGGTCCGTGCGACTGAGGAAAGACTGATGTTCAATCGTAGGATTGAGGCTCAGTCGTACGACTGGGGCTCAATCGCCCGACAGGCCATGCGATTGAGGGTTTCAGTCACATGGGTCCATTCGCATAGTAGTTCAGTCGCACGACTGAGGGTTAGTCGCCTAGTAGCCCATTCGTATAGTGTTCATTCGCACGATAGAAGGTCCATTCGCACGATTGTATGCCCATTCGCATAACTGCCTAATCGCACGACCCAGTCGCATGGAGGCCATGCGATTGAAGTATGTTCAATCGCCCAAATAGCGCTGATGTGAATGAGGAGAGATGTGTATGTAGGGCGTAAATATGATAAGTATGATGTTGACTTATATGATGGTAATGACTGATGATTTGTAAATATCGATGTTCCTTGTTTTCGATACGTGTTTATCATTTCGTGACTTTACATGTTAATATTAAAGAATGAAACGAATGTAATAAATAACGAAAAGTGAAAGATAATAAAAGAGGAACATGATGAATGAGTGCATGCATTAATGAATGAACGAATGAAAGAGGAACATGATGAATGAATGCATGCGTTAATGAATGAATCAAAGTCTTGCATGGTTTAAGGGGCACGAGATGGATTTGACGGTTAAGAAGTCTTGGAAATGGTGCTTGGTTCTAGTAACTAGGCCTATTACGAGCCTTAGGGTAGATTATGGACAGTGAGCCATAGTTGCCTTAAGAACAACGGGGCAATGTCTTTGTGACCTGTCACGGGATAGTTGTTACAGCAGGAGCGGTGACGATCACTCATGGGGTTAGCGTGACCCCGGGAGAGGTGTTGTCGGTCTATGGACAGAGAGCCATTGGGGCTACAAGGTTGTCGGTCTATGGACAGAGAGCCATAGGGGCAACCAGGTGTCGGTCTATGGACTGAGAGCCATAGGGGCACCAGGTGTCGGTCTATGGACTGAGAGCCATAGGGGCACCAGGTGTCGGTCTATGGATTGAGAGCCATAGGGGCACCAGTATGTTACAGTATGCTTTGTCGGCTCATGAGTTGGAACCATGTGGGCAGAGAAGAGAAGTGACCCTTAGAGATTTGCATGCTTGACGAAGGAATGTTAAAGAACGAATGATGAAGATAATAATAATATTATCTATGTCTACATATGATGTGTGATTGCGTGTATGTAAGAACGGTTTTTAATAAATGAAAGTATATTTTATTATAAAACTAGAACTCACTAAGCAACGCTGACTTTTTATGTGTTTCCAGTTGGCAGGTAGGGTTGCTGAGGATGGCATGAGGCGGCTACTCAGCTCTTTTGGGATGGCATTCTCCTTTTGATAATGTTGCCACGCAATGGGGTGCGGGCGTATGATGCATGCAACAACTTATGTTGCATGCAACTGTCAAGTGTTGCTTGAGGATCCCGATAAACGAGATTACTTAAGGAATCTTCTTTATGATGAAAATTTTAATGTTTCTATACTAGAGGTCACGGTTTATGACCGTTTTGTAAACACTAGCGATGTAAAACGTTGTAAAAGCTTTTATGATGAAATGAGAACGTACTTTTTATTAATTCTGCTACGTTACTTTACTTAGTAAATGTAAATTTTATGTTGAAATGCGATGAATGGCCAACTGTGAGGTGCCCGGGATCTGTGCCTTACAATAAATATACATATATACACATATATATACATATATATACATATATATATACATACATACATACATACACACATATATATACATATGTATATATACGTATATATGTATATATATATACACACATACATATATATACACACACATATATATACATATATATATACATACATACATACACACACACACATATATATATATATACACGTATATATATATACACACGTATATATATATATATATACACACACGTATATATATATATATATATATATATATATATATATATATATATATATATATATATATATATATATATATATATATATATATATATATATATATATATATATATATATATATATATATATATATATATATATATATATATATATATATATATATATATATATATATATATATATATATATATATATATATATATATATATAAGGCCCGGTTCCCGGGACGCTCACAATTGGTCATTCATAGCATAAAACATTACATATTATAAATTTAAGCAGCGGAATTTATTTAGCAAAAACCATTCATTCATTATAAACACTGTTGTTAAGCAATATATTGTAGTTCATGAGTCACAAAATGATTAATTGAATTAATTACAAAACAACAGTATTGTCAAAACACAAATGGATGTCAGTCTTGCCCTACCAAGTAGCCATCCCCAAATGCCATCCTCAGCAACAAATTACCTGCCAACTGGAAAATACATAAAAGTCAGCGTTGCTGAGTGAGTTCTAGTTTTTATAAATAAAATACTTTACTTTATCTAATCATACTATACTTTCGTACATGCCCACAAATTATTCGTACATGTAGATAATATCATTATTATCTTTCATTGCGTTTGTTAGCTTTCGTTCATTCATCGTAACTCATTACATTCATTTACTATCTAGATCCCGTCAGGCTTTACCCTCCTCATGGCACACAGCCACGATTACTGAGGTCGAATGACGAGGATCCCGTTTTGTACTTTCTTATGATATTTCGTTCGTGAGCATACATCCTACATACATACAGATAATAATTATTATTATTATCCTCATCATTCGTTCAATTCATACTTTTTCCATTACTCTTTCGGACATTACGTTCGTTCTTACGAGTCTGTTGCGGCAACAAGGCCGCTCACCTCAATAACGATCTCTCACGATCGTATGTTAGCCAAGTCTGTTGCAACACATGGTTGCTCACCTCAGTGGCAATCCCACGGATTGCCTGCTAACCGAGTCTGTTGCAACACAGAGTTGCTCACCCCATTGTCTACCTCAAGGATTGACCCTGTGTGCATCCTTCGGGGTAGCTAACCCGCATCACAGTTGAGCTAACACCTGTCAGGGGTGTGCACCTCCATACATTTGCTTGCAAGCCATTCCTTCGTGCGTTTCCGTTCCACTTTTCTTTATCATTAATCTTTCACTTTATTATTGATAATAACTTCTGTTTTGATCATGATCATACCACATAGAGTCATACAGTATTATTATTAATAATTTGATAATAATAATAATAACTCTAATCATAACAATACCATTAATAAAGGTCATAATGTCAATCAAACGTAATCATATGCATTTAATGAACCATAGACAATATTAGTCCAAAACCCTAAATGCACAGACTCCCACAAAAATTCTGTATTTAATTCTAAGTGTTGGGCGCATGAGGACTGTTTGGGCGCATGAGCCCTGTCTGGGCGTATTACCATTGTGCAGGCATCCCACCCAACACTTAGCAGATTATCACTTAGGCGTATGAGCACTGCTTAGGCTCATTATCTTGTACTTAGTTTTTCTGAGTCAGAATTCAGGCGTATGAGTACTATTTAGACTCATTACCATACACTTAGTTTCTAAGTCAAAATCTCAGGCGTATGAGTACTGTCTAGACTCATTAATATACACCTAGTTTTCTAAGTCATTAATTCAGGTGCATAAGCACTGTTGGGGCACATCACTGTCTAGGCGCATGAGCCCTGTCTGGGTGCATGAGCACTATTTTGGCTCATTAGTAGCACTTAAAATTTCTAAGGCAATATTTACGCACATGAGCCTTGTATAGGCGTATTAGCAACCTGTTCAACGTGTTTCTAAGTAGTTTTCAATCCCAACATCATATTGCCTGATTCTAAGCATTCACTTACTAAACTAAACAAGAACTTAACATAACCATAACATTATATTCGCCCAAAACATACCCCACCCACATACACATGCACATAAACATACGGGTAACATACCCAATCTCATAAAAACATACATACATGTATTTTCCAGCCCTAAAATCATGTAAAACATGTAAAAAGGGGGATCTAGAAACTCACCTTAGTTGCTTTCAAGCTTTATACTCTAAATCTTGGGCTTCTCAAAGAATACGAACACCTATATGTGTCTAATCACACAATCCGAACACATATACACATAAGATCACATAACCGAGGCTAATTTAGCCAAGAACAACTTAAAAACACTAAATATTACCTTAAATTCGAATTTTCTTCTTGTTCTTCTTCAAAGATCCGAGGTTCTGCTCTTTCTCTCTCTAGAATCGGTAGAAAGGTGAAAAGCAGCAGGACATGGGCGGCTATACCACCTTTTGTACAAAATAAATATAAAGTTTGCACTTTTAACATTTTTGGCCCCTCCACTTAAGTTGACTTTTATTTCTTTCCTTTTTCTTTTTCTTTCTCTTTTATTTTTTTATTTCCTTCTAAAAATACGAGTGTTACAAGTCCACCCCCCTTATATAGGTTTCGTCCCCGAAACCTATTACTCCTCGAACAGATGTGGGTAATGTTGTCTCATCTCCTCTTCAGTCTCCCACATAGACTCGGATCCCTTCCTGTGCTTCCACTGTACACGCATAAGAGGAACCACTTTATTCCTTAACCTCTTTTCCTTATGATCAATGATCGCCACTGGTTGCTCCACGTAATCGAGCCGTTCGTCTACTTCAATATCCTCCAGTGGAACAATCATATCTTCATCAGCTAAGCACTTTCTCAGATGGGATACTTGGAATGTGGGATGAATTCCACTTAATTCATCTGGCAATTCAAGTCGATAGGCTACCTCTCCTACTCATACGATGATTCGGAAAGGTCCTATATATCTAGGGATAAGCTTACCTCGTTTTCTGAATCGAATAATTCCTTTCAAAGGTGAGACCTTCAACATGACTCGATCTCCAACCTTGAACTCTATTGGTCTTCGTCACTTGTCAGCATACGACTTTTGTCTATCCTTTGCCGCCTTCATGAAGGCTTTGATCTTTTCCAATTTCTCAGTCGTAGCTTCGATCACCTCAACACCTCCTAACTCCTTCTGCCCAATGTCTCCCCAACACACAGGCGTCCTACATCTCCTACCGTATAGCATCTCATAGGGTGGCATGCCAATACTGGCATGATAACTGTTGTTGTACGAGAATTCTGCTAATGGCAAGTGATCATCCTAACTTCCTCCAAAATCGATCACGCATGCTCGAAGCATATCCTCAAGCGTTTGTATCGTCCTCTCAGACTGATCGTCCGTCTGAGGATGATATGCGGTACTAATGTGTAGCCTCATCCCCATTGCATCATGGAATCTCCTCCAAAACTCCGATGTGAACCGGGTGTCACGATCCGACAGATAGATACCGGCACTCTTTGTTAGTCGGTCGACAATTACCCAAATAGTATCGCATCCCCTCGATGTGCGAGGTAGCTTAGTAATGAAGTCCATGGTGATATCCTCCCACTTCCATTCAGGTATATCCAACGGTTGGATTTTCCCGTACGATTTCTGGTGTTCCGCCTTCACTTGGAGACAAGTAAGGCACTTACTCACGTACTCCACTACATCGCGTTTCATACCCGGCCACCAATAAATTTTCTTCATATCGTGATACATCTTGGTAGCACCGGGATGAATGGAGTATCGAGTCTTAAGGGCCTCGTCCATGATCTTCCCACGTAGATCCCCGTATCGAGGAATCCACATTCGCCCGAATCGGGTCTTAACACCAAGACTGTTCTCGCCTAATTCCGTAACTAGACCTCTCATCCTTTCGGAGTTAAGACGATCTTCTTTCAAAGCCTTGTCTTGGAACTCGTTAATCTGTGTCATCACATCGGAGGTCATAATCAGCTGATAAGCCTTCACCCGGATCGGCTCGGGCCTTTCCTTTCGGCTAAGGGCATCTGCCACTAAGTTGGCCTTGCCCGGATGGTAATGGATTTCACAATCATAATCCTTTATGAGCTCCAACCATCGCCTCTGCCTCATGTTTAGATCTTTCTGCTCGAAGAAGTACTTAAAGCTTTTGTGGTCTGTGAAGATGGTGCACTTAGTCCCGTATAGATAGTGCCACCAAATCTTCATTGAGAAAACCACCGCGGCCAATTCTAGATCGTGTGTGGGATAGTTGCCTTCGTGGGTTTTCAGTTGTCGGGATGCGTAGGCTATTACCCTTCCACGTTGCATCAATACACAACCTAGCCCAGAGTAGGATGCATCTGAATATACCACTAAGTCTTCACTTCCCTTGGGTAATGTCAAGACAGGAGCTTATGTTAGTCTCGTCTTTAAGTCCTCAAAGGCACTCTCCTACTCTCGACCCCACACAAACTTCACGTCCTTACGGGTCAATTTAGTCAAAGGTGTGGCTATCTTGGAGAAGTCTTGAATAAATCTTCTGTAGTAGCCCGCTAATCCCAAGAAGCTAAGAATCTCAGATGGCGTCTTTGGTGACTTCCATTGCATCACAGCCTCAACCTTTGCTGGGTCCACCATGATTCCCTCCGCATTTACCACGTGACCTAGAAATTTCACCTCCCGTAGCCAGAAAGCACACTTGGAGAACTTAGCATACAGTTTCTCCTTTCTCAAAGTCTCCAACACTTCTCGAATATGACCGGCATGTTCTTCTTTGCTCCTTGAATAAATCAAGATATCATCGATAAACACTATCACTGATTTATCCAACATCGACCGACACACTCGATTCATCAAATCCATAAAAGCAGCTGGCGCGTTGGTTAAACCAAAGGACATGACGAGAAACTCATAGTGTCCATAACACGCATGAAAAACTGTTATAGGAATGTCCTACTCCCTCACTTTCAGTTGATGGTAGCCAGATCGAAGATCTATCCTCGAGAACCAACTGGCACCCTGGAGTTGGTCGAACAAGTCGTCAATCCTCGATAACAGATACCGATTCTTTATAGTCAATTTGTTCAACTCACGGTAGTCGATACACATTCTCATGTTACCGTCCTTCTTTTTCACGAATAAGACCGGAGCACCCCAAGGAGGGATACTCGGTCTTATGAAACCCTTATCGAGCAATTCTTGTAGTTGCTCCACCAACTCCTTCATCTCAGTCGGAGCTAATCGATACGGTGCCTTGGCGACAGGTTGGGCACCAGGTATCAAGTCAATTTGAAATTCGATTTCGTGATCCGGTGGCACACCTGATAGGTCTTCTGGAAACACATCGGGAAAGTCACACATAACTGGCACACCGGATAATTGTGGTGTTGACGTGTCCACATCCTTCACGTAGGCCAAATAAGCACTACATCCACGTCTCATGCATTTTCCCGCCACAGCCATCGAAATTACTTTTGGAATCGTCATAACCCGATCGCCATATATTGTCACCGGACTTCTGTCAGGCGCCGTCAGTCTAATCATTTTCTTACGGCACACGATATTCGCTTCATAGGTTGCTAACCAATCCATCCCTAGTACTACATCAAATCCACCTAGTGGCATCACTTGTAACTTAGCTGCAAACCTATGACCTTCTAACTCTATGGCACAGTCCTCTACCACATTCGTAACCCTAGTGGACTTACCAATAGCAGTCTCCACATCAAAGGGCTTATCAATGCACTTACTACTAAGAGGAAGTTTAGCACAGAAATTAGCAGATATAAAACTCCTACTAGCACCAGAATCAAATAACACAGAAGCAAGAGTTTGGTCTACTTGAAACGTACCTAACACGACATCGGGGTCCGTCCTAGCCTCCTCCCTGGTCATGGTGAAAGCTCTGGCACTCACCTTCTGCCCTTCAGTACCAGCCGTCTTCTTTGCCCCGGAACCTCCGCCCTCTGCTTCTTGCAATCCCTACTCATATGGCCCTCTCCACCGCAATTGTAACACCTCAACAGCCTACAGTCCCTGGAGATGTGGCCTGGCTTTCCACATTTGAATCACATGTTGAGCCCCATCCTGCATTCTCCCATATGCTCCTTCCCGCACTTGCCACATTTCTTGGGTCCCGAGCTTGATGACCCCACCCTACGGTCATCCATCCTCATCCTCTTGTTGTTCGGGACGAAACCACCACGCCTGAACCGTTTCTCGTTCCCGTTCCGGTCACCACCACCGGCCTTCTTTACTTCCACATCTATTACCCCCCTCTCATCATAAAGTCTCCCAGCCAAATCCACTGCCGACCTAAAAGTACTTGGTCGTGCAGCAATCAAGTGCCTACGAATGTCAGTTGGCAGCCCCTGGATGTAGTCGTTAATCTTTCGAGACATCGGCTTCACTTGATCCGGCACCAGCCTCGCCATTTCATTGAATCTAGTGGTGTACTGCTGGTGGGTCAGGGTTCCCGCCTCGAGTTGTAGGAACTCCCTCCCGATCCTATCTAGTTCCCTGTGAGGACAGAATTCCTCAATTACCAGCTTTTTCAACTCGTTCCATCGCATTTTCCCGATGGCCCTGGAACCTTCAGCTTGGACAATATTGTCCCACCCACACAAGGCCGAGTTGACAAAAGAGTGAGTCGCGAACTTCACCTTTTGATATTCGTGACACTCACTGATCTCCAACACTGCCTCTATCTCCCTCACCCAGCGGTGAGCGGCAGCAGCATCGCCATTACCATCTAAAATCGGGGGCTTGCACCTCTGGAATGCTCCGTAGCTGCATCCCTTGGTCGTTATCCCTGCTGCATGCTCCTCTTCCTCGTCGGAAACTACTATCTTTGGCTCCGGCCGTTCCTCCTCTCCTCTGCTTTCCTTCCCAGTCGACCCTCTCCTATCCTCCTTCTCCTTTCTCTCCTTATTCCTCACATCTCGAATAACTTCGGTCACTACAGACAGTAAAACTGCCTACATGACCTGGTGCACCTCATCAGCAATCACCTCTCTAGCTGAGGCGTTCAGACTGGCATTCTCATTTCCTTCAGTCCGGTCAGGAACCTCAGGGTTCTCATGGGTTATCTCAGCAGCTTTAGCACTGATCCTAGTCACACGCGGTCGACCTCTACCTCTAGAAGCCTTGGAAGGTTTCTTCCCAGCCATTTCCTAAGCGCTATAAGATTCAAACACTAAAACAGTCATTCAAGATAATAGCTAACTTTATGTCAAGTATAATAAGTCCCTAATTACAGTGGCCAGTTGTGATTAGCCACCTACTTTACTTTTCACACCCCAAGCATTTCCTATCCTGACTTCATCAGTATCTAAATCTACTATAATCACATAAGTCAAATAGCACACGCACATAATACCGATTAACCTTTAAGAAAAGAATACCTGATGGCAAGTAGCTACACGGGCTGACACCCCTCCTTCTATCCCATTTTCAGTTTAAGTTTAGGTTTCTTTTGAAAATATTTACCCATTTCACTTAAACTTTGGCTCTGATACCAACTTGTAAGGCCTGGTTCCCGGGACGCTCACAATTGGTCATTCACAGCATAAAACATTACATATTATAAATTTAAGCTACGGAATTTATCTAACAAAAACCATTCATTCATCATAAACACTGTTGTTAAGCAATACATTGTAGTTCATGAGTCATAAAATGATTAGTTGAATGAATTACAAAACAACAGTATTGTCAAAACACAAATGGATGTCAGTCTTGCCCTGCCGAGTAACCATCCCCAAATGCCATCCTCAGCAACAAATTACCTGCCAACTGGAAAATACATAAAAGTCAGCGTTGCTGAGTGAGTTCTAGTTTTTATAAATAAAATACTTTACTTTTTCAAATCATACTATACTTTTGTACATGCCCACACATTAATCGTGCATGTAGATAATATCATTATTATCTTTCATTGCGTTCGTTAGCTTTCGTTCATTCATCGTTGCTCATTATCATTCATTTACTATCTAGATCCCGTCAGGCTTTACCCTCCTCATGGCACACAGCCACGATTACTGAGGTCGAATGACGAGGATCCCATTTTGTACTTTATTATGATATTTCGTTCGTGAGCATACATCCAACATACATACAGATAATAATTATTATTATTATCCTCATCATTCGTTCAATTCATACTTTTTCAATTACTCTTTCGGACTTTACGTTCGTTCTTACGAGTCTGTTGCGGCAACAAAGCCGCTCACCTCAATAACGATTTCTCACGTTCGTATGTTAGCCAAGTCTGTTGCAACACATGGTTGCTCACCTCAGTGGCAATCCCACGGATTGCCTGCTAACCGAGTCTGTTGCAACACAGAGTTGCTCACCCCATTGTCAACCTCAAGGATTGACCCTGTGTGCATCCTTCGGGGTAGCTAACCCGCATCACAGTTGAGCTAACACCTGTCAGGGGTGTGCACCTCCATACATTTTCTTGCAAGCCATTCGTTCGTGCGTTTCCGTTCCACTTTTCTTTATCATTAATCTTTCACTTTATTATTGATAATAACTTCTGTTTTGATCATGATCATACCACATAGAGTCATACAGTATTATTATTAATAATTTGATAATAATAATAATAACTCTAATCATAACAATACCATTAATAAAGGTCATAATGTCAATCAAACATAATCATATGCATTTAATGAACCATAGTCAATATTAGTCCAAAACCCTAAATGCACAGACTCCCACAAAAATTCTGTATTTAATTCTATGTGTTGGGCGCATGAGGACTATTTGGGCGCATGAGCCCTGTCTGGGCGTATTACCACTGTGCAGGCGTCCCACCCCAACACTTAGCAGATTATCACTTAGGCGTATGAGCACTGCTTAGGCTCATTATCCTGTACTTAGTTTTTCTAAGTCAGAATTCAGGCGTATGAGTACTATTTAGACTCATTACCATACACTTAGTTTCTATGTCAAAATCTTAGGCGTATGAGTATTGTCTAGACTCATTACCATACATTTAGTTTTCTAAGTCATTAATTCAGAAGCATAAGCACTGTTGGGGCACATCACTGTCCAGGCGCATGAGCCCTGTCTGGGCGCATGAGCACTGTTTAGGCTCATTAGTAGCACTTAAAATTTCTAAGGCAATATTTAGGCACATGAGCCTTTGTATAGGCGTATTAGCAACCTGTTCGATGTGTTTCTAAGTAGTTTTCAGTCCCAACATCATATTGCCTAATTCTAAACATTCACTTACTAAACTAAGCATGAACTTAACATAACCATAACATTATATTCGCCCAAAACATACCCCACCCACATACACATGCACATAAACATACGGGTAACATACCCAATCTCATAAAAACTTACATACATGTATTTTCCAGCCCCAAAATCGTATAAAACATGTAAAAAGGGGGATCTAGAAACTCACCTTAGCTGCTTTCAAGCTTTATACTCTAAATCTTGGACTTCTCAAAGAATCCGAACACCTATATGTGTCTAATCACACAATCCGAACACATATACACATAAGATCACATAACCGAGGCTAATTTAGCCAAGAACAACTTAAAAACACTAAATATTACCTTAAATTCGAATTTTCTTCTTGTTCTTCTTCAAACATCCGAGGTTCTGCTCTTTCTCTCTCTAGAATCGGTAGAAAGGTGAAAAGTAGCATGACATGGGCGGCTATACCACCTTTTGTACAAAATAAATATAAAGTTTGCACTTTTAACATTTTTGGCCCCTCCACTTAAGTTGACTTTTGTTTCTTTCCTTTTTCTTTCTCTTTCTCTTTTATTCTTTTATTTCCTTCTAAAAATACATGTGTTACAATATATATATATATATATATATATATATATATATATATATATGTGTGTGTGTGTGTGTGTGTGTGTGTGTGTATGTTTGTATATATATGTATGTATGTATGTGTATATATATATTGTATGTATGTAAATATATATATATTTATATGTATGTATATTTATATGTATGTATATGTATATATATACATATATGTATATAAATGTATGTATATGTATGTATTTATATGTATATGTGTGTGTATATATATATATATGTATATGTATGTATGTATGTATATGTATATGTATGTATGTATATGTATATGTATGTATGTATATGATTTTAATTATGGTATCAGAGCCATGGTGAATAAACTTTATTATGGGGAAGTTCAACAGTGATTTGTTCAAACAAAATGAATAATATAGAAGATAAGGATACTGTTAAAAACAGTATTAAGGAAGAATATGATATACCTCACAATTTAGAATTATTAAATAAATGGACAATTTCAAAAATAGATTATAAACAAGTTTATAAGCTTGGAACTTTTGAAAAAATTGGTTTAAAACAAGTAGTTAAAACTACTGAGGAAACAATTGCTCTTAATAAAGAGGATATGATGATGAAACTCTTAAATATTAAAGAGTTAACAAGATATAAAAAAGATAAATATAAATTTATCCATATTGGAGTAGTGTAAATTGCATTTAAACCTTTAACTTTAGAAGGTTTACCAGAAAGCTTTATAGCAGCTTTAAGAGATGGTAGAAACTTGATTATAAGCAATCCTTAATAGGGATAGTTCAATCTAGTCTATCACAGGGTCCAGTTTATTTTAATGTTTACCCGAATTTACAATTATCACTGACAGATGTTAATATAACAGATGCTTTAACATTAAATGTTAAGACTCATGGATATAATTATATTCCAGGGTCAGAAGTAATTTGTATATGCTATAGAATATACTATAAACCGTTATTTACACTAAATCCTCAGTGTAAGATGGTAGATAAACCATTAAATGAAACAATAATAATAGAAACTAATTTTAGAAAATCAAATATTACTACTAGAAGAAAAATAAAATGGGAAGAAATTGAATTGCTGATAGTTGGATACTAAATAATTGTACTCCAAAACAACAATATATTGATAATAATCCAATTGATATTATTCAAACATCTGAAGGATCAGTTCAGATACAATTTGATAAGATTAAACCTAGAATATCTAGATCTATGTCCTCGAGATCCTCGAGATCATGAAATTTTCATATATCTCCATTAGGATATACTATTAGAAGTCCTTCTAGAGCTTTTACTTCTCAAATAAGAGAGGAATTACCTGAAAATAGGGTAGAGGAATTAAGAATTAATTCTGATAATATAGTAAGAGGTGTATATAAGCCTAATGAACCGGATTTAACCGAGTCAGAAATGAATTTTTCGATATAATGAATCAGATAGAAAAAATAAATTTTAGCCAAGGATCATTGGCAAGAAGAATAATTAGTGAAGAATTTAATCGAGAACAATGGAAATTATTTAGAAATTGGTTTTTCAAAAATTTTGATGACCAAGACACAAATATGTTTCAAGAAGTTTTTTATAAAGAACTTAGTGAAGAAAACGCAATTAAACCTTTTGTTCCATTGTTTATAAATAAGTATACTAATAGTAGGATTTTTGTAATACAGAGAGAGTATAATAGTAATGGAAAATTTTTAAAAACTACATTTCTTTCTCATCAACCATTTAAGATAGAAAAAGATAGTGAAATTAGATAGTATCAAGCTATTCAAAAATTAATGGAAGAAAATACTTTACCGGTGACGATAGCTCACATAAACAATATGTTTAAACAACAAAATTATACAAACATATGTTTAATTGTTTTGGGAGAACAATTAAATTCCATAAATGAAAGGATAAATGAATTAATATCCCAGTTTAAAAATTTAAGATTTTCTAATAAAGAAGAAGAGAAAGGTGTTACAGCCACCCCGGCTGTAAGGCCCCGATCCCGGGCACCTCACAGTTGGTCATTCACAGCATAAAATATTACATATTATAAATTCTAGCAGCGAAATTGATTTTAACAAAAGCCATTCATTTCATTAATAACACTGTTGCTAAGCAATACACCTTGGTTTAATCAGTTTACAAAAGAATAGTTTAACTGCATTACAAAACAACAGTGACTTCTGTTAAGAATGGATGTCATTCTTTCCCTGCCGAGTAGCTTTGCCCTCGTGCCATCCTCAGCAATAATTACCTGCCAACTGAAAATGTATAAAATTCAGCGTTGCTGGGTGAGCTCTAGTTTTATGCATAATAAAATACTTTCTATATGTTGTATATGAAAATACTCTTTTCTGTAAATTACAACTCTATACTGTGTATGCGAGCACGCATTAACTGTATGAACAAATAGTGTTCGTTCTATGTACTGTATGCCTTGTCTGTAAACTTTTTAACTTTATGTTTCACTGTCTATGTGGACCAGTGCGCAATGCCTCAACTATGCCCGCGATGGAAAAACGGGTGATGGGTCATCTATATCACTCGAAAGGGTCAACTGTATCCCTCGAAAGGGCTATGGGTATCCCCCCAAAGGGTTCAACTGTATCCCTCGAAAGGGCTATGGGTATACCCCCGAAGGGTTCAACTGTATCCCTTGAAAGGGCTATGGGTATCCCCCCAAAGGGTTCAACTGTATCCCTCAAAAGGGCTATGGGTATCCCCCCGAAGGGTTCAACTGTATCCCTCGAAAGGGCTATGTGGACTATGTACAAGGCTGAGCCAATCACCAGGGCACGCTACAAAGGTCCTGCCAATCTAAATTGATCGACCCTGTGTGCATAATGGGTAGCTAACCGTAACACAGTTGAGCTAATGACAACACGGTCGTGTCCCTCCTATGTGCTTGCAAGACTTATTAACATTTTATTAATGTTCCTCTTCTTTGCTTTATTGCTCTTTCGCTTTATTATTACGATATACTTTACGTTACGATAATAACATACCACGTAAAGTCACATGCTATAAGTAATAAAAGTAGTAGCAATAACTATATTAAGGAACAATCATAAGTAATCATATCATGCATGAAACATCATCATTAATAAGCTCTAAGTCAACCTCGGTCAAAACCCTAAGGCTCAGACTCCCATAAAATTTCTGTAAAAATTCTAAGTGTTTGGGCGCATGAGCCTTGTTTCGGCGCATGAGCCCTGTTTAGGCTTTTCATCACTATGTAGGCCCACCAGCCTACACTTAGAAATATTTTCACTTTGGGCGTATAAGTATTTGGGTGCATGAGCACTGTTAGGACTCATGACCCTACACTTAGTCATCCGGCTAACTTTTCTAGGCATATGACCACTGTTCAGACTCATAAGGCCACTGTTTAGGCTTATCATCTCACACATAGACTTTTAAGCCCATTTTTCAGGCGTAAGAGCCATGTTTAGGCTCATCACCTTATAATTAACTTATTTTCAGACACATGAGCACTGTTGAGGCTCATGAGTCTTAGGCGTATTAGGTACTGTTTAGGCACATGAGAACTATTTGGACTCATGACCCTACTTAGAACATTTCTAAGGCAATCCTGGGTGTAAGAGGCTACTGTGTAGGCTCATCAACCTTCTGTCCAGCTTATTACTATGATATTTCCAAACCCAAATATCAGGCCTAAATGTTCTAAGCTTTCTAAGTATGAACTACACATAACCATCTAATAAACATCATCAAACATGCCAAACACATACGGGTATCAATAGATACACATGGTAAATATCGTTTAATACATTTTCAGCCCCAAAAGAGTTTAAAACAAGTAAAAACTAGGGTCTAGAACTCACCTTTGCTGTTTTAAACCTTCAAACTCTAAAACTTGAATTTCTCAGATGTTTTTAACACCTACAACCCGCTGAAACACACAACCCGAACATCCAATAACACATATGAGCATACAACCGAGGCTAGATAGACCAAAAACGACTTAGAACACTTAATATTACCTCAAACTTCGAATTCTTCTTCTTTCTCTCTCCAAAAGCTCGAAGTCTCTGCTGTTTCTCTCTCTAAAAACCGAACAAGAAAGAGTGTGCAGAGGGTTATGGGCGGCCATATCACCTTTTACACCAACTTTTCAAGATTTTTATCATTTTTAACACTTTTGGTCCGTCAAATTTGTAGTTGACTTTCATTTTATTCTTTTTCTTTCTTTTTTGTCCTTTTATTCCCTTCAAAAATACGGGTGTTACAAGTCCACCCCCCTTATATAGGTTTCGTCCCCGAAACCTGTTACTCCTCAAACAGATGTGGGTAATGTTGTCTCATCTCCTCTTCTGTCTCCCATGTAGACTCGGATCCCTTCCTATGCTTCCACTGTACAGCACAAGAGGAACCACATTATTTCTTAACTTCTTTTCCTTACGATCAATGATTGCCATTGGTTGCTCCACGTAATTGAGCCGTTCGTCCACTTCAATGTCTTCCAGTGGAACAACATATCTTCATCAGCTAAGCACTTTCTCAGATGTGATACATGGAATGTGGGATGAATTCCACTTAACTCACCTGGCAATTCACGTCGATAGGCTACCTCTCCTACTCGTGCGATAATTCGGAAAGGTACTATGTATCTCGGGCTTAGCTTACCTCGTTTCCTGAATCTGATAATCCCTTTCCAAGGCGAGACATTTAACATGACTCGGTCATCAACCTTGAACTCTATCGGTCTTCGCCTCTTGTCAGCATACGACTTCTGTCTATCCTTCGCCGCCTTCATGAAGGCTTGATCTTTTCCAATTTCTCAGTCGTAGCTTCGATTACCTCGACACCTCCTAACTCTTTCTACCCAATGTCTCCCCAACATACGGGCGTCCTACATCTCCTACCGTATAGCATCTCGTAGGGTGGCATGCCAATACTGGCATGATAACTGTTGTTGTACGAGAATTCTGCTAATGGTAAGTGATCATCCCAACTTCCTCCAAAATCGATCACGCATGCTCGAAGCATATCCTCGAGCGTCTGTATCGTCCTCTCAGACTGACCGTCCGTCAGAGAATGATAGGCTGTACTAATGTGTAGCCTCGTCCCCATGGCATCATGGAATCTTCTCCAAAACTTCGATGTAAACCGGGTGTCACAATCCGACACGATAGACACCAGAACGCCATAACGAGCTACGATCTCCTTGATGAACAGATCCGCCAATCTTTCGGATGAATACGTCTCGCAGATCGGTAGGAAGTGGGCACTCTTTGTTAGTCGGTCGACAATCACCCAAATAGTATCTCATCCCCTCGATGTGCCAGGTAGCTTAGTAATGAAGTCCATGGTGATATGATCCCACTTCCATTTAGGTATATCCAACGGTTGGATTTTCCCGTACGGTTTCTGGTGTTCCGCCTTCACTTGGAGACAAGTGAGGCACTTACTCACGTACTCCACTAGATCACGTTTCATACCCGGCCACCAGTAATCTTTCTTCATATCGTGATACATTTTGGTAGCACCGGGGTGGATGGAGTATCGAGTCTTATGGGCCTCGTCCATAATCTTTCCTCGTATATCCCCGTATCGAGGAATCCACATTCACCCGAATCGGGTCTTAACACCAAGAGTGTTCTTGCCCAATAACGTAACTAGACCTCGCATCCTTTCGGAGTTAAGACGATCTTCTTTCAAAGCCTCGTCTTGGAACTCCCTAACCTGTGTCATCACATCGGAGGTCATGATTAACTGATAAGCCTTCACCCGAATCGGCTCGGGTCTCTCCTTCCGGCTAAGGGCATCTGCCACCACGTTGGCCTTACCCAGATGGTAATGGATTTCGCAATCGTAATCCTTTATGAGTTCCAACCATCGCCTCTGCCTCATGTTCAGATATTTCTACTCGAAGAAGTACTTCAAGCTTTTATGGTCTGTGAAGATGGTGCACTTAGTCCCGTATAGATAGTGCCGCCAAATCTTTAATGCGAAAACCACCGCGGCTAATTCTAGATCGTGTGTGGGATAGTTGACTTCGTGGGTTTTCAGCTGTTGGGATGCATAAGCTATTACCCTTCCACGTTGCATCAATACACAACCTAACCCATAGTAGGATGCATCCGAATATACCACTAAGTCTTCACTTCCCTCGGGCAATGTCAAGACTTGAGCTTGTGTTAGTCTCGTCTTGAACTCTTCAAAGGCACTCTCCTACTCTCGACCCCACACGAACTTCACGTCCTTGCGGGTCAACTTAGTCAAAGGTGAGGCTATCTTGGAGAAGTCTTGAATGAACCTTCTGTAGTAGCCCGCCAATCCCAAGAAGCTACGAATCTCGGATGGCGTCTTTGGTGACTTCCATTGCATCACAGCCTCAACCTTTGCTGGGTCCACCAAGATTCCCTCTGCATTTACCACGTGACCCAGAAATTGCATCTCGCGTAGCCAGAAAGCACATTTGGAGAACTTAGCATACAGTTTCTCCTTTCTCAAAGCCTCCAACACTTCCCGAATGTGACCGGCATGCTCTTCCTCGCTCCTTGAATAAATCAAGATATCATCGATGAATACAATCACTGATTTATCCAACATCGGCACCCGATTCATCAAATCCATAAAAGCAGCTGGCGCGTTGGTTAAACCAAAGGACATAACTAGAAACTCATAGTGTCCATAACGCGTATGAAAAGCTATTTTAGGAATTTCCTGCTCCCTCACTTTCAATTGATGGTAGCCCGATTGAAGATCTATCCTCGAGAACCAACTGGCACCCTGGAGCTGGTCGAACAAGTCGTCGATCCTCGGTAACGGATACCGGTTCTTTATCGTCAATTTGTTCAACTCACGGTAGTCGATACACATTCTCATGCTACCGTCCTTCATTTTCACGAATAAGACCGAAGCACCCCAAGGAGAGATACATGGTCTGATGAAACCCTTATCGAGCAATTCTTGCAGTTGCTCCATTAACTCCTTCATCTCAGTCGGAGCTAATCGCTACGGTGCCTTGGTGACAGGTTGGGCACCGGGTATCAAGTCAATTTGAAATTCGATTTCGCGATCTGGTGGCACACCTGATAGGTCCTCTGGAAAATATATCGGGAAAGTCACGCACCACCGACACAACGGACAATTGGGGTGTCGGTGTGTCCACATCTTTCACGTAGGCCAAATAAGTACTACATCCACGCCTCGTGCACTTTCCTGCCACCGCCTTCGAAATCACTTTCGGAATCGTCGTAAGCCGATCGCCATATATTGTCACCGGACATCCGTCAGGCGCTGTTAGTCTAATCAACTTCTTACGACACACAATATTCGCTTCATAGGTTGCTAACCAATCCATCCCTTGTACTACATCAAATCCACCTAGGGGCATCACATGTAATTTAGCAGCAAACCTATGACCTTCTAATTCTATGGCACAATCTTCTATTACATCAGTAACTCTGGTGGACTTACCGATAGCAATTTCTACATAAAAAGGTTTAAGGCCCCGTTCCCGGGCACCTCACAGTTGGTCATTCATCGCACATCATACATATAGTTTACATTTACTAAGTAAAATAATGCAGCGGAATTGACATCATAAAAGCTTTTACAATACATTACATCGTGATTTAAATACAAAATACAAGACTTCTTTACAATGCCTAACTTTTACTATGATTGTTGCTGAAGCATATGAAACCGAGGATTTCTTAAGTAATCCCGTTTATGTGAATCCTCAACAATCATAGGGTCATAAACAGTGACCTCTAGTATATAAAAATATAAAATTTTTCATCATGAAGAAGATTTCTTAAATAATCCTGTTTATCAGGATCTTCAAGAAATCTTGCACTTGCATGCAACATAATGTGTTGCGCGCATTATGGGCCCACAACACATTGCGTGGCAGTATTATCAAAAGGAGAATGCCATCCCAAAAGAGCTGAGTAGCCGCCTCGTGCCATCCCCAGCAACACTACCTGCCAACTGGAAACACATAAAAAGTCAGCGTTGCTGAGTGAGTTCTAGTTTTATAATGAAACATACTTTCATTTGTTAAAACTATCCTTACATACATGCGGTCATACAACATACGTACACTTAGATAATATTGTTATTATTATCATCATTCGTTCATTAGCTTTCTTTCGTGTAGCATTCATCATTCACATTCACGTTCGTGCATACATTCTTTTCGTTCATTCATACGTACACAGAGATAATATTCATTATTATCTTCATCATTCGTTATACATCGTTATCTTTAGCTTCTCAAATGGATCCTGTCAGGCTTTACCCACTTCATAGCACTCAGCTATGATTACTGTGGTCGAATGACAAGGATCCCGTTTCATTCTTACTTGCACATTGAATACTGGTGTACCAATACCATATGCTATACCCCGATCAGCCTTAAATATTGGGCCGTGAATCAATAGAGCGTATGCCACAGTAGCCTTAGCTACTGGGTTGTGAATCTAAGCATATGCCACAGTACTAGTAGGTAAGAGGTAGAGGTACCATGACCGTGGTCAATCACAAAGAAGGACCAATCGACTTATTCAATGCCTGCAAGACTTAATTCGTTCGTTCGTTAATGCATGTATTCATCATCGTTTTACCCATTCATTCATTCATTAATACATGCATTCATCGTCATGTTCCTCTTTCTTTATCTTTCACATTACGTTACATAATACTTTGTTCATTCATTGTCATAATACATGAGTCGTGAAAGATATACATACATAATCATAAGGAACATAAAAATTTGCAAATCATCAGTCATTACCATCATATAAGACAACATCATACTCATCATGTTTACGTCCTTCATGCACCTGTCTCCTCATTTACATCAGCCCTGTTTGTGCGATTGAACATGCTGCAGTCGCATGGCCTTCATGCGACTGGGTCGTGCGATTGGGTAATCAGGCGACTGGGCTTACATTCATGCGAATGGGCCTCCTATCGTATGAGTGAACACTATACGAATGGGCTACTAGGCGATTAACCCTCATACGTGCGACTGAACAATCATGCGAATGGACCTATGCGACTGAATACCTCAATCGCATGGCCTGTCGGGCGATTGAGCCCCATCCGTATGACTGAGCCTCAATCGTACGATTGAACATCAGTTTTCCCTCAGTCGTACGACTGGCCCTTTAGTCGCATAGCCCAAACTGGGCGGCGACTGGAGTTCATCATGAACAGCAGCCGCGATCCAACTCTTCTAAACTCATTTCCAGCCCAAATTAGCCCTCCTAAATCTCAGGATTTCATACAAGAACATCATACAAGCTTATACAAGTCCGATTTCATACATTAAACTTACTAAACCCGATTTCACCTAAATGGGTTAAACACATACTTTACAAAAATAGGGTTTATATGTGATCCAGCCCCAAAATCGTAAGAAAACGTGAAAATGAGGGGTTCTAGAACTCACATTATCAAGGAGAAGATGAAGAGCTTCGATTTGGCTTGCCACTTGACAAATCTTGAGCCCGAATCACCACTCTCTCTTTCTTTCCCTTCTTTCTTTGCTCTCTCTCTCTTTCTGCTCTTTATTCCCGACTGAGTGTGTAAGTCTGGGGAAGAAGAGGGCTGCCCCTCTTTATAGTTACAGCTCAGTCGCCCATCGTCCATGCGACTGGACTTTCGGTCGCACGAACACATGCGACTGGACCTCCAGTCGCATGAGCTCCATGCGCATGGTCCTTCATTCGTCCTTGCGTCATGCGATTGGGCCTCCAATCACATGAATTCCATGCGATTGAGACTCAGTCGCATATCACTCCAGAAAGTCAAACTTCCGGGTGTTACAAGTCCACCCCCCTTATTTAGGTTTCGTCCCTGAAACCTGTTATTCCTCGACCAATCGTGGGTAATGCTGCCTCATTTCTTCTTCAGTTTCCCACGTTGATTCGGATCCCTTCCTGTGCCGCCACTGTACACGCACAAGAGGAACCACTTTATTTCTAAGCCTCTTCTCTTTTCTATCGATGATCGCCACTGGTTTCTCCACATAGTTGAGCCGTTCGTCTACTTCAATATCTTCCAGTGGAACGATCAGATCCTCATCGGCCAAACATTTTCTGAGATGAGATACGTGGAAGGTTGGGAGAATTCCACTTAGCTCATCTGGTAGGTCCAATCTATAGGCCACCTCTCCTACTCGAGCAATGATTCGGAAAGGGCCTATATACCTCGGGCTCAACTTGCCCCTCTTTCGGAACCGAATGATTCCCTTCCAAGGTGAGACCTTCAACATAACCTGATCTCCCACCTGGAACTCAGTTGGCCTGCGTTGTTTGTCAGCGTACGACTTCTGTCTGTCTTTGGCTGCCTTCATGTAGGCCTTGATCCATTCAAGCTTTTCAGTCGTAGCCTCGATCACTTTGACGCTCCCCAATTCCTTTCGACCAATATCACCCCAGCAACGGGTGTTCTGCATCTCCTACCGTATAGCATCTCATAGGGTGGCATGCCAATACTGGCATGATAGCTGTTATTGTATGAGAATTTAGCTAACGGCAAGTGGTCATCCCAGCTTCCCCCGAAGTCAATAACACATGCCCGGAGCATGTCCTCTAAGGTCTGGATGGTCCTTTCCGACTGACCATCAGTTTAAGGATGATAGGCAATGCTAATATGTAACCTCGTCCCCATAGCATCATGAAATTTCTTCCAGAATTTGGAGGTAAACCGGGGGTCGCGATCTGACACAATCGACACCGGTACACCATGACGAGTCACAATCTCTTTGATGAATAGATCAGCCAACCTTTCGGATGAATATGTCTCGCGCATCGGTAGGAAGTGAGCGCTCTTCGTCAGACGATCCACAATCACCCATATAGTATCGTACCCTTTCGGGGTACGTGGCAGCTTTGTAATGAAATCCATGGTGATGTGCTCCCACTTCCATTCCGGTATATCCAAAGGTTGAATCTTTCAATACGGCTTCTGATGCTCGGCCTTCACTTGCAGACAAGTAAGGCGCTTACGCACATACTCCACCACGTCACGTTTCATACCCGGCCACCAATAATCTTTCTTCATGTCATGGTACATCTTGGTAGCACCAGGATGAATGGAGTACCGAGTCTTGTGTGCTTCATCCATAATCCTCATTCGCAGATCCCCAAGACGAGGAATCCACATACGCCCAAACCGGGTTCTAACACCCATCGTGTTTTCACCCAACTCCGCAACCAGACCTCTCATTTTTTCAAAGTTCAGATGATCTTCTTTCAATGCCTCATCTTGGAACTCTTTCGCTTGCTTCATCACGTCAGAGGTCATGATCAATTGGTACGCCTTCAACCGAATCGGCTCGGGCCTCTCCTTTCAGCTAAGGGCGTCCGCCACCACGTTGGCTTTGCCCGGATGGTAGTGGATTTCACAATCATAGTCCTTTATAAGTTCCAACCATCGCCTCTGCCTCATATTCAAATATTTTTGTTCGAAGAAGTACTTCAAGCTCTTGTGGTCGGTAAAGATGGTGCACTTCGTCCCGTAGAGATAGTGCCTCCAAATCTTCAATGCAAAGACCATCGCTGCTATCTCCAGGTCATGAGTAGGGTAATTAACCTTATGAACCTTTAGCTGTCGGGATGCATAGGCTATCACCCTTCCCCTTTGCATTAATACACATCCCAACCCCAAGTAGGAAGCATCAGAATAAACCACCAAGTCTCCGCTTCCATCGGGTAATGACAGAACAGGAGCTTGGGTCAACCTCGTCTTTAATTCTTCAAACGCCTTCTCTTGAGCTTGACCCCATAGAAACTTCACATCCTTCCGAGTCAACTTGGTCAGTGGAGAAGCAACCTTGGAGAAGTCTTGGATGAATCTTCTGTAGTAGCCCGCCAAACCCAAGAAACTACGGATCTCAGATGGCGTCTTTGGAGACTTCCATTGCATGACTGCTTCCACCTTCGCCGGATCGACCATAATTCCCTCCGGATTAACCATGTGACCCAAGAACTGAACTTCACGCAGCAAAATGCGCACTTGGAGAACTTGGCGTACAATTTCTCCCTTCTCAACGTCTCTAGTACTTCTCGAATGTGACCGGCATGCTCCGTTTCACACCTCGAATAAATCAGGATATCGTCAATAAATACAATCACTGATTTATCCAACATCGGCCCACACACTCGGTTCATCAAATCCATAAAAGCAGCTGGCGCATTGGTCAAACCAAAGGACATGACAAGGAACTCGTAGTGACCATAGCACGTACGAAAAGATGTTTAGGGACATCCTGCTCCTTCACCTTCAGTTGATGGTAGCCCGATCAAAGATCTATCCTTGAAAACCAACTGGCACCCTGAAGTTGATCAAACAAGTCATCGATCCTCGGCAAGGGGTATCTGTTCTTTACCGTCAGCTTGTTTAACTCACGGTAATCTATACACATTCTCATGCTACCGTCCTTCTTCTTCACGAACAGGACCGGAGCACCCCAAGGTGAGATACTCGGTCTAATAAACCCCTTATCCAACAACTCTTGCAACTGCTCCATCAACTCTTTCATCTCCGTCGGAGCCAATCGATACGGTGCCTTGGCGACAGGTTGAGCACCCGGTATCAGGTCAATCTGGAACTCGATCTCTCTGTCAGGTGGCAATCCTGATAAGTCTTCCGGGAACACGTCTGGAAAATCACGCACAACCGAACATCAAATAGTTGTGGTGTTGGCGTTTCCACATCTTTCACATAACACAAGTAGGCGCTGCACCCACGCCTCATACATTTTCCCGCCACAGCCATTGAGATCACCTTTGGAATCGTAGTAACCTGATCACCATAAACTGTCACTGAGCTACCACCAGGCGCTGTCAATTGAATCATCTTCTTGCGACACATGATGTTCACCTCAAAGTCCGCCAACCAATCCATCCCAAGCACCAAATCGAAACCACCCAATGTCATCGCAAACGGTCTAACCGGAAATTTGTGGCCCTACAATTCAACATCACACCCCTCTATCACCTCAGAGATCCTAGTAGACTTACCTATGGCAGTTTCTACATCAAAGGGCACATCAACACGTCTACTACTAACAGGCAGCTTAGTACAGAAGGCAGCAGAAATAAAACTCCTACTGGCACCCGAATCAAATAATACGGAGGCTAAAGTTTGGTTCACTAGAAACGTACCGGTCACAATATCAGGGTACGTCCTAGCCTCCTCTTGCATCATCATGAATTCCCTGGCCTTTGCCCTCGGTTCTTCTCCTCCTGTCTTTTTCAGTCCTGAGCCCTCAGCCCTCGGCTTCTTGCAGTCTCTGCTCATATGACCACTTTCCCCATAGTTAAAACATTTGCCTGCCCGGCAATCCTTGGCCATATACCCTGTCTTTCCACATTTAAAGCAGATATTTGATCCCCACTTGCACTCCCCTGAGTGCTCTCTTGCACATTAGCCACACTTCCTCAACCCTGCTCCTGACATGACCACACCGCGGTCATCCACCCTTGTCTTCCTGTTGCTCGTCGAAGCATCACCTCGACCAAACCTCTTCCCCAGCTAGTTTCTCTCACCACCTCCCTTCTTACTAATCTTAGTCTTCACCACCACAACCCGTTCATCATATAATCTCCCAGCCAAATCCACTGCCGACCTAAAGGTGCTCTGTCGAGCAGTAATCAAATGCCTGCGGATGTCAGCTGGCAGCCCCTGAATATACCGGTTGATCTTTTGAGACACCGGCGTCACCTGATCCGGCACCATCCTTGCCATCTCATTGAACTGTGTAGTGTATTGTTGGTGGGTCATCGTCCCCACCTCCAACTGCAGGAACTCTCTCTCGACTTTGTCCATTTCCCAACGAGGACTGAACTCATCGATCACCATCCTTTTCAGCTCGGCCCACTTCATCTTCCCAATGGCCCTGCTACCCTCAGCCTGGACTATATTATCCCACCAGCATAAGGCCGAACCCGTAAAAGAGTGGGTAGCAAACTTCACCTTATTGTCCTTCTAGCAATCACTAATATCGAGGACAACCTCCATTTCTCTCACCCATTGGTGAGCGTCAGCAGCAGTGCCAGAACCGTCAAAAGTAGGGGGCTTGCACCTCATGAATGCCCCGTAATTACAACCCCGTGTTGTCTCCCGTACTGGCTCCTCCTCCTCTTCCTCTTCATTATCAGATAGAACCGTTTCCGGCTCTTGTTGCTCCTGTCTTCCCGAGGACCTGTTCCTCTCTTTTCTTTCACCTTCCCTGATAGCCTTAATTACCTCGGTCACCACAGAAGGTAAGATCGTCTGCATGACCTGATGTACCTTCTCAACCACTGCCTCTTTTACCGAGGCTCTCAAGTTAGCGCTCTCATCTACCCCCTCCTGATGAGAAGTATCGGGTTCTTCATGAACCACTTTCTCCACCCTAGGTCTTCCACTTGTGGCTCGTGGTTCAGCACCACGTCCGCCACTGCCTCCACCCCGGGAAGCTTTGGAAGATCTACCACTAGCCATTCTCTATCTCACACTGAAAGATTCAAACACCAACACGGTCATTCAAGGAAATAGCTCAGTTTATGTCAAGTATAGCAAGTTCCTAATTACAGTGGCCAGTTGTGGTTAGCCACTTACTTTACTCTTCGTACCCCGAGCATTACCTGTCCTGACTACGTTAGTATCTAACTCTAACAGTAACACATACATCACATAACATGCGCACATAATACTGGTTAACTTTAATAAAAAATACCTGATGGCACGCAACAACTCAGATGGCATTCTCTTCCTTTCTGTCCCATTTTCAGTTCAAGTTTAGGTTTATTTTGAAAATTTACCCGTTTCACTTAAACTTCGGCTCTGATACCAACTTGTAAGGCCCTGTTCCCGGGCACCTCACAGTTGGTCATTCATCGCACATCAAACATATAGTTTACATTTACTAAGTAAAATAATGCAGCGGAATTGATAAAAAGAGTCATTCTCATTTCATCATAAAAGCTTTTACAATACATTACATCATGATTTAAATATGAAATACAAGCCTTCTTTACAATGCCTAACTTTTACTATGATTGTTGCTGAAGCAGATGAAACCAAGGATTTTTTAAGTAATCCCGTTTATGTGAATCCTCAACAATCATAGGGTCATAAACAGTGACCTCTAGTATATAAAAATATAAAATTTTTCATCATGAAGAAGATTTCTTAAATAATCCTGTTTATCAGGATCTTCAAGAAATCTTGCACTTGCATGCAACATAATGTGTTGCGCGCATTATGGGCCCACAACACATTGCATGGCAGCATTATCAAAAGGAGAATGTCATCCCAAAAGAGCTGAGTAGCCGCCTCGTGCCATCCCCAGCAACACTACTTGCCAACTGGAAACACATAAAAAATCAGCGTTGCTGAGTGAGTTCTAGTTTTACATTGAAACATACTTTCATTTGTTAAAACTGTCCTTACATACATGCGGTCATACAACATACGTACACTTAGATAATATTGTTATTATTATCATCATTCGTTCATTAGCTTTCTTTCGTGTACCATTCATCGTTCACATTCACGTTCGTGCATACATTCTTTACGTTCATTCATACGTACACAGAGATAATATTCATTATTTTCTTCATCATTCGTTATACATCGTTATCTTTAGCTTCTCATATGGATCCTGTCAGTCTCTACCCACTTCATAGCACTCGGCTATGATTACTGTGGTCGAATGACAAGGATCCCGTTTCATTCTTACTTGCACATTGAATACTGATGTGCCAATACCATATGCTATACCCCGATCAGCCTTAGATACTGGGCCGTGAATCAATAGAGCGTATGCCACAGTAGCCTTAGCTACTGGGTCGTGCATCTAGGCATATGCCACAGTACTAGTAGGTAAGAGGTAGAGGTACCATGACCATGGTCAATCACAAAGAAGGACCAATCGACTTATTCAATGCTTGCAAGACTTAATTCGTTCGTTCGTTAATGCATGTATTCATCATCGTTTTACCCATTCATTCATTCATTAATACATGCATTCATCGTCATGTTCCTCTTTCTTTATCTTTCACTTTACGTTACATAATACTTTGTTCATTCATTGTCATAATACATGAGTCGTGAAAGATATACATACATAATCATAAGGAACATAAATATTTGCAAATCATCCGTCATTACCATCATATAAGACAACATCATACTCATCATGTTTACATCCTACATGCACCTGTCTCCTCATTTACATCAGCCCTGTTTGTGCGATTGAACATGCTGCAGTCGCATGGCCTTCATGCGACTGGGTCGTGCGATTGGGCAATCAGGCGACTGGGCTTACATTCATGCGAATGGGCCTCCTATCATATCAGTGAACACTATACGAATGGGCTACTAGGCGATTAACCCTCATACGTGCGACTGAACAATCATGCGAATGGACCTATGCGACCGAATACCTCAATCGCATGGCCGGTCGGGCGATTGAGCCCCATCCGTATGACTGAGCCTCAATCGTATGATTGAACATCAGTTTTCCCTCAGTCGTACGACTGGCCCTTTAGTCGCATAGCCCAAACTGGGCGGCGACTGGAGTTCATCATGAACAGCAGCCGCGATCCAACTCTTCTAAACTCATTTCCAGCCCAAATTAGCCCTCCTAAATCTCAGGATTTCATACAAGAACATCATACAAGCTTATACAAGTCCGATTTCATACATTAAACTTACTAAACCCGATTTCACCTAAATGGGTTAAACACATACTTTACAAAATAGGGTTTATATGTGATCCAGCCCCAAAATCGTAAGAAAACGTGAAAATGAGGGGTTCTAGAACTCACATTATCAAGGAGAAGATGAAGAGCTTCGATTTGGCTAGCCACTTGACAAATCTTGAGCCCGAATCACCAATCTCTCTTTCTTTCTCTTCTTTCTCTGCTCTCTCTCTCTCTCTGCTCTTTATTCCCGACTGAGTGTGTAAGTCTGGGGAAGAAGAGGGCTGCCCCTCTTTATAGTTACAGCTCAGTCGCCCGTCGTCCATGCGACTGGACTTTCGGTTGCACGAACACCATGCGAATGGACCACCAGTCGCATGAGCTCCATGCGCATGGTCCTTCATTCGTCCTTGCGGCATGGGATTGGGCCTCCAATCGCATGAATTCCATGAAATTGAGACTCAGTCACATATCACTCGAGAAAGTCAAACTTCCGGGTGTTACAAAAGGCTCGCTAATACCCCTACTGCTAACAGACAACTTAGCACAAAAGGTAGTAGAAATAAAACTCCTACTAGCACCGGAATCAAATAATACAGAGGCACAAGTTTGATTAACTAGAAACATACCTGACACGACATCGGGATCCACTCTGGCTTCTTCCCGGGTCATGGTGTAAGCTTTAGCACTTTCCCTCCATCTCCCTCACCCAGCGGTGAGCAGCAGCAGCATCGCCATTACCATCAAAAGTCGGGGGCTTGCACCATTGGAATGCCCCATAACTGCATCCCTTGGTTGTCACCCCTATTACAACATCCTCCTCCTCGTCAGACACTATCGTCTCCGGCTCTGGTCGTCCCTCCTCTCTATTGCCTTCCTTCCCCGTCGACTCCTTCCTATCCTCTTTGTCTTTTCTTTCCTCGTTTCGCACAGCTCGAATAACATCGGTCACTACAGACGGCATAACTACCTGCAGGACCTGATGCACCTCATCAGCAATCGCCTCCCTGGCTGAGGCATTCAGGCTCGCATTCTCAGTTTCTTCATTCCGGTCAGGAATATCGGGGTTCACAAGGGTCGTCTTAGGAGCTTTAGCACTGCTCCTAGTCGTACGCGGTCGACCTCTGCCTCTAGTAGTCTTAGAAGGTCTCTTCCCAGCCATTTCCTAAGCACTGTAAGATTCAAACACTAACACAGTCATTCAAGGTAATGGCTCAGTTTATGTCAAGTATAGTAAGTCCCTAATTACAGTGGCCAGTTGTGATTAGCCACTTACTTTACTTTTCACACCCCAAGCATTTCCTATCCTGACTTCATCAGTAACTAAATCCACAATGATCACATAAGTCAAATAGTACACACACATAATACCGGTTAACTTTTATGAAAAGAAATACCTGATGGCACGGAGCAACTCGGGCTGACATCCCTCTTTCTATCCCATTTTCAGTTTAAGTTTAGGTTTATTTTGAAAATTTACCCGTTTCACTTAAACTTTGGCTCTGATACCAACTTGTAAGGCCACGATCCAGGGCACCTCACAGTTGGTCATTCACAGCATAAAATATTACATATTATATATTCTAGCAGCGGAATTAATTTTAACAAAAGCCATTCATTTCATTAATAACAATGTTGCTAAGCAATACACCCTGGTTTTATCAGTTTACAAAAGAATAGTTTAACTGCATTACAAAACAACAGTGACTTCTGTTAAGAATGGATGTCACTCTTTCGCTGCCGAGTAGCTTCGCCCTCGTGCCATCCTCAGCAATAATTACCTGCCAACTGAAAATGTATAAAAGTCAACGTTGCTGAGTGAGCTCTAGTTTTATGCATAATAAAATACTTTCTATATGTTGTATATGAAAATACTCTTTTCTGTAAATTACAACTCTGTACTGTGTATGCGAGCACACATTAACTGTATGAACAAATAGTGTTCATTCTCTGTACTGTATGCCTTGTCTGTAAACTTTTTAACTTTATGTTTCACTGTCTATGTGGACTAGTGCGCAATGCCCCAACTATGTGCGCGATGGAAAAACGGGTGATGGGCCATCTATATCACTCAAAAGGGTCAACTGTATCCCTCAAAAGGGCTATGGGTATCCCCCTAAAGGGTTCAACTGTATCCCTCGAAAGGGCTATGGGTATTCCCCCCGAAGGGTTGAACTGTATCCCTCGAAAGGGCTATGCGTATCCCCCCGAAGGGTTCAACTGTATCCCTCGAAAGGGCTATGGGTATCCCCCCGAAGGGTTCAACTGTATCCCTCGAAAGGGCTATGTGGACTATGTATAAGGCCGACCTAATCACCCAGGGCACGCTACAAAGGTCCTGGCAATCTCAATTGATCGACCCTGTGTGCATAATGGGTAGCTAACCCGCAACACAGTTGAGCTAACGACAACACGGTCGTGTCCCTCCTATGTGCTTGCAAGACTTATTAACATTTTATTAATGTTCCTCTTCTTTGCTTTATTGCTCTTTCGCTTTATTATTACGATATACTTTACGTTACGATAATAACATACCACGTAAAGTCACATGCTATAAGTAATAAAAGTAGTAGCAATAACTATATTAAGGAACAATCATAAGTAATCATATCATGCATGAAACATCATCATTAATAAGCTCGAAGTCAACCTCGGTCAAAACCCTAAGGCTCAGACTCCCAGAAAATTTCTGTAAAAATTCTAAGTGTTTGGGCGCATGAGCCCTGTTTGGGCGCATGAGACCTGTTTAGGCTTTTCATCACTATGTAGGCCCACCAGCCTGCACTTAGAAATATTTTCACTTTGGGCGTATAAGCTATTTGGGCGCATGAGCACTGTTGGGACTCATGACCCTACACTTAGTCATCCGGCTAACTTTTCTAGGCATATGACCACTGTCCAGACTCATAAGGCCACTGTTTAGGCTTATCATCTCGCACTTAGACTTTTAAGCCCATTTTTCAGGTGTAAGAGCCCTGTTTAGGCTCATCACCTTATACTTAACTTATTTTCAGACACATGAGCATTGTTGAGGCTCATGAGTCTTAGGCGTATTAGGTACTGTTTAGGCACATGAGAACTATTTGGACTCATGACCCTACTTAGAACATTTCTAAGGCAATCCTGGGCGTAAGAAGCTACTGTGTAGGCTCATCAACCTTCTGTCCAGCTTATTACTATGATATTTCAAAACCCAAACATCAGGGCTAAATGTTCTAAGCTTTCTAAGCATGAACTACACATAACCATCTAATAAACATCATCAAACATGCCAAACACATACGGGTATCAATAGATAATCATGGTAAAAATCTTTTAATACATTTTCAGCCCCAAAAGAGTTTAAAACAAGAAAAAACCGGGGTCTAGAACTCACCTTTGCTGTTTTAAACCTTCAAACTCTAAAACTTGAATTTCTCAGATGTTTTTAGCACCTACAACCCGCTCACACAACCCGAACATGCAATAACACATATGAGCATACAACTGAGGCTAGATAGACCAAAAACGACTTAAAACACTTAATCTTACCTCAAACTTCGAATTCTTCTTCTTTCTCTCTCTAAAGCTTGAAGTCTCTGCTGTTTCTCTCTCTAAAAACCGAACAAGAAAGAGTGTGCAGAGGGTTATGGGCGGCCATATCACCTTTTACACCAACTTTTCAAGATTTTTATCATTTTTAACACTTTTTGTCCCTCAACTTTGTGGTTGCCTTTCAGTTTATTCGTTTTATTTCTCTTTTGTCCTTTTATTCCCTTCAAAAATACGGGTGTTACACCGGCTATACAACCTCCGCCTAAAATAAAAGATTTTAAATTAAAATCCAATTCTGAAATAGAAGAGTTATTAGACAAAAAATTAAAGGGTCTAAATGAAAATTTTTCAAATCTAAAAATCAATACTTTAACTGGAGAATTTTCAAATTCCATAAATAAAGATAATTACCAAGAAAACATTGATGATGAAATTAAAAAGCTTGAAAAATTTGCTAATAAGCGGACACAAAGGAAATATTATTATCCTAGGCCAACTCCACAAGATGTTCTAATAGAAGAACAGGAATATATAATTAATAATTCATATCATTGGAAACACATCTATGAATGGAACATAGATGGCAAAACTGATAAACAAATTACAGATACTGTACATAGAATGATGATGTATAGTACCATTTGTAAAAGCAATGGTAATTATGATCAAAATATTGCTAAATGATAATAGCAGGATTTACTGGACAATTAAAAGGCTGGTGGGTTAATTATTTGACGGAAGCAGATAAAAATAATATTTAAATGATATCAAAGAAGAAAATGGAAACCAAACTCCAAATGCAGTTTATACACTGGTAGTAAATATTGTTCATCATTTTACAGGAAGATGGTCAGATAATTCTGAAAATATCAGAACTTTATTACAAAATTTAAGATGTAGAAGTCTCACATCATTTAGATGGTATAAAGATACTTTCTTAAGTAGAGTTATGGAACTCCCAGAGTCTAATAGTACTCATTGGAAGTCTAAGTTTATAGGTGGTTTACCTCCTTTATTCGCAAAAAGGGTTAGGAAAAACCTTAGAAAAGGAGATGTAAGTATTAATTATGAAGATTATACTTATGGCAAGTTAATAGGAACTTGTGTTCAGGAAGGATTAGCCTGATGTAATGAGATAAAGCTTAATCAACAGATTAAAAAGCATTCTCTTAATGAAAAGAGACAATTAGGTCAATTATGTAGCCAGTTTGGAATGGAAGAAATTCAAGAGAGTTATAATAGTAAAAATCTAATATCTTCTCAAAGAAATAAAAAACTACAAAAAAGAAAACTAAAAAGAGAAGAAAGAAAATTCAAAAGAAAAAGGGATTATAAACCCTATAAACCTTATATAATATGCAAAAAATGTGGTCGTCTAGGTCATAAAGCAAAAACTTGCTGGTTAAAGAAAAAACTCAATAATCTTGAAGATGAAAAATTAAAAGATGCATTATCTAAAATTCTAATCAATTCTGAGTCTAATTCAGAATCAGAAAAATCTTCATATGAAGAATTAAACATATTAGAAGAAGAAGATTTAATAACTTCAGAAGATGAATGTTTTCCTTGTAAAACAGGAAAAGAAAGTTGTCAATCAGACACAGATAATGAAGAAGACATTTATCAAATAATAGCTCAATTTGAGAATATGGAAATAAATGTTATTTCTAATGATATATTAGATCAATTAAAAGCAATAGAAGATAATGAAATCAGGGAAATAATTACTTCTCAGATAATTGGAAAAGACAAAGCTTCAATGTCAATAGTTGTTGAAGATTTTAAGCCATATACCTTAAGTGAAGTTAGAAGACAATTAAGTCATAAAATAAGACTGGATATTCTGTCAATATTGAAGAATTACAAATAGAGATTGATAATCTAAAAATAGAAATTAAGAATGCTAAGGGAAAAAATGTAACCCTAGAAGAAAGAATTAGAAATTTAGAGATGAAGGATTTTATAGACAATCCTGAAACCTCTAGGAAATTTTTTACATCCTTAGAAAGAGATGAGAAATTTTTATCAATATATGAGATGGTTATATCCCATAAATGGCATATAAAGATTAAGTTATGTAACATCCGGAACTTTGACCTTTTGGAGTGATATGCGACTGAGTCTCAGCCGCGTGGAATTTATGCGATTGGAGGCCCAATCGCATGATGCAAGGGCGAATGAAGGACCATGCGTATGGAACTCATGTGGCTGGAGGTCCAGTCGCATGGTATTTGTGCGACTGAAGGTCCAGTCGCCTGGACCTCGGGCGACTGGGCTGTAGTAATAAAGGAGGGGCAGCCCTCTTCTTCCCCACACTTACACACTCAGTCGGGAAGAAAGAGCAGAAAGAGGGAGAGCAGAGAAAGAAGTGAAAGAAAGAGAGAGTGGTGATTCGGGCTCAAGATTTGTCAAGTGGCTAGCCAAATCGAAGCTCTTCATCTTCTCCATGATAATGTGAGTTCTAGAACCCCACATTTTCATGTTTTCTTATGATTTTGGGGCTGGATCACATATAAACCCTATTTTTGTAAAGTATATGTTTAACCCATTTAAGTGAAATCAGGTTTAGTAAGTTTAATGTACGAATTTGGACTTGTATAAGCTTGTATGATGTTCTAGTATGAACCCCTGAGATTGAGGAGGGCTAATTTGGGCTGGAAATGAGTTTAGAGGAGTTAGATCGTGGCTGTTGTTCGTGATGAACTCCAGTCGCTGCCCAGTTAGGGCTATGCGACTGAAGGGCCAGTCGTACAACTGAGGGAAGACTGATGTTCAATCGTACGATTGAGGCTCAGTCGTACGGATGGGGCTCAATCTCCCGACAGGCCATGCGATTGAGGGATTCGGTCGCATAGGTCCATTCGCATGATAGTTTAGTCGCACGTATGAGGGTTAATCGCCTGATAGTCCATTCGTATAGTGTTCATTCGCACGATAGGAGATCCATTCGCACGATTGTATGCCCATTCGCATAGCTGCCTAATCGCACGACCCAGTCTCATGGAGGCCATGCGACTGCAGTATGTTCAATCGCCCAAATAGGGCTGATGTGAATAAGAAGAGAGGTGTATGTAGGATGAAAGTATGACAAGTATGATGTTGTCTTATATGATGGTAATGCTGATGGTTTGTAAATATTTATGTTCCTTGTGATGATTTATGTATATCTTTCATGACTCATGTATTATGTCAATGAATGAACGAAGTATTATGTAATGTAAAGTAAAAGATAAAGAAAGAGGAACATGACGATGAATGCATGTATTAATGAATGAATGAATGTGTAAAACGATGATGAATACATGCATTAATGAATGAACGAATTAAGTCTTGCAAACATTGAATAAGTCGATTGGTCTTTCTTGGTGATTGACCATGGTCATGGTACCTCTACCGCCTACCTACTAGTACTGTGGCATACGCTTAGATTCACGGCCCAGTAGCTAAGGCTACTGTGGCATACGCTCTATTGATTCACGGCCTAGTAGCTAAGACTGATCAGGGTAGAGCATATGGTATTGGTACAAAAGAGTTCAATGTGCATGTAAGGATGAAACGGGATCCTTGTCATTCGACCACAGTAATCATAGCCGAGTGCTATGAAGTGGATAAAGTCCGACAGGATCCACACGAGAAGTTAAAGATAATGAAGTACAACAAATGATGAAGATAATAATGAATATTATCTCTGTGTACGTATGAATGAACGTAAAGAATGTATGCACAAACGTGAATGAGAACGATGAATGGTACACGAATGAAAGCTAATGAATGAATGATGATAATAATAACAATATTGTCTAAGTGTACGTATGTTATATGATCGCATGTATGTAAGGACAGTTCTAACAAGTGAAAATATGTATTATTATAAAACTAGAACTCACTCAGCAACGCTGACTTTTTATGTGTTTCCAGTTTGCAGGTAGTGTTGCTGGGGGTGGCACGAGGCAACTACTCAGCTCTTTTGGGATGACATTCTCCTTTTGATAATGCTGCCACGCAATGTGTTGTGGGCCCATAATGCACACAACACATTATGTTGCATGCAAGTGCAAGATTTCTTTAGAATCTTGATAAACAAGATTATTTAAGAAATCTTCTTTATGATGACAAATTTTATGTTTTTATACTAGAGGTCACTGTATATGACCATTTTGTAATCAGTAACGATGTAACCTCTTGTACAATGCTTTTGTGATGTAATGCAACAGTAGATGTTTTGTAACCGACGTACGTTGTAAAGAATGGCAAAAGTATTTATGGTAAATGAAAAAGTTTATCTTAGAAATTCCGCTACATGATTTCGTTAAGTTTATATCAAATATATGTTTTATGTATGATGACGACCAACTGTGAGGTGCCCGGGAGCTGGGCCTTACAAGTTGGTATCAGAGCCAAAGTTTAAATGAAACGGGTAAATTTTCAAAAAGTAAACCTAAACTTAAACTGAAAATGGGACAGAAAGGAAGAGAATGCCATCTGAGTAGTTGCGTGCCATCAGGTATTTTTTATTATTAAAGTTAACGAGTATTACGTGCGCATGTTATGTGATGTATGTGTTACTGTTAGAGTTAGATACTAACGTAGTCAGGACCGGTAATGCTCGGGGTACGAAGAGTAAAGTAAGTGGCTAATCACAACTGGCCACTGTAATTAGAAACTCACTATACTTGACATAAACTGAGCTATTTCCTTGAATGACCATGTTGGTGTTTGAATCTTTCAGTGTGAGATAGAGAATGGCTGGTGGTAGATCTTCTAAAGCTTCCCGGGGTGGAGGCGGTGGCGGACGTGGTGCTGAACCACGAGCCACAAGAGGAAGACCTAGGGTGGAGAAAGTGGTTCATGAAGAACCCGATACTCCTCATCAGGAAGGGGTAGATGAGAGTGCTAACTTGAGAGCCTCGGTAAAAGAGGCAGTGGTAGAGGAGGTACATCAGGTCATGCAGACGATCTTACCGTCTGTGGTGACCGAAGTAATTAAGGCTATCAGGGAAGGTGAGAGAAAAGAGAGGAACAGGTCCTTAGGAAGACAGGAGCAACAAGAGCCGGAAACGGTTCTATCTGATAATGAAGAGGAAGAGGGGGAGGAGCCGGTACGGGAAGCGACATGGGGTTGTAACTACAGGGCGTTTATGAGGTGCAAGCCCCCTACTTTTGATGGTTCTGGCACTGCTGCTGATGCTCACCAATGGGTGAGAGAAATGGAGGCTGTCCTCGATATTAGTGATTGCCAGGAGGAAAAGAAGGTGAAGTTTGCTACCCACTCTTTCATGGGGTCGGCCTTGTGCTTGTGGGACAATATAGTCCAGGCCGATGGTTGCAGGGCCATTGGGAAGATGAAGTGGGCCGAGCTGAAAAGGATGGTGATCGATGAGTTCAGTCCTCGTCGAGAAATGGACAAAGTTGAGAGAGAGTTCCTGCAGCTGGAGGCGGGGACGATGACCCACCAACAATACACCACAAAGTTCAATGAAATGGCAAGGATGGTGCCGGATCAGGTGACGCCGGTGTCTCAAAAGATCAACCGGTATATTCAGGGGCTGCCGGCTGACATCCGCAGGCATTTGATTATTGCTCGACCGAGCACCTTTAGGTCGGCAGTGGATTTGGCTGGGAGATTATATGATGAACGGGCAGTAGTGGTGAAGACTGAGATTAGTAAGAAGGGAGGTGGTGAGAGAAACTGGCAGGGGAAGAGGTTTGGTCAGGGTGATACTTCGACAAGTAACAAGAAGACAAGGGTAGATGACCGCCGCGTGGTCATGTCAGGACCAGGGTTAAGGAAGTGTGGTCAGTGTGGAAGGGAGCACTCGGGGGAGTACAAGTGGGGATCCAACATCTGTTTCAGATGCGGGAAGGCAGGGAATATGTCGAAGGATTGCCAGATGGGCAAGTGTTTTAACTGTGGGGAAAGTGGTCATATGAGCAGAGACTGCAAGAAGCCTAGAGCTGAAGGGTCAGGGTCGAAGAAGGCGGGTGGTGAAGAACTGAGGGCAAAGGCCAGGGCATTCACGATGACGCAGGAGGAGGCCAGGACGGACCCTGATGTTGTGTCCGGTACGTTTCTGGTGAACCAAACTTTAGCCTTCGTATTATTTGATTCGGGTGCCAGTAGGAGTTTTATTTCTACTGCCTTCTGTACTAAGCTGCCTGTTAGTAGTAGACGTGTTGATATGCCCTTTGATGTAGAAACTGCCATAGGTAAGTCTATTAGGATCTCTGAGGTGATAGAGGGTTGTGATGTTGAATTAGAGGGCCACAAATTTCCGGTCAGACCGTTTGCGATGACTTTGGGTGGTTTCGATTTGGTGCTTGGGATGGATTGGTCGGCGGACTTTGAGGCGAACATCGTGTGTCGCAAGAAGATGATTCAATTGACAGCGCCCGGCGGTAGTTCAGTGACAGTTTATGGTGATCGGGTTACTACGATTCCGAAGGTGATCTCAATGGCTATGGCGGGAAAATGTATGAGGCGTGGGTGCGGCGCCTACTTATGTTATGTGAAAGATGTGGAAACGCCAACACCAGAACTATCGGATGTTCCGATTGTGCGTGATTTTCCAGACGTGTTCCCGGAAGACTTATCGGGATTGCCACCTGACAGAGAGATCGAGTTCCAGATTGACCTGATACCGGGTGCTCAACCCGTCGCCAAGGCACCGTATCGATTGGCCCCGAAGAAAATGAAAGAGTTGATGGAGCAGTTGCAAGAGCTGTTGGATAAGGGGTTCATTAGACCGACTATCTCACCTTGGGGTGCTCCGGTTTTTTTTTTAAAGAAGAAAGATGGTAGTATGAGGATGTGCATCGACTACAGCGAGCTGAATAAGTTGACAGTGAAGAACAGATAACCGTTGCCGAAAATCGATGACTTGTTTGATCAACTTCAGGGTGCCAGTTGGTTTTCAAGGATAGATCTTCGATCGGGCTACCATCAACTAAAGGTGAAGGAGCAGGATATCCCTAAAACAGCCTTTCGTACGCGCTACGGTCACTACGAGTTTCTTGTCATGTCATTTGGTTTGACTAATGCGCCAGCTGCTTTTATGGATTTGATGAACCGAGTGTGTCGGACGATGTTGGATAAATCAGTGATTGTATTTATTGATGATATCATGATTTATTCGAGAAGCGAAAAGGAGCTTGCCGGTCACGTTCGAGAAGTACTGGAGACGTTGATAAGGGAGAAATTGTACGCCAAGTTCTCCAAGTGCGCATTTTGGTTGCGCGAAGTTCAATTTTTGGATCACGTGGTTAATCCGGAGGGGATTATGGTCGATCCGGCGAAGGTGGAAGCAGTAATGCAATGGAAGTCTCCAAAGACGCCATCCGAGATTCGTAGTTTCTTGGGTTTGGCGGGTTACGACAGAAGATTCATTCAAGACTTCTCCAAGATTGCTTCTCCACTGACCAAGTTGACCCGGAAAGATGTGAAGTTCGTATGGGGTCAAGCTCAAGAGAAGGCGTTTGAAGAACTGAAGACAAGGTTGACCCAAGCTCCGGTGTTGGCATTACCCGACGGAAGCGAAGATTTGGTAGTTTATTCTGATGCTTCCTATTCGGGGTTGGAGTGCGTATTAATGCAAAGGGGAAAGGTGATAGCCTATGCATCCCGACAGCTGAAAGTTAATGAGGTTAATTACCCTACTCATGACTTGGAGCTAGCAACCGTGGTCTTTGCATTGAAGATTTGGAGGCACTATCTCTACGGGACGAAGTGCACCATCTTTACCGACCACAAGAGCTTGAAGTACTTCTTCGAGCAAAAAGATTTGAATATGAGGCAGAGGCGATGGTTGGAACTTATAATGGACTATGATTGTGAAATCCACTACCATCCGGGAAAAGCCAACGTGGTGGCGGACGCCCTTAGCCGAAAAGAGAGGCCCGAGCCAATTCGGGTGAAGACGTACCAATTGATCATGACCTCTGACGTGATGAAGCAAGTGAAAGAGTTCCAAGATGAGGCGTTGAAAGAAGATCATCTTAACTCTGAAAGAATGAGAGGTCTGGTTACGGAGTTGGGTGAAAACACAATGGGTGTTAGAACCCGGTTTGGGCGTATGTGGATTCCTCGTCTTGGGGATCTGCGAATGAAGATTATGGATGAAGCTCACAAGACTCGGTACTCCATTCATCCCGGTGCTACCAAGATGTACCAAGACATGAAGAAAGATTATTGGTGGCCGGGTATGAAACGTGATATGGTGGAGTATGTGAGTAAGTGCCTTGCTTGTTTGCAAGTGAAGGCCGAGCACCAGAAGCCGTATGGAAAGATTCAACCTTTGGATATACCGGAATAGAAGTGGGAGCACATCACCATGGATTTCATTACAAAGCTGCCACGTACCCCGAAAGGGTATGATACTATATGGGTGATTGTGGATCGTCTGACGAAGAACGCTGACTTCCTACCGATGCCCGAGACATATTCAAAGAGATTGTTACTCGTCATGGTGTACCGGTGTCGATTGTGTCAGATCGCGACACCCGGTTTACCTCCAAATTCTGGAAGAAATTTCATGATGCTATGGGGACGAGGTTACATATTAGCACTGCCTATTATCCTCAAACTGATGGTCAGTCGGAAAGGACGATTCAGACCTTAGAGGACATGCTCCAGGCATGTGTTATTGACTTCAGGGGAAGTTGGGATGACCACTTGCAGTTAGCTGAATTCTCATACAATAACAGCTATCATGCCAGTATTGGCATGCCACCCTATGAGATGCTATACGGTAGGAGATGCAGGACACCCCTTTGTTGGGGTGATATTGGTCAAAAGGAATTGGGGAGCGTCAAAGTGATTGAGGCTATGACTGAAAAGCTTGAAAGGATCAAAGCCTACAAGAAGGCAACCAAAGACAGACAGAGGTCGTATGCTGACAAACGACGCAGACCGATTGAGTTCCAGGTGGGAGATCGGGTTATGTTAAAGGTCTCAGCTTGGAGAGGAATCATTCGGTTCCGAAAGCGGGGCAAGCTGAGCCCGCGGTATATAGGCCCTTTCCGAATCATTGCTCGAATAGGATAGGTGGCCTATAGATTGGATCTACCAGGTGAGTTAAGTGGAATTCACCCGACTTTCCACATATCTCATCTGAGGAAGTGTTTGGCGGACGAGGATATGATCATCCCACTGGAGGATATCGAGGTGGACGAACGGCTTAATTATGTGGTGCAACCAGTGGCGATCATAGACCGAAAGGAGAAAAGGCTGAGGAATAAAACGGTTCCTCTTATGCGTGTACAGTGGCGGCACAGGAAGGGATCTGAGTCAACGTGGGAAACTGAAGAAGAAATGAGGCAGCATTACCCACGATTGTTCAAGGAATAACAGGTTTCGGGGACGAAACCTAAATAAGGGGGTGGACTTGTAACACCCGAAAGTTTGACCTTTTGGAGTGATATGCGACTGAGTCTCAGCCGCGTGGAATTTATGCGATTGGAGGCCCAATCGCATGATGCAAGGGCAAATGAAAGACCATGCGCATGGAACTCATGCAACTGGAGGTCCAGTCGCATGGTGTTCGTGCGACTGAAGGTCCAGTCGCCTGGACCTCGGGCGACTGGGCTGTAGTAATAAAGGAGGGGCAACCCTCTTCTTCCCCACACCTACACACTCAGTCGGGAAGAAAGAGCAGAAAGAGGGAGAGCAGAGAAAGAAGGGAAAGAAAGAGAGAGTGGTGATTCGGGCTCAAGATTTGTCAAGTGGCTAGCCAAATCGAAGCTCTTCATCTTCTCCTTGTTATTGTGGGTTCTAGAACCCCACATTTTCATGTTTTCTTACGATTTTGGGGCTGGATCACATATAAAGCCTATTTTTGTAAAGTATATGTTTAACCCATTCAAGTGAAATCGGGTTTAGTAAGTTTAATGTACGAATTTAGACTTTTATAAGCTTCTATGATGTTCTAGTATGAACCCTGAGATTTAGGAGGGCTAATTTGGGCTGGAAATGAGTTTAGAGGAGTTAGATCACGGCTGCTGTTCGTGATGAACTCCAGTCGCTGCCCAGTTAGGGCTATACGACTGAAGGGCCAGTCGCACGACTGAGGGAAGACTGATGTTCAACCGTACGATTGAGGCTCAGTCTTACGGATGGGGCTCAATCGCCCGACACGCCATGCGATTGAGGGATTCAGTCGCATAGGTCCATTCGCATGATAGTTTAGTTGCACGTATGAGGGTTAATCGCCTGATAGTCCATTCGTATAGTGTTCATTCACACGGTAGGAGATCCATTCGCACGATTGTATGCCCATTCGCATAGCTGCCCAATCGCACGACCCAGTCGCATGGAGGCCATACGACTGCAGTATGTTCAATCGCCCAAATAGGGCTGATGTGAATAAGAAGAGAGGTGTATGTAGGACGAAAGTATGACAAGTATGATGTTGTCTTATATGACGGTAATGCTGATGGTTTGTAAATATTTATGTTCCTTGTGATGATGTATGTATATCTTTCACGACTCATGTATTATGACAATGAATGAACGAAGTATTATGTAATGCAAAGTGAAAGATAAAGAAAGAGGAACATGACGATGAATGCATGTATTAATGAATGAATGAATGCGTAAAACGATGATGAATACATGCATTAATGAATGAACGAATTAAGTCTTGCAAACATTGAATAAGTCGATTGGTCTTTCTTGGTGATTGAACATGGTCATGGTACCTCTACCGCCTACCTACTAGTACTGTATCATACGCTTAGATTCACGGCCCAGTAGCTAAGGCTACTGTGGCATACGCTTTATTGATTCACGGCCCAGTAGCTAAGACTGATCAGGGTAGAGCATATGGTATTGGTACAAAAGAGTTCAATGTGCAAGTAAGGATGAAACGGGATCCTTGTCATTCGACACAGTAATCATAGTCGAGTGCTATGAAGTGGGTAAAGTCCGACAGGATCCACACGAGAAGTTAAAGATAATGATGTACAACGAATGATGAAGATAATAATGAATATTATCTCTGTGTACGTATGAATGAACGTAAAGAATGTATGCACAAACGTGAATGAGAACGATGAATGGTACATGAATGAAAGCCAATGAACGAATGATGATAATAATAACAATATTGTCTAAGTGTACGTATGTTGTATGATCGCATGTATGTAAGGACAGTTCTAACATGTGAAAATATGTATTATTATAAAACTAGAACTCACTCAGCAACGCTGACTTTTTATGTGTTTCCAGTTGGCAGGTAGTGTTGCTGGGGGTGGCACGAGGCGACTCCTCAGCTCTTTTGGGATGGCATTCTCCTTTTGATAATGCTGCCACGCAATGTGTTGTGGGCCTATAATGCACGCAACACATTATGTTGCATGAAAGTGCAAGATTTCTTGAGAATCCTTATAAACAGGATTATTTAAGAAATCTTCTTTATGATGAAAAATTTTATGTTTTATACTAGAGGTCATTGTATATGACCATTTTGTAATCAGTAACGATGTAACCTCTTGTACAATGCTTTTGTGATGTAATGCAACAGTAGATGTTTTGTAACCGACGTACTTTGTAATGAATGGCAAAAGTATTTTTGGTAAAAGAAAAAGTTTATCTTAGAAATTCCGCTGCATGATTTCGTTAAGTTTATATCAAGTATATGTTTTGTGTGTGATGACGACCAACTGTGAGGTGCCCGGGAGCGGGGCCTTATAAGTTATTAATAGAAAACAATTATTCAATAGAATTAGTTGCTTTACTAGATAGTGCAGCAGATTTAAATTGTGTCCAAGAGGGTATTATCCCTACAAAATATTTCCACAAGACTACTCATAGAGTTAGTTCTGCTAGTGGAGAACCAATGATTATAAATTATAAATTACCACAAGCATATATTTGCCAAGATAAAGTTTGTATCCCAAACAGCTTTATGATTGTAAAAAATTTAACTAGCCAAATAATACTTGGTACACCATTTTGGAATAAGATATTCCCAATAAAATATATCGATGAAAAATCTATTACGGGGACTTATAAGGGAAGAGAAATAACCTTTCAATTGTTCACAAACCTATTCATAGGTTTATAAACGATATTGAAGAATCACTAATTCAAGCAAAATAAAACCAAATCAATTTTCTTAAACAAGAAATAAATACTCTTACAATAGAAGAGAGATTAAAAATCCTAAATTACAGGATAAAATAAAGCTAATACAAGATCAATTTTCATTGCAAATCTATAATGATCATCCAAATGCTTTGTGGGATAGAAAGAAGCATATAGTCTGTCTCCCATACGAAGATGATTTTCATGAAAGCCAAATACCTATGTAAGGCCCTGATCCCGGGAACCTCGCAGTTGGTCTTTCATCGCATATATTTAAATAAAACAGTGCAGCGGAAACATTCAAGATAAACTTTTCTTTTAATATAAGTACTTTTGCCATTTAATACAACGTACGTCATTTACAAAACATCTAATGTTGCGTTACATCACAAAAGCTCTATTACAAAAGATTTCGTCTTTTCTATGTACAAAATGGTCATAAACAGTGACCTCTAATATAAGAACATAAAAATTGTTTCATCATAAAGAATATTCCTTAAGTACTTCCGTACATCGGAAGTCTCAGGGAACTATTGACACTCTCATACAACATACTTTGTTGCATGTATTATGCACCCCCACTTCCAGTGCGGGTAGCATTATCAAAAGGAGAATGCCATCCCAAAAGAGCTGAGTAGCCGCCTCGTGCCATCCTCAGCAACCCTACCTGCCAACTGGAAACACATAAAAAGTCAGCGTTGCTGAGTGAGTTCTGGTTTTATAGGTAGTATATAAAAATACTCTTTTCTGTATTATACTATACTGTACTGTATATGCGAGCACGCATCAACTGTGTGAACAAATAACGTTCGTTCTCTGTACTATATGCCTTGTCTGTAAACTTTATTTTTATGTTTCACTTTCTATGTGGACCAGTGAGCGATACCCCAACTATGTGCGCGATGGGAAACGGATGACGGGCCATCTATATACCCCGAAGGGTCAACTGTGTTCCCTCGAAAGGGCTATGTGTATCCCCCAAAGGGTCAACTGTATTCCCTCGAAAGGGCTATGTGTATCCCCCGAAGCGTCAACTGTGTTCCCTCGAAAGGGTTATGGGTACTATGTACAAGGCCGACCCGACCATCCGGGGCACGCCCCAAAGGTCCTGCCAATCTCATTCGATTGGCCCTGTGTGCGTCAATGGGTAGCTAGCCCGCCACACAGTTGAGCGAACGACACACAGTCGTGTAACTCCTATATGCTTGCAAGACTTGTTAACTTTTATTAATGTTCCTTCACTTTCTTTATTACTCTTTCACTGTGCTTTACATAATACTTTCAATTTATCTATTAGTGACAATATGTAAAACTGTGGAAGGATAGACATGCATCAAATCGAGGAACATCGGTATTTACTATTCATCAGTCATTACTATCATATAAGGCTACATCATACTTAGCCCACATACATCATACATACACTTCTCTCCACATTCACATCAGCCCTATTTGGGCGATTGAACACACTCCAGTCGCATGGCCTCCATGTGACTGAGTCATGCGAATGGGCATCTATGTGACTGAATCCTCAGTCGTACGTCTGTACCACTATGCGAATGGGTCTATGCGACTGAACCCTCAGTCGTACGTCTGTACTACTATGCGAATGGGTCTATGCGACTGAACCCTCAGTCGTACGTCTGTACTACTATGCGAATGGGTCTATGCGACTGAACCCTCAGTCGCATGGCCTGTCCTGCGACTGAGCTCCAATCGTACGACTGAGCCTCAATCGTACGATTGAACATCAGTCCTTTCTCAATCGTGCGACTGGCCCTTCAGTCGCATAACCCTAACTGGGCAGCGACTGAAGTTCATCACGAGCAGCAGCCGCGACACTCAGCTGAAAAACCCCTCTAAACTCCATTCAAGCCCAGATTAACCCTCCCAAACCTTAGGAAATCATACTAGGACATCATATAAACGTGTAGAGGTCCTAAATCATACTTTAAACACATTATCAAGATTTCACCTAAATGGGTCAACTATACACTTTTACAAAACTAGGGTTTAGATGTGTTCCAGCCCCAAAATCGTTTGAAAACATGTAAATGAGGGGTCTTAGAACTCACATTATCAGGTTGGAGTTGAAGAGCTTCGACTTGACTAGCTTCTCGACAAAATCCGAGCCTGAATCACCCCGTTCTCTCTTTTCCTCCTCTGCTCTGTCGCTCTCTGTTCTTTCCCGACTGAAAAATGCAAGTGTTGGGAAGGAGAAGAGAGCTGCACCTCTTTTATACCTACAACTCAGTCGCATCAGGTCCAGGGGTGACTGGACCTTCAGTCGCATAAGCACCATGCGACTGGACCCCAGTCGCATGAGCTTCATGCGGTTGAACCTTCAGTCGGGCGATTGAACTCTAATCGTACAGTTGAGCTTCAATCGGCCGAATAACATGCGACGAACCTCCAGTCGCATCAATTCCATGCGACTGAGGCTCAGTCGCATAACCTACCAAAAGTCAAACTGCCGGGCGTTACAAGTCCACCCCCCTTATTTAGGTTTCGTCCCTGAAACCTGTTATTCCTAGAACAATCGTGGGTAATGCTGCCTCATTTCTTCTTCAGTTTCCCACGTGGACTCGGATCCCTTCCTGTGCCGTCATTGTACACGCACAAGGGGAACTACTTTATTTCTTAACCTCTTCACTTTACGATCGATGATCGCCACTGGTTGCTCTACATAGTTGAGCCGTTCGTCTACTTCAACATCTTCCAGTGGAACGATCAGATCCTCATCGGCCAAACATTTTCTTAGATGAGATACGTGTAAGGTCGGGTGAATTCCACTTAACTCATCTGGTAGATCTAACCTATAGGCCAGCTCCCCTACTCGAGCAACAATTCGGAAAGGGCCTATATACCGCGCGCTCAACTTACCCCGCTTCCGGAATCGAATGATTCCTTTCTAAGGCGAGACCTTCAACATAACCCGATCTCCCACCTGGAACTCAATCGGCCTGCGTCGTTTGTCAGCGTACGACTTCTGTCTGTCTTTGGCTGCTTTCATATAAGCTTTGATCTTTCAAGCTTCTCGGTCGTAGCCTCGATCACTTCGACGCTGCCCAATTCTTTCTAACCAATATCACCCCAACAGACGGGTGTCCTGCATCTCCTACCGTATAGCATCTCATAGGGTGGCATGCCAATACTGGCATGATAGCTGTTATTGTATGAGAATTCGGCTAACGGCAGGTGGTCATCCCAACTTCCCCGAAGTCAATAACACATGCCCGGAGCATGTCGCCAAAGTCTGAATGGTCCTTTCAAACTGACCATCACTTTGAGGATGATAAGCCGTGCTAATATGTAACCTCGTCCCCATAGCATCGTGGAATTTCTTCCAGAACTTGGATGTAAACCGGGTGTCGCGATCTGACACAATCGACACCGGTACACCATGACGAGTCACAATCTCCTTGATGAAAAGATCAGCCAACCTTTCGGATGAATATGTCTCGCGCATCGGCAGGAAGTGAGCACTCTTCGTCAGACGATCCATAATCACCCATATAGTATCGTACCCTTTTGGGGTACGTGGCAGCTTCATGATAAAATCCATGGTGATGTGCTCCCATTTCCATTCCGGGATATCCAAGGGTTGAATCTTTCCATACGGCTTCTGGTGCTCAGCCTTCACTTGTAAACAAGTATGGAATTTACTCACATACTCCACCACATCGCGTTTCATACCCGGCCACCAATAATCTTTCTTCTTGCGACACACAATGTTCGCCTCAAAATCCGCCAACCAATCCATTCCGAGCACCAAATTGAAACCACCCAAAGTCATCGCAAACGGTCTAACCGGAAATTTGTGGCCCTCTAATTCCACATCACAACCCTCTATTACCTCGGAAATCCTGGTAGTTTTCCTATAGCAGTCTCTACATCAAACGGTATATCCACAGGTCTACTACTAACGGGCAATTTGGCACAGAAAGAAGCAGAAATAAAACTCCTACTGGCACCCGAATCAAATAATACAGAGGCTAGAGTTTGGTTCACGAGAAACGTACCGGACACTACATCGGGGTCCGTCCTAGCTTCTTCCTGCGTCATTGTGAACGCCCTGGCGCTTGCTCTCGGACCTTCACTTCCCGTCTTCTTTACCCCTGAAGCCTCAGCCCTCGGCTTCTTACAGTCTCTAGCGATGTGGCCAGGTTGACCACACCTGAAGCATACGTTCATCCCCAATCTGCATTCCCCACCGTGTTCTCTCCCGCATTTACCACACTTCTTTCCTCCTGAACCCGACGCGACCACCCGGCGGTCATCCACCCGCGTCTTCTTATTACTCGTCGAAGTATCACCTCGACCAAACCTCTTTCCCTGCCAGTTCATCTCCGCCAAATCCACCACCGACCTGAAAGTACTCGGTCGAGCGGAAATCAAATGCCAACGAATTTCGGCTGGCAGCCCTTGAATATACCGGTTGATCTTTCGAGACACCGGCGTCACCTGCTGTGGCACCAACCGCGCCATGTCGTTAAACTTGGTGGTGTATTGTTGGTGGGTCATCGTCCCCGCCTCCAACTGCAGGAACTCTCTCTCTACTCTATCCATCTCCCGATGAGGACTGAACTCCTCGAGCACCATTCTCTTCAACTCGGACCACTTCATCTTCCCAATGGCCCTGCTACCCTCAGCCTGGACAATATTGTCCCACCAGCACAAAGCCATCCCTGTAAAAGAGTGGGTAGCAAACTTCACCTTCTTGTCCTCTTGGCAATCACTAATATCGAGGACCGCCTCCATTTCTCTCACCCATTGGTGAGCATCCGCAGCCGTACCAGAACCATCAAAAGTTGGGGGCTTGCACCTCATAAATGCCCCGTAGTTGCAACCCCGGGCTGTCTCCCGTACATGCTCTTCTTCCTCTCCCTCTTCATCATCAGATAGTACCGTTTCTGCTTCCGTCTGTTGCTGTCTACTTGAGGACCGATTCCTCCCTCGCCTCTCGTCTTCACGTACTGCCTTTATCACTTCGGTCACTACAGACGGTAAGATCGTCTGCATGACCTGGTGCACTTCCTCGACCACTGCCTCTTTTACCGAGGCCCTCAAATTTGCGCTTTCGTCTGCCTCCTCCTGATGAGGAATCTCGTTTTCCTCATGAACTACTTTCTCTGTCCTAGGTCTTCCTCGCCTGTTACGCGGTTCAGCACCACGTCCACCACCACGGGAAGCTTTAGATGATCTACCACCGACCATCTTCTATCACACTGAAAGATTCAAACACCAACACGGTCATTCAAGGAAATAGCTCAGTTATGTTAAGTATAGTAAGTCCCTAATTACAGTGGCCAGTTGTGATTAGCCACTTACTTTATCCTTCACACCCCGAGCATTACCTGTCCTGACTACATTAGTATCTAAGTCTAACAGTACACATAAACACATATCATGCGCACGTAATCATGATTAACTTTAAGAAAATACTTGATGGCACGCAGCTACTCAGATGACATTCTCTTCCTTTCTGTCCCATTTTCAGTTTAAGTTTAGGTTTATTTTGAAAATTTACCCGTTTCACTTAAACTTTGGCTCTGATACCAACTTGTAAGGCCCTGATCCTGGGAACCTCACAGTTGGTCTTTCATCGCATATATTTAAATAAAACAGTGCAGCGGAAACATTCAAGATAAACTTTTCTTTTACTATAAGTACTTTTGCCATTAATACAACGTACGTCATTTACAAAACATTTAATGTTGCGTTACATCACAAAAGCTCTATTACAAAAGATTCATCTTTTCTGTGTACAAAATGGTCATAAACAGTGACCTCTAATATAAGAACATAAAAATTTTTCATCATAAACAATATTCCTTAAGTACTTCCGTACATTGAAAGTCTCAAGGAACTATTGACACTCCCATACAACATACTTTGTTGCATGTATTATGCACCCCCACTTCCAGTGCGGGTAGCATTATCAAAAGGAGAATGCCATCCCAAAAGAGCTGAGTAGCCGCCTCGTGCCATCCTCAGCAACCCTACCTACCAACTGGAAACACATAAAAAGTCAGCGTTGCTGAGTGAGTTCTAGTTTTATAGGTAGTATATAAAAATACTCTTTTCTGTATTATACTATACTGTACTGTATATGCGAGCACGCATCAACTGTGTGAACAAATAACGTTCGTTCTCTGTACTATATGCCTTGTCTGTAAACTTTATCTTTATGTTTCACTTTCTATGTGGAGCAGTGAGCGATACCCCAACTATGTGCGCGATGGGAAACGGATGACGGGCCATCTATATACCCCGAAGGGTCAACTGTGTTCCCTCGAAAGGGCTATGTGTATCCCCCGAAGGGTCAACTGTATTCCCTCGAAAGGGCTATGTGTATCCCTCGAAGGGTCAACTGTGTTCCCTCGAAAGGGCTATGGGTACTATGTACAAGGCCGACCCGATCATCCGGGGCACGCCCCAAAGGTCCTGCCAATCTCATTCGATTGGCCCTGTGTGCGTCAATGGGTAGCTAGCCCGCCACACAGTTGAGCTAACGACACACAGTCGTGTAACTCCTATATGCTTGCAAGACTTGTTAACTTTTATTAATGTTCCTTCACTTTCTTTATTACTCTTTCACTATGCTTTACATAATACTTTCAATTTATCTATTAGTGATATTATGTAAAACTGTGGAAGGATAGACATGCATCAAATCGAGGAACATCGGTATTTACTATTCATCAGTCATTACTATCATATAAGGCTACATCATACTTAGCCCACATACATCATACATATACTTCTCTCCACATTCATATCAGCCCTATTTGGGCGATTGAACACACTCCAGTCGCATGGCCTCCATGCGACTGAGTTATGCGAATGGGCATCTATGCGACTGAATCCTCAGTCGTACGTCTGTACCACTATGCGAATGGGTCTATGCGACTGAACCCTCAGTCGTACGTCTGTACTACTATGCGAATGGGTCTATGCGACTGAACCCTCAGTCGTACGTCTGTACTACTATGCGAATGGGTCTATGCGACTGAAACCCTCAGTCGCATGGCCTGTCATGCGATTGAGCTCCAATCGTACGACTGAGCCTCAATCGTACGATTGAACATCAGTCCTTTCTCAATCGTGCGACTGGCCCTTCAGTCGCATAACCCTAACTGGGCAGCGACTGAAGTTCATCACGAGCAGCAGCCGCGACACTCAGCTGAAAAACCCCTCTAAACCCCATTCATGCCCAGATTAACCCTCCCAAACCATAGGGAATCATACTAGGACATCATATAAACGTGTGGAGGCCCTAAATCATACTTTAAACACATTATCAAGATTTCACCCAAATGGGTCAACTATACACTTTTACAAAACTAGGGTTTAGATGTGTTCCAGCCCCAAAATCGTTTGAAAACATGTAAATGAGGGGTCCTAAAACTCACATTATCAGGTTGGAGTTGAAGAGCTTCGACTTGACTAGCTTCTCGCCAAAATCCGAGCCTGAATCACCCCGTTCTCTCTTTTCCTCCTCTGCTCTGTCGCTCTCTGTTCTTTCCCGACTGAAAAATGCAACTGTTGGGAAGGAGAAGAGAGCTGCTCCTCTTTTATACCTACAGCTCAGTCGCATCAGGTCCAGGGGCGACTGGACCTTCAGTCGCATAAGCACCATGCGACTGGACTCCAGTCACATGAGCTTCATGCGGTTGAACCTTCAGTCGGGCGATTGAACCCTAATCGTACGGTTGAGCTTCAATCGACCGAATAACATGCGACGAACCTCCAGTCGCATCAATTCCATGCGACTGAGGCTCAGTCGCATAACCTACCAAAAGTCAAACTGCCGGGCGTTACCACCTACAAAAGCAAGACCATGTCAAATGAATTCTAAATTTCTAGAATTATGTAAAAATGAAATAGAAACTTAAATAGAAAAAGGTTTAATAACACCTTCAAAGTCTCCATGGTCATGCACCGCTTTTTACGTGAATAAACATTCAGAGCAAGAAAGAGGAGTACCCAGGTTAGTCATAAATTACAAACCTTTAAATAAAGTTTTAAAATGGATTAGGTATCCTATACCTAACAAAAAGGATCTATTAGATAGATAAAATGATGCTATAATATTTTCAAAATTTTATTTAATGTCTGGATATTGGCAAATCCAGATAGATGAAAAAGACAGATATAAAACTGCCTTTACGGTTCCATTTGGGCATTATGAATGGAATGTCATGCCATTTGGGCTAAAAAATGCTCCAAGTGAATTTCAAAAAATAATGAATGATATTTTATTCATTTCAGTAATTTTATAATCTTTTACATAGATGATATCTTGGCGTTCTCAAAAGATATTGAAACTCATTTCAAACACCTAAAAATTTATAAAGATATAATCATAAAAAATGGTTTAGTAATATCTAGGTCAAAAATCTTACTTTTCCAAACAAAAATAAGATTTTTAGGTCATAATATTGAAAAAGGAAATATTATTCCAATAAATAGAAGTATTGAATTTGCTTCTAAATTTCCTGATAAATAACTGATAAAACTCAGTTACGAAGATTTTAGGAAGCTTAAATTACATTTTACCATATTGTAAAAATTTAGCTCAAAATACAGCTGTATTATATGACAGATTAAAGAAAAATCTACTGCCATGGTCAGATATTCATACTATGGCAGTACAAAAGGTTAAACAAAATGTTAAAAATCTTCCATGCTTAATGATAGCAAAACCTGAATGGGAAAAGATTATAGAAACAGATGCCAACAATATTGGCTATGGAGGAATTCTGAAACTGATTTCCCCAATTGATAAACAAGAATATCTTGTAAGATTCCACTTAGGAAAGTGGAATAATAGTCAGAAAAATTATGCCACAATTGCAAAAGAAATTTTAGCAATAGTTAAATGTGTTTTAAAATTTCCAGATAATTTATACAGTCAAAAGTTTTTAATAAAAACTGATTGTCAAGCGGCAAAATATATGTTTAATAAAGATTTTAAACATGATGTCTCTAACAAATGTTTGCTAGATGGCAATCTCATCTAGCACCATTTGATTTTGAAATAATATATAAAAAGGGAATAGATAATAGTCTACCTGATTTTTTGACAAGAGAATATTTCTCATAGTTTATTTTGCAGGTTCCATGAAGAAGATAAAATGACTGTTAAAAATAGCATTTAATAATATACAAATTGAGATTGATGATTATTCAGTCATGATAATGACTAGACATTATTAGATGAATGATATTATGCAGGATTATTCTCTACATTCTATGGATAGAGCTCATATGCTCTTAGAAAATATGGATTTAATAAAACACTTTAGGAATCAAATAAAGATTCTTAAAGAAAAAGAGAAAATAATCTCTTCTGCCTGATCATATTTTCAGGAATGAAGAAAACAACCCTTTTAACATAATGGAAAAGGTAGAGGAAGAGGCCCCAAGGGAGGGAGAATCCTAGGACAAATTGCCCATCAAAGGCTAATAGCCGCAAATATTGCAATACTACAAGTTCCTCAAGTAATACTAGAGCAAATAATCTTGATAACCAATTATTCCAAGAATTCTTGGCGTATAAAGCTAAGAAGGAAGGAACAAATGAAGCATCTTCATCTTATGTTAATATTGTGACAGAAGAATCTGATGATGCCCTATATGAACAGAACCCAAAAAAGGAGATAATATTACTCCTGGATTTCAAAGATCTTAAATATAAAGATCTTAAATAGAAAAAGATAGTAAAATTAGATACTATCAAGCTTTTCAAAAATTAATGGAAGGAAATACTTTACCGGTGACGATAGCTCACATAAACAAGATGTTTAAACAACAAAATTATACAAACATATGTTTAATTATTTTGGGAGAACAATTAAATTCCATAAATGAAAGGATAAATGAATTAATATCCAAGATTAAAAATTTAAGATTTTCTCATAAGAAGAAGAGAAAGGTGTTACAACCACCCCGGCTATACGACTTCCGCCTGAAATAAAAGATTTAAATTAAAATCCAATTCTGAAATAGAAGAGTATTAGACAAAAAATTAAAGGGTCTAAATGAAAATTTTTCAAATCTAAAAATCAATACTTTAACTGAAGAATTTTTAGATTCCATAAATAAAGATAATTACCAAGAAAAAATTGATGATGAAATTAAAAAGCTTGAAAAATTTGCTAATAAGCCGACACAAAGGAAATACTATTATCCTAGGCCAACTCCACAAGATGTTCTAATAGAAGAACAGAAATATATAGTTTATAATTCATATCATGGGAAACACATCTATGAATGGAACATAGATGACGAAACTGATAAACAAATTACAGATACTGTACATAGAATGATGATGTATAGTACTATCTGTAAAAGCAATGGTAATTATGGTCAAAATATTGCTAAAATGATAATAGCAGGATTTACTGGTCAATTAAAAGGCTGGTGGGATAATTATTTGATGGAAGCAGATAAAAATAATATTCTAAATGATATCAAAGAAGAAAATGGAAACCAAACTCCAAATGAAGTTTATACACTGGTAGTAAATATTGTTGATCATTTTACAGGAAGATGGTCAGATAATTCTGAAAATATGAGAACTTTATTACAAAATTTAAGATATAGAACTCTCACATCATGTAGATGGTATAAAGATACTTTTTTAAGTAGAGTTATGGAACTCCCAGAGTCTAATAGTACTCATTGGAAGTCTAAGTTTATTGATGGTTTACCTCCTTTATTCGCAGAAAGGGTTAGGAAAAACCATAGAAAAGGAGATGTAAGTATTAATTATGAAGATTATACTTATGGCAAGTCAGGAACTTGTGTTCAGGAACGATAAGCCTTATGTAATGAGATAAAGCTTAATCAACAGATTAAAAAGCATTCTCTTAATGAAAAGAGACAATTAGGTCAAGTTTCTAGCCAGTTTGGAATGGAAGAAATTCAATAGAGTTATAATAATAAAATCTAATATGTTCTCAAAGAAATAAAAAACTACAAAAAAGGAAACTAAAAAGAGAAGAAAGAAAATTCAAAAGAAAAAGGGATTATAAACCCTATAAACCTTATATAATATGCAAAAAATGTAGTCGTCCAGGCCATAAAGCAAAAACTTGTTGGGTAAAGAAAAAACTCAATAATATTGAAGACGAAAAATTAAAAGGTACATTATCTAAAATTCTAATCAATTCTGAGTCTAATTTAGAATCAGAAAACTCTTCATATGAAGAATTAAACTTATTAGAAGAACAAGATTTAATAACTTCAGAAGATGAATGTTTTCCTTGTAAAACAGGAAAAGAATGTTGTCAATAAGACACAGATAATGAAGAAGACATTTATCAAATAATAGCTCAATTTGATAATATGGAAATAAATGTTATTTCTAATGATATATTAGATCTATTAAAAGCAATAGAAGATAATGAAATCAGGGAAAGGTTTACTTCTCAGATAATTGGGAAAGACAAAGCTTCAACGTCAATAGCTGTTGAAGATTTTAAGCCATATACCTTAAGTGAAGTTAGAAGACAATTAAGTCATAAAAATAAGAACGGATATTCTATCAATATTGAAGAATTAAAAATAGAGATTGATAATCTAAAAATACAAATTAAGAATGTTAAGGGAAAAAATGTAACCCTAGAAGAAAGAATAAGAAATTTAGAGATGAAGGATTTTATAGACAATCCTGAAACCTCTAGGAAATTTTGACATCCTTAGAAAGAGATGTGAAATTTTTATCAATATATGAGATGGTTATATCCCTTAAATGGCATATAAAGGTTAAGTTATTAATAGAAAACAATTATTCTATAGAATTAGTTGCTTTACTAGATAGTGCAGCAGATTTAAATTGTGTCCAAGAGGGTATTATCCCTACAAAATATTTCCACAAGTCTACTCATAGAGTTAGTTCTGCTAGTGGAGAACCAATGATTATAAATTATAATTACCTCAAGCATATATTTGCCAAGATAAAGTTTGTATCCCAAACAGCTTTATGATTGTAAAAAATTTAACTAGCCAAATAATACTTGGTACACCATTTTGGAATAAGATATTCCCAATAAAACATATCGATGAAAAATCTATTACGGGAACTTATAAAGGAAGAGAAATAACCTTTCTATTTGTTCACAAACCTATTCATAGGTTTATAAATGATATTGAAGAATCACTAATTCATGCAAAACAAAACCAAATCAATTTTCTTAAACAAGAAATAAATACTCTTACAATAGAAGAGAGATTAAAAAATACTAAATTACAGGATAAAATAAAGTTAATACAAGATCAATTTTCATTGCAAATCTGTAATGATCATCCAAATGCTTTTGGGATAGAAAGAAGCATATAGTCTGTCTCCCATACAAAGATGATTTTCATGAAAGCCAAATACCTACAAAAGCAAGACCATGTCAAATGAATTCTGAATATCTAGAATTATGTAGAAATGAAATAAAAACTTTAATAGAAAAAGGTTTAATAAGGCCTTCAAAGTCTCGTTGGTCATGCACCGCTTTTTACGTGAATAAACATTCAGAGCAAGAAAGAGGAGTACCCAGGTTAGTCATAAACTACAAACCTTTAAATAAAGTTTTAAAATGGATTAGGTATCCTATACCTAACAAAAAAGATCTATTAGATAGATTAAATGATGCTATAATATTTCAAAATTTGATTTAAAGTCTGGATATTGGCAAATCCAAATAGATGAAAAAGACAGATATAAAATTGCCTTTACGGTTCCATTTGGGCATTATGAATAGAATGTCATGCCATTTGGGCTAAAAAATGCTCCAAGTGAATTTCAAAAACTAATGAATGATATTTTTACTCATTTCAGTTATTTTATAATCATTTACATATATGATATCTTGGTGTTCTCAAAAGATATTGAAACTCATTTCAAACACCTAAAAATTTTTAAAGATATAATCATAAAAAATGGTTTAGTAATATCTTGGCCAAAAATGTTACTTTTCCAAATAAAAATAAGATTTTTAGGTCATAATAGTGAAAAAGGAAATATTATTCCAATAAATAGAAGTATTGAATTTGCTTCTAAATTTCCTGATGAGATAACTAATAAAACTCAGTTACAAAGATTTTTAGGAAGTTTAAATTACATTTTACCATATTGTAAAATTTTAGCTCAAGATACAGCTGTATTATATGACAGATTAAAGAAAAATCCACTGCCATGGTCAGATATTCATACTAAGGCAGTACAAAAGATTAAACAAAATGTTAAAAATCTTCCATGCTTAATGATAGCAAAACCTGAATGGGAAAAGATTATAGAAATAGATGCCAGTAATATGGCTATGGAGGAATTCTGAAACAGATTTCCCCAATTGATAAACAAGAATATCTTGTAAGATTCCACTCAGGAATGTGGAATAATAGTCAGAAAAATTATCTGTACCACAAGGGTAGGACCTTGTAGGAAAATTAATAAATAAAACCCAAATTAAAATACAGAATCTGAAAACTTTTAAAATTTACAAGATAGACACTGAAAGTAGAAAATCCTTAAACATGTCCGAATCTTCAGACCTTGGTTAATTTTTACATATACGTCAACTGGCATGTTTTTCTTAGCATAAGATCAGTACAGGCCTGTGCCCTTTAGAACGCCTTTCAAACGGCTTAATAAAACAGGCTGCCATAATTCGACCACTATGCTAATTATCTGCCTGTTTAGTATATAACCAGTCCAAAATCATCCAGACATAATTTAAAGAATTTTCCTTTCCAGACTCTTTTTTTATAGTATTTTATTTCTTGAAGAAGGTATTAGATATTTATTATTATAACTCTCTTGAATTTCTTCCTGTAACACCCTAAAAAGTCAAAATGAGTCATTATGGATAATGGGCCTAATTAATGGGTATTTAATAAATGAAGGAAAAGGGTTATGGGCTAAATTGGGTTTATGGGCAAGAGCCTAGTGATTAAGGCCCACAATCAGCCCTTAACCCTCCTAAAACAGCCTCCATCTCCTTCATTTCAACCCTAGCTCCCAAAATTCATAGACAGAGAAAGTAGAGAGAGAAAGTGAAGGAAACTCAAGATTTGAAGCTTCTAAGGTCAAGGGATTGAAGATCTGGGTGTTGGGGCATCAAACCTCAAGAAAGGAGCAACAAATCCAGGTAAGAATCGACCTCTAAACCCTTCTGTAGATCAAACCCGGAATCTAGGGTTTTAGGTTTTGAAAAGTTTCAAAGAAACACATAAAGGTCAAATTTTTACATATGAAAACGTGTAAAAAGGTTAGATATGGTTTCATGGATGGTAAACCAAGGATTGGGACGTAAAAATTTAAGATTTTGGGTTAAAAACGGGCTGGTTCATCATTTTTATTCAACCAGCGAAACTGTGCCCCGATCCAGCGAAGCTGTGCACTCATCCAGCGAAACTATGAGAAGTTCCAGCGAAATAACAGTTTCGCTGGGGCGAAACTATTGACCCGTAGATACTGCGAAACTAGGAAATTCCAACGAAAGTTGGGCGCACCTGACAGCGAAACTGTCGTGCGAAACTGCTGGGCGAAACTGCCAGCGAAACTGCCAGCGAAACTGCCAGCGAAACTGGGCAGCGAAACTGCACAAAATGACGTTTTTTTGTATTAACTTCCATGCAGCTTGTGTATTCAGACTATAGCTTAAGTTACTTAAATTGAATCTATTTTGCTAAGTTGAGATGAGTTCTAGATCCCCTTCTTTTATACATGCTTTACTGTTTTGGGGACGATATGCATACCATTTGATTTATAATTAAGATTATTTTTAAATAATTTGTTATATGATTTGATAAAGTAACAACTTTGAATTACGTATATTTATTGTCTATAGATAGAATGATCTAAAGGAATTACCTTTGAAATTAGTAAGTGTTATACGTATTCTAAAGGCGTGTGTTTTAGCATGGAAAATGTATGTTTTAATGGCCGTATTGTATGTTTATTAACATAAGTAGTTTTAAAGTTAAAATGCCCTTACTACGTTTATGATTGATGTTTTTCCTAAGTCTTGCATTGTCTAAGGGGCACGAGATGGAATTGACGGTTAAGAAGTCTTGGAAATGGTGCTTGGTTCTAGTAACTAGGCCTATTACGAGCCTTATGGTAGATTATGGACAGTGAGCCATAGTTGCCTTAAGAACAACGGGGCAGTGTCTTTGTGACCTGTCACGGGATAATTGTTACAGCTATACAGCAGGAGTGGTGATGATCACTCGTGGGGTTAACGTGACCCCGGAAGAGGTGTTGTCGGCCTATGGACAGAGAGCCATAGGGGCAACAAGGTTGTCGGCCTATGGACAGAGAACCATAGGGGCAACAAGGTTGTCGGCCTGTGGACAGAGAGCCATAGGGGCAACAAGGTTGTCGGCCTATGGACAGAGAGCCATAGGGGCAACCAGGGTGTCCGTCTATGGACAGAGAGCCATAGGTGCACCCGTATGTTACGGTATGCTTTGTCGGCTCATGGGCTGGAACCATGGGGGCAGAGAAAAGAGATGACCCTTAGAGATTTGCATGCTTGACAAGTAGAAATTAATGTGACAAGTTGTGTAAGAAGTAAAAAGGTTATTGTATGCTATGAGTTAAGTAATTCTTATTTTGAAACTAAAACTAGAACTCACTCAGCGAAGCTGACTTTTGTATGTATGTTAGATTGTTTGGCGGGTAAATCAAGTTTTTGGGCAGGGTCTGATTCGGAGCTACATGGAGGGTGAAGACTTGCATCTTGTAAAGATTCAACCAGCTTTTATGTTTTGTATAATAAATAAAGGGGTAAATGTTGTTAAGATAATGATTTGTAAATAAAGAAATTCTAGCACAAATCCGGGTTTGACTCTAAGTTGGTGCTTTAGTTTTATTTGCTTAAATGAATAACACTTTATCAGTTTTGAACTAAAAAAAGGTTTTATGTAAACTGGCCACTTTGTGAGGTTTCCAGATTCGGGGCCTTACAAGTTGGTATCAGAGCCAATGTTTAAGAGATTTGGGGAAAACATTTTATAACCTAAACTTAAACAGACAATGGGACCAAGTAGAAGGATGCCAGTCCAAGAAGCTCCATGCCCAGAGGTAATGAAACATGTTGTAAGTATTATTCCGATGGGTAGTGCCTTGTTATTTAAGTTAGAACCGAGGATAGGGTATGATAATGTTATCTGTGGTGCCTATCTGAATTTATGTGACCTATACATGCATAGAATAGGTATAGTAGGTTCTAGTGTTAGTGTGGTTCAGGATAGGAGAGTTTAGGACATGAGGAGTTCTGTAAGTAGTTAATCACAACTGGCCACTGTTATTAACAACTTACAAAACTTGTCATGATCTGAAATTGCCTTGACAGACCATATTAACATTCTGAATATTATAGGAAGTAGACAGATGACACCAAAGAAAGCGGTTCCATTTATGGCCACTTGGAGGAGCACTATGGGAAGGCTCCTATTAAGGAAAACGAAGCAACAAGCAATGCTACGAAACCGATAGGAAGGTCAACCAGAAAGCCAGTGAGAAACCGATTGGGGAGAAGATCGAGTCAGAAACAGAAGCCGAGGAGCCTACTACTGATTGAACAAAGCTGAGGGAAACAGTGAAGGAAGCTATTGCCCAAGAGGTGCACCACTATCTGATGTGATGCCCACCTTGCTTGCGGAGATTGTGGAACAGGCCAAGGGTGACCGATACTAAAGATGCGGTAGTGGTGATAAAGTCAACATGGCGTCAAAGAAGAGTTTTATGAAAGGTGTAAAAGTCTTAGTAGACAAGGGTGCAAGGCTTGTTTGATTCACGCCAGATGTGGTAAAACGAAAGTGGAAAGTTGACAAATGTGTACGAGCTGTGTGATTCCCCGATGAGACCATTAGAGACTTGACAGCGATACCAGCAAAAACTTATAATAAAGTTGTAGACTTCGTAACCAGGAATTCAGAAGTGTTGTACCCATTGGCTAACTCATAAGTGAGAAGTGTTAACGGTTTAAGTTACAAGATCTCCAGGGGAATAGGTTTCTTCAGACGAATATTTCTTTGCATGGTGTTCAGCAAGGAATTACTGATAGAGATGAAAACTTACAATACTCATCATGATCTTGACTATTACCTTGAATGATAACGTTAGTACTCCGAATCTTTTAGGTAGCCGGAACGATGGATGAGATGAGTCATTTCAAGAAGGTGGGTTGATAGAAGGATCTTTAATATAGGAGCTACCTTTGGTAAAGCAATTAGGATGGCAATGGTTATAGATGATTGTAAAATAGTAATGAAAGGTTGCAATTCCCGTTAGATCGTATGTTTCAACCCTAGATGGATGTGTTATGGTTTGGGATATGAATTTGCTATCTGCGTATGGGACTAATATTGCACGACATGGGAATATGACCCATTGGATAGCACATGATGGTAGTTCGGCCATGACTTATAGTAATAATGATTGTATGGTTTAAAAGATGATTCCTATGATAAAGCTAGACAAGTATGTAAGGCATGGTTGAGGAGATTATCTAGCATAAGTGAAAGATGTTAAGGCTAAAGCGTTATAGTTGACAGACGTACAAGTGGCGCGTGCTTTCCAGAGGTGTTCGCAGAGGACCTCCTTGGAGTTTTGAATATAGAGTTCCGGATCGAGTGGTCACCAGAAGCTCAACTCGTAGCTGAGGTAAAGTACCGATTGGTTTCGTCTGGAATGAAAGAGTTAATGATCTAGCTTCAAGACCTTTTAATAAAGGTTTCATCAAACTCAGTATTTCATCTAGGGGATACGTCGGTGTTGCCTGTAAAGAAGAAATATTAAAGAATGAAGATGTGTAAGGACTACAGGTAGTCGAATAAGCTGACAGTGAACGGTACGCAAGTATGACCCTTGATTGGCAAACTATTCCACCAATTGAAAGGCGCAAATTGGTTCTAAGGATAGACCCTAAGTAGGGTCACCATAGATCAAGGGAAAAAGTGGGTGATTCTCTTCGTATAACATTAGGCATAGTGTGAATGTTATGAGATCTTTTGGTAACATTTACGTGATAGATATGGACTACCGGCTTATGCTGAGTGGATTAGTGATAATGTTATCGATGATGTTATTAGCAACTGTAAGAGTAAGGGAGACCACGTATGTCACATCCGTGGGGTGTTGAGGACAAGGACGGAAGAGAATTTATAAACAATGTCATTAGAGTGTACATCCTGGCTACGTGAAGTGCAACTCTTAAGATCATGATAGATTTTGATAGTATGGAAGCAGTAGTGTAAGAGATTTTCTGGGAATGATGTTTGACACCTGTAGCTTATGAGAATGGCTGATTACTATAGAAGATTTGTTTTGGGCTTGTCAAGGATAACCATGCCATTTGGTAAGGTTGACAAGAAACGATGCCAAGTCTGAATGAGAAGTTAGTTGATGAATGTGATTCAGGAACTGAAGGAGGGCAGTTAAAACCTTCATGATAATCTTATTGGTAGGTATTGAGAACCGAGAGCCTTGTGTTTCATACCAAGATTTGACTGAAATCAAACACAACATGGCAAGCGATGGCTATGCTATTCAAAAGGTTTAATATAAGATGATAATCGCCCTACTCATGATTTAAGGTTTGAAGTCATATGATCACGTTAATAAAACGGATTTATCAGCCATGTAATGTTAGAAAGTTTAATAGTTGTGGAAGCTACCTCGTACGGCGAGAAGGAGCGACACGATCTGGGTGATTGTTGATCGTCTAACAAAGAGCACCCATTTCCTACCAATTCGTGAGACGTATTCCTCTGAGAGGTAGGTAGAGCTATTTATCAAAGAGATCGTGGCTCGTCATGGTGTTCCAGTGTCTATCGTTTCGGATAGGGACACGCAGTTTACGTCCAAGTTCTGGAAGAGGTTTCACGACTCAATGGGGACTAGACTGCATATTAGTACGGCTTACCACCCCCAAACGGATGGTCAGTCGGAAAGAACAATTCAGACATTGGAAGACATGCTACGAGCGTGTGTGATTGATTTTGGAGGAAGTTGGGATGAGCAATTACCGTTGGCAGAATTCTCATATAATAATAGTTACCATGCCAGCATTGGTATGTCACCTTGTGAGATGTTATACGGTAGGAAGTGCAGAACGCCCGTGTGTTGGGGTGACATAGGGCAAAAGGAATTAGGAAGTCTTGAAGTGATTGAAGTCACAACCGAGAAGTTAGATAAGATTAAGGCATTCATGAAAACCGCAAAGGATCGCCAGAAGTCTTATGCTGATAAGAGGCGTAGACCGATAGAGTTCAAGGTTGGTGACAAGGTTATGCTCAAGGTATCTCTCTGGAAAGGGATCATCAGGTTTCAAAAGCGGGGAAAGTTAAGCCCAAGGTTCATAGGGCCATTCCATATTGTCGCAAGGGTAGGGGAAGTGGCTTACAGATTATAATTGCCCGATGAGTTGAGTGGAATTCACCCTACGTTCCATGTATCCCATTTTAGGAAATGTCTGGCAGATAATGATGCAGTCGTACCATTAGATGACATTGAAATCGATGAACGCCTGAACTATGTGGAGTAGTCGGTGGCCATCCTTGATTGGAAAGAGAAGCGCTTACGTAATAAAGTGGTTCCGCTGGTAGGGGTACAGTGGAGGCACAGGAAAGGATCAGAATCTACCTAGGAGACCGAGGAGGAGATGAGGAAATTTTATCCTCAATTGTTTGATGACTGACAGGTTTCAAGGACGAAACCTAAATAAGTGGGGAAGACTTGTAACACCCCAAAAGTTAAAACGAGTCATTAAGGTTAATGGGCCTAATTAATGGGTATTTAATAAAAGAAGGAAAAGGGTTATGGGCTAAATTGGGTTTATGGGCAAGAGCCTAGTCATTAAGGCCCATAATCATCCCTTAACCCTCCCAAAGCAGCCTCCATCTCCTTCATTTCAACCCTAGCTCCCAAAATTCATAGAGAGAGAAAGTGAAGGAAACTCAAGATTTAAAGCTTCTAAAGTCAAGGAATTGAAGATCTAGGTGTTGGGGCATCAAACCTCAAGAAAGGAGCAACAAATCCAGGTAAGAATCGACCTCTAAACCCTTCTGTAGATCAAACCCGGATTCTAGGGTTTTGGGTTTTGAAAAGTTTCAAAGAAACACATAAATGTCAAATTTTTACGTATGAAAACGTGTAAAAAGGTTAGATATGGTTTCATGGATGGTAAACCAAGGATTGAGACGTAAAAAGTTAAGATTTTGGGTTAAAAACGGGCTGGTTTGTCATTTTTATTCAACCAGAGAAACTGGGCCCCAATCCAGCGAAACAGTGCACTCATCCAGCGAAACTATGAGAAGTTCCAGCGAAACTACAGTTTCGCTGGGGCGAAACTATTGACCCGTAGATACTGCGAAACTAGGAAATTTCAACGAAAGTTGGGCGCACCTAACAACGAAACTGTCATGCAAAACTGCTGGGCGAAACTGGCAGTGAAACTGCCAGCGAAACTACCAGCGAAACTGCCAGCGAAACTGCCAGCGAAACTGCCAGCGAAACTGCCAGCGAAACTGCACAAAATGACATTTCATATTGCGAAACTAGGAAATTTCAACGAAAGTTGGGCGCACCTAACAACGAAAAAGTCATGCAAAACTGCTGGGCGAAACTGGCAGCGAAACTGGCAGCGAAACTGCCAGCGAAACTGCCAACGAAACTGCCAGCGAAACTGCCAGCGAAACTGCCAGTGAAACTGCCAGCGAAACTGCACAAAATGACGTTTTTGTGTATTAACTTCCGCGCAGCTTGTGTATTCGGACTATAGCTTAAGTTACTTAAATTGAAGCTATTTTGCTAAGTTCAGGTGAGTGCTAGATCCCCTTCTTTTATAAATGCTTTACTGTTTTAGGGACGACATGCATACCATTTGATTTATAATTATGATTATTTTTAAATAATTCGTTATATGATTTGATAAAGTAACAACTTTGAATTACGTATATTTTTTGTCTATAGATAGAATGATCTAAAGGAATTACCTTTGAAATTAGTAACTGTTATACGTATTCTAAAGGTGTGTGTTTAAGCATGGAAAATGTATGTTTCAATAGCCGTATTGTATGTTTATTAACATAAGTAGTTTTAAAGTTAAAATGCCCTTACTACGTTTATGATAAATGTTTTTCCTAAGTCTTGCATGGTCTAAGGGGCACGAGATAGAATTGACGGTTAAGAAGTCTTGGAAATGGTGCTTGGTTCTAGTAATTAGGCCTATTACGAGCCTTATGGTAGATTATGGACAGTGAGCCATAGTTTCCTTAAGAACAACGGGGCAGTGTCTTTATGACCTGTCACGGGATAGTTGTTACAGCTATACGAGCAGGAGTGGTGACGATCACTCGTGGGGTTAACGTGACCACGGAAGAGGTGTTGTCGGCCTATGGACTGAGAGCCATAGGGGCAACAAGGTTGTCGGCCTATGGACAGAGAGCCATAGGGGCAACAAGGTTTTCGGCCTATGGACAGAGAGCCATAGGGGCAATAAGGTTGTCGGCCTATGGACAGAGAGCCATAGGGGCAACCAGGGTGTCGGTCTATGGACAGAGAGCCATAGGGGCACCCGTATGTTACGGTATGCTTTGTCGGCTCATGGGCTTGAACCATGGGGGCAGAGAAAAGAGATGGCCCTTAGAGATTTGCATGCTTGACAAGTAAATATTAATGTGACAAGTTTTGTAAGAAGTAAAAAGGTTATTATATGCTATGAGTTAAGTAATTTCTTATTTTAAAACTAAAACTAGAACTCACTCAGCGAAGCTGACTTTTGTATGTATGTTAGATTGTTTGGCAGGTAAATCAAGTTTTTCGGCAGGGTCTAATTCGGAGCTACTTGGAGGGTGAATACTGGCATCTTGTAACGATTCATCCAGCTTTTATGTTTTGTATAATAAATAAAGGGGTAAATGTTGTTAAGACAATGATTTGTAAATAAAGAAATTCTAGCACAAATCCGGGTTCGACTCTAAGTTGGTGCTTTAGTTTTATTTATATACTTAACATTTTCTTATTTCCGCTGCTTAAATGAATAACACTTTATCAGTTTTGAACTAAAAATAAGGTTTTATGTAAAATGGCCAATTTGTGAGGTTTCTAGATTCGGGGCCTTACACTTCCATTCCAAACTGGCTACAAAATTGACCTAATTGTCTTTTTTCATTAAGAGAATGCTTTTTAAACTGTTGATTAAGCTTTATCTCATTACATAAGGCTAATCCTTCGTGAACACAAGTTCTTATTAACTTGCCATAAGTATAATCTTCATGATTAATACTTACATCTCCTTTTCTAAGGTTTTTCCTAACCCTTTCTGCGAATAAAGGAGGTAAATCATCAATAAACTTAGACTTCCTATGAGTACTATTAGACTCTGGGAGTTCCATAACTCTACTTAAGAAAGTATCTTTATAGCATCTAAATGATGTGAGAGTTCTACATCTTAAATTTCGTAATAAAGTTCTGATATTTTCAGAATTATCTGACCATCTTCCTGTAAAATGATCAACAATATTTACTACCAGTGTATAAACTGCATTTGGAGTTTGGTTTCCATTTTCTTCTTTGATATCATTTAAAATATTATTTTTAACTGCTTCCGTCAAATAATTATCCCACCAGCCTTTTAATTGACCAGTAAATCCTGCTATTATCATTTTAGCAATATTTTGATCATAATTACCATTGCTTTTACAGATAGTACTATACATCACCATTCTATGTACTGTATCTGTAATTTGTTTATCAGTTTCGTCATCTATGTTCCATTCATAGATGTGTTTCCCATGATATGAATTATAAACTATATATTTCTGTTCTTCTATTAGAACATCTTGTGGAGTTGGCCTAGGATAATAGTATTTCCTTTGTGTCGGCTTATTAGCAAATTTTTCAAGCTTTTTAATTTCATCATCAATTTTTTTCTTGGTCATTATCTTTATTTACGGAATCTAAAAATTCTTCAGTTAAAGTATTGATTTTTAGATTTGAAAATTTTTCATTTAGACCCTTTAATTTTTTGTCTAATAACTCTTCTATTTCAGAATTGGATTTTAATTTAAAATCTTTTATTTCAGGCGGAAGTCGTATAGCCGGGGTGGTTGTAACACCTTTCTCTTCTTCTTTATGAGAAAATCTTAAATTTTTAATCTTGGATATTAATTCATTTATCCTTTCATTTATGGAATTTAGTTGTTCTCCCAAAACAATTAAACATATGTTTGTATAATTTTGTTGTTTAAACATATTGTTCATGTGAGCTATCGTCACCGGTAAAGTATTTTCTTCCATTAATTTTTGAAAAGCTTGATAGTATCTAATTTCACTATCTTTTTCTATCTTAAATGGTTGATGAGGAGGAAAAGTAGTTTTTAAAAATTTTCCATTAATATTATACTCTCTTTGTATTACAGAAATCATACTATTAGTATACTTATTTATAAACCATGGAACAGAAGGTTTAATTACGTTTTCTTCACTAAGTTCTTTATAAAAAAATTCTTGAAACATATTTGTGTTTTGGTCAACAAAATTTTTGAAAAACCAATTTCTAAATAATTTCCATTGTTCTCGATTAAATTCTTCACTAATTATTCTTTTGCCAATGATCCTTGGCTAAAATTTATTTTTTCTATCTGATTCATTATATCGAAAAATTCATTTCTGACTCGGTTCATTAGGCTTATATACACCTCTTACTATATTACCAGAATTAATTCTTAATTCCTCAACCCTATTTTCATGTAATTCCTCTCTTATTTGAGAAGTAGAAGCTCTAGAAGGACTTCTAACAGTATATCCTAATGAAGATATATGAAAATTTCATGATCTCGAGGATCTCGAGGACATAGATCTAGATATTCTAGGTTTAATCTTAACAAATTGTATATGAACTGATCCTTCAGATGTTTGAATAATATCAATTGGATTGTTATCAATATATTGTTGTTTTGGAGTACAATTATTTAGTATCCAACTATCAGGAAATTCAATTTCTTCCCATTTTATTTTTCTTCTAGTAGTAATATTTGATTTTCCAAAATTAGTTTCTATTATTATTGTTTCATTTAATGGTTTATCTACCATCTTACACTGAGGATTTAGTGTAAATAACAGTTTATAGTATATTCTATGGCATATACAAATTACTTCTGACCCTGGAATATAATTATATCCATGAGTTTTAACATTTAATGTTAAAGCATCTGTTATATTAACATCTGTTAGTGTGTAAGACCCCGTTTCCGGGAAGCCTCACAGTTGGCAATTCATAGCATGAAAATCAGTTTAATAGCAAAACATCGCAGCGGAAATAATTAAAACATTCATTTAATACATAAAAACCATATCATGCTCAAATACATGTCCTTTTTAATTGTAAACAAAACATAATACTCGTTCATAAATTACAATAGAAATTTCATAAACAGGAATGCCATCCACATCTCCCCAAGTAGCTCCACAGTACCATCCTCAGTATCGGCACCTACCTGCCAACTATTATGCATAAAAGTCAGCTTTGCTGAGTGAGTTCTAGTTTTAAGTAAATAGTAAATATAACTTTGTCTTTTATATATGTCCAAGCATACGTAATACATACATTTCATCATAGTAAGCATGTTCATTATCTTTCATTTATTAATATCTTCCACTTTAGAATAAACGAGATTGCACAAAGCAAGAGCTCTATATTGAATGACAATAAATGCCTATCCCTGTCGGTACACATCAAAACGGTGGCTAACCCCCGACAGTTGATCCACACTGCTAGGCACATAGCCTGCGCATGAATACGGATCCATCATCATACATCAGGCTCACATAAGTGAAGTCTATCATAGTGCTTGCAAGACTTTTCATCATCATATGGGCCTGGGGGTAACATTCATTAAGTTTCACTTCTCATTAATATTATCTTTCACTTAATATATAATACGTAACTTATTAAGTACATAACATACCAAGTACTAGTCATCATAGCACGTAACCGACCCTCCGCGGGACAGCGGGGGTTCGGGGGTGGCAGCCCCTGATAGCGGGGTCCTAGAGGCAGTAGCCCCTAGTGGGGTCCAAGGGGCAACGCCCCTGGCTGTTCCGGGCTGCCAGGTCAGTGCACCCGAAAATTATTTTGAGCTATTTAAACGTCACATTTTACTTTAGAAAAATGTATTTTCTTGTTAAAACACCTTGAAGTCCTTATCTTGAAAACCTTATGTTTACTATGCATAATAGCCCCAAAAGCATGGAAAACCGTTTAAATAAGGGGGTCTAGAACTCACCTGAACTTAGCAAATAGCTTAAATCCTAAGTTACTTAAGCTATGGTCCGAATGCTCTGGCTGCACTAAAGTTAATACACAAAAACGTCATTTTTTTATAATTTCGCCCACAGTTTCGCTGGCAGTTTCGCTGCCAATTTCGCTGGCAGTTTCGCTGTCAGTTTCGCTGGGCAGTACTTCTGCCAGTTTCGCTGGACAGATTCGCTGCCTTGAGCGCCCAACTTTCGTTAGAATTTCCTAGTTTCGCAATGTCTATGGGTCCACAGTTTCACCCGAACGAAACTGTAGTTTCGCCCCAGCGAAACTGTAATTTCGCTGGAAATGCTCTTAGTTCCGCTGGATGATTATGCAAATTCGCTGGATGCCTATACAGTTTCGCAAATCGCATAAAAATCACGAACCATTCCGTTTTTAACATAATCACAACTTTTTACGTCCAACCTCTTAGTTTATCATCCACGAGGCTAAATCTAAGCTTCATACATGTTTTCATACGTAAAAATATGACCTTTGTGCGATTCTTTGCAACTTTTCAAAACCCAAAACCCTAAAATCCGGGTTTGATCTATAGAAGGGTTTAGGGGTCGATTCTTATCTTGTTTTGCTGCTCCTTTCTTGAGATTTGTTGCCGAAACACCCAGATCTTCAATCCCTTGACCTTAGAAGCTCCAAAACTTGAGTTTCTTGCACTTTCTCTCTCTACTTTCTCTCTCTACGGATTTTTGGAGTTAGGGTTTGAATGAAGAAGATGGTGGCTGATTTTTGGAGTTAAGGGCTGATTATGGGCCTCAATTACTCATGCTCTTGTCCATAAACCCAAATTAGCCCATAACCCTTTTTCCTTTTTCTATTAAATACCCATTAATAAGCCCCTAATCCTTTATGACTCGTTTTGACTTTTCGGGGTGTTACAAGTCTCCCCCACTTATTTAGGTTTCGTCCTCGAAACCTGTCAGTCATCAAACAATTGAGGATAAAATTTCCTCATCTCCTCCTCGACATCCCACGTAGATTCTGATCCATTTCTGTGTCTCCACTGTACTCGTACGAGTGGAACTACTTTATTATGTAAGCGCTTCTCCTTCCAATCCAGTATGGCCACCGGCTGCTCTACATAGTTCAGTCGCTCATCGACCTCAATGTCCTCTAATGGTACAAATACATCGTCGTCTGCTAGACATTTCCTAAGATGAGATACATGGAACATAGGGTGAATTCCACTCAACTTATCAGGTAATTCTAGCCTGTAGGCCACTTCCCCTACCCTTACGACAAAACGGAATGGCCCTATAAATCTTGGGCTTAATTTCCCACTTTTTTGAAACCTGATGATCCCTTTCCAAGGCGATACCTTGAGCATAACCTTATCACCAACCTCAAACTCTATCGGGCTACACCTCTTATCAGCATAAGACTTCTGGCGGTCCTTTGTTGCTTTCATGAATGCCATAATTTTATCTAACTTCTCAGTTGTGAAATCAATCACTTCGAGGCTTCCCAATTCCTTTTGCCCGATGTCACCCCAACACACGGGCGTTCTGCACTTCCTACCGTAAAACATTTCGTAAGGGGCATACCAATGCTGGCATGGTAACTATTATTATATGAGAATTTCGCCAACGGTAAGTGCTCATCCCAACTTCCTCCAAAATCGATTACACATGCTCGCAGCATGTCTTCTAACGTTTGAATCGTTCTTTCCGACTGACTATCCGTTTGGGGGTGGTAAGTCGTACTAATATGCAGTCTAGTCCCCATTGAGTCGTGAAACCTCTTCCAGAACTTGGACGTAAATCGCGTGTCCCTATCCGAAACGATAGAACTTGGACGTAAATCGAGACGTAAATCGCGAGCCACGATCTCCTTGATAAATAGCTCTGCCAATCTCTCAGAGGAATACGTCTCATGAATTGGTAGGAAATGGGCGCTCTTTGTTAGACGGTCAACAATCACCCAGATCGCGTCGCTTCCTCTCGTCGTATGAGGTAGCTTCGTGATGAAGTCCATTGTGATGTGTTCCCATTTCCATTCGGTGATATCCAAAGGCTGGATCTTTCCATATGGCTTTTGGTGCTCCGCCTTCACTTGCAGACAAGTCAAGCACTTGCTTACGTACTTAGCCACATCTCGCTTCATTCCTGGCCACCAGTAATCTTTCTTCAGATCTTGGTACATTTTTGTGGCACCAGGATGAATGAAATAGCGGGTTTTGTGAGCCTCATCCATGACCTTCCCCCTCAAATTCCCATAGAGAGGGATCCACACCCGCCAGATCGGGTTCTAACACCCAGGGTGTTTTCCCCCAAATCTGAAACCTGCCCTTTCATTCTTTCAGAGTTGACTCTGTCTTCTTTTAATGCTTCATCCTGAAATGCCCTCACTTGTTTCATAACATCAGGCGTCATGATTATCTTGCAAGCCCTCACCCGAATTGGTTCGGGTCGTCCTTTTCGGCTAAGGGCGTCAACAACCACATTAGCCTTGCCTGGGTGATAGTGAATTTCACTGTCATAGTCCTTGATCAGTTCCAACCATCTCTTCTGCCTCATGTTGAGTTCCTTTTGTTCGAAGAAATACTTCAGACTTTTATGATCAGTGAAGATGGTGCACTTCACCCCATACAGGTAGTGCCTCCAAATCTTCAATGCAAACACCACTGCTGCCAACTCCAAATCATGTGTAGGATAATTGGCCTCGTGGGCTTTTAGCTGTCTAGAAGCATAGGCTATCACCTTCCCTCGTTGCATCAACACGCAACCCAATCATGCATATGAGGCATCCGAGTAGACTACCAGGTCCTCGTTTCCCTCAGGTAGCGTCAGGACAGGGGCTTGCATTAATCTCATTTTTAGTTCTAGGAAGGCGTTCTCATGATCAGGACCCTATTCATACTTCATGTCCTTCCGGGTCAGCTTAGTCAAAGGAGAAGCTATCTTAGAGAAATCCTGGATAAACCTCCTATAGTAACCGGCCAGACCTAAGAAACTGTGAATCTCGGTTGGTGTCTTTGGAGAGTCACATTGCATTACTGCTTCAACCTTCGCAGGATCCACCCTGATCCCCTCGGGATTAACCACATGACCCAGAAACTATACTTCTCGAAGCCAAAATGCACATTTGGAGAACTTAGCATATAACTTCTCGCTTCTGAGTGTCTCCAAAACTTCTCGAATATGATCAGCATGTTCTTCTTCACTCTTTGAATAGATCAAAATGTCATCGATAAACACTATTACTGATCTATCCAACATAGGCCGACACACCCGATTCATAAGGTCCATAAAAGCAGCTGGCGCGTTAGTTAAACCAAAGGACATGACGAGAAATTCGTAATGTCCATAACGCGTCTGGAACGCCGTTTTAGGAATATCTTGTTCTTTCACCTTCAGTTGGTGGTAACCAGACCGCATGTTTATCCTTGAAAACCAGCTGGCACCCTGAAGTTGATCGAACAACTTGTCAATCCTTGGTAGCGGGTATCGATTCTTTACGGTCAGCTTATTGAGCTCGCGATAGTCAATGCACATCCGCATGCTACCATCTTTCTTCTTGACGAATAAAACTGGAGCACCCCATGGTGAGATACTCGGCCGGATGAAGCCCTTATCCAATAAATCTTGCAACTGGTCTCTCAATTCCACCATCTCTGAAGGAGCTAACCGATATGGTGCTTTAGCGACGGGCTGTGCTCCCGGTAACAAATCAATCTGGAATTCGATTTCGCGGTCCGGCGGCACACCAGTCAGGTCTTCACGAAAGACGTCAGGAAACTCACGCACTACCGGCACGTCTGATAACTGTGGCTCTAGCGCGTCCACATCTTTCACGTAGGCCAAGTAAGCGCTACACCCACGTCTCATGTACTTTTCAGCTGTGATCATCGACACGACCTTCGGCACACAACACACCTTATCCCCACGAACCGTAACGGGACTACCATCGGGTGCTGTTAGACGAACTATTTTCTTGCTACATACTATGTTGGCTTCATATCTAGCTAACCAATCCATGCCTAACACCACATCGAAACCTCCTAAGACTATAACATGGAACCTAGCAGGGAACATACAACCTTCTAACTCAATCAGGCAATCCTCAATCACTTCAGTTACCTTAGTGGGTTTACCAATGGAGGTTTCTACACAGAAAGGCTCGTCTAACTTTCTACTCTTATCATGCAGCGAACGACAAAAGGCAGCAGACACAAAACTCCTACTAGCACCAGAATCGAAGAGCACAAAAGCATATTTATGGTCCACCAGAAACATACCTGAAACTAGTTTTGGGTCTACCCTGGCCTCCTCGCGAGTTATGTTGAATGCCCTCGCCTTCCCCTTTGAATCGTCACCCTTTCCTTTATCTTCGGCTATAACCGTTCCTGATCCTGCTGATTTTCCTTCCTTGCAGTCCCTACCCACATGTCCCATCTCGCCACACTGGTAACATTTCCCCACCTTGCAATCCCTAACATAGTGGCCCTCACCCCCACACTTAAAACATTTTCCAGTTCCAACTCTACACTCCCCCGAATGACCCTTTCCACACTTTCTACAAACACCTCCTCCACCAACATTTCCCCTGTCTTCTGCGCTGATCTTCAACTCTCATCCTCTTCTCCCCACTCCTGAAGTTATCACCTCCGAACCTCTTCTCCCCACTCCTGAAGTTATCACCCAGATCTTCAATCCCTTGACCCTAAAGCTCTAAAACTTGAGTTTCTTGCACTTTCTCTCTCTACTTTTTCTCTCTACGGATTTTTGGAGTTAGGGTTGGAATGAAGAAGATGGTGGCTGATTTTTGGAGTTAAGGGCTGATTATGGGCCTCAATTACTCAAGCTCTTGTCCATAAACCCAAGTTAGCCCATAACCCTTTTTCCTTTTTCTATTAAATACCCATTAATAAGCCCCTAATCCTTTATGACTCGTTTTGACTTTTCGGGGGGTTACAAGTCTCCCCCACTTATTTAGGTTTCGTCCTCGAAACCTGTCAGTCATCAAACAATTGAGGATAATGTTTCCTCATCTCCTCCTCGACCTCCCTCGTAGATTCTGATCCTTTTCTGTGTCTCCACTGTACTCGTACGAGTGGAACTACTTTATTACGTAAGCGCTTCTCCTTCCAATCCAGTATGGCCACCGGCTGCTCTACATAGTTCAGTCGCTCATCGACCTCAATGTCCTCTAATGGTACAAATGCATCGTCGTCTGCTAGACATTTCCTAAGATGAGATACATGGAACGTAGGGTGAATTCCACTCAACTTATCAGGTAATTCTAGCCTGTAGGCCACTTCCCCTACCCTTGCAACAATACGGAATGGCCCTATAAATCTTGGGCTTAATTTCCCCCTTTTTCAAAACCTGATGATCCCTTTCCAAGGCGATACCTTGAGCATAACCTTGTCACCAACCTCAAACTCTATCGGCCTACGCCTCTTATCAGCATAAGACTTCTGGCGGTACTTTGCTGCTTTCATGAATGCCTTAATTTTATCTAACTTCTCAGTTGTGACCTCAATCACTTCGAGGCTTCCCAATTCCTTTTGCCCGATGTCACCCCAACACACGGGCGTTCTGCACTTCCTACCATATAACATTTCGTAAGGGGGCATACCAATGCTGGCATGGTAACTATTATTATATGAGAATTCTGCCAACGGTAAGTGCTCATCCCAACATCCTCCAAAATCGATTACACATGCTCGCAGCATGTCTTCTAACGTTTGAATCGTTCTTTCCGACTGACCATCCGTTTGGGGGTGGTAAGCCGTACTAATATGCAGTCTAGTCCCCATTGAGTCGTGAAACCTCTTCCAGAACTTGGACGTAAATCGCTTGTCCCTATCCGAAACGATAGACACTGGCACGCCGTGACGAGCCACGATCTCCTTGATAAATAGCTCTGCCAATCTCTCAGAGGAATACGTCTCACGAATTGGTAGGAAATGGGCGCTCTTTATTAGACGGTCAACAATCACCCAGATCGCGTCGCTTCCTCTCGTCGTGCGAGGTAACTTCGTGATGAAGTCCATTGTGATGTGTTCCCATTTCCATTCTGGGATATCCAAAGGCTGGATCTTTCCATATGGCTTTTGGTGCTCCGCCTTCACTTGCAGACAAGTCAAGCACTTGCTTACATAGTTAGCCACATCTCGCTTCATTCCTGGCCACCAGTAATCTTTCATCAGATCTTGGTACATTTTCGTGGCACCAGGATGAATGGAATAGCGGGTTTTGTGAGCCTCATCCATGACCTTCCCCCTCAAATTCCCATAGAGAGGGATCCACACCCGCCAGATCGGGTTCTAACACCCAGGGTGTTTTCCCCCAATCTGAAACCTGCCCTTTCATTCTTTCAGAGTTGACTCTGTCTTCTTTTAATGCTTCATCCTGAAATGCCCTCACTTGTTTCATAACATCAGGCGTCATGATTATCTGGCAAGCCCTCACCCGAATTGGTTCGGGTCGTCCTTTTCGGCTAAGGGCGTCAGCAACCACATTAGCCTTGCCTGGGTGATAGTGAATTTCAAAGTCATAGTCCTTGATCAGTTCCAACCACCTCCTCTGCCTCATGTTGAGTTCCTTTTGTTCGAAGAAATACTTCAGACTTTTATGATCAGTGAAGATGGTGCACGTCACCCCATACAGGTAGTGCCTCCAAATCTTCAATGCAAACACCACCGCTGCCAACTCCAAATCATGTGTAGGATAATTAGCCTCGTGGGCTTTTAGCTATCTAGAAGCTTAGGCTATCACCTTCCCTCTTTGCATCAATACGCAACCCAATCATGCATATAAGGCATCCGAGTAGACTACCAGGTCCTCGTTTCCCTCAGGTAGCGTCAGGACATGGGTTTGCGTTAATCTCATTTTTAGTTCTAGGAAGGCATTCTCCTGATCAGGACCCCATTCATACTTCATGTCCTTCCGGGTCAGCTTAGTCAAAGGAGAAGCTATCTTAGAGAAATCTTGGATAAACCTCCTATAGTAACCGGCCAGACCTAAGAAACTGCAAATCTCGGTTGGCGTCTTTGGAGATTCCCATTGCATTACCGCTTCAACCTTCGCAGGATCCACCCTGATCCCCTCGGAATAAACCACATGACCCAGAAACTGTACTTCTCGAAGCCAAAATGCACATTTGGAGAACTTAGCATATAACTTCTCGCTTCTGAGTGTCTCCAATACTTCTCGAATATGATCGGCATGTTCTTCTTCACTATTTGAATAGACCAAAATGTCATCGATGAACACTATTACTGATCTATCCAACATAGGCCGACACCCCCGATTCAGAAGGTCCATAAAAGCAGCTGGCGCGTTAGTTAAACCAAAGGACATGACGAGAAATTCTTAATGTCCATAACGCGTCCGGAACACCGTTTTAGGAATATCTTGTTCTTTCACCTTCAGTTGGTGGTAACCAGACCGTAGGTCTATCCTTGAAAACCAGCTGGCACCCTGAAGTTGATCGAACAAGTCGTCAATCCTTGGTAGCGGGTATCGATTCTTTACGGTCAGCTTATTGAGCTTGCGATAGTCAATGCACATCCGTATGCTACCATCTTTCTTCTTGACGAATAAAACTGCAGCACCCCATGGTGAGGTACTCAGCCGGATGAAGCCCTTATCCAATAAATCTTGCAACTGGTCTCTCAATTCCACCATCTCTTAATGAGCTAACCGATATGGTGCTTTAGCGACGGGCTGTGCTCCCGGTGACAAATCAATCTGGAATTCGATTTCGCGGTCCGGCGGCACACCAGTCAGGTCTTCAGGAAAGACGTCAGGAAACTCACGCACTACTGGCACGTCTGATAACTGTGGCTCTAGCGTGTCCACATCTTTTATGTAGGCCAAGTAAGCGCTACACCCACGTCTCATGTACTTTTCAGCTGTGATTATCGACACGACCTTCGGCACGCAACACACCTTATCCCCACGAACCTTAACAGGACTACCATCGGGTGCTGTTAGATGAACTATTTTCTTGCTACATACTATATTGGCTTCATATCTAGCTAACCAATCCATGCCTAACACCATATCAGAACCTCCTAAGGCCATAACATGCAACCTAGCAGGGAACATACAACCTTCTAACTCAATCAGGCAATCCTTAATCACTTCAGTTACCTTAGTGGGTTTACCAATGGCGGTTTCTATATAGAAAGGCTCGTCTAACTTTCTACTCTTATCATGCAGCAAACGACAAAAGGCAGCAGACACAAAACTCCTACTAGCACCAGAATCGAAGAGCACAGAAGCATATTTATGGTCCACCAGAAACATACCCGAAACTACTTTTGGGTCTACCCTGGCCTCCTCGCGAGTTATGTTGAATGCCCTCGCCTTCGCTTTTGAATCGTCTCCCTTTCCTTTATCTCCGGCTTTAACCGTTCCTGATCCTGCTGATTTTCCTTTCTTGCAGTCCCTACCCACATGTCCCATCTCGCCACACTGGTAACATTTCCCCACCTTGCAATCCCTAACATAGTGGCCCTCACCCCCACACTTAAAACATTTTCCAGTTCCAACTCTACACTCCCCCGAATGACCCTTTCCACACTTTCTACAAACACCTCCTCCACCAACATTTCCCTGTCTTCCGGGCTGATCTTCAACTCTCATCCTCTTCTCCTCACTCCTGAAGTTATCACCTCCGAACCTCTTCCCATTGCCATTCTTATTACCACTCCATCTCTCCACCCTCTTTTGTGCAGGCACCAGATCTCTTTCGTCATACAGTCTCCCAGCTAAATCCACCACCGACCTGAACGTGCCTGGTCTGGCTGCAATCATGTGCCTCCTAATATCCACAGGCAAACCCTGTATGTACCTCTTGATCTTCCTGGGTACAGGTGTCACCATGTCTGGAACAAGTCTTGCAAGTTCATTGAACTTGGAAGTATACTCTTGATGAGTCATGTTCCCAGCCTCCAAATACAAGAACTCCTTTTCAATCTTGTCTAATTCCCGATGAGGGCAATACTCCTCCAGCACTAACTCTTTCAGCTCAGACCACCTCATCTTGGCTATCGATCGCTTTCCTTCAGCCTGGACGATATTGTCCCACCAGCACAATGCTGAGTCGACAAAAGAGTGAGGGCAAACTTAACCTTCTGATCTTCGCGGCACTCACTGGTTTCTAGTACCGCTTCCATCTCCCTGACCCAACGATGAGCGGCAGTAGCATTGTCATTACCGTCAAAGGTCGGGGGTTACACCTTTGAAATGCCCCATAGTTGCACCCCCTAGTTGTCTCTCTCTCAGCCTCCTCCTCACTGTCGTCATCATGGATTACCACCTTAGGTTTTGATGGCTCCTCTTCAGATTCCTCCGTCCTCCCGGTGGACCTTCCAGAATTCTTCTCATTTTCCTTCTCCTTCTTATCAGCTTTCTCTCCATCCTTAACTGCTTTGAGCACCTCATTCACCACCGAGGGTAAGACATCTTGCATGACATTGTAGACTTCATCGGCAATAGCCTCCTTCACAGTGGATTTGAGGGTGGCTGATCCCTCACCCTCTGGTTGACTATGGAGATCTGACTCCTCGTGAACCATCTCGGGAGCCTTAGCTTTGCTCCGGGTGACGCTTGGTGTAGTAGTACGACCACCTCGAGGACGTCCACGTGTAGCCTTCCCAGTTTTCCTACCTACCATATCTAATTCCTATAAGATTTAAACACCGAAATGGTCATTCAAGTTAATTGGTTAGATCATTACAAGTATGGTAAGTCCTTAATTACATTGGCCAAGTGTGATTAACTACTTACCTTACCCTCCTGTCCCAAGCAATCACTATCCTAACACATGTTAGTGTTCAAATCTACACGTATAGTAAACAAATAGCACACGCACGTATTGCCAGTTTACATGAAATATTTTACCTGATGGCATGTAGCTACTTGGGTTGGCATCCTTCATTTGGTCCCATTCTCAGTTTAAGTTTAGGTTTGAAAAAAATGTTTTACCCATTTCTCTTAAACTTTGGCTCTGATACCAACTTGTAAGACCCTGTTCCCGGGAAGCCTCACAGTTAGCAATTCATAGCATGAAAATTAGTTTAATAGCAAAACATCGCAGCGGAAATAATTAAAACATTCATTTAATATTTAAAAACCATATCATGCTCCAATACATGTGCTTTTTAATTGTAAACAAAACATAATACTCGTTCGTAAATTACAATAGAGATTTCATAAACAGGAATGCCATCCACATCTCCCCAAGTAGCTCCACAGTACCATCCTCAGTATCATCACCTACCTGCCAACTATTATGCATAAAAGTCAACTTTGCTGAGTGAGTTCTAGTTTTAAGTAAATAGTAAATATAACTTTGTCTTTTATATATGTCCAAGCATACGTAATACATACATTTCATCATAGTAAGCATATTCATTATCTTTCATTCATTAATATCTTCCACTTTAGCATAAACGAGATTGCACAAAGCAAGAGCTCCATGTTGATTGACAACAAATGCCAATCCCTATCAGTACACATGAAAACGGTAGCTAACCCCCGACAGTTGATCCACACTGCAAGGCACAAAGCCTTCTCAGGAATACGGATCCATCATCATACATCAGACTCACATAAGTGAAGTCTATCATAGTGCTTGCAAGACTTTTCATCATCATATGGGCCCGGGGGTAACATTCATTAAGTTCCACTTCTCAGTAATATTATCTTTCACTTAATATATAATACGTAACTTACTAAGTACATAACATACCAAGTACTAGTCATCATAACACGTAACCGACCCTCCGCGGGACAGCGGGGGTTCGGGGGCGGCAGCCCCTGATAGCGGGGTCCTAGAGGCAGCAACCCCTAGTGGGGTCCAAGGGATCCAAGGGTCAGCGCGCTTGAAAATTATTTTGAGCTGTTTAAACGTCACATTTTACTTTAGAAAAACGTATTTTCTTGTTAAAACACCTTGAAATCCTTATCTTGAAAACCTTATGTTTACTATGCATAATAGCCCCAAAAGCATGGAAAAACGTTTAAATAAGGGGGTCTAGAACTCACCTGAACTTAGCAAATAGCTTAAATCCTAAGTTACTTAAGCTATTGTCCGAATGCTCTGGTTGCACGAAAGTTAATACACAAAAACGTAATTTTTTTATAATTTCGCCCACAGTTTCGCTGGCCGTTTCGCTGCCAATTTCGCTGGCAGTTTCGCTGTCAGTTTCACTGGGCAGTACTTCTGCCAGTTTCGGTGGACAGATTCGCTGCCTTGAGCGCCCAACTTTCATTGGAATTTCCTAGTTTCGCAATGTCTATGGGTCCAAAGTTTTGCCTGAACGAAACTGTAGTTTCGCCCCAGCGAAACTGTAATTTCGCCGGAAATGCTCTTAGTTTCGCTGGATGATTATGCAAATTCGCTGGATGCATATACAGTTTCGCAGATCGCATAAAAATCACGAACCAGTCTGTTTCTAACCCAAAATCACAACTTTTTACGTCCAACCTCTTAGTTTATCATCCATGAGGCTGAATCTAAGCTTCATACATGTTTTCATGCGTAAACATGTGACCTTTATGCGATTCTTTGCAACTTTTCAAAACCCAAAACCCTAGAATCCGGGTTTGATCTACAGAAGGGTTTAGGGGTCGATTCTTACCTTGTTTTGCTGATCCTTTCTTGAGATTTGTTGCCCAAACACCCAGATCTTCAATCCCTTGACCTTAGAAGCTCTAAAACTTGAGTTTCTTGCACTTTCTCTCTCTACTTTCTCTCTCTACGGATTTTTGGAGTTAGGGTTGCAATGAAGAAGATGGTGGCTGATTTTTGGAGTTAAGGGCTGATTATGGGCCTCAATTACTCAAGCTCTTGTCCATAAACCCAAATTAGCCCATAACCCTTTTTTCCTTTTTCTATTGAATACCCATTAATAAGCCCTTATTCCTTTATGACTCGTTTTGACTTTTCGGGGTGTTACATAGTGATAATTGTAAATTCGTGTAAACATTAAAATAAACTGGACCCTGTGATAGACTAGATTGAACTATCCCTATTAAGGATTGCTTATAATCTAAGTTTCTACCATCTCTTAAAGCTGCTATAAAGCTTTCTGGCAAACCTTCTAAAGTTAAAGGTTTAAATGCAATTTGCACTACTCCAATATGGATAAATTTATATTTATCTTTTTTATATCTTGTTAAGTCTTTATTATTTAAGAGTTTTATCATCATACCCTCTTTATTAAGAGCAATTGTTTCCTCAGTAGTTTTAACTACTTCTTTTAAACCAATTTTTTAAAAGTTCCAAGCTTATAAACTTGTTTCTAATCTATTTTTGGAATTGTCCATTTATTTAATAATTCTAAATTATGAGGTATATCATATTCTTCCTCAATACTGTTTTTAACAGTATCCTTATCTTCTATAATATTCATTTTGTTTGAACAAATCAATGTTGAACTTCCCCATAATAAAGTTTATTCACCATGGCTCTGATACCACAAGGGCCGGACCTTGTGGGAAGATACCACAAGGGCAGGACCTTGTGGGAAAATTAATAAATAAAAACCCAAATTAAAATACAGAATCTGAAAACTATTAAAATTTACAAGATAGACTCTGAAAGTAAAAAAATCCTTAAACATGTCCGAATCTTCAGAACCTTGGTTAATTTTTACATATACGTAAACTGGCAAGTTTTTCTTAGCATAAGATCAGTACAGGCCTGTGCCCTTTGGAACGCCTTTCAAACGGCTTAATAAAACGGGCTGCCATAATTCGACTACTATGCTAATTATCTGCCTGTTTAGTATATAACTAGTCCAAAATCATCCAGACATAATTTAAAGAATTCCCCTTTCCAGACTTTTTTTTTCTAATTTACATATAGGTTTATAAACTTATTACGGTTGGGTTCAACACTGATTTGATTCTTTAGCCTTCCATTAGGCTAATGAATATAGAAAATAAAAAGATAATTATTAAATATGTAAGAGATATTACCTCTGTTTTGGGACACCAAGATTCTTTACTTGAAAGTTGTTTCCAGCACAAATTTTATTATCAGAGTATTTTTACAAGAGAAATTTAGAGAGAAGATTGATCGTAAGATCAGGCACACCTAAAACTAAAGACTTGAGCTCCTTTTATAATGAGAGTCTCAAGGTACAAACAAAGCATGTACAGTAAATTACAATAATTCGACCTCAATTATTTCTTTTGAAATTTTCAAAAGTAGACATTATTATGTCTCATATAATTGAACTTTAATCATGTCGCCTTCATCAGCAGACTTATCATCTTTTTCATTTGTCCTTTTCCATATTTTCCTTGGATACCGATTTTTTGAGATCCTCTAGCATCTCATCCGGATCCTCTTCTAGAATTTCTTCATCAAACCCATAAGGGTCTTGGGATTCCCCTGGAAGTGTATCTTCTGCTGATTTATTGGTAGACATTTCTGAGATATAATCTTCTTGGTCTTTGTCTTGAAAATTTTTCATCAAATCTTTTTTGATTTCTTGAAAATATATGGCTAATAATTCTTTTTTAGAGATTTGATTTTCTCCTTTCATCTTAATCTTTTGGGATATTTCCTGGAACGGACTGGGAGATTCCCTTTGAGTTTTTAGGCTAATCTGCCTTGAATATAGTTCTATAGTATCTTTAATTTTCTGCAAGGTTTCTTGACCTTCTTGGACGCCATTGTTGTCAAGCTTCATCATTTTCTTCCAAAATTTTGTATAGAAAATTCTTCTTAAATAAGGGATTTGTTGGTGAGTATAACCCACTTCTGGAGACCATTTCCAGATCCATGGTATTCCAAATTGAATAAAAAAGTGACACAAAGATAATCCTTCTATTAGGATTTTTTGATGTTGTAATTCAATCAATGTGGAGATATTTCTACCTAATCATTATAATTTTTTCTTAATGATTCTGGTAAAATTTTTGCCGAAGGGCCATATGATAGCCACCATTTATGAACCCAATTTAGGATGTCTCATTTATAAACTTCTGGACATATTTTGAAGAACCAAGAATGTTTCTTCTTTGAATTTTCATATAAAAAGGCTTTATTAAATGCCTCAATATAATCATAATAATTAAATTTAATAGGGACCCTGGTTTCAGGGTGGCACATCTCTTTATCCTTTAAGGGAGACGTTCCCCATTCTTCAATAGATATTATCTGTTTTATTATGATTTTGCTAAAACTATATTCCTGGGTATTTCCAGACATATAGTGATGAATATCACAGGATTCTGTGACTTTAAGAATATTTTCATAATAAAAACTTTGCTTATATGAAGCTGTAGGATATGATCCTTGATCTAGGTACCTTGTAAGTAAGGTCTATGGTTGATCTTTATAGTTAAGATCTTTGAAATCCAGGAGTAATATTATCTCCTTATTTGGATTTTGTTCATATAGGGCATCATCAGATTCTTCTGTCACAATATTAACATAAGATGAAGATGCTTCATTTGTTCCTTCCTTCTTAGCTTTATAAGCCAAGAATTCTTGGAATAATTAGTTATCAAGATTATTTCCTCTAGTATTACCTGAGGAACTTGCAGTATTTGCTATATTTGCGGCTATTAGCCTTTGATGGGCAATTTGCCCTAGGATTCTCCCTCCATTAGGGCCTCTTCCTCTACCTCTTCCATTATGTTGAAAGGGTTGTTTTCCTCTATCTCGAGGAATCATTCCTGAAAATATGATCAGGCAGAAGAGATTATTTTCTCTTTTTCTTTAAGAATCTTTATTTGATTCCTAAACTATTTTATTAAATCCATATTTTCTAAGAACATATGAGCTCTATCCACAGGATGTAGAGAATAATCTTGCATAATATCATTCATATAATAATGTCTAGTCATTATCATGACTGAATAATCATCAATCTCAATTTGTATATCATTAAATGCTATTTTTAACGGTCCTTTTATCTTCTTCAAGGAACCTACAAAATAAACTATGAGAAATATTCTCTTGTTAAAAAATCAGGCAGACTATTATCTATTCCCTTTTTATATATTATTTCAAAATCAAATGGTGCAAGATGAGATTGCCATCTAGCAAACATTTGTTTAGAGACATCTTTTTAAAATCTTTATTAAACATATATTTTACCGCTTGACAATCAGTTTTTATTAAAAACTTTTGATTGTATAAATCATCTTGAAATTTTAAAACACATTTAACCATTGCTAAAATTTCTTTTGTAATTGTGGTATAATTTTTCTGACTATTATTCCACTTTCTTGTATATATATACATGTATATATATATACGTATATATATATACGTGTATATATATACGTGTGTATATATATATACATGCATATATATATACTTATATATATACATATATATACGTGTATATATATATACGTATATATATATATAGGTGTGTGTATATATAAACGTATATATATACGTGTATATATATATACGTATATATATACGTATATATATATATACGTATATACATATGTATATATATATATACGTATATATAGGTATATATATACGTATTATATACACGTATATATACGTATATCTATACATGTATATATATACACGTATATATATATATATATATATGCGTATATATATGCACGTATATCTATATACGTATATCTATATACGTATATATATACGTATTTATACGTGTATAATAGTATATAGACGTGTATACACGTGTATATACGTGTATATACATGTATATATGTGTATAGATGTAGATATATGTTACATATATACACGTATATACACGTATATAGACGTATATACATGTATATACACGTGTATACACGTCTATACATGTGTATACACGTATATACACGTGTATACACGTCTATACACGTGTATACACGTCTATACACGTGTATACACGTCTATACACGTGTATACACGTCTATACACGTGTATACAAGTGCATATACGTATATATATATATATACGTATATATACGTATATATACGTATATATATACATATATATATACGTGTATATACATATATATATACGTGTATGTAAGTATATATATACGTGTATGTACGTATATATATACGTGTATGTACGTATACATATACGTGTATGTACGTATATATACGTGTATGTACGTATATATATACGTGTATGTACGTACATATATACGTGTATGTACGTACATATATACGTGTATGTACGTATATATATACGTGTATGTACGTATATATATATACGTATATATACGTACATATACGTATATATATACGTACATCTACGTGTATATATATACCTACATATACGTATATATATACGTATATATACATATCATATACGTATATATACGTATATATACGTATATATACGTATATATACGTATATATACGTATATATACGTATATATACGTATATACGTATATATACGTATATATACGTATATATATACGTATATATATACGTATATGTACGTATATATATACGTATCATATACGTATATATATACGTATCATATACGTATATATATACGTATATATATATATATACGTATATGTACGTATATATATACGTATCATATACGTATATATATATGTATATATACAGGTATATATACGTATATATATACGTATCATATACGTATATATACTTATATATATACGTATCATATACGTATATATACGTATATATACCTATATATACGTATATATACGTATATATACGTATATGATACGTATATATATATACGTATATATACGTATATACATACGTATATATATACACGTGTATACACGTGTATATACGTATATATAGATATATATACGTATATATACGTATGTATATACGTATATATACGTATATATATACGTATCATATACGTATATACACGTATATATACGTATATATACGTATATATACGTATATATACGTGTATATACGTATATGATACGTATATATATACGTATATACACGTATATATACGTATATATACGTCTATATATACGTATATATTTACATATATATACGTATTGTGAATCCAAGGATCGCGATTCAGGAATTATCAGTATTAAAATAAATCAATTTAATGATCGCGGAATTATCACTAATTGACGTTTAATTGTTTGTAATGATTAATTATGAACACAACCACAGAAACACAATAAATGCGAAATCAATAATAATTCAAATGTATTTCATTAAATATAATGTAATGATTACAAAAGAATAATAATGAATGACTATGAACAATGAATTATGTGAATCGAATAATGTTTGATGTTGATGCGACGACAGCTAGGGTTGCGCAATGATGTAACTCGATAGCCGTAATATTGATTGATTGTGTTCCCGGAGATGTGAAACCTAGGACTCATATTTATATATGATTTGAGTCGGTTTAGGAAACACCGGATCTCTCGGGATTTGTTATTGATTGTGTTGACTTGTTTGACTTGGTATTTACAATCGTAGCAAAGTATAATGATCCTCCGCAGGAGTCTTGTCGTCCGCAACACTTTTGTTCTTCCGTAGATGATTGGTCTTCAGTAGCAAAGTTGTTCTTCTGTAGGAAATCCTTCTTCCGTAGGAGTCTTCACTTCACAGTACTTGATCATCCGCAGGAACATGTACTTGGTCTTTTTGTCTTGTAAGAAACATATCTACGGATTAACAAAATTGTTCATCCATAGATGTTTCTTACACTTGGTCAATTCCAGGTATCCGTCCAAGTTTATTGTTTTTCCCTGTCAAATCACAAATCAACACACATATATATGGGGTTATCCTATATATTCAAAGCACATATATATATATATATATATTTTGACTGTTACAAATATTAATTACAAGACTTGATTTTCAAGTACTAAGCCTATACAAAAATGATCTAGCCCTATACAATCTAGATCTAACAATACTCCCCCTTAGGCTTAGCTACTTGTAATCAGTCTTTCAATACTGCAAGCTCCTTGACTCTTGATATGATTTTGTTGTAGAAGTAAGATACAGCAGTTTTCTGATCATCGTATTTGTACTTTATCTGCATCCTGCTGATCTTCTTCAGCGTGTCATAACTGAGTCCCAAAACATCTTCTTCTGTAGTGAGTGTTTCCACTACACTATCATTATGCACAATTTCTAATTCATCTTCTTCAGATATTCTGAGCTCAGACACTTCAGCTATTATTGTTCCTTTTAGTAGCCCAGCCTCATGCTTCATTCTCTTGTGTGCCTTTGCATGCAGTTTATCTATCACTTGAATCATATGCACATACAAGCAGAGATCATTCTGGGCTTTTTCATCTGTTAGCTTTGGGAAGAATTTATCATGAAGGTATGATGTGTAGCTGGGATGCAGCATCTTTAGCTCTATTGGATCAAAGATTCTTATTTTTTTCTCCCTTCTTCCCATCAACATTTCTCAGCAACACCATCTCTTTCTTTTCAACGTATCCCCATTCTGAGATAGGACAAGTGAATTGATTTCCAGTGATGCTTTTGATGGTGTGTGAGCTTCTGGTACATCCCACTCTTTTTAGCAGATCATCATCTACAAGGGATGAGACTTCAGCTGTTTTTCTTTTCTGATTTTGTTTCATTCTTTTGTGCTCCTTATCATTTCTCTTTGCTTGCATGAGCACATCATCAGTAAAACTGGTCTTCATACCATTTACAGCTGCAGAGAAGTCTCTCCCCCTGAGATGGATTGGGTAATTGAACATTGGGATGCTCTGTAGATCCCTGATATCTTGCTCCGGAAGGCTGAGCATGTCTTCCACATCATGGAAGTATTGAATCCTTCCAGATGTCCTCTTGATTATTGCACAATCCCAGTCTGGATCATATTTCCAGGCCATAATCCTGTGGTCTTCCACAGAACTGGGAGTTGTGATATGATCATACAGCTGTACGAGAGTTGATTTCTTCTCGGTAATCTCTCGAACAGTTGTTCCCAGAGGCCATACTTTTCCGGGGATCACTGCCCTTGGCTCTCTGATCAGTGTTTCTTTTTCCTTGTGCTGATCTTTTGGTTCAACTGTTATTGGATCAGCAGCACGTTTACTTGGTTGTTCTTTTGGATGTGGAGCAGTGGTTCTGAACTTCACACCAGTTTCTAATTCCACCTTCATTACATGCTCCATCATCCTTCGAAGTTCTCCAGTGGTTCTACCTTTAAGCTCATGAGGTTTGTAGTTGTGGCCCTGTAACCAGCAAGTCATATTGTACTTGGTAAGTTTGGCTGTGTCACAGTGCCCCAGCTCCTTCTTGATCTTCTCCAATGACTGAAAGGTTGTAAAGGCTTCATAATCACAGTTTGCGATTATGAACCTTGCAAACTCAAATTCTTTCAGAGCATTCTTCATTTCAGAAGTGTTCATCCTCTCAACCATGTCATATGGAAAACCATGGTTGATGAGGGTCATAAACATGCTAGAATCAGGCCTCTCTTCCATGATGTCTGCTGTTGTTAGAAGGTCATCGGCCTTTCCACCCTTTTCTCCAGTGGGGGACTCAATTCCTGTCAGTTCCTCCCACTCTTTCTCACTGTCATCATCATCTCTGGATGATACCTTCACAGTAGACACATCTACTGAAGGTGTAGGTGCAGGGGATGGAAGTTTTGGTTTTCTTGGAGAGCTTTCATCTTCAGGTTTCTTTTGAGTTGCTCCCATGTATTTTCTTTTCCGGGTGTATGAAATCATTTGCTTAGCAGCTTCACCCGACTGTTTTGGTTGATCAGTACTTGGGGCTTCTTTTGTTTGCAGAGCAGATATTTTCTTTTTCAGCTCTTCTATTTCTGCATCTTTCTTTTTGATCAGTTCAGCTTTATCATTTTGCTCAGTCTTTAAAGAAGCCTCCAACTCTTGTTCTCTTTGCAACAATGCATCAATGACCTCATTGTTGCTTAGAGCATCTTCTCTCAGCCATTTTAGTCTAGCATCTTTCTTCATCAGCTCTTCATCTTTTTCTTTGATTACACCTTTCAGCTCTTGAATTCTTTCTTTTCGCTTATTTGATTTGAGTACTAACTTGTTGTACTCAGCAACCAAATAGCTTTTGCTGACAGGAATGTCTTTGTCACTTAAATCATCTTCATGGTATGCAATGACATCCTCATCAGATCCTTGTACTTCCCCATGCTCATCAGCAATTTGTTCATCTTTCAATGAAGATATGGGCTCAGTATGTGCTGATGAAGCATGTTCTTCTGTGTGTGTGGGTGAGATAGGAATAGTGCTGGCTTGAGATAATATCTCTGTGTCTCCTGAGTGTACAGAGTGTACGGACTCAGTTATCTCAAAAGGTTCGGTTCCAGCACTTTCCGGGGATGGATGTTTTGGTGATTCCGTTGGTGGTTGTACAGGGGATTGAGCTTGTAGTGGAGAGAAAGGTTGAGTGTGATTTGATGATGACAGAGAAGGTGATGATGATTGTTGTTTGGCTGGAGATGTTGGCTCAGTGCTTTTGGTGGATGATGAGGATATTAGTAGGGGTGATTGATGTTGATGAATTGGGGAGGTTTGTTGGGTGTTCAAGCTTGTTGGTGATTGTGATTGTTGAGGGGGTGTTTGGCTAGGTGTTTGATGTTGGAGTGGTGGAGTTTGGGTTGGTGATTGAGATGCTTGTGCAGAATCAGCAGATGATTCTGCTTCATCTGCCCAAGCCAACTCTTGTGGCAAGTCTGCTTGAGGATCTACTACATGCGCGAACATTGGCATATCTTGACCCTGATACTTTCCACTAAGCTTGTTTAGCACAGATTTGCTCAAGTGTGCTTGAACAAACACATCGCCAACTTTGTCCAACCCTGGTAGTTCTGAGTTGCTCACCAGTTGCAGGAATATCGGGAACATGTACATCTTGTCATTCTTCTGCAGTTTGACTTGTTCACTCAGACAATTGAAGATGTATTTGGTGTAGTTATAAATTCTCCCCTCGAATATCCCAATGATCCCAGATGATATGTGCCTAGAGAATCTGTCGAGTCCCGACTTCCTGTTTGACATGCATTTCAGGTAGATGTGGCACAAGAATCGGTATGGTTTGCACAGCCTACCCTTTTTGATTTCCCCTTTCTCGTAATCTCCATCATACCCCATCAGGTTGAATATTTTCTCAATGTATTCATTCTCGAATACATTGGGGTGACCTATCTCTCTATCACCCAGTTCCAAGCATCTTCGTAAGGTGCTTTCAGTGATTCGTAGACATTTGTTTCGAATCTCAGCCACAATTACTTCCTCATCACCTTGTTCTTCAACTCGTGCTGAGTTCCATAAATCGATTATGTGCGCCTGATGGATCACAGGCTCAGCCGTCAAGGCGTAGAAGAGCCTTGATCGTCGGAGATATCTTATGATATCTCGACATCCTTCTGCCGCAGGATCATCAGCGTTTAAGAACGCGCACAAATTATGTTCTTTAGCGAATCAATTATCCATGTGTAAAGAAAATCAAGTTAGAAAACATGCAGTTGAATCGTTTCAATGGCAATAACCGATTAATCAGTTTCGTACTGATATTTAAGACATGATTTACCTTCGCAGTAACAGTGATTGATTACTGGATAATGTTGATAATGTGTTCTTGGAACAGATATTTTGAAATTTTGGAAAAGAGGGAAAATGGGCGATTTTCTAGGTTAAAAGTGAAAAAGTGCTCTGTAAAAATATCAGAAACCTTATTTATAGGCGAACACATTAATTTCTTTTATTAGTTATGTTCTTTTATTAATTATGTTGGGCCCACTCCCATTCATTCCTATCCGCATACCAAGTTTGTTTAGAATGCATTATTTCTTCCGCAGAACATCTGCGGAACCTTGACATCTGCGGATGTCAACATCTGCGGAACCTTACATCTGCTGATGTCAACATCTGCGGAACCTTACATCTGCGGATGTCTTAACATCTGTGGATGTAAAAGTTCAATGCATTTGTTTTGCTGCTGAATCAGAAATCACATAATACTTCTACAGAAGAGAGGTATTACTGAAACTTCTGCGGAACATAAAAGTTTGTAAAACTTTAAATGTATGATATCTACTGAGTAGAATCAAATGTTGATGTTGGACATTGTTGACTTTATTTGCATGGCAATTAAGTACAGGAAAGCAAGTTTCCTGTATCCTGCATTCAAGTTAGTGCTCAAGTTCCAATTCCTTCAAAGTAATTCAGATCAATTATCAGCTTTTATTGTTTTTCATGCATGAACTACTCCCCCTAAATTTATGATTAATGTGAGACTGTTACATTTATCATAAATTTAAGTTGTAAACAGGCATGACAGGCATATGACAGTCTAAGTGAGAGTAAGTCAGTGAGAAGGACAATTAAACATCTGGCTTAAACAAGTACATGCATGCATATATATATAGAGGGATCATACTATAACTTGGCTTCGGCTGATGTTGATTAGTTGATTCAACACATACCTGATTGCAAGTATATAGATCCACTTAAATTCAAACATGAGTATTGTATCAACTAGGCATGCTATTTATCATGTTGTGAAGTTTGTTAATCAGTAGCAATCATGAGTCCCACAATCAATTATCATTAGAGTATGTCTTCCGTAGGTGAGGCAAATCACTACATTCCACACTTAATGACTATGTACATTAAGTTATAAGTTCTATCTTGAGACATATTAAAGTCTCATGAATGCTTTGATGTTGAAGCTCTTTGACTTGATGTGCAATGGATCACAAGTGATTCCTTTTTAGAGCTGAAATATGATCTTCATAGTCACCAGGTCTTTACTTTCGTAAAACAGAGGTGAACTTTAACCCAGGTCTTTGTTTACACAAAACAAAGGGAGAATGAAGATCACACTTGTTAATCACATTCCCAGGTCTTTGTTCACACAAAACAGAGGGAATATAACTTTGCAAAGATAGAAGATTATAAAGTATTTTACATAGTGTGCTTGTGCAAGTGATTTGATCACATCAGGAGGGAACATACCTTCCTGATTCTCAAATGGAATCCTCACAAACAGTTACCTGATGCTTTTAGTTTGGCATGCTCTTAGCTTTGTTTCCACTCAAGATGAACCTACTCACATATCAGTATGATATAAGTCAGATTGAGGTTTTGTTTAATAGCCAACTATAGTCTACTATCATTTCCCTAATATAATGCATGTGTAGATGTTCTATCAGACACCTAAGTTATCCTTAATGATTACTCTGCACAAGGTCAGTCATATGCTTTTGTTGATTTATTCTAAGTTAATCATCCCTAAAGATTCTATCAGAAAATTAAATCTAACAGGATCAAATGCTTTAGTGAACAGATCAGCAAGCTTAGTTTAGTTTAGTTTCATTCATTTTGGATGTAATAGGACAAATGTTAGATAACTTTGATTTATGTAAGTAATAGTTTAGTTTCGCTCTAACCCAGTGAATCTACTAGCGAATCTACAGATTCGCTAGTAGTCAGCTGAAGAAGGTCGCCCGGCGAAACTGTTGCTCGCCGGGTGAACTTACCAGTTGGTCAGGGTAGATTCGCTGTAGCGAATCTACCAATGAATTTGAGTCTGGTTATATATATGCAGTTGATGTATCTTTGGCAGGAAGTTTTGCCATACCTAATTGAGAAATACTTTTGCATTACTGTGTCATAGCTCGTTTAAGGCTGGAATTGTGTTTGTTTTGTTATCTTTGAGCCTTGTTTATTGATATTGATTGAGTTTGGATCATATGGCTACATATTGAAACTCTTTTCTTCATTTTTGCACTGTTTGATTCTGTATTCTTGAGATATCATTGTGATTATCATCTCAATAGCACGTAAATCGATCACCAATGGACCAACAATATGGTATCAGAGCCTTTGTGCTCTTGATTTGTTGAGTTTTTGGGGTTTTGAGGTGTTTTTGAAGAAAAGTCACTGTTTCATTCGATTTGCATCATCAAAGGGTGTTTTACTCATAGAAATTCGTAGAAAAACCATTGCTCAAGTAGTAAGGAGACATCCCAATCATCCAATCACTAATTCATAGCGATTTGGATGAGTTTAGAGTGATTTTCAGACCAAAAAGTGCTGTTTGTTCATCAGGCGAATTTAGTGCTCTTCCAGCGAATTTGTGACTCCCCGAGCGAATCTATTTTCTCTGAGGCTTTTTTTTTTTTGCGAATCTGCAGTCATTGAATGAAAGTTCACCTTTGTTACCTTATTCTCAAGCGAAGATACCGTCGAATTTACCACTAGAACGAAAGTTCTACTAGTTCTGCGAACTTGTTCAGCGAACTAGAGCTGCAATAGCACTGATTCGAGCGAATATGCTGTTGGTTTGCCTAGCGAATTTACATCTTTTCAGCGAATCTAATTTCTGATTCCATCATGTCTACTTCAAGTGTGAATCTGACTGATATGGAGTGCGTTCAACCAAACAGGCCACCGAGGCTTGTCAACGGAGAGAATTTTGAGGAATGGAAACGGTGCTTGAAAGCTTTCTTCTTCTACACTGATCATGGTCAGTAGGAATCTATCACTAACGGACCTCACCTACCAACAACAACTGTCGGAGCTATCACTTCACCAAATCAGGATCCTAGACTTATACTGAGATTGACATCAAGCTGCTCGATCGCGACAAGAAAGCTCTTGGAGCTTTGATTCTGTGCCTACATCAGGATATTTATAACAGGTTTGCTGAGCACACTACCGCTAAGGCATTGTATGATGCCTTATGTGAATTTTGTGACAGGAACGAAGATCTGAAGAAAGACAAGAAAGCTCAGGCTCAGAAGGAGTTTAACTCATTCGTGGGATATAAGCATGAGACACTTACTGATATAACAAACCGTTTTCTGTCAGTTTCAAGCAACCTGAAGAAGTATTATGAACAGCTTGGAAATCATGAGCAAGTGAGTAAATTGTTAGACTCTCTTCCTGCTCAGTGGAGTCTGCAAATCAAATTACTCAAACAAGAAAGAAATTTTGTTGATTACAAATTGATGGATGTAATCAACAAGTTAAAGTCATTTGATCTTGATGTGAAGAGAAGAGAGTATAATCAAACCATGATGTCTCCCAATGTCCCTCCTCAAAACGCTGCATTGATTTCATCCGCAACAAACTCTAACTATTATGGTGCAGCTTGTGGGAGTTCATCTGGTAATGGTGGCTTTGCTAACTCTGGGTATGGTAAAATTGTTAACTCAGGAAGTGGTTGTAAGGATGCTGGGTCAAGTTCAAATGCCTTAGTTTCTACTCAAATTCCACACGATACTATGGCACTGTTTGGATTATTTATGCACAGTTATGAGGCTTTGGTGGCTGGAGAATTGAAAGGTCGTGGTATGATAGTGGAAGATATGTATCAGGTTGATCCTGATGACCTTGAAGAAACCGACATTCAGTGGCAAATGGCCATGCTTACTCTTCGTGCCAGGAGGTTCATGGAAAGAACTGGGAGGAAAAATTTTGGAAACCAGAGTCAGAACAATGCTCTAGGATATGACAAGTCTAAGCTAAGATGCTTCAATTGTAAGCAGCTTGGTCATTTCAAAAGAGAGTGTAGTTCTCCCATTGTAAACAAACTTCATTTTAAACAATTTACAATTGTTGACAAGTTTGGCAAGCCCAAGACCATATCGGCTTGGGTTACTAACTTACCTTAAATTTTTGTGAATGCAGGTACGCCCGCGGAGACCAATCAACTCATGGTATGTTGACAGTGGGTGTAGCCGGCATATGATAGGCAATCAAGCCTTGTTGCAAGACTTTAAGTTAAAGGACGGCACTCATGTTGCTTTTGGAGGAGATGCAGGTGGAAAGATAACAGGAGAGGGAACAGTGTCCAATGGGATTATAAGTTTTGATAAAGTCAACTTCTGTTCACAGTTGAACTTTAATCTTTTAAGTGTATCCCAAATTTGTGATAAATCTTACTCTGTTCTTTTTGATGAATCTCACTGTTATGTCTTGAAACCAGGTTTTAGATTAGCAATGACTGGGTGATAGTTAAAGCTGCTAGAGACAGAGATGTATACAAATTGGATATGTCTCAAGTGGATCCTGCAACTAAAACTACCTGCCTGATTGCTAAAGCTTCAAATGATGAAAGCCAGCTTTGGCATAGACGTCTTGGTCATTCCAACTTCAAAAACATGAACAAGCTTGTAGCAGGAAATCATGTTATTGGACTTCCTTCCAAGAAGTTTTCAACTACTGATCACTGCTCAGCATGTCTGAAGGGAAAACAACATAGTGCGTCTTATAAGTCCAAGCTGATAAACTCAAATACCAAACCACTCCAGATGTTACATATGGACCTTTTTGGACCAACTAATGTTAGGAGTATTGGTAGAAAATCTTATTGTTTAGTCATCATAGATGATTATACAAGATTTTCATGGGTTTTCTTTCTTCACGCTAAATCTGAAACTGCAGATCTTCTAAAAGAATTTATTAACAAAGTTGAAAATCAACTTGATCAAAAAGTAAAAATAATAAGAAGTGATAATGGAACTGAATTTAAAAATGCTAACATTGATTTGTTTTGTGCAGAAAAAGGGATAGTTCATCAGTTCAGTGCTCCCAGAACTCCACAACAAAATGGAGTTGCTGAAAGGAAGAACAGAACTTTGATTGAAGCTGCCCGTTCTATGTTAGCTGATGCTAAACTTCCAATCACTTTCTGGGACGAAGCAATATCCACAGCATGTTTTGTTCAGAACAGAATCTTGCTTGTTAAAGATAAAAAGAAAACTCCATATGAGTTATGTTTGACAGGAAACCAAACATAAATTTTTTAAAATCATTTGGTTGTCCCGTTATGATTCTTAATTCAAGTGATCATTTAGGAAAATTTGAAGAAAAAGCTGATAATGGATTTTTCGTTGGATATTCATCTGTTTCAAAAGCCTATCGAGTGTATAACTCTAGGACAAACACTATTAATGAAACATTCAACGTTAAATTTTTGGAAAATTCTTTTCCATCAGTTTCAAATGGTCCTGCATGGTTATTTGATTTGGATTCTTTGTCAAACTCATTTCAGTCTAACTTGTTTAATCAATCTGATGATTTTTCAGGTAAGAAGAACTCAAGAGGAGATCTTGGATCTTTCAGTGATGATTCAGATTCTGATGATTCAGATGATGCTCGTCCAGATTATCCATTTTTTTCATTTGTCAAGGATTCAACAATCCATTTCCATGACAATGTTCCTGATTCTCCAGCTTCAGATCATTCTGTTTCAGCTGCTCAAGAAGCATCACAACCAATTCCTAATGATGGTACAGAAATTGGACATCCTGAGTCTGGCACATCTTCTATCTCTGGAGATGCAATTGATCAAAGTAACTTTGATTACTTTCTCAATTCACCGACTCAAGTACCAAATTTCACACCACATTCTTCTACCTTATTGCAACAGCTCTCCAATCTGAACCAAACAAATCTTGATGTTACTGTTCAAGGAAATGAGATTCCGATATCTCGTATCCACCGGAACCATCCAACATCACAGATTATTGGTCCTCTGAATGAAAGAACTACTAGGAGTAAATCTGAACATGCAAATGTTTGTTTATACTCTTGTTTCCTTTCTCAGACTGTTCCTAAAAATGTCACCGAGGCATTACAGGACAATGGTTGGATTGAAGCTATGCAGGAAGAACTTCTACAATTTCGAAAACAAGAAGTGTGGAAGTTGGTGGAATTACCTGAAGGAGAAAATGCCATAGGCACCAAATGGTTGTTCAGAAATAAAACTGATGATCGTGGCATTGTAATCAGAAACAAATCAAGACTTGTTGCACAAGGATACACACAGGAAGAAGGAATTGACTATGATGAAGTATTTGCTCCAGTTGCAAGACTCGAATCTATTCGTGTTTTCCTGGCTTATGCATCATTCATGAAATTCAAGGTGTATCAAATGGACGTAAAAGGTGCATTTCTGTATGGTCCAATCACTGATGATGTGTATGTTAAGCAACCTCCGGGCTTTGAGGATGCAGAATTTCCACATCGTGTGTATAAGCTTAGCAAAGCTTTATATGGACTACATCAAGCTCCTAGAATTTGGTATGAGACATTATCTCAACACTTGATCCAACATGGATATACAAGAGGGAAAATCGATCCAACTTTATTCATAAAGAAGGATAATGATGATCTCTTATGTGTACAAGTGTATGTAGATGATATCATATTTGGTTCTACCAGTCCAACTTTGTGCAAAGAATTTGAAGAAATTATGAAATCTCGGTTTCAAATGAGTTCTATAGGAGAAATCAATTTCTTTCTTGGATTACAAGTTCAACAATCTGCAGATGGTATTTTATCAATCAGGAGAAATTTGTTGATAAACTCTTGAAGAAATTTAAACTGCATGATTGTCAATCCATAAGAACTCCAGCTGACGTAAACACCAAGATTGAACCTGATCCTAAAGGAAAATCAGTAGACCAAACATTATACAGATCTATGATTGGTTCTTTGATGTATCTTACTGCATCAAGACCAGACATAATGTATGCTGTTTGTGTCTGTGCAAGGTATCAATCAGACCCGAAAGAATCTCACTTAATTGCTGTCAAAAGAATATTCAGGTATCTCAAAGGTAAACCAGCCTTAGGGCTTTGGTATCCTTATGAAGGTAATTTTGAGTTACATGGATATACAGATAGTGATTATGGTGGATGTTGTCAAGATAGAAAATCTACTACGGGTGGGTGTTAGTTTCTTGGACCCAGATTAGTTTCATGGCAATGTAAGAAACAAACAAATGTTTCTGTCTCAACTGCAGAAGCTGAGTACATAGCTGCATCCGCAGGATGTTCTCAAATCCTTTGGTTACAAAACCAACTGCTAGATTATGGGTTCAATTTTCTTAAAACACCCATTTACATTGATAACACTGCTGCTATGTTCATTACAGCTAATCCAGTTCAACACTCAAAAACAAAACATATCGAAATTTGATATCATTTTCTAAGAGATAATTCTGAAAAAGGTTTAATCATTTTGATTCAAATAGCAACTGAAAAACAGTTGGCAGACCTATTTACTAAAGCTTTTCTACCAGGAAGGTTTGAGTACTTAGTGGAGTCAATTGGCCTTATTAACCATGTGTAAACCTGGTTACAAATTTGAATCTTTTCATGATCAAATACTTTCCTAAATCTAAAAATTTTCATAAGAATAACTTTTCATAGTTATTTGCCTGATTGTTTGTGTGTGTGTGCTTTCTTTTATAGAAAAACAAATACAAAAGTAGAAAACCCCAAAATCAAATAGAAAAATATAAATCAAAAATCCAAAAAAAAAAAAAATATATAGAGTGCTTTTCATTTTTCATTCTTTATTTTAGGAATGAATCTGTTTTGCCTTCTGTGAGAAATGATAGTACATTAGTAAGATCAGTTACATACTTCACTCGCTAATAAAGTCTGACATGATCAGGAATTGTTGTGTAGACACTATCATGCTAGTATACTGAACAAGTAAATTCTTGTGATTTCCCACATCCATATGCTTGTTTGTGTATTCATCTAAGCACATTTGAGTGTATTAGCTTATCAGATTGACTGCTTGTTAAGCTACTCCTGCTCACACCTAATGGTAATGTGACTAATCATGAGATCTGTTACAAGCATCATTTACTTCTCTGTTATGAGTCATCATAGACCTGAAGTACCGAGATATCCTCTGTTGTAAGTCATTACAGACCTGGATATTCTCATTTGATGCAAAAGATGCCAATGTGCACAACCCATTCAAAAGGATGGTTAGAGTTGATCAAATGGTTATCCATGATCATTCTCTGTTAAATTAAGTAACATGAACTCTGATTATGCATATTTGTTAGGTAATAAGTTGAGAATAAGTGCTTTCTTACATGTCTTGATGATGGTTGATCCTCTTTGTCTTGGTATGAGTCACATCTTGTCATACACCTCTACCATACTCATCCAAGAATTGAAAAAGTAAGTGAGCTGATAGTTTATGTCAAAAACACTCATTTGCTGTCCTTAGATCTTGTGTCTCCTTTGCTGTGATAATCACTGACCTGGAACACACTTGATCAGGATTTAATCATTGTCTATGACTATCCACACAATTTTTTTTATTTTAATGTATGATCTTATCTAATATGATCTCACTGCAATTAAAGATTCTAGTGTGAATATTAGATTTTTATTCTGCTTTAATTTTGATTTTATGCATGTTTTCTTGTGTGCAGGCAATATAACAAAGTTAAGTATGATATTCTTATGATCAATTAATAAACTTCTAAGTTTGTGAAACTTAAAAGTTTAGGGGGAGTAATAATCCAGTAAGAATATTCTCAAAAATCAAAATGAAAATGATCATGATTGAATTGAACGGATGATGCTTTAATTTCAAAGTATGTGTGTGTTTATCAAATGATAAAATGATCTCATAATTGTTAGAAAGGAAAAGCTTCTTTGAAAAGTTTAAATCAAGACAGATGTTGAAATATTTGGTTGTTCATTTTGAAACTAAGATGAAGGGTCAAACTTGTAAATAGTTAAAATTTGAGGGTTAAAAATGAAAATTTGAAACTTTAAGGGTCAAAAATGAAAATTTGAAACTTTAAGGGTCAAAAATGAAAATTTGAAACTTTGAGGGTCAAAAGTGTAAATTTGAAACTTTGAGGGTCAAAAGTGTAAATTTGAAACTTTGAGGGTCAAAATGTAAAAATATGCAATATTGTTTGAATATTAGTATGAAATATTACTAATTTGTTTAAACAGTGTGCAGGTGGAAGACTTGAAAAATTACAAGTGAATGTGGACATTTCAGATTTATTATACGACTAATAGTGCTAATGCTACTGAAAAATTGCTTATGCTACTGAAACAGTACTCATGCTACTGGAACAGTTCTTATGCGACCAACAGTGCTTATGCGACTAACAGTTCTCATAAGTCTGAAATAGTTCTCATACGGCTAGACTAATGTGTCTAACAGTGCTAATACGACTGTTGTACAGTGCTCATATGTCTAGATACTTGGTGAAATTTTTGACCTAATGAGTCTGAATGATCCTAAAACGACCAACAGTACTCATGAGTCTAAAATTTTTATACTTAGTATAAATAGAACACTTGTGATATTCATTTCATTCTAAATTCAAAAACCCTCACAAAACCCTCTGAACTCTCGAACTTTCGACTTTCTTCGAACAAAAACCCTATTCATCGATTGTATTCACTTCGAACAAAAATTTCCGATTGATTGATAGTATTCGTGTGATTGTGAATGTAAGTAAATGAATCATTTTCAACTGATTTCATTTGAAATGAAACATTTTGATGGTCGTACGATCCCTGTGAGTCGTATGAACCCTAACACTTGAAACATCACAGAGTTCTTCAAATCGAGAGAAAAATGAAAAAAAATTGATGATTGATTCGTGTTCATTTGATGATTTCGATCATTATATTAGGTTAATCTTGTGATAATCTGATGTTTGATTGAATTTTTGGTTCAGGGTCTTCGATGAACACTCTCGGGGATGTTGAACTGATTGAAGAAGATGAATAGTTTCAAAATTTTCAAAATAAAATAAAACAAAATTCAAAATAAAATCAACATTGATACAAATCATCATCTCAGGAATTTAAGAGTTTAATAAAGTGATATAAGATTTCATAAACAGAAGTGTTAAAATGCTAATCAAAAACAATCTTGAAAATTCATCATTTTTCAAAATTAAGTGTTTACACTTAAAATTAAAATTCAAGTTGTTTTCAAAATTCAAATTAAATTTAACACATCAGTTTATAAGTTCTTAAATCATCATTATTTTAAACTCACAATTAATCATTTGCTTCAAAATACACATTGTCTAACATCTTTGTTCTTAAATTTTGCAGATGGCAGAACTGAAATTTGTACCTAAGCATAATATTGTTGCATTTTTGAATGATGAAGTTCAAGATGCTTTCTCGTATGAAGAAATGATCAGATTTCTGCTAAGAACCAAATATGTTTATGCCATGTGCTACCAAACAGTAATCTATGACAGGCTTATCAGACAGTTTTGGAATACAGCTCAGGTTGAAGTTGAAGATGGAAGAAAATTTGTAAGGGGCTTTATAACCAGAGATAGAATGATAGAAGTATCCGAAGATTCTATCAGAAATGCTCTGAGATTGGGAGAAAATGATCCAGAAGATAGATGTGAATTTTCTTTTGATGAATGCAGAGAAAGTTTTATGGCTATGGGTCACCCTGATCAGTTTCCCAAGAAACAATTCTTTCGAGCAAGAGTTTATAATCATTGGAAGCTTCTGTGTTATATCTTCCAACATTGCTTGTCCAAAAGGAGTGCTGGTTGGAATTCATTTCCTGTGGACATAGCTTCACCAATTGTTGCTGTTGCTACAAACAGAAGATTTAATATGTCAAGATGGATACTGAATGGCTTTGTATTCAATTTGGAAAAAGGAACAAGGCATAAATACTTAATGTATCCAAGATTCCTTCAAATGATTATTAATGAGGAATATCCTGACATTCATGTGTATGGTGTTGGTGGAGATCGATTGGAGATGGAAAATATGTCTGAAATGACATATAAAAAGTTATCAATGATAACAGGTGCTCAAAATGTACCTATGTTTGATTACATGTTAAATGTAGCAAATGATGAGGTTGACATTAATGTGGAGCATTATCATTTGATAGAGGGAGAACCAATTGATCCTACTGATCTTATAGATGAATTTCCTTTGGAAGAAGATGATCAAGATGATGAAGATGATCAAGATGATGATAATGATGATCAAGATCAAGAAGATGATCAAGATGATGATAATGATGATCAAGATCAAGAAGATGATCAAGATGATGATAATGATGATGATGGTGATGAAGCTGAAACTCATCAGGATATAATTCATGAATCACCAAGTTCTGAGCATGAGACTGAAGCTCAAAATGAAGATGAAGATATAATAGGTGATGAAGTTCATGAACAAGAAAGTGAGCATGAAGCAGTTGATGATGTAGATGCTTTCATCATTGATGAAACTGCTCATGAAGAAATACATGAAGAGGAACAAGCTCACTTTGAGAATGAACAAGAAATGAATGTTGATGATCAAATCTTTGATTATGAGTTCATTGAGACATTTCAAATTCATCAAGATATACCTGTATCTAAAACTGATGTGGCAGTTCAAACTGAAGAAATTCTTGATGTTGATGAACTCGAAAGCTTAAAAGTTGATAATAAAGCAAAAGAAAAAGAGATTGAAGAATTAAAAGCAGAGCTTGTCTTGTTGAAGAAAGCTAATGAAAAATTGAAAGAAGATGGTTTGTCAAAAGATGAAAAGATTGTTGGGTATGCAAAAGATAAAGAAGATGTTATAAAAAATTTTGAGGTTATGATCAAAGATTATGATTTGCTGGAAGAAAAATTCAAGAATATGTCTGAAGAAAATGAAAGATTGAAGGAAGAATTAACAAAGTTAAAAGAATCAGCAAAGCCCTCCTCTCCAGAAATTGTGATTAGTGCTGAAAACATTCCAATTGATATTGAAAAAGTATCTGAAAGAGAGAAAGGAAAGAGGAAATTAGATGAAGCTGATGTTGAAGTTATATCTGAAACTTCCGCAAAAGTACAAAGAGTTGAAGAACCTATTGAAAAAGAACATCAAGAGAGTCAAGAGCAAATGAGTCAAGATAAATATGGTGCTCTTGAAGATTTAGAAGAAGAATTTAATGATGACTGGTATAATGAGGTTTTGGATGATGAAGATGTGATTGAAGAGATTGAAGATCCATTTTTAAGAGATTTTGATCAAAGTTATGATGATATACCCATAGATTTTGAAGAAAGATATCAGTATCTTATAAAGATGAAGTATAACAGAGTGTTTTTAGATGGTTTGACTGTTTCTCAAATAAATGATGAATATGAGAAGTGTTTAGCTGCTGAGTCTTATGCACCAGTTGATCCAAACGAAATAAGTTTAGAACATGGTGAATGGGATAGAAGACAGGAGAGCATAAATGTTGAGGAAATTTCTAGTTCTGAATTGCACCATCCAGATCCAAATGAAATGAGTATAACTGCTTTAAGATCTTGGTTGCAAGCTAGAAATTATCCATGGAAAAGACTGAAGAGATTCCAAGGAGAATCGTTGAGAAATTTAGTCAAAAGCTTTCAATTGACTGAAAAGCAATCAAATAAAATGATCATTCTAGATACTGATAATCCTCAGTATTTGGATATTACAAAAAGAACACGAATGTTAAAACCTCAAGAAATCAAGCAGATGGCTCAGAAATCCAATGTGATTGAAAGAAGGAAAGAATTGATGAGCATGTTTCCACAAACAGAGAAACAAGTATACAAAGCTTCTTCTGAACAAATTCAAATTTTTGACAAGTCAAGATCAACTGGTGATCTAGTGAGAAATGTTTTGCAGAGAGGACAATCTGTTGCTGAGCTTTTAAATGCAATGATTGCTCCAGATTTTACAAATCAAGTCAAAATTATAGCATGGAAGTATGATGAGATATTTGATGCATTTTTGATAAAACGAGTAAATGCTGTGTGTGATGTATATCACTTCTACTCTAGCATCATTAAACTTCCAGTGCAAGACTTGAAGGAGTTGAGTAAGCTTGAATTGATAAACCCTACTGAATCAAAACGAGGTTCAATGTTTGTAGAACTTTTGAAAAGAGGACTAGCAAGGACAAATAACTTCCTTGAAACAAGATGTGATCAAGAAGACAAGGAGTACTTTGCTTTTCTCAAGAAAAACAAAAATTGAGAGGTTTACAATCAGAGGAGGAACATTTTATGATTGAATTTTCAGATAAGTATTTCGAGAAAGTAACTTCTCCGGGTTTGAAGGTTATAGAAGGAAATCAAAAGTCAAAACCGATTTTGAGATGGTTTTATAATACATCAACTTTTGAGTTGAAGTTGGTCCGAAATCTCACAAATTGGGATGAGGACTTGATTTCATTGTTTGGAACTTTTGAGCTAAAACTTTTACACCCGAGTTATATTTCATTCTTGTCTGTATAGAAGTTTGAAAAAGTGATTCCTGAGATTGCAGAACAAGATAAGAAATACTTCATCTCAATCATTAATGTAATGAATGCTGCAATGGAGCGAATTTCATTGAGAAAGGCTCTTGCATATGCAAATATAGTAAAAAGAGATATAAAAGACATTGAATTTATGAGAATTTCTCGAAAAGGTGTTTTAGAAGTGTACTGCAAAGAAAGTAAACATCCTATAGAGTTATATGCTAATGTTGATATAGCATGTCTCTCTAAGGATACATTGGAAAGAATGAAGATGTTAGAGATCAATACAAATGACTCAAAACCAGAACAAGCAATGCTTGCTGGTAAATTCAAGTCATCAATTGATAATGCATTGAGGGAGATTGACATGTATAAGCAAAAGCCAATGTTTAAAGAAAAAGAAGAGCCCGAGGATTTCATTGCAGATTGAAGATAGAAGATTCAAGGAGAAAAGAAAACGTCAAAGGATGCTGAGAAGAAATGAAGACAAAGTCAAGATCAAGACAAAAGAAGAAAAAGAAAAGGATGGAGCTGAACAGAAGACTGAAGACAATGTCAATCTTAGGGGGAGTATTGTTAGGTCCCTTAAAAGATTAACATTTAGTCTTTTATTGTTTAGTGTCTATTTTTGTGTTTTATACTAGTATAGGGACTAGTTGTGTAAATTTAGTTCCTTAGGTCCTAGTATAAATAGCTTAGACGTAGTGTAGATAGTAAGTTTTTGCATATGTTTTATGAGAACTGCTTTCTATCACTTGTAATCGTCTTTGTAATCAATGGAATATGAATTTTGTTGATTTGTCTTGATTTGATTACAATTGATTGTATTTTGCTTTGAATTGTTCATATAATTGATACAGATTGCTCTAATTGATCCTATCAGAACTTGTTAATTCTGGAAACTCAAGAACCATCCCAGTCATAGATAAAGTTGAAGAAGCTAAGCCCAAGAAAGAAACTGCCCTGTTGACTAACTTTGACTGGAGTGCAGAAATTGAAGAATCAAAGGAGGAAATCAACCATGCACTGATTGTTGAGATAGTGGAGGAACATGCTCTTGATGATGGGGACATTTACAGTTTGATCCTTCCAAGGAGTTCTATGGTGAAGCTGATAATGAAGTTGATAGCAATGGTGAATCTATTGGGTCTGAAGCCATTCAAACGGTTAAGGAATGTGTAGGTGTGTATCAAGCTGTTGTTCAAGAAGAGATTGTTCAAACTGGTCTGGTATGTGAAGCTGTTAAGGAAGAGGTTAAGCTGGCTGGTGAAAACGAGGAGCTGAAAATGAAATCAAGGATTGAAGAAGCCAAGAGAGAAGCTGTGGAGGAGTACAAGAGGAACACTCCTTATTGTCAATGTGATCGTGCTCTCGCAGCAGAAAAACTGGTAATGGGTCTTCCTTATGAAATTGTTGAAGACATGTGTTCCTCTGCATGCAAAATTCGTTTGATTGGTATATATAAAGCTAATAGGTTGCTTATAATGAATGAAAATGAATTAAAGAAAACCAATAAAGAGCTTAAACAAAATGAGTCAAAGTATTTTGTTAAATTAAGAGAAGCCTTGAAAGAAAATGAACATTTAAAAAGGACACTTTTGGAAAAAAACTGTGAGGTTAACTATTTAACTGAACAAGTCACACTTGCTGAATTTGAAGTCAGAAAACTTAAAATAAATTAGAACAGTGGTCTCTTTCGAGCATGAAAAGGGAGGAACTATGCAAAAAACAAAGGGGGGCAAGGATAAAGACCGGTTTGGGTAATGAAAATGATGCATTGGTATATCCTCCACCTAGTACTTTCTGTTATTCTCCTATGCCCACTCCTCATCCATCAAATGAGTTGATACAAGAGATTATACAGAATGATACTAACAGCTTTGTTGCAGGTTTAGAAGGAGATAATTCTAAGGAGTTGCGAGAAGGATATGATTATGGTGGCAGTGTTGGTCTCGGGAGCTATAGTATTAATGATTTTAATTCCAAGAAGTCATTTGTAGACATTAGTTAAGTAATCATTTTGTGTCTTTGGATTCAAACTCTGGGAAATGTAATAGTAACTTAGGATGTTCTATTTCAAACACTCGTGATGATTTAAATGTTTTAAATTCTGCAGTTAATGTTAATGTGTGTATGAATGATGCAGCTCAACTTTCAGGTCATGTCTCTGAAAGTGAAACAAAAACTAATTGCTTTAACAAATTCTTCTCTCATCCAATCCCATCTTTTACACCAATAAGGATTTCTAAACCAAAAGGTAAAGAAACGTCTTCTTCCTCTGAAGATAACAAAGATAAAAGTGAACAAAAACCAGTTAAAGAGAATGTTATGACAGAGAAGTCAAACGAGTCATATGACTCGAACAGTGATTCAGATTCAAGATTGTCTGAATGTGATGAAGTAATATCTATTGATAGAGTTCCTTCATCAAATTGTTCCAAAACGAGGCTGAGATCCCATTGTTTTAGATGTGGAAAGGATGATCATTTAATTAAGCAATGTCCTATATCAAGTGGTCTTAATAAACAAAATAAATCCTTTGGAACTAGATTGACAGCTTTTGTACATGGTTTCTTTTGCAGAAAATCTGTTCCTCCAAGGCCTAAGTACACTAAGACTTGGGTCCCAATTTCAAAAGTCTAACCAATATTTTTTTATGACAGGAACATTCAGAGGCCGCTGTAAATAGTTATTGGCATGTAGATAGTGGATGTTCCCGCCATATGACTGGGTTGAAGGACCTGCTGACAAATTTTAGAATAATTGATGGTGGATATGTTGCTTTTGCTGGAGACATGTAACACCCGGAAAATTTTCTAATCGAGTCAAGTGATAGTGATGGGCTCGGATGAAAAACCATTTAATAAATATAAAATGGTTGCGGGTATTACACCGAGTTAACCCAACGGGTCACGAGTTTAACGAGTTTGGGGTCCCGGGAACGCCTGGCATATAAATAGATGGATCAGCTGAGCAACTCTCATTTTCACTCAAACGCCATTCTAGAGAGAGAAAGTGTAGAGAGAGAAAGTGTCGGATTGAAGCTCGGGTGGTCAAGAATCGAAGGCTGGTGTTTGTGGACTCCTAAACTACAAGAATCAAGGTAAGAAACGTATCTAAATTGCTGCATTTGGTGAAAAACCCGAGTTTGGGGTTTTTGGGTTTTAAAGTGGCAAAAATACCCCAAAACACACGTTTTAGAGTAAGAAAACGTGTAATGAGCTTAGATATAGCTTCCTGGATGATAATCCAAGGGTTTGGGTGGAAAGGATTGGATTTTTGGGCTGAAACGAGCTGATTCGTAAATTTCAGCTCGTTCTGCGAATTTAAGGTCTCGACCAGCGAAACTGTGAGTTCGTCCAGCGAAACTGGAAGGATTTACAGCGAAGTTACAGTTTCGCTACGGCGAAACTACATATTCGCCTTAGCGAAACTATAGTTTCGCTGATGACTATGCCAATGCCCAAGTTGACCTTAGATATTGCGAAACTAGGGGATTCCAACAAAAGTTGGGCGCTCGAGGTAGCGAATCTGTCCAGCGAAACTGGCAGAATGCTGCCCGGCGAAACTAGCAGCGAAACTGCTGATTCGCCCGGCGAAATTGCTGGCGAATTTACGGGCGAAACTACCTGCGAACTTAGCAGCGAAATTAGGCAGAAATTAACTCTTTTGAGTGTTAACTTATCTGCAGGCAGTGTAGTGTGACCCGCGACTTTAAGGCTTGATTGAGAAGCTGCTTGTCAAGCACAGGTGAGTTCTAGGACCCCTCATTTACTGATTTTAAATGATTTTTGGGGCTGGAACACATATAAACTTGTTTACTGACGTATGTATGTATGATCCATTTGGGTATAATGTTGTGTTATACATCTAAGGTATGATTGTGGACTCGACACGTTATGTAAGGTCCTAGTATGAGTCCCCACGGTCTTGGAGGGACAGATAGTGCTACTGCACCAGGATGACGCATAGTAAGTCCCGGATTAGGGAATGATACGGGAGTAAGTGCCTAGTGATGATTGATGATGTAGGCTATGTATGTACGAGGTTATGTATGACGATGATGATGATGCATGTATGATGTTATGTATGATGATGTACGTATGATGCTATGTATGATGATGTATGTATGATGTGTGTGTTCCTTATAAAATGTATGAATATCTTTCTACGACTTTACGTATTAATGAACGAACGAACGAAGTATTATGTAACGTAAAGTGAAAGATAACGAAAGAGGAACACGATGACGAATGCATGTATTAATGAATGAACGAATGATTAAAAGATGATGAATACATGCATTAACGAACGAACAAACGAAAGATGTCTTGCAAACATTGGATAAGGTTAACGGGTCCTTCTTAGTGATTGACCATATGTATGGTATCCCTACCGCTTACCTCTAGTACCGTGGCATACGTTTTGCTGTTCATTTAATGACTTCGGCCCGGTAGCTAATAACGTTCGGGGTATAGCAGATGGTAGTGGTACAAAAGATATCCAATGTGCAAGAAAAGATGTAACGGGGTCCTTGTCATTCGACCACAGTAATCATGGCTACGTGCCATGAAGTGGGTAAAGCCTGACAGGACCTAAACGAGAAGTGAAAGATAACGATGTATGACGAACGAACGAATGAACGAATGAGATAATAAAGATATTATCTACATGTATGTATGATGTATGATCACGTGTAAAGAATGAATGGTTTTAATATGAACAAAGTATGTTTATTATAAAACTAGAACTCACTCAGCAACGCTGACTTTTTATGTGTTTCCAGTTGGCAGTAGAGTTGCTGCGGATGGCACGAGGCGGCTACTCAGCTCTTTTGGGATGGCATTCTCCATTTGATAATGCTGCAACGTCATGCGTTGTGGGCCCATAACGCACGCAACTCATCACGTTGCATGCCATTACGAGATTTCTTGAGGATTCCCATAAAAGGGATTACTTAAGAAATCTTCTTTAATTTTGATAATGCTGCCACGCACTGGAAGTGCGTGTGCATAGCACATGTAACGAAATATGTTGCATGAGAGTGTCAAGAGTGTTCCTTAAGGGTTCCGATGCACGGAATTACTTAAGGAATATTCTTTAGTATAAAAATATAATTTTTATATTTTTGAACTTAATATCTTCTCTAGAGGTCGCTGTATGAACCTATGAGGAGAGACAAAGTAGAGAAAGCTGTATTTTGTAATCATGTCAATGATGTAATGACTTTTATGAATGAATGAGAATGCATATTTTACTAATTCCGCTGCGTTATTTTATGATTATATACATTATGTATGTTTTACGTGCGATGAACCACCAACCGTAAGGCGCCCGGGAGCTGGGCCTTACAAGTTGGTATCAGAGCAAAAGTTTAAGTAAAATGGGTAAATTTTCAAAAATAAACCTAAAACTTAAACTGAGAAATGGGACAGAAAGGGGATGAATGCCATCTGAGTAGCTGCGTGCCATCAGGTATTTTCTTAATGATAATCAAAGTTATGTGCGCGTGTAATGTGGTTTATGTGTGCTGTTAGATTTGGATACTGATGTAGTCAGTAAGGGTAATGCTTGGGGTGTGAAAAGTAGAGTAAGTGACTAATCACAACTGGCCACTGTAATTAGCAACTTACTGTACTTGACATAAACTGAGCTATTTCCTTGAATGACCGTGTTGGTATTTGAACCTTTCAGTGTGAGATAGAAGATGGTCGGTGGTAGATCATCTAAAGCCCCACTTGGTGGAGGCAGTGGCAGAAGTGGTGCGGAACCACGAGCCACAAGAGGAAGGCCTAGACAAGAGAAGAAGGTTCCTGAAGAACCTAATACTACTCCCTCGGGGGGAGTGGATGAGAGTGATGATTTGAGGGCCTCGGTGAAAGAGACAGTGATCGAGGAGGTGCACCAAGTCATGCAGACGATCTTACCGTCTGTAGTGACTGAGGTGATAAAAGCTGTACGCGAAGATGAGAGGCGAAGGAGGAATCGAGCCTCAGGGAGGCGACAACAGCAACAAGGGCCGGAAACGGTTCTTTCTGATGATGAAGAAGAGGAGGAGGAGGAGGTCGAGCGTGAGACAGCCCGGGGTTGTGACTACGGGAAATTTATGAGGTGCAAGCCCCCGACTTTTGATGGTTCGGGTACGGCTGCGGATGCTCACCAATGGGTGAGGGAAATGGAGGCGGTCCTCGATATCAGTGACTGCCAGGAGGATAAAAAGGTGAAGTTTGCTACCCATTCATTTACGGGGACGGCATTGTTCTGGTGGGACAATATTGTCCAGGCTGAGGGTAGCAGGACTATAGGGAAGATGAAGTGGGCTGAGTTAAAAAGGCTGGTGATTGAGGAATTCAGTCCTCGACGGGAAATGGACCGAGTTGAGAGAGAGTTTCTGCAGTTGGAGGCAGGGACGATGACCCACCAACAATACACTGCCAAATTCAACGATATGGCGCGGTTGGTCCCAGAGCAGGTGACGCCGGTGTCTCGAAAGATCAACCGGTATATTCAGGGGTTGCCAGCCGAAATACGTTGGCATTTGATTTCCGCTCGACCAAGTACTTTCAGGTCGGCGGTGGATTTGGCGGGGAGGTTGTACGATGAGCGAGCTGCATTGGTGAAGGCTGAGGGCAGTAAGAAAGGAGGTGGTGAGAAGGGTTGGCAGGCAAAGAGGTTTGGTCGAGGTGATACCTCGACAAGTAACAAAAAGGCAAGGGTAGACGACCGCCGAGTGGTCGCGAAGGGAGCAGGGATGAGGAAGTGTGGACAGTGTGGGAAAGAGCACTCGGGGGAGTGTAAGTGGGGATCCAACATCTGTTTCAAGTGTGGGAGGACTGGGCATATGGCCAAGGATTGCCGAATGGGCAAGTGTTTTAACTGTGGGGAAGGTGGTCATATGAGCAGAGATTGTAAGAAGCCGAGGGCTGAGGGCTCAGGGGAGAAGAAGACGGGAGGAGAAGCACCGAGGGCAAAGGCTAGGGCGTTCACCATGACGCAGGAGGAGGCTAGAACGGACCCTGACGTTGTGTCCGGTACGTTCCTAATAGACCAAATTTTAGCCTCTGTGTTATTTGATTCGGGTGCAAGTAGGAGTTTTATTTCTACTACCTTCTGTGCTAAATTGCCTGTTAGAAGTAAAAGCCTCGATAAGTCCTTTGAGGTAGAAACCGCTATTGGTAAATCCACTAGGGTTACGGATGTGATAGAAGGCTGTGCCATAGAATCAGAGGGCCATAGGTTTGCTGCCGAGTTACATGTGATGCCTCTAGGAGGATTTGATGTAGTGTTAGGGATGGACTGGTTAGCAACCTACGAAGCGAATATCGTGTACCGAAAGAAGATGATTAGACTGACGGCGACCGACGGAAGTCCGGTGACAATACATGGCGATCGAGTTACGACGATTCCGAAGGTGATCTCGATGGCGGTGGCGGGAAGGTGTATGAGGCGCGGATGTAACGCCTACTTATGTTATGTAAAGAATGTAGAGACGCCAACACCACAGCTATGCGATGTGCCAGTGGTGTGTGACTTTCCAGACGTGTTTCCCGAAGACTTATCGGGATTGCCACCTGACCGAGAGATCGAGTTCCAGATCGACCTGATACCGGGTGCCCAACCTGTCGCAAAAGCACCGTATCGCTTGGCTCCGACGGAGATGAAAGAGTTGATGGAACAGTTGCAGGAGCTACTGGATAAGGGTTTTATCCGACCGAGTATCTCACCTTGGGGTGCTCTGGTTCTGTTCGTAAAGAAGAAGGATGGTAGTATGAGGATGTGCATCGACTACCGCGAGCTGAATAAGCTGACGGTGAAGAACAGATACCCCTTACCAAGGATCGATGACTTGTTTGATCAACTTCAGGGTGCCAGTTGGTTTTCAAGGATAGATCTTCGATCGGGGTACCATCAACTGAAGGTGAAGGAGCAGGATATCCCTAAAACAGCCTTTCGTACGCGCTATGGTCACTACGAGTTTCTTGTCATGTCTTTTGGGTTGACCAATGCGCCGGCTGCTTTTATGGATTTGATGAACCGAGTGTGCCGACCAATGTTGGATAAATCAGTAATTGTATTCATCGATGATATCCTGATTTATTCGAGAAGTGAAGAAGAGCACGCCGGGCATATTCGGGAAGTGTTGGAAACGTTGGGAAGGGAGAAATTGTACGCCAAGTTCTCCAAGTGCGCCTTTTGGTTACGCGAGGTGCAATTTCTGGGTCACGTAGTGAATGCAGAAGGAATAATGGTGGACCCAGCAAAGGTTGAGGCCGTGATGCAATGGAAGTCACCGAAGACGCCAACCGAGATTCGCAGCTTCTTGGGGCTGGCGGGATACTACAGAAGATTTATTCAAGACTTCTCCAAGGTAGCCTCACCTTTGACAAAATTGACTCGCAAGGATGTAAAGTTCGTGTGGGGTCGAGAACAGGAGGACGCTTTTGAGGAATTGAAGACGAGACTGACACAAGCTCCTGTCTTGACATTGCCCGAGGGAAATGAAGACTTGGTGGTCTATTCGGATGCATCCTATTCTGGGCTGGGTTGCGTATTGATGCAACGCGGAAAGGTCATAGCCTACGCATCTCGACAACTGAAGACCCACGAAGTCAATTATCCCACGCACGACCTAGAACTAGCTGCGGTGGTTTTCGCGTTGAAGATTTGGCGGCACTATCTATACGGGACGAAGTGCACCATCTTCACGGATCACAAGAGCTTGAAGTACTTCTTCGAGCAGAAGGATCTAAACATGAGGCAGAGACGGTGGTTGGAGCTGATAAAAGATTATGATTGTGAGATCCATTACCACCCGGGCAAAGCCAATGTGGTGGCTGATGCCCTTAGCCGGAAGGAAAGGCCCGAGCCGATTCGGGTGAAGGCTTATCAGCTAATTATGACCTCTGACGTGATGACGCAGGTTAAGGAGTTCCAAGACGAGACTTTGAAGGAAGATCGTCTTAACTCTGAAAGGATGAGAGGTCTAGTTACAGAACTGGGTGAGAACACTCTTGGTGTTAAGACCCGATTTGGGCGAGCGTGGATTCCTCGGTACGGGGATCTACGTGGAAAGATCATGGATGAGGCCCATAAGACTCGATATTCCATTCACCCCGGCGCTACCAAGATGTACCAAGACATGAAGAAAGACTATTGGTGGCCGGGCATGAAGCGTGATGTGGTGGAATATGTGAGTAAGTGCATGACATATTCACAGGTCAAGGCAGAGCATCAGAAACCGTACGGGAAGATCCAACCGTTGGATATACCCGAGTGGAAGTGGGAGCACATCACCATGGATTTCATCACGAAATTACCACGTACCCCGAAAGGGTATGATGCTATATGGGTGATAGTTGATCGATTGACGAAGAGTGCCCACTTCCTACCGATCCGCGAGACGTATTCATCTGAAAGATTGGCGGATCTATTTATCAAAGAAATTGTAGCTCGTCATGGCGTACCGGTGTCTATTGTGTCTGACCGTGACACCCGGTTTACCTCCAAGTTTTGGAAGAGGTTTCATGATGCAATGGGGACGAGGCTACACATTAGCATGGCATATCACCCCCAGACAGACGGTCAGTCTGAGAGGACGATCCAAACACTCGAAGACATGCTTCGAGCGTGCGTGATCGATTTTGGAGGAAGTTGGGACGATCACCTGCCGTTAGCAGAATTCTCGTACAATAACAGTTATCATGCCAGCATTGGCATGCCGCCATACGAGATGTTGTACGGTAGGAAGTGTAGGACGCCTGTATGTTGGGGAGACATTGGGCAGAAGGAACTGGGTGGTGTCGAGGTGGTTGAAGCAACGACTGAAAAGTTAGAAAAGATCAAAGCCTTCATGAAGGCGGCGAAAGACAGACAAAAGTCGTATGCTGACAAGAGGCGAAGACCGATAGAATTCAAGGTCGGTGATCGGGTCATGTTGAAAGTCTCGCCTTGGAAAAGAATTATTAGGTTTCGAAAGCGGGGTAAACTGAGCCCGCGGTATATAGGCCCTTTCCGAATTATCGCCCGTGTGGGAGAGGTGGCCTATAGGTTGGAACTGCCAGATGAGTTGAGTGGAATTCACCCGACCTTCCACGTATCTCATCTGAGGAAATGCTTGGCCGACGAAGATATGATTGTACCGCTGGAGGATATCGAAGTAGACGAACGGCTCAACTACGTGGAGCAACCAGTGGCGATCATCGATAGAAAAGAGAAACGGCTAAGAAACAAAGTGGTTCCTCTTGTGCGTGTACAGTGGAAGCACAGGAAGGGATCTGAGTCTACGTGGGAGACTGAAGAAGAAATGAGACAACATTACCCACATCTGTTCGAAGAATAACAGGTTTCAAGGACGAAACCTAAATAAGGGGGGTGGACTTGTAACACCCGGAAAATTTTCTAATCGAGTCAAGTGATAGTGATGGGCTCGGATGAAAAACCATTTAATAAATATAAAATGGTTGCGGGTATTACACCGAGTTAACCCAACGGGTCACGAGTTTAACGAGTTTGGGGTCCCGGGAACGCCTGGCATATAAATAGATTGATCAGCTGAGCAACTCTCATTTTCACTCAAACGCCATTCTAGAGAGAGAAAGTGTAGAGAGAGAAAGTGTAGAGAGAGAAAGTGCCGGATTGAAGCTCGGGTGGTCAAGAATCGAAGGCTGGTGTTTGTGGACTCCTAAACTACAAGAATCAAGGTAAGAAACGTATCTAAATTGCTGCATTTGGTGAAAAACCCGAGTTTGGGGTTTTTGGGTTTTAAAGTGGCAAAAATCACCCCAAAACACACGTTTTAGAGTAAGAAAACGTGTAATGAGCCTAGATATAGCTTCCTGGATGATAATCCAAGGGTTTGGGTGGAAAGGATTGGATTTTTGGGCTGAAACGAGCTGATTCGTAAATTTCAGCTCGTTCTGCGAATTTAAGGTCTCGACCAGCGAAACTGTGAGTTCGTCCAGCGAAACTGGAAGGATTTACAGCGAAGTTACAGTTTCGCTACAGCGAAACTACATATTCGCCTTAGCGAAACTATAGTTTCGCTGATGACTATGCCAATGCCCAAGTTGACCTTAGATATTGCAAAACTAGGGGATTCCAACGAAAGTTGGGCGCTCGAGGTAGCGAATCTGTCCAGCGAAACTGGCAGAATGCTGCCCGGCGAAACTAGCAGCGAAATTGCTGATTCGCCCGGCGAAACTGCTGGCGAATTTATGGGCGAAACTACCTGCGAACTTAGCAGCGAAATTAGGCAGAAATTAACTCTTTTGAGTGTTAACTTATCTGCAGGCAGTGTAGTGTGACCCGCGACTTTAAGGCTTGATTGAGAAGCTGCTTGTCAAGCACAGGTGAGTTCTAGGACCCCTCATTTACTGATTTTAAATGATTTTTGGGGCTGGAACACATATAAACTTTTTTACTGACGTATGTATGTATGATCCATTTGGGTATAATGTTGTGTTATACGTCTAAGGTATGATTGTGGACTCGACACGTTATGTAAGGTCCTAGTATGAGTCCCCACGGTCTTGGAGGGACAGATAGTGCTACTGCACCAGGATGACGCGTAGTAAGTCCCGGATTAGGGAATGATACGGGAGTAAGTGCCTAGTGATGATTGATGATGTAGGCTATGTATGTACGAGGTTATGTATGACGATGATGATGATGCATGTATGATGTTATGTATGATGATGTACGTATGATGCTATGTATGATGATGTATGTATGATGTGTGTGTTCCTTATAAAAATGTATGAATATCTTTCTACGACTTTACGTATTAATGAACGAACGAACGAAGTATTATGTAACGTAAAGTGAAAGATAACAAAAGAGGAACACGATGATGAATGCATGTATTAATGAATGAACGAATGATTAAAAGATGATGAATACATGCATTAACGAACGAACAAACGAAAGATGTCTTGCAAACATTGGATAAGGTTAACGGGTCCTTCTTAGTGATTGACCATATGTATGGTATCCCTACCGCTTACCTCTAGTACCGTGGCATACGTTTTGCTGTTCATTTAATGACTTCGGCCCGGTAGCTAATAACGTTCGGGGTATAGCAGATGGTAGTGGTACAAAAGATATCCAATGTGCAAGAAAAGATGTAACGGGGTCCTTGTCATTCGACCACAGTAATCATGGCTACGTGCCATGAAGTGGGTAAAGCATGACAGGACCTAAACGAGAAGTGAAAGATAACGATGTATGACGAACGAAAGAATGAACGAATGAGATAATAAAGATATTATCTACATGTATGTACGATGTATGATCATGTGTAAAGAATGAATGGTTTTAATATGAACAAAGTATGTTTATTATAAAACTAGAACTCACTCAGCAACGCTGACTTTTTATGTGTTTCCAGTTGGCAGGTAGCGTTGCTGGGGATGGCACGAGGCGGCTACTCAGCTCTTTTGGGATGGCATTCTCCATTTGATAATGCTGCAACGTCATGCGTTGTGGGCCCATAACGCACGCAACTCATCACGTTGCATGCCATTACGAGATTTCTTGAGGATTCCCATAAAAGGGATTACTTAAGAAATCTTCTTTAATTTTGATAATGCTGCCACGCACTGGAAGTGCGTGTGCATAGCACATGCAACGAAATATGTTGCATGAGAGTGCAAGAGTGTTCCTTAAGGGTTCCGATGCACGGAATTACTTAAGGAATATTCTTTAGTATAAAAATATAATTTTTATATTTTTGAACTTAATATCTTCTCTAGAGGTCGCTGTATGACCCTATGAGGAGAGACAAAGTAGAGAAAGCTGTATTTTGTAATCATGTCAATGATGTAATGACTTTTTATGAATGAATGAGAATGCATATTTTACTAATTCCGCTGCGTTATTTTATGATTATATACATTATGTATGTTTTACGTGCGATGAACCACCAACCGTAAGGCGCCCGGGAGCTGGGCCTTACAAGACAAGAAGGCTGGTAAGATGATTGGCCAAGGAGATGTCTCAAATGGTTTCCTGACTTTGGAGAAAGTAAACTATGTTCCAGAATTGGCATTCGATCTTCTCAGTGTATCACAGATCTGTGATAAAGATATTCCCGTGATGTTCCTCGCCAATGAATGTCTGTTCTTGAAACCAGAGTTCTCTATCCCTGAAGAGATGGTGATCATGAGAGCTCCAAGGAGAAATGATACCTACTTGTTAAATATGGGATCGAAAGAATCATCTTCCACCGTGACCTGTCTTTTATCAAAAGCTTCTTCCCATGAATCTTTTCAGTGGCATAAAAGATTAGGGCATATCAATTTTAAATTGATAAACAAGTTAGTTAAGAACAATTTGGTCAGGGGACTACCACTTGAAGACTATTCTGTGGTAGAAAAATGTATGGCTTGTGCAAAAGGAAAACAACATAAAAAGCCACATAAACTTAAATTTCAAAACTCGATTGAGCATCCCCTCGAATTTTACATATTGACTTGTTTGTCCCTATCAGTGTTAAATCAATTGCTAAGAAATCTTATTGTCTTGTTGTGACAGATGATTATTCCAGGTACTCTTGGGTGAGATTTCTGTCTAACAAAAGTGAGACCACTGAGGAATTGATGAAGCTGATCCCACTGATTGAGGTTCTTGGAAAGAGAAAGATTCAAGCCATCAGAAGCGACAATGGCACAGAGTTCAGAAACCACATATTCAATTCATTCTGTGAACAAAAGGGTATTCTCAGACAGTTCAGTGCTGCCAGAACACCTCAACAAAATGGTGTTGCTGAACGTAAGAACAGAACTCTAATTGAAGCAGCTAGAACGATGTTGATCGAGTCAAAGCTTCCGATTATCTTTTGGGCTGAGGCAGTTAATTGTGCAGCTTATGTACTTAACCGGGTATTGATTGTCAACAGCAAAATGAAGACATCATACCAGTTGTTCCGAGGAATTAAGCCTCTTATTGATTTTCTGCGCCCTTTCGGTTGCTCTTGTACTCTGTTAAATACCCAAGGCCAGAAAACGAAGTTTGGTGCAGTCTCTGATGAATGTTTCTTTGTTGGGTACTCAGAAACACAAAAGGCGTATCGTGTGTATAATAAACGATCGCGGATTGTGCAAGAGTCCTACTATGTCGACTGGCACGAATCAAACTCAACAAGCATTGGAAGTGAGCCTGCATGGTTTTATGATTCTACCACTGTCTTCAAGTCATTCAATCTGCCAATTCCCGATGATGATGACGTTATTCCTCACTCGTCTGTGAATCTGACTCCACCACAACCGCAACCGTCTGCAACCACCTCATTACCTCCCACTTCATTTGATATCCCACCTTCACCACCTTCACCACCACTTCCATCATCTGATTCATCATCTCAACCATCTTCATCTAATCCTACAAGCTCATCTACCATACCATCCACCGCTTCATCTATTCAACATCCTCATATCGATCCAATTCCCACAAATCCATCACTTCCACATCAACATCACAACATAACCCTTCATTGCTTAACACTAATTTTAAAACCTTAAAAGATCACCCTCATGACTACATCATTGGATCTATCATAGACGGGGTGAGGACTCGGAGTCAAAGTGGATTGATAAATGAGTGCCTTTATACAGCTTATCTATCTCAGATCGTTCCAAAGAATTACAAGCAAGCACTTGAAGACCCAAGTTGGGTGGACTCTATGCAATCCGAGTTACAACAGTTTAGGAAGTTGAAAGTCTAGGAGTTAGTTGATCTTCCTCCAAACAAATGTCCCATTGGTACTAAGTGGGTTTTCCGAAACAAGCCAGATGATCGTGGTGTTGTTATTAGAAATAAAGCAAGATTGGTTGTTCAAGGATTTGCTCAGGAGGAGGGGATAGACTACACTGAAGTGTTTGCTCCAGTTGCTCGTATCGAATCCATCAGAATTTTTCTTGCACATGCAGCTCACAAGAACTTTAAAGTTTTTCAGATGGATGTGAAGTGTGCATTTCTGTATGGAAATATTGATGAGGAGATATATGTGTGTCAGCCACCAGGTTTCGAGGATCTAGATTTCCCAGATAAAGTGTAGAAGCTAGACAAATCTTTGTATGGGTTGCATCAAGCTCCTCGAATCTGGTATGAGACCTTGACGCAGTATCTCCTCAGCAACGGTTTCTCTCGTGGGACTATAGATATGACACTCTTTAAGAAGGAGGTTGATGGTGAGATGCTGATTGTTCAAGTGTATGTCGACGACATTATCTTTGGATCAACAAATGAAAATCTGTGTAAAGATTTTGAAGAAGTGATGAAGGATCGCTATGAAATGAGCATGATGGGGGAGATGTGCTTCTTCTTAGGATTGTAGGTGGAACAAAAACCGGAAGGTATTCTTATTCATCAAGAGAAGTACATCAAGGAAATCATTACAAAGTTTGGCATGGATGATTCAAAGCCAGAACTTACTCCCTTTACTGCTCAAACATGCTTGTCTCCTGATGATAATGGGAAGTCCGTGGATGCTCATCGATATCGCTCGATGATCGGATCTCTCATGTATCCGACTGCAAGCCGTCCAGATATCACATTTTCCGTGTGCTACTGTGCTCGTTATCAAGCCAATCCCAAAGAATCACATGAGCTAGCGGTTAAACGCATTTTTCATTATCTCAAGGGTTCCTCTCGTTTGGGTCTTTGGTATCCAAAAGGTGGGAACTTTGATTTACATGCTTTTTCTGATAGTGATCATGGTGGTTGCCGGATTAACAAAAAGTCGGTCACCGGTGGATGTCAATATCTGGGTGACTGTCTTGTTTCGTGGCAAAGCAAAAAGCAAACAACAGTGTCCTTATCCACAGGAGAAGCTGAATATATTGCTGCATCAAGCTGCTATTGCCAAGTGCTCTGGATTCAACACCAGATGATGGATTATGGCATCAACTTCCTTCACACTCCAATCTTCTGTGACAATGAAGCCGCTGTTGGAATTGCCAAGAATCCAATTCATCACACTCGAACCAAGCACATCGAAACAAGAATTCATGCCATTCGTGACGCTCAGGAAAAGGGGTTCATTGATATTATTCCTATTGAAACTAGGAAGCAGAAAGCAGATCTTTTCACTAAAACATTTGATAAACCACGTTTTTACGAACTGATCTCCATGCTAGGATTAATATCCTTCTGAAACCTTTTTCTGAGTAAAATAACTGTTTGAGATGTATATATGTACATATTTTTCTTATGGTCTTGGTCGTTTGTCTGCTTAGAGAATCCTTGTGTCCCATATATATATTTTTATTTCTTATTCTTAATTTTCCTTTCCTTTCGATATTAAAAAATTTTCTATTAAGTACGCTTTTGAATAAAAATTTTGGGGGAGATTTATGCTAATAATAAGTTTTAACTTTTATTCTCTCAGGAATTCAAGAAAATGAAGTAAGAAAGAGGGGAATATCTTGCGCTGGGATATGCATGATAGACTCATCCCAAAAACAAGTAACAAGTTATCATGCAGCCAAATTAAAGATCATAACTCAGTAAATAAGGATTATCCTCATGATACTTTGGTCTGCACAAAGATATAAGTCTTTTCTAAAACTTGGTTGAGAGTTGCTGATTGACATCTTGCTCATGTACTGTGTTTACTATTAGGATCAGATTATTAATGCAAAGCTTATGGTGCTTCTCACCGGGATGGTGACTCGGTGATAAAGCCCTCTAAGTCAAACATTAAATAATCCCAAATAGCCTATTACTGTACATACTTTCATTACATTTAGGATTAGATTATTGATGCGAAGCTTATGGTGTTTCCCACCGGGATGGTGACTTGGTGATAACGCCCTCTAAGTCAAACATTAAATGATCTCAAATAGCCCACTACTATATATACTTTCATACTTTACATAAGGAAAGATGTGTGTTTATCTCCTCTGCTATGCGAAAGCATTGACCTGGAGTGATGATCTTCTCTGCTATGTGGAAGCATTGACCTGAAGCTCTCATCAACACGCCTAGACGATCTTCTTTGCTATGCGAAAGCATTGACCTGAAGCTCTCGTCAATCAGTCAAAGGTTGAGTTTGCATCTCATGAGTATATATCTTGCATTTATGTGTGTTTGCATCTGTATATTATAGTGTCTCATATGTGTATGTGTCAGTTATTGTGTTTGCATTAAGTAGATTCAGTATAGTGAGTAGGCAAAAATCAATGATTATGCTTAATAAACCTTGATGTCGAGACTAATTCTTTACCAAATATCAGTGGGGACCAAGTTGCTGAGTTACTAAGACAATTCAGAACATGATAAACAGTTGCAGATCACAAGTTGAAAAGAACAGGGAATGGGTTTAAGCGGATAAACATATCAACAATCTCGCTAAGTCATGTCCCTCTGAAAAACTTCGAGAAAAAGATGATATTATATCCTTAAACCGTTTAACTTTAGTTTTATTCTAATCTCTTTTATTATTTTTATTTTTATTTTTATTTTTATGCAAAGTCTTATTTTATCATGGGGCAATAAGGTATTCAAAAGGCAAAATTTTATTTTTTATGATATTTTGTTTTATTTCAGTTTATTTTATTTTATTTTAATTTTTTTTAATTTTATCTTATTTTAAAATTTGTTTTTGAATCGGGCGAAATTAAGATTCGCTTTAGCGAAGCTATAGTTTCGCCAGTAAGCTCGACCAGCTGCATGTCAAACCAACATGTTGAGTTTACCGGGCGAATCTATAGATTCGTGACAGCGAATCTATGTCTTATAAAAGTTACAGTGAAGGCGAAATTCTTCATAGTAACCCTAAAAACAAAATACCCGTTCATCGAGCGAAATTTCAGAGTCCTCTTTTAGTTTTGATTTCCGTTGGATCTGTACGTTATAAAAGCTTTAGGTAGGTGTCGCGAACATCGGTGAAGCATTTAATCGGTGTATTTCACTTTGCGTTATGGGATCTGGCATGTTCACCTGGGTTAGGGTTCGTGAAACCTCGTCCAGCAAACTTGCTGATCTTCAGGCGAATCTGAACGAAAGTTCACTTGAACTCAAGCGAATTTGTAAATTCACCCAACAACTTCGCCTGTTCACTTGAACCGAGCGAAACTATAAATTCACCACAGCGAACTTAATGTTTTCCAACAAAATTAAGCTAAAAGTCTCTTGAATTTCAGCGAATCTATATAATCGCCTCTGTAAATTAACTAAGGTCGAGCGAATTTGAACGAAAGTTCATATGATTTGAGCGAATCTATAGATTCACCTTAGCGAATTTATAGATTCACCTTAGCGAATTTATAGATTCAATTAAGCGAATTTAATTTAATTATTTTGTTTTTGCTTTCACTTATTCTCACACACTTATTATGTTGTATACTTAGACTTTTCTAATTTGTTTTCAGTAATCATGGCTAATTTAAAGTTCGATGAGAAGAACAACACCATAGCCATATTGGATGAAGACAATCCCAAAGCTGCAAGGTTCGGAGACTGCATAAAGTGGCTGAAGCAATCTCCGATTTTTCATGCTATCACTCACTCACCATCCATTTACATTTTGCACATCCAAGATTTCTGGAGATCAGCTAAGTTGGATGTTAAAGCTAATCCACACAGTATTCGAGCGAGGATAGAAGGAAATGATATCGCCATTACTGAAGAAATCATAGCAAGAGTGCTTCGTCTGGAAGGAGATCAGGGAGACGAGGTTGAGCTTTCTGAATATCAAGTCTTGGAGGGATTCAGAAGCATGGGGTATGAGGGACCATCTTTTGGGTCAAAGAAAGAGATAAAGAAATCCATGCTGTCAAAAGAATGGAGATACATTGCTCATATCTTCATCATGTGCTTAGATGATCGGAAAGGAGGATCAGACGGTCTTAACCTTAGATGGGCCAAAGAAATGGTGATATCTTGCAGAGGCCAAAAGGCAAATATAGCAAGACTGATCTTTGAGTGCATGTGTGACAACATAATGGCACTAAAGAAAGAGAAATGGCTTTTGTATCCAAGATTTGTTCAGATGTTAATTGATGATTTGATTCCAAACATCCCCAAGCACGGAGAAATCAAAAGACTAACCCCGATGAGCTCTAGAATATTTGCAGATTGTTCCTCTGCAAGGCATGATTTCAGTGGGAAAATCACCCACTTGTGGGATGACAGGATCTCAGCCTCTCGGTTGATCAATTAGATTATGTTTGCAGCGGATTTAGCACATTAATTAGCAATTAAAGCAAGAACATAAAAGATATTTCAATTTAAAAGCATAAACATAGAGAGAGAAGAGTTCTGCGAAACAATAAATGTTCTATTGGTCGCACGTTTCGGCAATTAAAACTGTATGGTTACCCATCCTTTTATAGGCGGCAAAGGATGGGTTGATGTCCTTTTTTCTGACATCACTGAATATTCAAATTACAACTGACAAAAACATAAAACTACTGAAGATGTCAACAACTGACATCCTCTTACAAAAGTTCCTAAGTGATGACAAAAGTAAACTACTGAAATCCTAGAACGACTGAAGAACAAACTCTTCAGTCGTTTATAACTACTGATACTATAACAACTGAAGAACATGCTCTTCAGTTGTTGTACAACTACTGAAATGAAATAAACTACTGAAAAGGAAAAAACCATCACAACAACTGAAGAAGACTTCTTCAGCTATTGTGACAAACTCTGAGTCTTCAGTACTTGGTCTTCAGACTTGGCTTCAGATGATATAACAACTGATGACTTCAGTAGATATCATAAGTTGTTGTCTTCAGTCTTTGTCTTCAGACTTTGTGCTTCAGTAGAAGGTCTTCAGTTCTTCAGTTCTTCAGCTTTTGATTCTTCAGCACTTGTCTTCAGTACTTGAAGTCTTCAGTACTTGTAAGATCAGTACTTCAGACTTCAGTACTTGGTCTTCAGTACTTTGGAGTCTTCTTCAGCTGATATTCTTCAGTTCTTTGATCTTCATACTTTGTTCTTCAGACTTTGTCATAACAGCTGATGGAGCTAAGATGCTCTCGAGTCTGACATTCAAGCAAGAGAACACAATAGCTGATGGGAGTCTTCAGATGTTCTCGAGTCTGACATTCAAGCAAGAGAACACTGTAACTGATGGGAGTCTTCAGCAGTTGTTGCAGTGGCATGTGGGACTTAGAGGTTTTCCTGATCTTGGCTCATTGGTTCTTTTGGTCCAACAAACTCCCCCTGAACCAATGCAGCCAAAACCTCTAATTATTGGATGTCCCACTTATTGATGGCATAAAGATTGGTCTATTTCCTTCTAGATCAGATTAGAAGTTGACCCAGATAAGCACTGGCCAGAGAGGTAGTCTCAAGTGTTTGTTTGGCTAAGTATGGATGGGAGCTCTGTCTTGGGGAATTGGACACAGAGCTGTTGCCCCATCCATGAGATCTACCTCCCACGTACAAGCCGGTAGGATTCTCGACAGTAGGCCTGAAGAAAGATCATTTGTTCTTCTTTGGACAGGTCTTCAGGCTCACCTTCGAACAATCCCTCCCGACCGTACAGCTCTGAGATGAACTTGACCTGTCTTTCATTTTTGAGCTCAAGTGTTGTGATTTGCCTATATGCAAACTCATCAGGATGTTTACCTTCCAACAACAGATTGAGCTCATTCCTACGGAAATTCTCAAGCTTCTTATAGACCAGACCCTTCCTAACCACCCTATTATCTAGCATTGAAAAGGGTGATTGGCCGGCTCTATAAGCTTTCTCGAATTCCTCTACTATTTCCCAGGGTGTTATTACAATAGCCACAGAGATCTCTTCATCTACGATTCTCTTTAGTTGGCTCTTGTACCTCACAGGCATGTCCTTCTTGACTATCCTGTGAGACACCCTTGGGTCAGGCCAAGTTCTCACCCTCTCCTTATCATATTGAAAGGTTTGTTTGAGGGTGAATAATCTCAGAGCTTCTCTCTGCATGTTTATTATAGAGGTGGTAGCAGTATAACATTTGTCAATGCTTTTTAGCATTTCCTCATCATGTTTCTTTTGCTGCTCCTCCTCTTCTAACTTTACCTTCACAGTGTCCTGCTGTGAGGTGGGAGTGATGGTTTGTGGTTTGGCTTTGGGTAGAGGTATAACTGCTGAAAGTGGCAGGCTATCCTCCTCATCCTCCTCTTCTTCATCTTGCAGCCTCAGCACCCTTCTCTTCTTCTTCAAGGGTGGATCATTGGCTGCGGGTTTTGGTGGTAAAGGAGTTGGTTTTGTGGGTTGTGGTTTGGTTGTTGGTGTGGGAATGTTGGCAGGCACTGCTAGTAGCCTAGAGATAAGTGCTGGTTTGGTCAATTTTACTAGCAGTGTCCTGTTCCCAGCACTGGTTTCAGATAGGGCCTCAGCGACCAGTCCCTTAGTAAAATCACCAACCGAACAGATCTTGGTGGTTATTGCCAAGATTCTGTCCCTGGTCCATGCCTTGACATCAAGGACTGGTCTGCCCAGGTACTTCGAAATGAATCTACTCATAGCCTCGAGTTTCTTTTGATCCTCTTGGCTATAAGTAGACCATCGGTAGTTTATCTCCTTTCTCTCCATGTTCCTGATCTCTTGATCTAACAAGGCAGTGTCCTTGTCAAAGCCTTGCCTGAACAGCTGTTCAATGACAGAGTTCATTGAACGGCTATGCTCAGCAACAGCCTCCTTGACAAGGGCTGCTAGATCAGGATCAGCCACCTTCTTTCCCTCTCCCTTATTCTTATCAGTGATACTAAAATCCTTTTGGATTTCAGCCACTTCTGTATGCTCTACCTCCCTCTCTTTCCTCTTCCCCTTCTCCCTCACCCTACTACTCTCCTCAGCCAACTCCCTCTCTACCACCACCTCTTTCTCTGCCTCTTTCTCCTCCTCTCCCCTCTTCCTCTTGTCTTGCACTGATGTCTCCCCCTTTTTGGGTGCATTGGTTGGGGTTTGACTATCAGCAAGAGCCTTAGAAATGGCAACCTCCACCATGGGTTGTATATATGTGGGAAGCCTCTCATCAAGGGTTTGAATGACTATATCTTTAAGCATGGGTGTGATGAGAGGTAGGGATTTTTGAAGGATAGCATCCAGCTGCTCAGGGGGGTTCTGACCCTGAGAGCTAGTGCCAGAAGCAGGGGCTGGTGGCTGAGTTTGTGGGAGTGGCTCAGTGTTTGTGAGACCTTCGGGTGAAGGTGCCATCTGTGGGGTAGTGGTGGCAGATGGACTTCTATCCTGAGTCATTTGAGCAAGCAGCTCTTTGAGTCTGCTTATCTCATCCTCAAGGATAGTGTTTTGAGCTACTACATCGTAGAAAAGCTCAGGTCATCATCAGCATAAGCTGAATCACCCGACCTCCTGACATTGTCAGGATGAACATGTCCTGAATGTGGCTCAGTAATGACATGTGCCCCTTGTTCTTGGTACTGGGGACTTCTGGCCTCCGGATTGGATCCATCATCGGCCATTGCCTCTGGTGAGGTCTTAGTGATGTTACCAGCTTGACCCTGCTCAGATGTTGATGCAGGGGAAGTGGCAGCCTCACCAGATTGTTCTATCTCCCTAGCCACACTAGGAGATGGAACTGATTCTCTGTGCTGTGGGCTCCTATCAGCACTTGTGCCCACCCCCTCTTCGGTTGGAGTCTCCCCAGTTGTAATAGGTTTCTGGGGAGAGGGTGGAGTGCTCAGATCGGTCAGCACTTTGGCTATTACCAATGTTGGGCTTAGTGGGGCGGTCTCCTCAGTATGTGGGCTAGAAGCAGTGTGCACATGGGGAGAACTGTGCTCTTCAATGGCAGTCTCCTCAAGTGAGAGAGACCCCAGTAATGTGGTTGCCCCAAAAGTGGTTGCATCAGGCTCCTGTTGAGAGGAAGCCTGTGCGGTTGTGGTAGGTGGAGTCGTGGTACCTGCTGGGAGAATCGAACCAGCAGGCACATCCTGCCTTTGTGTGGCAGGGGCATCCTCAGGGGACTCATCTCCCTGAGTAGCCTTTTTGGGCTTCTTTTTGGCTTTTGGCTTAGTGGGGACTGTGGATTTGGAGGTGGAGGCTGTGGGTTCCAGCTGCGTGGGTTTTCGCAGCCGGCCAGCCTGTTTGAGTGTTTGGTCAGTGTTGTGCCTGGAGTATACCTCGGCTTGAACAGCCATGGCAGGGACCCCAGTGCCAACTAGTCCCTCAGCCTGAAGCTGGTTTTCGATCATGGCCATTATGAACCGTGGATACAAGTTCCAACGGTTAGAAAAAGGTTTTATGGCCATGTCCTTGAGTTCCAAAAATAAAAGATCAGTAAAATTTAAAGGTTGTTTCTCAAGGATACAATACAATACCTGCTGCCACCTTGTGGACATCTGGTCCCACGAAGAGGTCTTGGGAGCCAGACAGACATTCACCATGTGGAAGATCAATCGTTGAGGGTCAGGGAAATGTTTCTTCAACAAGGTTGAGGCGGAGAGGTTACCCTGATAGTCATGGGATGTGAATGAGAGATCCAGGGTACCTTTGGGGTAGGAAGTTGGGTGAGTGGCATCCTCCAGCTCTAGGGTTTGGCGTAGGGTAGCTGGAGTGATAACCACGGGTTTGCCATTGATGGAGGACCGGAGGGAGACCTTGCCATCCTGCTCTCCGGTTTGGACGGTCACATTTGTCCAAAACTCCGTCAAGGAGTCGGTGTATAGAGTGGGGTTCAAGAGAAAAACCGTTTTGTAAGGTGAGTCGTTCATAAGATCGACGGCTTGGTGAAACTTGGGCCATAATGGCGATTTGGTGAGATGGGTGACACAGTTGTGTTGAGGTTTCAGTTGCATGTTCGCCATTAATGGTGTATAGGAATTTCAGAGGTTTGGAAGGATTAGGTCAAGTGAGGAGTAAATGCTCTGAAGATGGGGTATTTATAGGGTAGGTTAAAGGTTGAAAGAAAACTACTGAAGGTTTTGGTGTTAGTTAACAGTTTTGTAACAACTGATGACGTGGTTTTAACCTTCAGTGGTTGTAACATCTGAGGACTTGGTATTAGTCTTCAGTAGTTGAAACTACTGAGACCTTGGTTTTGTCCTTCAGATGTGAACGTCTGAAGAGTTACTGTCAGTCGTCAGTAGTTATGAACTACTGATGCCTAGTATTCTTCTTCAGACGTTGGAACAACTGAAGACTTGGTGTTAGCCTTCAGTAGTTGTAAACTACTGAGATCAGTAGTTGTGAACTACTGAAGACATGGTATTGCTTCAGTTGTAAACAACTGAGGACTTGGTGTTAGCCTTCAGTAGTTGTGAACTACTGATGTCAGTAGTTGTGAACTTCTGAAGACATGGGTTTGTCCTTCAGTTGTTTGTGTATGAAACATCAGCTGTTGTTATCAGCTGATGAGAAATTACTCATCAGCTGTTACAGTCAAATCAGTTGTTTCATACTAGCCTCCACATTTACTCATCAGCTCTTTGGCTGACTTTCAGATGTTTCATCGACCCTTCAGCTCTTGTGACTATTTATGCCTTTAGCCCTTGTGATCAGATGTTCACAAGTGCTAATGAAATATTCGTCAGAGCTGGTGAACAAATTTTGTCTTCAGTATTTGTGTAAGATTACACATCAGTACTTATGAACAAAATTTGTTCTTCAGTACTTATTTATTTGAAAATCATACATCAGTAGTTGTAATCCACATCACTACATCAGTTGTTTTTCAATAAATAATGTACATCAGTACTTTGAGTCATTTTAGTCTTCAGTAGTTGTGAAAGAGCTGAAGACTAAATTACTCATCAGTACTTGTATTTGACCTTTGCTCTGCAGTAGTTGTGAACTAAGAATACCAGCATAGGTCAAATCAATCAAGCTACAGCATACCAAGCCTTAGTACCAAATTTTGGAATGTGGCACTATCTAAAGGCTTAGTAAAAATGTCTGCAAGCTCATCAGCACTAGGTACGAGCTTAGGATCAATCAGACCTTTCTCATAGCAATCCCTGATAAAATGATGTCTGATCTCAATATGTTTGGTCCTTGAGTGCTGGACTGGATTCTTAACAATACAGAGAGCTGAAGCACTATCCATTAATAATGGAGTCTTAGTCTCAGTAATGCCATAATCCAGAAGTTGGTTCTGAAGCCAGAGTATTTGAGAGGTACAGCTTGCAGCAGCAATATACTCAGCTTCAGCAGTGGATGTAGCAATGGATGTTTGTTTCTTACTCTGCCAAGAAACTAAACAATTGCCTAGGAATTGGCAACCACTAGAAGTGGATTTTCTGGTGACTTTGCATCCTGCATAGTCACTATCAGAGAAAGCAACTAATTTGCAAGAATGCCCAGCTGAATACCAAAGACCTAGTGATTGGGTACCTTGCAGATATCTAAAGATCCTTTTGACTGCAATCAAATGGGATTCTTTAGGTGCAGCCTGAAATCTAGCACAAGCACATGTTGAAAACATGATGTCTGGTCTAGAAGCTGTAAGGTACATCAAGGACCCAATCATACATCTGTAAAGGGTTTCATCAACCGCTTTACCTTTCTGATCTACATCTAGTTGTGTGATGCTGCTCATGGGAGTAGAACAGGGCATACAGGATTGTAAATCAAACTTATTTAACAACTCTTTGGTATACTTGGACTGATGGATGAAGATTCCATCATCCAGTTGTTTGATTTGCAAACCCAGAAAATACTGTAATTCTCCCATAGCACTCATTTCAAATCTCAGCTTCATAAGCTTTGTAAATTCATCACACAACTTTGGATCAGAGGATGCAAAGATGATGTCATCAACATAAATCTGAATAAGGAGTTTATGTTGTCCCACAGTCTTGATGAATAAGGTTTTATCAATGGTGCCTCTAGTGAGCTTATTTTCTAGAAGAAAGGTTGAGAGTGTCTCATACCAGGCTCTAGGTGCTTGCTTCAGCCCGTAGAGAGCCTTATCAAGCTTGTACACCCAATCAGGATGTTTATTGTCCTCAAAGCGTGGTGGTTGACACACATAAACCTCTTCTTTTATTTTCCATATAGGAAGCACTTTTGACATCCATTTGATAAACCTTGAGACTGTGAAAGGCAGCATAAGCTAAGAACAGTCTGATTGCTTCTAGTCTGGCCACAGGTGCAAAGGTCTCATCATAATCAATGCCTTCCTCCTGTGCAAACCCTTGGACAACCAGTCTGGCCTTGTTCTTGACAATTTGGCCCTTCTCATCTGTTTTGTTCCTGAATACCCACTTGGTGCCTATAGCACACTTATCTTTGGGTAATGGAACAAGCTCCCACACTTGCTGTTTCTTGAATTGAAGAAGCTCAAGCTGCATAGCTTCCACCCATCCATTGTCTCTTAAAGCAATATGATAGTTCTTTGGCTCTTGCTGAAGAGAGCATAGAAGCAGAAGTTGGACAATTGATTCCTGGTTGAAACTCCAGCATTGATATCACCAATGATTTGTGAAGTGGGGTGATTCTTGAGCTCTTGATAAACTATAATATCTGTGCAAGTGTTTGTAGACCCATCAGCAGCAACAGATGGTGATGGAGATTCCTGAAACCATGTAGATGGCAGCTCAAATGAAGTAGAGCAAGCAGAAATCTCATGAGCATTTGTAGTGGATGGAGCTGCTGAGGCTACAGGAGCATCAGGTTCAGTGAACTTAGGCAGATTGTCACTGATCCTGAAAAGGTGAGTGCTGACTTCATCATCATCAGTACCACCAGATGGAGATCTGCTGACAGGCTCAACAGATGGAGGTTGATAAGAGCATATTGCAGTATGTCCAGATCAAACAACTCCACAGGGTTTTGTGGAATCTTGTCCTTTGAAGATTCATTTAACTTAACATGCAAAGTTTCTTCAACCCCCTTGGTTCTACAGTTGAAGACTCTGTATGCTTTGCAAGTTGATGAATAACCAACAAAGTACCCTGCATCCACCTTACTAGCAAACTTATGGAGTGGGTTGCTAGTGTTGAGAATAAAACAAGGACACCCAAAGGCTCTAAAGAATGAAATAAGAGGAGCCAAATGATGAAGAACTTCATATGGAGTCTTCATCAACCTCTTATTTACTAAAGCTCTATTTTGTACATAGCAAGCTGTATTGACAGCTTCAGCCCAAAAGGTCAGTGGCAACCCAGAGTCAGCCAACATTGACCTTGCTGCTTCAATGAGGGTCCTGTTCTTTCTCTCCACCACTCCATTCTGCTCAGGAGTTCTAGGAATGCTAAGCTGCCTTCTAATTCCCTTGGACAGGTAGAAGTCATCAAGTGTGTGGTTTCTAAATTCTGTTCCATTGTCACTCCTCACACACTTGACCTGTAGGGAATACTGCTTTTCTACTTGTAACAAAAGTTCATTATTGTCTTTGTTGCTTCATCCTTGGAGTGCAAGAAGAAAGTCCATACAAACCTGGAGTAATCATCCACAATTACCAGGTAGTATTTCTTCTTTGCCATGCTCATTACTCTGACAGGACCAAAGAGATCCATGTGCAGAAGTTGTAAGCAGGCAGTGGACTTTGGTTCTTCTATTGAAGGGAATGAAACTTTGTGTTGTTTTCCTTTCAAGCAAGCAGTGCAGTCATCTTCACACTTGAACTCCTTCAGAGGCAATCCTCTTACTAAACCATGGCTTATAAGCTGATTCATGTTCTTGAAATTTACATGACCCAGCCTTCTATGCCATAGTGTAGACTCTTGAGGAGATGCCTTGGAGAATAGGCAAGGATGGCCTTTTAGATCCATCTTTTTGGAAAGATCTAAGGCATACACTCTTCCTGTCCTGTTGGCCTTCAGGAGAGTGTGTTCATCCAATGCCTTGTCAATCAAACTCAAACTTTGGATGACAGAATCCGACAGTTCTGGCTTGTGAAAAGGGCAACATGGCCTTTGTCACACATTTGACTGACACTCAAGAGGTTGTACTTGAGATTCTCCACATGGTTAACATCATCAAACCTTATTTCCCCATTGGAAACAAAGCCTTTTCCGATGATGTAACCCTTTGCATCATTGCCAAAAGAAACAAATCCCTTCTTTCCTTGAGAGTAGTCATTAAGAAGAGAGCTGCTTCCTGTCATGTGCATGGATCCTCCACTGTCTACATACCAGATGCTTCTTTGGCATGTTGAAGAACCCTACAAACATAACCATGTGTTAGTTTGTCTTGGAGACCCAAACCTGCTTGGTTTTGGGTCTGTTCTCAGCTACAGGTGCAACACTAACAGTTGTGTTATGTGTAACAGCTTGAGGTGAAGAAGATGGTACAGAAGAGGAACCCTTTGGCTTGGACTTCCTTTTCTGTGGTTTCAACACAGGAGCATCTAAGTGCTTGACTCTTCCCACTAGCTGCTGAACCATCATCACCAATTGTGTCTGATTCTGTGATAAGGCTTTCAGCTCTTCAGACACATTGGAGTTTGCTGATGATGAGTTCCTATGTTGTACCATCTTTTTCTGAGCAACCTCAGCTGTTGCCTGAGTTATCCCTACCTTCTTTTTAGATTTTGCTTTGGGCTTAGGGATTTCAGGCTTGGATGTTGCTAATACAAACTTAGTTTCAAACTCATTCTTCATTTTATTGATGCTCTCAGAAATTTTCTCCTTCTGTTTGAGTTTGGATCCCCTTTTGTACCAGCAATCATCAGTAAGATGATTGAACAAGCCACATATTTCACATGGCTTTTTCTTCATCTTATGCTGATCATCAGCTGAAGAGGATTTAACTGCTGAAGACTTGTTCTTCAGCTGTTTGTCATCAGTACTAACAGTTTTCTTTCTAGTGCCTGCTTTCCTGGTATCCTCTCTAGCTGTCTTCAAATCTTTCCTACTGTTAGTTTTCTTCTCTTTAGTGCTAACAGTATTTGAGGTTTGAACTTCAGATGTTGTCACTTGCTCTGCAGTACCTTCAGTACTTCTAGTGACAACTTCTGAGTTGATCAGCCTTTTGGTCATGTGACAGTCTATCTCTGATGATGCTGATTCAGAGGATAGTAAGTCACATGATGAGAAGGATTGGTTATTGCTCTCCCCATCAGATTCAACTTCTGCTCTTGAAATGAAGTCTGTGGGAGGAGCAGTGTGATTATAACCAATGCCAAACTTCACATTGGAAGCTGACTGCTTGCTAAGAAGCATTTCAAAACCCTTGCATGATTGCACCCATCGATCACACTCAACTTGGGTGGTTGCAAGAGTTTCCTTGAGATCTTTGTACTTCTCTAGAAGTACATCTTCCCTAGCTTTATCATCCTTGATTTGGCATTTAAGCTTGTAAATCTCATCATTTTTATCTTTTAGAACAACCTCAAAATCAGCTTTTCTTTTGGAAATTGTTTGCTCAAGCTCAAGATTTTTATCTATTAAAGCTACATTTGCTTCTCTAATAGAAGCAAATGCTGCTATGCATGACTCTGAACAAAGCTTGGCTTTTGCCTCAGTGGATACCTGAGATGAGGCATTAGATGATGACCCTTCAGCAGAATCAAGGGCCATCAGAGCAAGATTTCCAAAAGGTTGATCACCACCATGTTGACCAGCACCTTGGAGTAGTGGTTCCTGACCAGATAGCTCTTCTGGTAGACTACTCCAGTCAACAGCAGTTGGGGTGAAAAAGCTTTGCTGTTGGGGTTGTGTGTGATGATGAGATTGGGAAGAATGAGGCTCTGGAAGAGCATGAGGTGGTTGAGCCGGGGGTGCTTGAGTTTGACCAGGCTGAGGCATGTAGTAACAGGGGTAAGGATAAGGCATATGACCCTGTGGCACAAAATAAGCAGATGGTGCCTGTGCTTGAGATGGATGGGTAGAACTGTAGGAAGGTTGCCCTTTGTGCTGTGAGCTATTGCTGGGAAAAGTCGCAAAGGGTGCAGATGAGTTAGATCCAGATGATCTACACTCTCTTGCAAAGTGTCCAAGCCTTTGGCACTTGTGACACCTCAACTTGCTCTTGTCAAAACCAACTTTGGTTTTGCCAGAGAGTCCTGGAAATTTCCTACCAGTTCTTTTGTAGAACTTCTGAGATCAGATATTTATCATTGCCATTTGGTTCAAAATATCCATCTCTTCCAGATCATCATCTGGAATGCCCTTCAAATCCTCCATCAGAAAACACAAGTTGTCACCACCACCTCCTGAACTACTAACACCAACAAAAGCTTGTTCTGAGTTTGTAGAGAAATCAATATGCTCATCATAAGAACTTTCTGATGAAGCATATTCTGACTCATGACTTATCAAGGTAGCATTACCTGGACAAAGTCATCAGCAAGTTTGCCAGAGGATGACAACTTCCTCTTTTGCTCTACCTCTCTCTCAAAAGTGAGCAATTTCCCATGAAGTTGGGTGAGAGATAGAGTGTCCAGGTCAGCACTGGAGCGTAGGACAATGGTATATGTGTCCCATCTCTCAGGCAATGACCTGAGGAACCTGTTGTTCATCTGGCTTTTGGAGTACTCTTGTTTAACCATCTTCAGCTCAGAGATTAAACAAGAGAACCGCTCAAACTGCTGGGTCAGAGTCTCACCCTTTCTATATGAGAAAGTCTCATATTGTTGGGCAAGGATTTCCTATTGTTTGCTAAGACCGAATCAGTTCCTCCAAATTGTTCCTTTAGAGCAACCCATAGGTCATGAGCAGACTTATGATGCAAGAGCCCTGAATATATCTCGTTTGGAATGGCCATGGCTAAAATTCCATGGGCTCTAGCATCAATTTCGAACAGCTTTAGATCTTCGTCCGAATATTGTTCAGGTTTCTTGGCAACCTGTTCATTAGATTCCGGATGCTCACCATAGGCTTGTATGGCCCATGCACCACTGACTTCCAACAACCAGCGCTGTTGACAGCCAAGTGGTGTAGCATACGTCTTTGCCATATGTTATACTCGTTCCTAACCAGCATCGGAGGCTTGGTTGCGGAACCAGTATTGTGAGGACCATTGGTTGGTGTTGTCATCTCAGGTTTTGGTCAAAAACAAGTTTAAACACGACAAAAGTAACTCAAAACCACCAAAAGACCTCAAGATTTTGGCCGGAAACAGCAGAAACTCACTCTCTATGGCTAATTCTTGCAAATTGCTAATTCGATCAAGCTGAGAGATCAAAAGAGCAGTTTCAAATGATCAATAGTGAAATCGATCAATGATTAACCTGCTCTGATACCATTTGACAGGATCTCAGCCTCTCGGTTGATCAATTAGATTATGTTTGCAGCGGATTTAGCACATTAATTAGTAATTAAAGCAAGAACATAAAAGATATTTCAATTTAAAAGCATAAACATAGAGAGAGAAGAGTTCTGCAAAACAATAAATGTTCTATTGGTCGCACGTTTCGGCAATTAAAACTGTATGGTTACCCATCCTTTTATAGGCGGCAAAAGGATGGGTTGATGTCCTTTTTCTGACTTCAGTAGATATCATAAGTTGTTGTCTTCAGTCTTTGTCTTCAGACTTTGTGCTTTAGTAGAAGGTCTTCAGTTCTTCAGTTCTTCAGCTTTTGATTCTTCAGCACTTGTCTTCAGTACTTGAAGTCTTCAGTACTTGTAAGATCAGTACTTCAGACTTCAGTACTTGGTCTTCAGTACTTTGGAGTCTTCTTCAGCTGAAATTCTTCAGTTCTTTGATCTTCATACTTTGTTCTTCAGACTTTGTCATAACAGCTGATGGAGCTAAGATGCTCTCGAGCCTGACATTCAAGCAAGAGAACACAATAGCTGATGGGAGTCTTCAGATGTTCTCGAGTCTGACATTCAAGCAAGAGAACACTGTAACTGATGGGAGTCTTCAGCAGTTGTTGCAGTGGCATGTGGGACTTAGAGGTTTTCCTGATCTTGGCTCATTGGTTCTTTTGGTCCAACATGGGAAAATAGTACTCTGCTGAAAGATGGGCATACATAAAGAAGGTGATAGAAGCGGAGGAAAAGAGATCTGTTGAGAACAGGGAGAAACAAGAAGAAAAAGTTAAAAAGAGAAAACGGTATGCCAAGGAGAAAGAATACAATTTGAGGATGAAATTGAGCAAGCAATGGATGAAATGAGAGTTGAGAAGGAGAGGAGAACTAAGAAGAGGGCTGAAGAAAGCAGTCACACTGAGGCATCAGAGAGGAGGACTAAACATAAGCATCAAGCTTTCACCGAAATCCTCCAAGTAAAGATGCAAGATCTGAGTTTGATCATGACGTGATTAGAAACGTCAGTGCTTCTGTGGCCAATGAGCTAAGCATGATGAAAACAAAACTGATAAATCAAGAGCTGAGAGAAAAGCAAAAAGATGAAGTGATGGAGGGGATCCAGAGAATGTTAGTTGATCAAAATAATTTGATCAAAAGGCTGTTGAAGGAGGTGAATGATTTGAAAGCTGCTGCCGGCCTGCCTAATCAGCTAACTCAACATGAGTTAGATGATCTGACGGACACATCAAAGTATCCATTTCTGATTATGGGTGCCTCTTCAAGGGCAGGAGAGGGCACCTCAGGAGCAGCAACTGGAGGAGCAGAGAGTGAGAATGATGATGTGGAAGTTGTAAATGAAGGTTTTGATGATTTGGGACTTGATATTGAGAAAGACCTAACAGGTGAGGAGGTAGTAGGGGAGAAAACAACGAGTTGAGAAAGAAAAACAAGCGGAGATGAAGCTGATAGATGAAGAGGAGGAAATTGAGGAGCAGTTGGTAGATTACAGCTCGGAACCGGAGTTCTATGAGGTGGATGAACGTCCAGTGACCTATGTGACTGATACTGGGTCAGCTGAAACTGGAGCGGTGGAGTTAGATCAATCTGAGTGGTTTGTTAGAGAGGAGGAGGCTGAAGAAATAACTCCACTGTTCCAGAACATAAAAAACCCCACCAGAAAAGAGAGCGATAAGAAGATTTTCAGCTGGAAATACAACTCTGAGCTGAAATTGTTTATGATTAAGAGAAGGGGAGGGGGAATATCTTACGTTCATAAAAGAAAAGCCTTTAAAACCTTACCAAGATGGGATTTGAGAAGGTTGGCTGAGATTCCTTTGATTGGAGCAGAACAGAGTGAACGAGCCAAGCAGTTGGAGATGGAAATTAAAGGGGTTTAACTGATAGCTTCCAAGCTTTTGGTTTCATGAAAATGGAGAGAAAGAGGTCGAAAAGGATGTTGACTGGGTGACCGGAAAAGGAAAGATTGTACTTAAACTAAAACCGGCTAAGACTGTGGAACGTATTAGGATACCTAATCCTCTTCCCCGAGACTGCAAGCATTTGAAAAATGGTTCTATGATAACAACACTGGGGAAGCAGTGATTAGAGTAAAAGGGGGAGCTGAGATCAGATTGTTTGATCCGATGGAGGTATTTTCTTTCTGTGATGAAGACTTAGTGATTCTGTGTGAGAATCACATAAAAGTTGGTGCTGGAGCTGATACGTTGAAAGAAGCGAGCCTCTTCATGAGAGTAGCCAACAAGGCTAGGGGACTAAGAGCTGAAGTCCGGGAGCTGGCAAGAAAAATAGTTCAAGCGGACAAAACAAGAATGGACGTGGATGATCTGACGAGGCAGATGGATAGCTCGATTGAAAAGAGGTTTGTTGGTGAGGCAAGTGGATCTGGAGCTTATACTGAGGATCAAAGCATGCAAGATCAAGAGAAGGTTGTAGTTGAGGACTCACTAGTTCCAGACATAAGTAAGGCTGGGTTTGCTAAGAACTTTAATGTTGATATTGAGTCTGATGAGGCAGAATCTGAAGATGTTACAAATCCATTGGCCGGGATTGAGTTAAGGGCAGGAGCTTTCTTGGAGAACTTTGAAGCCGAAGTTGATTTGGATGGAGCTGATTGAGAAGACCCCTCAAGGTGAGGTCCAACCTAGGGGGAGTATTGATAATATAGATAGGTTGGACTCACCTAGTTTAGTTTAGTTTCTTTCATTTTGGATGTAATAGGACAAATGTTAGATAACTTTGATTTATGTAAGTAATAGTTTAGTTTCGCTCTGACCCAGCGAATCTACTAGCGAATCTACAGATTCGCTAGTAGTCAGCTGAAGAAGGTCGCCCGGCGAAACTGTTGCTCGCCGGGTGAACATACCAGTTGGTCAGGGTAGATTCGCTGTAGCGAATCTACCAGCGAATTTGAGTCTGGTTATATATATGCAGTTGATGTATCTTTGGCAGGAAGTTTTGCCATACCTAATTGAGAAATACTTTTGCATTACTGTGTCATAGCTCGTTTAAGGCTGGAATTGTGTTTGTTTTGTTATCTTTGAGCCTTGTTTATTGATATTGATTGAGTTTGGATCATATGGCTACATATTGAAACTCTTTTCTTCATTTTTGCACTGTTTGATTCTGTATTCTTGAGATATCATTGTGATTATCATCTCAATAGCACGTAAATTGATCACCAATGGACCAACACCAAAGATTCTATCAGAAAATTAAATCTAACAGAATCAAATGCTTTAGTGAACAGATCAGCAAGCTGATTGGTTGTGTCTACTTTGACTAACTTGATTAGACCCTTTTCAGAGCAATCTCTCAGAAAATGGTATCTGATTTCAATATGTTTTGTTTTGCTATGTTGAACGGGGTTAGCAGTTATAAACATAGCAGCTGAATTATCAATATGAATTGGTGTATGGAGGAAATTGTAACCATAATCAAGTAATTGGTTCTGCAACCAAAGTACTTGAGAGCAACCTGCTGAAGCAGCTATGTACTCTGCTTCAGCTGTGGATACAGATACATTTGTTTGTTTCTTGCACAGCCATGAAACAAGTCTTGGTCCTAAAAACTGACATCCACCAGTTGTGGATTTTCTGTTGTTGTTGCAACCTCCATAGTCACTATCTGAGTAGGAGTAGAGGCTAAAATCTCCATATTTGGGATACCAAAGTCCCAATGCAGGTTTGCCTTTCAGGTATCTGAAAATCCTCTTTACAGCATTCAGATGTGACTCCTTTGGGTCTGATGATACCTGGCACAAACACAAACAGCAAACATGATGTTAGGTCTACTGGCAGTTAAGTACATTAATGAACCGATCATTGATCTATACAATCTTTGATCTATGGATTTTCCAGCAGGGTCAGGCACAATCTTGTCTATTGTTGATGCTGGTGTCTTGCATGAAGTGAAATCAGCAAGATTGTACTTCTTCAAAATTGATGAATGTACTTTTCTTGATTGATGAAAATGCCATCTGGTTTCTGATGAACTTGTAAGCCAAGGAAGAATGTCAATTCTCCCATGGAGCTCATCTGAAATTCAGATTTTATTAAGTCTTCAAAGCTTTGGCACAGCTTCTTGTTGGTTGATCCAAATATTATGTCATCAACATATATTTGAACCACCAAAAGATCTTGATGTTCATGTTTGAGAAAGAGTGTCTGATCAATTGTTCCTCTCTTGTAGCCATTCTTCAGCAGGAATGATGATAGTGTGTCATACCACTTTTTGGCTGCTTGATGAAGACCATACAAAGCTTTATCAAGCTTGTATACTCTATGTGGATAATCAGGGTCTTCAAATCCAGGGGGTTGAGCAACATAGACTTCTTCATCAATCTTCCCATAGAGGAGAGCACACTTCACATCCATTTGATAGAATGTGAACTTTTTGAAGGAGGCATAGGCTAGGAAAACCCTTATAGCTTCAATCCTGGCAACTGGTGCAAAGACTTCATCATAGTCTATTCCCTCTTCCTGAGTATATCCTTGAGCAATAAGCCTAGCCTTGTTTCTCACTATGATACCTCTGTTATCCAGCTTGTTTTTGAATAGCCACCTTGTTCCAATTGGATGTTGACCCGTAGGCAAGTCTACAAGAGTCCATACTTTTTGTTTTCTGAATTGTTGTAGCTCTTCTTGCATAGCCTCAATCCAGCTGTTCTCTTTTAGAGCAGCTGTAAAGTTTGCAGGAACTGTTTGGGACAAGAAGCAGGAGAACAAACAAATGTTTGCCACACCTCCTTTGTTCCTTGTAGTTCTTGTATTCAGATCTCCAATGATATTGTCTGTTGGATGAGCCTTGTGGATTCTGCTTGTTGAGACAGCATCAACTGGAACTGAGGTGTCTAAGTTTGAGAAACCCATTGAAGCAGATGGTGTCAGCAGAGAGGTTGAGTCGATGAAATAATCAAAAGGCTCATTGTCATGTGGATCAACTTGTGTGTGAGTTGCTGCTTTGTCTTCTTCCACAGGAAGTTCTACGGAAGCAGCATTTTGTTCGTCCGCAGGAGGTTCTACGGAAGCAGCATTTTGTTCTTCCGCAGGAGTAACTGCAGCATCTACGGATGCATTTTGTACTTCCGTAGAAGATGCATTGCCATCTACAGATGAATATTGTTGTGTTGCAGGCATGGTTTGTTGATTTAACACTTCCTCTTTATCCCTTAGTTCAGCAGCTGAGGCAGGACTTACATCTGCGGATACTGATGCATCTGCGGATGTATTTACTGATGTAACTTCATGCTGCTGACTTGATTCTTCCTGAGGTGCAGTTGAAAGTTGTACCCTTGGTGGGTCAGCTGTCAGGGGCACTTCATTCAAACTTTGAGGTACAAATGGATAGCATGTATCCGCAGCACCTGCATTGATCAGATAACTAGTGTTAAATGATTCCGTTAATGCATCTACATTAAATAACCAAGATGATCCTTTTACATTAGTGTTAAACATGGATTCATCAAAAGAAACATTGGGAGTCTCTTCAACTATGTTATGTTCTGGAATATAGACCCTATATGATTTAGAAGTGGATGAATATCCAACAAAGAAACCATCATAGGCTTTTTCAGAAAATTTTCCCAATTGTTCTTTAGGATTCAAAATAGACACATGACACCCAAAAGCTCTAAGATATCATATAAAAGGTTTCCTTTTAAATAAGAGTTCATAAGGAGTTTTATTATGTTCTTTGACTATCAAAGTTCTATTTTGAACATTGCAAGCTGTATTCACAGCTTCTGCCTAGAAAGTAATGGGCAACTGAGAATCAGCTAGCATTGTTCTGGCTGCTTCTATGAGTGTTCTATTTCTCCTTTCAGCCACTCCATTTTGTTGTGGAGTTCTTGGTGCACTGAATTGTCGTGCTATTCCTTTATTCCTGCAAAAAGAATCCAGATCAGCTTTAACAAACTCAGTTCCATTATCATTCCTAAAAATTTTAACTTTTAAATCAAGTTCATTCTCAATCTTGATCACCAAGTCGATTAATGTTTCAGATGTTTCACTCTTATGTTTTAAAAAGAAGGCCCATGTGAATCTAGTGAAATCATCTACTATCACCAAGCAATAATGCCTTTTTCCAATGCTCAGCACATTGGTTGGACCAAAGAGGTCCATGTGAAGCAATTTGAGTGGTGTAGTGTTAGTGTTAATTGTTTTGGATTTATGAGACACTCGGTGTTTTTTTCCTTTATAACATGAAGAACAATTATTAGAGCAGTGAAATTCTTTCTTTGGTAATCCAATGACTAAGTCATTTTTCACCAATTATTCATGTTCTTCATGTTGGAATGGACAAGCCTTCTATGCCACAGTTGAGATTCATCTTCTGAAGATTTAGACAGCAGGCATGTCTCATGATTAGTGAGTGTTGTGTTGTTCAGATCCAAAATATATGTGTTGCCTTTTCTTGATGCTTTGAGAAGGATCCAGTCTGCTGGAACTGTAAAACCTGGCTTAAGAATGTAACAGTTAGTGTTATCAAATAGTGTTAAGTAATTTGATCACAAATTGAGAAACACTAAGTAAATTATACTGCAAATTTTCACAGTAATTTACTTTTTCAAATGTTAAAACACCATTAGTTACCATTCCTTCACCAACAATTTTACCTCCCTTCTTATCCCCACCAAATGCCACATAAGAGGCATGTTTATGTTTGAAGTCATGGAGAAGTGCACAGTTTCCTATCATATGTCTGGAACAACCACTGTCAACATACCACTTGTTGTCAGCTCTCCATGATTGTTCCTGCACACAAAAGAAATTAGTTAGAATTGACAATCCAAGGCTTAATTGTCTTGGATTTGCCAGATGTGTCAGCTATAGTTATTCCTTCATGAATTAATCTTGAAGTTTCAAGTATTAGTTGTTTCTTTTTGATTTGATGGTGGTGAGGATGATTCTGTTGAAGATGAGTCAGGTTTCTGGATGCCTTCATGCTTGTCTGAGTCTTTCTTCAAAGTGACTTGTTTTGGTTGGTATTTTAACTTCGGAGAGGATCCTGTAGTTTTGAAAGTTTCTTCATCTTTCAGTTTTGATTGAGACACGGGAGTTCCTTTTGCAAAGTTGTCAAAGAAACCATCAACTACCTCAGTCTGTTTATCAGACAAATCCACCTTTTTGTGAGGTGTCTTAGACTGTGTTGGTGTTTTCTTCTTTGAAGTCTTGTTTTCAACAGATGATCCTTCTTTGACTTTTGTTGATCTTTTTGAATCTTTGTCTCTTTGTTACTTACTGATGATTGAGAATCTGATTCGGATGATGTATCTTGTGACTTCTTTTTGCTCTTTTTCTTGTTCTTCTTATTAAAATAACATTCCTGAGTTGAATGATTATTTTTATCACATATGGCACAGTGTTTGTTGAAGTAACAATCAGCAGTCATGTGATTGTTCATATTGCAAATGGAACAATAGCTGCTGAAATAGCATTCATCAGTATTGTGATTCTTCATATCACACCATTTACAATATTTTTCTGAACTTTCTTCAGATTCATCCTTCTTTTACTATTCTTTTTCTCACTTGCTGAAGCATCAGTTGATTTCTTCTTGTTTTTGTTTGGAGCATCATCAGCTGTTGCTTGTTTGCCTTTGGCTGCCATTTGTTGCTTGATATTCACCTTTTTCTGTGCATGTTTGTTGGTCTCTCTTTTTACCTCGTCCGCAGAATCAGTTTCTCTCTTCCGTTGCTTTTCTGCGGATTCAGTAATTTTTGTCTTCCGCAGAAGATCTACGAACTTGGTAACTTTTGCTTTCCGCAGATGTTCTACGGATTCTTCAGATTTATTTTTCCGCTGATCAACACTTGAATTTTTCTTTTGCTTTGTTGAATTTTGTTGTTTCTTACCTTTCTCTAAAGACAAAGGTATCTCAGCACTTGATCCGCAGCTATCAACTATGTGAAGGTTCAGTTCTTGAAGTCCTTCATTCAATTCAGCAATCCTCTTGCAGATAGTCTTCAGCATGTTCCGTTGCTTTGGAGGATACTGCAGCTTTGATTCTTCAAGTACCCGCGGAAGACCAGTTTTAACTTGAACATTCTTACCAATGTTCAGTTGATCATTATCATGTTCATCAGAATCATCCAAGTCATCATACTTATCAAAATCTGATTTATTATGTTTAAGTGATTCAGATTCAGCAGATTCAGTTTCACTTATCTCAGCTTCATGACTGTTTTTATGTCAATTTTGGTGCTTTGCACAAAATGTTTTGACAAATTGTTAGTCATTGTTTCAGGTAAAGGTGTGTAGTTATCATTAATAGGTGGTGCAACAGCATTATAACCCACCCGGACCTGTTCTTTGATTCAATATGAGAGTTTAACAACTTCTCATATTGTTGAGATGATAATTGAAACTTCTGAAGTTTCACTTCAGTTGATGCATGATCAGCCATGGATTTTGTTAAGGAAGTGGTCAGATGCTCAACTTGGGCTTTTAGGCTGTAATTTTCAGAAACATATTTTTCTAAATCCTTTTGTAAAGAACTTATTTTGATTTGATATAATTTTTGTTCTCTTAAGTGCGATTCATTTAAAATCATAGTTTCCTTTACTTTATCAGCCAATTGTTGAGCATGTACTCTATATCCTTCAACTTTCTCAACACATGATGATGAACATAACCTGCCTTTTACCTCTCTGGCCATAGGAGGAACTTTATTTTCCATATGTGCCATTAATGCTTGATTCTCCTCTATCACTTCCTTCTCATACAAACTCCAGTCACATGTGCCATCTTGAAGGATGATCAGCCCAGTCTCCTTAAAATTGCTTGGTCCCGCTGATGTATTTGTGGCTGGTGGGGATGTTAGCTGAGGTTGTCTATGCAGAGATCTTTGAGAGGTTGATTGCTGATTCTGATATTGTTGTTGCTGCTGATTTTGTTGCTGCTGATGTTGATACTGCGGAGATGATTGTTGGTTGCATTCTCTAGAGAAGTGACCATAGAGATTGCACTTGAAGCATCTGAATTTTGATTTATCAACACCTATCTTTGATGTTGTGCTTGCTGCTGCCAGATTTTTATTTCTCCACAGATATTGCTTAGCTCTGTAAGCAATCATTGCCATCTGCCATTGTAGATCCATCTCTTCTACTACATCAGGAGGGAGTTCCTCCAAATCTTGCTGACAGATGTTTGCTGATGTGAGTGAACTTCCAAGATATGCTTGAAATCTAGAACTAAAAGCTGCAAAGGCTGCTTTTTGTTCTTCAGAATCCAATATGACAGTTATTGGTTCTGATTGTTTGTTATGTTGAGAAGAGTTTGCAGTTGCTGATGTTTCCCTTTTCTCTTCAGATCTTCCCTTTTCCTTTTGATTTTTACTTTGAGATGATTTCTTAGTGGGTTTGGATGCATAAAAACTAACTTCCTCTTCATCATCACTCAAAGTACAAGAGTTATCACTTTCATTGTTTGAGATAAATGCACCTCCAGCATTTTTGGTTTCCTTGAAGTGATATGGTGAGACATGAGTTCTCACACTCTTGTTTCTTGATTGTTCATCCAGTTCAAGAGCTTCTACCTTAGCAACCAATGTATCCAGACCTGTTGTCTTGAGATCTATTGTATTCTTGAATATGGAGACTGTTTGCTTCCAACTTTCAGGCAAAGTATGGATCATCTTCTTGTTTAATTCCTCAGTGGTATATTTTAACTCCAAGATGTTTATCTCAGTAACAAGTTGCATAAATCTATGGAGTTGCTGAGGAATTGATTCACCCTCAATATGATGAAAAGTTTCATATTGTGATCTAAGGGTGTCTTTCTATATGTTTCGGATCTCATCACTCCCTTCACATAGAGTGTGGAGTATCTTCCACAGAGAATTTGCTGTCTTGTAGTTTTCACACCTGATCAAGATTTCTTCTGGTAAAGCCATACTAAGCAAGTTGTATGCTTTAATATCGACTTTGACCTTCTTGACATCATCAGGTGGCAGGTCTTTAGTGCTGATTGGCTGGTTCTTGTCATTATAATCCGGCCCAAGAGTGGGTGGAATATAAGGACCTTGAGTGATGGACTCCCACAAGTCAGAATCTGTGTAGTTCACATGATTCCTGAACTTGATCTTCCAGGATTTAAAATCAGCTTTGGTTTCCAACTTTGGTGGTTGATAAGATCCTCCACCAAAAGTACTCATGTTTAATGCAAAAGAATTAATCAAAAATTAAATGCTAGAATTGATAAATCTATCAAAGACACAGATCTAGTATTCAATTTATTTGAATATAGATCTAAATCAAACAAGCAATGATACAGTGCTTGCTGAACGACAAGCCGTTGATTTAATTGTTTGAAAATCAATTAAACAATTTTAATACTGATAGATCAATTGATCTAAATCAATGAGCACCAATGGCTCTGATACCACCTGTGAATCCAAGGATCGCGATTCAGGAATTATCAGTATTAAAATAAATCAATTTAATGATCACGGAATTATCACTAATTGACGTTTAGTTGTTTGTAATGATTAATTATGAACACTGCCACAGAAACACAATAAATGCGAAATCAATAATAATTCAAATGTATTTCATTAACTATAATGTAATGATTACAAAAGAATAATAATGAATGACTATGAACAATGAATTCTGTGAATCGAATAATGTTTGATGTTGATGCGACGGCAGCTAGGGTTGCATAATGATGTAACTCGATAGCCGTAATATTGATTGATTGTGTTCCGGAGATGTGAAACCTAGGACTCATATTTATATATGATTTGAGTCGGTTTAGGAAACACCGGATCTCTCGGGATTTGTTATTGATTGTGTTGACTTGTTTGACTTGGTATTTACAATCGTAGCAAAGTATAATGATCCTCCGCAGGAGTCTTGTCGTCCGCAGCACTTTTGTTCTTCCGTAGATGATTAGTCTTCCGTAGCAAAGTTGTTCTTCCGTAGGAAATCCTTCTTCCGTAGGAGTCTTCACTTCATAGTACTTGATCATCCGCAGGAGCATGTACTTGGTCTTTTTGTCTTGTAAGAAACATATCTACGGATTAACAAAATTGTTCATCCGTAGATGTTTCTTACACTTGGTCAATTCCAGGTATCCGTCCAAGTATATTGTTTTCCCTGTCAAGTCACAAATCAACACACATATATATGGGGTTATCCTATAGATTCAAAGCACATATATATATATATATATATATATATATATATATATTTTGACTGTTACAAATATTAATTACAAGACTTGATTTTCAAGTACTAAGCCTATACAAAAATGATCTAGCCCTATACAATCTAGATCTAACACGTATATATACGTATATATATACTTCGGAAGAGACTACTTCTTCCGAGGCTTGAGGACTTCTTCTTTTCTTCACACTTTGGAAGTTGTCTTCTGATCTTTTCTTCTAAGACTTGATCTTCAGAAGTGAATACTTTATCTCCGGAAGAAGAGTATCTCTTCGGAAGTTGTTATTAAACTTTCCTCAGAAGAACTCTTTTTCCTTTGGAAGTTCCACACTTAGCTTCAGAAGTCCTTTATTAGATGCACCAAAATAGTCACCAGCCTTCTTCTTGATCCAACAAACTCCTCCTAGACTGATGCTACCAAAACTTCACTTGTTCCTGCTTCTCAAAACTTTCAGCACCAGGGAAAGCAGATACTTATCAATGTCTTTGTTCTTCCCGGAAGTGGGGCTAAGAAGCTTGTACAAATCATTCATGGATAGGAGATCCAGTCTATCTTTTTTAATGTATGCCCCCTCTGTTGGGTCTCTCTGAAAGAGTTAGTTAATGGCACCTATAGTCATAATCCCGGCTTACTATTGGTTCTAATTCAAGCCCTTCCATCATCTGTAGAAACTCTTTGCCTGTGGTTGACCTCTTCTTGGCTTCCTTCTCTCTCAGCTTCAGCTCCTCTTCAATCTTTGCTTTTACAGTTAGCTCAGCAAGATGAAGGCTGCTAAGATGATTTCTGATGTGAGCAACAGCTTCGGAGCAGGAGGGATTAGAGAATGGTTTCTCTGCTAATTCAGCAATGTCGAATCTGCTGGAGTGTAGCAGAGAGGAGGCATTTATCCTATTGCTCTCTCCATTCTCTCTCTCCACAACAAAGTTGTGAGAGGCTTCACCGAACCTCCATTGGATGATTTTCTTTCTAGGCACAAGGGGTTGACTAGGAATTTTATTCCCTCTCCTTGTATCCAGTAGAGTGACCAGCTTTCTTCTTATCTTCTTCTCTTCATCGTGTAAGGAATCAGAGTTAAGACGAAGAAGTATAGAAGCTTGGTCCAGTGTTCTTCTAGGCAGATCAAGGGATTGATCTCTAGTGAGGGAACATGAAGATCCATCAACATAAGTCAGTTTGACAGAGTCTTCCTCACAAGAGATGTCGCTTAGGGTTGTGCAGTTGATGAACTTCATCTTGCCTTAAACTCTTCTAAGGAGAGATGTTTAGAAGGCTGAAGGGATGGTTTGGAAGTTTGTTGGGTAGGATGTGGTGTTGTGGTTCTGGTGAATGTTTTGGGTTGGAGGACGGGTAGTTTGGGTGGTTGTGGTGATGAAGCAAATATGGGTACTGGAGTAGGCTCAGGTGTGTAGGGTTCAAGTTTAATGGTGAAAGGTGAGAGAATTGGTTCAAGTTGAGGTTGAGTGGTTGGTTTGAAGATCATCCCCTGTACCTTTCTATACATCTCTTTTCTTTTTACCATACAAATGCCAGCCTTGATGTCGCTGACAATTCGTTAGAGTGTCTTTTCAGACATAGGTCCCACCTGCCTACCAGAGAAGCCATGAGCTCGGAGATAGTCTTTCATCCAGGCTTTTTCACCAATCTTCTTGGTAGCAGTGACCCTATCTTCTTCTTCTTTCTTCTTCTTCTCCTTCAACCTTTCTCTTGCAGCTTTCTTTCTTTCTTTCTCCATTTAATCCAGCTCTTTGTTGAAGAACCATAGGATCATATCATTATTATGTGGAGATAGTTCTTGAAAAGAAAAACCTCTAGAGGTTAGAAAAGATATCCTTTCTCTCCGGAGCTGCAGATCAACTTCTCTCTATTTTCTTTCTCTTTCCTCCTCTAAGGCCAACTGTGCTGCTTCTTCCTTTTGTTCAATCTGCAGTCTGGTTTCCTTTTCTAGCTCTACTAACTCCTCTAATGGTAGCAGGAGTATGTCTTCATTGGTAGCTCCTAGCATTATGAGCTTGTTAATGATCTCTTCTCTCCTTTTGTTGTTAACTTCCTCCTGGTTGGCTGCAGCGGCTTTGGAACAGGCAGCTAGCAACTTCTCAGTTGGAAGTCTACCTTTTCTTCTAAGTTTTTCAATCTTCTCCTCCTCCTCAAGCTCTTTCGCAGTCATTTTCTTCTTTCCTTTATCATCTTTGGAAGTGCTTGACTTTGGTGGTTCTTGGATTGAGGGTTCAGATGGAGATGAAGGTAGTGAAGTTGTCTGATCTAAGGGTTGGTTGAGAAAGTCCTCACTATTCCCCTTAGATGTTAGCTCAAGAATTGCATCTATGATGATTAGATCCTTAGACAAAGAAAACAGTCCTTCCACAGCTTCTATCTCAGCTTCGGAAGACTCAGATTGTTCTTCCGAGGCTTTGACTTCAGCTTCAGAAGTTTGAGGGAGAGCGCTATCTGTCCTAACTGTTTCAGTTGTTGGGCCATCAGTCCTCATTTCCCCTTTGAATTTAATCTCAGGTTCTATTTGGACCTTAGGTTGACCAACTTCTTCCTTAGTGGTAGAAGGTGCACTTAGCCTCTGAAGCTCTTCAGCTCCAAAGTATATCATAGCCATATCAGGGCTAGGCTAATCTAGAGAAGATATCAATAGAAATTGGGAAAAGAGTCTATAGAGATCTTTAAGCATCCTTGGGTCTATTTGCAGTATGACTTGAGATGGCTCAGGAAAGATAGTTGTAGTGGGAGCCGAATAAGTGGAAGTTGAAGTTTGGCTCTGTGGTTCCTTAATTGTTTGTCTCTTAACACTTTCCCCTTTTTGGTAGCATCATCTTGAGAGCTAGATGAGCTAGAGGAAGAGCCCATGGAGACCTGAATAGGTACGTGCCTAATAGATCTCTCAATTTGTTTCTCAGCTAGTTGAGCCTTGAGACTGTCAATCTCAAGTTGCTGAGTGGCAGACCTATCCTCTAAAGTCCTAACCTGTGATTCAAGGATTGAGACTTTAGACAGTAGGTCTTTAACGGTGAGTTGCAGTCTTCCCTCATCTTCTTTTGAAGAATCATAAGGAGATGAGGTAACATACCTAGTCTGTTTAGCCTCACTACCAGATGTGGTTTCTTAGCACCCTGGTTTCCCTTGCTTAATGTTGTTTCTTTCAGAGTCATCAATAGGCATGGTTGCCGCAGATTCAGTCTCAGAGATGTTACCACTGTTCTGAAGGTCCATTGAGGCCGTTCAGTAGTGGCAGCTGAATCTACATTAGTCCCCTCCACATTAGTGGGACTCACCTCAGTAACGGCTTGCTGATGGGGGCTAAAGATAAGAGGTCTCTCGAGGCTCTTTTGATCCTTAAAAGAGTGTGGTGGATCAACTTCATTGCCATGAAGAGATGTAATCTCTTCATCAGTTTTCAACAGAAGGTCAGTAAAGGATAGAGAAGTTAAACCTGGTGACCTGGGACCTTGGTCAATGTCTAAAGGCATTGTGCCTATGGCGGGGCAGTCCCTTTATGGCTTCTCAGGGGAGTATAGAGACTCACTTCTGAGGGGCCGTCAGCTTGGGTTTCGGGCTCATGGGTTTGAGACTAAGGAGACTCTAAACCCATATTGAGGTTAATTGTGAAGGATGGTGAGACCTCAGACTGAGTGGTAGCCCATTGTTCCACTCTAGTCTTTTTGGATTGAACAGGAGGGGCTTGTTCGATCATAGTAGATTGAACACGGGTTCGTTTGGGGCGTCATTGATATGTGATTTTTATGGGTGAGAGGGAAGCGTTGGTAGTGTGAGGGTAGGTGCTGGTGTGGGTTCATCACCTGTTAGGTTAACAGGGATGTCACCAGGAGTTATTTTCTCAGCCATACCTGGATGCAAAGCAGTGTGTCTTCCGATGAAATAGGTGGACACTTTCTTCAAAATTTTAAAGATGGTCGGCCTCATTTGAGGAACAATCAGAGCAGCTGCACAGACAAGCTAACTCTGTTCCAGCTCACAGTTGATTATGTGCTGAAGAAACCTGGGATACATGAAGAACGTCTCCCGCTAAAGGTTTCCTATGAGATTGGTCAGCACAAATCTTGAATAGCTGAAGTGAAATCCTCTCACCATTCCATGAACCAGGCACCTTAGTTCATATGGGATTTGATCCCAACCCCCAGATTTGTTGGATAAGCAGTGAAGAACGACATGCAGTTGGAATTTCAAGTTGTAAGAGAAATTAAACTTGTAAAATGTAGACCTGCCAACATCTCTACCATAACCCATTTGGATGTAAGTGTTGTCCAAATCTGTTTTAGGAAACCCTATGGGTGCACCTTCATCATGAAGCTCGAGATGCTCCCTGATGAGTTGTTCAGTAATGACCAACTCTTGGCCACAGATGCTCGATCTTATTACTCGAGCCCCATTCAAGGTTTTAATCTGACAATCTTCCCAGAATTCCGCCATATGATTTGAATAAACGGTAGGGTTAACAGTCAAAACGGTGTAATAAGATGATTGGGTAAGAAAGGAAATGATATCAGAGAAGTCAGCGTCTCTTGAAGAATCAAGAAATAAGACTTGATTGTGGTGAGGGTTAAGTGCCATTGGAGAAAGTTAAGGGAAGATGAGTTTGAGCTTGGGTAAATTTAAAATGAGGGAAATTTTTAGGGCAGTAAGATTTTGGAAAGAGGATGAAAATGAAGCAGTAAGGTCAGTTTTTATTTAAATAATCCGACATCATTAACAAATCTTTACCTTTTACAGAGTGGGGCCCAAAAGATTTTCGTTACACAGTAAAGTCTTTCTTCCGACTATAAATCATTTCCCAAGGTATTTTATCTTCCAAAGGCAACTTCTTACTTCCAAATGTAGAATTTTATTTCCTAGAGTAAACACTACTTTCAAGAGTAAATTCTACTTCCGAGAGTAAAGATTGCTTTCAGAATGGAGAGTTTTAATAAGCATCGGAAGTAGATTTGATATGTAATCAATCGCTTCTTCCGAGACTAAAAACTCTTCCGAGAAGAAAAATTATCCTGGGTGGAATTTGCTTCAGAAAATATGAAAATATCTTCTGAAGGATAATTCCTCTTCGGAAGAATTTAGACTTAGTGAAAATTTCAGAGAGAGACCTTCTGTAATAGGGCTTAGAGTGCATTGACATATGACATTACATATTCTAAAAGGTTTTCCAAAAGAGGTAGACTAATCAATGTTTATCATCCTAATGGCTGTAATGAGATACTTAAATCTCTGTTCATCAAAAGCTTTGGTGAACAATTCAGCATATTATTCATTTGAGTCAACTTTGATTAGCTTAATTAGATTTTTCTCATGAATATCTATAATGAAATGATACCTGATATCAATTGCTTTGTCTTGGAGTGCTTCATAGGATTTTCGATGATGGGGATAGCATTGTTGTTGTCAATGTGCATAGGAGTGCTCATAAAGTTGAATCCATAGTCTAACATCTGGTTCTGAATCCATAGCAGCTGAGCACAGCAACTTGCAGCAATAATGTATTCAGCTTCAACAGTTGATGTAGAGACACAAGATTGCTTTTTGCATTCCCATGAAATGATCCTTCCACCAAGAAATTGACATTCCCCTGATGTTGATTTCTTGTTAATGTTGCAGCCGCCATAGTCACTGTTAGAGTATCCGTAGAGATTGAAATTGTTGTTCCTTTGATACCAGAGACCTAGTTTAGGTGCTCCTTTGAGGTATCTAAGGATCCTCTTGGCAGCAGCTAGGTGAGACACCTTTGGAGCAGTCTAATATCTTGCACAAATGCAAGTTGCAAACATGATATCAGGTCTCTGGTTGTGAGAGACCTGTTGTGAGATACATTAGAGAACCAATAATTACCCTATACTGATGTTGATCAGTATCCTCCCCCTTAGAGTCAGGACAGAGGTTATGGTTTCTGGGTATGGGTGTCTTGGCTGGTTTACAGTCTTTCATGTTAAATCTTTCTAGGATGTCATTGACATACTTAGATTGATTGATGAAAAACCCTTCTTTCAATTGTTTCACCTGAATTCCATGGAAAAAGTCCATTTTTCCTATGGAACTCATCTCAAACTTTTTCTTCATGATGCTTTCAAAGTCTTTACACGTTTGGTCATTTGAGGAACCAAATATGATGTCATCGACATAGACTTAAACAAACAAGATTTCCTTTCCAGACTTCTTTATAAAAAGAGTCTTATTAATGGTACCACTAGTGTAACCATTTTTCAGGAGAAATTGAGACAAAGTCTCATACCACAGCCTAGGTGCTTGGTGCAGCCCATATAGAGCTTTATCCAATTTGTACACATAGTTGGGGTGCTGTGGGTCTTCAAATCCTGGAGGCTGGCACACGTAGACTTCTCTATCTATGTCCCCATATAGAAAAGCACACTTGACATCAATTTGGTCGATAGTGAAATTCTTGGATGCAGCATAAGCAAGGAAGATCCTAACTGCCTCAAGTCTTGCAACAGGTGCAAAGACATCAGTATAATTGATTCCTTCCTCTTGAGTGTATCCTTGAACCACCAGTCTTGCCTTGTTCTTGATAATCAAGCCTCTAACATCTCTCTTGTTTCTAAAAATCCATTTAGTGCCTGTAGGTACTTGATCGGATGGTAGCAGGCATAGGTTTCAAACCTTTTATCTTTTGAATTAAAGCAGCTCCTCTTGCATCCATTCAATCCAGCTGCTATCTTTCAGGGCATCTTCTACCTTCTTTGGTTCCATTTGAGACAAGAAGCAGGAATACAAGCAGACATTCCCATGATGAGTCTGTCGTCTTGTTCTCACGCCTTCAGTGGCATCCCCTATGATATTTTCAGCTGGATGAGTGTTATGAATCATTAGTCGAGGAATCACTTCCAGTTGCAAAGATAAATCCAGATTAGACATATTTTGCTCAGGAGCTAGAACACTTCGTCCAGTTGTTGTTTCAAGTTGTTTCAAACTTATTCAATGAGGACTGATTGAATAAATGAGAAACATCATCATTTGTTAACTGTGAAGCAGCATCAACAGTTGCATGTTCCTTCAAGATGCTACTTCTATCAGCTTGGTGTTGTACAGTGTCACCTGATGAATTTAAGGATCAGTAAGTGAATCACTGGTTGAAGCTTCACTATTCCTTGAGATGATTACACTATCTGATCTGTCAATAATGGTAGCTTGATTATTTGTATCCCTTGGAGAATTTGGAAGAGGTCTAGGCAGCTAAAACAGTTGGTTAGCATCAGATTCATTTTGAGCACCTGTTCCAGCTAAAACATTCTCACAAGATGGTTTAGAATAGTTTGGAAACAGTTCTAAGTCAAAAATATGATCTAGGCCATTCCCCCAAACACAAGGAGTGTGCTCATTTACAACTATAATGTGCGATTCCTCAGATTGTTGATTCTTAATGTTGTATACTCTATAAGCTTTGGAGCTTGAAGAGTATCCAACAAAGATAGCATCATCTGACTTTTTAGCAAACTTTGCTAAATTGTCTTTTGTGTTAAGTATGGTACACCTACTGCCAAAGGACCTTAGAAAGCCAATGAACGGTGGCCTCTGGTTCCATAACTCATAAGGGGTTTTTCCGTGGGGCTTGACAATGAGAACTTTGTTCTTCACATAGCATGCAGTGCTGACTGCCTCTGCCCAGAAAGTTACAAGCAGCTTTGAATTAGCTAACATGGTTCTTGCAGCCTCAATAAGTGTCCTGTTCCTCCTCTCAGCAACACCATTTTGTTGAGGAGTTCTAGAAGCACTATATTGTCTGGCAATCCTTTTTTGAGTTACAAAATAATTCAAGAACTTGATTTTTAAACTCAGTCCCTTGATCACTTCTGATTATTTTACCTTATGATTAATTGGATTTTCTATCTTAAGAATAAAAGATTTTAGAGTTTCAGCAGTTTCATCTTTAGTTCTTAAGAAGAACGCCCAAGCAAATCTAGTAAAATCATCAACTATCACAAGGCAATATGATTTCCTTCCAATACTTATTATACTTGTGGGTCCGAAAAGATCCATGTGCAATAAGTGTAATGGAGTAGTAATAGAGTTAACTTCTTTGGATTTGTGAGATGCCCTATGTTGCCTCCCTTTCAGACAAGCAACATAGTTGTCTTTACAGAAAAACTCCTTTTTAGGCATACCATGTACCAAGTTATTTTTAGCCAATTTACGTGTTCCTTCCCTATGGTGTTCTCTATTATTGCATCATTCTTCAACTCAGGTGAAGAAGGATCAACAGATGGGACCTCCCGCTCTTCAGTACCGTACCTTGGTTGTCTTATGGACTCATAAGAGTGTGGTGGAGCAATTTCATTGGTCCCCAATCCTTCTTTGTTTTGATAACAAACTTTGGAGTAGGAAGATGATGCAATAATAGCTTGGAAGTTCTGCTCAGAAATAGCATACTTCCTAGCTTGAGCCTTAGCAGTGACAAGCTGGGCTTGAGTCTCAGACAATTTAGATATGAAATGCTTTATTTGAGTCTTATAGTGTGAATGTTCGTGTTTTAATAAGGACACAGTTTTCTCCAACTCCTCAATTTTTCTTTGATAGTCAGATTCAGCCCTTTTAAAATCAGATTTTAAAACATTTAGAGACTCTATATCGGATTTAATCTCCATATTGTAGTCCTGATACAATTTAGCCTTAGCAATACATGCAGGAGTACAGAGATGTTCATATACCTTACTGTCATCTGTTCCAGCCATGAGTGCTTCAGCAGAAGTCACATCCTGTACCATAATGCTCCAGTCAACTTCTTGAGCCATTACGGTTGTCTCTGTTGACTTTCCAGTGTGCATTGATGCCGAAGGATGTGTGGAGGCTTGTGAAGTTCTCGGATTTGACTTAGGAGCCTTGCATTCTCTTGCAAAATGACCAAGTTGGTTACAGTTGTAACATTTGGCCTTAGTTTTGTCAAACCCAAATTTGCTGTTGGTTGGGTTCTAAGGGAATTGCCTTTCAGTTCTCTTGAAAAACTTCTTTGCTCTATAGGTTAAGAGAGCCATTTGTTGGACAATGTCCACATATTCCACATCATCTGGACTAAAGCACTCTAGATAATAAAAGTAGTATTAATGGTCACGCGAGGGTCCACTTCCTAAGACAAATGCACAACTGCCCTGAAAAGAACTATACTGAGCCTATTGAGACCGTGGAGTCTTAGGAAATATAATGTATGGTCCAGAAGAACAGGATGTCTACTGGTTGTATGTTAGGAACTGTTGAGGTTGGGAGGGTCCTGAGCCTTCAGCAACCATCAAAGCATTGCTAGCAGAAAGACTCGAGGATCTGCTAGTCTGATGACCCTTTTTGCTTTCCATCTCCAAACAGTATCCATCAAGAATCCCATAGAGTTCGGTCATGGTGAGAGTGTTCAGTTTTTCTGTTCTCTTGATAGAGACATAGTAGAACGTCCACTCATTAGGGAGTGCACTCATGAAATTTCTAGTGAGGTCTCTAAGTTCAAGAGTGATCCCTACAGACTGAAGGGAAGAAATGAGATTCATGTACCTGAAGTATTATTGGCTGAGAGTCTCTCCATCAATGTAGGTGAAGTTCTCAAATTGCTGCTTCAGTGAGTCCTTTTTGGAGTCATTAGAACAAGAGTACATCTGAGCAAGTGCATCAAGCATTTCTTTGGCTGACTTGCAATGCTCAAACCCCACCATAATGGAGTTGGGGATTACAGTCATGAGAATAGTCATTGCATTGCTATCAATGTCCATCCTCTTCCGGTCTTCATCAGAGTAATCTTCAACAGCTTTCTCTATCATGGCACTGTTTCCTCCAGGTGCAGCCACCTTGGGTTTATATGGGCCATTAACAATAGACTGCCACATCTTGCTCTCTTGATATCTGATGAAGCATTCCATGCGTCTGCTCCATGACCTGAAGTTTTTAGGGGGATGATGGGTTTTTTAGTCATCGTCCCCATTTCTACTTCAGACTTGTTCAGGGCCATTTAGAGTGTGGTGCGATGAGGAGTAAAAAACAGGTTGATTAGGATGGTAAGATATCACAATCAAGAGCCTAAAAAGCTCTGATACTAATTGCAGGATCGGTTTTGTTAATTAAATTTGGTTTTTCTCTCCAACTCACTTATACTACACTCGGATTAGATGAAGCAGAGTCTTTTCTAAGAGCAGATAATAATATAATAAGTAACAAAGAGCACAAAGATATATTTTTCAAGGTACTTGTATATATTACTTCTCAACTCAAAGTGTCAAAAGACTCTTACAAGCTTATCTTTATGAGTTATAATGAGAAACTATATATACTACTACCTACAGCCGGTTATACTTTGATACCAGCTGGGAACCTATGACTAAAGTATATACTACAATGCTAGAGTTAAGGTATCTTAGATAAAGTATTATCTAAGATGTGGTAGTCATGACATGTCCATGACTTACCTTTTGTTACTAACTAAAGTTAGTAACTATACTAACTAATAAAGGTGAACAGTGGAATAAAGTATATGGTCAACTACATGGCTTTTGAGAAAACGTCATGCAGTATATCAGAGGTCTGCAGCAGAGTGTCAGGAGGACCATACTTATTTCCACTGGTTCAAAGCAGTGTCTTCCGAAGGTTAGTTGGCTTCGGAAGAACAAGTTCTTCCAAAGCCACCTATACTTCGGAAGAGGCTACTTCTTCCGAGGCTTGAGGACTTCTTCTTCTCTTCATACTTCGGAAGTTGTCTTCTGATCTTTTCTTTTAAGTCTTGATCTTCGGAAGTGAATTCTTTGTCACCGGAAGAAGAGTGTCTCTTCGGAAGTTGATATTACACTTTCCTTGGAAGAACTCTTTTTCCTTCAGAAGTTCCACACTTAGCTTCGGAAGTTCCACACTTAGCTTCGGAAGTCGTTTATTAGATGCATCAAAATAGTCTAAGTGATTTGGTTTTGCTTGCACCAGCCTTCTTCTTGATCCAACAATACGTATGTATATATATATATATATATAGATATATATGTATACGTATACGTATATATATATATATATGCATACGTATATATATGCATACGTATACATATATGCATACGTATCCATATATGCATACGTATACATATACGTATACGTATACCTATATGCATACGTATACATATATGTATACGTATACATATATGCATACGTATACATATATGTATACGTATACATACACGTATACGTATACATATACGTTTACGTATACATATACACATATACATATATGTATACGTATACATATATGTGTACGTATACATATACACGTATACATATATGTATACGTATATATATACATATATATATGTACCTGTATATATATACTTATAGATATATATATATATATATCTATACGTATATATATACGTATATATATATACGTATATATATACGTATACATATATATACGTATACATAGATATACGTATACCAATACGTATACGTATACGTATACCAATACGTATACGTATACCGATACGTATACGTATACGTATAGGTATACGTATACGTATACGTATACGTATACGTATACGTATACGTATACGTATAGGTATACGTATACGTATACGTATACGTATACGTATACGTATACGTATACGTATACGTATACCTATGCGTATACGTATACGTATACCTATGCGTATACGTATACGTATATACATATACGTATATAAGGGATATAACTCAGCGGTAGAGTGTCACACTACGTATATATATATATATATATATATAATATATATATATATATATATATATATATATATATATGTATATACGTATATATACATATATACGTATACGTATATACGTATATATATGTATATACATATATACGTATATATATATAAGTATACGTATATATATATGTATATACGTATACGTATACGTATATATACGTATACGTATACGTATATATACGTATGCGTATACGTATATATATACGTATACGTGTATATATACGTATATACGTGTATATATATAAGTATATATATATACACGTATATATATACGTATATATATGTTTATATATATAGGTATATATATATACGTATATATATACGTATATATATATACGTATACGTATATATATATGTATACGTATATATATATACGTTACGTATATATATACGTATACGTATATATATATACGTATACGTATATATATATACGTATACGTATATATATATACGTATACGTATATATATATACGTATATATATATATATATAGTATACGTATATATATACATACGTATACGTATATATATACACGTATACGTATATATACATATATACGTATATATATACACGTATATATACTATATATATACGTGTATATACACGTATATATATATATATATACGTGTATATACACGTATATATATACGTATATATTGTATATATACACGTATATATATATACGTGTATATATACGTATATATATACGTGTATATATACGTATATATATATGTATAAATATATATACGTATATATACGTATATATACGTATATATACGTATATATACACGTATATATATATACACGTATATATATATATACGTGTATATATATGTATACGTATATATGTATATATATATATACGTGTGTGTATATATATATATATAGATAGGTTGCGGTTCAAATAAAAAACAAGGAAAAGGGTAATAAATCATTTCCACCACTCATAACATGACACATATCATGCTTTATTTTATAAAACTAAGAAATCTAATTTTAAGAGCATTTTATATTTTTTATATTTTTTATCTTCTTTTTGTTGTTACTATTTTTGAATATTATATTATCTCAATAACCTATTTGTTACTTATTTGATGTTTCTTAGTATCTTAACAAAAATGTACAAAATAGTTTTGAATACTTTAGTGTATGTTTACTTAATTCAATAAATAATTTTAACACATGCCAAAAAGATAGTTATGAATACTTTAACACATGTTTCTAAGTACTTTAACACACGTATAAAAGATAAGTATGAGTACTTTAACATAAATAGAAGACATTTAAAACAATCAATAAAGAATCTACATCTGAAAATCAAAATATATTTATAGAATTAAAAAAAATCAAGATCCTCTTTTATTGATTATGTCTTGTTCATATCTCAGATCTGGACTATTCAACATATTTTAAAGAAGAAAACCAATATGTAACATGAGTCACTAATTAGTTGATTATATTAAATATTTTGTATAAATGATGTTTGACTGATTTGTTATAAATCTCAACAAGTTTAGTATTAAAATGATGTTAATGTGTAGAACAATATGCAACGTTGATGTAACAAAGAACTACATTGATGTAAGAAAACCCTATGTTAATGTAGTGAGACCATACATCAATGTAAAATTATGGTAAATCAATGGCTCTTGAAAAATAAGAAGAATCTAATGATACTATCATTTATATGCGTACATTATTATTATTTAATTTGAAAGGTAGATGTTTAAAAGATAATACTATATGTTTAAAGTAGTAGTTTTATAATATAAAAAGTACACAATTGAGGTTAAGATATTATTTAATTTTGAAAAATATGGAGCACATCAATCAATGAATAAAACAAAATGATAATTTGGCCCTTAAGGATATAATTAGACTCCTTATTTCGATTTAAATAATTCAAATAATCATGACCATTGGAAATTTTTTTTGTATTGGAACATTTTTTTAGTGGGATCAAAAGTAATTGGATGGGATTCAGAAGTTATGACAATAAATATGGGTTAATAATTAAACCTTACCCTACATAATATATTATCAATTGTTATCAAATAATAATTCTTTAAATTATTAGTAATTATTATCCAATAATAATTATTTGTTATTTATGTAATTCTAATTAACAAAAATAAGCCTCGGATAATAAAAAATTATTTGTTCAACTAATAATGTTTATTTAATAAAAAATTATTATTTCAAATAATCAATTGTCAATGTCACTATAATTCTCGCACTAGATTCTTTCCTTTGATTTGATGACTGATTTGTTATAAATCTCAACAAGTTTAGTATTAAAATGATGTTAATGTGTAGAACAATATGCAACGTTGATGTAACAAAGAACTACATTGATGTAAGAAAACCCTATGTTAATGTAGTGAGACCATACATCAATGTAAAATTATGGTAAATCAATGGCTCTTGAAAAATAAGAAGAATCTAATGATACTATCATTTATATGCGTACATTATTATTATTTAATTTGAAAGGTAGATGTTTAAAAGATAATACTATATGTTTAAAGTAGTAGTTTTATAATATAAAAAGTACACAATTGAGGTTAAGATATTATTTAATTTTGAAAAATATGGAGCACATCAATCAATGAATAAAACAAAATGATAATTTGGCCCTTAAGGATATAATTAGACTCCTTATTTCGATTTAAATAATTCAAATAATCATGACCATTGGAAATTTTTTTGTATTGGAACATTTTTTTAGTGGGATCAAAAGTAATTGGATGGGATTCAGAAGTTATGACAATAAATATGGGTTAATAATTAAACCTTACCCTACATAATATATTATCAATTGTTATCAAATAATAATTCTTTAAATTATTAGTAATTATTATCCAATAATAATTATTTGTTATTTATGTAATTCTAATTAACAAAAATAAGCCTCGGATAATAAAAAATTATTTGTTCAACTAATAAATGTTTATTTAATAAAAAATTATTATTTCAAATAATCAATTGTCAATGTCACTATAATTCTCGCACTAGATTCTTTCCTTTGATTTGATGGCCGATGTATGACCTTAAAGGATCAACTCAGCTAATAGTATTGATGTGTGTTAATGCTCGATCACACTAGATCCAACAACAACGTTGGAGAAAGAAATGATTAAACTAGTTGTTTCTATATAACCTAGTAACTCAAGACGTCCCAAATCAATGGCAATACTAATCAGCATGAAAAAAGCAAGTCATTTTGTATTAAAGTTGCTAATAAATAATTGTATGTAATCATTGTTTATTTAGAAGGTGATAATAAATAGAAATTGAAAGTTCTAGAAGTCGTACATCAATAAAAGTTGGTTTCTCATTCCGTAGAATTCTCATACACACACATTTTATTAAAACATGTATCGTCATGGTAGTTTATCTCATTATAGGGTCGACGCCATCTCACATTGGATTAGAGGCTAGATACCGTGTTCCCTACGTTTTATAATTGTGTTATGTTATGTTGTGATACGATTTATGCTTGATATATATAGTTTATCATATCCCTTGATATTATTATATCTCCCTAATGAGTTTTATCTTGTTATCCGCCCTCTAAGCATCATGCGCAGGCATGTTTTTGATTTCATGCACATTAGGTTAACATGGTCATTTGAAGGGAAATGTAGAACTACAACTTAAACAAGGAAGACTTTTACTTCATTTGATGAAGTGAACTATTTAATAAGGATATTGAACGTGCCTTTAGGATTTTAAACATTAAAATTTATCATTTATAGAACTAAGTTTTGGATTTGATTACTAATAAAGTGACATGTCAATTCTAGTCGAGTTGGGATGTTACATGTTATATAAATTACAATAAAACTTGCATGTCGGATAATTTTTTTGTATATACTATGACGAAGTGATGAAAACCCATTCGTGAGAAGTTTGATTGTTATGACTTCATAGAAATAAATTGCTAGAGCTTTATGTTGATAACTTGTTATATATAATTATAAAGGTGGCAAAATAAAGCGTGGCTAATATTCTAACGCTATGCAGCTTTGCAAAAACATTTATGTGATAGAATTCTTTCATGGTGCAGATACTCAAGTATAAGGGGTGAATCAATTTAAGATGCGTAGAGGTATGCTTCAAATCTGTTCCTAAGGGACCGAAGGTCTCAGGTTCGATCCGTGAAAACGGCCTCCCCACAAAATGTGGGGGAAAGACCGCGTACATCTTCCCTTAAATGGGACGGACCCTCCCTGGACCCTGCGAAAATGGGACTTCAACAGCTGAAGACTAAAGTGCTGAAGACTTCAACAACTGAAGACTAAAGTACTGAAGATCAACAGCTGAAGACTAAAGTACTGAAGATCAACAGCTGAAGACTAAAGTACTGAAGTCCATCAGCTGAAGTACAAAGACTGAAGACAAAGACTGAAGACATCAGCTGATGACAACAACGGAAACATCAGCTGATACAACAACTGAAGTTCAAGTCTGAAGTCCAAGTGCTGAAGCCTTCAGACTTTGTCACAACAGCTGAAGAAGTATTCTTCAGTTGTTGTGATGGTTTCCCTATCAGTCTTTTCTTTTCAGTAGTTTCTTTTGTATTTCAGTACTTGTAAAATGACTGAAGAGCATGTTCTTCAGTCGTTGTAGTTTCAGTAGTTTCTTATCAGTAGTAGTAGTTATAGTGAACACTTAGGATTTTTGTAAGAAGATGTCAGCTGTTTGACATCTTCAGTAGTTGTTTTAACTTTCAGTAGTTTGTTGAATAACAGTTAGATGTCATTTTCAAGTGACATCAGCTGACGTCATCTTTCCATATAAAAGGAAAGATGACCTAATTGTACTGCAGTCGAAGCAAGTATTGAATGAAATACATCTTTTGTGCAGAAACTCTCTCTCATTCTATAACCATACTGTTACATTGATAAATCTATTGTGTTCTTGTTTGAATTTGCCTAATTTTTATGCTAATTCCGCTGCAAACTAAATCTACTTGTTCAAATTTATGCTGATGATATAATTTTTGCATCTTCTGATCCACAGTTGTGTGATAAATTTACAAACTTAATGCAAAAGAAGTTTGAAATGAGTGCCATGGGAGAATCGCAGTTCTTTCTAGGTTTGCAAATCAAACAAAGGACTGATGGAGTCTTCATTCATCAGTCTAAATATACAAAAGATCTTTTGAATAAGTTTGATTTACAAAACTATAAGCCCTGTTCTACTCCCATGAGCAGCACCACACAACTGGATGTTGATCAGAAAGGTAAAGCGGTTGATGAAACCCTTTACAGATCTATGATTGGGTCCTTGATGTACCTTACAGCTTCTAGACCAGTCATTATGTTTGGAACATGTGTCTGTGCTAGATTTCAGGCTACACCTAAAGAATCTCATTTGATTGCAGTCAAGAGGATCTTAGATATTTGCAAGGTACCCAATTACTAGGTCATTGGTATTCTACTGGGCATTCTTACAAATTAGTTGCTTTCTCTAATAGTGACTATACAGGGTGCAAAGTCATCAGAAAATCCACTTCTGGTGGATGCCAATTCCTAGGCAATTGTTTACTTTCTTGGTAGAGTAAGAAACAAACTTCAATTGCTACATCCACTGCTGAAGCTGAGTACATTGTTGTTGCAAGTTGTGCATCCCAGGTACTCTGGCTTCAGAATCAACTTTTGGATTACAGGCATTACAGAGACTAAGACTCCATTACTAATGGATAGTGCTTCAGCTCTTTGTATTGTCAAAAATCAAGTCCAGCACTCTAGGACCAAACATATTGAGATCAGACATCATTTTATTAGGGATTGCTATGAAAAAGGTCTGATTGATCCAAAGTTTGTGCCTAGTGCTGATGAGCTTGCAGATATATTTACTAAGCCTTTAGATAGTGCCACATTCCAAAATCTGGTACTAAGGCTTGGTATGCTGCAGCTAGAATAATTTGACTAATACTGATGCTCTCAGCTCACAAGTACTGATGAGCATTTGTATGCAAAAGTAAAAAATAAGTACTGATGAGTCATTTAGTCTTCAGCATTTTCATAACTACTAAAGACTAAAATACTTCAAAGTACTGAAGTACATTATTTGTTGAAAACAACTGATATAGTTACAACTACTGGTGTGGTTATAACTACTGATGTATATTTTTCAAGCAAATAAGTACTGAAGAACAAATTTTGTTCACAAGTACTGATGTGCAATCTTACACATAAGTACTGAAGATAATATTTGTTTATAAGCTCTGAAGAATAATTTATTTTCATATCTTCTGAACATTTGTTCATAAGAGCTGAAGAATAAATATTCACAAGAGCTAAAGGCCAATGAAACATCTAAAAATCAGACAAAGTCTAATGAGTAAATATTGTGGTCAGAATGAAACAACTGAATTGATGACAATAGCTGATGAGTAAATTTACGCTTCAGCTGATTTCAATATCTGTTGTTTCATTTCCAAACAACTGAAGGACAAAACCATGTCTTCAGTAGTTTTACAACTACTGATGACTAACACCAAGTCCTCAGTTGTTTACAACAACTGTCCTCAGTTGTTTACAACAACTGAAGCCAAAACCATGTCTTCAGTAGTTTTACAACTACTGATGACTAACACAAAGTCTTCAGTTGTTTACAATGTCTGAAAGCAAAACCATGTCTTCAGTAGTTTACAACTACTGATGACTAAAACCAAGCTTTCAGTCGTTTACAACCTCTGAAAGCAAAACCATGTCTTCAGTAGTTTACAACTACTCATGACTAAAACCAAGCTTTTAGTTGTTTAAAACCTCTGAAGGTTAAAACCATGTCATCAGTAGTTTCAAACAACCGATGACTAACACCAAAACCTTCAGTCGTTTCATTTCAGCTATTTCATAACCATTATAAATACCCAACCCTAACTTCAGAGTTTTTCATTCTCTTATAACCTAACGTTCAAAAGCTCTGAAACCTCTCTCCTAACATTAATGGCGACCATGCAGCTCAAACCTAGACACAACTGTGTTGCCTACCTTACTAAATCACCATTCTTGACCAAGTTCGATAATGCCATAGATCTCATGGTCGACTCCCAATACCAACCGGCCTTCCTACTAAATCCAACCATTCATGCCGAATCTCTTCACCAGTTCTGGACGAACGTCACCCTCACTGGAGAGAATGACACCGAGGTCTCTCTCCAGTCGTTCGTCAACAACCAACAGGTGGCCATCACTCCGGCAATCCTACGCCAAACCCTAAAACTGGATGATGCCACCTTCCCCCTGGATATCCAAAGGGCACCACTGATCTATCCTTCGCCCACCATGGATACCAGGGTAACCTCAGTGCTTCCACCATCCTAAAAAAGCATTTCCATGACACAAAACGACTTCTATTCCACATGGTGAATGTCTGCTTGGCCCCAAAAACCTCTTCATGGGACCAAATGTCCTCCAGGTGGCAGCAGGTATTTTTCTCTATCCTTGAACAAGAAACTTTAAATTTTTCTGAAATCATATTTTTAGAACTCAAGGATATGGCCTTAAAACCTATTGCTAACCGATGGATATTATATCCACGGTTCATAATGGCCATCATAGAGAATCAGCTGAAAGCTGAGGGACTTGTTGGTCTCGGGGTCCCTGCCATGGCTGTATTGCTTGAGGTATACTCCAGGCACAACTCTGACCCCACACTCAAACAGGCTGCCAAGCTGCGAAAACCCACGCAGCTGGAACCCACAGCCTCCACCTCCAAATCCAAGTCCCCACCAAACCCAAATCCAAAAAGCCCAAAAAGGCTATTGCACAGTCAATTTGATAAACCTTAAGACTGTGAAAAGCAGCATAGGCTAGGAACAGTCTGATTGCTTCCAGTCTTGCCACAGGAGCAAAGGTCTCATCATAATCGATGCCTTCCTCTTGTGCCAACCCCAGGACAACCAGCCTGGCCTTGTTCTTGACAATTTGGCCCTTATCATCTGTTTTGTTCCTAAATACCCATTTGGTGCCTATTGCACACTTACCTTGGGGTAAAGGAACAAGCTCCCACACTTGCTGTTTCTTGAACTGAAGAAGCTCAAGCTGCATTGCTTCAACCCATCCATTGTCTCTTAAAGCAACATGATAGTTCTTTGGCTCTTGCTGACTGATGAAGAGAGCATAGAAGCAGAAATTGGACAATTGACTTCTGGTTGAAACTCCAGCATTGATATCACCAATGATTTGAGATGTGAGGTGATTCTTCAGCTCTTGATAGACTATAATGTCTGTGCAAGTGTTTGTAGGACTTTTAGCAGCAACAAATAGTGATGGAGACTCTTGAAACCATGTAGGAGATGGCAGCTCAAATGAAGTAGAGCATGCAGAAATCTCATCAGCACTTGTTGTGGATGGGGCTACTGAAGCTACAGGAGCATCAGGTTTAGTGGACTCTGGTAGGTTGTCACTAAACCTGAAGAGGTGAGTACTGACTACATCATCATCAGTACCACCAGGTGGAGAATTGTTGACAGGCTCAACAGCTGGAGGTTGATAAGGAACATATTGCAGTATGTCCAGATCAAACAACTCCACAGGGTTTTGTGGAATCTTGTCCTTTAGAGATTCATTGAACTTAACATGCAGAGTTTCTTCAACCACCTTTGTCCTACAGTTGAAGACTCTGTATGCCTTGCAAGTTAATGAATAACCAACAAATACCCTGCATCCACCTTACTAGCAAACTTCTGGAGTGGGTTGCTAGTGTTGAGAATAAAACATGGACACCCAAAGGCTCTAAAGAATGAAATCAGAGGAGCCAAATGATGAAGAACCTCATAAGGAGTCTTCATCAACCTCTTATTCACTAAAGCTCTATTTTGTACATAGCAAGCTGTATTGACAGCTTCAGCCCAAAAGGTCAGTGGCAATCCTGAATCAGCCAGCATTGACCTTGCAGCTTCAATGAGAGTCCTGTTCTTTCTCTCAACCACTCCATTCTGCTCAGGAGTTCTAGGAATGCTAAACTGCCTCTTAATTCCCTTGGACAGGTAGAAGTCATCAAGTGTGCGGTTTCTAAATTCTGTTCTGTTATCACTCCTCACACACTTGACCTGTAGGGAATACTGATTTTCTACAAATAACAAAGTTCATGATAGTCTTGGCTGCTTCATCCTTAGAGTGCAAGAAGAAAGTCCATACAAACCTGGAATAATCATCCATAATTACCAGGCAGTATTTCTTCTTTGCCATGCTCATCACTCTGACAGGACCAAGGAGATCCATGTGCAGGAGCTGCAAGCAGGCAGTCGACTTTGGTTCGTCTATTAAAGGGAATGAAACTTTGTGTTGTTTTCCTTTTAAGCAAGCAGTGCAGTTGTCTTCACACTTGAACTCCTTCAAAGGCAATCCTCTTACTAAACCATGGCTTATCAGCTGATTCATGTTCTTAAAATTAACATGCCCCAGCCTTCTATGCCATAGAGTAGACTCTTGAGGAGATGCCTTGGAGAATAGGCAAGGATGGCCTTTTAGATCTATCTTTTTGGAAAGATCTAAGTCATACACTCTTCCTGTCCTGTTGGCCTTCAGGAGAGTGTATTCATCCAACACCTTGTCAATCAAATTTAGAACTTTGGATGACAGAATCCACAGTTCTGGCTTGTGAAAAGGGCAACATGGCCTTTATCACACATTTGACTGACACTCAAGAGGTTGTACTTGAGATTCTCCACATGGTTAACATCATCAAACCTTATTTTCTCATTGGAAACAAAGCCTTTTCCAATGATTTAACCCTTTGCATCATTTCCAAAGGAGACAAATCCCTTCTTTCCTTGAGAGTAGTCATTAAGAAGGGAGCTGCTTCCTGTCATGTGCATAGATCCTCCACTGTCTACATACCAGATGCTCTGTTGGCATGTTGAAGAACCCTGCAATCATAACCACATGTTAGTTAGTTTTAGAGACCCAAACCTATTTGGTTTTGGGTCTATTCTTAACTACAAGTACAGCACTAACAGGTGTGTTATGTGTAATAGCCTGAGGTGAAGAAGATGGTGTAGAAGAGGAACCCTTTGGCTTGGACTTCCTTTTCTGTGGTTTCAACACAGGAGCATCTAAATGGTTGACTCTTCCCATTAGATGCTGAACCATCATCACTAGTTGTGTCTGACTTTGTGATAAAGCTTTCAGCTCTTCAGACACATTGAGACTTGCTGATGATCAATTCCTATGTTGCACCATCTTCTTTTGAGCAACCTCAGCTGTTGCCTGAGTATTCCCTACTTTCTTTTTAGATTTATCTCTGGGCTTAGGGATTTCAGGCTTTGATGTTGCTAGTACAAACTTGGTTTCAAACTCATTTTTCATTTCATTTATTAGCTCGTTAATTTTCTCCTTTTGTTTGAGTTTGGAACCCCTTTTGTACCAGCAATCATCCGTAAGATGATTGAACAAGCCACATATCTCATATGGCTTCTTCTTCATCTTGTGTTGATCATCAACCAAAGAAGATGAAACTGCTGAAGACTTGTTCTTCAGCTGTTTGTTATCAGTACTAGCAGTTTTCTTCCCTTTAGTACCTGCTTTCCTGACCTCTTCTTTAGTTGTCTTCAAACCTTTTCTACTGTCAGTTTTCTTCTCTTCAGTGCTGGCAGTAGTTGAGGTTTGAACTTCAGGTGTTATCACTTGCTCTCCAGTACTTTCAGTACTTCTAGAGACAACACCTGAGTTGTTCAACTTTTTGATCATGTGACAGTCAGCATTTGAACCATCAGCTCTAGTAGCATCAGCTGATTGGTTGCTGACTTATATCTCTGATGATGCTGAATCAGAAGATAGTAGGTCACATGATGAGAAGGATTGGTTATTGCTCTCTCCATCAGATTCAACTTCTGCTCTTGAAGTGAAATCTGTAGGAGGAGCAGTATGATTATAACCAATCCCAAACTTCACATTGGAAGCTGATTGCTTGCTAAGAAGCATTTCAAAACCCTTGCATGATTGCACCCATCGATCACACTCTACTTGGGTGTTTGCAAGAGTTTCCTTGAGGTCTCTATACTTCTCTAGAAGTACATCTTCCCTAGCTTTACCATCTTTTATTTGGCATTTAAGCTTGTAAATCTAATCATTTTTCTTATTAAGTGCAGCCTCAAATTCAGCTTTCTTTTTGGAAATAGTGTGCTCTAGCTCAAGATTTTTATCTATTAAAGCTACATTTGCTTCCCTAATAGAAGCAAATGCTGCTATGCATGATTCAGAACAAAGCTTGGCTTTGGCCTCTGAGGATACCTGTGATGAGGCATTGGATGATAACCCCTCAGCAGACTCAAGGGCCATCAGAGCAAGATTTCCAAATGGACTATCACTACCATGTTGACCAGCACCTTGGAGTAGTTGTTCCTGACCAGATAGATCATCTGGCAGACTACTCCGGTCAACAACTACTGGGGTGAAGAAGCTGTGTTGTTGAGGTTGTGTTTGATGATGAGATGGGGAAGATTGAGGCTCAGGAAGAGCCTGTGGTGGCTGAGCAGAAGGTACTTGAGTTTGACTGGGCTGAGGCACATAGTAGCAGGGGTATGAGTATGGCATATAACCCTGAGGCACAAAATAAGCAGGTGATGCCTGTGCTTGTGATGGATGACCAGAACTGGTGGAAGGTTGCCCTCTGTGCTGTGAGCTATTGCTCAGAAAGGTCACAAAGGGTGCAGAGGAGTTAGATCTAGATGATTTACACTCCCTAGCAAAGTGTCCAAGCCTTTGGCACTTGTGACACCTCAACTTGCTCTTGTCAAAACCAACTTTGGTTTTGCCAGAGAGACCGGGGAATTTCCTACCAGTTCTTTTGTAGAACTTTTGAGATCTGATATTGATCATTGCCATTTGGCTCAAAATATCCATCTCTTCCAGATCATCATCTGCAGTGCCCTTCAAATCTTCCATCAAAAAGCACCAGTTATCACTGCTGCCTCCTGAACTGCTACCAACACCAACAAAAGCTTGTTCTGAGTTGGTAGAGAAATCAATATGCTCATCATAAGAACTCTCTGATGAAGCATATTCTGACTCTTGACTTATCAAGGCAGCATTGCCTTGAACAAAGTCATCAGCGAGCTTGCCAGAGGTGGACAACTTCCTCTTTTGCTGTATCTCTCTCTCAAATGTGAGCAGTTTCCCATGAAGTTGGGTGAGAGATAGAGTTTCCAGATCTGCACTGGAGCGTAGGACAATGGTATAATTGTCCCATCTCTCAGGCAGTGATCTGAGGAACCTATTGTTCATCTGGCTGTTGGAGTACTCTTGTTTGACCATCTTCAGCTCAGAAATCAAACAAGAGAACCGCTCAAACTGCTGGGTCAGAGTCTCACCCTTTCTATATGAGAATGTCTCATATTGTTGGGTGAGGATTTCCCTATTGTTTGCTAAGACCGAATCAGTTCCTCCAAATTGTTCCTTTAGAGCAACCCATAAGTCATGAGCAGTCTCATGATGCAAAAGCCCTGAGTAAATCTCATTTGGAATAGCCATTGCTAAAATTCCATGGGCTCTAGCATCAACCTCGAACAGCTTTAGATCTTCGTCCGAATATTGTTCAGGTTTCTTTGGAACCTGTTCATTAGATTCAGGGATGCTCACCATAGGCTTGTATGGTCCATGCACCACTGACTTCCAACAACCAGCACTATTGACAAACAAGTGGTGAAGCATACGACGTTGCCATATGTTATACTCATTCCTCACAAGCATCGGAGGCTTGGTTGAGGAACCAGTATTGTGAGGATCGTTTGTTGGTGTGGTCATCTCAGTTTTTAGTCAAACTCAAGTTTAAACAAAACAAGTGTAGCTCAAAACCACCAGAGAACCTCAAGTTTACGGCCAGAAACAACAGAATCTCTCTCTCTACAGCTAATTCTTGCAAATTGCTAATTCGATCAAACGTAGAGATCAAAAGAGCAGTTTCAAATGATCAATAGTGAAATCGATCAATGATTAACCTGATCTGATACCATTTGACAGGATCTCAGCCTCTAGTTTGATCAATTAGATTGTATTCGCAGCGGATTTAGCATGAAAATTAGCAATTAATGCAAGAACATAAAGAATATTGCATGTAAAGTAAATGTAGAGAGAATAATTCTGCCTAAAAAGGAATAATATTCTGTTTATTTCACATGTTTCAGCGTGGAATACAATCCGGTCACTGCCCTTTTATAGGCAAAAGACCCATACTGTTGTCAGATTCCACTGACATTTAACAGTTATTTAACTAACTACTGATAGAACACAAACTACTGAAGATGTCACAACAGCTGACATCTTCTTACAAAATACCTAAGTGTTCTACCTATTACAAGTACTGAAAGGGAAACTACTGAAAAGCTACAACGACTGAAGAACAAACTCTTCAGTCGTTTACAACTACTGAACTATAACAACTGAAGAACAAACTCTTCAGCTGTTGTACAAACTACTGAAAGAAAAATATAAAACTACTGAAAGGAAAAACCATCACAACAACTGAAGAAGACTTCTTCAGCTGTTGTGACAAACTCTGAAGCTTTAGCAGTTTGGTCTTCAGACTTTGATCTCCAGATGATTCATCAGCTGATGACTTCAGTAGTTGTCATCAGCTGATGTCTTCAGTCATTGTCTTCAGACATTGTGCATCAGTAGTTGATCTTCAGTTCTTCAGTTCTTCAGACTTTGATCTTCAGCACTTGTCTTCAGTACTTGAAGTCTTCAGTACTTGTGTTTATCAGTACTTCAGACTTCAGTACTTATCTTCAGCACTTTGAGATCTTCAGCTGTTGTACTTCAGATCTTTGATCTTCAGAATTTGATTCTTCAGACTTTGTCAGAACAACTGATGGGAGTCTTCAGCAGTTGTTGTGATGTCATGTGGGACTTAGAGGTTTTCCTGATCTTGGCTCATTGGTTCTTTTGGTCCAACAAAACGCAATATCTATGGACATTTCTCTAGAGAATGTAATCAACAATCAAATCCTAACTTGAGAAAACAACAGCAACATCAGTCTCATCAACATCAATCTCATCAACCATCAATATCTCAAAGATCTTTCAGACAACCACATCTAACCAATTCATCCCCACCAGCCATAAATGAATTAGCAGGACCTAGTAATGCTAAAGAATCTAGGCTGATCATACTACAAGACGGAACCTGTGACTGGAGCATGTATGAGAAGAAAGTCTTGGAAGAGAATCAAGCTTTGACGGCCCACATGGAGAATAAAGTTCCACCCATGGCTAGAGAGGTAAGAGATAGATTGTGTTCATCAGTATATGTTAAGGAAGTTGAAAGATATAGAGTCCATGCTCAACAACTGGTTAATAAAGTAAAAGAAACAATGATTTTGAATGAATCTCATGTAAGAGAACATAAGTTATATCAAATCAAAATTAACTCTTTACAAAGGATTTAGAAAAACATGTTTTAGAAAATTACAGTTTAAAAGCACATGTTGAGCATCTGACCACTTCCTTAACTAAATCCATGGCTGATCATGCATCAACTGAAGTGAAACTTTAGAAGTTTCAACTTTCATCTCAGCAATATGAGAAACTGTTAAATTCTCATATTGAATCAAAGAACATGTATGGGTTGGGATATAATGCTGTTGCACCTCCTATAAATGATAATTACACAACTTTACCTGAAACAATGACAAACAATTTGTCAAATCATTTTATGCCAAGCACCAAGTTTGAAACAAAAACTTGTCAACAAGTTAATAATAATGAAACTAAGGTGAGTGAAAATGAGTTGTATATATCAGAAAATATTAAATAAATGACTTAGAATTTGACTTTGATGAGTTTGATGACTTGGATGATTCTGATGTACATGATGATGATCAACTAAACATTGCTAAGAATGTTGCTTTTGTAATAATCATTCCTAAAGTACTTGAAGAAACAAAGTTGCAATATCCTCCAAAACAAAGAAACATGTTGAAGACTATATGTAAGAGAATAGCTTAGCTACATAAAGGACTTCAAGAACTTCATCAGCATCAAAAACATTCAACTGAAGGAATTGAACAATGCACATCTTCTGAGGAAGTACACACATCATCTGTGGATAAGGGAAAGAGGAAACAATCAGCAGATCGTCAGCGGAAGAAGAAACTTTCTTCAATAGAGGATCTATGGAAAACCAAATCTACCGAATCATTAGAAGATCTGCGGAAAACCAAATCTAAATCAGTAGAAGACCTGCAGAAGACAAAAGCAACATCCAACAAATCAAACCAGAAAGTGGTGAATTCCAAGCAACAGAAATCAACAAAGGGTAAATAAGAATCCTTTGACAGTGTAGAAGGGAAAGCAAGGACAAATCAAGGTGCACAATTGGAAATGATTTGAAACCTCAAAAGCTTAATAATAAAAAGAAGGAAATCAATTCTGATGAAGAATCAGAGGAAATGTATTGCAAATGGCGTGATATAAAAAATCACAATAGTGAAGATTGTTACTTCTACAGTTTTCTCTCTATTTGCAACATGAACAATCACATGACCTTTGACTGCTACTTCAACAAACATTATGCTATATGTAACAAAAATAATCATTCAACTCAGAAAAGTTATTTTAACAAAAAGAACAAGACAAAGAATTCAAAGAAGCCACAATCTGAGATGGCTGAATCAAACTCTCAATCCACTGATTGTCAATAAGATTCAAAAACAAAGAAGCTGCAACAAAGGCAAAAACCAAAACCAAAGGAGAAACCATCTGCTGATGGTAAACCGTTAAAGAAAAGAAAATAAATTTAGCAATCCAAAACACCTCATAAAAAGGTGGATTTGACTGAAAAGAAGACAAATGTTGATGATGCTTTCTTTGATAATTTTGAAAAAGGAACTCATGTACCTCATTAAAAATCAAAAGATGATGAAACTTTCAACAATCAAGGTTCATTGTCAATACCAAACCAACAAACAAAGAAAGTTAAGGTGAATGAAGAAGAGATTAAGAAATTAGAACCAAGTTCAACAACCTGATCTTTAACAGAATCATCCTCACCATAAACAACACAGAATGTATCAGTTAAGACTAAAATTAATACTGAAACTTCAAGATTGATCCATGAAGAAGTAACAATTTTAGACACTGTTGGCAAACCCAAGATCATTATGACTTGGGTTGTCAATTCTAATTGATTTCTTTATGTGTGTAGGAATAATCGTGGAGAGCTGACAACAAGTGGTATGTTGACAGTGGTTGTTCCAGGCATACGATAGGAAATTGTTCTCTTCTCCATGACTTCAAGCATAAAAATGCCTCATATGTGGCATTTGGTGGGGATAAGAAGGGAGGTAAAATAGTTGGTGAAGGAATGGTAACTAATGGAGTGCTTAAATATGAGAAAGTGAATTATTGTTAAATGTTACAGTATAATTTGCAGGATCGATTTCGGGTGGTTTCTCTCTCAACTCACTGTGAATCAACACTCGGCAAGCAGTCTTTAGGAAGAGTTGATCACAATATAACAAGTAACAAGCAGTAAGAAAATTAACACAGCAAGTAATTTTCAAGGTACTTTTATATATTGCTTCTCAACTCAAAGGATTACAAGACGCTTGGACTCAAATCGCTTATCTAAAGAGTTACAGGGAGAAGATATATATAATACTACCTACAGCCGGGAATACTTTGATTCCAGCTGGACACCTCTAACCTTACATCTATACTACAAGACTCTAGGTGAGGTCTTTCAGACATTTTGCATGCCTGAGAGTGGGTAGTCAGGACATGTCCCTGACTTACCCATGCTACCAACTAAGGTTGGTAACGTGTACTATCATCAAAAGGTGAGCAGTAGAATAAAGTATGGTCAACAGCATGGTCCTTTAGGAAGAACCCATGCTGTGTCACCCATGCGGTGTCAGAGGTCTGCATGCGGACTGACAGGGACCATACCTTTATCTGCTGGACATAGCATTGTCTTCCGAATGATAAAGTGCTTCAGAAGTATAACTTCTTTCCGAAGGCACTTACACTTCGGAAGACTGCTTCTTCCGAAGCTTGGAGTCTTCTTTGTCTTCGGAAGCAGACTTTGTCTTCAGCTCTTTCATCAGACTTTGTCTTCGGAAGCTTTCAGACTTTGTCTTCGGCTTTTTCATCAGACTCTGTCTTCGGAAGCTTTCAGACTTTGTCTTTAGCTCTTTCATCAGACTTTGTCTTCGGAAGCTTTCAGACTTTGTCTTCAGCTCTTTCATCAGACTTTGTCTTCGGAAGATATCTTCAGCTGTTGGCTTCAGTTGTTGTCATCAGCAGTTGACTTCAGCTTTTGCCTTCAGAAGATATCTTCAGCTGTTGTTCCTTAGACTCTCGGAAGATCTCTTGCTTGACTTCGGAAGCCCTTTGATGTAGTACCAAAAGTGACTATGAAGTGAATTTGGTTGCACCAGCCTTATCATGATCCAACAAACTCCCCCTAGGCTGATGCTACCAAAACTTCACTTCCCTCTTCTTCTCAAAGTTCTCAGCACCAAGGCGAGCAGATGTTTATCAGTATCTTCATTCTTTCCTGCTGTGATGCTGAGAATCTTGTACAAATCTTTGGTGGACAGCACCTCTACTCTGTCACCTTGGATTATATGTACCCTCTGTTGTGGCCCTCTGAAAAGAGTTAGTTGATGGGAAGTATAGTCATATTCCCATCGAACTATTGGTTCCAATTCAGGACCTTCCACCATCTGTAGAAAGGCTGTGCCTTTGGTGGTTGATCTTTCCTTGTCTTCCACTCTTTTCAGCTTCAACTCTTCTTCAATCTTGGCTCTTCGACTTCGTTCAGCCAAGTGGAGACCGCTGATGTAATTCCTTATATGTGCAGCAGTCTCAGAGTTGGAGGGATTGGAGAATGGCTTCTCTGCAAGCTCGGCAAGATCAAATCTGCTGAGATGCAGTAAAGAGGTGGCATTAAGCCTGTTGGTTTCGCCATTCTCTCTTTCCACAACAAAGTTGTGAGAAGGTTCATCGAACCTCCACTGGATTATAGCATTTCTAGGCCCAGGAGATTGACCAGAAATCCTGTCCTCTTTCCTGGTATCCAGCAGAGTCACCAGTCTTCTTCTTAGTCTCTTCTCCTCAGCATTGAGGGTATCGGAGTTGAGACCAAGAAGTCTTGCAGCCTGGCCCAGGTTTCTCTAGGCAATTCAAGAAATTGGCCTAGGGTGAGGGAGCTTGAAGAGTTGTCAACATAGGTGATGTTGATAACCTCTCCCTCATAGGAGATACTGCTCAAAGTAGTGCAATTGATGAGCTTTGTCTTGAACTCCTTAATTTCCTCAAAGGAGAAATGTTTTGGAGGCTGAGAGGATGGTCTTGGTTGTTGTTGGGTAGGCTTAGGTTAGTGGTTTTGGGTTGAGTCTTGGGTTTTAGGATAGATAGTTTGGGTGGTTGAGGTGATGTGGTAGGTTTGGGTAGAGTTGTGGGTTGAGGGGTGAAGGTTTCATCAGTGGGTTCAGGTTTGATGGGAAAAGGGGTTGGTTCTGGTGTGGGTTGTGGCTGTGGTTGAGTGGCTGGGGTGAAAACCATTCCCTTCATCCTCCTGTACATCTCCTTCCTTTTCCCCAAACGGATGTCAGCTTTATTTCACTGACTATCCGCTGGAGTGTCCTTTCGGACATAGGTCCCACCTGCCTACCAGAGAAGCCATGTGCCCGGAGATAGTCCTTCATCCAGGCTTTGTCAGTTGACTTCTTGGTGGCAGTGACCTCCTTCTCTTCCTCCCTCTTCCTCTTCACCTTCAGCTTCTCCCTAGCAGCCTTCTTCCTTTCCTTCTCCATTTGATCCTGCTCCTTGTTGTGGAGCAGCAGGATCATGTCATTGTCATGTGGAGACAGTTCAGGAAGACTGAAACCTCTTGAGAGCAGGAACTTGATTCTAGCCTCTCTCAGCTTCAGGGCTGCCTCCCTCTGCTCTTGTTCTTCCCTCTCCAAGGCCAACCTGGCTTCCCTTTCTTGTTGTAGCCTGGTTGACCTCTCCAAAGTCACCAACTCCTCTAATGATAGCAGGAGTATTTCCTCATTGACAGCTCCAAGACTGATGAGCTGGTCAATGAGTGCTGTTCTTCTCTTCAGGTTGATTTCTTCCTGATTGGCTGCAGCTGCCTTAGAGCTGGCAGCTAGCACCTTTTCAGTTGGAAACCTCCCTTTCTTTTTAGCCTTCTCAATCCTTTCCTCTTCCTGAAGCTCTTCCGCAGTCAGTTTTCTCTTGCCTTTATCTTTGATGGTGCTTGACTGTGGTGGTTCTTGAATGGAGGGTTGTGATTGAGATAGAAGTTCAGCTGGTGCTTGGATTGGAGGAGTTTCAGAAGTGTCCTCCTGCCCACCTCAGATGCTATGTCAGCAATGACATCTGTGATGGTCAGCTCCTCGGACATTTGAAACAAGCCTTCCGCAGCTTCTATTTCGGCTTCGGAAGATTTTTCTTGTTCTTCCGAGGCTTTCATATAGGCTTCGGAAGCTTCAGTTTGAGCTTCAGAAGATGAGACTGCTGCAAATTCTGTCCCATCTGTTTCAGTTGCTGGGCCATCAGTCCCCATTTCCCCTTCGAAGCTAATCTCAGGTTCCATGAAGACCTTAGGTTGACCAACTTCTTCCACAGTGGTAGAAGGTGCAGTCAGTCTTTGAAGCTCCTCAGCCCCAAAGTAAGCAAATGTGGTGTCGGGGCTGGGCTGTTCTAGGGATGATCTCAATATTCTCTGTACAAAACAGCCTGTAGAGAGCTTGAAGCATCCTTGAGTCAATCTCCAGAAAGGATTGAGATGAATCTAGGTAGAAAGGATTGAGATGACTTAGGTAGGGTAATGATTTGTTGGGTGGAAATGGAGTGGTCGTGGTTCCATAGGTGTTTGTCTCTGAACTTTCTCCCCCTTTTTGGTAGCATCATCTTGAGAGCTAGATGAGCTAGAGGAAGAAGTCATTGAGACCTGGATAGGTACATGCCTAACAGACCTCTCCGTCTGTTTCTCAGCTAGTTGAGCCTTGAGAGAGTTAATCTCAAGTTGCTGAGTGGCAGTCCTTGATCTAAGATCCTCACCTGTGATTCCAGGTTGGAGACCTTAGAAAGCAAGTACTGAAGTGTTAGTTGCATACTACCCTCATCTTCATAAGAAGAATCACGGGGAGATGAGATAACATACCTAGTATGCTCACTCTCACCACCAGATGTGGTTTCTTGGCACCTGGTTTCCTCTGCTCAGAGTCATCTCTTTCAGAGATGTCAATGGGCAAAGTTGCCGTAGACTCAGTCCTAATGATGTTACCACTGTCCTGAGAGCTCAATGAGAAACTCTGAGTAGTGGCAGCTGAGTCTACATGAGTCCCCTCCACATCAGTGGGACTCACCTCAGTAGCTGGCTGCTGATGGGGGCTAGAGACAAGGGATCCCTCCTGGCTCTGTTGATCTCTCAGTGGGTGATTTAGATCAACTTCATGGCCATGGAGAGATGTAATCTCTTCATCAGTTCGGAGTAAAAGGTCAGTGAAAGAGAGGGTGGTTATTCTACTGACCCGGGACCTTGATCAATGTCTACAGGCATTGAGCCTTTGGTGGGGCTGTCCCTAGACAGCTGCACAGGGGAGTGTAGAGACTCACCCTACGGGCTAAAGGCTGGGGTTTCGGGCTCAGGGGTTTGAGACTGAGGAGGCTCAAAACCCACATTGAGGTCAAATGTGAAGGATGGTGTGACCTCGGACTGAGTGGGAGCCCATGATTCCACTCTAGTCGTTTCGGTGTGAACAGGAGGAGCTTGTTCAATCAGAGTAGATTGAACAAGGGTTCGTTTGGGACGTCTCTGATAGGTGGCTTTGATGGGTAAAGAAGGTTTTGGTATTGTGGTGGCTGTTGCTGGTGTGGGTTCATCGCCTGTGGGGATAACAGGGATGTCACCAGGAGCTATGCGCTCAGTCATCTCTGGAGGTAATGGAGTGTACCGTCCATGAAGTTGGTGGACATCTTCTTCAGGATTTTGAAGATGGTAGGCCTCATATGTGGAACAGGAAGAGCAGCTGCGCAGACAAGCTTACTTGGTTCCATCTCACAGTTGATTATATGTTGAAGAAATCGGGGATACATGAAGAATGTATCTCTGCTCAGATTGGCGATTAGGTTATTCAACACAAATCGTGAGTAGTTGAATCTGAGGCCTCTCACCAACCCATGAACTAGGCATCCTAGTTCATATGGGATTTGATCCCACCCCCTGATTTGTTGGAGAGGCAGTGTAGAACGATGTGCAGCAAGAACTTCCAATGGTAAGAGAAGTTGAACTTGTATACCGTAGATCTGCTGACATCGCCTCCATATCCCATGAGGATATAGGTGCCTTCCAAGTCTTCCTTGGGGAACTCAGTAGGAGCCCCATCATCGTGAAGCGAGATGCTCCCTGATGATCTGTTCATTGATGACCAACTCTTGGCCACAAACTCGGGTTCTCAGGACTCGAACCCCATTCAGTACTGCAGTTTCACCATTGCTCCAAAATTCTGACATATGGTTGGAGTATATGGTGGGATTAACTGTTAGTGCAGTGAGATCGGTGGATTCGGTGAGAAAGGTGATGATTTGGGTGAAGTCGGCATCCCTTGACGAGTCAAGTAATGCGACTTGGTTGTGCTGAGGGTTTAGCGCCATTGAAGAAAAGGTAAGCTTGAAATTTGGATGGATTTGAGGGTTTTACAGTGAAGGGAAAAGTTAGGGCTGTAAAGTGGTAAAAGAAGATGAAATTTGATCAGTCAAGATTATTTAAAAAGGTGGATAGTGGTATGGTGGTGGTAATAGGGTTACTGTGGTGGTATGGTGGATGGTATGGTGGTTTACTGCGGAGAAATGATGTTGGCGGCAGGGATAATTTTAAATAATCTGACCATCAAGTACAAAATTTTTACTTTTTACAGAGTGGGGCCCAAAATATCCGTTACATATAGAATCTTAACTTCCGAAGGTAAAACATTTCCGAAGGTAATTTCTTCTGAAAGGCAATTTCTCTTCCGAAGCAAGGCATTGCTTCCTAAGGTAAAGTTGTCTTTCTGAATGGAGAGTTAGTTTCGGAAGTAGATCTGATATAAAATCAATCGCTTCTTCCGAGACCACAAACTCTTCCGAGAAGAAATTTCCATTGAGGAATTTGGCTTCGGAAGATATTCAGGATATCTTCCGAGCGAGAGTTAATTCCTCTTCGGAAGGAATTTACACTTGGAATAGTTAAAGATCTTTTGTAACAGGGCTTAAATTGTATTGACACAACATTACTCATTTAAAAAGGTTTTCAAAAGAGGATAGTTATTCAATGTTTATCATCCCAATTGCTGATATGAGATACTTAAATCTTTGTTCATCAAATGCCTTTGTGAACAAATCAGCATATTGTTCATTTGAGTCAACTTTGATTAACTTTATCAGCTGTTTCTCATGAATATCTCTAATGAAATGATACCTGATATCAATGTGTTTTGTCTTGGAGTGCTTCACCGGATTTTCAGTAATGGAGATAGCACTGTTGTTGTCAATATGGATAGGAGTAGTCATGAAGTTGAATCCATAGTCTAACATCTGATTTTGAATCCATAGCAGTTGAGCACAGCAGCTAGCAGCAGCGATGTATTCAGCTTCAGCAGTTGATGTAGAGACACAGGATTGTTTCTTGCATTGCCATGAGATAATCCTTCCACCAAGAAATTGACATCCTCCTGATGTTGATTTCTTGTCAATGTTGCAGCCACCATAGTCACTGTCAGAGTATCCATAGAGATTGAAATCACTATTTCTTGGATACCAGAGACCTAGTTTAGGTGCTCCTTTGAGGTATCTGAGGATTCTCTTTGCAGCAGCTAGGTGAGACACCTTCGGAGCAGCCTGATATCTTGCACAAATGCATGTGGCAAACATGATATCTGGTCTACTCGCAGTAAGATACATCAGAGAACCAATAATTGCTCTATACTGATGTTGATCAGTATCCTCCCCCTCAAGGTCAGGGCAAAGATTATGGTTTCTGGGTATGGGTGTCTTGGCTGGTTTACAGTTCTTCATTTCAAATCTTTCTAAGATGTCGGAGACATACTTAGATTGACTTATGAAGAACCCTTCCTTCATCTGTTTCACCTGGATCCCAAGGAAAAGTCCATTTTTCCCATGGAACTCATCTCAAACTTCTGCTTCATAATGCTTTCAAAGTCCTTGCACATTTGGTCGTTTGAAGAACCAAATATGATGTCATCAACATAGACTTGTACAAGCAAAATGTCTTCTCCACTCTTTCTGATGAAAAGAGTTTTGTCAATGGTACCTCTAGTGTATCCATTCTTCAGGAGAAACTGAGACAAGGTCTCATACCACAGCCTAGGTGCTTGGTGCAGCCCATATAGAGCTTTATCCAGCTTGCACACATAGTTGGGGTGCTGTGGGTCTTCAAATCCTGGAGGTTGACACACATAGATTTCCCTATCTATATCCCATATAGAAAAGCACACTTGACATCAAGTTGGTAGACTGTGAAGTTCTTGGATGCAGCATAAGCAAGGAAGATCCTAACTGCCTCAAGTCTTGCAACAGGTGCAAAGACATCAGTATAATCGATTCCTTCCTCCTGGGTGTATCCTTGAACTACTAGTCTTGCCTTGTTCTTGATAATCAAGCCTCTATCATCTTTCTTATTCCTGAATACCCATTTAGTGCCTATGGGTACTTGACCAGATGGTAGTGGGCATAGATTCCAGACCTTTTGTCTTCTGAATTGAAGCAGCTCCTCCTGCATCGATTCAACCCAACTACTATCTTTTAAGGCATCTTCTACCTTCTTTGGTTCCATCTGAGACAAAGCATGAGTACAAGCAGACATTCCCATGATGAGTCTGTCTTCTTGTTCTCACACCCTCAGAGACATCCCCTATGATGTTCTCAGTTGGATGAGTGTTGTGAATCCTAAGACGAGGAATCACTTCCAGTTGCAGAGATAAGTCTAGGTTAGACATATTCTGATCAGGATTGGATCACTCTGTCCAACTGCTGTTTCAGAGTCATTCAATGAGGACTGATTGAATGATTGAGAAACATCATCAATGGTTGGTTGTGAAGTAGTATTAACAGTTGCCTGTTCCTTCAGAATACTACCTCCCTCAACCTGGTGTTGTAATGGATCACCTGAAGAACTTTGAGGTTGATCAAGTGATTCACTTGTTGAAGCTTCACTATTTCTTGAGATATTCACACTGTCAGATCTGTGAATAGTTGAAGCTTGTTGCCTTTCAGCTCTTGGAGAATTTGGAAGAGGTCTGGGAAGCTCATATAGTTGTCCTGCATCAGTTTGAGCACCTGTTCCAGCTGAAACATTCTCACAAGATGGTTTAGAATAGTTTGGAAACAATTCTAAATCAAAAATATACTCAGGTCCATTCCCCCTAACACAAGGAGTGTGCTCATTAACAACTATGTTGGATGACTCCTCAAATTGTTGATTCTTAATATTGTATACTCTATAAGCTTTGGAGCTAGAAGAGTATCCAATAAAGATAGCATCATCCGACTTCTCAGCAAACTTTGCCAAGTTGTCCTTTGTGTTAAGTATGGTACACCTGCAGCCAAAGGACCTTAGAAAGCCAATGAACGGTGGCCTCTTGTTCCATAACTCATAAGGGGTTTTTCCATGGGGCTTTACTACAAGAACCCTGTTCTGCACATAGCATGCAGTGCTGACTGCCTCTGCCCAGAATGTTAGAGGCAGCTTTGAATCAGCTAACATGGTCCGAGCAGCCTCAATAAGTGTCCTGTTCCTCCTCTCAGCACACCGTTTTGTTGAGGAGTTCTGGGAGCACTATATTGTCTGGCAATCCCTTTTGAGTCACAGAATGAGTCAAGAACGAAGTTCTTAAACTCAGTCCCTTGATCACTTCTAATAATCTTAACCTTGTGATCAATTTGATTTTCTATTTTAAGAATAAAAGATTTTAAAGTTTCAGCAGTTTCATCTTTACTTCTAAAAAGAATACCCATGTAAATCTTGTAAAATCATCAACGATCACAAGGCAGTATGATTTCCTTCCAATGCTCATTATACTTGTGGGACCAAAAGATCCATGTGCAATAAGTGTAATGGAGTAGTGATAGAGTTAACACATTTGGATTTATGAGATGATCTGTGTTGTTTCCCTTTCAGGCATGCAACACAGTTATCTTTGCAGAAAAATTCCTTTTTAGGCAAACCATGTACCAAGTTATTTTTAGACAATTTATTCATTGTTTTAAAATTCACATGACACATGCGTTTATGCCATAGTGTTGACTCATCACTATCAGCTTTGGAAAGAAAGCATGATACTTCACCCATAGGAGAAGCCTTGTTCATATCTAGCTTGTACATATCCCCTTTCCTGGGAGATCTGAGAAGCACCAATTCCGGAGGAATGGTCATCCCTGGTCTGAGGATAATGCACTCATGTTCTGTGAAAAGCATTTGATGCTTCTGGTCACAGAATTGAGAAACACTTAACAGATTGTGTTCAAGCTGTTTGACAAAGTGAACTTTGTCAATGTTTATTCTGCCGTTGGATATACTTCCTCTGCCCGAAATATATCCTCCAGCCTCACCTCCAAATTGGACAGGCCCTCCATCAAAGTTCTGGAATTGTTGAAGGAGAGATCTGTTCCCTGTCATGTGCCTGGAGCATCCACTATCTACAATCCAGATATTGTTGTTCTTGTCAAATGGATGTCCCTGCACATAAAATGAGAAGGTTAGTTTTGTTTGGAAGCCCAATCCTTGCAGGTCTTGGGCTCTTCCAAAGATAGTGACATAATTGAACCAAAAGATATGCAATGGGTTCAATAGAGGTCATTGTTGAAGAAGAGGTTTGGGCTGCAGCATCTTCCTTGATCTTCCAATCCATCCTTTGGTTGATCTTTGAAGATGAGCTTGTTGAAGCTTTTGCAGCATGGTCTTCTTCCGAAGCTTCTCTCTTTTGGAAGAAGATTTCACCACCTTTTCTTCCGAAGTAGTCTTCTTCTGAGATGGTTTCAAGGGACCCTTCTTGTTCTTCCGAACCTTAGAAGGTTTGGCTTCCGAAGCCACTTTCCCTTCGGAAGAAACAGTTTCTTCCGAAAGCAACTTGGCTTCCGAGACCAACTTTCCCTTTTTCATCATTTGGACCTTTTGAAGTGGTCCAACTGAGAAACCTTCTCTGACTACTTTCTTTTCTAACATTATTTGCATATGTGTGCTTGCTGGATTGTAGTAACAATCTTTAGCCATGTGGTTGTGCAGACCACACATTATGCATGCAATGTTAGTCTTCTGGGAACTTGCAGGTTGCTGTTTCTTTGGTTTCTTCTCCTCATCAGCAACTTTCCCTTTTAACTTCTGATCCTTCGGTAGGACAGGAGTGCTGGTACTACACTCCTTTCCTGAATCAGGAGTACCTACCACTTGAAATCCGGCAGAAATGAAGACACCCTTTTGCTTAGGGTCAAACTTAAGCTTGGACTCTGCAACCTTCTTAGCAGTCCTTCTAGCAGCTTTAGCTCTGCTCTTCTTGCCTTGGTGGTTAGGATTTGGTCATCACAGGTGGAGATGGGTGTATCCTCCTGTTTCTCCCCTGTGGAGGCCACTATTTTTGCTTCATCCTCTAGTTCCAATGGAGAAGGGTCAGCAGTTGGAACCTCTTGCTCTTCAGTACCACATCTAGGTAGTCTTATAGACTCATAAGAGTGTGGTGGAGCTATTTCACTGGTTCCCAACCCTTCTTTGTTTTGATAAAACATTTTGGAATGAGAGGTTGATGCAAGAATAGTTTGGAAGCTTTGCTCAGCAATAGCTTGCTTCCTGGCCTGAGCCTCAGCTCTGACTAACTGGGCTTGAGCCTCAGAAAGTTTGGAGATCAGATCTTTGATTTGAGTCTTATAATTAGTCTTTTCATGTTTAAAAGAGACACAGTTTTCTCTAACTCATCAATTTTCTTTTGATAGTCAGATTCAGCTCTTTTAAAGTCAGATTTTAGCACATTTAGAGACTCAACCTCAGATCTGATTTCCGAAATGTAATCCTTATAAAGTTTAACTTTAGCAATACAGGCAGCAGTACAAAGATGTTCATATACCTGATCATCATCTGTTCCGGCCATGAGTGCTTGAGCGGGAGTCACATCCTGTACCATGAAGCTCCAGTCAACTTCCTGAGCAACAGCAGCTGTTTCAGTTGACTTTTCTTCATGCTTGGGGGCAGTGGGATGTGTGGAGGCCTGTGGGGTTCCCGAGTTGTTCTTGGGAGCCTTGCATTCCCTAGCAAAGTGACCAAGTTGGTTGCAGTTGTAGCACCTTGCTTTGCTCTTATCAAACCCAACCTGCTGTTGACTGGGTTTTGAGGGAATTGCCTTCCAGTTCTCTTGAAGAACTTCTTCGCTCTGTAAGTTAAAAGAGCCATCTGCTGGACAATATCCATGTACTCCACATCATCTGGATTGAAGCACTCAAGATCATCAAAGCAGTATTGAAAATCACCAGAGTGTCCACTTCCAGAGACAAAGGCACAACCTTCCTGAAAGGAGTTGTGTTGAACCTTTTGAGACTTTGGAGTCTCAGGTAGAGTAATGAATGGTCCAGTATGTGAGTTGTCAGGGTAGCATAGCAAGGGATGCTGATTCTATGCTTTCCCTTTCAACCACATGAAGGGCTGAACTCAGTTGGTTATTGGAGTGATCAGAGGAGTTCTGCATGTTCATCTCCATCTGAAATGCACTTAGGATACCATACAACTCTGTAAGAGAAAGAGTCTTAAGGTCCGAAGTTCTCTTGATGACAACACAGTAGTGAGTCCATAGTTTAGGAAGAGAAGACATGAACTTCCTAACTATGTCTCTGTTCTCAAGAGCTACTCCAATATCCGCCAGAGTATCTACTAGCTCAACATAATTTATTGAGTGTGTTTCAAATTGGTGATCAAAATTATACCACGTTGTTTGATAACACTAATTTTACATTAAGCCAGTTTTTTCAGTTCTAGAAGAATGGATCCTTCTTAAAGCATCAAGAAAAGGAAACACCTATGTTTTGGATATGAACAATACTGCACTCACATGCCATGTAACATGCCTGCTATCTAAATCATCCGAAGATGATTGTCAATTGTGGCATAAAAGGCTTGTTCATTCCAACATGAAGAACATGAATAAATTGGTGAAAAATGACTTAGTCATTGCACTGCCAAAAAAGAGTTTTATTGTTCAAACCATTGTTCTTCATGTTATAAAGGAAAACAACATAGAGTGTCTCACAAATCCAAAATTACCAATACCAACACTACACCTCTAAAATTGCTTCACATAGATCTTTTTGGTCCAACCAATGTGATGAGCATTGGAAAAAGACAATATGTTTAGTGGTAGTGGATGATTTCAATAGATTCACATGGGTCTTTTTCTTAAAACAAAAGAGTGAAACATCTGAACCATTAATGGACATTGTCATTAAGATTGAGAATCAACTAGATTTAACAGTTTAAATTTTCAAGAATGACAATGGGACTGAATTTGTTAACGCTGACTTAATTATTTTTGCAGGAATAAAGGCATTGCAAGACAGTACAGTGCACCAAGAATTTCAAAACAAAATGGAGTTGTTGTAAGAAGAAACAGAACTTTCATTAAAGCAGCAAGAACAATGCTAGCTGACTCCCAACTGCCAATCACCTTTTGGGCTGAAGCTGTGAACACAGCATGCAATGTTCAAAATAGGACATTAATTGTCAAGAACATAATAAAACACCTTATGAGATTTTATTGAAAAGAAAACCTTACATAGGATCTTAGAGCCTTTGGTGTCATGTATCTGTTTTAATTGGCAAAATTCTCAGAGAAAGCCTATGATGGTTTCTTTGTTGGATATTCGTCCACATCTAAAACATATAGGATTTACATCCCACAACAAAACATTATGGATGAAACTCCTAATATGTCATTTGATGAATCCTTATTTACTAAATCTGTAAAAGGATCATCATGGTTGTTTGATATAGATGCTCTAATAGACTCATTTAACTCTGGTTATTTGAATAATGCAGGTTCTGCTGATACATGTTATCCGTTTGTTCCTCCAAATCTGAATGAAGTATCACTATCAGCTGATCCTCCAAGACAACAAACATCAAGTATCATGGATCAAAGAACAACCAATAACAACAATGATGTTGCACAAGTCCAGCAAAATGGAAACAGTGTACCCGCAGCTAATGACTCTACATCCGCAGATGAGAATCCTGCATCCGTAGATATGGATAATGCCTCAATAGATGGTCAACACATTGGAGATGATCCATTGCATTCCAAAGAGTTTATGACAGTAAGTCAACAAATACCATCCGTAGATGTACCTATAACTCCTACGGAAGCACAAAACACTTCCGTAGAAGTTCCTGCGTAAGATATTCACACCACAGCTGATGTACCAATAGACTGGACTTTTTGATAATGATATTTCCTGTTGATATGAATCAACAAGGATCGAATATGAAGGTTGTGTCAATGATTGAAAGGCGGAATCAAGCAATCAATGAACTTAGAACTCTTGATATACTCATAAATGCACTCTTGTATTAATTAGATGAACTGTTATAGAGTAAATGCTAGGGTTAGCAAGCTACAGTAACAAGACAGCTAACATGGAAGAAAAACAAAGTATATTCTGATTGTCTATTCTTGAAAGTTGTGTAAATAGTCACACCAAAAGTCACCCTCACATACGAGGTTTCTATTCTATTTATAGGCTGACTTACAGCTTGTACAAAATGACTAAACTACCCTTAGTCTAAGTCTTCATCAGCATTTGTTTCTTTGTTATCCGTATTGACTAATGCAGATGAGTAATTCTTCATCAGCATTGGTCTTCTATTAGCCGCATTAGTGTTTGGTCATCGCATTAGTTAATGCGAATGAGCAAACATTTGCCGCATTTGTTGCTGGTCATCCGCATTAGTTCATGCGGATGAACAAATGCCTTGTCTGCATTTCATCGGCTGTCCGCATTAGGTAATACGGATGAACAAATACTTGTCAGCATTTGTTCTTGGTCATCCACATTATCTAATGCAGATAGCCGACACTTGTAATTTTCTTCTTATGCAGGATCTTCTTTATGTACATTTCTTCTTGGACTTGGGGAGAAACTAGCAGAACAACCATCCACCTCTTGAATTGGCATGTATGATCCTTTCAGGGTCTAATAATACTCCCCTTAAGGATTATACAGCCTAAGTACTTTAAGGGTTTGAAGGTGGATCAGGTTGTGAAGATTCTGCTGGGTCTTGTGCAGTAGGAGGAGATGACACAGGAGCTGGGTCTATGTAAGAAGGATCCAGTATAGCCTTGATCATGTTAGAGAACTGTCTTGCATCATCCAGCTTCTCTCTTCTTAGTACATGGATCTTCATTTGTCTCATAGTGTGGATGGCTTCAATGGGCAGCTTCTTCAATGAGACAAGCTCCCAGAATGACACAGTTGACAGCCCATCTCTATGAATCAGTAAAGATCCATTAGCATCTACCTCTAACTTCACAATGTTTCCAAACTACAAAGGAGTCTTCCTCTTCCTCCTTTGCTCTCTCTTCTTGATAATTCTGTCATAGGCCATCTTCAGGAGTTTGATGCACTTTAGAAAGAAGTACATATCAGCTTCACTAAGCTTATTTCTGATATCCCTAAAGTGCCTTGAGTAGATGTAGTGGATATAGGATTCATCTAACAGTCTTACCTTATAACCACTAAACAATCTGATCTCAGCTCCTTCCTTTCCTCCTCACTTCCTTTCAATCACCAACTCATATGTTTTCTTATCATAATAAACATTAGAAATTGGCACAGAAGTGTGAGTACCAGCAACCATCTTTCTCTTTAATGATTCAGTGGGTTTTACCCTAAGTTCAGGGAATACCACCTCTTCTGCTGGTTTCCTTTGCTTCTTATCAAGGGGATTGACAAATGATCTATCCTTTCCCAAGCAGATAGACTTCAAGGATTTGAAGTTATCAGTTCTCTTGAACATCCTTAGAATGTCCTCAAACTCATATCCCCTGATCATAGCCTTGTGATTAATTAGTCTTAGATTGGCTAGTTCCTTCAGATCATGGATCTCCAGAGAATTCACCAGAGCAGAGTACTCTGTGAAGAATTGGACTAATCCAGATAATCTCTTCACTCTGAACATATTCCAATCACTGTCATACTTCCAGGCAATAATTTTCTGATCTGTCTTGCCTTTTGGAGTAGACACACCCTTGATCATTTCAGCAGTTGTGAGTCCTTCGTGTAGTTCTAGTTGCCAAGGCTCAGCAAACCACTCTGGGTACCTATGAAGAATAGGTGCCAGGGAATCATGATCTCTCTGAGTGAGGCTCATATCTTGAGCTGAAACTCTTGTTCTCGGTTTGGTTCTGGTGATCTCCTCCTCCATCTTTTTGATCTTTCTTTCTTTTCGAGTATCATCCTAAGGATAGCAGCCCTTATGGAATTGGTTTTCATGTTCCCTAGTTTTCTTTTAGTGAATCCTTGAGTAAACAGATAATCCTTCATCTCCTTATCTGTCATGCTGTAGGGATCAGGATACATAGGTTGAGGAGGAGTAGCAGGTTTGGCTTTTGTTGCCTTAACCTCAGAAGCTTTGGGAGATTGAGTTTTCTCATATTCAGTTTCAAAAGTTAGATCTAGCAGCTTGTTTAACTTTTCTTCTTCTGGTAGCATCCCTTCATATGTCATCCCAAAGACTTCATCAGGGTCATAACCATGATCAATAAAAAATATGGCCTTTTTCATCAAATCATCAGACTTGGCCTTTTCAGCTTTCTCAAATACAGAAAGTACTTCATTCACAGGGATTTTACTGATCACTGGCTCATCAACCATGTATCCACCTGGAATTTCATCTTCTACGTCAATTACTTCATCCTTCTTTTTCAATAAGGCTTCTGCTTGTTCATGTTCATCCAAGAATCCAGCAATGGTTGCTAGACTCCTTGGGTCATCTTTCTGCTTTTTCTTCACTGGTTCTTCATCTTCAACTGGTCTTTTACCCTTTGCTTTTTCATACAAGTATTTCTTCCTTCTGGTGTAAGTTTGCACTGAGGGATCAGAAGAAGATATAGCTTGTTCAGCTTCTTTGGGAAGAGATTTAGACTCAGCCTTTTCTTGGTCATCTACAACAGCAGCAGATTCTCTTTGCTGTTGTTCTTCACAGAGTTTTCTGATTAATACTTTTTGCTCATCAGACAGGGACACAGCAGGAACCAGTTGTATACTCAATTCCTTTTCAATTGGCACTGGAGATTGAGGTATGACAACAAAAGGCTCAGTATCAAACCTTTGGTTCACTATGAAGTCCCAGAACTCCTCATCAATGACAAATTCTTCAGCAGAGAACAAGTCTAATTCTTCTATCATATCACTGAACTCTGTTTCTTCAGTGTGGACTTCTTCAGGCTAATTTGAGTATACAATCATCTCCATGCTAGATGAGGTATGCTTTGATCCACTAGGTTCTCCCTCTTTTTCGGCCTTAGTGAATCTCATCTTTTTGGCTGGAGGGGAATCATCACCACTGTCTGCAGATGACTCTTTGTCACTATCGTCTGTCATCCTCTCTCTTTCTCTTTTCTTCTATCTTATCACCTTCATCTTCATTGTCTTTCTCGGCCTCTTGCTTTAGTTTGACAAGCATTTCTAGCTCAGAGACTCTCTTGTTAAGAGCTTCCACTTGCCTATCAAGGTCACGGATAATGGTAGATTGTTCTTCAATAACTTCTTCTTGATCTTCCATTACTATTGTTTGGATGTTTAAGGTGTCCACATGACCACTAATCTCCTCTCTTGAGTGTTGAAGAGCAGCTTACAACAACTCAATCTCTTTAACCTTCTCCTTCTTTTCACTCTCATGTTTTTCTTTCACATCCTTTAGTTCTTTCTCCTTCTCATTCAATTCTAACAACCTGTCTTGCAAGATAACTGATCTGTTTCTTTGCATCTTTTCAATCTTGGCAATTTTTTGAAGCAAGTTAGAAATCATCTCATCCTTCTCATCAGGCTTGTTCACTCCATATTCAGCATAACTTTCTGACGGAGCAGTCTCTGATACAACTTGCCTTACAGGCATCCTGGTGGGATGATCCTCCTCATCAGATGCTGATTTGGATTCCTCAGAAGAGCTTGCAGAGTCACCAAACTATTAATGTTTAGCTGACGGTGGTGATGGGATAGGTGTATGGTGAATGGGAGATTGGATAGGGTGATGGATTGGTGAGTGTATAGGAGAGATGTGGGGTGAGATGATGAGTTATGGTTGTGAAGATGGAATTTGTGATCTGGGTAGTGATGGTAATGGTGAAGAGATAAATGGTGAGACTATATCAACTTCATGAACAGTAGGTCCAGTGTGAAGATCACCACCTACATCACCATGTGGTGACACTGGCCTCTGTCTATCCTCAAAACTAGCAGCTTGCTCCTCAACATGTTGTTGACTAGGGGCAGCTGTTCTTCCTTATGAGCAGGCTCATCAGCAGAAGCCTCTAGTTTTTGTACTCCTCCTTGATTGATCTGTTGCAACATCCATGGCAACAGAGGGAAGAATGTACCACTATAGAAATTCCTTGGATCTCTCTTTTTGATGTACTGATATGACTTAGCATTGTAGTGAGGGATGTCCATCACTGGTCCTATAGGTGCAAGATCAGGGAAAGCTTCATTGATGAAGCACTGTATAAATCTGGGGTACATCAAGAACATGTGTCATCTACCCTCTTGGACATTTGAGACCAATACATTGAAGATGTATGCAGACATATTAAAAGGTTGGTTAGTGCACACAACACATATGGCTGAGGATGCAGTCACTGGAATATCATTCCATCCAGTCTTCCTCTTGGATAAGCAATGTTGGAAGAACTGAATCAGAAACCTCCATTACAAATCTGCCAATCCTTTCACTATTTGCTTTCCTTCATAACCACCTTCATAACCAATATTGGCAAAGAAGGCCATAATCTCTTCATCCTCAAGCTCTAAAGGAGTATCAGCATCATCTCCAAACTGTAGACACTGTCTCACAGTTTGCTTAGTGATTGCAAGAGTGTGGTCATCTGTGATTCTTCCAGTTAAGGTCCTCACACCATCAACTTCTACTACTTCAGCAGTTCCCCATAATGATCTAATGAAATTCTCATAGATAATGGGTCTAACTGTAATAACATGAGCAACTCTTGTAGTCAAAATGAATCAAATCATATCTCTTAATCCTTCTGCCTCAACAACATCAGGGTCAAGAAAACCACTGACATTATGGAGCTTTCTCCATTTGAGGTTAGCCATTGTACCCTGCATTCAAGGCATATGAATTAGAATAATGCATATTATATATCCGAAGGTTTATCATAAATCAGACTAAGTTTATCACATTTTGACTTTTCTTGGTCAAAATTGAGTGTTCATGTATACTGTTTCATATGAATTTGACCTAATCTGAATTAGTGATGCATGTTCATTTTGATGAGTTATTCATGATTGTATTGATTATCCTCTCTCAATTTTAACTCATTTCAACCATTGAATTATCGTTTGATTTCAACATTTTAGTTTTGACATGCCCTATTAATACAACGAACAGAACTGATGAAAATCCTTTGTTTGTTGATTTCATCATGATTAGCATGTGTCTTTCAGTTGAAATTGGCAATGGTTCATGAACATTTGTTTGATTTTGCATGATTCTATCTTGACCTAGGTTACTAAGTTCATGGTTCGAGTGAATGTTCGACAATTAGGGTTATGAACATTTTGGGATTTTCGCCTTTTCCTCGATAATACTGTTGTAGTGAATCGAAGAAGAGTAAATGGTGATGAATCGAACTTACAACACAGGTTTGGAAGATGAAGAAGATGATGAAGATGAACAGTATGTTTAATGGCGCTCGTCGCACTTTTAAGTCTCTCAATTTGAAAAGTATTAAACGACCCTTTGATTTTGGTTTATATAGTCATTTTAATATGGATTTCAAAATTTGATAAGTTTTAAAACAAATGCGCCCATGTTTTAAATTGACTATAGCAAATGTGGTTGAAGAAGTGTTCATCAGTATTTATGTACTGTAGCAAATGCCAAAGAACAAATACTGTTCAGCATTTGTTCACTGTAGCAAATGCAGAAGAACAAATACTTGTCCGCATTTAATCATTATAGCAAATGTAGATGAACAAATACTTGTCAGCATTTGTTCACTGTAGAAAATGCGGATGAACTAATTCTTCAACTTTCATCAAATGTGGTAGAGTAAAAGTCTGTCCGCATTTCTTCCACTTGTGCTTAATGACAGAAGAGTGATCACATATCATACTTTATGATGACACAAGTTTACACCCAAGTTTAAGTGTTGATTTCATCTTTTCAAAAGAAATACAATTGAGGAAAACAAATGCGGATGAGCAAAAATTTTGTCCGCATTAGTTTTGCATACTTAAAACTTGGTGGTGAGACTAATGTGGTAGAGTGATTTTGTCCGCATTAGTTTTTCACTTGTGTTTCAGTTCACAAAACCATTACCCGCATTGGTTGAATGCTTGGGTTACCTTCACCCGCATTAACCAATACTCTTACCCGTATTAAGTTTTGTACTTAATGTTTTTTTTGCTTTGGTTGGTTTTGGATGAATTTTCTCTGATGCTTTATGAAGCAATGTCTTTGCCTTTATGAAGATGTGTCTGTTGCTTGATTCTTATGAAGTTTTGACTAATTTTTGTGTTATCAATTCTTGCTTGGATTGACTCGTTCATCAGTGGTGAATCAAGTTTCCCATTGTTGACTGATCTTGGTCTTTTATGCATCAAGATGTCCGCAAGAACTGAGATACTATGGTATAACTTCTGTAATAACACAAACAGATTTTCTGATTTGGCAAATGTTTTTGGTTTTTCTAATTTTAAGAAAGGAAACACCTGTACAAAATTGATCAAAATTTTAAATTACTCCCCCTAAAGTTTATATCCATAATAGATAGATAGAAACTTTTAAGGATTTGAAAATTTTTGAAAATAAAATATTTTTGTGATTTTTGCTTTCTTCACTGTACAAGAAGTTGAGTTATACCTTTCTTTGGGATCATATCAATCTTACCTTTCACAAGTGCAAGCAATTGTTAGTAAAACAGACATGGTCATGAACAAATTGATTGCAGGTATGTTTGTCCTCTTAAACTCATAATTGGTTAATATTCTTATGCAAATGATCTTATCATGATTTTGGGTTGATTGGGTATTCAACATGTACCTCACACCTAAAAGTGTGGCAAGGTAAACCATCTGCATGCAATGTATGGTAGAACCTTCAACATCTTACTTGACCAGGATACTTAAAATTAGAAATCTCATATTACTTGATCCTTATTGGGATTCTTTTATTTTTGATCCTTTTATCACTTTTGATCCATATTAGGATTCTTTTCACTTCACTTTGGAAGGTGATCTCTTCGGATTCTTTTGTCTCATTCATTTTGAATGATTTTTGTTCTGTTTGTTTCATCCAAGTTGGATGTGTTCCTCATTAGGAATCTTGATGGATCCGGACATCAGCACTATGTGCTTGTTTCTCTAGGTCTTTGCTTAGCAAAACAAAGGAGGAACTGATATGAGTAAAAGAGATTTATAAGTCATCATTACCTGGGGTGTTTAGGTTGCTACACACACACATTTGGATAAGTCAAAACTTACACATACTATGAGATGACAACATCACAGTTGAATATAAGCTTTAATTTATCACTACATGCGTTTTCTTTTCCAAGTTGAGCCTACCAACATATCAGATAAGTCATGTCAGTCATTTAAGTTTTATAAATAAGCACAGTGAATGATATAACGACTGTAATTATATCATTTCCCATAGATAAACTACATACTTCTTTTGATTTCTTTTTGATAATTTTTGAAATATTTGAATGTTTTTGTTTGTTTTTATTTTACTCAAGATTAATCATGCCAATTGATTGAACTAAGAATTCAAATCTGGTTGGATCAAATGCCTTAGTGAATAAATCAACTAATTGATTATCAGTGTGAACTTGCATCAATTTGATTAATCCCTTTTCAGCACAATCTCTCAAAAAGTGATATCTAATTTCAATATGTTTTGTTTTGGAGTGTTGAACTGGATTATTAGTTATAAACACTGCTGCTGTGTTGTCAATGTAAATTGGAGTGTGCAGAAAGTTAAAACCATAATTAAGCATCTGGTTTTGAATCCAGAGAACTTGAGAATAGCATGCAGATACTGCTATATACTCAGCTTCTGCTGTTGAGACAGAAACATTGGTTTGCTTTTTGCACTGCCAGGATACCGGTCTGGGACTAATAAATTGACAACCGTCAGAAGTGGATTTCCTATTGAAGTTACATCCTCTATAATCACTGTCAGTGTAAGCATGGAGATTGAAATCTCCTTCCTTCGGATACCATAGTCCAAGAGCAAGCTTGCCCTTAAGATATCTAAATATCCTCTTGACTGCATTGACATGAGATTCCTTGGGATCTGCTTGATATCTGGCACACACACAAACACCAAACATAATGTCAGGCCTACTGGCTGTTAGATACATTAGTGAACCTATCATGGAATGATAGTGTGCCTGATCCACTGATTTGCCTTCAGGATCAGGTCCAATCTTCATTTTAGTATCCACAGGACTTCTGATGGACTGACAGTCAGCAAACTTGAATTTCTTCAGCATTATTTCCACATATTTTGATTAATTGATGAAGATTCCGTCTGCTGTCTATTGGACTTGTACTCCCAGAAAGAAAGTGAGTTCTCCCATAGCACTCATTTGAAATTTTGAATGCATGAGATTTTCAAAGTCTTTACATAGAGTCTTGTTTGTTGAGCCAAAAATGATATCATCCACATATATCTGTACAATTAACATGTCCTTTCCTTTTCTTTTTCTGAAGAGGGTCTAATCAATCTTTCCTCTTTCATAACCGTTGTTAAGAAGGAATGATGAAAGTGTCTCGTACCACTTCCTTGGAGTTTGATGAAGACCATACAAGGCTTTGTCTAGCTTGTATACCCTGTGGGGAAAATCTGGGTCTTCAAATCCAAGAGGTTGACTTACGTAGACCTCTTCAGCAATCTTTCCATAAAGAAATGCACATTTCATATCCATTTGATAAACAGTGAATTTCATGGATACTGAATATGCAAGAAAGATTCTTATGGCTTCTAGTCTGGCTACAGGGGCAAATACTTCATCATAATCAATTCCTTCTTCTTGTGTGTATCCCTGAGCTACTAGTCTTGCTTTGTTTCTAATGACAATTCCTCTGTCATCAATTTTGTTTCTGTATAGCCACCTGGTACTGATAGGGTATTGTCCTTCGGGAAGATCTACCAGCTGCCATACTTCTTGTTTCTTGAATTGTAACAACTCTTCCAGCATTGCTTCAATCCAACTGTTGTCTTGAAGAGCCTCTTTTGTGAAGTCACTGGATCGATGAACATCCGAGCGTGTTCTTGACGGAAGGATAAAAACCAAAAGACAAACAATAGTACGAACAATAATCGAATGATTTTATTGATAAAACATAACGATTTTAAGCTCGTTACAACTTAAGAATCAAGACTTTTGGCAAGGGGAGATCGAGCATGATCTCCCCTCTCATCCGGCAGCACCTGGGCGCCAGGAACCCTATGAAAAACCCTTTTGTTTCTACACATTGAAACTGGTATATATAGGCCTCGGCCCATATTAGATGCGACTGGGCCCATTCGTGCGATTGGACCATACGTATGGTTCAATCGTACGACTGGACCATTCTTATGGCTCAGTCTTACGAATGACTCAATCGCATCTCTCAGTCGCACGACTGGTCCATTAGCATGGCTCAGTCGTACGACTGAGTCTCATTCGCATATGCTCCTGCGAATGACCCAGTTTCATGTGTTTACAAGGTGTATAACATTAAGCCTAGACTATTCGTCAAGCGACGGACACACTATATATGACTATATATGCTCCAACAAATTCCCCCTTGGACGTTGCTTGCGAATAGTAGATAACACCTCTTACAATCTTCAGTCAATCTTTGCTCTGGTTTCCAATAGAATCAAACGAACAACCATATTAGCCAACATTGCCGATCCGTCAGGTTACCACAATATCCCTGAAAATGAATTTAGGCACAATAGCTTTCGTTTACTTTGCAGAACACCATCATAGCAATAAGATTCCCCAAATGACTGATTTTTCCAGATAATGACATGACCAGTTTTCCATTGCTTCAATCTTCACACAGTCTAACCTGTTTAACATTTCCAACTGTAGAAATTCCCCCTCACGTTCAGCATATCCCAATATATAAACATTGTGCTCTCATGTCGTCTTCATACGATGTAATGGGCAAAAGGTTGAAGGTTCCAATCCACAGCTGACAGTATCAAACAAATCAGCATGCACGAAGATTCATCATCAGAAACCTGCTCGCATCATCACTTTCTGATTGCGTCTTCAATTTCTCGATACATGGATTCCCCCTAAGAATGAGAATCCTCTCTGTGCGGATAAATATAACTTTGTTGGCCCATAAATAGTCAGATGCTCCTGACTACCCCACAAAATCCAATTGTGAAGTCACTGGATCGATGAACATCCGAGCGTGTTCTTGACGGAAGGATAAAAACCAAAAGACAAACAATAGTACGAACAATAATCGAATGATTTTATTGATAAAACATAACGATTTTAAGCTCGTTACAACTTAAGAATCAAGACTTTTGGCAAGGGGAGATCGAGCATGATCTCCCCTCTCATCCGGCAGCACCTGGGCGCCAGGAACCCTATGAAAAACCCTTTTTATTTCTACACATTGAAACTGGTATATATAGGCCTCGGCCCATATTAGATGCGACTGGGCCCATTCGTGCGATTGGACCATACGTATGGTTCAATCGTACGACTGGACCATTCTTATGGCTCAGTCTTACGAATGACTCAATCGCATCTCTCAGTCGCACGACTGGTCCATTAGCATGGCTCAGTCGTACGACTGAGTCTCATTCGCATATGCTCCTGCGAATGACCCAGTTTCATGTGTTTACAAGGTGTATAACATTAAGCCTAGACTATTCGTCAAGCGACGGACACACTATATATGACTATATATGCTCCAACATCTTTGATATTTTCGGGTAATGTTTGACACAGAAAGCATGTGAACAAGCAGATGTTAGCTATGCTTGACTTGCTCCTTGTCACCCGTTCATTTAGGTCACCAATGATGTTATCAACTGGATGATCTTTGTGTATTCTTGTGGTTGGAATTGAGTCACCAGCAATGGTTACATCAAGATTGGAGACATTCAGTTCATCTTGGTGCGAGGCAACATCTTCTTGTACTGTTGGGGAGCTATGAAAGTAATCTAAATTTGTTCCAGTTCCTACTTCAGTGTCAATAGGGATTTGATTACTCCCATCATTTGAAGTTCTTTCAGTGTCAACCGGAGGGATGACATGAGTTTGAGTTCTAACTTCTTCTTGGTTTCTGGCTTCAATAGATGGCATCTCTGATGGAGAGGGTATTGTACTGGGACCATCCTCAATTGAAGCACTTTGATGTTGAATAGTATGTCTGACATGATCAGCTTGTAGTGGAACATCTTCATAAAGTTACTCAGTAGACGTTGGAGGAATCATTGGAAAGTCACTCCTTCTTTCTTCTAACGATGAAGGTATAGCTGATTGTAGGTTTCCTACATTAGACATGTGAAATTGGTCAAAAGATTTAGTAAATGAGTCAATATCAAACAACCAATCAGGACCATTAGTTTATTTGGGAAATGAATGTTCCTTGAATTGAACATTTTTGGATTCATCAATAATGTTTAATCTAGGATTAAACACTCTGTAAGCCTTTGAAACAGAAGAATATCCTACAAAGAATCCTTCATAAGACTTGGATGAAAACTTTCCCAAATGGTCACGGGTGTTTAATATTGAGACAGGACAGCCAAATGATCTGAAAAATCCAATAAATGGCTTTCTTTGAAAAATTAGTTCATAAGGTGTCTTATTACTTTCTTTGACGATTAAAGTTCTATTTTGTACAAAGCATGATGTGTTAACTGCTTCTGCCCAAAAGGTGATTGGCAGTGTAGCATCTGCTAGCATAGTACATGCTGCTTCAATTAGTGGTTCTATTTCTTCTTTCAGCTACTCTATTTTGTTGAGGAGTTCTAGCTGCACTAAATTGATGAGCTATGCCATTGGTTGTACAAAACGAACACATATCTTCATTTTTAAATTCTGTCCCATTATCACTCCTGATTGTTTTGACTTTAAGATCAATTTGATTTTCAATTTTGGTGATAAAATCTTTTATTAATATGGATGCTTTATTTTTATGAAGTAGGAAGAAGACCCATGTGAATCTAGAAAAGTCATCTATGATCACCAAACAATATTGCTTCTTTCCTACACTCATAACATGAGTTGGACCAAAAAGATCCATATGAAGTAGTTTCAATGGAGAATTATTGGTGTTCACCAACTTTAGCTTGTGAGAGGACTTGTGTTGTTTTCCTTTGAGACACGCTGAACAGTGGTCAATGAAGTGGAATTCTTTTTCAGGTAATCCAATAACATGATTTCCCTTGACCAGTCTGTTCATGTTTTTGAAATTTTTGTGTCCCAATCGTCTGTGCCAAAGTTGTGATTCATCAAAAGATGCTTTTGATAGAAGACATGTTTCTTCTTTTGGTGATGCAGAATTAAGGTTAATGACATAGTTGTTATTCTTCCTCGGTGTTTTCAAGACAACCCATTCTTCAGGAATTTGAAATCCTGGTCTTAGAATGTAACAATGAGTGTCAGTGAAGTGAGTGGAATATTTCTTGTCACAGATCTGAGACACGCTAAGAAGATTGAAGTTCAGTTGTTCGCAGTAGTTCCCTTTGTCAAAGCTCAGCATTCCACTTGTCATAGATCCTTCACCTGTAATTCTACCACCTTGTGAATCTCCTCCAAGTGCTACAGTAGTTCCTTGAATGTGCTTAAAATCATGAAGGAGGGAACAATCTCCAGTCATGTGTCGGGAGCATCCACTGTCCGTATACCATAAACTGTTGGACCTGTATGAGTGTCCCTACAAGCATAGAAAGAACTAATTAGAGTGTGAAACCCAAGCCATGATGGTCTTGGGCTTACCGTTTCTATCTATGATAGTAACATGTTGGTATTTCCCTCTAAACTGGTGCTTTGATGATGGAATCATGCTTGCATTGTTTCTGAAACTCGAATGTTTTATTACTTCAACTGAAGAGTCAGATGAGTATTCAAACCTTTGATCCCTGTTTCTTTTCAGAAAGTTTGTTCGTTTTTTGTTATCAAACTTTGTTTTAGAATTATAAAAATCATTAGTTTGTTTGACTGCTTGATTTTTATTTTTTTTGATTCTGTTTGAAGTTCTCAGATTTTTCACATCATCATCAGACTTAGAGACTCTGTGATGAGGATGACCATTGATCTTATGTTTCTCAGACATGATTGGAGAGATAGGCTTGTTCTGAGGTATTCTCAATCCCTTTTGTTTAAAGAAACAATTAGATGTATTGTGATTTGTCATGTTGCAGACAGAATAGTATTTGTTGAAATAACAGTTCTTGGTGGAGTGATTGTCCATATCATAGATTGAACAGTATTCATTGTAAAAGCATTTATCTGTTCTGTGATTAGACCTCTCACACACATCACATTACATGTGTCTATTTCTAGCTACAGATCCTGGAGTTGCTGTAACACCCGTAATTCTCATTAAAAAGAAATAAAAGAATAAAGAGAAAGAAAAAGGAGAAAAAAGGAAGTCAACCCCAAAGTTGAGGGACCAAAGGTGTAAAATGATAAAAAATATAAAAGTTGGTAAAAGTTGGTGAAAAGGTGGCATGGCCGCCCATTTTCACCCTGCACACCTTTTCTTGATTCGGATTTTAGAGAGAGAAAGCAGAGAAACTCTCGGACACTTGAAGAAAAAGAAGAAGAATTTGAGATTTAGGTAAGGTTTAGTGTTTTTGAGTTGTTCTTGGCTAACCTTAGCCTCGGTTAAATGATTATGTGTGTTTCTATGTGTTCAAATGTGTGTTTTGAAGGTTTCCAGGTGTTAGAATCGTTTAAAGGAGCTCGGGTGAAGAGTCTTAAGATTTGAAACAACTAAGGTGAGTTTCTAGACCCCCTTTTTACTCGTTTTTAAAATGATTTGGGGCTGGAAAATGCATGTATGTGTTTTTTTTATGGATTTGTGTAAGAAACCCGTATGCTATGTGCATGTGTATGATTATAGAGTATGTTTTAGGGTGTGTATATGCCTATGTTTGTGTTAAGATTATGCCTGAAATCATATGTACATGCTTAGAAATAGGTATTATGATGTTTGGGGACTGAAATATGACTTAGACACATGAATAGGCTGCTAATACGACTAATTAGACCAAATAAGGGTCATATGACTGAACAGTGGTCGTATGACCATTAGAAAATTTCTAAGTATGGGGTCATATGACTGAACAGTGGTCGTATGACCATTAGATTTTCTAAGTATGGGGTCATATGACTGAACAGTGGTCGTATGACCATTAGATTTTCTAAGTGTAGGGTCATATGACTGAACAGTGGTCGTATGACCATTAAATTTCTAAGTGTAGGATCATGTGACTGAACAGTGGTCGTATGACCATTAGAAATTTTCTAAGTGTGTGATTATATGTCTGGACAGTGGTCGTATGACCATTAGGAATTTCCTAAGTATGGGGGATGATACGACCGAACAGTGGTCGTATGACCTATAAAAATTTCCTAAGTATGGGGATGATACGACTGAACAGTGGTCGTATAACTAGGAAAATTTTTCTAAGTTTAAGGTGAAACGACTAAGCAGGGCTCATACGACTGAGCAGGGCTCATACGACTGAGCAGTGCTCATACGACTGAACACTTATAATTTTTACAGAAATTTTATGGAAATCTGATTTATGGGATTTTGACCAGAGTTGACTAGGGTTAATAAATGATGATGTTTTATGAATATAATGATGATAATTGATTGACCTTTATTACTACTGATTTTATTATCAGTATTTTATTATTATTAACAATATTATTATTATTTTAATATTGTTAAGTATATACTGGCATGATAAAGAATGACTAAGATTTAACGAAAAGCATAATCATTAATAAGTAAAATATTAATGATAAAGAAAAGTGGAACGTAAATGAATGAACGAAAGTCTTGCATGGTCTAAGGGGCCCGAGATGGAATTGACGGTTAAGAAGTCTTGGAAATGGTGCTTGGTTCTAGTAACTAGGCCTATTACAAGCCTTATGGTAGATTATGGACAGTGAGCCATAGTTGTCTTAAGAACAACGGGGCAGTGTCTTTGTGACCTGTCACGGGATAGTTGTTACAGCAGGAGTGGTGACGATCACTCGCGGGGTTAACGTGACTTCGGATGAGACGTTGTCGGTCTATGGACAGAGAGCCATAGGGGCAACGAGGTTGTCGGTCTATGGACAGAGAGCCATAGGGGCAACCAGGTGTCGGTCTATGGACTGAGAGCCATAGGGGCACCAGGTGTCGGTCTATGGACTGAGAGCCATAGGGGCACCAGACGGATACGATATGCTTTGTCGGCTCATGGGTTGGAACCATGGGGGCAGAGAAGAGAGGTGACCCTTAGAGATTTGCAAGCTTGACGAATGAAAGTTAAAGAACGAATGATGAAGATAATAATGATATTACCTATGTGTACGTACGATGTGTGATCACATACGCATAACGAACGTTTTGAAATGAGAAGTAAAGTATTTTAATTACAAAACTATAACTCACTCAGCAATGCTGACTTTTATGTATTTTCCAGTTGGCAGGTAATAGGTTGCTGAGGATGGCACACGGGGATGGCTACACGGCGGGCAAGACTGACATCCGTTTATATTTTGACAATACTGTTGTTTTGTAATTCATTCGACTAATTATTTTGTGACTTATGAACTAGAATGTATTGATTAACAACAGTGTTTTAAATGAATGAAGGGTTTTTGCCAACTTAATTCCGCTGCTTGATTTAATAACATGTATGTTTTATGCTGTGAATGACCAACTGTGAGGTGCCTGGGAACGGGGCCATACAAGTTGGTATCAGAGCAAAAGTTTAAGTAAAATGGGTAAATTTTCAAAATAAACCTTAACTTAAACTGAAAATGGGACAAGAAAAGGGATGTCAGCCCGAGTAGCCATGTGCCATCAGGTATTGTTTTTCTTTAAAGTTAATCAGTATTATGTGCGTGTGCTATGTGATTTATGTGTTCTTAGTAGATTTAGATCCTGATGTAGTCAGGATAGGGAGTGCTTGGGGTGTGAAGAGTAAAGTAAGTGGCTAATGACAACTGGCCACTGTAATTAGGGACTTACTATACTTGACATAAACTGAGCTGTTCCTTGAATGACTGTTTTAGTGTTTGAATCTTATAGTGCATAGGAAATGGCTGGGAAGAAACCTTCTAAGGCTACTAGAGGAAGAGGTCGTCCGCGTACGACTAGGAGCAGTGCTAAAGCTCCTAAGACGACTCATGTGAACCCCGAGGTTCCTAACCGGAATGAAGAAACTGAGAATGCTAGTCTGAATGCCTCAGCTAGGGAGGCGATTGCTGATGAGGTACACCAGGTCCTACAGGCAGTTATGCCATCTGTAGTGACCGATGTTATTCGAGCTATGAGGAACGAGGAGAGGAAGGAGAAGGAGGACAGGAGAGGGTCGACTGCAAAGGAAAGCAAGGGAGAAGAGGAACGACCGGATCCTGAGACAGTAGTATCTGATGAGGAAGGGGATGATATAGTAGGGGTGACGACCAAGGGGTGCAGTTACGGGGCATTTCAGAGGTGCAAGCCCCTGACTTTTGATGGAAATGGCAATGCTGCTGCCGCCCATCGGTGGGTAAGGGAGATGGAAGCGGTACTCGAGATCAGTGAGTGCCAGGAAGATCAGAAGGTGAAGTTTGCCACCCACTCCTTTACTGACTCAGCACTATGTTGGTGGGACAATATCGTCCAAGCTGAGGGCAGCAGAGCCATCGGGAAAATGAAGTGGTCCGAGTTGAAGAAGCTGGTAATTGAGGAATTCTGTCCTCACAGGGAACTTGATAAGATTGAGAGGGAGTTCCTGCAACTCGAGGCGGGAACCATGACCCACCAGCAGTACACTGCTAAATTCAATGAGATGGCGAGACTGGTGCCGGATCAGGTGACACCGGTATATCGCAAGATTAACCGGTACATTCAGGGGCTGCCAGGCGACATTCGTAGGCATTTGATTGCTGCACGACCAAGCACTTTTAGGTCGGCAGTGGATTTGGCTGGGAGGCTCTATGATGAGAGGGAGGTAGCGGATGCAGAGGTGAAGAAGGCTGGTGGGGGTGACCAAAACTGGAATGGGAAGCGATACGGGCGTGGTGGCTTTACCCCGAACAACAAAAGGATGAGAGTGGATGACCGTAAGTTGGGGTCATCAAGCTCGGGGCCTAAAAGGTGTGGCAAGTGCGGGAAGGAGCATACGGGTGAGTGCAGAATGGGGCTCAAAGTGTGTTACAAATGCGGAAAGCCGGGCCACGTCTTGAAGGATTGTAAGGAGCTGAGGTGTTTTACCTGCGGTGAGGCGGGCCATATGAGCAAAGACTGCAGAAAGCCGAGGGTGGAGAGTTCCGGGCAAAGAAGACGGCCGGGACTGAAGGGCAGAAGGCAAGTGCCAGAGCTTTCACCATGACCAGGGAGGAGGCTAGGACGGACCCCGATGTTGTGTCAGGTACGTTTCTAGTAAATCAAACTCTTGCTTCTGTGTTATTTGATTCTGGTGCTAGTAAGAGTTTCATTTCTGCTACTTTCTGTGCTAAATTGCCTGTTAGTAGTAAATGCATTGATTAGCCCTTTGATGTAGAAACCGCTATTGGTAAGTCCACTAGAGTTACTGGTGTGATAGAGGACTGTGCCATAGAATTAGAAGGTCATAGGTTTGCTGCTAGATTACATGTGATGTCCCTAGGTGGATTTGATGTAGTACTAGGGATGGATTGGTTGGCAACCTACGAAGCGAATATCGTATGTTGAAAGAAGATGATTAGACTGACGGCATCTGACGGAAGTCTGGTAACGATACACGGTGACCGGGTGACGATGATTCCGAAGGTGATTTCGATGGCGGTGGCAGGCAAGTGTATGAGGCGTGGGTGCAGCGCCTACCTATGTTATGTGAAGGATGTAGAAATGCCCACACCACAACTATCCGATGTTCCGGTTGTGTGTGAGTTTCCCGACGTGTTCCCGGAAGACTTATCGGGATTGCCACCTGACCGCGAAATCGAATTCCAGATTGACTTAATACCCGGTGCCCAACCTGTCGCCAAGGCACCGTATCGATTAGCTCCTATGGAGATGAAGGAGTTGATGGAGCAACTGCAAGAGTTGCTCGACAAGGGTTTTATCTGGCCGAGTAGCTCTCCTTGGGGTGCTCCGGTCTTGTTCGTGAAAAAGAAGGACGGTAGCGTGAGAATGTGTATCGACTACCGTGAATTGAACAAGTTGACCATAAAGAATCGATATCCGTTACCGAGGATCGATGACTTGTTCGACCAGCTCCAGGGTGCCAGTTGGTTCTCGAGGATAGATCTTCGATCTGGCTACCACCAGCTGAAGGTGAAGGAGCAGGACATTCCTAAAACAGCTTTTCGTACACGTTATGGACACTATGAGTTTCTCGTTATGTCATTTGGTCTAACTAACGCGCCAGCTGCTTTTATGGACTTGATGAACCGAGTGTGTCGGCCAATGTTAGATAAATCAGTGATTGTGTTCATCGATGATATCCTGATTTATTCGAGAAGCAAAGAATAGCATGCCGGTCACATTCGGGAAGTGTTGAAGACCTTGAGAAGGGAGAAGCTGTATGCTAAGTTCTCCAAATGTGCTTTTTGGCTACGTGAGGTGCAATTTCTGGGTCACGTGGTAAATGCAGAGGGAATCATGGTGGACCCAGCAAAGGTCGAAGCTGTGATGCAATGGAAATCACCAAAGACGCCATCTGAGATTCGTAACTTCTTGGGATTGGCGGGCTACTACAGGAGATTCATTCAAGACTTCTCCAAGATAGCCTCACCATTGACAAAATTGACCCGCAAGGACGTAAAATTCGTGTGGGGTCGAGAGCAGGAGACGGCCTTTGAGGAGTTGAAGACAAGACTAACACAAGCTCCTGTTTTAACATTGCCCGAGGGGAATGAAGACTTAGTGGTCTATTCAGATGCCTCTTATTCCGGGCTAGGTTGCGTGTTGATGCAACGTGGAAGGGTAATAGCCTATGCATCTCAACAACTGAAGACCCACGAAGTCAACTATCCCACACACGATCTAGAACTAGCTACGGTAGTTTTCGCGCTGAAGATTTGGCGGCACTATCTATACGGGACGAAGTGCACCATCTTCACGGACCACAAAAGCTTGAAGTACTTCTTCGAGCAGAAAGACCTGAACATGAGGCAGAGGCGATGGCTGGAACTAATAAAAGATTATGATTGCGAAATCCATTACCATCCGGGCAAGGCCAACGTGGTGGCAGACGCCCTCAGCCGAAAAGAAAGGCCTGAGCCGATCCAGGTGAAGGCTTATCAGTTAATCATGACCTCCGACGTGATGACACAGGTTAAGGAATTTGAAGACGAGGCTTTGAAAGAAGATCATCTTAACTCCTAAAGGATGAGAGGTCTAGTCATGGAATTGGGCGAGAACACTCTAGGTGTTAAGACCCGATTCGGGCGAATGTGGATTCCTCGATACGGGGATCTACGTGAAAAGATCATGGATGAGGCCCATAAGACTCGATACTCCGTTCACCCCGGTGCCACCAAAATGTACCACGACATGAAGAAGGATTATTGGTGGCCGGGTATGAAACGTGACGTTGTGGAGTATGTGAGTAAGTGCCTGACTTGTTTACAAGTAAAGGCAGAACACCAGAAACCGTACGGGAAGATCCAACCGTTGGATATACCCGAGTAGAAGTGGGAGCACATCACCATGGACTTCATCACGAAGTTACCACGTACCCCTAAAGGGTATGATGCTATATGGGTGATAGTTGACCGCCTGACGAAGAGTGCCCACTTCCTACCGATCCGCGAAACGTACTCATCCGAAAGATTGGCGGATCTGTTCATCAAGAAAATTGTATCTCGTCATGGTGTACCGGTGTCTATTGTGTCTGATCGCGACACCCGGTTTACTCCAAGTTTTGGAAGAGGCTTCATGATGCAATGGGGACGAGGCTACACATTAGTACAGCATATCACCCTCAGACAGACGGTCAGTCTGAAAGACGATCCAAACACTCGAAGACATGCTTCGGGCGTGCGTGATCGATTTTGGAGGAAGTTGGGATGATCACTTGCCGTTAGCAGAATTCTCGTACAACAATAGCTATCATGCCAGTATTGGCATGCCACCCTACGAGATGCTATACGGTAGGAGATGTAGGACGCCCGTATGTTGGGGAGACATTGGGCAAAAGTCGTATGCTGACAAGAGGCGAAGACCGATAGAGTTCAAGGTTGGTGACCGAGTCATGTTGAAGGTCTCGCCCTGGAAAGGAGTCATTAGATTCAGGAAACGAGGTAAGCTAAGCCCGAGATATATAGGACCTTTCTGAATTGTCGCACGAGTAGGAGAGGTGGCCTATCGACTTGAGCTGCCAGATGAGTTAAGTGGAATTCATCCCACATTCCATGTATCTCATCTGAGGAAGTGCTTAGCTGATGAAGATATGATTGTACCACTGGAGGATATTGAAGTAGACGAACGGCTCAATTACGTGGAGCAACCAGTGGCAATCATTGATCGTAAAGAAATGAGGTTGAGGAATAAAGTGGTTCCTCTTGTGCGTGTACAGTGGAAGCACAGGAAGGGATCCGAGTCTACGTGGGAGACTGAGGAGGAGATGAGAGAACATTACCCACATCTGTTTGAGGAATAACAAGTTTCGGGGACGAAACCTATATAAGGGGGGTGGACTTGTAACACCCGTAATTCTCATTAAAAAGAAATAGAAGAATAAAGAGAAAGAAAAAGGAGAAAAAAAAGGAAGTCAACCCCAAAGTTGAGGGACCAAAGGTGTAAAATGATAAAAAATCTTAAAAGTTGGTAAAAGTTAGTGACAAGGTGGCATGGCCGCCCATTTTCACCCTGCACACCTTTTCTTGATTCGGATTTTAGAGAGAGAAAGCAGAGAAACTCTCGGACACTTGAAGAACAAGAAGAAGAATTCGAGATTTAGGTAAGGTTTAGTGTTTTTGAGTTGTTCTTGGCTAACCTTAGCCTCGATTAAATGCTTATGTGTGTTTCTATGTGTTCAAATGTGTGTTTAGAAGGTTTCCAGGTGTTAGAATCGTTTAAAGGAGTTCGGGTGAAGAGTCTTAAGATTTGAAACAACTAAGGTGAGTTTCTAGACCCCCTTTTTACTTGTTTTTAAAATGATTTGGGGCTGGAAAATGCATGTATGTGTTTTTTTTATGGATTTGTGTAAGAAACCCGTATGCTATGTGCATGGGTATGATTATAGAGTATGTTTTAGGGTGTACATATGCCTATGTTTGTGTTAAGATTATGCCTGAAATCATATGTACATGCTTAGAAATAGGTATTATGATGTTTGGGGACTGAAATATGACTTAGACACATGAATAGGCTGCTAATACGACTAATCAGACCAAATAAGGGTCATATGACTGAACAGTGGTCGTATGACCATTAGAAAATTTCTAAGTATGGGGTCATATGACTGAACAGTGGTCGTATGACCATTAGATTTTCTAAGTATGGGGTCATATGACTGAACAGTGGTCGTATGACCATTAGATTTTCTAAGTGTAGGATCATATGACTGAACAGTGGTCGTATGATCATTAAATTTTCTAAGTGTAGGATCATGTGACTGAACAGTGGTCGTATGACCATTAGAAATTTTTTAAGTGTGTGATTATATGTCTGGACAGTGGTCGTATTACCATTAGGAATTTCCTAAGTATGGGGGATGATACGACCGAACAGTGGTCGTATGACCTATAAAAATTTCCTAAGTATGGGGGATGATACGACTGAACAGTGGTCGTATAACTAGGAAAATTTTTCTATGTTTAAGGTGAAACGACTAAGCAGGGCTCATACGACTGAGCAGGGCTCATACGACTGAGCAGTGCTCATATGACTGAACACTTAGAATTTTTACAGAAATTTTCTGGAAATCTGATTTATGGGATTTTGACCAGAGTTGACTAGGGTTAATAAATGATGATGTTTTATGAATATAATGATGATAATTGATTGACCCTTATTACTACTGATTTTATTATCAGTATTTTATTATTATTAACAATATTATTATTATTTTAATATTGTTAAGTATATACTGGCATGATAAAGAATGACTAAGATTTAACGAAGAGCATAATCATTAATAAGTAAAATATTAATGATAAAGAAAAGTGGAACGTAAATGAATGAACGAAAGTCTTGCATGGTCTAAGGGGCCCGATATGGAATTGACGGTTAAGAAGTCTTGGAAATGGTGCTTGGTTCTAGTAACTAGGCCTATTACAAGCCTTATGGTAGATTATGGACAGTGAGCCATAGTTGCCTTAAGAACAACGGGGCAGTGTCTTTGTGACCTGTCACGGGATAGTTGTTACAGCAGGAGTGGTGACGATCACTCGCGGGGTTAACGTGACCCCGGATGAGACGTTGTCGGTCTATGGTCAGAGAGCCATAGGGGCAGCGAGGTTGTCGGTCTATGGACAGAGAGCCATAGGGGCAACCAGGTGTCGGTCTATGGACTGAGAGCCATAGGGGCACCAGGTGTTGGTCTATGGACTGAGAGCCATAGGGGCACCAGACGGATACGATATGCTTTGTCGGCTCATGGGTTGGAACCATGGGGGCAGAGAAGAGAGGTGACCCTTAGAGATTTGCATGCTTGACGAATGAAAGTTAAAGAACGAATGATGAAGATAATAATGAAATTACCTACGTGTACGTACGATGTGTGATCACATATGCATAATGAACGTTTTGAAATAAGAAGTAAAGTATTTTAATTACAAAACTAGAACTCACTCAGCAAAGCTGACTTTTATGTATTTTCCAGTTGGCAGGTAACAGGTTGCTGAGGATGGCACACGGGGATGGCTACACGGCGGGCAAGACTGACATCCGTTTATATTTTGACAATACTGTTGTTTTGTAATTCATTCGACTAATTATTTTGTGACTTATGAACTAGAATGTATTGCTTAACAACATTGTTTTAAATGAATGAAGGGTTTTTGCCAACTTAATTCCGCTGCTTGATTTAATAACATGTATGTTTTATGCTGTGAATGACCAACTGTGAGGTGCCTGGGAACGGGGCCTTACAGTTGCGGATTTTATAGCTTTGGTAGATTTGGAATTAGATTCATTCCTTGGTTTTGATGACAAAGCCTGATCAACCTTATTGGTAGTTTGTTTCACAATACAACTGATTTTGTTTTCTGGGGCTGATCATGCTTTCTTGATTTTTGCCTAATCTTTCTTTAAAATTGATTCACATGCTCTTTATTGAAAATATCAAAGCCAACCCCTTGCTTTGATTTTGAAGTTTGAGGGTCTGAGTTAGTTTTAGTTTTTGTGACCTGAGAAACTTTTCTTTTGATGGATGGTGAATTAGTGTCTGATTTGCTTGAATTTTTAGGAGAGTTTATCTCACTATAAGATCTACTTTCAATATGTAGGTTCACCTTATTAGCTTTTATTTTCGTTTCCTTGGATATTGCAGGAATGAATTTCACAAAAGGAACAATAGCCTTGATTGGGAAATCTGTTTTGATCACACTCACTATCTTGTCTGAACACTCCTTGATTTTAACTGGGTGACCTAACTTGATTTTGTCCTCATTTGTTTCAATGTAACACTAGGTTTATTTTGAGGATTGGTGACTTGTTTTACTATTGTTTTAGTTACAATAGTGTTAGGTTCATTTTCCTATTTGAGTGTGACAAAATCAGGCATGACAGTGTAGTTGTCATTGTATGGTGGTGGACAACAGTTGTATCCAATACCAGACATGTCTTTCGGATCCTTTTGAGAATCAAGCATCTCTTGCAGCTTTACTAATGACTGTTGAAACTTTTCTAGTTTCAGTTTAGTAAGATTTTGTTCGGTTTTAGATTGAGTTAATTTTTCAGCCAGTTGTTCATTCTCAGCTACAAGAGTGTACTTTTCACCATGCAATTTCTCAATGTCAGAGATGAGAGATTTAATTTTGATTTCAAAGCTTTTTATTTCTCTCTTAATCATCTCTGACTTCACCTTTTCTTCTTTAATTCTATCAGCCAGTTTATGATTATGCTCTCTATACCCTTGCAGTTCATTTATGCATTTATCACTACAAAGGTTAGATTTTAACTCAGTAGGCATGGGAGAAGGTCCATCATTGATGTGAGCCATGAGTGCATGATTTTGAAATTGAGGCTTTACTTTCTCATCATACATGCTCCAGTCACACACTCCATCCTGTCTAATAACCAGAGCATTTGTAGATGACTGATTGCTTCCATAAGCTTGATTGGTCAGTTGGGGTTGAGTCTGATGTGATTATTGATGATGATGAAGTTGTTGTTGATGACTGTTGGAGTGAAAGCTTGAAGATAGTTGTGATGATGACTGGCTCTGAGAAGGCCTTTGAGCGTTGTAGTTTCTTCTAGGAGCATTGCATTCTCTAGAGAAGTGTCCAGTCATACCATAATTAAAGCATTTCACTTTTGATTTGTCATCTCCAAGCTTGGTGTTTTTGTTGGTCCCAAGCAACACTTGAATCATGAATTTGATGAAGATTTTAGATCAAACACCACAAAATAAGATGAACAATGAAGAACATCTCAAGAACACACTCAAAACCCTTTGTTGATCCATAAATGTGATTACAAAATAATTTGGAAGTGAAAACCCTAATCACTAGCTCCTCCAAGCTTAAAACCCTAATTGCCATACTTTACTATTTATAGTAAATGACAATTTACTAATGATACTTAGGACCCTAAACTATGACAATTAGAAATTACAATTAAAACCCAAATGTCTAAAAACAAAATTAAATATATTTTATCAACACAAAATATATTTAATAACAATAAACATCCTAGACAAATATATCTTCAACATCTTGTCTCTAATCTTCGTCCCGAACGCGTCGAGTTGACTTTTGCGTTGACTTTGACCGTTGACGTTGACTTTGTTGACTTTGACTGTGTTGATAATATTAGACTATCCTTTAGACCCAAGAATATTCCCCCTTAGTCTACTATTATCAACGTCTTTTATTGTGATCAGTACCGATAAGTCAACTTAACTTGATCTTGAATTTGGTAAGCTTCAGTCTCAATGTTGAGGTCCAACAATATTCCCCCTAGACTGATGCTTCCCAAATTTTATTGCTGAAGATCTTTAACTCATAAGTTTCCCCTTTTCTATGTTCCCCCTTGTCGTGTGCATCCTCTTGATTATAATGGAAACCCTTTCTTGAATCTCTGAGTGGTTCAGAAGATGTAGGAGGAGGGTTCCTAGCTCGGTATCTTCTGTAAATTTGAGGAAAAGGATCCCTGGTCTGGTTCATTACTCATGTGATGAACGGCCTTCACTTGTAGCAAAATCTGCAAGACAATCACAAACACATTCTCGACATTTCTAATTAGATCATTTCAACAAAACAAATAAACCCGTGTTTATCTGTTTATGAAAACAAGCGAACCCGTGTTCGTTTGTGTGTGCAATTTCCCGTGAAATGCATGAAAATGATAAAATTGTAACAGCATAATATGGAAGACCTAAAAGAACTTTGAAATGAAAATTTATTATATTTTATTATTATATATATTTATATTTTTTTTAATTTTAATTATTTTTTTTTATTTTTATATATCTATAATTTTTTTTATAACCGAGAACTGAATCGATCATGAGATCACATCCTCAAAATATACTTTAGCATAATGATGAAATTAATCATTGACAAGCAATGAGATCATACTGATAACTGAATCCAATCACAGTCTTTGAATGATTTTGAAATTCTCAAACAGCTCAATAATGATTGTTGATATGTTTGTCCACTTAAACCCATGACCTATCTTTTTCAACAAACATCAGATGATTCGTTAAGGTTCGATTAAGCACTTTAAAATGCTAGGACCCCATAATCATTTGGCAAAAACCCTCACCCAACCTCAGGATATCTTGAATTTTGTTATGATCTTTATAGAACAAGGCTTGTGCATGAGTGTGTAAGTGATTATCAACAGAATATTGTATTCTGTGATGAATTCATCATTTAGATGATTTGACACAACTTAGATTAAAATGATGAGAGCTCCAGGTCTATACTCATGTATAACAAAGGAGATGACCATTTAATCATGTGCCGATGAGAGCTCCAGGTCAGTACTATCGTACGGCAAAGGAGATCATCACTCCAGGTCAGTACTTCCGTACAGCAGAGGAGATTAGCACAAACACAAGACACATAAATACACCAAACATGGCAAAGAGATAGAGATATAGCTTATCATCATGGTGGGTGAAAGATCAATTCTCAATCCAGTTTTTGTCGGGACTCAGTTTTCATACAGGCCAAAATGATTGCGTAAACCCAGACATCCGTAAGCATATATTTAATTTAAATCATCATGTTGCTATCTACTTTATTCTTTAAGCTGAGCCTACCCAGCATATCATTAAAGAATCTGTTTGTTTTTCTATTATTTGCAATTAAAAATAAGATGTAAATCAGATAACAACATCAGTTACTATCATTTCTCATTTTAAAAACGCAGGTCATGCAAAACAAACATTTTAAGAAGATATACAATCATTTCTCAATCATCTTGAGTCAAGTTCCCAGTTCTCTATTCATTTTTATTTACTTATACTCTTCCCCTAAAATTTTACTTTTGCAAACTTACTTTTTATTTATTATTTTTAAATTTTTTAATTTTTAATTTTTTTACAAAATTGTACAAAAATAAAATTTTATCAAAGAAGGTCTTCCAAACTACACCGATTATCAAGATAAGAAACGAATTATCAAGAAATATGCAGTGACTGTGAAGTAAGAACTGTGAGAATGCAGATAAAAATCCAGATTGTGGATATAATACCATGACCTTAACCTGTTTGTTTCGCCTCAAATTTGAATTAGGAACAATCCCTGTCAGTAAACCGGATTACTAACAGTCCTCCTGAATTGTTCCTGCACTCATAAACAGATTAGTTAGAAAGGGGAACCCAAACCATCGAAGTCCTGGGAGTTCCTTTTTCATCATATAAGTTACAAGCTTCTGCACACAACCATTTAAACAATCGGGGATTGCTGTATCATTCTTTTTAATTTGCCAAATTTGTTTCGGTTCAATTAACTTGGATTTGAATGAATTAAATTTGGAAATCATTTTCTGTTTAAGACTAGAAGGAAAAGAATTTGGTTTTGAAGCTTTGGTCATTTTCATCTTTGTATCATGTGAAACCGGCTTCACATGAAAAGGTTTGGATGGAGAGTTTTTCATCCAACCATTCAAAGATGTGTGCTTTTTACCTCTTGAAATAGGAAAGCAACCCGTGTTGTCTTTATCATTTAGAACTTTCCTTTGAACCTGAGGACACGTCTTTAGCATGTGACCTTCTTTTCCACATCTAAAACAAGCCTTGAAAGGCTTTTGGTTCTTTGTAGTCCCGTGGACAGTAAGAGAGGATGGAGCCTGTTCTGATGTTGTTCCAGAAGATGAGAACTGAACATTCTTATAGAAGCTTTTTGTAAGACTGGTGACTTGGCACACTTTGAGGTAGATTTGTGACAAGCATGATGGATAGAACATGAAGATGGTGAGTGCTTCTGCTGAGTTTTGGAGGAACTGCTGATTTGTTTAGCAGGTGGGGATGAAATTCGGATAGGTCTTGATTCAACTTTTGGAAGCATTTGAGACTTGACAATTTCAGGAGATATCTTGATCTGTGATGAACCAACACGCTCCTCTGTGTTTGATTCATTATCTGAACTTATCCAGTCTCGTATACATAGATATTTCTCCAACGGATCTTGATTGACACCTCCTTTTGTGTCGGCTTCAGTTATAGGATTCTGATTGCCAGACGATGCAACAACTGTTCCTTCATTGACAAACCTGACAGGAACAAACGAAGGAATATTACCTGTTTTGAATTTGTTAAAGAAGATTGGAGAAGCAACTGATACTGGTTTTGGAGCATCAGATGTAGAATTATCATTTTGCATATCAGATCCTTGCTTGATGAGTCCCAAACCTGCAGGCGAATCATATTCATCTCTAACCTCTTTATGATTAACACAGCATAAACCTGCATGTAAACTGTTAGCATCTACAGCTTCAATCAAATCATTAGATGGGTGAGGTTGAGGCATAGGAGAGTAACAATGAGTGCTAGGAAGGGGATAAACATAAGAATTTTCCCCACAACCTACTCCTGTTTTAATCCTAGCTCCCCTCTGTTTACACAGTAGCTCTTCTTTTTTCATTCCGGATATGGTCCATCTATCAAGCTTTGTTTTAAGCTTGCTTGTTTCAAATTCAGCCAAAGTGACTCTTTCGTTTAAAAGATTAATTTCAACATTTCTTTCAAGAAGAGTTCGTTTTAAATGATCATTTTCTTTTAAAGCTTTATTTAATTTTATGAAGTACTTGGCTTCATTCTTTTTAAGTTCCGTGTTTATTGTGGTTAATTCCTTTTGGTTATCTAAAAGTAACCTATTAGCTTTATACACACCAAATAAACGGATTTTACAAGCAGAAGAACACATATCCTAAACTGTCTCGTATGGAAGATCCAGGATGACTCTTTCAGCAGTAAGAGCCTTCTCACAGTTGCAAACTCTGGTATTTCGCTTCCATTCCTCTTCCTTCTCAGCATCATAAACGTCAGCATTCAACTCAGCCTATCTTTACCCATTGATGTCTGCTTAAGCTCCTCTTGTACCTTTTCAGTTCCAGGTTTCGGTAAACTGTCGGAATTGGTGCCAGAATCTGATCTCTCTTCTGGTATCTCTTTGGAGTTTGAAGTGATCGTTGGAGTTGGATATGTCGCTTCATAGTACTCACAACGTTTGATATCCAACTCAATTTGTTTCAGTTTGTTGACCACCTCCATCAGTTTGTAATCCTGAAAATTTCTATCTCGTTTAATCAACTTGCCGTGTGAACTCCATTCTGGTGGGAGGGAATCAAGGAATCTCCGAACTTGTTCATGATTTCCCAATTGAGCATCAAACTTTTTCAGATTGCTTTCCACCAACAGAAAATGATCAACACAATCAGACATCTTTTCATTCTTTAAAGCTGCAAAATTATCAAACCGACATTATGCAATTGTGAGATTATCAGATTCGAAGGATTTATACAGTTCTACAAAAGCCATTTTTTAATCTGTTAATAATTTTGAACAATTAAACTCCCCAAAAATATTTTTCCAAAAATTGTAAAATAATTCTCCCCTGGGAAAAATATTTTTCTTTTAAAATGTCACGTTAGAAAATCTAAGCCCACCCTTTTTTTTAAAATGCAGCCCAATTTATTAATAATTAACTAGCCCAATTGTTAGCCCAAATTGTTAAAAAAAATTTAGAAAACCCAATTTGGTAGCCCAATATAATCTTGTAATCAACCGAACCGTTAAAACTCATATAATTATTGGCCCAATTTGTTAGCCCACTTTCCTAGAAAACCCATTAACCCATTAACACATACAAACCCTAACACTAAAACTCATCTCATGTTGAAAAACTAGGTTAAAAACACAAACTCAAACACACTGAAACTCAAAAGCTCCATACGATTTCAATACTCAAAACCCCTTTCCAAACCTCAATCTCTCGAACTCTCCTCTGACTTCTCTTTCAACAATCCGGTGAATCCAAAATCAATAATTTTCAGTTGATGAAAGTGAAATCGAAAGTCAATGGTTGTGATTTTCTATCGGTTGGTGTTGATGGTTGTTGAAATCGAACATCGGCGGTTGTGGAATCGTCGATTGGAGGTTGTCGATCGATGGTGGGTGTCGGTCGGTTGGTGTTGACACAGGGATTAAGGTCGGCGATAGAGTGGCAGTCGATGATGATGGTTGCTGGTCGATGTGGTTTCGGGCTGCTATGGTTTCGGTCAGAAGAAGTTGATTTGGGGGTTCAATTGATGGTGTTCGAAGTTCGATAAGGTGATTGGGGTAGTTTCCGTGATGTTTATGATGATGATTGACTCAAGTCGACAGGGGATTAGGTCGAAGGTCGCTGTTGACAAGTTTGCTTTCGATGTCCGCTGTTGACTTCTCAATTTTGTTGTCCGCTGTGAGCAGGAAGCAACAAGTCTGATGGTTGTAATGGTCCTGGAACAAAAGGTTTGTGGTGATGGTGGTGTTAGTGGTTGTGGCCGATTGTTGTGATTGTGGATTGTTGGGTTACGATTGATGGTTATGGGTGTGACTGTTGTTAATTTTGATGGGGGTTCTTGTAGTTTCGCAGCCCCTTTTGTTATGATTTCGTTGATTTTTATTTAATTTCGCAGGTTAGTTTCGCCAGAATTGTTGCAGTTTCGCCGGAATAGTTTCAACGGAATTTCACCGGAGTTTCGCCGGAATAGTTTCGCCGGAATTTCGCCGGAATAGTTTCGCCAGAATTTCGCCGGACGTAACTGTTGTTTGGCCGGAGCAGTTTGAACTTTCATTCAAGATGATGCTAAATTCGCAGCTTGATGATTTGAAGATCCTCAAGAACACCAAGAACACACACTAGTGTGTGTGAGAGAAAATCTCCGGATCTGAAAATTTTTTTGTTGAATCTTGTATAGATTTAGATGTAGATATGATTTCTAACTTGTAAATCTTCAAATTCCTTGTAAAACCTTGTAGATCTGATGATTTTGATGAAGATTTGAAACTTTTAATTTTCAGATCTACTTTCTCTTTCTAGAAATCCTAACTTTCTCTCTCTACGAATCTGATAATAAACTTCAAAATCAGCAACTATTCTTCACAAAAACTGATTCAAATGGCTCTGATACCATATTGTTGGTCCCAAGCAACACTTGAATCATGAATTTGATGAAGATTTTAGATCAAACATCACAAAATAAGATGAACAATGAAGAACATCTCAAGAACACACTCAAAACCCTTTGTTGATCCATAAATGGGATTACAAAATAATTTGAAAGTGAAAACCCTAATCACTAGCTCCTCCAAGCTTAAAACCCTAATTGCCATACTTTACTATTTATAGTAAATGACAATTTACTAATGACACTTAGGACCCTAAACTATGACAATTAGAAATTACAATTAAAACCCAAATGTCTAAAAACAAAATTAAATATATTTTATCGACACAAAATATGTTTAATAACAATAAACATCCTAGACAAATATATCTTCAACGTCTTGTCTCTAATCTTCGTCCCGAACGCTGTAAGGCCCCACTCCCGGGCGCCCTACTGTTGGTGGTTCATCGCACATAAAACATACACAATATATATTCATAAAATAACGCAGCGGAAATGATAAAATATATATACATTCTCATTCATTAATAATAGTCATTACATCATTGACTCGATTACAAAATGAAGCTTTCTCTACTTTGTCTCTCCTCATAAGATCATACAGCGACCTCTAGAGGAGATATCAAGTTCAACATTTAAAGTTTATAATTTTTATACTAAAGAATATTCCTTAAGTAGTTCCGTACATCGGAACTCTGACGGAATACTCTTGACATACACATGCAACATATTTCGTTGCATGTGCTACGCACACGCACCCAATGCGTGGCGAACTTATCAAAATCTAAAGAAGATTTCTTAAATAATCCCTTCCGGGGGAATACTCAAGAAATCTCATAATGGCATGCAACGTGATGAGTTGCGTGCGTTATAGACCCACAACGCATGACGTTGCATCATTATTAAATGGAGAATGCCATCCCAAAAGAGCTGAGTAGCCGCCTCGTGCCATCCCCAGCAACGCTACCTGCCAACTGGAAACACATAAAAAGTCAGCGTTGCTGAGTGAGTTCTAGTTTTATAATAAAACATACTTTTACTTATTTAAAAGTATCCTTTCGTGCATGCATTCATACATCATACGTACACAGAGATAATATTCGTTATTATCTTCATCATTCGTTATCTTTAACTTCTCGTATGGATTCTGTCAAGCTTTACCCACTTCATAGCACTCGGCTATGATTACGGTGGTCGAATGACAAGAATCCCGTTCGTACTTACTTGCACGCATTGAAAGGTGAATTGTACCAATACCATATGCTACACCCCAATCAGTCTTAGCTACCGGGCCGTAATCAACATATGACGGGAGCGTATGCCCGGTACTAGAGGTAAGCGGTAGAGGTACCATGACCATGGTCAATCACATAGAAGGACCAATCGCGTTATTCAATGCTTGCAAGACATAATTCGTTCGTTCATTAATGCATGTATTCATCATCTTTCATTCATTCGTTCATTCATTAATACATGCATTCATCATCGTGTTCCTCTTTCGTTATCTTTCACTTTACGTTACATAATACTTCGTTCGTTCGTTCATACGTAAAGTCATGTAAAGATATTCATTTATAGGAACACACACACACCATACATTCATCATCATACATACATCATCGTACATTCATCATCATACATTCATCGTACATACATCGTCATCATCATCACACTTACATCGTCATCATCGTCATACATACATCGGCATACCTAACATCTTACAGGCATCATCATCATCATCATACATGACCTCGTACATACATAGCCTACGTCATCATTCATCACTAGGCACTTACTATGTGTCATCCTGGTGCAGTAGCACTAACTGTCCCTCCAAGACCGTGGGGACTCATACTAAGACCCCACATAACATGTCGAGTCCACAATCATTCCTTAAACGTATAACACAACATTATACCCAAACGGGTCATACATACATACATCATTAAACCAGTTTATATGTGTTCCAGCCCCAAAACCATTTAAAACAAGTAAATGAGGGGTCCTAGAACTCACCTGTGCTTGACAAGCAGCCTCTCAATCAAGCCCTTAAGACGCGGGTAACACTACACTGCCTGCAGATAAGTTAACACTCAAAAGAGTTAATTTCTGCCTAATTTCGCCACTAAGTTCGCAGGTAGTTTCGCCCGTAATTTCGCCAGTAGTCTCGCCAGGCGAATTAGCAGTTTCGCTGCTAGTTTCGCTGGGCAGCATTCTGCCAGTTTCGCTGGACAGATTCGCTACCTCGAGCGCCCAACTTTCGTTGGAATTCCCTAGTTTCGCAATATCTAAGGTCAACTTGGACATTGGCATAGTCATCAGCGAAACCATAGTTTCGCTCAGGCGAATATGTAGTTTCGCTATAGCGAAACTGTAACTTCGCTGTAGGTTCCTCCAGTTTCGCTGGACGAACTTACAGTTTCGCTGGACGAGACCTTAATTTCGCAGAACGAGCTGAAATTCACGAATCAGCTCGTTTTAGCCCAAAAATCCAATCCTTTCCACCCAAACCCTTGCATTATCATCCAGGAAGCTATATCTAAGCTTCTTACACGTTTTAATACCCTAAAACGTGTGTTTTGGGCGATTTTTGCCACTAGGAACCCCAAAAACCCCAAACCCGGGTTTTTCACCAAATGTGGCAATTTAGATACGTTTCTTACCTTGATTCTTGTAGTTTTGGAGTCCACAAACACTAGCCTTCGATTCTTGACCACCCGAGCTTCGATCCGGCACTTTCTCTCTCTACACTTTCTCTCTCTAGAATGGCGTTTGAGTGAAAATGAGAGTTGCTCGGCTGATCCATCTATTTATATGCCAGGCGTCCCCGGGACCCCAAACTCGTTAAACTTGTGACCCGGAGGGTTAACTCGGTGTAATACCCGCAACCACTCCATATTCATTAACTGGTTTTCATCCGAGCCCATCACTATCATCCGGCTCGATCAGAAAATTTTTCCGGGCGTTACAAGTCCACCCCCCTTATTTAGGTTTCGTCCCCGAAACCTGTCACTCTTCGAACAAATGTGGGTAATGCTGTTTCATCTCTTCTTCAGTCTCCCACGTAGACTCCGATCCCTTCCTGTGCTTCCACTGTACGCGCACAAGAGGAACCACTTTATTTCTTAGCCGTTTCTCCTTTCTATCAATGATCGCCACTGGTTGCTCCACATAGTTGAGCCGTTCGTCTACCTCGATATCCTCTAGCGGAACGACCATATCTTCATCGGCTAATCATTTCCTCAGATGAGATACGTGGAAGGTCGGGTGAATTCCACTCAGCTCATCTGGCAACTCCAACCTATAGGCCACCTCTCCCACACGGGCGAGAATTCGGAAAGGGCCTATATACCGCGGGCTCAGTTTACCCCGCTTTCGGAACCTAATAATTCCTTTCCAAGGCGAGACCTTCAACATGACCCGATCACCGACCTTGAACTCTATCGGTCTTCGCCTCTTGTCAGCATACGACTTTTGTCTGTCTTTCGCCGCCTTCATGAAGGCTTTGATCTTTTCTAACTTTTCAGTCGTTGCTTCCACTACCTCGACGCCTCCCAGTTCCTTCTGTCCAATGTCTCCCCAACATACGGGCGTCCTACATTTCCTACCGTATAACATCTCGTAGGGTGGCATGCCAATACTGGCATGGTAACTGTTATTGTACGAGAATTCTGCTAACGGCAAGTGATCGTCCCAACTTCCTCCAAAATCGATCACGCACGCCCGAAGCATGTCTTCGAGTGTTTGGATCGTTCTTTCAGACTGATCGTCTGTCTGAGGATGATATGCCGTGCTAATATGTAGCCTCGTTCCCATCGCATCATGGAATCTCTTCCAAAACTTGGAGGTAAACCGGGTGTCACGGTCAGACACAATAGACACCGGTACGCCATGACGAGCTACAATCTCTTTGATGAATAGATCCGCCAATCTTTCAGATGAATACGTCTCGCGGATTGGTAGAAAGTGGGCACTCTTCGTCAATCGGTCAACTATCACCCATATAGCATCATACCCTTTTGGGGTACGTGGTAACTTCGTAATAAAGTCCATGGTGATGTGTTCCCACTTCCATTCGGGTATATCCAATGGTTGGATCTTCCCGTAGGGCTTCTGGTGTTCCGCCTTCACTTGTAAGCAAGTCAAACACTTACTTACGTACTCCACTACGTCGCGTTTCATGCCCGGCCACCAGTAGTCTTTCTTCATATCGTGGTACATTTTGGTAGCACCGGGGTGAATGGAGTATCGTGTCTTATGGGCCTCATCCATAATTCTACTACGTAGATCCCCGTATTGAGGAATCCACATTCGCCCAAATCGGGTCTTAACACCTAGAGTGTTCTCACCCAACTCCGTCACTAGACCTCTCATCCTTTCGGAGTTAAGACGATCTTCTTTCAAAGCCTCATCTTGAAACTCCTTAACCTGTGTCATCACGTCTGAGGTCATGATCAACTGATAAGCCTTCACCCGGATCGGCTCAGGCCTTTCTTTTCGGCTAAGGGCATCAGCCACCACATTGGCTTTGCCCGGGTGGTAATGGATTTCACAATCATAATCTTTTATCAGCTCCAACCACCGCCTCTGCCTCATGTTCAGATCTTTCTGCTCGAAGAAGTACTTCAAGCTCTTGTGGTCCGTGAAGATGGTGCACTTCGTCCCGTATAGATAGTGTCGCCAAATCTTCAACGCGAAAACCACCGCAGCTAGTTCTAGATCGTGCGTGGGATAATTGACTTCGTGGGTCTTCAATTGTCGTGACGCATAGGCTATGACCTTTCCACGTTGCATCAATACGCAACCTAGCCCAGAATAGGATGCATCCGAATAGACCACCAAGTCTTCATTTCCCTCGGGCAATGTCAAGACAGGAGCTTGTGTCAGTCTCGTCTTTAATTTCTCAAAAGCGTCCTCCTGTTCTCGACCCCACACGAACTTTACATCCTTGCGAGTCAATTTTGTCAAAGGTGAGGCTATCTTGGAGAAGTCTTGAATAAATCTCCTATAGTAGCCCGCCAGCCCCAAGAAGCTGCGAATCTCGGTTGGCGTCTTCGGTGACTTCCATTGCATCACGGCCTCAACCTTTGCTGGGTCCACCATTATCCCTTCTGCATTCACTACGTGGCCCAAAATTGCACCTCGCGTAGCCAAAAGGCGCATTTGGAGAACTTGGCGTACAATTTCTCCCTTCTCAACGTTTCCAATACTTCCCGAATGTGGTCGGCATGCTCTGTCTCGCTTTTCGAATAAATCAGGATATCATCGATGAACACGATCACTGATTTATCTAACATTGGCCGACACACTCGGTTCATCAAATCCATAAAAGCAGCCGGCGCATTGGTCAACCCAAAAGACATGACAAGAAACTCATAGTGACCGTAGCGCGTACGAAAGGCTGTTTTAGGGATATCCTGCTCCCTCACCTTCAGTTGATGGTAGCCCGATCGAAGATCTATCCTGGAAAACCAACTGGCACCCTGAAGTTGGTCAAACAAGTCATCGATCCTTGGTAAGGGGTATCTGTTCTTCACCGTCAGCTTATTCAGCTCGCGGTAGTCAATGCACATTCTCATACTACCATCCTTCTTCTTTACGAACAGAACCGGAGCGCCCCAAGGTGAGATACTCGGTCGAATAAACCCCTTATCCAGCAGCTCCTGCAACTGATCCATCAATTCTTTCATCTCCGTCGGAGCCAAGCGATACGGTGCTTTCGCGACAGGTTGGGCACCCGGTATCAGGTCGATCTGGAATTCGATCTCTCGGTCAGGTGGCAAACCCGATAAGTCTTCGGGAAACACTTCTGGAAAGTCACACACCACTGGTACATCGCATAGCTGTGGTGTTGACGTCTCTACGTTCTTTACATAACATAAGTAGGCGCTACATCCGCGCCTCATACACTTTCCCGCCACCGCCATCGAGATCACCTTCGGAATCGTCGTAACTCGATCGCCATAAATTGTCACCGGACTTCCGTCGGTCGCCGTCAGTCTAATTATCTTCCTTCGGCACACGATATTCGCTTCGTAGGTTGCTAGCCAGTCCATTCCTAACACTACATCGAATCCTCCTAGAGGCATCACATGTAACATGGCAGCAAACCTATGGCCCTCTAATTCTATAGTACAGTCCTCTATCACATCCGTAACCCTAGTGGATTTACCAATAGCGGTTTCTACGTCAAAGGACTTATCAAGGCATTTCCTCCTAACAGGCAGTTTAGCACAGAAGGTAGTAGAAATAAAACTTCTACTGGCACCCGAATCAAATAATACAGAGGCTAAAATTTGGTTTATCAGGAACGTACCGGACACAACGTCAGGGTCCGTTCTAGCCTCCTCTTGCGTCATTGTGAACGCCCTAGCCTTTGCCCTCGGTGCTTCTCCTCCCGTCTTCTTCTCCCCTGAACCCTCAGCCCTCGGCTTCTTACAATCTCTGCTCATATGACCACTTTCCCCACAGTTAAAACACTTGCCCATCCGGCAATCCCTTGATATATGTCCCGCCTTCCCACACTTAAAGCAGAGGTTGGATCCCCACTTACACTCCCCCGAGTGTTCTTTTCCACACTTACCACACTTCCTCACCCCAGCTCCAGACACGACCACTCGGCGGTCATCTACCCTCGCCTTCTTATTACTTGTCGAGGTATCACCTCGGCCAAACCTCTTTCCCTGCCAGCCCTTCTCTCCACCTGCCTTCTTTCCACTCTCAGCTTTCACCAACGCAGCTCTCTCATCGTACAACCTTCCCGCCAAATCCACCGCCGACCTGAAAGTACTCGGTCGAGCGGAAATCAAATGCCAACGAATTTCGGCTGGCAACCCTTGAATATACCGGTTGATCTTTCGAGACACCGGCGTCACCTGATCTGGCACCAACAGCGCCAACTCGTTAAACTTGGTGGTATATTGTTGGTGGGTCATTGTCCCCGCCTCCAACTGCAGGAACTCTCTCTCTATTCTATCCATTTCCCGACGAGGACTGAATTCCTCGATCACCAACCTTTTCAACTCAGCCCACTTCATTTTCCCTATAGCCCTGCTACCCTCGGCTTGGACTATATTTTTCCACCAGCATAAAGCCGACCCTGTAAAAGAGTGGGTGGCAAACTTCACCTTCTTGTCCTCCTGGCAATCACTGATATCGAGGACAGCTTCCATTTCCATCACCCATTGGTGAGCATCAGTAGCAGTACCAGACCCATCGAAAGTTGGGGGCTTGCACCTCATGAACTTCCTGTAATCACAGCCCCGGGCTGTCTCCCGTACCTGTTCTTCCTCCTCATCATCGGACAATACCGTTTCTGCCCCTGTCTGTTGTTGTCCACCGGAGGACTGATTTCTTCCCCGTCTCTCATCCTCACGTACTGCCTTTAACACTTCTGTCATTACAGACGGTAAAATCGTCTGCATAACCTGGTGCACCTCCTCGACAACTGCCTCTTTCACCGAGGCCCTAAAATCATCACTCTCATTCGTCCCCCCGAGGGGGTAGTATTAGGCCCTTGGGGAACCTTCTTCCCTTGTCTAGGTCTTCCTCTTGTGGCTCGTGGTTCCACACCACTTCCGCCACTGCCTCCACCAAGTGGGGCTTTAGATGATCTACCACCGACCATCTTCTATCTCACACTGAAAGGTTCAAATACCAACACGGTCATTCAAGGAAATAGCTCAGTTTATGTCAAGTACAGTAAGTTACTAATTACAGTGGCCAGTTGTGATTAGTCACTTACTCTACTTTTCGCACCCAAGCATTACCCTTCCTGACTACACCGGTATCTAAATCTAACAGCACACATAACCACATTTCACACGCACATACTTTAATTAACTTTAAGAAAATACCTGATGGCACGCAGCTACTCAGATGGCATTCTCATTCTCCCTGTCCCATTCTCAGTTTAAGTTTAGGATTATTATGAAAATTTTACCCATTTTACTTAAACTTTTGCTCTGATACCAACTTGTAAGGCCCCACTCCCGGGCGCCCTACTGTTGGTGGTTCATCGCACATAAAACATACACAATATATATATTCATAAAATAACGCAGCGGAAATGATAAAATATATATACATTCTCATTCATTAATAATAGTCATTACATCATTGACTCGATTACAAAATGAAGCTTTCTCTACTTTGTCTCTCCTCATAAGATCATACAGCGACCTCTAGAGGAGATATCAAGTTCAACATTTAAAGTTTATAATTTTTATACTAAAGAATATTCCTTAAGTAGTTCCGTACATCGGAACTCTGACGGAATACTCTTGACATACACATGCAACATATTTCGTTGCATGTGCTACGCACACGCACCCAATGCGTGGCGAACTTATCAAAATCTAAAGAAGATTTCTTAAATAATCCCTTCCGGGGGAATACTCAAGAAATCTCATAATGGCATGCAACGTGATGAGTTGCGTGCGTTATAGACCCACAACGCATGACGTTGCATCATTATTAAATGGAGAATGCCATCCCAAAAGAGCTGAGTAGCCGCCTCGTGCCATCCCCAGCAACGCTACCTGCCAACTGGAAACACATAAAAAGTCAGCGTTGCTGAGTGAGTTCTAGTTTTATAATAAAACATACTTTTACTTATTTAAAAGTATCCTTTCGTGCATGCATTCATACATCATACGTACACAGAGATAATATTCGTTATTATCTTCATCATTCGTTATCTTTAACTTCTCGTATGGATTCTGTCAAGCTTTACCCACTTCATAGCACTCGGCTATGATTACGGTGGTCGAATGACAAGAATCCCGTTCGTACTTACTTGCACGCATTGAAAGGTGAATTGTACCAATACCATATGCTACACCCCAATCAGTCTTAGCTACCGGGCCGTAATCAACATATGACGGGAGCGTATGCCCGGTACTAGAGGTAAGCGGTAGAGGTACCATGACCATGGTCAATCACATAGAAGGACCAATCGCGTTATTCAATGCTTGCAAGACATAATTCGTTCGTTCATTAATGCATGTATTCATCATCTTTCATTCATTCGTTCATTCATTAATACATGCATTCATCATCGTGTTCCTCTTTCGTTATCTTTCACTTTACGTTACATAATACTTCGTTCGTTCGTTCATACGTAAAGTCATGTAAAGATATTCATTTATAGGAACACACACACACACCATACATTCATCATCATACATACATCATCGTACATTCATCATCATACATTCATCGTACATACATCGTCATCATCATCACACTTACATCGTCATCATCGTCATACATACATCGGCATACCTAACATCTTACAGGCATCATCATCATCATCATACATGACCTCGTACATACATAGCCTACGTCATCATTCATCACTAGGCACTTACTATGTGTCATCCTGGTGCAGTAGCACTAACTGTCCCTCCAAGACCGTGGGGACTCATACTAAGACCCCACATAACATGTCGAGTCCACAATCATTCCTTAAACGTATAACACAACATTATACCCAAACGGGTCATACATACATACATCATTAAACCAGTTTATATGTGTTCCAGCCCCAAAACCATTTAAAACAAGTAAATGAGGGGTCCTAGAACTCACCTGTGCTTGACAAGCAGCCTCTCAATCAAGCCTTAAGACGCGGGTAACACTACACTGCCTGCAGATAAGTTAACACTCAAAAGAGTTAATTTCTGCCTAATTTCGCCACTAAGTTCGCAGGTAGTTTCGCCCGTAATTTCGCCAGTAGTCTCGCCAGGCGAATTAGCAGTTTCGCTGCTAGTTTCGCTGGGCAGCATTCTGCCAGTTTCGCTGGACAGATTCGCTACCTCGAGCGCCCAACTTTCGTTGGAATTCCCTAGTTTCGCAATATCTAAGGTCAACTTGGACATTGGCATAGTCATCAGCGAAACCATAGTTTCGCTCAGGCGAATATGTAGTTTCGCTACAGCGAAACTGTAACTTCGCTGTAGGTTCCTCCAGTTTCGCTGGACGAACTTACAGTTTCGCTGGACGAGACCTTAATTTCGCAGAACGAGCTGAAATTCACGAATCAGCTCGTTTTAGCCCAAAAATCCAATCCTTTCCACCCAAACCCTTGCATTATCATCCAGGAAGCTATATCTAAGCTTCTTACACGTTTTAATACCCTAAAACGTGTGTTTTGGGCGATTTTTGCCACTAGAAACCCCAAAACCCCAAACCCGGGTTTTTCACCAAATGTGGCAATTTAGATACGTTTCTTACCTTGATTCTTGTAGTTTTGGAGTCCACAAACACTAGCCTTCGATTCTTGACCACCCGAGCTTCGATCCGGCACTTTCTCTCTCTACACTTTCTCTCTCTAGAATGGCGTTTGAGTGAAAATGAGAGTTGCTCGGCTGATCCATCTATTTATATGCCAGGCGTCCCCGGGACCCCAAACTCGTTAAACTCGTGACCCGGAGGGTTAACTCGGTGTAATACCCGCAACCACTCCATATTCATTAACTGGTTTTCACCGAGCCCATCACTATCATCCGGCTCGATCAGAAAATTTTCCGGGCGTTACAAGTCCACCCCCCTTATTTAGGTTTCGTCCCCGAAACCTGTCACTCTTCGAACAAATGTGGGTAATGCTGTTTCATCTCTTCTTCAGTCTCCCACGTAGACTCTGATCCCTTCCTGTGCTTCCACTGTACGCGCACAAGAGGAACCACTTTATTTCTTAGCCGTTTCTCCTTTCTATCAATGATCGCCACTGGTTGCTCCACATAGTTGAGCCGTTCGTCTACCTCGATATCCTCTAGCGGAACGACCATATCTTCATCGGCTAAACATTTCCTCAGATGAGATACGTGGAAGGTCGGGTGAATTCCACTCAGCTCATCTGGCAACTCCAACCTATAGGCCACCTCTCCCACACGGGCGAGAATTCGGAAAGGGCCTATATACCGCGGGCTCAGTTTACCCCGCTTTCGGAACCTAATAATTCCTTTCCAAGGCGAGACCTTCAACATGACCCGATCACCGACCTTGAACTCTATCGGTCTTCGCCTCTTGTCAGCATACGACTTTTGTCTGTCTTTCGCCGCCTTCATGAAGGCTTTGATCTTTTCTAACTTTTCAGTCGTTGCTTCCACTACCTCGACGCCTCCCAGTTCCTTCTGTCCAATGTCTCCCCAACATACGGGCGTCCTACATTTCCTACCGTATAACATCTCGTAGGGTGGCATGCCAATACTGGCATGGTAACTGTTATTGTACGAGAATTCTGCTAAGGGCAAGTGATCGTCCCAACTTCCTCCAAAATCGATCACGCACGCCCGAAGCATGTCTTCGAGTGTTTGGATCGTTCTTTCAGACTGATCGTCTGTCTGAGGATGATATGCCGTGCTAATATGTAGCCTCGTTCCCATCGCATCATGGAATCTCTTCCAAAACTTGGAGGTAAACCGGGTGTCACGGTCAGACACAATAGACACCGGTACGCCATGACGAGCTACAATCTCTTTGATGAATAGATCCGCCAATCTTTCAGATGAATACGTCTCGCGGATTGGTAGAAAGTGGGCACTCTTCGTCAATCGGTCAACTATCACCCATATAGCATCATACCCTTTTGGGGTACGTGGTAACTTCGTAATAAAGTCCATGGTGATGTGTTCCCACTTCCATTCGGGTATATCCAATGGTTGGATCTTCCCGTAGGGCTTCTGGTGTTCCGCCTTCACTTGTAAGCAAGTCAAACACTTACTTACGTACTCCACTACGTCGCGTTTCATGCCCGGCCACCAGTAGTCTTTCTTCATATCGTGGTACATTTTGGTAGCACCGGGGTGAATGGAGTATCGTGTCTTATGGGCCTCATCCATAATTCTACTACGTAGATCCCCGTATTGAGGAATCCACATTCGCCCAAATCGGGTCTTAACACCTAGAGTGTTCTCACCCAACTCCGTCACTAGACCTCTCATCCTTTCGGAGTTAAGACGATCTTCTTTCAAAGCCTCATCTTGAAACTCCTTAACCTGTGTCATCACGTCTGAGGTCATGATCAACTGATAAGCCTTCACCCGGATCGGCTCAGGCCTTTCTTTTCGGCTAAGGGCATCAGCCACCACATTGGCTCTGCCCGGGTGGTAATGGATTTCACAATCATAATCTTTTATCAGCTCCAACCACCGCCTCTGCCTCATGTTCAGATCTTTCTGCTCGAAGAAGTACTTCAAGCTCTTGTGGTCCGTGAAGATGGTGCACTTCGTCCCGTATAGATAGTGTCGCCAAATCTTCAACGCGAAAACCACCGCAGCTAGTTCTAGATCGTGCGTGGGATAATTGACTTCGTGGGTCTTCAATTGTCGTGACGCATAGGCTATGACCTTTCCACGTTGCATCAATACGCAACCTAGCCCAGAATAGGATGCATCCGAATAGACCACCAAGTCTTCATTTCCCTCGGGCAATGTCAAGACAGGAGCTTGTGTCAGTCTCGTCTTTAATTTCTCAAAAGCGTCCTCCTGTTCTCGACCCCACACGAACTTTACATCCTTGCGAGTCAATTTTGTCAAAGGTGAGGCTATCTTGGAGAAGTCTTGAATAAATCTCCTATAGTAGCCCGCCAGCCCCAAGAAGCTGTGAATCTCGGTTGGCGTCTTCGGTGACTTCCATTGCATCACGGCCTCAACCTTTGCTGGGTCCACCATTATCCCTTCTGCATTCACTACGTGGCCCAGAAATTGCACCTCGCGTAGCCAAAAGGCGCATTTGGAGAACTTGGCGTACAATTTCTCCCTTCTCAACGTTTCCAATACTTCCCGAATGTGGTCGGCATGCTCTGTCTCGCTTTTCGAATAAATCAGGATATCATCGATGAACACGATCACTGATTTATCTAACATTGGCCGACACACTCGGTTCATCAAATCCATAAAAGCAGCCGGCGCATTGGTCAACCCAAAAGACATGACAAGAAACTCATAGTGACCGTAGCGCGTACGAAAGGCTGTTTTAGGGATATCCTGCTCCCTCACCTTCAGTTGATGGTAGCCCGATCGAAGATCTATCCTGGAAAACCAACTGGCACCCTGAAGTTGGTCAAACAAGTCATCGATCCTTGGTAAGGGGTATCTGTTCTTCACCGTCAGCTTATTCAGCTCGCGGTAGTCAATGCACATTCTCATACTACCATCCTTCTTCTTTACGAACAGAACCGGAGCGCCCCAAGGTGAGATACTCGGTCGAATAAACCCCTTATCCAGCAGCTCCTGCAACTGATCCATCAATTCTTTCATCTCCGTCGGAGCCAAGCGATACGGTGCTTTCGCGACAGGTTGGGCACCCGGTATCAGGTCGATCTGGAATTCGATCTCTCGGTCAGGTGGCAAACCCGATAAGTCTTCGGGAAACACTTCTGGAAAGTCACACACCACTGGTACATCGCATAGCTGTGGTGTTGACGTCTCTACGTTCTTTACATAACATAAGTAGGCGCTACATCCGCGCCTCATACACTTTCCCGCCACCGCCATCGAGATCACCTTCGGAATCGTCGTAACTCGATCGCCATAAATTGTCACCGGACTTCCGTCGGTCGCCGTCAGTCTAATCATCTTCCTTCGGCACACGATATTCGCTTCGTAGGTTGCTAGCCAGTCCATTCCTAACACTACATCGAATCCTCCTAGAGGCATCACATGTAACATGGCAGCAAACCTATGGCCCTCTAATTCTATAGTACAGTCCTCTATCACATCCGTAACCCTAGTGGATTTACCAATAGCGGTTTCTACGTCAAAGGACTTATCAAGGCATTTCCTCCTAACAGGCAGTTTAGCACAGAAGGTAGTAGAAATAAAACTTCTACTGGCACCCGAATCAAATAATACAGAGGCTAAAATTTGGTTTATCAGGAACGTACCGGACACAACGTCAGGGTCCGTTCTAGCCTCCTCTTGCGTCATTGTGAACGCCCTAGCCTTTGCCCTCGGTGCTTCTCCTCCCGTCTTCTTCTCCCCTGAACCCTCAGCCCTCGGCTTCTTACAATCTCTGCTCATATGACCACTTTCCCCACAGTTAAAACACTTGCCCATCCGGCAATCCCTTGATATATGTCCCGCCTTCCCACACTTAAAGCAGAGGTTGGATCCCCACTTACACTCCCCCGAGTGTTCTTTTCCACACTTACCACACTTCCTCACCCCAGCTCCAGACACGACCACTCGGCGGTCATCTACCCTCGCCTTCTTATTACTTGTCGAGGTATCACCTCGGCCAAACCTCTTTCCCTGCCAGCCCTTCTCTCCACCTGCCTTCTTTCCACTCTCAGCTTTCACCAACGCAGCTCTCTCATCGTACAACCTTCCCGCCAAATCCACCGCCGACCTGAAAGTACTCGGTCGAGCGGAAATCAAATGCCAACGAATTTCGGCTGGCAACCCTTGAATATACCGGTTGATCTTTCGAGACACCGGCGTCACCTGATCTGGCACCAACAGCGCCAACTCGTTAAACTTGGTGGTATATTGTTGGTGGGTCATCGTCCCCGCCTCCAACTGCAGGAACTCTCTCTCTATTCTATCCATTTCCCGACGAGGACTGAATTCCTCGATCACCAACCTTTTCAACTCAGCCCACTTCATTTTCCCTATAGCCCTGCTACCCTCGGCTTGGACTATATTTTTCCACCAGCATAAAGCCGACCCTGTAAAAGAGTGGGTGGCAAACTTCACCTTCTTGTCCTCCTGGCAATCACTGATATCGAGGACAGCTTCCATTTCCATCACCCATTGGTGAGCATCAGTAGCAGTACCAGACCCATCGAAAGTTGGGGCTTGCACCTCATGAACTTCCTGTAATCACAGCCCCGGGCTGTCTCCCGTACCTGTTCTTCCTCCTCATCATCGGACAATACCGTTTCTGCCCCTGTCTGTTGTTGTCCACCGGAGGACTGATTTCTTCCCCGTCTCTCATCCTCACGTACTGCCTTTAACACTTCTGTCATTACAGACGGTAAAATCGTCTGCATAACCTGGTGCACCTCCTCGACAACTGCCTCTTTCACCGAGGCCCTAAAATCATCACTCTCATTCGTCCCCCCCGAGGGGGTAGTATTAGGTCCTTCGGGAACCTTCTTCCCTTGTCTAGGTCTTCCTCTTGTGGCTCGTGGTTCCACACCACTTCCGCCACTGCCTCCACCAAGTGGGGCTTTAGATGATCTACCACCGACCATCTTCTATCTCACACTGAAAGGTTCAAATACCAACACGGTCATTCAAGGAAATAGCTCAGTTTATGTCAAGTACAGTAAGTTACTAATTACAGTGGCCAGTTGTGATTAGTCACTTACTCTACTTTTCGCACCCCAAGCATTACCCTTCCTGACTACACCGGTATCTAAATCTAACAGCACACATAACCACATTTCACACGCACATACTTTAATTAACTTTAAGAAAATACCTGATGGCACGCAGCTACTCAGATGGCATTCTCATTCTCCCTGTCCCATTCTCAGTTTAAGTTTAGGTTTATTATGAAAATTTTACCCATTTTACTTAAACTTTTGCTCTGATACCAACTTGTAAGGCCCCACTCCCGGGCGCCCTACTGTTGGTGGTTCATCGCACATAAAACATACACAATATATATATTCATAAAATAACGCAGCGGAAATGATAAAATATATATACATTCTCATTCATTAATAATAGTCATTACATCATTGACTCGATTACAAAATGAAGCTTTCTCTACTTTGTCTCTCCTCATAAGATCATACAGCGACCTCTAGAGGAGATATCAAGTTCAACATTTAAAGTTTATAATTTTTATACTAAAGAATATTCCTTAAGTAGTTCCGTACATCGGAACTCTGACGGAATACTCTTGACATACACATGCAACATATTTCGTTGCATGTGCTACGCACACGCACCCAATGCGTGGCGAACTTATCAAAATCTAAAGAAGATTTCTTAAATAATCCCTTCCGGGGGAATACTCAAGAAATCTCATAATGGCATGCAACGTGATGAGTTGCGTGCGTTATAGACCCACAACGCATGACGTTGCATCATTATTAAATGGAGAATGCCATCCCAAAAGAGCTGAGTAGCCGCCTCGTGCCATCCCCAGCAACGCTGCCTGCCAACTGGAAACACATAAAAAGTCAGCGTTGCTGAGTGAGTTCTAGTTTTATAATAAAACATACTTTTACTTATTTAAAAGTATCCTTTCGTGCATGCATTCATACATCATACGTACACAGAGATAATATTCGTTATTATCTTCATCATTCGTTATCTTTAACTTCTCGTATGGATTCTGTCAAGCTTTACCCACTTCATAGCACTCGGCTATGATTACGGTGGTCGAATGACAAGAATCCCGTTCGTACTTACTTGCACGCATTGAAAGGTGAATTGTACCAATACCATATGCTACACCCCAATCAGTCTTAGCTACCGGGCCGTAATCAACATATGACGGGAGCGTATGCCCGGTACTAGAGGTAAGCGGTAGAGGTACCATGACCATGGTCAATCACATAGAAGGACCAATCGCGTTATTCAATGCTTGCAAGACATAATTCGTTCGTTCATTAATGCATGTATTCATCATCTTTCATTCATTCGTTCATTCATTAATACATGCATTCATCATCGTGTTCCTCTTTCGTTATCTTTCACTTTACGTTACATAATACTTCGTTCGTTCGTTCATACGTAAAGTCATGTAAAGATATTCATTTATAGGAACACACACACACACCATACATTCATCATCATACATACATCATCGTACATTCATCATCATACATTCATCGTACATACATCGTCATCATCATCACACTTACATCGTCATCATCGTCATACATACATCGGCATACCTAACATCTTACAGGCATCATCATCATCATCATACATGACCTCGTACATACATAGCCTACGTCATCATTCATCACTAGGCACTTACTATGTGTCATCCTGGTGCAGTAGCACTAACTGTCCCTCCAAGACCGTGGGGACTCATACCAAGACCCCACATAACATGTCGAGTCCACAATCATTCCTTAAACGTATAACACAACATTATACCCAAACGGGTCATACATACATACATCATTAAACCAGTTTATATGTGTTCCAGCCCCAAAACCATTTAAAACAAGTAAATGAGGGGTCCTAGAACTCACCTGTGCTTGACAAGCAGCCTCTCAATCAAGCCCTTAAGACGCGGGTAACACTACACTGCCTGCAGATAAGTTAACACTCAAAAGAGTTAATTTCTGCCTAATTTCGCCACTAAGTTCGCAGGTAGTTTCGCCCGTAATTTCGCCAGTAGTCTCGCCAGGCGAATTAGCAGTTTCGCTGCTAGTTTCGCTGGGCAGCATTCTGCCAGTTTCGCTGGACAGATTCGCTACCTCGAGCGCCCAACTTTCGTTGGGATTCCCTAGTTTCGCAATATCTAAGGTCAACTTGGACATTGGCATAGTCATCAGCGAAACCATAGTTTCGCTCAGGCGAATATGTAGTTTCGCTACAGCGAAACTGTAACTTCGCTGTAGGTTCCTCCAGTTTCGCTGGACGAACTTACAGTTTCGCTGGACGAGACCTTAATTTCGCAGAACGAGCTGAAATTCATGAATCAGCTCGTTTTAGCCCAAAAATCCAATCCTTTCCACCCAAACCCTTGCATTATCATCCAGGAAGCTATATCTAAGCTTCTTACACGTTTTAATACCCTAAAACGTGTGTTTTGGGCGATTTTTGCCACTAGAAACCCCAAAAACCCCAAACCCGGGTTTTTCACCAAATGTGGCAATTTAGATACGTTTCTTACCTTGATTCTTGTAGTTTTGGAGTCCACAAACACTAGCCTTCGATTCTTGACCACCCGAGCTTCGATCCGGCACTTTCTCTCTCTACACTTTCTCTCTCTAGAATGGCGTTTGAGTGAAAATGAGAGTTGCTCGGCTGATCCATCTATTTATATGCCAGGCATCCCCGGGACCCCAAACTCGTTAAACTCGTGACCCGGAGGGTTAACTCGGTGTAATACCCGCAACCACTCCATATTCATTAACTGGTTTTCACCCGAGCCCATCACTATCATCCGGCTCGATCAGAAAATTTTTCCGGGCGTTACAAACGCGTCGACTTGACTTTTGCGTTCACTTTGACTGTTGACGTTGACTTTGTTGACTTTGACTGTGTTGATAATATTAGACTATCCTTCAGACCCAACAGTTTTCATTAAGGTGAAGCTTTTTCCCTTTTCTGAAAAAATTCTTTGCTCTCATAGCAATCATGGCCATTTTCCATTGCAAGTCCATTTCCTCCACATCATCTGGATCCATTTCTTCCAGATCTTCTTGGATCAGATGTGCAGATTTAAGTCTTCCACCCAAATAAGCTTCAAAGCTAGCAACAAATGCATTGTAAGTTGCCTTTTGTTCTTTAGATTTTGAATCATCAGGAGTAGGAGTTGCAGAGAATCCTGATGCTTGACTTGTTGAAGTTGATGGGGAAGATGTTGTTGGTCTGTTGGATGGTGGGGCTGTAGTGAATCCAGTTGCTTTAGTTTGATCCCTTGAGGAGATGAAATCATCCTCTTCAGTAATGAAGGCATTTTCCACAGAGTGATTGTCTATGGGAAACTTGTATGCTTCAACTACTCTGGGTCCTCCCAGATTTCTGCTTCTTTCATCCAGTTCCAAAGCTTCTATCTTTGCTATCATGATATCCAGGGTGGTGCTCTCCAAATCAAGAGTATTCTTCAGCATAGTTACATTTTGTTTCCAATTTTCAGGAAGACTATGTAACATCTTCTTGTTTAAATCCTTTGACTTGTAAGTAACACCCATGATCTCTAAATCATTCACCAGCTCTATAAATCTATGCAACTATTTAGAGATGGACTCCTCTTTGGAAAGATGAAATGTCTCATACTGGTTCACAAGCTTGTCTTTGTTGATTTCAGCCACTTCACTGCTTCCTTCACACATGATTTGTAGTGCATCCCATACAGCTTTTACAGTGCCATACTTTTCCAATCTTTTAAGCACATCCATTTTAAGTGCTTGAGTAATTGTGGAGTAAGCTTTGACGTCAATCTTGATCTTCTTGTAATCATCATCATCAAGAGTAAGATCTTCAATAGGAATTCTTATGGTCTTGGATAGTGCAGCTTGATCTGCAGATAGTGTAACTGGAATGTGTGGGCCTTTGCATATTGAGATCCAATAATCAGGATCAACACCTGTAATATAGTTCATGAATCTGATTTTTCATTGTTTAAATTCAGATTTATGTTTGAGCATGGGTGGTTTTGAGGCATGCCCAAGTTCAGAATAATTATGTGAATCCATAGTTACTTGTTAGTTTTAACTTGTTTAGATCTGGATTTAAGTGATTTTATGGTTAACTAGTCCAAATAGTCCAACAAGTCCGAACTTAGTCCTGTAACAATAGATCTGCTGAGAATATGTAATTTTCAGCTTTTGATTTTCTATTCTTAGTGACTGTGCAACCTGAACTGTTTGTTTAAAGAGCATATCTTCGGGTGAACAGTAGCAGTGGAGTATATCAGTGAGTATTCAGTTGGAATACTGAGAAGAGATGTTTGAAACCTCTAAACCGCAACTCAATCAACAGATCAATCGGGTTAAACCTAGATCTGAACAGATCTGAGTAATAACCGAGAGCCAAAGCTCTGATACCAATTAACTGAACTTTTTGATAATGATATTCTCTGTTGATGTGAATCAACAAGGATCGAATATGAAGATTGAGCCAATGATTGAAAGGCAGAATCAAGCAATCAATGAACATAGAACTCTTGATATACTCATAAATGCACTCTTGTATTAATTAGATGAACTGTTACAGACTAAATGCTAGGGTTTAGCAAGCTACAGTAACAAGACAGCTAACATGGGAGAAAAACAAAGTATATTCTGATTGTCTATTCTCGAAAGTTGTGTAAACAGTCACACCAAAAGTCACCCTCACATACGAGGTTTCTATTCTATTTATAGGCTGACTTATAGCTTGTACAAAATGACTAATCTACCCTTAGTCTAAGTCTTCATCAGCATTTGTTTCTTTGTCATCCGCATTGACTAATACGGATGAGTAATTCTTCATCAACATTGGTCTTCTATTAGCCGCATTAGTGTTTGGTCATCAGCATTAGTTATTGCGGATGAGCAAACACTTGGCTCCATTTGTTGCTGGTCATTCGTATTAGTTCATGCGGATGAGCAAATGCCTTGTCTGCATTTCATCGGCTGTCCGCATTAGTTAATGCGGATGAACAAATACTTGTCAGCATTTGTTCTTGGTCATCCGTATTAACCAATTCGGATAGCCGACACTTGTAATTTTCTTCTTATGTAGGATCTTCTTTATGTACATATCTTCTTGGACTTGGGGAGAAACCAGCAGAACAACCATCCACCTCTTGAATTTGCATGTATGATCCTTTCAGGGTCTATCACCAACTTATGAAAATCATTCTACTTCCAATGATGAACATGAAGAACACTTTTGTTACTTGCAAAATTCATCATCACAGCTGAATTCATCCGCATCAATGGATATGACTAACTTGGAATCATCCATTTCAGTTGAATCTATTCCAACAACCAGAATTCACAAGTCTCATCCAACAAACAACATAATTAGAGATCTAAATGCAAAAACCACAAGAAGCCAAGGGGGAGCTGCAAACATTTGTTTGTTTACTTGTTTTCTTTCACACGTTGTTCCTCCAAACATCATAGCTTCTCTAAGAGATAATAGCTGGATTGAAGATATGCAGGAAGAGCTTCAGCAATTCAGAAAGCAGAAAGTATGGAATCTTGTTGATTTTCCTGAAGGTCAACATCCAATTGGGACAAGATGGCTCTTTAAAAATAAACTAGATGACAGAGGTATAATTGTGAGAAACAAAGCTAGGCAAATTGCACAAGGCTATACTCAAGAAGAAAGGATAGACTATGTTGATGTTTTTGCACCTGGTGTAAGAATCAAAGCAATCAGTGTATTTGTATTCTATGCTTCATACAAGAAGTTCACTGTCTATGAAATGGATATCAAGTGTAATTTCCTTTATGGGAAAATTGCTGAAGAGGTCTATGTAGCTCAACCTCCTAGTTTTGAAGATCCTAATTACCCGTATAGAGTATACAAGCTAGACAAAGCTTTGTATGGACTTCATCAAAGACTAAGAAAGTGGTATGAAACATTATCATCTTTCTTGCTCAAGCATGGATACAAAAGGGGAACTATTGATCAGACACTCTTTCTCAAACAAGAACATCAAGAACTTTTATTTGTTCAAATATATGTAAATTACATCATATTTGGATCAACAAACAAAAGACTGTGTTAGTTTTGAAGAGCTAATGAAGTCTGAGTTTCAGATGAGTTCTATGGGAGAATTGACTTTCTTCCTTGGTCTCCAAGTTCATCAGAAAATAGATGGCATCTTTATTAATGAAGAGAAGTATATTTATCAAGTATTGAAGAAGTACAATCTTGCTGATACATCTTCATACAGAACTCCTGCTTCAATAATAGACAAGATTATGCCTAATCCTACTGGAAAATCTGTTGATCAAAGATTGTATAGATCAATGATAGGATCTCTTATGTATCCCCCACTTGCACAAGATCCATAGAGAATTGTTACAAGTAGTAAATACCACCTAACAACGGTTTACTACCCTTAATACGTATGACTAAGTGCCATTCAATAACATCATCTCCTTCAAGTACCATACTTGAAATGTTTTAGGTGAATCAATCATCTATCCTTTTGTCACGGATGTCATGTTAAATCCTAGTGACACGGAGTGATCATTCTCCATTGATTTAACTTTATCAGGCCTTAGATGTCTTACTCTTAACGAATAAGAGGGACAAATCCCTTCTTGACTACATACGTCTCTCATAATTACCTTATATCATACCTGAACTCAGACTAAAGTACTGCCATATTTCAGAAAAATGAAGAACTGAGCCAAAGTATAATATTTGGTAAATATCAAGACTCAATATGTATCTCAGGTCAGAGGATACCAAATGACGTTCGCCTTTACTCAAATTTACTTATGATCAATCAGGAAGATTCCATGTTGTAATATTTGAGATGCAGGTCAGTCCAATATTTGAATCTCACAAATATCTATGACTTTTGGCAGCAACCAATTGCTGTATATTCATCCTTATGAATATCCACGAAATCAAATTCATAATAGTCTTACCCTCACACTTGTTCCCACAAGTCTGAACGACTACGGACATTTAGAGTAAACAATTTACACATGGATTTAAACATGCTAAATTGGAACATTAATTGAAACATTATAACCAAATAATTTTATTCAAATAATAAAAGTTCCACATATCCAAATACAAAATTTACAGATCAAATCCAATCACTAGAATATCAAAGTTCCATGGCACAAGTATGACCTTCATGCTTTGCCTTTTCTAGGAGCTTCGTGAGAGGATCCGTAATATTTTGATCCGTGTGAACTTTACGAATGCATATCTTTCCTTTTTCAACTTCATCACGTATGTAGTTGAATCTCTTCTCAATGTGCCTTGTCTTTTGATGAGCATGAGGTTCCTTGATTTGGGCAATCGCACCCTCGTTATCACAAAAGATCTCTAGGGGGTCCTGAATGTAAGGGACAACCCCTAGATCGGCAATGGATTTCTTCAACCATGCAGCTTCTTGAGCTGCCAATGAGGTGGCGATGTATTCTGATTCCGTAGTTGATAGAGCCACCATATCCTGTTTGGAGCTCTTTCAAGAGACAGGTCCTCCATTCAGAATGAAAATATATCCCGATTGTGACCGTGAATCATCACGGTCGGTTCAGAAACTCTCATCCGTGTAACCTTTTCCAATGAGTTCCTCATCACCAGATCCATAGATTAGGAACATATCTTTAGTCCTCCTTAGGTATTTAAGTATGTTCTTAACAGCCATCCAATGATTGTTTCCAGGATATTGCTGGTATCGGCTTGTCATGCTTATGGCGTATGAAACGTCCGGCCGAGTGCATATCATTGCATACATGATGGATCCAATAGCAGATGCGTATGGGATTGCCTTCATTTTATCTTGCTCATCCTTTGAGCTTGGACATTGAGTCATACTCAATATCGTTCCTCTTTGAATAGGTACCGTACCTTTCTTAGAGTTCTCCATCTTGAACCTTTTCAAGATCTTATCAATGTATGCACTTTGATTTAAATCAATCAACTGCCTTGATCTATCCCTATAGATCTTTATTCCCAGAATATAGGCGGCTTCACCAAGATCCTTGATTGAAAAACAACTTTCAAGCCATGTTTTTACACCTTCCAAGGTTGGAATGTCATTTCCAAATAGTATTATGTCATCAACATGCAATACAAGGAAAGTGATGATGCTCCCACTAGCTTTCTTATATACACAAGCTTCATCAGCGTTCTTGATGAATCCAAATTTAATTACTTCTTCATCAAAACGGTGATTCCAACTTCTCAATGCTTGTTTCAATCCATAGATTGATTTCATTAACTTGCATACTTTGTTAGGATGTTTTGGATCGACAAAACCTTCAAGTTGAACCATATAGACATCTTCCTCAAGATATTCATTTAGGAAGGCGGTTTTGACATCCATTTGCCAAATCTCATAATCATAATAAGCAGCTATGGCAAACAATATCCTAATAGATTTTAGCATCGCAACAGGTGAAAAGGTTTCATCATAGTCAACCCCTTGAGTTTGAGTGAAACCTTTTCCTACAAGTCTAGCTTTATAAGTATCAAAGTTTCCATGCATATCGGTTTTCTTCTTGAAAACCCACTTACGTCCAACTACTTTGGAGTTAAGAGGTGGTAAAACCAAGTCCCATACTTGATTGTCATACATGGATTGCATCTCAATGTTCATGGCCTCAAGCCATTTGTCACAATCCGAATTGGAAAACGCATCACGGTATGTGATTAGTCAACTATTTGATCATTTTCAACATCCTCATGTTGAGTGCCAGAGTCAACCAAACGTGTATCAGGTTGGGCTTCTTGATCCTCTTCAAGATCCACAGTTCTACTACCAGTTCCTTCAATAAGGAACTTGGTTTCCAAGAACTCACCCTTTTTCACAACAAACTACTTTTGTTGTGTTGGATCATAGAAATAATATCCCATAGAATCTCTTCGATATCCAATAAAGATACACTTAGTGGAACGGCTTTCTAACTTGTTCGAGGTGGGAGTCTTCACATAAGCCTCACACCCCCACACCCTCAAATATGAAAATGATGGGACCCTTCCATGCCATATTTCATAAGGTGTCCTTTCCACTTTATTGGTTGGGGACATATTCAAAATAGGGGCGACAGAGAGCAGAGCAAAACCCCAAAATGACAGAGGTAATGAGCTTCTAGCCATCATATATCGAACCATATCCAATAGAGTTCGATTTCTCCGCTCGGACACGCCATTATGTTGTGGTGTTCTCGGTGGAGATAGTTGTGAGATAATCCCACAACTTCTAAGATGGTCCCTGAAAGCATCATTCAGGTATTCACCTCCTCTATCGGTACGGAGAATTTTAATTGACTTATTGAGTTGATTTTGTACTTCATTTTCAAAGATCTTGAACATTTCAAAAGCTTCATCTTTGTGTCTTAATAAGTACACATACCCATATCGACTATAGTCGTTAGTAAAGGTAATAAAGTATCTTTCATTGTACCTTGTCATAGGTTTAAAAGGACCACATACATCCGAATGTATGATACCTAATAAATCCTTTGCCCTTTTGGCTTTGCCACTAAAAGGTGCCTTGGTCATTTTACCTTGTAAACAAGACTCACATACATCATATGAATCATATTCACTTGTTTTTAAAAGACCATTCTTTTGTAGTGTTTGTATTCTTTTCTTGTTTATATGACCAAGGCGGCAATGCCAAAGGTGAGTGTCACTCAAATCCGATTTGAGTTTCTTGGCACTAGTTTGGTAAAATAAGCTATCATTCAATGTATTTTCACGAACCAATTCATAGATACCATTGATGAGAATAACTTTAAAGTAAAACATGCCATTCATAGTAACATGGATTACATTTCCAATAAATGATAATACATATCCCAAATGTTTTAATAGGGCTACAGAAATAATGTTCCTAGTTAAACTAGGAGCTTACAAAATATTGTACAAAATTACTTCCAAACCATTTGGAAGTTTCAAGATGTAGTCACCACGGGCTTCAACTTGAACTTTGGCCCCATTGCCCATGTAGAGGCTAACATCCCCTTTGTTGAAGTTGCTACTTCTTTTGAACCCCTGCAACAAATTGCAAATGTGAGTTCCACATCCAGTATCTAATACCCATGTGTTAGAGGATATTAAGTTTAAATTAATATGGATCATGTATATGGTACCTGAGGTCTGCCCGACATCCCTCTTTGCTTTCAACTCTTGGAGATGGACAGGACAATTTCTTGCCCAATGTCCAATCTCCCCACACTTGAAGCGTGTGTCATTAGAAGCAACCTTTTGCTTCTTCTCCTGTGCTTTGGGTGGCACCCTTGCCACCCCTTTCCCCTTTCCCCATACGGGTCCCTTGCCCTTGGCAACTCTTGCCTTGGGTGCGGGACGAGGCCTTTTCTTGTTCCCACCTTCATTGATGGTGAGAACGGGTAAAACCCTTTTACCCATGGCCGCCTTGGCCGTTTTGAGCATAGAGTGAAGCTCACCAATGCTTTTGTCCCAAGCATTCATGTTGTAGTTCAACACGAACGTCTCGAACTTTTTGGTAAGGCCATTGAGGATCAAATCCGTGGCCAATTCCTTTAAGACGGGACAAATTTAGCCTTTCGAGGGGGTCAGTGTGACTTTTCATCTTAAGTACATAAGATGAAACCGATTGGTTGTCGTCCATACGACATGCATTGAGTGCTCGAACCGTTTCGAAGCGCTCAACCCTCGCTTGCTGTTGGAACGTTTCCTTCAGTTGGGTTATGATGTCATAAGCTCCGTGATGTTCATACTACTTCTGTAGATCTGGAGTCATGCTTGCTAACATAAGGCAAGACACTTGTACGGAGTCCTCAGTGTACTTCATCCAATCGTTATAGATCTCCTCATCATCCTCACTAGGTTGATCAGGGATAGGGTCGTCTAAAACATATGATCGTTTCTCTTGCTTGAGAACGATTCTCAAGTTTCGATACCAATCCATAAAATTGTTATGATTTAGAAGTTCCTTTTGGAGAATCGTTCGTAAAGATTGGGCGGACGTGGATGAATTATCATGATTATCATTATTATTGGTGGCCATCTACAAAATTTAACAAAGATCAATTTTAGTATTTTCGATATTGTTATTTTAATAATTAATACCTTTTAAGGTCATTTTCATATTAAAATCTAGAACCCAACATTACATTTAAATAGTGGTTAGGTGTCCTTTATTCCACGATTTGAATTAATAAGGTGGTCAACGATTCACGGTTGCAACCATTTGCAACTTCTAGAAGTATGGGATCGACTTGAAACATCATATGTAAAGTCGGCATGTTAATCCCATCAACACCATTTGGAAACCACATCGTAGGTGATCCATTTGACATGGTTTACAAATTAGGATACCCTACTTACACATAAAAGGCTTCCATGAACGTCCCACTTGAAACCGCATCCAAATGTTCCATGTTTCTTGTGTCTTTCCTTTGTGCTTCTAACGCGTACATCTTCATATTACAAGATATTATATCCTAATACAAGATTTCTAGTAAAATGAAAAGTACCTAATCTATTTATTACATCCCAATAATAAATAAATTACACTTTAAACAAAGCACAAATAAATGATTATACAACCCAATTGAATGAATAAATACAACCATTGCAATCATCCAAATAACACAAGGTCAAGGGCTAGGTTATGCACCATAATAAACAATGATCATATCATCCAAAACAACAATGAATCCCCACTAAAAACCACGAAATTTCAGCAAACACAAACTGAAATTTCGGGTTTTATCTTGTCCAAACAAACAAATAATACAACATACATGTCTTTCAAAGTTTAATCAAAAGCATGTGTGATATAACTTTGAAAGTTTGGGGATTCATAATACATGAAGATAGCAGCCCCTAAAGGGGTTTTAAAGTCCCATAAAACGAATTTTTCAAGGACAAAACAAGCTAGCTATCTACATAACCGGCTCTAGAAGCCAATGTAGGGGTTTCTTTGAAAATGAAACATAGTTTAACCATTTAAACATTGTGAAAACGCAGCAGAAATAAACTTTATAATGTGGTTTATAAACTGAAAATTCGAGTTCATATTGAAATTATAAAGTTACAAACAAACCCAAGAACAAAGGATCTTTTATATGTGAATAAGACTAGCTATGTGAACACAAAACACACATTATGGACAGCCATAAAGAGGCTGCCATAAACTACCTTTCAGCAGCAAAAAAAAGGTCGAAATGGATGAAGATGATGATGTTTTGAGTGGCTAGCCTTCAAAGGAGAAGACCTAAAAAATGTGATACCCACAAGCTCTTCAAACACCTTGCTTGTTAGGATGCAACACCAAAGAAGCCTCTTCTTGCTCCTCCAAAACCGAAAATTTCAGCCTACTATTTGCTTCCAAAATGAATTTCAGCCAAGGTTGAGAGAGTTTTGCATGTGTGTGTGAGAGAGAGTGTTAGAGAGAATTGATGGAAGAGTGTTGTGTTGAATAAAGTCTTGCACAAGCCAAGACAAAGAGTGGAGTCCCAAGACCCCATTGGGCGGCCGAATTGGGGTTTCAAAATGGGTTCCCCCCATTTTGTAATTTTTATAAAAAGCACTCTTTCAATCCCTGAATTTATAAAATTAAAAATCCATTTTAATTTTATAACATTAACACACTTTTATTTGTTATTATTTAACCAACTTAGATAATGAAACAAATAAATATCTCTTGAACAAATTATCCATATAATGTTGTTCTATCACAATAGCGATATTTAGAAAACCAATTTTCTAAATAGGTGTCAATATTTATTGTATGATCTTATCGACAAATAAATGTTTATTGGTGTTTGTTTGGCTTGTTATTGGGTATGACCTGACTTGGATCATAACGTACTAACCACATCAATCTTTTATATGTCTTGGGCATATAAGATCCAACACTTGCAATGATCAAGATTGTTCTATGCACTGATGGCGAATCTAGTGATCATACAGTCACACGTAGTTGATTTTGGAACTCGGCTAGAACAGATAACGTAGGAAAAACTGAAGTGATTCATGATGAGATTAGGAATGAACACTTAAGAATAGATGAACAGACCATCAGAAGGGTACTAAAGTTGGGAGGTCAGTAAATAGGTCACCCAGATGTCTTTGAACAAGAATATATTGAGAAGATATTATATCTGATGGGTTATGATGGTGACTTTGAAAAAGGAGAGATCAAGAAGGGGAGGTTGTGCAAAAGAAATAGGAAGAGATTTAAGAGCTAAAGATGAAAATCTGTGCTTTTGAGTCAAATGCTGCTCCATCAACAAAGCCATCAAAAGAATCCTCTAAGACCTCTAAGCAGCTTATACTATACTCCAGGAAGAGAAAGTACTTAAGTACTACTCAGAAGAAGGTGATCTATATTGAAGATTCACCTAAAAGATCAAGGCCTATATCCCCTGAACACAATCCTTCAATAGATTTATCTACTGTGAAGACTATTTCTCATCAGGATAGTGACAGTGATGATGAATGGAATGAGCTTATCAAGATGGACACTCTAAAAGAACAAAAAGATTCAAAGGCTGTTGACCTACTGACAACAAAAGACATCTTGGAAGAGAGGCCTGAGTCAACCATGTTTATGACTCTTATCAACCATGGGTTTCCGTATGACATGGTTGAAAGGATGAATCTGACTGAAATGAAGGATCTACTAAAAGAGTTTGAGCTTGTAAGATTTTTGATCCCCAACTGTGACTATGAAGCATTCATAACTTTTCAATCAATTCAGAAAATCAAGAAAGATTTGGGTCACTGTGAAACAGCTAAGCTGAGCAAATATAATACGACCTGCTGGTGTGAGGTTCAGGACTGACGCTACAATGTCTGATACTGAGTAACATAACAAAACCCCTGCTGAGCCTGTCACTGTTTAAAGAAAATACCAGCCCAAAGGGAAAGATAAACTAATTAGAAAATCAAGAGAAGTGATACCTTGCAAAGTATGGCCACTTGGAAATACTGTTAGAGAAATCACAGAACAAAAATCTTCTTTGATAGAGTTGTTTGATCATCTCACAACTCCCAGCTCTGTGGAAGAAAACAGGATCATGGCCTGAAATATGATCAAGACTGGGATTGTACAGTAATAAAGAGAACATCAGGAAGGATTGAATACTTTCATGTGTTAGGACCGTGTACGTACGGAGTACTAACTGATTCTTCGTTATACCGGATCAAATAGTGCGGAATCCTATTTGATTGGCGATCCAATCAGGGAGAACGTAATCAAGATCAAACCTAATGATTAGAAAACGTTAAGAATGGACTAGGAATGATCTCAGACGTTCTATGAACTTGGAATAGACGAACATGACGCTCTGGGTCGACTAGGGATTCAAGTATTCGAAGTGTTCTCTTTTTCCACGAATTAGGTGGTATTTATAGGTAAGGGTTTCTCATTCATGCGACTGAACCATTCGCATGGTTCAATCGTGCGATTGAGCTATGCGTTTGATCCATACGCACGACTGAGACTTCAGTCGTACGACTGGTTCAATCTCATGCTTCAGTCTTACGACTGATCCAGTCTCCTGGTTCAATCGTACGACTGAGCCATTCGCATGAAGTTATTCATGCGTATGGTCCATTGGCATGGCCCATTAGCATGATAACTTCATAATGTTAGGTTTGAATGTGTTAATTATCATAACATTAAGCATATCAATTCAAACAACCATCTACCTATATAATCTATCAACTATTCATTTCACAACCCATTAATGAAACATTTAAACATTATAAGCCTCCACAACCACTTGCATTTCATTAGTCAACTTTCAATTACATATAAGTAAGACATTACAAAGATATTACATTTAACTCAGAATCTAGGTACACATGTATCAACAAACTCCCCCTTGGACCTAGATTCCTCTAATGTCTTGCTTTACCCATTATCTCCTCGTACTTCTTGAACTTTTCCTCTCTGGTTACACCTGCATGTATTTCAAATACAAAACAGATGCGTATGACATTCTGGAACTGGAGAGCTTGTACGATGTCTTGCGAGTCATAGAACAGTGGCCACTTGTAGAGAGTATAAACATCATTTGCTGACAAGTTCGTGAGCCACATTGGGTCAAATACCCTGATGACATCCATCTGTCCATCTCTGTTTAGAACTATGACTGCTTCTGTTGTTCGCCAATCATAGTACCACCACTTGAAGTGTGGAGTGATGTCCTGAGGCATTTCCCTAAGAGGGATCTTCGACATAGTACGTGGAGGATGCCACTTCAACACAATCTTTGGCTTCCCGGTTCGTGGATCCAATTCAGACCTTCGAATGTACCTCGTAGGTTGCTGAGGCCTGAAGTTTACCCACCGGGTGTGGTACTCTTTCTTTAACGTAGCTTCGAACCAACTTGACATCTTTCTAGGATCAGCATAAAGTAGCTTCAACTTTGCCAATTGGTTAAGCTCAAAACCAGGTAGAGTTTTTAGATCGTGTGGGAATCTAAAATACTCAATACCTTTCTCTCTCTTAACCGCATAAGCATTAAGGTCATCAAAATACGCCCACGATATAATCTTGCCAGACACCTTTTGATGTTTCTTCACTCTGTAGAGCTTGGTGTAGGCATCAGACGTTGGAGCACTTCGTTGGGCACGAAGAACCGCAAAACAAGCAGCCCATTCAGCCTTTCTGTCTTTGACTTCCTCCTCAGTAGCTCCGGCTGTATCTTCTTGTTTGTCGGACTCTTCTTCCATCTCATCCAGAGTATCAAAAGTCTCGCTGACCAGATTGTCATCCAGATTAGGAATGACATGACCTTCAGTGTCAGTGTACTCTGGATAGCATTGGTCTGTTATATCCTCTTTCTCAATCTCATCTACGTAGTGTAGTTCTTCATCACAATCAACTTGGACTTCGGGAGCGTCTTTCACTATGTCGTCAGCGTTGAGTTTGAACATTTCTGCCAACTGTTCCTTAGTGAAGCTGTGAATAATCTCTCCCTCTTTAGGGGTACACTCAACCGATCTCCTTACGATACCCTGCAGATCAAGAATCATTGTTAACTGACTCCTGACCTATTGTAGGGGTTCGACATTGTATTCATCTCTTTGAAAGTTTGGATCTGCTTGATTTAAACATGCAACACAATACTTGTTAGTAAGTAATCAAACACAATCATTATTAAGACAAAAGATATAAACATTAATTACATAAGTGTTACACAATTTTTCCAAGTACAAAAGCCTTTTAAATACAGAAACATAAATAACTAATCAGTACTTTTGTCTTGAATCTCAGAAGTATCTTCAGTTGGGGCAGACGTAGAGGTTCCTTGGTCTTGACGTTGTTTAGAACGCCTCTCGTCTGCTGCTTCATCACTTTGTTCTCCTGTAGCCTCTCCTCCTTCATCATCATCATCATCTTTCTTGTCATCACTATCATCACCTTCCTCACTTTCATCATCCTTATCATCGTCATCCTCATCATCGTCATCCTCATCATCATCGTCCTCCTCATCATCGTCCCCTTCACCAATCTTGAGGGGCTCACTCTGAGTTCCTTTCAGCTTTAGCAAGATAGACTTGTTTGCAGCCTTTAACTCCTCCAACTTCCTATCCGTCTCAATCTCGTGCTCTAATAGACCAGTGATCTGATCAGTCTGTGCGGCGATCAGCTGAGCTTGAGAAGAAGTCAACTCCCTTAACTGATGAATCTTAGCTGTCTGGGAGGAACACTTCTCTCTTAACTGCTGAATCTGAGCAGTCTTGGCCTCATCAGAGGCTAGCAGCTTTACCACCATGCTGTTGAGTGCTGCAAGCTGCTCTACCACTGAGACAGGTGGTATGAATGAGCAAGTTGGAGCAGATGAGGGTCCGGTTTGATGAGTAGTGATGGTTGTGGTGGCTGTGGTGAATATGGGAGAGGATGGGAATGATGTATTAGGGGGTACAGTGGTGGTGGTGGTGGATGTAGGAGTGTGAGATGTAGGAATAGTGGTGGTGGCTTGAGGTGTTTGGGATGGAGTGGATGTGGTGGATGTGGTAGTGACGGAGGTGGTGAATCGTATTCGTTTACTCTTCTTACCATGCGGTCTCGCCATGGTCTTCTTCCTTTTCCCAGTAGACACCGGGGTTCCTACTCTGGTGCTGGGTTCGTCAGGGGCATAAGCCGGATCAGACTCTGTGTGTGGATCCCCTGATGTGCCAGACTGACCACACACAACCCTCAGTCCTCTCTCTGTGGTAGCCACTTTGCTGCCAACTCTCTTGGTCAGACCTTCTTCCTCGCTCTCTTCCTCAACATCGTCTGGCGGGCAGAAATCAGGTACAAACCCGGCAGCAGCCGTGTCTGTATGTGGTGATGACTGAGCTGTGTGAGTGGTGGGGCCCTCAGAAATAACTGGCCCACCATTGCCATCATGGCTATCATCATCATCTGAGTCATCAGATGGTATCGCAATCACCTCAGTGTCAGATCCGCTATCATCATGACGCCATTTGCGTCTCCTTGGCGCAACATAATCAGCCCGGGCCAGATGCCCAATCAACCTCTTCATAACAGGCTTCACCTGCTTGCCCCTATACACTTTCATTCTCCCAAGAGTGGTGTCATCCATGATCTCTAATGCCACTGAATCACTCTTTTCCTTGGGCAGATCAGGAAACTTCTCATTAAAAATCAGCTGTAGGAATCGGGGGTACATGCAGAAGCCTTCCTTCCCCTTTGCCTCTAAATTCTCTATCAGATACGTGAAGATCATGTTGGAGAAGCTGAAGGGGTGGTTTAAGACCAATGCAACATAGGCATTCTGGATTTGGTCCGACAGATCATCAAACCCACCCCTCCTGGATGCTATGCACTTCAGTATGACGTGTGCTAGGTACTTGTACTGGGGGCTCAGGTTGCTCTAGTTCAGCACACCCAAGTTGATATCCCCGCAGTACCCGATCCTCATAAAGCAACCTCGAACTGTCAGAGGATACAGCCTAAGTGGATGATCCTCATTATCTCCAAATCCCAATACTCTCCTCATACCTGCCGCTGTGATATCGATCTCCCTACTAAAGATAGTACTTCGGATGAGGTAGGGTTCCACAGATCGATCTATCGAAGCTCCCTCCCAGAATGATTGATGAATGGACTGGTAGGGAGTACAGTGTGTAGTTATGGCTCTATATATTCGTGATCTCCTCAAAAAGTCGATAATCCCAGCAAACTCACCACCATTCCTTGAGGTGGAATCCAAGTGAGCACAAATGTTGTGCTTTGGATTAATGGACCAACAATTAGCCATATTCCTGTAACAAATAGCAAACGCACATGAGAACACATTAAAAACAGAGTTTGACCAAATCAGAAAAACAGTTCAGTTCAATCGTGCGATTGAACTATGCAACTGAGTTCTGTCGGTTGGTCATTTGTGCGACTGGGCTTCAATCGTGTAACACCTCTGAAATATGACCCAATAGAAAACCTATAAATGTTATAAAACTCAATAAAAGATTGAATTGAGCTGGGCTTATCAAAGAAAACTCAGAAAATGAAACTAGCCTTTTTGGGCCCAATAAGCCCATAAGGGCTCAAACTTATAAAAAGGCCCATTTAAGGCCCAAATACACATTTAGGAACTAATTAAACAAGAAACCATGAAACAATGAATTATTAGGTGATTTGTAATAACTATGGAAACATCCAAACTAAAAATCAGATTCAGAACCCATACCGGGTAAAATCCGGCAATTTACCGCGTACTACGTCTGAATTCCATCAGGAATTCTTATAAGGGCTTGTCATCCAATCTAAATCATTGTTAATCTCAGGTAATACCATAAATATGGCTCTGTAAAAGATTTTTCATCAATCATGCATAAACAACGGAATTTCGTAACTGAAACGCGAATACCGGTTTTCACCGGCATTTAAATGTCATCTGATACGTCGATCGAGCCACGTAGCTCCGTAAATATTCGTATAACCATTTTTTATTATCATAACATAGTAGATTTCGTGAGTGATACGTTGTCCGGAATAAATGCGTTCCGAAACGCGACCGTGACGCGAACCGGGTTACGATCAGGTAAAACCCGAGAATTCGTCAGATAAGGTTTTAACGTCACCAACATGGGAAGATAACGCTCAAAATATCATTCTAATGCCTAATTTCATGCATTTAGATATCAAAATAATAATAAAAGCGCTCATTCGAGGAAAACGCGTAAAACCGCTGAACGTGTTAAATACGCGGTAATTTACAAACTCGTTTAACTATTTGGCATGTTTTAAAAACGATAAAATCAATAATCTCAGAATATTTATAATGTTTTGCATAATTGTATCTAACGGGAAAAAAAATTCATAACAATACGAGATAACTGCTCCGAACGTGATACAAACTGACCCGTTAACTAAGCCATTTCTTAACACCACTATACAAGCACCTTTTTCTTTAACTTAGGGTTTAGAAAAACAAAAATTCAGAGAGAAGAGAAAGAGGCGACCGCGGCTCCCCCTTCTCCCCCTTTCTTCGAATCCGGCCAACTCACCGGCCACAGGCGACCCATTCCGGCGAGTGCCGGCGAGTGACCCTTTTCCCCCTTCGATTCTCTTCTCTGTGGTCACGATGGCAGCTCCAATTTCTCCTAAAACACGGCTAAGAATCAAAGGTCGATTTTGGGATTCTGGGCTATCGGTCGTGATGGTGGTGATGGCAAGCCGATGATGGTGAAGGTAAGCCGACGGTGGTGATGGTAAGCCAGCGGTGGTGATGGTCGACTAATATGACCATGAGGGTCATTCGAGACCCGATGATGGTGGTCACGCTGGTTGTTGTTGATTGCTGTGGCTGTGGTCTTGGTGTGGTGGTCGCGACACCCGGCTGCGCCAATGGTGGGGTTAGTGGCTGTCGTGTGTTGGTGGTCGATGTTGGTGAAGGGGATAGCAGTAGGGGTTTCGGTTGTGGCTGTCGGGGAAGGTAAGTGATGGTGAAGGGATCCAGACCGTGAATGTTATTGTGGTGATGGTTGTTGGCTATAACCACGACTGTGGAAGTCGGGTGTCGATGGTGGTCGCGTTGATGATGGTTGTGGCTGTGGTCAGCGTTGGTGGTGGCTGTCGGGTGTGGATGGTGGCCAATGGTAGTGCAAGGCCACTGCGGTGATGATATTGGTGACCATCATGGTATAGTTTTAGGCTTTGGTTGAGGTGGTTGCTGTTATTCGTTGTGATTTGGGGCTGTTGATGGTGGATGCTGCTATTTGAGGTAAAACTAGAGCAGTTTAATGTTGTACTTGTGGTTGCATGTTCTAGATGAGATCCTTAGGATTTGGTTACGTTGGGTTAATTTCGGCTAGGATTCCGGCCAACCAAGAGGCTGCCGATGTCGGTTAGTGGCGATCCATGGTGGAGAGTGGCTGCATGTAGTGAATGGTAAGGGTAAGAGACGCAACCGAGGTGTTTGGTAACGTATATTGCGGTTTAGTTGCGTTTGGTTATGAGATATCTATGATGTAGTATTGTATGTAATCTTGGTGTGTGTATTGGTTAGGTTAAACCTCGGGCAAAGCTGGTCAAAGCTGGTCAAACGTGGTCAACGAGCAGTCAACGAGACGTAAACTGAGTGGAAGGTAAAAATCGCACGCACAAGGCATTTGAGATTTAATTATAATCTGCATACGTGTTATTGAGCTCTAATTAACTAAAGCCATAAATTATAAAATACGTGAATTATAAACGAAAATGAACGTCACTTGTTATAATTATCAGATTTAAATAGATGGTTTGGACTCGAGATTTAATTAGCAACGATACTTTGTTACAAATCAACCTAGATAACATGTGTGAAATATTACATGTTGGGAAATGGTTATAACCTGTCATAGATGATACAAATAAGCTTATCTCGTGTCACATTGGATCATTAGAGGGCTTAGAGACGTAATTCGTGCAAATATAATGATACACTTATAAATGTATATAAATATAATGAACATTTACGTTAACCGGCGTCTACACTTCTTATTTAAAGTAAAAGACCTAAAATGCGATAATGATCCACTATCTTGTCGTTATTAGTAATTGGTCATCTCATTTTTATTGAAATAAATATTATTGGTGTCACCCTTTCTTTTGAGAAATATAGTCAACTACCGTTAATAATTGAATTACTTAGCGTCAAATCAAGTTAACTAATACAATGTGCACATGAACATTATGAACATCGCTTGAAACATTATATATAACTTACATCGTCAATGTAATTTATTTATAAAGATTTGGAATCCATGATATAAATTGATTTCTCTACATCCTTCATGCTAAGACTTAATTCTTGATTAAATGCATTAATTATCCTAATGTACACGAGTTAATTCATAACAATTAACAAATACACAAGAAGCTAAGATACATTAAGGATACTAATCACCAACTTAAATTTAACTAAAGAGCTCAACCGCACGCATGCAATAACATCATGCTAATTCTAAACGTGAATCTTATATGTTCTAGTTAGGATTGCTTTCTTGATGATCATCACTTTTCTTTGTCAAGCTCTGAAATTATATCAGGACACCAGGTGAGTTCTCGTGTACCCCTTTTTACTTTGGTTTTTGGGATGACGCATGCTCTTTTAAATTGAAACTTTCATATTGTGCTTCATTTGATGCTTGTATATGGGACTTTTTGGATACCTGCTGATACTTTTGTCATGATCATTAATTCTTTTGTGAACCGCTTGCTTTACGTGAATAGATCTATTTGGGGAATCCCCCACGCACAGTGGCTCCCGCCACAGGGAGGTGCCCTACTGAGATCCTGAGGGGTCGTTTGTGGCATGTAACAGGTTTTGAATAAGATACTATGGTGAACCATCCTAGCAGGAATGGTTCACTGTTCTGAGGCTTGGTTCTTTCCTACAGGAATATCCGGTTAAACACAAGTTTAGAAGAGGCCAACCGGAGACCAAGTACAGGGTTGATTGTGATACCCAACGATGATTGATACTATAATGATGCTTTTAAAATCAAATGAAATTTTTATAAACTTTAACCACTTGAACTCACCAACTTTATGTTGACACAAAATCTTTTTGAGCATGTCTTCAGGTACAGTTAGGGAGAATAGTTGAGCTATAGAAGTTACCCAAATCCGAAGCAAGATACGAGGATAGAGGTTAAAGACGAAGGTTGAGACTAGAAGCCTTAGTTACTGAAGCTTCAAGAAATATTCACCGAGAGATTGATCACGACACCTATAGACTGTAGATTTAGGCACCTTGTGAATTGAAACAAAGCCAATATTCTGATGTAGATGTTGATAGTTGTAATGGATTAAACCATTTAGTTTCCGATGCATTTTGGTTGTTGTTTACTAATCGTGACGTCCCGCCTCTCTGGGCCCGGGGTGTGACAGATTGGTATCAGAGCCAAAGGTTGTAGCGAAGTAGGTCAGCTTCGCGAGACCTAAACTACAACCATATAAACCTCATAGGACCACCTTAGTAAGAAGACTCTTCTGAGCTTTGCTGAACCAATGGTGTAGAAATACGGGTTTGCTTTGCAATACCTATGGTGTAACCATAAATAGGACCAACCTAGTAGGTTGTTTCCACGATACAGTGATCCAAAGTTTGTAGCAAAAATCGGTTTCCCTAAGAACACACTTCTTTAACCTGGATACCTTAAGGATTTCATATATCCTATTAAGAATTCTCTACCCTATAAGAAACCTTGATACATTAGGGTGTTACTTATGATAGGTGCACCCGAGTAAACCATGAAAGTATGGACTCTTTTGGGAGTTGACTCTTAGGACTACTGATTGTCAAACTCTTAGGACTACTAATTTTCGAGTACTAAGAATATTAGAAACGAAAGGGTGCATATAAATTAGGACTTAAATCCTCGAGAGACACTTATCTGATTGCACAGTCGACTTTTGTCATTATATGAAACAACTGTTGTTAGCTATACACTTGATACAACTTGTGTCGTTACCCGAGACAACTGTTATACTGATACTTGTTGGAATGATGATACTTGTTGGAATGATGATACTTGTTGGAATGATGATACTTGCTATTATGCCTCATTTGTAAGATGATACATGTTGGAATTTAGTGATAAGATATTAACCATGATGCCTTTTGTTTGTTCTGCTCCCTAGGATAGCATGTACCTAAATGCTCATTTATTGCTTGATTTGCTTAAACTTACTTTGAAACAATTTCTGGGTTAACTTGAATGATTAACATAATTGGAATCTAAGTGTGCTTAATTGCAAATGATAACTAAATGAAAATTTTTAACTCCAGGACCTGAATGCACAAAACTTAGAACTTATGATGGGAATGACTAGAATGATAGTGTAAGGTAAATTGACGATTACGGGTGCACACGTAATGGTGAATTTACAGGTACACTTGAATTCTGGAGGGCCCTGTCATGTAAACTAATATCAATGTAAAACACTTAAAAAACCAATAAATACAAGAATTAAACACAAATATTGGAATATATTCAATAATTTCAGGATCAAAACTTTCATGCTGGGCGAAAGCCATTTGACACTTGAAGAGCTACCAAGGACGATGTTGCAGTAACTATTCCTTTCTTTTATTCTCTTTTCTTTTATTATACTCTCCTATTGGAATTATAATGATGAGACCATCAGACTCTAAAGATCATTAAATGATGTTCTCAAACTTAACTGGTCTCGTGCTGAGTATGGCACTCCACCTCGTTATGCACGTACTTTAGCCATACTATTTGGGCGATGCCTAAAAATTCCTTCCTACCTAACACTGAATTCATCAAAACTTCCCCAACATAGTGGAAGACTCTCTAACAAGGCTCGTGCAGTGGAGAACATACCGGAGTAATAAATTTCCGAGAAACGCCTCTTGTGGTCAATGACATAGGAAATTTGGCACTTCTTTCTTTCTTAGTAGTTCACACTTCATAGAATCTTCTGGATTCTAGAATTCCTCTGATTATTTTCTCAAAGACTTTGAGGAATATGACTTCTCTCTACCTATTCATTGTAATGTAACCACCTAACTCAAAGGAATATTCTTAATATCAGCTCCGATTATGATTAATAATCACCTTTCTTAACACTACGCTCGTGAAATCATTCATCATCTTCAACCGTTAGTCACCTAATTGCAATCTTCACTCGAAACTTAAGTTGAGTTATCTTAACCATGCTTTTAACTGACCAGGCCATTGATAAAGTTCTGAACGCCAGAATATATAGGAAATGAAACCTCGTTCTAAAAATTCAGATTCTCCGAAGATGAATGCTCTAGTGCATGGGATATCTGTCGAGAAAAACTAACCTTCGAGATTCCAAAAAAAAATATGAATGAACAACTTCGATGGATCCCCGATTTCTCCACTCACCCTTTGTTCCTGATTTATTCTCTTAACGAGTAGTGCTACTCACTTTAAGCCCTCTAGCATAACCCTCATCTTTGGAAATACGTGATAGCCGATGCGGAAAACTTTAAAACCTTGTAAGATATCTCTACTTGGAGACATCTACTACCTGAGTGATAAGTTCGTGATTCGAGCGTGAAGATCTGAAGTAGAATACGATCTCGAACTATACGATAAGTTATTAGAGCGGTAGTTAACTTTCTTGTGCTAGCGAGCACCTAGATAAAGTCCTAAACTTGTTCGAATCAATACGGTCGATAATAATGAAGAATTCATGGAAAGAACTCATGGTCGAACTTAAAGGATGGTATTGATCCAAAAGATGTACTAAAAAGCATAGAAGATCAGCTACAAGAAATCTCATGTGTTAAATCACTTGAGAGCCAACTACAACGAAATGATAGACATGCAGCAGATTGTAGACAAAGAAAGTCTGTATAATCATCCATGATCGTACACGTTGGTGTTATTCCTCTCTAAATTTTCAAACCTCTCCTAAAGTGATTCTCTAATACCTTACCCGAGAACGCTCCGTATCGTCGGAAAATCAAGCTAAAAGTCTCACTCTCATATCTCGTGGAACAATCGATATGCTTATAAGGAATTAGAATCTAAACAGAGTTACTTGCTTCACGAATGGACCCCCTACAGGGCACAGCTACCTTGAAGAATATGGACCGAGGAAGAGGTCATCTAGGAGGTTGACCTTAATTGGGAAGCACTATGAAGGAATTAGTGGGAACGTTGCAACAATTCTGTAGCTTAAGACAACAGTTGAGGTTGCTCTTAAGGGAATAGAGTCGGAAAATAGAAGTAATATATGTACGGAGGTGCTGGACTTGAAACTTATATTAAGGAGCTGGTGGAAGGAAAGCAAAATCAATAACTGCTAGATAAACAGTCCATAAGATCGGGTATGTCGCCTTGAGGAAACTTAATACTCTTTGTGGAAGGAAAGTAGAATGCTCCAGTTATGGATGGACTATTAAGAGTTAAATGAAGTCACCAAGGATAAGTGATATCGTCTTCCTAGAGATGCGAACCTGCTTAATCAATTTCAAGATGTTACCAACATCTTAACTGTTATCAGTCATGTTTATAAGGAAAACGACATTACACAAATAACAGTTGAAACCAGATATGGCAAGTACGAAGGTTGTGGTCAAGCCCGTGTGGGAGGACCTACATATCTCAAGTAATCAGGAGTCTCATGGATAGGAGCTGTAAGACATAATTAGACATATCTGTCATTTTGCCACTACTACTAAGCACGAAACTTGAGATAAATCGCTATAGTTGAAGCTATAAAATTCCGGGAAGAAGTAAAAACCACATTGAGATGCGTTAATGCTTAGGGTTAGGAGAAAGTTGTAAAAGGATTAACAAAAACTTGATTCGTGTAGCTATACGACTGGCATTGTTATCCTTGAAGAAAAGCAGAATTCGTTTGGGCGCGTATAAGAAAGTTTCAGATGTGTGTTGATGCAACACTACAAGACATTTTTCTAGTCGCCCGATTTAAGCTGAGAAAATGTACGGAGAGCTACATTAAGAATGAAATGGAAACTTCTGTAAAATAAAAGGATGCACCTGGATACGTTACTGATGTGACACTACCAACTACACATCAGAATACTAGACCAAGCACAATAGGGTGATCAACAAATCGGTAATGTCAACCGCGTTGGCAAGTGCGAATAGGAGGCCATCATCTGCATTGTCCTAAGACATTCGTATAACCAAATGCGAGAGAACAAGTATTGACCGCATTTGTATCTGCTTACCCTCCTTGACGAATGCAGATAGCCTACAGTTAGGCTTTTCTTCTATTACCTACACCGTATCATTTCTTGAACTTGTGATTCTACCAGCGTCAGTTCACGTGAATATGTATATATAGCACATCCCATTTCGGGGAAACTCTTGTCATGCGTCAGATAAGATGAACGTATCTACTCGAAAACTGAGGTTTTGATATACAGAACCGTTTTGGAAAAGGATGCATAATAGAAGAAACACGTAGTGGAAGAAAGGACTTAACCCCTTAAGATGAAATCATAAAAGGAAGAGATCGAAGAAATTTTTCGGAAGGAAGTTGAGAACTAAAAAGTAGGCTTTGAAAGCTGAAGACCTTTAGACATGACCTAATCTTTCTATTCTTAGAAATCGTCGATAACTTCTTAGTCTTAGCTTCATAGGAATGATCGTGCGATGCCTAGATATTCATCTATACTCATTGGGAAAACCCAAATCCTTCTTGATTTGAAACCTTTAATCCATTGTATCCCGACTATCCTGTCTAACTAATGGCATTCATGCTAATATCCCCTTCTTTTCAATAGTTCTTAAGATTCTCAGTGAGGATGGCAACACCGTTGGGATTTTGGGAATCGTCTTCCTGCTAGATCTATTTTGTAGGTCGGTGTATTGAACCATAGTGGAGAGTCTCTTCTTGTTAATTCTGTACGGATGTTAAATGGTCTGATTGTAAAGCCAAAAACCTTCTCATAGTTTGACTCACTGATCCTGTCAAGTATGATTCTAACATTCGGATAGTTACTCCAATTCAAATCAAACCTGATTATTGACACCTAATCATCAACATTTCTCATGGAATGCTCAACTAAATAACTCTAAATCCTCAAGATTCATACCATGAGTGTTTCACACTTGGAAACAAATATTAACGATACTAAAATTTCGAGGGCGAAATTTCTAAAAGGAGGGGAGAATGTAACACCTCTGAAATATGACCCAATTGAAAACCTATAAATGTTATAAAACTCAATAAAAGTCTGAATTGAGTTGGGCTTATCAAAGAAAACTCAGAAAACGAAACTAGCCTTTTTGGGCCCAATAAGCCCAATAAGGGCCCGAACTTATAAAAAGGCCCATTTAAGGCCCAAATACATGTTTAGGAACTAATTAAACAAGAAACCATGAAACAATGAATTATTAGGTGATTTGAAATAACTATGGAAAGATCCAAACTAAAAATCAGATTCAGAACCCATACCGGGTAAAATCCAGCAATTTACCGTGTACTACGTCTGAATTCCATCAGGATTTCTTATAAGGGCTTTTCATCCAATCTAAATCATTTTTAATCTCGACTAATACCATAAATAAGGCTCTGTGAAAGATTTTTCATCAATCATGCATAAACAACGGAATTTCATAACTGAAACGCGAATACCGGTTTTCACCGGCATTTAAATGTCATCTGATACGTCGATCGAGCAACGTAGCTCCGTAAATATTCGTCTAACCATTGTTTATTATCATAACATAGTAGATTTGGTGAGTGATACGTTGTCCGGAATAAATGCGTTCCGAAACGCGACCGTGACGCGAACCGGGTTACGATCAGGTAAAACCCGAGAATTCGTCAGATAAGGTTTTAACGTGACCAATATGGGAATATAACGCTCAAAATATCATTCTAATGCGTAATTGCATGCATTTAGATATCAAAATAATAATAAAAGCGTGAATTCGAGGAAAACGAGTAAAACCGCTGAACGTGTTAATTACGCGGTAATTTACAAACTCGTTTAATTATTCGGCATGTTTTATAAATGATAAAATCAATAATATCAGAATATTTATAATGTTTTGCATAATTGTATCTAACGCGAAATAAAATTCATAACAATACGAGATAACTGCTCCGAACATGATACGAACTCACCAGTTAACTAAGCCATTTCTTAACCCCACTATATAAGCACCTTTTTCTCTTACTTAGGGTTTAGAAAAACAAAAAGTCAGAGAGGAGAGAAAGAGGCGACCGCGGCTCCCCCTTCTCCCCCTTTCTTCGAATCCGGCCAACTCACCGGCCACCGGCGACCCATTCCGGCGAGTGCCGGCAAGTGACCCTTTTCCCCCTTCGATTCTGTTCTCTGCAGTCACGATGGTAGCTCCAATTTCTCCTAAAACACGGCTAAGAATCAAAGGTCGATTTTGGGATTCTGGGCTATCGGTCGTGATGGTGGTGATGGTAAGCCGATGGTGGTGAATGTAAGCCGACGGTGGTGATGGTAAGCCAACGGTGGTGATGGTCGACTAATATGACCATGAGGGTCGTTCGAGACCCGATGATAGTGGTCACGCTGGTTGTTGTTGATTGCTGTGGCTTCGGTCTTGGTGTGGTGGTCGCGACACCCTGTTGCGCCAATGGTGGGGTTGGTGGCTGTCGTGTGTTGGTGGTCGATGTTAGTGAAGGGGATAGCAGCAGGGGTTTCGGTTGTGGCTATCGGGGAAGGTAAGTGATGATGAAGGGATCCAGACCGTGAATGTTATTGTGGTGATGGTTGTTGGCTATAACCACGACTGTGGAAGTCGGGTGTCGATGGTGGTCGCGTTGATGATGGTTGTGGCTGTGGTCAGCTTTGGTGGTGGCTGTTGGGTGTGGATGGTGGCTAATGGTAGTGCAGGGCCACTGCGGTGATGATATTAGTGACTATCATGGTATAGTTTTAGGCTATCGTTGAGGTGGTTGCTGTTATTCATTGTGATTTGGGGCTGTTGATGGTGGATGCTGCTGTTTGAGGTAAAATTAGAGCAGTTTAATGTTGTACTTGTGGTTGCATGTTGGGTTCTAGATGAAATCCTTAGGATGGTTAATTTCGGCTAGGATTCCGGCCAACCAAGAGGCTGCCGGTGTCGGTTAGTGGCAATCCATGGTGGAGAGTGGCTGCATGTGGTGAATGGTAAGGGTAAGAGACGCAACCGAGGTGTTTGGTAACATATATTGCGGTTTAGTTGCGTTTGGTTATAAGATATCTATGATGTAGTATTGTATGTAATCTTCGTGTGTATTGGTTAGGTTAAACCTCGGGCAAAGCTGGTCAAAGCTTGTCAAACGTGGTCAACGAGCAGTCAACGAGACGTAAACGAGTGGGTTAGAGTTTATAACCGAGTGGAAGGTAAAAATCGCACGCGCAACGCATTTGAGATTTAATTATAATCTGCATACGTGTTATTGAGCTCTAATTAACTAAATCCATAAATTATAAAATACGTGAATTATAAACGAAAATGAACGTCACTTGTTATAATTATCAGATTTAAATAGATGGTTTGGACTCGGGATTTAATTAGCAACGATACTTTGTTACAAATCAACCTAGATAACATGTGTGAAATATTACATGTTGGGAAATGGTTATAACCTGTCATAGATGATACAAATAAGCTTATCTCGTGTCACATTGGATCATTTGAAGGCTTAGAGACGTAATTCGTGCAAATATAATGATACACTTATAAATGTATATAAATATAATGAACATTTAGGATAACCGGCGTCTACACGTCTTATTTAAAGTAAAAGACCTAAAATACGATACTGATCCACTATCTTGTCGTTGTTAGTAATTGGTCATCTTATTTTTATTGAAATAAATATTATTGGTGTCACCCTTTTCTTTTGAGAAATATAGTCAACTACCGTCAATAATTGAATTATTTAGCGTCAAATCAAGTTAACTAATACAATGTGAACATGAACATTATGAACATCGCTTGAAACATTATATATAACTTACATCGTCAATGTAAGTTATTTATAAAGATTTGGAATAGATGATATAAATTGATTTCTCTACATCCTTCATGCTAAGACTCAATTCTTGATTAAATGCATTAATTAACCTAATGTACACGAGTTAATTCAAAACAATTAACAAATACACAAGAAACTAAGATACCTTAAGGATACTAATCACCAACTTAAATTTAACTAAAGAGCTCAACCGCACGCATGCAATAACATCATGCTAATTCTAAACGTGAATCTTATATGTTCTAGTTAGGATTGCTTTGTTGATGATCATCACTTTTTTTTGTCAAGCTCTGAAATTACATCAGGACACCAGGTGAGTTCTCGTGTTCCCCTTTTTACTTTGGTTTTTGGGATGATGCATGCTCTTTTAAATTGAAACTTTCATATTGTGCTTCATTTGATGCTTGTATGTGGGACTTTTTGGATACCTGCTGATACTTTTGTCATGATCATTAATTCTTTTGTGAACCGCTTGCTTTACGTGAATAGATCTATTTGGGGAATCCCCCACGCACAGTGGCTCCTGCCATAGGGAGGTGCCCTACTGAGATCCTGAGGGGTCGTTTATGGCATGTAACAGGTTTTGAATAAGATACTATGGTGAACCATCATAGCAGGAATGGTTCATTGTTCTGAGGCTTGGTTCTTTCCTACGGGAATATCCAGTTAAACACAAGTTTAGAAGAGGCCAACCGGGGACCAAGTGCAGGGTTGATTGTGATTCCCCACGATGATTGATACTATAATGATGCTTTTAAAATCAAATGAAATTTTCATAAACTTTAACCACTTGAACTCACCAACTTTATGTTGACACAAAATCTTTTTGAGCATGTCTTCAGGTACAGCTAGGGAGAATAGTTGAGCTATAGAAGTTACCCAAATCCGAAGCAAGATACGAGGATAGTGGTTAAAGACAAAGGTTGAGACTAGAAGCCTTAGTTACTGAAGCTTCAAGAAATATTCACCGAGAGATTGATCACGACACCTATAGACTGTAGATTTAGGCACCTTGTGAATTGAAACAAAGCCAATATTCTGATGTAAATGTTGAAAATTGTAATGTATTAAACCATTTAGTTTCCGCTGCATTTTGGTTGTTGTTTACTAATCGTGACGTCCCGCCTCTCTGGGCCCGGGGTGTGACAAATCGGTTGAACAATAATGCGACTGAATTTCAGTCGGTTGATGTGTCATGCGATTGAGTTCAGTTGGATGACTGAACCTGTGATTGGGTCAGTCGACCGAATAAACTCATTCGCATGATTCATTCGGCTGATTGAATGAATCGTCCCTTTCAATCGTGCGATTGAATTTAATTCTAGAGTCTAGTCGTATGACACACTCAACCTATTCGCATTATTCATTCGGCCGATTGAATGAGTCGCTCTTATCAATCGTGCGATTGAAGTTCAATCTGGAGTCCATTCGCATGACTCACTGTTCGATTCCATTAAGACTCAGTTCAACCAATATTTCGAGTTAGACATTATGCTTAGGTTCTTTAGACTCGCAATCCTATACCTAACTCACTAGTTTCATTGATTTCAATCTTTTAAGTGATTAAATTAGTTTCTTGTTCAAACTTATTATCGGTTCAAAACTAGGTCAATTACGTTCGGATTAATACCACATTCGACTGTAAACATCATCAATCATTCGCGTAATACCTGTATAATAGTGCCAAAATGTCAGAAATCATGTATAATGGATGTTTGAGTTCAAATCAAATTTGGGCAGAGTAACGGTGCGATTTTGAGATTTAGGGTGAGTGGGTCTGCGATTGACTGAGTGCCCTATTTATACTAAAACTCATCTCAGTCGGGCGACTGAACCCATTCTCTTGACTCATTCGGCCGACTCAATCTCCAGTCGTACGACCGAGTCGAATCACATGACTTAGTCGTGCGATTGGAACTGGGTCGTACGATTCACTCAATCGACCAGTTCCATTCGCTCAATTGACCTCCATTCGTACGTTTGATCTTGTCGGTCACTTTCAATCGGCCGATTGGGCTCATTCATATGGCCCAATCGTACGATTGTCTTCAATCGTATATGCCATTCGTACGACTGGATCATACTCATCATGAAGTCGTGCGATTGGGCTATACTTGTGCCATTTTAGTCATTTCATTTACCGACACTTAGTTTTCTTAAACAATTGATAAAACATTATATGCAATTGATCATCTCAGACATGATCCATTTATCCACCCGATCACCTCAGATGTGATCCATTTATCCACACGATCACCTCAGATGTGATCCATTTATCCACCCGATCACCTCAGACGTGATCCTTTTAACCTTTCAGAAACAATTTGTTTAAGTAAACGTTAAGCTCGTTTAGTGACATTAACAGATAACAATATACACAGTCCGACATTGACACACTTATACTAATAAATTGAAAGAAATTATAAACTACGAACAAAATGAACATCTTTTTGTGATTTTTGTTAGGGCAGGTTTGTGTAGCCTATTAGCATTGACATTATATCAAGGACAGACTCATATGGAATCAGACAGGCATAGACAATATTACTTGGAACCTTTGATTTGTATTTAACTTTAAACACTTGCATAAATTACATATCACAGCTTTCTCACTCATCTAAGACTTCTAAGATCTAACTGGGAATCATGCTTGATATGATAAGTAACATACTTTGATTATCAACTATACACGACGATTGTCAGTATACTTGTCCACTTAAATTCATACACAGACTTTAGACACGCATTGGTGAAGAATTAAGTTATATTATTTCAACCAACATTTGTGGATCCCAAGCTTATATGGAAATCAGTATTCCTTAGAGGACTTTCGAGCGGTCTATAGGTATTTTGACAAGAAGAGACTATTCTTAGAGCTTTCAAAGAGAAACCAAGCCTCAGGTCAGTACCATCGCACAGAAGAGAGGCGGCAAACAACAATGAATTCTAGAATATGTAGGTTATGCTTATCCTCAGGTCAGTGCCATCACACAGCAGAGAGGCACATAACCTATCTCCTTGTTAGAGCATTTCTTATTTTCTTTTTCACATAACGCACCAACAACGTTTTGTTATCGGCATGATTGTGCTTGTATTCATTTTTTGCTTGCATTGCTCTTTTTGTGGTCATTTGCACACCTTTGGTGGCGTTTATTTGCTCGTTATCCCTTATCGGAAATAGCTGATTGTGTTAACCAGTGATAAGATGGGAACCCACAATTGATTGAACCATTTAGTTTAGATTGAGTTTACTAATGATGTCTACTCGTCTATTGTGTTGAATCTACCAACACATCGTATAGTGAACTAGCACCTCCCTAGATCAACTTTCTCCGTGTAATTACAATACCAATCAAGCGTACTATCATTTTCCCGTTTTGTTAGACTTAGACTTCTCGGATTTATAATTTTTCTGTGATTTAATTAACCTTGCAAAACCGACAATCCTTTTGGTGTTCCAAGTAACCCGATGCCTGTGTACTATCACTTTCCATTTTATTGAGTCACATTTCCTGTCCTTTTGTCTATGCCTTTTTAGCTTTACTTACCTTCCCCCCCCTTTTTTTAAGTAAATAAATACTGAAATAATAAATACTCTCCCCCTAAAATTCTAAAACAGAAAATCCTTTTGTGTTTTTGGATTTTATACGACAAGGAAATTAAGATAAATTAAAATAAAAGAAATACTAAAAAATTAAAAAAACGGTGTCGGACTATGTATCTGTTTCTTCCAATATAACATCGCTTTTCATTTTAACCCCGCTGACCTCTAGCAGATAGAAAAATCTGGGTTTATCAAATGGTTTGGTGTAGAGGTCAGCGCGTTGAAAATCCGTGTTAATTTTGAGCACATCAATTAAATGTTTTTCATAGCTGTCGCGTATGAAGTGATACTTGATGCATATGTGTTTGGTCTTAGGATGTTGGACCGGATTTTTAGTTATGGCAATTGCAGCAGAATTATCAACAAATATAGGAGTAGAAGTGAATTGCAAACCGTAGTCCCACATTTGCTGTTGTATCCAAATGATTTGAGAGAAGCAGCTGGCGGCGGCAACGTATTCAGCTTCACAGGTAGATAGAGCGAATGACGTCTGCTTCTTGCACTGCCAAGTTACCAATCATCTACCGAAAAATTGACATCCTGCTGACGTAGACTTGTAATTCATTTTGCAGCCTCCATAATCCGAGTCACTATACGCCGTTAGCTCAAAGTCATCATCATGAGGATACCACAACCCCAGTGTTAGAGTACCCTTCAGATAACGAAAAATCCTCTTGACTCCAATCAGATGATTTACTTTGGGTTTCACTTGATATCGGGAACACAAACATGTGGCATACATGATATCTGGACGCGCGGCAGTGAGATACATGAGAGATCCGATCATCCCACGATACATGGTGGCATCCACCAAATCCCCATTCTCATCAGGAGCCACATCATGATTTGTGGCAAGTGGGGTACCAGCAGCAAAGACATTTTCCATATCAAAGCGACTAAGAATGTCACCTACATACTTAGTCTGATGCAGAAAGATGCCGGTAGGGGTTTGATCCACCTGTAATCCTAGGAAGAACTTCATTTCTCCCGTGGCACTCATCTCAAACTCAGCCTTCATCACAGATTCAAACTCTTTACATAACTCTTCGTTTCGTGAACCGAAGATTATGTCATCCACATATATTTGCACCAGAAGCAAATCACCATCCTTTTCTTTGATGAACAATGTACAGTCAATCACACCCCTGCGAAAGCCGTGCTTCAACAGATGGGTGGAGAGCTTTTCATACCATGCTCGAGGAGCTTGATGTAGCCCATACAGAGCTTTGTCTAGCTTGTAGACTCTGTCCCGATGATGAGGATCTTCGAATCCTTCGGGTTGACTGACATATACCTCTTCACGGATTTCCCCATGCAAGAATGCACTCTTAACATCTAGTTGATAGACTTTGATCTTCATGTAAGAGGCGTAGGCTAGAAAGATGCGAATAGCTTCCATTCTAGCTACTGGAGCAAAGACTTCATTGTAGTCGATTCCTTCGACTTGTCTGAAGCCCTGAACGACCAACCGTGCCTTGTTTCTGATAACAACACCCTGGTCATCCTTCTTGCACTTAAATACCCATTTGGTACCAATTACTTTGACTCCTTTGGGTCTGTCAACAAGAGTCCACACTCCAAGTTTCTTGAACTGTAGCAACTCCTCTTGCATAGCATTGACCCAGGCTTCATCCTTAAGGGCATCACTTACGTGTTTGGGTTCAATTTGAGAGACAAAACATCTGTAAGCTCCATCATTCACGTAGCCCTTTTCCATTACTTCAGCGTAATCAGCAGTGTACAATCGAGTTCTAGTCTGCACGCCGGAGTGGAGATCACCAATGATAGCATTTGGCGGATGAATCGTACTGATCCTAGTCATAGGAGTTGTAGGAACAACTTCAGAGTCCAAAGTTGTGACTGGAGGTTCAGTATCTGTATTTCCAGATGTAGGTTCAGCAGCTAAAGAGCTTCATTCTTGATCAACATTTGGTGCATTGCTGGTTTCAGATGCTTCTTCTTCATTAGAAGAGCCCTCACTATCATCCCGATCAGCTGTGGCAGATCCGATGAACCACTTGTAGGTGTTGCATTGCTAGTATCCAGACTTGGTGAGTTGAGAACATCCTGTATCATCTGAGTAGCAATATCATCATTTGAATCTATCTGAGGAAGATTAAATGATTTGAAAAAGCCATCGTAGTCAAAGAATGACGATGGACCTTTTCCAGCAGGGGGGATAGTGAAACGTTGAACATCAACATTGCACCATACTTCTACCTGACCAGTAGAGTTGTTGTAAACTCGTTTGTCGGGTATACTGTATCCCAGAAAGATCCCCTGATCTGCCTTTTCATTAAACTTTCCTTCTTGAGTTTTCTTCAGAAGTGTACAAGGAGCACCGAAAGGTTCCAAATACTCCAAGTTTGGTTTACGCTTCTGTAGTAACTCATAGCAAGTCTTCCCATGCCTTTTCACTACTGACACATGATTGAGTGTGTAGCAGGCATTGGCTACAGCTTCGTTCCAGAACTGCACTGGCAGTTTTGAGTCTGCCAACATAGTCCTGGCGGTCTCGATCAGGCTCCTGTTCTTTCGCTCGGCAACTCCATTCATCTATGGTGTGTATGCAGAGGTGAATTGATGAACAATTCCCTTTTCTTTGCAGAAAGCATCCATCCATTGATTCTTAAACTCGGTTCCATTATCTGAGCGAATCTTTCTCACCTTCAGTTTGTAAAGTGATTCCAGAGTGGTGACCAGCACTTTGAATGACTCAAAGGTTTCTTACTTTGCTTTCAGAAACATCACCCACGAGAATCGTGAGTAGTCATCAGTGACTACGAAGCAGTACCAGTCTCCTGCAATACTCTTCGTATTAACTGGACCGAATAAATCCATGTGCAGTAGCTCCAGGGGCATCTCGATAGAATTGACATTCTTGGTCTTGTGAGATTTCCTGGTTTGCTTTCCTTTCTTGCATGAGACACAGAAATCAGGAAGCTTGAAGTTCTTGACAGGAACTCCATCAACTAAGTTGTTGTGAATCAGATGATTCATCTTCCTTTGATTAATGTGTCCCATTCTTCTGTGCCACGAAATAGAGTCCTTCTCTGTAGCTTTGGATAAGAAACATTGAATAGTAGAAGCACTAGTAGAAGCATTAGACATATCTAGAACATACAAGTCATTATATCTAGATACGGACATTAATACCTGCTCCTCTCGAATATCCATTTCTTTCTTCAGAATGTAACATTTGCGATTGTCAAACATGACTTTGAAGCCCTTGTCACAAATCTGAGACACAGAAAGCAGATTGTTTTCTAATTGCTGAACAAAGTTGACTTGTCGAACCGTACCTTTTTATTACCTACTTCTCCCTGAGCGGTAATGTATCCTCCTTTGTTTCCAGCAAAGGAAACATGTCCCCCTTTAATTTGTTTGACATTGAAAAGGAGAGACTTGTTTCCCATCATGTGCCTGGAAGCTCCGCTATCTATGATCCATGTATTTGTAGACGCACTATAGCGAACAACCTGCACATAAGAGAAAATAATCAGTTAAGGAGGGGGACACAAGCCTTGACTGGCTTGGGTTTCCCAGAGGAATCAACCATCATAAATTTAACCCACTGTCCTTTATCAGTGGGTGGAATTTCAACTTTCAGATTGTCCTTGCTTTCAGACTCATCAGTCGTTTTGGCTTTCCACAAACAATCCCTGTGAAAGGATTGTTTGTGGTAAACCTTAGACTGATTTACAGTTTGAGCATATAGTTTAGATTCAGAACAGGTTTCGCCGCTGGCATCACAGACTTGTCAGTGACTTGTCTGTGTTGCCTTTGACATGGAGGAGATGAAAATGACCTAGAAGGTGTTTTAGACCGAATAGGTGTTTTCGATCTAACAAGAGTCTTAGATCGCTATTTTGAATCTGGATTGACTTTGTTGTTCAGCTCAACTTTAATTCCTGGAGTCTGATAGCAAGGACAATGTGTAGAAATATGACCGCGCAGTCCACAAGTATAGCAGGACCTCCATTCATCAGGGCTAGGAGATCTCTTGTGGGGCGGTGAATAAACTTCTGGTTCTTTCTTTTTGTTCTCACTTTTAAGGCTTTCACCTCCCTTGACAAATTTAACTTGTTTAACATTATGTGTGTTTTGTCATGGAAGATGATGGGATTCTTGTTTCACTGATTTAGATTGAGTGGTTTTGCAATTCTTAGGTTGTGTGGTAGTCGATTTTTGACCTAACCCAAGAGATGTTTGAACATTCTCTTCCACCTGGTTTCCAGTGATTTTTGTGCCAGTGGTGCCTGATGTAGATGCTTTCTGGTCAGTAGCCGGAGGGGCAGATTTAACTGCTATGTCCGGATCGCTGACCAGAGGAGTTGTCACCACATGATCCTTTATTGGGTTATTATTAATTGGACGTTGTTTGGTGTTCAAAAGGATCTCATGTGGTGGAGGCATAACCTTATATCCCAAACCTTCCCCGTTGTTGCGTTCTTTAACCAAGTTTTTCAAAATATGTGAGGAACTAGCTAGACTGTGGAGTTTTTGTTTCAAAGACTCCTTTTCAACTTGTAAAACCGCTCGTTCCTTTTTAGTTTCTTCGATTGTTTTTAAGTAAAATTTGATATCATTTTCTTGGTTAAATGCAACAACCTCAGTTTCTTTTTACTGTTTCTTTAACGCTTCAACTTTTTCTTTATAGCTGTTTTCATTTTGTTTTAAGATTCTGTTTGCCTGAGTGCACAATTTTAAATCATTTACGAAGTTATCATTGTGATCTAATAACCTATCAAATTTCAGGTCAATGCTTTCTCTAAACTTTTCACATTCAACACATGCATGTTTAATAAATAAGTCATCCTTAGATTCTACCTCTGCTGATGTAGACGTTCCGGCCATGAAAGCATTTTGGGGTTCAGAATGTGCTTCTGAATCAGCATTCAACTCATTTTCAATAAGTTGATCAACAGCAGCTGTGACTTCATCAAATTCAGCAGTGTCAGGTTCAGCCGAGTTCTCCCCCTCACTGGCTGAGTCGTCATTTAGATCATCAACGGATGCTATGTTGGCTTTACTATCAGATAAGAATCGAAAGGACCAGTCCTGTCCTTCATCACCTTGCGCCACCATAGCCTTTGAATCACTACTGGTTGAAGCTGGCCTCTTCTCTTTCTCTTGCTTTGTGAAGGATGAGAATGGGTTTCCATTTCCAGTCTTCTAAGGTTTGACACATTCCCGCTTGAAGTGTACTTTCTCCCCACAGTTGAAACAGGTGACTTTTGACTTGTCGGAACCAAAGGTAGTATCTTTTGTAGCCACCAAATTCTGACATGTTTTCTTCACAAATTTCTTTCCTCGTCGCACAGCGCTCGCGAGAGCCCACATAATATCCATCCTCTCCAACTCATTCTCATCCACCTACTCGTAATCTTCATCAGCCAAGTGGTAGTTTCCTATCTTCCCAGCAACCAAACCATCATAGGAATGGACCACAGCAGCAAGCAGGTCTATGTGTTCCTTGGCCACTTCCACAGTTACCTTACCCAAGTTCTCTGTTACTAACTTTGTCGATTGAGCTTCAGTAACACTGTGTTGAACCCCTGATGAGACCATTGACTCACCAACAGATGATGAGCTTTGTCCAGATGCAGATGTATTAGTAACAAAAGCAGTTTGCAGAGGAGCATTTGATGACTTGGCAATAGGAGTTGGAGTCACGTTGTAGAGTGTCGGATCCTGAGCATAAGAACCCTTCTTCGCCTTGTACTTGTGTCTGACTTCTTCCTCTCGCAGTTTCAGGATAAAGTCATTTATATCCAATGTCTCAAGAACTGAATTGTGTCTCAAGGTGGAAATAAATGAATCCCACTTTTCAGAAAGTCCATCAGCCAAACTGGAGACCTTTTCTTCTTTAGACGTGGTTACCCCATGAGTGTGAAGTTCACTCATTAGATGATAGAATCGGTCAATTATGTCGTCCAAACTCTCATTCCCAATAGCTGAAAAATTATCAAATTCTTTCCTAAGTGCTTTGGCCTTCAAAGACTTCAGAGTTTAGCTACCTTCATATCTTTTCTCGAGAGCTTTCCAGAATTTCTTGCTTTGTTTATGATTAGAATACTGATGGAAGATTTCTTTAGGAATAGACAGGGTGAGCATCGCGTAAGCTTTCTTTTAGCATTGTAGGCAGTCTTTTGAGCATCAGTCATTCCACTTAACGTTAATGGCAAACCATCAGCACCAACTGGCATGGTGTAACCAGTTTCAATAGCATTCCAAAGATTAGTGTCCACACCATTGAGATGAATCTCAAACCTCTGCTTCCACTGCAGGAATTCATCAATAGACAGAAGCTTAGGTGGCTTATTGTGGTTACCAATCTCATTCTCCAGAAGCAGTAAGTTCTGGATCTTTGAGTCTTTCCCTGCTGAGAACGCGAAATTTTGAGAGTCCATAATGAATTTTGACTTAAACTTGAAAACAAAATGTTAATGCGATTGGGGAGTACGACTGGGATGCGATTAACACTAACAGTATGCGATTGAACTCAACCGTGCGATTGAACAGGCGACTGAGACACTTAGGTGATTGAACACACTGACTGACTCAACTGGGCGACTGAACTGTGCGACTGGCTCAATCGGTCGATTGGACTAGGTGACTGACTCAATCGGGCAAATGAACAGGCGACTGGACTTCAGTCGTATGATTGAGATAATCGTGCGACTGAGACTGCTGAAATCAAGATTTTTCGCAACTTTTGACCTAAAATGCAAGTTTTGACACCCTAGACAGCTGAAAGTTGAAAAATATTGATTTTTCAGAACATGCAAACGTAAAGACTTGATTTTTAGCAGAAAAATTGGATCTTTTCGTGTAAAAACGTTGACCTTACCAAAAACTTGATTGAATCCACGAAGAATCAAGAGCCTAGGCTCTGATACCACTTGTTAGGACCGTGTACGTATGGACTGATTCTTCGTTAAACCAGATCAAATAGAGCGGAATCCTATTTGATTGGCGATCCAATCAGGGAGAACGTAATCAAGTTCAAACCTAACGATTAGAAAACATTAAGAATGGACTAGGAATGATCTCAGACGTTCTACGAACTTGGAATAGATGAACAGGACGCTCTGGGTCGACTAGGGTCTATTCAAAGTGTTCTCTTTTTCCACGAATTTGGTGGTATTTATAGGTAAGGGTTTCTCATTCGTGCGACTGAACCATTCGCATGGTTCAGTCGTGCGATTGAGCTATGCGTTTAATCCATACGCACGAATGAGACTTCAGTCGTACGACTGGTTCAATCTCATGCTTCAGTCTTACGACTGATCCAGTCTCCTGGTTCAATCGTGCGACTGAGCCATTCGCATGAAGTTATTCATGCGTATGGTCCATTGGCATGGCCCATTCGCATGATAACTTCATAATGTTAGGTTTGAATGTGTTAATTATCATAACATTAAGCATATCAATTCAAACAACCATCTACCTATATAATCTATCAACCATTCATTTCACAACCCATTAATGTAACATTTAAACATTATAAGCATCCACAACCACTTGCATTTCATTAGTCAACTTTTAATTACATATAAGTAAGACATTATAAAGATATTACATTTAGCTCAGAATCTAGGTACACATGTATCAACATCATGATGTAGTATCAGTATTATGCCTACCTAAAAGTGACATCAAAGATCTGCAAAGCTTAATCATCTCTAACTACCTAATTCACCCAAGAGGAAGAGACTTCTCTGTAATGGTAGGAAAGTTAAAGACTAAGTTTAGAGATGATGTGATGACAGAAGCAAAGAGAGAGGATGCTGAACACAAGAAGAGAATACAAAGGCTAAAAAGGTTTAAATCTAACGCCTTTGAATTGGTTGATGATGAATTTCTAAAGAGGATTGGATACAACAACAGAAAACAGCAGCAATAAAATCAATTGATGGAAATCAATACATGTATCCCATAACAGAATGGGGATATTTTGTGAAGACAAAAGAGCTAGTGCTGCTGAGGAATGCAGAGAACAAGAAAGCTGATCGGATCAGGATCTTTGATCCTGTTGAAATCAAGCTGCTCCATCCCAGCTACACTTCATACTTACATGACAAATTCTTCCCAAAGCTAACTTATGAAAGAGCTCAAAATGATCTATTCCTACATGTCCATGTGATTTAAGTGGTTGATAAACTGCATGCAAAAGCATACAAGAGAAGAAGACATAATGCTGGACTGTTAAAAGATGCTAACGTTAAAGAAGTATCAGAACTGAGGATCTCAGAGCAAGATGAGTTGGAAATAGTCCACAATAACTATGTTTTGGACACCCTTACAACTGAGGAAGATGTTCTGGGGCTCAGTTTTGAAACCCTATAGAATATTAGCAAGATGAAGATCTACTACAAATATGATGATCAGAAGACATCTGTTTCATACTTCTATAACAAAATCATATCAAGAGTGAAGGAGCTGTCAGTTTTGAAGAGCTGATTACAAGTGTCTAAGCCTAAGGGGGAGTATTGTTAGATCTAGGAACAATAGGTCTAGATCATATTGTATAGGCTTAGAACTTTAATCAGTACTTGTAATGAATGATTGTATTGCATTATTTTGATGTATGCATTATGTATATAGGTTAACCCATATGTGTGTTGATTTATGTATGATGGCAGGTAAAAGTATTTTACTTGGTCGATCTGTGAAACTGACCAAGTGTAAGAAACATCAATGGATGAACATTTTTGTTCTTCTGTACATATGTTTCTTACAAGACAAACGTCCAAAGATCTTCTATGGATGAACATCAACATTCACTGATCAAACACAAGTGAAGACTCTTACAGAAAGGCAAAAGTGCTTGCGGAAGACAAAAGTAGCTGCGGAAGACTATTAGGTTCAAATGGATGGATTCTGTGTTTGTAATCAAGCAATTAACAACTATATGAACAAAGTAATCAACAGATGCAAAAATTCATAGCAGTTTCTATTGATAGTTGCAAAGGATTACAATGTACAATTGAGAGAGTTCAAACGTCTACGTCTCCCTGCACAAGATACATATAATCCTATTTATACTAATCAAAGAAACAAAAGGAACATAAATTTACATATAAGTCCCTATACTATTGCAAAAATTAAAATACAAATACAATTAAAGACAACATGTTAATCTTGATGAAGTACTAACAATACTCCTCCTAAGATTTACATGGTCTTCAGTCTTCAGAAATCTTCAGCCTTCTTTATCTTTGTCTTCTTTCTTCTTCAATCTTTTCTGCTTCAGTCTTCCTTCTTCTTTTCATCTTCAATCCACTTTCTTCTTTCCATCCATCTTTAAACTTCAAACTAATCTTTAGGTTCTTCTTTAATCTTAAACATCGACTTTTTGTCGTATAACTCCTATTCTTTTAAGGCTTTAGCAATTGCATATTTGAACTTGCTTGCCAAGACACCTTGTTTAGGCTTTGCCTCATTTGTCTTTATCTCCATCTTGTTCATCACCTCAAGTGTATCTTTTGATAATCCTATAATATTGTTAGCATACAGCTCAATAGGTTTTGAACTACCTTTCGAATACACCTCCAACATGCCTGTACTTGATATTCTTATAAATTCAATCTCTTTAATATCTTTCTTGACTATGTTGGCATAAGCTAACGCTTTCCTTAGTGAGATTCTCTCCATTGCAGCATTCATAACTTTAATGATTGACAAAAGTATTTCTTATCATTCTCTGCAATCTCTGGATATACTCTTTCAAATTTTTGGACTGATAGGAAAGAGATATAGCTTTGGTGTAACATTTTAAGCTCAGAAACACCAAACAAAGTGGTCAAATGTTTTAGTGTTGTAGAACCATCGCAGGATTGGTTTTGACTTTTGAGTCCCTTTTATAACTTTCAATCCTGGAGTAGTGACTTTCTCAAAGTACTCATCACAAAATTCAATCAAGAAATGTTCATCTTCTGATTGTTTTCCTTTAATTTTCCTATTCTTCTTTAAAGTAGCATAATACTCTTTATCTTCCTATGTGCATCTCGTTTCCAAAAATGCACTTGCTTGAGTTATCCCTCTGTTTAAAACCTCAACAAACATATCACCTCATTTAGCTCCAGTTGGATTAATTAAAGGCCGTTTATTCAACTCCTTGAGGTCTTGAACTGGGAGCTTGATAATGCTCGAGTAAAAATGATATACATCACACACTGCATTTACTCAGCTAATCAGGTTGGCATCAAACATCTCATCGCATTTCCATGCAACAATCTTAACTTGGTTTGTAGAGTCAGGAGCAATCATAGCATTTAGTAGCTCAGAGATTGATTGTCCTTTCTGCAATATATTTCTTACTAAGTCTCCAGTAGATCAACCTTTATTGAATAGTTATTTCTGATCAAGAGAAACTTTGTAAGCTTGTTTATCTGATTCAGGGAACATCTTCATAAGCACATTCCTTCTTTCATACACATTTGTCCTTTGAGCAATCGACTGGATTGCTTGTTGTTTTAACATCTGTGTCCTCTTAGTTATCTCAAGGTATTGAGGATTGTCAGTACCTAAGATGATCATCTTGTTAGATTTCTTTTCAGTAGCTTGAAAGCTTCTAACAAGATTCCTCAATGATTCACCTTGAAGTCTCTTTAGCCTCTTCCAAGCATAATTTCTAGCTTGTAGCCAAGATCTCAAAGCTAGAATGCTCATCTCATCAGGATCAGGATGGTGATGTTAAGAGCTAGGCATCTCTTCCACATTAATGCTCTCTTGAAGTAGGTTCCATTCACCATGCTCCATTACTATTTCTTTTGGATCCACTGGGGTTACTGACTCTGCAGTTATACACTTTTCATACTCTTCATTTATCTGAGTCACAGTCTAGCCATCCAGGAATACTCTGTTATACTTTCAATCTTACCAAAAAAATATACCTTCAAAATGAATTGGTATCTCCTCTTGAGTTTTTTCCACTGGTGTGAAGTTCTCTTCAAATTAGCTTCATCAATGTCTTCATCTTCAAGAACTTCATGTTACCAGTCATCATTAAACTCATCTTCAATATCATCCAATGCTTCTATAGTCTCTTGCACAAATTTCTCACCTTCCTCCTAAATTTTAGAACTCTTTTGGATTTTACATGAAGACTCAGGGAGAACTGATTCATCTACTTCATCTAACTCCCTTTTACCCTTGTCAATAATAGGAGTTTCCTCAATGTTGATTGGATTGATTTCAGACACAATCTCAATCTCAGGTGAATCAACCTTTTGAGTTTCCTTCAATTTAGCTAACTCCTCTTTCATTATTTCATTTTCTTCAGTTAGCTTTTTGAATTTTTCTTCCATTACATCACAATCTCTTATCCTTACATCAAAAGTTTTCATGATTTCATTTTTATCTTTCACCAAAGTAACCATCTCAGCATCCTTCATTTGAATAAACTTCTTTGAGCTTCAAATTTTCTTCTTTCAAGTCAACTATTTCCATTTCTTGAGCCATATTGATTTTTTTTAACTTTTCTAGCTCATCAACATCATAATATCATCAGTTTGTACAGACACATTGTGTGCTGTAGCAACTAGAATGTCTTCAGCTTCAATTGGAGTTGTGCTCTGGAATACTGGCTCAGATAACATAGCATCCATGAAATCAAAATAAAATGTTTGATTTTGAGCATTAGCCTCTACTTCCTCATCACCTTGAGCTTCAGTCATTGGTTCATCATGAGTCATTCCTTCAGAAGTTCCTTCACCAACATTATGTGCCTTAGTAGCATGATCAGAATCAGTAGACTCACTACTATCTGCTTGATGTGCCTCAGCTGCACCATCAGCACCATCATCATCACTATCACTTGATGAACTTTCATTAGCTTCATCATCATGATCACTTGCATCATCATCTTCATCATTCTCTTCGTCATCATCATCAGATAAGACTTCAGGAGCTTTATCAACTAGATCAGCTGGATCCATTGGTTCACCTTCTATCAAGTGCAAGTGATCTAAGTTGATATCCACAGTATCATTAGTAACTTCCCTCAAATATTGAAACATAGGAACATTTTGAGCTCCTGTGATCATGGCTAGTCTGTTATATCATATCTAAGTCATATGTTCAAGTTCCATGACATCACCACCAACACCATAGACTTGGATATCTGGATATTCTTCATTTATCATCATTTGGAGGAACCTTGGATACATCAGATACTTGTTCCTGATACCCTTTTCAAGGTTGAAGATAAATCCATTAAGAATCCACTTTGCCATATTAAATCTTCTATTTGTAGCAATGGCAACTATTGGTGATGCAATGTCCAGTGGAAATGAATTCCATCCAGCACTTCTTTTGGACATGCAAAGCTAAAAAATGTAGCATAATAGCTTCCAATGGTTATACACTCTTGCTCTACAAATCTGTTTCATTGGGAAATGATCAGGATGACCAATTTTCATGAATGTTTGTCTACATTCATTAAATGACAGCTCAAACAAATCAGCTGGATCATTTTGTCCTAATCTAAGAACAACTCTTACAGATTCTTCAGATACTTCAAGCATTCTTTCATTGGTGATAAAACCTCTTACCACCTTTCTTCCATTATCATCAATTTCTACTGAGGCTGTGTTCCAGAATTTGTTGATCAATCTTGAGTAGATCACTGGCTTGTAACACGTAGCATAGACATACTTTGTCCTCAGTAGGAATCTGATCATCTCCTCATAGGATACAACATCTTGAACATCCTCGTTAAGCAAAGCAGGTACGTTATGCTTTGGCTCAAACTTTATATCAGCCATCTGCACAAATGAAAAACACAAACTTTAGATACTTTGATTTCCTTAAAACTATTTGATTTTAACAAACTTTGATTTAAATTGTAATGAATTATTATGTTTCAAACACAGTTTTGTTTTACATCAACTTGTACTTATCCTTTTCTAGAATTTTAAAATTCTATTCAAATCATTTTAAATACAAGTTGTTGAATGTTTGTTTTAAAACACACTAATTCAATTAATGTTTATCAAAGTTATTTACCAATTAAGTTTTTATGAATTTTTAATTTTTATAAAAAAAATTTCAAATTTTGAAATTGTTCATCTTCATCCATCGAAGTGATGAAGAACATCCTTCGATCAAAGTTCATGAAATCAACTGTTCCATATATCAAATTGCTCGAAATTTAGTGTATATTAACAATCTATGATCAATTTAATTTCTTAGTTTCGCTTTTATGCACCTATTTCAAAGTTTTCAAATTGTTTGGGTTAGAAACGCCTAAACAGATTTGAAACGTCCGACTGATTATGAATCAGTGACTTGAAATGAAATGATTTTGACTATGAACTTATGTTTTCCAATCAAGTATACACACTTTCGATCATAATATTTCAGAAACAAATGAAACAGATTGAGTGTAATGAGGTGAAACGAGTGTCGAATGAATTCGGGGGTTTTGAGATTGTGAATGAGTGAAAAATGAGAAGTGTTGTTTATATACTAAGAGGTGCATGAGCACTGTATGGGCGTATGAGGTTAGGCGCATGAGCACTATTCAGCCGCATAAGCACCGTTGAGGTGCTTTTGCACTGTTCAGGCGCATGAGATTATATGAAACGCCCAACACTTGGTAAATATTTTCACTTGAAACGCCTGGTACTGTGTGGGCGCATGAGCATGTTGAAACGCCCAACACTTAACCAATTTTTTTTCAGATGAATGACAACTGTTCAGGTGCATGAGGATATGAGAAACGCCCAAACACTTGTAAAATTTCTGAAAACTCATCATGCTCCTACTTGGACTTTTGGCTACTATTTAGACGCATGAGTTTCCATACACTTGTTTATTTTTCACATCTTTCACCTGAATACTATTTAGACATATTAGCACTTTTCAAATACTAATATTCAAACAATTTTCATACTTTTGAATTTTTCCCAAAATTTACATTTTTGATCCTCAATTTTCACTTTTGCATTTTAAACCCTTTTATTATTATTTAATTTTTCAAAATACAATTTCCCTTCACTTGAAAAATTTTATAGGCTCATTTTGTCATTATCAAAATTTTACATTATCAAACACACACGTGCTTTGAATATTTAGCTTCATCCTTTCCATTCAACATTTTAATTTTGATTTTCTTAGAAACTCTTACTTTAGTACTCCCCATAAACTTTTAAGTTTTACAAACTTAGAAGTTTCCCAAGTTGCCACAAGAAGAACACACTGATCATTGTTATATTGCCTGCACACATAAAACATGCATAAAATTAAAATTAAATCAGAATCAAAATCTAATATATACAATAGAATCGATGTCTACAGTGAGATCATATCAGTGAAGATCAGCATATTAAATAAAATAAAGTGTGAATAGTCATAGACAATGAATAAATCCTGATCAAGTGTGTTCAAGGTCAGTGATTTCACAGCAAAGGAGACACAAGATCCAAGGACAGACAATGAATGTTTTTGACAACTACGTGAATCAGCTCACTTACTTTTTCAATTCTTGGATTGATTAGGGTAGAATTAGATATGACATGATGTGACTCATACAAAGACTTAGAGAGATCAATTATCATCAAGACATGCGAGAAAGCACAAAATTTCAACTTATAACTTGACATATATGCATATCCAGAGTTCATGTTGATAATTTAGCAGAGAATGATCATGGATAACCATTTGATCAACTCTAACCATCCATTTGAATGGGTTGTGCACATTGGCATCTTTTGCATCAAAGGAGAATATCCAGTTCTATAATCACTTATAACAGAGGATATCTCATCACTTCAGGTCTATGGTGACTCATAACAAAGAAGTGAGATGATGCTGGTAATAGATCTTATGGTCAGTAATATCACCATGAGGTGTGAGTGTTGTAACTTTACAAACAATCAATCTGATAAGCTAATACAACTCAAAAGTACTCAGATGAACACACATACATGCATAGATGATTTAGTTTAATCACAAGAATTTACTTTTTCAGTATAGTAGCATGAGATTGTCTACACATCATATCTGATCATGTCAGACTTTATTGTCGAGTGAATTATGAAATTGATCTCACTAATGTACTATCATTTCTCACATGTTGCAAAAACAGTTTCATTCCTAAAATGAATCAACAAAGAAAGAATCTATTTTTGTTGTTTTTGTTTATATTTTTATCTTTGATTTTGAATTTTCTACTTTTGTATTTGGTTTTTCTGTAAGAAGAAAAACACACACACAAACTACAATCAGGCAATTAACTTTGACAAGTTTTCTTACTATGGTATTTTGGATAAGGAAGGGTTCTGATCATTTTATGATTCAAAGAAATAAAATAAAAACATAAAAACCAGTTTTACATATGGTTAATAAGTCCAATTAACTCCACTAAATACTCAAACCGTCCTGGTAAGAAGGCTTTAGTAAATAGATCAGCCAACTATTTTTCAGTTGCAATTTGAATCAAAATGATTTAACCTTTTTCAGAGTTATCTCCGAGAAAATGATATCGAATTTTGATATGTTTTATTTTTGAATGTTGGACTGGATTAGCTGTAATGAACATAGCAGCAGTGTTATCAATGTAGATGGGTGTTTTAAGAAAATTGAACCCATAATCCAGCAGTTGGTTTTGTAACCAAAGGATTTGGGAATATCCTGCTGAAGCAGCTATGTACTCAGCTTCTACGGTTAAAACAAAGACATTTGTTTGTTTCTTGTATTGCCATGAGACTAATAGAGGACCTAAAAACTGACAACCACATGTTGTAGATTTTCTATCTTCACAACATCCTCCATAATCACTATCAGTATATCCATGTAGCTCAAATTTCCATCATAAGGATACCATAACCCTAAAGCCGTTTTACCTTCGATACCTGAATATCCTTTTAACAACAACTAAGTTGGATTCTTTCGGGTCTGATTGATACCTGGCACACACACAATCAGCATACATTATGTCTGGTCTAGTTGTAGTAAGATACATCAAAGAACCAATCATAGATCTATATAAAGTTTGGTCAACTGATTTTCCTTTTGGATCAGGCTCAATCTTGGAGTTTACGTCAGCTGGAGTTGTTATGGACTAACAATCTTGCATTTAGAATTTCTTCAAGAGTTTGTCAATAACTTCTCTTGATTGATGAATATACCATCTGTAGATTGTTGAACTTATAGTGCAAAGAAGAAATTGATTTTTCCCATATAAATCATATGAAATCGAGACTTCATGATTTCTTCAAATTCATTGCACAGTTTTTTACTGGTAGAACCAAATATCATATCATCAACGTACACTTTACACACATAAGAGATCATCAGTAAACTTCTTCATAAATAAAGTTGGATCGATTTTCCCTCTAGTGTATCCATGTTGGATTAAGTGTTGTGACAATGTCTCATACCAGATTCTAGGTGCTTGATAGAGTTCATATAGAGCTTTGCTAAGCTTGTACACCCGATGTGGAAATTTTGCGTCCTCAAAACCCGAAGGTTGCTTCACATACACATTATCGGTGATTGGACCGTACAAGAACGCACACTTTACATCCATTTGATGCACTTTGAATTTCATGAATGATGCATAAGCCACGAAGACACGAATGGATTTAAGTCTTGCAATGGAGCAAATACTTTGTTGGATCATGATAAGGCTGGTGCAACCAAATTCACTTCATAGTCACTTTTGGTACTACATTAAAGGGCTTCCGAAGCCAAGCAAGAGATCTTCCGAGAGTCTAAGGAACAACAACTGAAGACATCTTCCGAAGGCAAAAGCTGAAGTCAACTACTGAAGACAACAACTGAAGCCAACAGCTGAAGATATCTTCCGAAGACAAAGTCTGATGAAAGAGCTGAAGACAAAGTCTGAAAGCTTCCAAAGACAAAGTCTGATGAAAGAGCTGAAGACAAAGTCTGAAAGCTTCCGAAGACAAAGTCTGATGAAAGAGCTGAAGACAAAGTCTAAAAGCTTCCGAAGACAAAGTCTGATGAAAGAGCTGAAGACAAAGTCTGCTTCCGAAGACAAAGAAGACTCCAAACTTCGGAAGAAGCAGTCTTCCGAAGTATAAGTGCCTTCGGAAGAAGTTATTCTTCCGAAGCACTTTATCCTTCGGAAGACATTTTCTATGTCCAGCAGATAAAAGTATGGTCCCAGACAGTCCGCTGCAGACCTCTGATACAGCATGGCATCTTCCTAAAGAGCCATGTTGTTGACCATACTTTATTCTACAGTTCACCTTTTTATGATAGTACATGTTACCAACTTTAGTTGGTGACAAAAGGTAAGTCAGGGACATGTCCTGACTACCAACTCTCAGGCAAAATGTCTGAAAGACCTCACCTAGAGTCTTGTAGTATAGATGTAAGGTTAGAGGTGTCCAGCTGGAATCAATGTATTCCCGGATGTAGGTAGTATTATATATCTTCTCCCTGTAACTCTTTAGACAAGCGATTTGAGTCCAAGTGTCTTGTAATCCTTTGTGTTGAGAAGCATATATAAAATTACCTTGAAAATTTACCTGCTGTGTTAAATTTTCTTACTGCTTGTTACTTGTTATATTGTGATCAACTCTTCATAGACTGCTTGCCGAGTGTTGATTCACAGTGAGTTGAGAGAAAAACCACCCGAAATCCGATCCTGCAATTGGTATCAGAGCTCCAGGCTCTTGATTGTGAGATCTTACCATCCTAATCAACCTGTTTTTCACTCCTCACCACAATCCACTCACTCAAATGGCCACTCTATCCAAGGCTGATATGGAACCGGTACCTTGACCAAGTCCCCTATGATCACCCCTGAAGATTTTGACACATGGTGTATCAGGATGGAAGGCTTCATCAAGTGTCAAGATTCAAGGATGTGGGACTCCATTGTCAATGGTCCTTTCATACCAAGCACTACATCTGCCACTGGTAATCGGATCATCCCAAAAGATGTTGATGATTATTCAGAGGAAGATAGGAATAGAATAGAGCTAGATCAAAGGGCTATGACTTGTCTCCAAACTGCTCTCCCCAACTCCGTCTACAGACGCTTCAAGAAGTTAAGACTGCTAAAGATTTATGGGAAGCATTGAAGCTGATGTATGAGGGATCCAAGGAAACCCAAGAGAACAAGAAAGATCTCTTGAAGCAGCAGTTTGAGAACTTTACTTTCAAGGCTGGTGAGACCTTGACTCAACAATACTTCAGGTATGTTGAGCTAGTAGATACTTTGGCGGATATTGGAGTAGCTCTTGAGAACAGAGACATAGTTAGGAAGTTCATGTCTTCTCTTCCTAAACTATGGACTCACTACTGTGTTGTCATCAAGAGAACTTCGGACCTTAAGACTCGTTCTCTCACAGAGTTGTATGGTATCCTAAGTGCATTTCAGATGGAGATGAACATGCAGAACTCCTCTGACCACTCCAATAACCAACAGAGTTCAGCCCTTCATGTGGTTGAAAGGGAAAGCATGGAACCACAACATCAGTTGCTATGCTACCCTGACAACTCACATACTGGACCCTTCATCACTCTACCTGAGACTCCAAAGTCTCAAAAGGTTCAACATAACTCCTTTCAGGATAGTTGTGCCTTTGTCTCTGGAAGTGGACACTCTTGTGATTTTCAATACTACTTTGATGATCTTGAGTGCTTCAGTCCAGATGATGTGGAGTATATGGACATTGTCCAGCAGATGGCTCTTTTAACTTACAGAGCGAAGAAGTTCTTCAAGAGAACTGGAAGGCAATTCCCTCAAAACCCAGTTAACAGCAAGTTTGGGTTTGATAAGAGCAAAGCAAGGTGCTACAACTGCAACCAACTTGGTCACTTTGCTAGGGAATGCAAGGCTCCCAAGAACAACCCGAGAACCCCACACGCCTCCACACATCCCACTGCTCCCAAGCATGAAGAAAAGTCAACTGAAACAGCTGCTGTTGCTCAGGAAGTTGACTGGAGCTTCATGGTACAGGATGTGACTCCCGCTCAAGCACTCATGGCCGGAACAGATGATGATCAGGTATATGAACATCTTTGTACTTCTGCCTGTATTGCTAAAGTTAACTGTATAAGGATTACATTTCGGAAATCAGATCTGAGGTTGAGTCTTTAAATGTGCTAAAATCTGACATTAAGAGAGCTGAATCTGACTATCAAAGGAAAATTGATGAGTTAGAGAAAACTGTGTCTCTTTTAAAACATGAAAAGACTAACTATAAGACTCAAATAAAGATCTGATCTCCAAACTTTCTGAAGTTCAAGCCCAGTTAGTCACAGCTGAGGCTCAGGCCAGGAAGCAAGCTATTGCTGAGCAAAGCTTCCAAACTATTCTTGCATCAACCTCTCATTCCAAAATGTTTTATCAAAACAAAGAAGGGTTGGGAACCAGTGAAATAGCTCCACCACACTCTTATGAGTCTATTAGACTACCTAGATGTGGTACAGAAGAGCAAGAGGTTCCAACTGCTGACCCTTCTCCATTGGAACTAGAGGATGAAGCAAAAATAGTGGCCTTCACAGGGGAGAAACATGAGGATACACCCATCTCCACCTGTGATGATCAAATCCTGACCACCAAGGCAAGAAGAAGCAGAGCTAAAGCTGCTAGAAGGACTGCCAAGTAGGTTGCAGAGTCCAAGCTTAAGTTTGACCATAAGCAAAAGGGTGTCTTCATTTCTGCCGGATTTCAAGTGGTAGGTACTCCTGATTCAGGAAAGGAGTGTAGTACCAGCACTCCTGTCCTACTGAAGGATCAGAAGTTGAAAGGAAAGTTGCTGATGAAGAGAAGAAACCCAAGAAACAGCAACCTGCAAGTTCCCAGAAAACTAACATTGCATGCATAATGTGTGGTCTGCACAACCATATGGCTAAAGATTGTTACTACAATCCAGCAAGCACACATTATGCAAATAATGTTAGAAAGGAAGGAGTCAGAGAAGGTTTCTCAGTTGGACCACTTCAAAAGGTCCAAATGATGAAAAAGGGGAAGTTGGTCTCGGAAGCCAAGTTGCTTTCGGAAGAAACTGCTTCTTCCGAAGGGAAAATGGCTTCGGAAGCCAAACCTTCTAAGGTTCGGAAGAACAAGAAGGCTCCCTTGAAACCATCTCAGAAGAAGACTACTTCAGAAGAAAAGGTGGTGAAGGCTTCTTCTGAAAGAGAGAAGCTTCGGAAGAAGACCATGCTGCAAAAGCTTCGACAAGCTCATCCTCAAAGATCAACCAAAGGATGGATTGGAAGATTAAGGAAGATGCTGCAGCCCAAACCTCTTCTTCAACAATGACCTCTATTGAACCCCATTGCATATCTTTTGGTTCAATTATGTCACTATCTTTGGAAGAGCCCGAGACCTGCAAGGCTTGGGCTTCCAAACAAAACTAACCATCTCATCTTATGTGCAGGGACATCCATTTGACAAGAACAACAATATCTGGATTGTAGATAGTGGATGCTCCAGGCACATGACAGGGAACAGATCTCTCCTTCAACAATTCAAGAACTTTGATGGAGGGCCTGTCCAATTTGGAGGTGAGGCCGGAGGATATATTTCTGGCAGAGGAAGTATATCCAACGACAGAATAAACATTGACAAAGTTCACTTTGTCAAACAGCTTGAACACAATCTGTTAAGTGTTTCTCAATTCTGTTACCAGAAGCATCAGATGCTTTTCACAGAACATGAGTGCATTATCCTCAGACCAGGGATGACAATTCCTCCGGAATTGGTGCTTCTCAGATCTCCCAGGAAAGGGGATATGTACAAGCTAGATATGAACAATGCTTCTCCTATGGGTGAAGTATCATGCTTTCTTTCCAAAGCTGATAGTGATGAGTCAACACTATGGCATAAACGCATGTGTCATGTGAATTTTAAAACAATGAATAAATTGGCTAAAAATAACTTGGTACATGGTTTGCCTAAAAATGAATTTTTCTGCAAAGATAACTGTGTTGCATGCCTGAAAGGGAAACAACACAGATCATCTCATAAATCCAAATGTGTTAACTCTATCACTACTCCATTACACTTATTGCACATGGATCTCTTTGGTCCCACAAGTATAATGAGCATTGGAAGGAAATCATACTGCCATGTGATCGTTGATGATTTTACAAGATTTACATGGGTATTCTTTTAAGAAGTAAAGATGAAACTGCTGAAACTTTAAAATCTTTTATTCTTAAAATAGAAAATCAAATTGATCACAAGGTTAAGATTATTAGAGGTGATCAGGGACTGAGTTTAAGAACTTTGTTCTTGACTCATTCTGTGACTCAAAAGGGATTGCCAGACAATATAGTGCTCCCAGAACTCCTCAACAAAACGGTGTTGCTGAGAGGAGGAACAGGACACTTATTGAGGCTGCTCGGACCATGTTAGCTGATTCAAAGCTGCCTCAACATTCTGGGCAGAGCAGCAGTCAGCACTGCATGCTATGTGCAGAACAGGGTTCTTGTAGTGAAGCCCCATGGAAAAACCCCTTATGAGTTATGGAACAAGAGGCCACTATTCATTGGCTTTCTAAGGTCCTTTGGCTGCAGGTGTACCATACTTAAACAAAGGACAACTTGGCAAAGTTTGCTGAGAAGTCGGATGATGCTATCTTTATTGGATACTCTCTAGCTCTAAAGCTTATAGAGTATACAATATCAAGAATCAACAATTTGAGGAGTCATCCAACATAGTTGTTAATGAGCACACTCCTTGTGTTAGGGGGAATGGACCTGAGATATCTTTTATTTAGATTTTGTTTCCAAACTATTCTAAACCATCTTATGAGAATGTTTCAGCTGGAACAGGTGCTCAAAGTGATGCTGATGCTGATGCAGGTCAACTATATGAGCTTCCCAGACCTATTCCGAATTCTCCAGAGCTGAAGGGCAACAAGCTTCAACTATTCACAGATCTGACAGTGTAACTATCTCCAGAAATAGTGAAGCTTCAACAAGTGAATCACTTGATCAACCTCAAAGTTCCTCAGGTGATCCACTACAACACCAGGTTGAGGGAAGTGGTATTCTGAAGGAACAGGCAACTGTTAATACTACTTCACAACCAACCATTGATGATGTTTCTCAATCATTCAATCAGTCCTCATTGAATGACTCTGAAACAGCAGTTGGACAGAGTGATCCAGTTCCTGATCAGAATATGTCTAACCTAGACCTATCTCTGCAACTGGAAGTGATTCCTCGTCTTAGGATTCACAACACTCATCCAACTGAGAACATCATAGGGAATGTCTCTGAGGGTGTGAGAACAAGAGGACAAACTCATCATGGGAATGTCTGCTTGTACTCATGCTTCCTGTCTCAGATGGAACCAAAGAAGGTAGAAGATGCCTTAAAGGATAGTAGTTGGGTTGAATCGATGCAGGAGAGCTGCTTCAATTCAAAAGACAAAAGGTCTGGAATCTATGCCCACTACCATCTGGTCAAGTACCCATAGGCACAAAATGGGTATTCAGGAACAAGAAAGATGATAAAGGCTTGATTATCAAGACAAGGCAAGACTAGTAGTTCAAGGGTACACCCAGGAGGAAGGAATTGATTATACTGATGTCTTTGCACCTGTTGCAAGACTTGAGGCAGTTAGAATCTTCCTTGCTTATGCTGCATCCAAGAACTTTACAGTCTACCAACTTGATGTCAAGTGTACTTTTCTATATGGGGATATAGACAGGGAAATCTATGTGTGTCAACCTCTAGGATTTGAAGACCCACAGCACCCAACTATGTGTGCAAGCTGGAAAGCTCTATATGGGCTGTGCACCAAGCACCTAGGCTGTGGTATGAGACCTTGACTCAGTTTCTCCTGAAGATGGATACACTAGAGGTAGCATTGACAAGACTCTTTTCATCAGAAGGAGTGGAAAAGACATTTTGCTTGTACAGGTCTATGTTGATGACATCATATTTGGTTCTTCAAACGACCAAATGTGCAAGGACTTTGAAAGCATTATGAAGCATAAGTTGAGATGAGTTCCATGGGAAAAATGGACTTTTTCCTTGGAATCCAGGTGAAACAGATGAAGGAAGGGTTCTTCATAAGTCAATCTAAGTATGTCTCAGACATCTTAGAAAGATTTGAAATGAAGAACTGTAAACCAGCCAAGACACCCATACCCAGAAAACATAATCTTTGCCCTGACCTTGAGGGGGGAGGATACTGATCAACATCAATATAGAGCAATTATTGGTTCTCTGATGTATCTCACTGCAAGTAGACCAGATATCATGTTTGCCACATGCATTTGTGCAAGATATCAGGCTGCTCCAAGGTGTCTCACCTAGTGCTGCAAAGAGAATCTTCAGATACCTCAAAGGAGCACCTAAACTAGGTCTCTGGTATCCAAGAAATAGTGATTTCAATCTCTATGGATATTCTGACAGTGACTATGTGGCTGCAACATTGACAAGAAATCAACATCAGGAGGATGTCAATTTCTTGGTGGAAGGATTATCTCATGGCAATGCAAGAAACAATCCTGTGTCTCTACATCAACTGCTGAAGCTGAATACATTGCTGCTGCTAGCTGCTGTGCTCAACTGCTATGGATTCAAAATCAGATGTTAGACTATGGGTCAACTTCATGACTACTCCTATCCATATCACAACAACAGGCTATCTCCATTACTGAGAATACGGTGAAGCACTCCAAGCAAAAAAACACATTGATATCAGGTATCATTTCATTAGAGATATTTATGAGAAACATCTGATAAAGTTAATCAAAGTTGACTCAAATGAACAATATGCTGATGTTCACAAAGGCATTTGATGAACAAAGATTTAAGTATCTCATATCGCAAAATTGGGATGATAAACATTGAATAACTACCTCTTTTGAAGGCCTTTTAAAATGAGTAATGTCTTGTGTCAATACAATTTAAGCCCTGTTACAAAAGATCTTTAATTATTCCAAGTGTAAATTCCTTCCGAAGAGAAAGTACTCTCGGAAGATATTCTTGAATATCTTCGAAAGCCAAAATTCCTCATTGGAATTTTCTTCTCGGAAGAGTTTTGGTCTCGGAAGAAGAAGCGATGATTTTATATCAGATCTACTTCCGAAACTTATAAAACTCTCCATTCGGAAAGACAACTTTACCTTCGGAAGCAATGTCTGGCTTCGGAAGCTAAAGTGCTTTCAAAGGACAATTTTACCTTCGGAAGCAATATCATGCTTCGGAAGAGAAAATTGCCTTCGGAGGAAAATACCTTCGGAAATGTTTTACCTTCGGAAGTAAAGGTTTATTTGTAACGAATATCTTTTGGGCCCCACTCTGTAAAAAGTAAGATTTGGTTGATATTGTCAGATTATTTTAAAATTATCTTGCCGCCACATCATTTCTCCGCCGTAAACCACCATACCACCCACAGTAACCCAAAAACAGTACCCTATTACCCCATACACTATTCACCCTTTTAAATAATCTTGACTTATCAAATTCATCTTCTTTTACCACTTTACAGCCCTAACTGTTCCCTTCACTGTCAAACCTCAAATTCACCCAAAATTTCAAGCTTACCTTTCTCAATGGCGCTAAAACCCAGCACAACCAAGTCGCATTACTTGACTCGTCAGGGATGCCGACTTCACCCAAATCATCACCTTTCTCACCGAATCCACCTACCACTGCACTCACATTAAACCCAACCGTATACTCCAACATATGTCAGAATTCTGTAGCAACGGTGAAACTACAGTGCTGAACGGGGTTCGAGTCCTGAGAACCGAGTTTGTGCCAAGAGTTGGTCATCAATGAACAGCTCATCAGGGAGCATCTCGAGCTTCACAATGATAGGGCTCCTACTGAGTTTCCCAAGGAAGACTTGGAAGGCACCTATATTCTCAGGGGATATGGAGGCGATGTCAGCAGGTCTACAGTATACAGTTCAATCTCTTACCATTGGAAGTTCCTGCTGCACTCGTCCTACACTGCCTCGCCAACAAATCAGGGGGTTGGGATCAAATCCCATATGAACTAGGATGCCTAGTTCATGGGGTGGTGAGAGGCCTCAGATCAACTACTCAGATATGTGTTGAACAACCTAATCGCCAATCTGAGCAGGGATACATTCTTCATGTATCCCCGATTTCTTCAACACATAATCAACTGTGATATGGAACCAAGCAAGCTTGTCTGCGCAGCTGCTCTTCTGTTCCACACATGAGGCCTACCATCTTCAAGACACTAAAGAAGATGTCCACCAACTTCACTGGACGGTACACTCCATTACCTCCAGAGATGACTGAGAGCGCATAGCTCCTGGTGACATCCCTGTTCTCCCCACAGGTGATGAACCCACACCAGCAACTCCACCACAATACCAAAAGCCTCTTTACCCATCAAAGCTACATATCAGAGACGCCCCAAACGAACCCTTGTTCAATCTACTCTGATTGAACAAGCTCCTTCTGTTCACACCCAAAGGACTACAGCGGAATCATGGGCTCCCACTCAGTCCCGAGGTCACACCATCCTTCACAATTGACTCATGTGGGTTTTGAGTCTCCTCAGTCTCAAACCCTTGAGCCCGAACCCAAGCCTTTAGCCCACGGGTGAGTCTCTACCACCCCTGTGCAGCTTTCTAGGGACAGCCCACCATAAGCTCAATGCCTGTAGACATTGATCAAGGTCCCGGGTCAGTAGGACTAACCCCACCCTCTCTTCCACTGACCTTTTACTTCGAATGATGAAGAGATTACATCTCTCCATGGCTATGAAGTTGATCTAACACCCACTGAAAGATCAACAGAGCCAAGAGGGATCCCTTGTCTCTAGCCCCATCAGAAGCCAGCTACTGAGGTGAGTCCCACTGATGTGGAGGGGGGACGCATGTAGACTCAGCTGCCACTACTCAGAGTCTCTCATTGAGCTCTCAGGATAGTGGTAACATCATTAGGACTGGTCTACGGCAAATTTGCCCATTGACATTCTGAAAGAGATGACTCTGAGCAAAGGAAACCAGGGTGCCAAGAAAAAAATCTGGTGGTGAGAGTGAGCATACTAGGTATGTTATCTATCTCCCCATGATTCTTCTTATGAAGATGAGGGAAGTATGCAACTAACACTTCAGTACTTGCTTTCTAGGTTTCCAACCTGGAATCACAGGTGAAGATCTTAGAATCAAGGGCACTCAGCAACTTGAGATTAACTCTCTCAAGGCTCAACTAGCTGACAAACAGACGGGAGAGGTCTGTTAGGCTGTACCAATACAGGTCTCAATGACTTCTTCCTCTAGCTCATCTAGCTCTCAAGATGAGCTACCAAAAAGGGGGAGAAAGTTCAGAGACAAACACCACAGGAACCACCCACTACCATCTGGTCAAGTACCCATAGGCACAAATGGGTATTCAGGAACAAGAAAGATGATAAGGCTTGATTATCAAGAACAAGGCAAGCTAGTAGTTCAAGTACACCCAGGAGGAAGGAATTGATTATACTGATGTCTTTGCTCACCGTTGCAAGACTTGAGGCAGTTAGAATCTTCCTTGCTTATGCTGCATCCAAGAACTCACAGTCTACCAACTTGATGTCAAGTGTGCTTTTCTATATGGGGATATAGAGGGAAATCTATGTGTGTTCAACCTCCAGGATTTGAAGACCCACAGCCCCCAACTATGTGTGCAAGCTGGATAAAGCTCTATATGGGCTGCACCAAGCACCTAGGCTGTGGTATGAGACCTTGTCTCAGTTTCTCCTGAAGATGGATACACTAGAGGTACCATTGACAGACTCTTTTCATCAGAAGGAGTGGAGAAAGACATTTTGCTTGTACAAGGTCTATGTTGATGACATCATATTTGGTTCTTCAAACGATCCAAATGTGCAAGACTTTGAAAGCATTATGAAGCAGAAGTTTGAGATGAGTTCCATGGAAAAATGGACTTTTTCCTGGAATCCAGGTGAAACAGATGAAGGAAGGGTTCTTCATAAGTCAATCTAAGTATCTCAGACATCTTAGAAAGATTTGAAATGAAACTGTAAACCAGCCAAGACACCCATACCCAGAAACCATAATCTTTGCACTGACCTTGAGGGGAGGATACTGATCAACATCAGATATAGAGCAATTATTGGTTCTCGATGTATCTCACTGCAAGTAGACCAGATATCATGTTTGCCACATGCATTTGTGCAAGATATCAGGCTGCTCCGAAGGTGTCTCACCTAGCTGCTGCAAAGAGAATCCTCAGATACCTCAAAGGAGCACCTAAACTAGGTCTCTGGTATCCAAGATAGTGATTTCAATCTCTATGGATACTCTGACAGTGACTATGGTGGCTGCAACATTGACAAGAAATCAACATCAGGAGATGTCAATTTCTTGGTGGAAGGATTATCTCATGGCAATGCAAGAAACAATCCTGTGTCTCTACATCAACTGCTGAAGCTGAATACATTGCTGGCTGCTAGCTGCTGTGCTCAACTGCTATGGATTCAAAATCAGATGTTAGACTATGGGTTCAACTTCATGACTCTCCTATCCATATTCACAACAACAGTGCTATCTCCATTACTGAGAATCCGTGAAGCACTCCAAGACAAAACAACATTGATATCAGGTATCATTTCATTAGAGATATTATGAGAAACAGCTGATAAAGTTAATCAAAGTTGACTCAAATGAACAATATGCTGATTTGTTCACAAAGGCATTTGATGAACAAAGATTTAAGTATCTCATATCAGCAATTAGATTGTTACTACAATCCAGCGAGCACACATTATACAAATAATGTTAGAAAAGAAATAGTCAGAGAAGGCTTCTCAGTTGGACCCACTTCAAAAGGTCCAAATGAGGCAAAGGGATAGTTGGTCTCGGAAGCCAAGTTGCTTTCGGAGAAACGGCTTCTTCCGAAGGGAAATGGCTTCGGAAGCCAAACCTTCTAAGGTTTCGGAAGACAGAAGGCTCCCTTGAAACATCTCAGAAGAAGACTACTTCGGAAGAAAGGGTGGTGAAGGCTTCTTCTGAAAAGAGAGAAGCTCGGAAGAAGACCATGCTGCAAAAGCTTCAACAAGCTCATCCTCAAAGATCAACAAACAAAGGATGGATTGGAAGATCAGGAAGATGCTGCAGCCCAAACCTCTTCTTCAACATGACCTCTATTGAACCCCACTGCATATCTTTTGGTTCAATTATGTCACTATCTTTGGAAGAGCCCGAGACCTGCAAGGCTTGGGCTTCCAAACACTAACCATCTCATCTTATGTGCAGGGACATCCATTTGACAAGAACAACAATCTGGATTGTAGATAGTGGATGCTCCAGGCACATGACAGGGAACAGATCTCTCCTTCAACAATTCCAGAACTTTGATGGAGGGCCTGTCCAATTTGGAGGTGAGGGCCGGAGGATTATTTTCTGGCAGAGGAATCTATCCAATGGCAGAATAAACATTGACAAAGTTCACTTTGTCAAACAGCTTGAACACAATCTGTTAGTGTTTCTCAATTCTGTGATCAGAAGCATCAGATGCTTTTCACAGAACATGGTGCATTATCCTCAAACCAGGGATGACAATTCCTCCGGAATGGTGCTTCTCAGATCTCCCAGGAAAGGGGATATGTACAAGCTGGATATGAACAATGCTTCTCTATGGTGAAGTATCATGCTTTCTTTCCAAAGCTGATAGTGATGAGTCAACACTATGGCATAAACGCATGTGTCATGTGAATTTTAAAACAATGATAAATTGTCTAAAAATAACTTGGTACATGGTTTGCCTAAAAAGGAATTTTTCTGCAAAGATAACTGTGTTGCATGCCTGAAAGGGAACAACACAGATCCCTCATAAATCCAAATGTGTTAACTCTATCACTACTCCATTACACTTATTGCACATGGATCTTTTTGGGTCCCACAGTATAATGAGCATTGGAAGGAAATCATACTGCCTTGTGATCGTTGATGATTTTACAAGATTTACATGGGTATCTTTTTAAGAAGTAAAGATGAAACTGCTGAAACTTTAAAATCTTTTATTCTTAAAATAGAAAATCAAATTTGATCACAAGGTTAAGATTATTAGAAGTGATCAAGGGACTGAGTTTAAGAACTTCGTTCTTGACTCATTCTGTGACTCAAAAGGGATTGCCAGACATATAGTGCTCCCAGAACTCCTCAACAAAATGGTGTTGCTGAGAGGAGGACAGGACACTTATTGAGGCTGCTCGGACCGTGTTACATTCTGGGCAGAGGCAGTCAGCACTGCATGCTATGTGCAGAATAGGTTCTTGTAGTTAAGCCCCATGGAAAAACCCCTTATGAGTTATGGACCAGAGGCCACCGTTCATTGGCTTTCTAAGGTCCTTTGGCTGCAGGTGTACCATACTTAACACAAAGGACAACTTGGCAAAGTTTGCTGAGAAGTCGGATGATGCTATCTTTATTGGATCCTTCTAGCTCCAAAGCTTATAGAGTATACAATATTAAGAATCAACAATTTGAGGAGTCATCCAACATAGTTGTTAATGAGCACACTCCTTGTGTTAGGGGAATGGACCTGAGTATATCTTTGATTTAGAATTGTTTCCAAACTATTCTAAACCATCTTGTGAGAATGTTTCAGCTGGAACAGGTGCTCAAAGTGATGCTGATGCTGATGGCAGGTCAACTATATGAGCTTCCCAGACCTATTCCAAATTCTCCAAGAGCTGAAGGGCAACAAGCTTCAACTATTCACAGATCTGACAGTGTACTATATCCAGAATAGTGAAGCTTCAACAAGTGAATCACTTGATCAACCTCAAAGTTCCTCAGGTGATCCACTACAACACCAGGTTGAGGGAAGTGGTATTCTGAAGGAACAGGCAACGGTTAATACTACTTCACAACCACCCGTGATGATGTTTCTCAATCATTCAATCAGTCCTCATTGAATGACTCTGAAACAACAGTTGGACAGAGTGATCCAGTTCCTGATCAGAATATGTCTAACCTAGACTTATCTCTGCAATTGGAAGTGATTCCTCGTCTTAGGATCACACACTCATCCAACTGAGAACATCATAGGAAATGTCTCTGAGGGTGTGAGAACAAGAGGACAAACTCATCATGGAATGTCTGCTTGTACTCATGCTTCCTGTCTCAGATGGAACCAAAGAAGGTAGAGATGCCTTAAAGATAGTAGTTGGGTTGAATCGATGCAGGAGGAGCTGCTTCAATTCAAAAGACAAAAGGTCTGGAATCTATGCCCACTACCATCTGGTCAAGTACCCATAGGCACTAAATGGGTATTCAGGAACAAGAAAGATGATAGAGGCTTGATTATCAAGAACAAGGCAAGGCTAGTAGTTCAAGATACACCCAGGAGGAAGGAATTGATTATACTGATGTCTTTGCTCCCGTTGCAAGACTTGAGGCAGTAGGATCTTCCTTGCTTATGCTGCATCCAAGAACATCACAGTCTACCAACTTGATGTCAAGTGTGCTTTTCTATATGGGGATATAGAAGGGAAATCTATGTGTGTCAACCTCCAGGATTTGAAGACCCACAGCACCCCAACTATGTGTGCAAGCTGGATAAAGCTCTATATGGGCTGCACCAAGCACCTAGGCTGTGGTATGAGACCTTGTCTCAGTTTCTCCTGAAGAATGGATACACTAGAGGTACATTGACAAGACTCTTTCATCAAAAGAGTGGAGAAGACATTTGCTTGTACAAGTCTATGTTGATGACATCATATTTGGTTCTTCAAACGATCAAATGTGCAAGACTTTGAAAGCATTATGAAGCAGAAGTTTGAGATGAGTTCCATGGGAAAAATGGACTTTTTCCTAGGAATCCAGGTGAAACAGATGAAGGAAGGGTTCTTCATTAGTCAATCTAAGTATGTCTCAGACATCTTAGAAAGATTTGAAATGAAAACTGTAAACCAGCCAAGACACCCATACCCAGAAACCATAATCTTTGCACTGACCTTGAGGGGAGGATACTGATCAACATCAGTATAGAGCAATTATTGGTTCTCTGATGTATCTCACTGCAAGTAGACCAGATATCATGTTTGCCACATGCATTTGTGCAAGATATCAGGCTGCTCCAAAGGTGTCTCACCTAGCTGCTGCAAAGAGAATCCTCAGATACCTCAAAGGAGCACCTAAACTAGGTCTCTGGTATCCAAGAAATAGTGATTTCAATCTCTATGGATACTCTGACAGTGACTATGGTGGCTGCAACATTGACAAGAAATCAACATCAGGAGGATGTCAATTTCTTGGTGGAAGGATTATCTCATGGCAATGCAAGAAACAATCCTGTGTCTCTACATCAACTGCTGAAGCTGAATACATTGCTGCTGCTAGCTGCTGTGCTCAACTGCTATGGATTCAAAATCAGATGTTAGACTATGGGTTCAACTTCATGACTCCTATCCATATTCACAACAACAGTGCTATCTCCATTACTGAGAATCCGTGAAGCACTCCAAGACAAAACACATTGATATCAGGTATCATTCATTAGAGATATTCATGAGAAACAGCTGATAAAGTTAATCAAAGTTGACTCAAATGAACAATATGCTGATTTGTTCACAAAGGCATTTGATGAACAAAGATTTAAGTATCTCATATCAGCAATTGGGATGATAAACATTGAATAACTACCTCTTTGAAGACCTTTTTAAATGAGTAATGTCTTGTGTCAATACAATTTAAGCCCTGTTACAAAAGATCTTTAAACCATTCCAAGTGTAAATTCCTTCCGAAGAGGAACTAACTCTCGGAAGATATTCTTGAATATCTTCCGAAGCTAAATTCCTCAATGGAAATTTTCTTCTCGGAAGAGTTTTTGGTCTCGGAAGAAGCGATTGATTTTATATCAGATCTACTTCCGAAACTTATACAACTCTCCATTCGGAAGACAGCTTTACCTCGGAAGCAATGCCTGCTTCGGAAGATAAAGTGCTTCTAAGGACAATTTTACCTTCGGAAGCAATATCATGCTTCGGAAGAGAAATTGCCCTCGGAAGAAAATACCTTCGGAAATGTTTTACCCTCGGAAGTAAAGGTTTTTATATGTAACGGATATCTTTTGGGCCCCACTCTGTAAAAAGTAAAGATTTTGTTGATAATGTCAGATTATTTAAAATTATCCTTGCCGCCAACACTCATTTTCTCCGCCGTAAACCACCATACCACCCACAGTAACCCCAAAACAGTTACCCTATTACCACCACCATACCACTATTCACCCTTTTTTAAATAATCTTGACTTATCAATTTCTCTTCTTTTACCACTTTACAGCCCAAATTGTTCCCTTCACTGTCAACCATAAATTTCACTCAAAATTTCAAGCTTACCTTTTCTCAAATGGCGCTAAACCCTCAGCACAATCAAGTTGCATTACTTGACTCGTCAAGGGATGCTGACTTCACCCAAATCATCACCTTTCTCACCGAATCCACCTATCTCACTGCACTCACAGTTAACCCAACCGTATACTCCAACCATATGTCAGAATTTTGGAGCAACGGAGAAACTACAGTGCTGAATGGGGTTCGAGTCCTGAGAACCAGAGTTTGTGGCCAAGAGTTGGTCATCAATGAACAGATCATCAGGAGCATCTCGAGCTTCACGATGATGGGGCTCCTACTGAGTTCCCCAATGAAGACTTGGAAGGCACCTATATCCTCATGGGATATGGAGGCGATGTCAGCAGGTCCACAGTATACAAGTTCAACTTCTCTTACCATTGGAAGTTCCTGCTGCACATTGTTTTGCACTGCCTCTCCAATAAATCAGGGGGTTGGGATCAAATCCCATATGAACTAGGATGCCTAGTTCATGGGTTGGTGAGAGGCCTCAGATTCAACTACTCACGATTCGTGTTGAACAACCTAATCGCAAATCTCAGCAGGGATACATTCTTCATGTATCCCCGATTCCTTCAACACATAATCAACTGTGAGATGGAACCAAGCAAGCTTGTCTGCGCAGCTGCTCTTCCTGTTCCACACATGAGGCCTACCATCTTCAAGACACTGAAGAAGATGTCCCCAACTTCACTGGAACGGTACACTCCATTACCTCCAGAGATGACTGAGCGCATAGCTCCTAGTGACATCCCTGTTCTCCCCACAGGTGATGAACCCACACCAGCAACATCCACCACAATACCAAAACCTTCTTTACCCATCAAAGCCACATATCAGAGACGCCCCAAACAACCCTTGTTCAATCTACTCTGATTGAACAAGCTCCTCCTGTTCACACCGAAAGGACTAGAGTGGAATCATGGCTCCCACTCAGTCCGAGGTCACACCATCCTTCACATTTGACCTCAATGTGGGTTTTGAGCCTCCTCAGTCTCAAACCCCTGAGCCCGACCCCCAAGCCTTTAGCCCATAGGGTGAGTCTCTACACTCCCCTGTGCAGCTTTCTAGGGACAGCCCACCATAGGCTCAATGCCTGTAGTCATTGATCAAGGTCCCGGGTCAGTAGGACTAACCACCCTCTCTTTCACTGACCTTTTACTCCGAACTGATGAAGAGATTACATCTCTCCATGGCCATGAAGTTGATCTACAACACCCACTAAGAGATCAACAGAGCCAAGAGGGATCCCTTGTCTCTAGCCCCCATCAGAAGCCTGCTACTGAGGTGAGTCCCACTGATGTGGAGGGGACTCATGTAGACTCAGCTGCCACTACTCAGAGTCTCTCATTGAGCTCTCAGGACAGTGGTAACATAATTAGGACTGAGTCTACGGCAACTTTGCCCATTGACATCTCTGAAAGAGATGACTCTGAGCAAAGGAAACCAGGTGCCAAGAAACCACATCTGGTGGTGAGAGTGAGCATACTAGGTATGTTATCTCATCTCCCCATGATTCTTCTCATGAAGATGAGGGAAGTATGCAACTAACACTTCAGTACTTGCTTTCTAAGGTCTCCAACCTGGAATCACAGGTGAAGATCTTAGAATCAAGGACTGCCACTCAGCAACTTGAGATTAACTCTCTCAAGGCTAAACTAGCTGAGAAACAGACGGAGAGGTCTGTTAGGCATGTACCAATCCAGGTCTCAATGACTTCTTCCTCTAGCTCATCTAGCTCTCAAGATGATGCTACCAAAAAGGGGGAGAAAGTTCAGAGACAAACACCTATGGAACCACAGACCCAACTCATTTCCACCCAACAAATCATTACACCACCTGAGTCATCTCAATCCTTTCTGGAGATTGACTCAAGGATGCTTCAAGATCTCTACAGACTTTTCATAAAGTTTGTATTGAGATCATCCCTAGAACAGCCCAGCCCCGACACCACACTTGCATACTTTGGGGCTGAGGAGCTTCAAAGACTGACTACACCTTCTACCACTGTGGAGGAAGTTGGTCAACCTAAGGTTTTCATGGAACCTGAGATTAGCTTCGAAGGGGAAATGGGGACTGATGGCCCAGCAACTGAAACAGATGGGACAGAATCTGTAGTAGTCTCATCTTCCGAAGCTCTAGCTGAGGCTTCCGAAGCTTACATGGAAGCCTCGGAAGAACAAGACAAGTCTTCCGAGGCCGAAATAGAAGCTGCGGAAGGCTTATTTCAGATGTCTGAAGAACTGACCATCACAGATGTCATTGTCAAATTGCATCTGAGGTGAGCAGGGAGGACATTTCTGAAATACCTCCAACCCAAGCACCAGCTGAACTTCTCTCTCAATCACAGCCGTCCATCCAAGAACCACCACAGTCAAGCACAATCAAAGACAAAGGCAAAAGAAAATTGACTGCGGAAGAGCTTCAGGAGGAGGAGAAGATTGAGAAGGCCAAAAAGAAAGGTCGGTTTCCTACTGAGAAGCTGTTAGCTGCTAGTTCTAAAGCAGCTGCAGCCAATCAGGAAGAAATCAACCAGAGGAGAAGAACAGCACTCATTGACCAGCTCATCAATCTAGGAGCTGCCAATGAGGAAATTCTCCTGCTACCATTAGAGGAGTTGGTGACTTTGGAGAGGTCAACCAGGCTACAACAAGAAGGGAAGCCAGTTGGCCTTGGAGAAGGAAGAAAAAGAGCAGAGGGAGGCAGCCCTGAAGCTGAGAGAGGCTAGGATCAAGTTCCTCCTCTCAAGAGGCTTCAGTCTTCCTGAACTGTCTCCACATGATGATGACATGATCCTGCTGCTCCACAACAAAGAGCAGGATCAAATGGAGAAGGAAAGGAAGAAGGCTGCTAGGGAGAAGTTGAAGGTGAAGAGGAAGAGGGAGGAAGAGAAGGAGGTCACTGCTGCCAAGAAGTCAACTGACAAAGCCTGGATGAAGGACTACCTCCGGGCTCATGGCTTCTCTGGTAGGCAGGTGGGACCTATGTCCGAAAGGACACTCCAGCGGATAGTCAGTGAAATAAAAGCTGACATCCGTTTGGGGAAAAGGAAGGAGATGTACAGGAGGATGAAGGGAATGGTTTTCACCCCAGCCACTCAACCACAACCACAACCCACACCAGAACCAATCCCTTTTCCCATTAAACCCGAACCTACTGATGAAACCTTCACCCCTCAACCCACAACTCTACCCAAATCTACCACATCACCTCAACCACCCAAACTACCCATCCTAAAACCCAAGACTCAACCCAAAACCACTAAACCTAAGCCTACCCAACAACAACCAAGACCATCCCCTCAGCCTCCTAAACATCTCTCCTCTGAAGAAATAAAGGAGTTCAAGACGAGGCTCATTAACTGCACTACCTTGAGCAGTATCTCCTGTGAGGGAGAGCTTACCAACATCACCTATGTTGATAACTCTTCAAGCTCCCTCACCCTAGGCCAATTTCTTGAATTGCCTGGAGACACCTTGGGCCAGGCTGCAAGACTTCTTGGTCTCAACTCCGATACCCTCAATGCTGAGGAGAAGAGGCTAAGAAGAAGACTGGTGACTCTGCTGGATACCAGGAAAGAGGACAGGATTTCTGGTCAATCTCCTGGACCTAGAAATGCAATAATCCAGTGGAGGTTCGATGAACCTTCTCACAACTTTGTTGTGGAAAGGGAGAATGGTGAAACCAACAGGCTCAATGCCACTTCTCTACTGCATCTCAGCAGATTTGATCTTGCTGAGCTTGCAGAGAAGCCATTCTCCAATCCCTCCAACTCTGAGACTGCTGCACACATCAGAAACCATATCAGCGGTCTCCACTTGGCTGAACGAAGTAGAAGAGCCAAGATTGAAGAAGAGTTGAAGCTGAAAAGAGTGGAAGACAAGGAAAAATCAACCACCAAAGGCACAGCCTTTCTACAGATGGTGGAAGGTCCCGAATTGGAACCAATAGTTCGATGGGAATATGACTATACTTCCCATCAACTAACTCTTTTCAGAGGGCCACAACAGAGGGTACACATAATCCAAGGTGACAAAGTAGAGGTTCTGTCCACCAAAGATTTGTACAAGATTCTCAGCATCACAGCAGGAAAGAATGAAGACACTGATAAACACCTGCTTTCCTTGGTGCTGAGAGCTTTGAGAAGAAGAGAGAAGTGAAGTTTTGGTAGCATCAGCCTAGGGGGAGTTTGTTGGATCATGATAAGGCTGGTGCAACCAAATTCACTTCATAGTCATCTTTTGGTACTACATTCAAAGGCTTCCGAAGCTGAGCAAGAGATCTTCCGAAAGTCTGAAGAACAGCTGAAGATATCTACTAAAGGCAAAGCTGAAGTCAACTGCTGAAGACAACAGCTGAAGCCACAACTGAAGATATCTACTGAAGGCAAAAGTCTGATGAAAGAGCTGAAGACAAAGTCTGATAAAAGAGCTGAAGACAAAGTCTGAAAGCTTCCGAAGACAAAGTCTGATGAAAGAGCTGAAGACAAAGTCTGAAAGCTTCGGAAGACAAAGTTTGATGAAAGAGCTGAAGACAAAGTCTGCTTCCGAAGACAAAGAAGACTCCAAGCCTCGGAAGAAGCAGTCTTCCGAAGTATAAGTGCCTTCGGAAGAAGTTATTCTTCCGAAGCACTTTATCCTTCGGAAGACATTGCTATGTCCAGCAGATAAAAGTATGGTCCCTGACAGTCCGCTGCAGACCTCTGATACAGCATGGCATCTTCCTAAAGAGCCATGTTGTTGACCATACTTTATTCTACTGTTCACCTTTTTATGATAGTACATGTTACCAACTTTAGTTGGTGACAAAAGGTAAGTCAGGGACATGTCCTGACTACCAACTCTCAGGCACAATGTCTGAAAGACCTCACCTAGAGTCTTGTAGTATAGATGTAAGGTTAGAGGTGTCCAGCTGGTATCAAAGTATATCCGGCTGTAGGTTGTATTATATATATCTTCTCCATGTAACTCTTTATGTAAGTGATTTGAGTCCAAGTGTCTTGTAATCCTTTGAGTTGAGAAGCAATATATAAAAGTACCTTGAAAATTTATCTGCTGTTAAGTTTTCTTACTGCTTGATACTTGTTATATTGTGATCAACTCTTCATAGACTGCTTGCCGAGTGTTGATTCACAGTGAGTTGAGAGAAAGACCACCCGAAATCCGATCCTGCATACTTTGGGGCTGAGGAGCTTCAAAGACTGACTGCACCTTCTACCACTGTGGAGGAAGTTGGTCAACCTAAGGTCTTCATGGAACCTGAGATTAGCTTCGAAGGGGAAATGGGGACTGATGGCCCAGCAACTGAAACAGTTGGGACAGAACCTGCTGAAGCTTCCGAAGCTTACATGGAAGCCTCAGAAGAACAAGACAAGTCTTCCGAGGCCGAAATAGAAGCTGCGGAAGGCTTATTTCAGATGTCCGAGGAACTGACCATCACAGATGTCATTGCTGAAATTGCATCTGAGGTAAGCAGGGAGGACATTTCTGAAATTCCTCCAACCCAAGCACCAGCTGAACTTCTCTCTCAATCACAACCCTCCATCCAAGAACCACCACAGTCAAGCACAATCAAAGACAAAGGTAAAAGAAAATTGACTGCGGAAGAGCTTCAGGAGGAGGAGAAGATTGAGAAGGCTAAAAAGAAAGGTCGGTCTCCTACTGAGAAGCTGCTAGCTGCTAGTTCTAAGGCAGCTGTAGCCAATCAGGAAGAAATCAACCAGAGAAGAAGAACAGCACTCATTGACCAGCTCATCACTCTAGGAGTTGCCAATGAGGAAATACTCCTGCTACCATTAGAGGAGTTGGTGACTTTGGAGAGGTCAACCAGGCTACAACAAGAAAGGGAAGCCAGGATGGCCTTGGAGAAGGAAGAACAAGAGCAGAGGGAGGCAGCCCTGAAGCTGAGAGAGGCTAGGATCAAGTTCCTCCTCTCAAGAGGCTTCAGTCTTCCTGAACTGTCTCCACATGATGATGACATGATCCTGCTGCTCCACAACAAAGAGCAGGATCAAATGGAGAAGGAAAGGAAGAAGGCTGCTAGGGAGAAGTTGAAAGTGAAGAGGAAGAGGGAAGAAGAGAAGGAGGTCACTGCTGCCAAGAAGTCAACTGACAAAGCCTGGATGAAGGACTACCTTCGGGCTCATGGCTTCTCTGCTAGGCAGGTGGGACCTATGTCCGAAAGGACACTCCAGCGGATAGTCAGTGAAATTAAAGCTGACATCCGTTTGGGGAAAAGGAAGGAGATGTACAGGAGGATGAAAGGAATGGTCTTCACCCCAGCCACTCAACCACAGCCACAACCCACACCAGAACCAACCCTTTTCCCATTAAACCTGAACCCACTGATGAAACCTTCACCCCTCAACCCACAACTCTACCCAAACCTACCACATCACCTCAACCACCCAAACTACCCATCCTAAACCCAAGACTCAACCCAAACCACTAAACCTAAGCCTACCCAACAACAACCAAAACCATCCCCTCCGCCTCCTAAACATCTCTCCTTTGAGGAAATAAAGGAGTTCAAGACGAGGCTCATCAACTGCACTACCTTGAGCAGCATCTCCTATGAGGGAGAAGTTATCAACATCACCTATGTTGATAACTCTTCAAGCTCCCTCACCCTAGGCCAATTTCTTGAATTGCCTAGAGACACTTTGGGCCAGGCTGCAAGACTTCTTAGTCTCAACTCCGATACCCTCAATGCTGAGGAGAAGAGGCTAAGAAGAAGACTGGTGACTCTGCTGGATACCAGGAAAGAGGACAGGTGTGAAATCACTGGATCGATGAACATCCGAGCGTGTTCTTGACGGAAGGATAAAAACCAAAAGACAAACAATAGTACGAACAATAATCGAATGATTTTATTGATAAAACATAACGATTTTAAGCTCGTTACAACTTAAGAATCAAGACTTTTGGCAAGGGGAGATCGAGCATGATCTCCCCTCTCATCCGGCAGCGCCTGGGTGCCAGGAACACTATGAAAACCCTTAGGTTTCTACACATTGAAACTGGTATATATAGGCCTCGGCCCATATTAGATGCGACTGGGCCCATTCGTGCGATTGGACCATGCGTATGGTTCAATCGTACGACTGGACCATTCTTATGGCTCAGTCTTACGAATGCCCCAATCGCATCTCTCAGTCGCACGACTTGTCCATTAGCATGGCTCAGACGTACGACTGAGTCTCATTCGCATATGCTCCTGCGAATGACCCAGTTTCATGTGTTTACAAGGTGTATAACATTAAGCCTAGACTATTCGTCAAGCGACAGACACACTATATATGACTATATATGCTCCAACAACAGGATTTCTGGTCAATCTCCTGGACCTAGAAATGCAATAATCCAGTGGAGGTTCGATGAACCTTCTCACAACTTTGTTGTGGAAAGGGAGAATGGTGAAACCAACAGGCTCAATGCCACTTCTCTACTGCATCTCAGCAGATTTGATCTTGCTGAGCTTGCAGAGAAGCCATTCTCCAATCCCTCCAACTCTGAGACTGCTGCACACATCAGAAACCTTATCAGTGGTCTCCACTTGGCTGAACGAAGTAGAAGAGCCACGATTGAAGAAGAGTTGAAGCTGAAGAGAATGGAAGACAAGGAAAGATCAACCACCAAAAGCACAGCCTTTCTACAGATGGTGGAAGGTCCTGAATTGGAACCAATAGTTCGATGGGAATATGACTATACTTCCCATCAACTAACTCTTTTCAGAGGGCCACAACAGAGGGTACATATAATCCAAGGTGATAGAGTAGAGGTGCTGTCCACCAAAGATTTGTACAAGATTCTCAGCACCACAGCAGGAAAGAATGAAGATACTGATAAACACCTGCTTTCCTTGGTATTGAGAGCTTTGAGAAGAAGAGAGAAGTGAAGTTTTGGTAGCATCAGCCTAGGGGGAGTTTGTTGGATCATGATAAGGCTGGTGCAACCAAATTCACTTCATAGTCACTTTTGGTACTACATTAAAGGGCTTCCGAAGCCAAGCAAGAGATCTTCCAAGAGTCTAAGGAACAACAGCTGAAGACATCTTCCGAAGGCAAAAGCTGAAGTCAACTACTAAAGACAACAACTGAAGCCAACAGCTGAAGATATCTTCCGAAGACAAAGTCTGATGAAAGAGCTGAAGACAAAGTCTGAAAGCTTCCAAAGACAAAGTCTGATGAAAGAGCTGAAGACAAAGTCTGAAAGCTTTCGAAGACAAAGTCTGATGAAAGAGCTGAAGACAAAGTCTGAAAGCTTCCGAAGACAAAGTCTGATGAAAGAGCTGAAGACAAAGTCTGCTTCCAAAGACAAAGAAGACTCCAAGCTTCGGAAGAAGCAGTCTTCCGAAGTATAAGTGCCTTCGGAAGAAGTTATACTTCCGAAGCACTTTATCCTTCAGAAGACATTGCTATGTCCAGTAGATAAAAGTATGGTCCCTGACAGTCCGCTGCAGACCTCTGATACAGCATGGCATCTTCCTAAAGAGCCATGTTGTTGACCATACTTTATTCTACTTTCACCTTTTTATGATAGTACATGTTACAAACTTTAGTTGGTGACAAAGGTAAGTCAGGGACATGTCCTGACTACCAACTCTCAGGCAAAATGTCTGAAAGACCTCACCTAGAGTCTTGTAGTATAGATGTAAGGTTAGAGGTGTCCAGCTGGAATCAAAGTATTCCCGGCTGTAGGTAGTATTATATATATCTTCTCCCTGTAACTCTTTAGACAAGCGATTTAAGTCCAAGTGTCTTGTAATCCTTTGAGTTGAGAAGCAATATATAAAAGTACCTTGAAAATTTACCTGCTGTGTTAATTTTCTTACTGCTTGTTACTTGTTATATTGTGATCAACTCTTCATAGACTGCTTGCTGAGTGTTGATTCAAAGTGAGTTGAGAGAAAACCACCCGAAATCCGATCCTGCATACTTCATCATAATCAATTCCTTCTTCTTGTATGTATCCTTATTCAACTAGTCTCGCTTTGTTTCTAATGACTCTTGCTTGATCATCGGTTTATTCCTAAACAACCATTTTTTGCCTATAGCATTTTCTCCATCAGGTAAATCCACCAGATTCCACACTTCTTATTTGCGGAATTGCAATAATTCTTCTTGCATAGCCTCAATCCAACCATTGTCCTTTAACGCTTCGATAATGTTTTTAGGAACACTTTGAGAAACAAAACAAGAGTATAAGCATAGGTTTGCTTATTCTGATTTACTTCTTGTTTTTCTCTCATTCAATGGACCAATAATCTGAGATGTTGGATGGTTATTGTGAATACAAGATGTTGGAATCTCATCACCTTGAATATTAACATCTAGATTTGTTTGATTCAAGTTGGAGAGCTGATGCGGTAGGCTAGAAGAATGTGGATTGAAATTTGGAACTTGAGTCAGTGAGTTGATAAAGTAATCAAGATTACCGTTATCAACTGCATCACCAGACATAGATGATGTTTGGGACTCAGGCTGCACAAATTCATTACCATCATTAGGAATTGGTTAAGAATCATCAGAATTTTTAGGAACTTGTTGTTGCTTAGGAATTCGTTGAGCATGATTCTCTGAATTGAATATGGGATCTCTTACAAATGAGAAAAACAAATAGTTCGGGGTTGAATCATCCATATCATCAGAGTCTGAATCATCACTAAAGGATCCAAGATCTCCTACTTGTTTTCTTGTTGACACAAGAAGATTCAAACAAATTAGAATTCAATGAGTTTGACAATGAGCCTAAATCAAATAACCACGTCAGACCATTGGCAACTGATGGAAAAGAATTTTCAAGGAATTTAACATTGAACGTTCCAATGATAACATTCGTCTTAGAGTTATAAACTCTATAATGTTTAGAAGCCGATGAATATCCAAGAAAAATCCATCATCAGATATTGCATCAAATTTTCCTATATAATCATTCGAATTTAAAATCAAAACCGGACAACCAAAAGACTTAAGAAAATCTATGTTTGGTTTCCTGCTAAACATCAACTCATAAGGAGTTTTCTGTTTGTCTTTTACCAATACAGTATGATTCTGAATGAAATATGCAGTTGATATGGCTTCATCCCAACAAGTGATTGGAATCATAGAATCTTCTAACATTGCATGGGCATCTTCGATCAATGTTCGGTTTTTCCTTTCTGCAACTCCGTTTTGTTGTGGAGTTCTAGGAGCACTGAACTGATGACCTATCCCTTTTCCTGCACAGAACAAGTCAACAATAGCATTTTTGAATTCTGTTCCATTATCACTTCTAATTATTTTGACTTTTAGATCAAGTTGATTTTCTACTTTAGTGATAAACTCTTTTAATAATTCAGCCATTTAGATTTTGCACGCAAAAAGAAAACCGAATAAAATCTTGTATAGTCATCAATGATAAGTAAACAATACGATTTCTTTCCAATGCTCTGCATGTTTATAGGACCAAATAAATCCATGTGTAACATCTGTAGAGGCTTTGAATTTGAGTTTATCTTCTTGGACTTATAAGACACTCTGTGTTGTTTTCCTTTCAAACATGCTTTATAGAGATCTGATGTAGCGAACTTCTTTGATGGAATTCCTATTACATGACTTCCTACTGCAAGTTTGTTCATGTTTTTGAAGTTGGAATGACTGAGACATCTATGCCAAAGCTGGCTTTCATCATTTGATGCATGGGCAATAAGGCATGTTGTTTTTGTTGAAGGATCAATATGAGACAAATCTAACTTGTAGACATCTCTATCTCGAACAGCTTTAACAACTACCCACTCCTTGCTAATATGAAATCCTAGCTTTAAAATATAACAATAGGAGTCATCAAATAAAGCAGAATATGATTTATTGCATATTTGTGAAATACTTAAAATATTAAAGTTCAACTGTTCACAGAAGTTGACTTTATCAAAGCTTATAATTCCATTAGATATTGTTCCTTCACCGGTTGTCTTTCCACCATCATCTCCACCAAAAGCTACGTGAGTACCATCTTTTGTCTTAAAGTCTTGAATTAAGGCTTGATTGCTATCATATGCCAGCTACACCCACTGTCAACTCACCATGTGTTTACTGGTCTCCGCGGGCGTACCTGCAATCAAAGACATTTAAGTTGAGTTAGTAATCCAAGCCGAGATGGTGTTGGGATTTCCATATTTATCCATAATAGTAAACTGCCTGAAATGGAGTTTCTTTACATCAGGTTTCTTTTGAAATTTTGGATTTTCAATTCCTCTTTGAAAAACTGTCTGGTTATCGTTTCTTTGTTTTGACCTCAAAGCATTAAAACTGTTTTCAAAATCATCATCAAGAAATTTTAAAACATCATTTGAAACATTAGAAAGGTTTTTCTTGTTAAATATTTCATTTTTCATTCTCTCAGAATGTGGAATAAAATTTCCTTGATTTTACTGCTGTTATGTGACAGTATACTAATTATCATAATCAGAATTGATTCTTCTGAAGGATCTCAAACCCAGAGAAGGTTGTTTTAGTAGATTTTGAAAACCAAGATTATGATTTCTTTGAAATTTTGGATTAACATATCCTTGATTACCAATATCCTTCTGAGGTTAGTTCTTTCTGAAGAAGCAATCCTCAGTATTATGGTTTCGCTCATCACACAATGCACAGTATTTGTTAAAGTAGCAATCAGTTGTTGTGTGATTTGTCATATCACAGATGCGACAATACTTGTTAAAATAACACTCAGATATGTTATGATTGTACATATCACATATATCACAATACTTTTGAGAATGATTAAACAATATTTTATTAACCCTTGATATGGAAGCCACATTTGATTCTTGTTTAGATTTAGGGGTAGTTAGGTTAATATGTTGTTTCTTTTGTGTGCATTTGGTCTTTTGGTTCTTAGGATTTTGCTTTTGAACTTGATCACAACTCTTTAACTCCTTAGATACAAATCTTTTATGAACAACGAAAGACTTAGGACCTGAACCTATTTTCAGATCAGAGTTAGATTTGATCTTAGGTTTAGATGTAGTTTTAGAGATAGTGTTCATGTCAAAAGTTCTTGCTGATACAAACTTCACTGGTTTAAGTTGAATTGATTAAATTGATTGATTGATTGGTTCAGACGTTTTAGCTTTAGCAGCTTTTCTTATTCTTTGATTTATTATTGTTGATGAAGTTTTAGTGCTTTGGATTTTGATTGAATCCTGAGAAGATTCTTTTTCACAATCTTTGTTTTGATTTAATTCATTTGAGCTTGAATCATCAGAACATGAAGTATCTGATTTCTCTTCTTCACATTTTCCTTTCATTTTGTTATTGATATCATTAGCTTTTTCAACCTTTTGTTCAGTTTAACTCTGTTCAATAACACTCTCACTTTTTGGTAGAAAGAGCTTTTTGTTCGTTTTCACGGTTCATAAGATTTTACTTTAATAGGATGACCATTCTTTATCTTTTCTGAATCATTCTCCTCGAATATTTCAATGTTTATCTTTTTGATTTCATTCTTGACATTTGATTGACTATTCTTTTTCTTTTCTTGAAATTCTTTAAGCTTAGCTTTATTCTCTGGTGAATGATCATGGGTATTAAAATTTCCAGGTATGGTATTTGTAATAGATTCAGGCATAGGTTCATGTGTGAATCCTAATCCTGTTTTATCTTTATCTTTCCTCCCATTCACTAGTTGCTCAACAATTGTCTTTGAGCTTTTCACTTTGGCTAAGTCAATTTGAGTTGCTGCATGTGCCAATTTCTCTTGTTCAAGAGTTTTTGTCACCTCTTCAAGTTGTTTCTTTACAACTTCAAGTTCTTTTAAAGTTTTATTCCAAGAAGCTTGAAGAGATATGTTTTATCATCAGAAATTTTATGATCAGTTTTTAGCTTATTGTGCATTGACTCTTCTTCTTTAAGATTATCACATATTTTGAACAAGTATGTTCTGTAGTGTTCTACTTGTTCAAAACATGCTTTGGTGCATATTTTCTACGTTACTTCCACTGGGATTTCTAGGTAAGAATTTGAAGACTCAGTGTCAGATGATGAGTTCACAACCTTTGGTTGTTCAGACTGTGCCATAAGAGCAACTTCTTCAGAATTTTCCTTTGGGTCAGCTTTGTCACTCCAGTCATAGTCTACCTTAGTATCTAATTCACCTTCTGTCTTTGGATCTTTGTCTTCAGACCAGTCTTCATCATTCATCTCAACAATCAGTGCTAGACCAGAAGTAAGATCAGCTGTAAAATATTCTGCATAAGCACTCCAGTGATAACCATCCTTATGCTTACAACTAATGCTTTCTTTGGTTCTTCAATGGTCTTTTTTTCTTTTAGTTATGGCATTGGCAGGCTTTGATATGGCTTTTGAAATGTCTTATGAGCCTGTTGATGATATTTCTGACCGTTTAAACTACTTTGGCTATTTCCTCCTTGTGTTCTTGGAGCTTTACACTCTCTAGAAAAGTGGCCATAGTTGTTACATTTAAAACACCTTGACTTTGATTTATCAAATCCTATAGTTTTGTTTGCACTTGGTTTGTAGTTTCTTTTGGCATAAGAGTGTTTTTGAGTCTTGTATGCTATTATAGTGGACCAAAAGAACTAATGAGCCAGATCAGAAAAACCTTTAAGTCCCACAAGACATCACAACAACTGCTGAAGGCATCATCAGCTGTTTGACAAAGACTGAAGACTTCAACAGCTGAAGTCTAAAGTACTGAAGATCGACAGCTGAAGACTAAAGTGTTGAAGACTTCAACAGCTGAAGACTAAAGTACTGAAGATCAACATCTGAAGACTAAAGTACTAAAGACCATGAGCTGAAGTACAAAGACTGAAGACAAAGACTGAAGACATCAGCTGATACAACAACTGAAGTTCAAGTCTAAAGTCCAAGTACTGAAGCCTTCAGACATTGTTACAACAACTGAAGAAGTATTCTTCAGTTGTTGTGATGGTTTCCTTTTCAGTCTTTTCTTTTCAGTAGTTTCTTTTGTATTTAAGTACTTGTAAAATGACTGAAGAGCATGTTCTTCAGTTGTTGTAGTTTCAGTAGTTTCCTATCAGTAGTTGTAGTAAGTTAACACTTGTCTTTTTGTAAGAAGGTGTCAGTTGTTTGACATCTTCAGTAGTTGTGTTAACTCTTCAGTAGTTTAGTCTACTTTCAGTAGTTTGTTAAATAACAGTTAGATGTCACTGTCAAGTGACATCAGCTGACATCATCTTTCCCTATAAAAGGAAAGATGACCTAATTGTTACGTGTTGAAGCATATATTGAATGAAATACATCTTTTGTGCAGAAACTCTCTCTTATTCTATAATTGTACTGTTACATTGCTATATCTCTTGTGTTCTTGTTTGAATTTGTCTAATTCGTGTACTCATTCCCTGCAAATATAATCTAATTGATCAAACTAGATGCTGAGATCCTTTCAAATGGTATCAGAGCTGGTTAATCATTGATCGATTTAACAATTGATCATTGAAACTGCTCTTTTGCTATCTACGTTTGACCGAATTAGCAAATTTGCAAGAATCGGTTATAGAGATTGAGTTTCTGCTGCTTCTGGCCATTCAATTTGAGGTTTACGTGGTTTTGAGCTAGATTTTCTGAAATTACTTTGAATTAGCTTGAATTTGTTCAATGGCGACACCAACAAATGATCCTCACAATACTGGCTCCTTAACAAAGCCTCTGATGCTTGTTAGGAGTGAGTATAACATATGGCAACGACGTATGCTCCATCATCTGTCCATCAACAGCGCTGGTTGTTGGAAATCAGTGGTGCATGGACCATACAAGCCTATGGTGAGCGTTCCTGAATCAAATGAGAGGGTTCCGAAGAAACCTGATCAATATTCGGATGAAGATCTAAAGCTGTTCGAAATTGATGCTAAAGCCCATGGAATTTTGGCCATGGCACTGCCTAATGAAATCTATTCAGGGCTCATGCATCATGAAACTGCTCATGATCTCTGGGTTGCTCTGAAGGAACAATTCGGAGGAACTGATGAGGTCCTAGCAAACACTAGGGAAATCCTTGCCCAACAATATGAGAAATTCTCTCATAGGAAGGGTGAGACTCTGACTCAACAGTTTGAGCGATTCTCATGTTTGATCTCTGAGCTGAAAATGGTTAAACAAGAGTATTCAAACAGCCAGATGAACAACCGATTCCTCAGATCCCTGCCTGAGAGATGGGACACATACACTATTATCCTACGCTCTAGTGCAAATCTGAGCACTCTATCTCTCACCCAACTTTATGGGAAACTGCTTACATTTGAAAGAGAGATAGAACAGAAAAGGAAGTTGTCATCATCTGGTAAGCTCACTGATGACTTTATATCAGGCAATACTGCACTGATAGGTCAGGAGTGGGAATATGCTGTATCAGAGAGTGCCTATGATGAGCATATTGATTTCTCTACTAATACTGAACATGCTTTTGTTGGTGTTGATGGTAGTTCAGGTGGTAGCAGTGATAACTTGTGTTTTCTGATGGAGGATCTGAAGGGCATTCCAGATGATGATTTGGAAGAGATGGATATTTTGAGCCAAATGGCAATGATCAATATCAGATCTCAAAAGTTCTATAAAAGAACTGGTAGGAAATTCCCTGGACTCTCTGGCAAAACCAAAGTTGGTTTCGACAAGAGCAAGTTGAGGTGTCACAAGTGCCATAGGCTTGGACACTTTTCTAGAGAGTGTAGATCATCTGGATCTAACTCTTCAGCACCCTTTGTGACCTTCCCAAGCAATAGCTCACAGAACAAAGGGCAACATTCCACCAGTTCTGGTCATTCATCACAAGCTCAGTCATCACCTGCATATTTTGTCCCTCAAGGTCATATGTCATATCCTTACCCCTGCTTCTACATGCCACAGACCAGTCAAGTTCAAGCACCCATTGCTCAACAACCACATGCTCTTCTTGAGCCTCAATCATCCCAATCTCATCAACAATCTCAACCTCAACAACACAGCTTCTTCACCCCGGGAGTTGTTGACTGGTGCAGTTTACCAGATGATATGTCTGGTCATGAACAACTGTTTCCTGGTGCTGGTCAACATGGTGGTGACAATCCTTTTAGGAACCTTGCTCTCATGGCCCTGGAGTCTGCTGATGACTCATCCTCTAATGCCTCCACATCACAGGTATCACAGGTATCTTTAGAAGCCAAAGCCTAGTTATGTTCAGAATCATGCATAGCCATATTTGCATCTATTAGAGAAGCAAATGTAGCTTTAATTAACAAAAACCTTGAGCTAGAGCAAACAATTTCCAAAAGAAAAGCTGAATTTAAGTCTGTGCTTAATGATAAGAATGATGAGATTTACAAACTTAAATACCAAATCACTGATGATAATGCTAGGGAAGAGGTACTTCTAGAGAAGTACAGAGACCTCAAGGAAACACTTGCAGCTACCCAGGTAGAGTGTGATCGCTGGGTACAATCCTGCAAGGGTTTTGAAATGCTTCTTAGCAACCAATCTACTTCCCATGTGAAGTTTGGCATTGGTTATAATCACACTGCTCCTCCCACAGATTTTACTTCCAGAGCAAAAGTAGAGTCTGAAGGTGAAAGCAATAACCAATCCTTTTCATCATGTGATCTACTCTCTGATAGACCACCATCAGAAGATGAAGTCAGCATTCATGATTCTGAGAACCAATCAGCTGATATTGATGGTTCAAATGCTGACACTCACATGATCAAAAAGTGGATCACTTCAGTTGTTATCTCACAAAGTACTGAAAGTACTGAAGAGCAAGTTATAACACCTGAAGCACAAACCCAGACTACTGCAAGTACTGAAGAGAAGAAAACTGCAAGTAGTAAGGGTGGGAAAACTACAGAAGAAGATATCAGGAAAGCATGTACTACAAGGAAGAAAACTGCAAGTACTGATAGAAAACTGCTGAAGAACAAGTCTTCAGTAGTTTCATCTTCTTCAGCTGATGACCAACTTAAGATGAAGAAAAGGCCATGTGAAATATGTGGCTTATTCAATCATCTTACTGGTGATTGTTTGTATAAAAAGGGTTCCAAACTCAAACAAAATGAGAACATTAAAAAAAATGAACAAAATGAAAACTGAGTTTGAGACCAAGTTTGTACTAGCAACTTCAAAACCTGTAACCCCAAAGTCCAAAAAGAAATCCAACAAGGAAGGGGTTAATCAGGCAACAGCTGAGGTTGCTCAAAGGAAGATGGTTCAACACAGGAAGTCATCAAACTCAAGTACTAATGTATCTGATGAGCTGAAGGCTTTATCACAAAATCAGACACAACTTGTTATTATGGTTCAACATATATTGGGGAGAGTTAACCAATTAGATGCTCCTGTGCTGAAACCACAGAAAAGGAAATCCAAGCCAAAGGAATCCTCTTCTACACCGACTCCCTCACCTCAAGCTGTTACTCATAACAAACAAGTTAGTGTAACATCTGTTGATGAGAACAGACCCAAAACCAAAAAGGTTTGGGTCTTAAAAACTAACTGATTTGTTGTGATGAATGCAGGGTTCTTCAACATGCCAAAGAAGCATCTGGTATGTAGACAGTGGAGGATCCATGCATATGATGTTGTGTTTGTTAGAACATAAAACATAGTTTAACCTCTTAAACTTTCTGAAAACGCAGCGGAAGTTTAGCAATATAACCTTGTTTATAAGCTGAAAAATATGTTCATTAGATGACCATATTAATGTATAAAACAAACCCAAAGAACAAAGGATCATTTATGTGAATTAGCAAGCTATGAACATATGTAAAACTACATAAAATCACAGCTTCATTGAGCTGTGAAAACTACCTTTCTACAGCAGCAAAACTCGACAGAAAATGATGTTGGATGATGTTGAAAATCGACCAAGACTTCAAGATTAGAAGCCCTCAATCTTGTATACCCAAAGCTCTTTGCAAGAACACCTTCTTGCTACGAAGAAGACACCAAAACAAGCCCAGAAAACCCTTGTTCACTGCTGCTGCTCGTAACCTTTGGAGCTGCTGGAATTCGATATTGTTAAGGTGTTTATGATGAACTTATGGATGAATCTTCAAGCTAGAATACCTCAAGAAGGTGATACCCCAAGCCACCAACGAACACCTTTGAATGCTAGGTTTCTTGACGCCAATTTTCAGCAACAAAACCCCTTTTGTTGGCTGAAAATTCAGCCTTCTTTGCTGCTCCAAAATTCGATTTAGAGAGAGTGTGATGCTGAAACTTTCAGCTGTATTCTCTTTCTCAAAACCGAATTATGGAGAGGGAGGTGGATACTTTCTTTTGTTGGTTGAATGCAAGTGACATAGTGGAGTTTTTGTTGGATGAAGAGAGCATCTTGTATTCTTACAAGACAAAGAATGTGGAAGCATGCAAGAGTGAAGACAAAACAAAAGTGGGAACATGCATGCATGTGGCCTACGGCCAATATCCATTCAAAATGGATTACACATTTATTTTTTTGTTTTGCATTACTTACACAATATATCTCTTGTTTTATAAAGTTGAAACAAAATTTGTTTTAACTTTATAAGCTTAGCATTCTTTTATTTGTTATCATTTAGCAAAACTAAATAATGAAACACATAATACTTCATGAACAATTATCCACATAATGATGTTCATTTACAAAAGCAATGATTTAGAAAACCCATTTTACTAAATTGGTGTCATTATTTATTTGTATGATCTTATCAACCAATAAATATTTATTGGTGTTTGTTTAGCTTGTTATTGGGTACGACCCGACTTGGATCATATCACACTAGCCACATCAATTTAATATGTATCTTCGGTAAATCGATTCCTACAATCTCCCACTTGCACAAGATTCATAGAAGATTGATGCAAGCAGCAAATGACGCCTAGCAATGGTTTGCTACCCCTAATGTATATGACTAAGTGCCATTCAATAACATCATCCCTTTCAAGTACCATACTTGAATATGATTTAGGTGAATCAATCATCTATCCTTTTGTTGCAGATCTCATGTTAAATCCAAGGACACAAAATGATCATTCCTTGTTGATTTAACTTAATCAGGCCTTAGACATCTAACTCTCAATGAATAAGAGGAACAAATTCTATCTTGACTACATACGTTTCTCACAAACACCTCGTGTTATACATGAACATACCCTTATGTACTGTCCACTATTTCAGGACAGTGAAGAATTAGCTCAAGGTATAATACTTGGTGAATATCAAAACCCAATATGTATCTCAGGTCGGAGGATACCAAATGATATTGGCCTTTACTCAAATTTACTTATGATCAATCGATAAGATTCCATGTAGTAAAATTTGAGATGCGGGTTAGTCCAATATTTGTATCCCACAAATATCTATGAACCTTGGTAGCAACCTATTGCTCTATATTCATCCTTATGAATATCAACCAATCCAAGTTCATAATAATCTTACCCTCACACTTGTTCCCACAAGTATGAACGACTACGGACATTTAGAGTAAATAATTTACTCATGGGTTAAACATGCTAAATTGGAACATTAATTGAAACATTATAACCAAATAATTTTACTCAAATAATAAAGAGTTCAACATATTCAAATACAAAATTTGATCAAGTCCAATCACTAGAATATCGAAGTCCTAAGGCACAAGTGTGACTTTCATGTTTTGACCTATCTAGGAGCTTCGTGAATGGATCCGCAATGTTTTGATCAAAGTGAACTTTGCGAATACATATCTTTCTCTTTTCAACTTCATCCCTTATGTAGTTGAATCTCCGCTCATTGTGCCTAATCTTTTGACGTGCACGGGGTTCCTTGATCTGAGCAATCACACCCTCGTTATCATAAAAGATTTCTAAGGGGTCTTGAATGGTAGAGACCACCCTTAGATTGGCGATAAACCTTTTATTCATGCAGCTTCCAAAGCTGCTAATGAGGCGGCTATGTATTCTGTTTTGTAGTGGACAATGTTACCCTATTAATAATGGAAACATACCCCGATTATGATCGAGGATCATCTCGATCAGTTTGGAAACTCGCATCCGTGTAACCCTTTACAACAAGTTCCTCTTCACCAGATCCATATATTAAGAACATATCCTTAGTGTTTCTAAGGTATTTCAAAATACTCTTAACAGCCATCCAGTGGCTATTACCTGGATTCTACTGATATCTTCATGTCATGCTTAACGCGCATGACACGCCCGGTCTTAGTGCATATCATCGCATATATGATGGATCCTATAGCAGATGCATATGGGATGTCCTTCATACAATCTTGCTCATCCTTTAAGCTTGGACATTGAGATTCACTCAATATTGTCCCTCTTTGAATAGGTACCATACCTTTCTTAGAGTTTTCCATCTTGAACCTTTTTCAAGATTTTATTAATATATGCACTTTGGTTTAGACCTATCAACCGCCTTGATCTATCCCTATAGATCTTTATTCCCAAAATATAGGCAGTTTCACTGAGATCTTTCATGGAAAAACAATTTCCAAGCCAGGTTTCAACACCTTCCATGGTTGGAATGTCCTTCCATATAGTACTATGTCATCGACATACAATACTAAGAATGTGATTACACTCCCACTAGCCTTTTTATACACACAAACCTTGTCAGCATTCTTGATGAAACCAAATTTCTTGATCTCTTCATCAAAACATTGATTCCAACTTCTTGATGCTTGTTTCAATCCATAGATTGATTTCTTTAACTTGCATACTTTATTAGGATGTTTTGGATCGACAAAACCTTCAGACTAAACCATATAGACATCTTCCTCAAGATATCCATTTAGGAAAGCGGTTTTGACATCCATTTACCAAATCTCATAATCATAATGAGCAGCTATGGCAAACAATATCCTTATAGACTTTAGCATCGCAACAGGTGAGAAGTTTTCATCATAATCATCCCCTTGAGTTTGAGTGAAACCTTTTGCTACAAGTCTTGCCTTGTAAGTATCCAAGTTTCCATGCATATTTGTTTTTCTTCTCGAAAACCCACTCGCATTCAACCGGTTTGGAGTTAAGTGGAGGGTCAACCAATTCCTAAACTTGGTTGTCATACATGGATTGCATCTCTACGTTCATGGCCTCTAGCCATTTGTCACAATCCGAAGTGGACATTGCATCATGGTATGTAGTTGGCTCATCGAAGTCAACCACATAGCATCCATCCATGAAAAATCCAATCATAACCGGCTCTTGATGCCATTATTGGGTTTGTTAGAACATAAAATCATAGTTTAACCTCTTAAACTTTCTGAAATGCTGCGGAAGTTTAGCATTATAACCTTGTTCATAAGCTGATGATGTTGGATGATGTTGAAAATCGACCAAGACTTCAAGATTAGAAGCCCTCAATCTTGTATACCCAAAGCTCTTTGCAAGAACACCTTCTTGCTACGAAGAAGACACCAAAACAAGCCCAGAAAACCCTCTTTTCACTGCTGCTGCTCGTAACCTTTGGAGCTGCTGGAATTCGATATTGTTAAGGTGTTTATGATGAACTTATGGCTGAATCTTCAAGCTAGAAGACCTCAAGAAGGTGATACCCCAAGCCACCAACGAACACCTTTGAATGCTAGGTTTCTTTACACCAATTTTCAGCAACAAAACCCCTTTTGTTGGCTGAAAATTCAGCCTTCTTTGCTGCTCCAAAAATCGATTAAGAGAGAGTGTGATGCTGAAACTTTCAGCTGTATTCTCCTTCTCAAAACCAAATTATGGAGAGAGAGGTGGATACTTTCTTTTGTTGGTTGAATGCAAGAGACATAGTGGAGTTTTTGTTAGATGAAGAGAGCATCTTGTATTCTTACAAGACAAAGAATGTGGAAGCATGCAAGAATGATGACAAAACAAAAGTGGGAACATGCATGCATGTGGCCTACGGCCAATATCCATTCAAAATGGATTACACATTTATTTTTTTGTTTTGCATTACTTACACAATATATCTCTTGTTTTATAAAGTTGAAACAAAATTTGTTTTAACTTTATAAACTTAGCATTCTTTTATTTGTTATCATTTAGCAAAACTAAATAATGAAAAAAATAACACTTCATGAACAATTATCCACATAATGATGTTCATTTACAAAAGCAATGATTTAGAAAACACATTTTACTAAATTGGTGTCATTATTTATTTGTATGATCTTATCAACGAATAAATATTTATTGGTGTTTGTTTAGCTTGTTATTGGGTATGACCCGACTTGGATCATATCACACTAGCCACATCAATTTAATATGTATCTTGGGCAGATCGAATCATACATATGACAGGGAGCAGCTCTTTTCTTCATGACTACTCTAAAGGAAAGAAGGGGTTTGTCTCTTTTGGCAATGATGCTAAGGGTTACATCATCGGCAGAGGTTTTGTTTCCAATGGGAAAATAAGGTTTGATGATGTTAACCATGTGGAGATTCTCAAGTACAACCTCTTGAGTGTCAGTCAAATGTGTGATAAAGGCCATGTTGCTCTTTTCACCAGTCAGAACTGCAGGATTCTGCCATCCAAAGTTCTGTGTTTGATTGACAAGGTGTTGGATGATCATACTCTCCTGAAAGCCAACAGGACATGAAGAGTATATGCCTTAGATCATTTCAAGAAAATAGATCTAAAAAGGCCATCCTTGCCTATTCTCCAAGGCTTCTCCTTAAGAATCTACTCTATGGCATAGAAGGCTAGGTCATGTGAATCTCAAAAACATGAACCAGCTGATACACCATGGTTTAGTAAGAAAGTTGCATATGAAGGAGTTCAAATGTGAAGACAACTGCACTGCTTGTTTAAAGGGAAAGCAACACAAAGTTTCATTCCCTCCAATAGAAGAGCCAAAGTCCCCTACCTGCTTGCAATTACTACATATCGATCTTTTTGGTCCTGTTAAAGTGATGAGCATGGCAAAGAAGAAATACTGTCTGGTAATTGTGGATGATTATTCCAGATTTGTATGGACTTTCTTCTTGTATTCCAAAGATGAAGCTGCAAAAGCTATTATGAACTTTGTGTTATATGTGGAGAAGCAGTATTCCCTTCCAGTCAAGTGTGTGAGGAGTGATAATGGCATAGAATTTAGAAATCACACACTTGATGACTTCTTCCTGTCAAAGGGAATCAAGAGGCAGTTTAGCATTCCAAGAACTCTAGAACAAAATGGAGTGGTGGAGAGAAAGAATAGGACCCGTATTGAAGCTGCAAGGTCAATGTTGGCTGATTCAGGTTTGCACTGACCTTTTAGGCTGAAGCTGTCAACACAGCTTGCTATGTGCATAATAGAGTTTTAGTGAATCAAAGGTTGATGAAGACTCCTTATGAAGTTCTACATCATTTGGCCCCTCTGATCTCATTCTTTAAAGCATTTGGGTGTCCACTTTACATTCTCAACACATGCAATCCACTCCAGAAGTTTGAATCAAAGGTGGATGCAGGGTATTTTGTTGGTTATTCATCAACTTGCAAGGCATATAGAGTTTTCAACTGTAGAACAAAGATAGTTGAAGAGACTTTGCATGTGAAGTTTAATGAATCTCCAAAGGACAATATTCCACAAAACCCTATGGAGTTATTTGATTTGGACATACTACAATATGTTCGTTATCAGGCTCCAGCTGTTGCTCCTATCAACAGTTCTCACCAGGTGGTACTGATGATGATGTAGCTGGTACTCACCTTTTCAGGTTTAGTAACCAACTGCCTGAGTCATCTAAACCTGATGCTCCTGTAGCTTCAGCAGCTCCATCCACAACAAATGCTGATGAGATTTCTGCATCCTTAACTTCATTTGAGTTGCCATTACCAACCTAGTTTCAAGAATCTTCATCAATATCTGTTGCTGCTGAAGGTCCTACAAACACTTACACAGATCTCATTGTTTATCAAGAACTTAAGGATCATCCAATGTCTCAAATCATTGGTGATATCAATGCTGGATTCTCAACCAGAAGTCAGTTGTCTAATTTCTACTTCTATGCTCTCTTCATCAGTCAGCAAGAGCCAAAGAACTACCATGTTGCACTAAGAGACAATGGATGGGTTGAAGCAATGCAGCTTGAGCTTCTTCAGTTCAAAAAGCAGCAAGTGTGGGAGCTTGTTCCTTTACCCCAAGGTAAGTGTGCAATAGGCACTAAAAGGGTGTTTAGGAATAAAATAGATGAAAAGGGCCATATTGTTAAGAACAAGGCCAGGCTGGTTGTACATGGGTTTGCATAAGAAGAAGGTATTGATTATGATGAAACCTTTGCCCCTGTAGCCAGACTGGAGGCAATTAGATTGTTTTTAGCTTATGCTACTTTTCATAATCTTAAAGTTTTTCAAATGGATGTCAAAAGTGCATTTTATATGGTAAAATAAAAGAAGAGGTTTATGTGTGTCAACCACCAGGCTTTAAGGATAATAAACATCCAGATTGGGTGTATAAGCTTGATAAGGCTCTATATGGGTTGAAACAAGCTCCTAGAACCTGGTATGAGACATTGTCTAACTTTCTTCTTCAAAATAATTTCACTAGAGGCTCCATAGATAAAACTTTATTCATTAAGAATGTAGGGCAGCATAAGCTACTTGTTCAAATTTATGTTGATGATATTATATTTGCATCCTCTGATCGACAGTTGTGTGATGAATTTACAAAGCTAATGAAGCAAAAGTTTGAAATGAGTGTCATGGGAGAATTACAGTTCTTTCTAGGTTTGCAAATCAAACAAAGGACTGATGGAATCTTCATTCATCAGTCTAAATATACAAATGATCTTTTAAATAAGTTTGATTTACAAAAATGTAAGTCCTGTTCTACTCCCATGAGCAGCACCACATAACTGGATGTTGATCAGAAAGGTAAAGTGGTTGATGAAACCCTTTATAGATGTATGATTGGGTCCTTGATGTACCTTAAAGCTTCTAGACCAGACATTATGTTTGCAACATGTGTCTGTGCTAGATTTCAGACTGCACCTAAAGAATCCAATTTGATTGTAGTCAAAAGGATCTTTAGATCAAGGTACTCAATCACTAGGACTTTGGTATTCTATTGGGCATTCTTGCAAATTAGTTGCTTTCCCTGATAGTGACTATGCAGGATGCAAAGTGACCAGAAAATCAACTTCTGGAGGATGCCAATTACAAGGCAATTGTTTAGTTTCTTGGCAGAGTAAGAAACAAACATCAATTGCTACATCCACTGCTGAAGCAGAGTACATTGCTGCTGCAAGCTGTACATCCTAGGTACTCCAGCTTCAGAATCAACTATTGGATTATGGCATTACAGAGACTAAGACTCCATTACTAATGCATAGTGCTTTAGCTCTTTGTATTGTTAAAAATCCAGTCCAGCATTCTAGGACCAAACATATTAAGATCAGACATCATTTTATAAGGGACTGTTATGAAAAAGGTCTGATTGATCCAAAGTTTGTGCCTAGTGCTAATGAGCTTGCAGATATATTTACTAAGCCTTTAGACAGTGCCACTTTTCAAAATCTGGTGCTAAGGCTTGGTATGTTGCAGCTGGAATAAATTAACTAATACTAGTGCTGATCAGACAAGTACTGATGAGCATTTGTATACAAAAGTCAAAAATTAGTACTGATAACTTATTTGTCTTCAGTATTTTTCATATCTACTGATATGTTCAAACTACTGAAGGCAAACATACTTCAAAGTACTGAAGTGCATTATTTGTTGAAAACAGCTAGAGTAGTTATAACTACTGATATGGTTATAACTACTGATGCCTAGTTTTCACAAATAAGTATTGAAGAACAAATTTTGTCCACAAGTACTGATGAGTAATTTTACACATAAGTGCTGAAGACAATATTTGCTCACAAGCTCTGAAGAATATTTTATTTTATCAGACAAGAGCTGAAGAATAAATATTCACAAGACCTGCAGGCTAATGAAACATCTGAAAGTCAGACAAAGTATGATGAGTAAATGCTGAGGTCAGAATGAAACAACTGAATTGACGACAACAGCTGATTAGTAAATTTACTCTTCAGCTGATTTCAACATCTGCTGTTTCATTTACAAACAACTGAAGGACAAAACCATGTCTTCAGTAGTTTTACAACTACTGATGACTAACACCAAGTCCTCAGTTGTTCACAACAACTGAAGGACAACACCATGTCTTCAGCAGTTTTACAACTATTGATAACAAACACCAAGTCTTCAAGTTGTTTACAACATCTGAAAGCAAAACCATGTCTTCAGTAGTTTACAACTACTGATGACTAAAACCAAGCTTTCAGTCGTTTACAACCTCTGAAGGTTAAAACCATGTCATCAGTAGTTTCAAATAACTGATGACTAACACCAAAACCTTCAGTCATTTCATTTCAGCTGTTTTATAACCATTATAAATACCCAACCCTAACTACATAGTTTTTCATTCTTTCATAACCTAACATTCAAAAGCTCTGAAACCTCTTTCCTAACATTAATGGCGACCATGCAGCTCAAACCCAGACACAACTGTGTTGCCTATCTTACCAAATCACCATTCTGGACCATGTTCGACAAGGCCATAGATCTCATGGTCGACTCCCCATACCAAACGGCCTTTCTCCTAAATCCAACCATATATGTCGACTCTCTTCATCAGTTCTGGACGGACGTCACCCTCACTGGAGAGAATGACGCCGAGGTCTCTCTCCAGTCGTTTGTCAACAACCATAAGGTGGTCATCACTCCGGCAATCCATCGCCAAACCCTGAAACTGGATGATGCCGCCTTCCCCACCGGATATCCAAAGGGCACCACTAATCTATCATTTGCCCACCATGGATATCAGGGTGACCTCAGTGCTTCCACCATTCTCAAGAAGCATTTCCATGATGCGGAACGTCTTATCTTCCACATGGTGAATGTCTGCCTGGCCCTAAAAACCTCTTCATAGGACCAAATGTCCTCCAGGTGGCAGCAGGTATTATTCTCTATCCTTGAACAACAACCTTTAAATTTTTCTAAAATCATATTTTTAGAACTCAAGGATATGGCCTTAAACCCTATTGCTAACCGATGGATATTATATCCACGGTTCATAATGGCCATCATAGAGGATCAGCTGAAAGCTGAGGGACTTGTTGGTCTCGGGGTCCCTGCCATGGCTATATTGCCTGAGGTATACTCTAGGCACAACTTTGACCAGACACTCAAAAAGGCTGCCAAGCTGCGAAAACCCACGCATCTGGAACCCACAGCCTCCACCTCCAAATCCAAAGTCCCTACCAAACTCAAACAAAGGAAACCCAAAAAGGCTACTCAGGGAGACGAGTCCCCTGAGGATGCCCCTGCAACACAAAGGCAGGATATATCTACTGGAATTAATCCCCAAGTAGATACAAGGACTCCACCAACCTCAACCGCTCAGGCATCCTCTCAACAGGAGCCTGAAGCAACCACATCAGGGGCACCCACACATCTGGAACCTTTCTCACTTGAAAAGGTTGCCATTGAAATGCACCAATCTCCCTAGGTGTATACTGCTTCAACCCCATCTCCCAATGCAACCGCCCCTCAAAGCCTAACACTTATTATTGCAAAAATGCTGACTCAGCTCAACACTCCACCCTCTCCCCAGGAACCTATAACAACTGGGCAAACCACAACCAATGGGCGGGAGGAACAAAGTGTTATTGAGAGCCCACAGCATAGGATTATCATGTTCAATCTCCCAGTATGGCAAAGGAGATTAGAACATCTGGTGAGGTTGCCACTTCTCCTGCTTCAGCACATCAACAGGATGAAGCTGGTAACATCTCTAAGTCCTCACCAGAGGCGACTGCTGATGAAGGATTTAATCCTGAGGCAGGAAGTCACCAGTACCAAGAACAAGGGGCACATTTGATCACTGAGGCACACTCCGCACATGTACATCCTGATTCAATCAGGAGGTCAGGTGATTCAGCTACAGCTGATGATGACATGGGCTTCTTTTATGATGTTCTAGCCCAGAACACAATTCTTAATGAGGAGGTAAGTAGACTCAAAGAGCTACTTGCCAAATTCTCCAAGAATCAAGTCCATCTGCCACCATAATAACCCAACAGATGGCACCTTCATCTGAAGGTCTCACAAACACAGAGCCACTCCTAAAATCTCGACCACCACCCTCTGCTTCTGGCACTATTTCTCAGGGACAAAACCCCCATGAGCAAATAGCTACTATCTTTCAAAACTCCATGCCTCTCATCACACCCATTATCACAGACATTGTGATTAAAACCCTTGATGAGAGGCTTTCGTCAACTATTCAGCCAATGGTGGATGCTGCTGTAGCTAAGAAGCTTTCTGACAGTCAAACCCCTACAACCAATGCAACCAAAAAGGGGGAGACTCAGTCAGTGAAAGCAATCAAGAGGAAAAGGATTGAGGAGGAGAAAGAGAAAGAAGTTAAGAAGGAGGTACAAACTGAGATGGAGTTGGTAGTGGAGACTGAAAAGGAGAAGGAGAGGGAGAAGGAAACTGATATGGAGAAAGTGACTGAAAGTTCAAAAGACTTTCATGTCACATACAAGAAAAAAAAGAGTGGAGAGAAGGAGAAGGAGAAAGAGCTAGCAGTCCTTGTCAAGGAGGCTGATGCTGAACACAGCAGGTCAATGGATAATATCATTGATCAGCTATGCAGGCAAGGCTTTGACACTGCAGAGCTAGATTCAGAGATAAGGAAGTTGGAAGTTCAAGAGATAGAAAACCGATGGTCTTGCTATAGCCAAGAAGAGAAGGAGAGACTTGAGGCTATGGCAAGATTCACTTCGAAGTGTCTAGGGAGGTCAGTCCTGGAGATAAAATCATGGACCAGGGACATCATCTTGGTGATAACCACCAAGATTTATTCATTTGAGGCATTCACAAAAGGGCTGATCATAGAAGCCCTAAAGGAAGCCGATGCTAGGAACAGGACTGCTCTAGCCAAGCAAACCAAAGCCTCACTCACATCTATCCTGCTAGAACAGCCTGCCAAAATTCCCACACCAAAACAACCACTACCACAATCCACAAAACCAACTCCCTCACCCATAAAACCAATAGCCGATGATGCACCCTTGAAGAGCAAGAGGAGTGTGTTAAGGCTAGAAGAAGAAGATGACGATGATGATGAGGAAGAAGACAGGCTGCCAATCTCAGTTGTCATTTAGTTGCCTACGACCAAAAGTCTCCCTCTGACAATTACTCCTAAGCTCCAAAGACAAACAGTTAAAGTGAAGCTAGAAGAAGAAGAGCATCATAAACTACATGATGAGGAGTTGTTGAAAAGGGTAGACAAAGCATATACAGCCTCCTCATCAATCATAAGCATGAGGAAACAAGCTCAGAGGCTATACACTCTCAAGCATACATTCCAATATCAGAAAGATAGAGTGAGGGTTTGGCCTGATCGCAGGGTGTCTCACAGGATCCAAAAGAGAGACATTCTTCAGAGATACAATAGGCAAGTGAAAAGGATTATAGATGCAGTGATCACACTTGCTATTGTAGTATCACCCTGGGAAATCCTTGAAGATTTCAAGAGGGCCTATAGATCCAATATGCCCCTACAAAAGATGCTGGAGAATAGAATGGTGAAAAAGGGGCTGGTGTATAAGAGGCTTAATGAAATCAGGATGGATGAGCTCCAACTGTTGAGGGTAATCACCCGGATGAGTATGCTGACAGAGAGATCACAACAGTGGAGCTCAAAAATGGAAAACAGGTCAAATACCTGTCTAAGTTCTATAGGCCAGAAGGATTCTTTGAGGGTGAGGCTGAAGAGCTAACCATGGAGGAACAGATTGTATTTCTGGAAGCCTACACCAGATAATCATATAGGCTCATAGTTGGGAAGTAGATCTCATGGATGGGGTAACAGCTCTGTGTCCAGTTCCCCAAGACAGAGTTCCCATCCATCCTTTGCCAATCAGATTCCTGAGACTTCTTCCTATGCCTGTCCTGACAAGGGTCACTTCTGAGCTGATCTAGAAGACAAAAGACCAATCTTTCTGCCTTAATAAGAGGGACACTTCAATATGCTTAAAGGTTTTCACTGCATTGGTTCAGGGGGAGTTTGTTGGACCAAAAGAACCAATAAGCCAGATCAGAAAAACCTTTAAGTCCCACAATACATCACAACAACAGCTGAAGGCATCATCAGCTGTTTGACAAAGACTGAAGACTTCAACAGCTGAAGTCTAAAGTGCTGAAGATCAATAGCTGAAGACTAAAGTGCTGAAGACTTCAACAGCTGAAGATTAAAGTACTGAAGATCAATAGCTGAAGACTAAAGTACTGAACACCATCAGCTGAAGTACAAAGACTAAATACAAAAATTGAAGACATCAGCTGATACATCAACTGAAGTTCAAGTCTGAAGTCCAAGTACTGAAGCCTTCAGACTTTGTTACAATAACTGAAGAAGTATTCTTCAGTTGTTGTGATGGTTTCCTTTTCAGTCTTTTCTTTTCAGTAGTTTCTTTTGTATTTCAGTACTTGTAAAACGACTGAAGAGCATGTTCTTCAGTCGTTGTAGTTTCAGTAGTTTTCTATCAGTAGTTGTAGTGAGTTAACACTTGTCTTTTTGTAAGAAGATGTCAGTTGTTTGACATCTTTAGTAGTTGTGTTAACTCTTCAGTAGTTTAGTCTACTTTCAGTAGTTTGTTAAATAATAGTTAGATGTCACTGTCAAGTGACATCAGCTGACGTCATCTTTCCCTATAAAAGGAAAGATGACCTAATTGTAATGTGTAGAAGCATATATTGAATGAAATACATCTTTTGTGCAGAAACTCTCTCTTATTCTATAATCGTACTGTTACATTGTTATATCTCTTGTGTTCTTGTTTGAATTTGTCTAATTCGTGTACTCATTTCGCTGCAAATCTAATCTAATTGATCAAACTAGATGCTGAGATCCTTTATATCATCACCATCTGCCAGTTAAGATCCATCTCTTCTATATTGTCAGGATCCGTCTCCAACAAATCCTGTAAAATTAAATCAACTTGAGTTAAATAACTGCCTTGGTATGCTAGAAATCTTGCCATGAAGGTTGTAAAGGCAGATTTGGACTCTTCATCCTGTAAAAGGATGTTTATAACATCTTTCACTTTGCTAGGATTAGCGGAGCTAGAAGATAGAGTCTCATTTTTAGATTTAGTCATTTGAGGTTTTGGAGGAGATTGTGGTTGTGGTTGAGTTAAGTAGACAGGTGTACTAATGAAGAATCCTACTCCCACAAACAAATCACCCTCATCTTCAGGAGTTAATTCATCCTTGGCAAGAAGATCAAGATCTATGGGAAACTTTTCAGTATGCTTTAACAAAGTCACAGTTTGTTTCCAAGATGATGGAAGTGCATTCAGAAGTCTATCATTTAGGTCTTAAGATCATTCTTAATCCTTAAAGTTGGCATTTCTGTTGTAAGTTGCACATATCTATTCATCATCTGATTTATGGTTTCTCCTGAGATATGCTCAAACAGTTCAAGTTGCCTTTTTAATTTCTGTCTTTTAAGATCTTGAATTTATTTTCCTCTTTCACAGATAACTTTCAAGGCTTTGTACATGGTGTACCTAGTTTGGTAGTTCTCAAGCCTTGATAGTACTTCCAAAGGTAACCCTTTACACATGAGAGAATACGCTTTAATATCATTTTTCACCTTCTTCAGATCATCCCCGTGTAAATTGTCTTCTGGATAAGGTTCTTGTGAATCTTTTGTGTACACAAAACCTCTATCAGGACCATCAGAGGTGACAGGAATGTAAGGTGCTTTCTTATTGATTTCCATAGATCAGTATCAATAGAATTCAAATGGTGTTTCAGCCTGAGTGACAAGTTCTTGAAGTCAGCTCTATTCTTCAAATTTGGTACTCTATTCTCAGAATCTTCAGCTTAACCATGTTTAAGTTTTGAATTAAAGAAAATATACCATTTTTGTTATTTTAGATTTAAAATGAAATAACAAAATGAAAACATTTTTAGATTTTAGATTTTGAAAAATTCTCGAAGTGTTGAAAAAAAAGTCTGATTCTGACGCGTCTGAATAGTATTGAAGCACCCACTTTGACTTTGAAACGTCTAAGGGAATGCCTACTGAAACTCCCAAACTAGAAATCGCCTCAACAGTTCTAAAACGCCCAAATAGTGGTGAAGCGCCTGAACAGTTCCAAAGCGTCTAAACAGTTCCAAAACGCCTGGGACTTCGTTTCCGAAAAACATCCAAATAGTGCTAAAACGATCACAAAAAGTGTTAAAACGCCCACTCGGAAACTCCTACAGTGCTAAAGCGTCTAAACAGTGTTCATGCACCTAAACACTTAATACTATTTAGGTGATTTCAACACACAAAACGCCTAATTCATCCTCTTCGTAACAATCTAATCTTAAGAAACTTTTCAAAATTTGCTTAATTGATCTCAAACTCTTCAATCAAGTGTAGAATGTAGCGATTATCAATCCTTTAACATAATTTTCCTTCAATTAAGAACAAAAACTCAGAATTTTACTGATATTTGCGTTCGAACAACGAACAATAGTTTGCACTCAAATTTGATGAAAAATCAGATCTGAAGGTGTCAAATCATCTAATTATGATTCAATTCATGTTTCAAATGATGAAACACAACTAAAATCAACAATTAATTGAACAATTGCTATCAAAACATAGATTCAAGTGATTCACCCGTGCTCAAAAGTCGTTTCAAGCTCCAAATCACTAAATTTAGAAGGCTATGATACCATTTGATAGGTTCAAATGGATCGATTCTGTGTTTGTAATCAAGAAATTAACAATTATATGAATAAAGTAATCAACAGATGCAAAAATGCATAGCAGTTTCTATTGATAGTTGCAAAGGATTACCATGTACAATTGAGAGAGTTCAAATGTCTACGTCTCACTGCACAAGATACATATAATCCAATTTATACTAATCAAAGAAACAAAAGGAACTTAAATTTACACATAAGTCCCTATACTATTGCAAAAACTAAAATACAAAGACAATTAAAGACAACATGATAATCTTGAAGAAGTACTAACAAAGACCAAACACTTGGACGCATTATACAAGTGTTACAAGTCAACAAGTCAATTTCGAATCCCAAGAGATCCGGTGTTTCCTTAAAAGAATCATATTGGCTATAAATATGAGTCCTAGGTTTCACATCAAAAAGAGGAGAACATGAGAGCAATAGGACGGCAAAATACAAAACAACACATCGATTCACACAATCAAACATCACAAACCCTATCAGCCTTCACATCAATGCATCATCAACATCAACATGTTCGAAGCATTCATTGTTTATAACATTCATTGTTTATTCATCTATAATCATTAATCACTTTTAATGAAATACTTTTGAATCCAACCTTGTTTGTTTAATTATTATGTTGATATCATTGTATTCGTCATAATCAATATTTATTGTGCTTGATATTTATTTATTAATAAAAGAAAACAATTAAACAACGGTTAATGATCATTCCTCAATCGTTAACTCGATTCCATTCCAACACTTATAATTCCTGATTGCGATCCTTGGATTCAAAATCTAAAACCACTGGATTCATTGCCTCATCTCAACAACACAAGAAGTCATCATCCCATCCATGTACTTCCACACCTACTAACATGCTTGATGATAAAAAATCCAAAGAACAAAAGACTACTTACAATGTCTTTGTTGAAAGCTTTAAGGCATACCTGGGAGGAAGACTCACTTCAGCTCATTTGATACAAGAAGATATAGAAGAAATGGATCCAGACGATGTTGAAGAAGTGGATTTACAATGGCAAATGGCCATGATTGCTTTGAGAGTAAATAATTTTTTTTGAAAAGGAAAGAAGCTAAGCTTGAATGAAAACACAAAGCTTGCATATGACAAATACAAGGTGAAGTGTTTCAACTGTGGTATGACTGGCCACTTCTTAAGGGAATGCAATGCACCCATAGAAGCAATGACAACTACCAGAGAAATTCACACAGTCAACCATCATCTAAATCAACTTCAAATACTCAATCAAGTCATCAAAATTAATTTCAGCATCAAAATCATAATCAAAAATCTAATCAAAGTCAGCACCAACTGACTCAACAAGCCCATGTAAACAGCTAATCAACCTCAAATGCACTTGTCATCAGACAAGATGGAGTCTGTGATTGGAGCCTGTATGTAGCGGAAGTCAAAACTCAATTTGAAAATCATGCCATCTGAGGAGGGCAAAACTCAATTTCAAAATCATTCTACTCCCATGCCATCTGAGGTAAAATCAAATCTCTGTAGTGAAAAATACATTAATGAATTATAGGGATACAGAGAACATAATCACTAACTAGATGCTAAGATCAAAGAAGAAAACGTAAAATCTAAAATGTTAAGACATGAAATAAAAAGCTTTGAAATCAAAATAAAGTCATTACTTTTAGATATTGAAAAATTGCATAGTGAAAAGTATACACTTGTTGTTGGGAATGAGAGGTTAGTAGAATTGCTAACTAAAATCAAAGCTGAGAAATCAGCTACTGATGTGAAACTTGAAAAGTTTCAATTCTCTTGTACCAAGCTACAAGAGTTAGTTGATTCAAGAAAGAGCCTAAGGACATGACTAGGATAGGTTATAATTCTTGTCCTCCACCATACAATGATAATTACAGTGTTACGCCTGAGCCACTCACTTTGTCTAAATCAAATAAATCTAAAGTTACTGAAACAAAAACAACAGTTTCACAGATAACCAATCCTTAAAATAATCCAAATGTTTACATTGAAACAAATTAGGATAAAATTAGATTAGGTCATCCAATCAAGATCAAAGAGTGCGTACACAAACATGTAAGTGTCAAGAAACAAAAGAGTCCAGTCAAGGCCGTTGTTCCTTTTGTGAAATTCATTATCGAAAGACTTAAACTTATTGAGAATGCTAATGTGCCTTTGAAATCCACTACTGAAAGCATATCTGATGGTAAGATTAAATCCCCTAAAAATTCAAGCAAATCAGAAAAGGTTTCAATGAAAACTAAACGCAAAGCATTAGCGTCTCAATAATTTAGAATGGAATGACCTAATATTCAAAAACCAAATATGAGAATTGAACTGTGCTCACCATAGAAGTCAAAACAAGGAATAGGTTTTGACATTTTCAACAAAAAGGATGTTGATCAATTTAATTCAGAGGTGAGAAAGACTCAAAAGAAGCAAAGACATCCTTTAAACAAACAACATAATAGAATTATGAAACAATCTACTGCTGTTCATATTGGGTCTGAAAAGGATAGTCTATATTATCAACACAGTCAAAGTCAACAAAAGTCAACGTTACGATCAAAGTCAACGTCACGGTCAAAGTCATCAGGAAAGTCAAACAGACGCGTTTGAGATGAAGAACCGAGACGAGACGTTGAAGGTATATTTGACTTGGAGTTTTGTTGTTAATAAATATATTTTGTGTCAACAAAATATATTTAATATTGTTTTAGTCATTTTTATGTTTTATTTGTAATTTCTCTAATTAGTTTATGTTTAGGGGCTTAATGTGTCATTAGTGAATATCATATTCACTATAAATAGATAAGTTGTAATTAGGGTTTGTAGAGCTTGTATGAGCTAGGATTGGGGTTCCCACTTTGTAAACATCGTATGCAATCCAAATAGATCAAATAAGGGTTTTATTTATTGTTCTTGGTGTTCATCTTTATTCATCTTATTTATTGTGTTTGATCCAAAATCTTCATCAAATTCATGATTCAAGTGTTGCTTGGGACTAACAAATAGGTATCAGAGCCATTTGAATCAGTTTTTGTAAATAATAGTTGCTGATTTTGAAGAAATTATTGAGAAATTTAGAGAGAGAAAATGAGGTTTTAGAGAGAGAAAGTAGATCTGAGTTTTTATTCTTCATCATTTTGATCAGATCTACAATAAGTTACGTAAGATTTGTTATAGTTTACATCAAATTCAGCTTCAACAACAATATTTGCACAAGAATCAACAAGAAAAATTCAAATCTAAGGAATTTCTCTCACACACAGTGTGTGTGTTCTTGGTGTTCTTCAGATCTTCAAATCTTCATTCAGAGAAGTTAGCCAGCGAATTTGCACCATTTTGAACGAAATTTCACATTTCCGAGCGAACTTACGCATTCCGGCAAAGTTACCGGCGAACTTACTATTCCGGCGTACTTGACGGCGAACATACCAGCGAACTTACCGGTGAATCTATTAATTCTAAGGGAATTTACCTGTAAACCAAGAGAAATTACACAACAACATCAAGCAACAACATATCAATGGTCTGCTAATATTTTAGATTTAAATTTTTTTGAAAAAACAGATCTGAAAAAAGCAACCAACATCACCACCACAGATCTAACGCCTACAACCACCAAACATCACCATCATCCACCCCAGATCTAGGTTCCGGCTACTCCGATAGTCACCACCATAATAATCATCATACCCGCTGCCACTGACCACCGCACCACCACCGGTCCGTCCCCAAAAGGTCTGTCATTTAACGTCGATTTCGTTAACTTCTCTTTGAACGTTCATTCCTCATTTTTATAAACTATTCGTGTGAATATTATACTTGCTTTATCATCTGTTACTTTGTGTTCTCATCGTCAGCGTTTCTATCTTTGAAACCTTTACAATTGCCCTTATCATTATCATTAGATATACCATCTTTATATATATTTATTGTCATTAATAAAACCCTTATTAAGCTACAAATATCATTAATTACCATTTTATCATGAATATAACTAGCCGATCTAAGTCGTTTTCAACCGAAGCAAAATTTGGGAACTCGGGGGCTAAGTGCAGGGACCAAATAGCGCTGGGTATAAATACCCACATTCCAGCCCTAGCCATCACATTTCATCTTCTTCTTCATCTGCCTCTTCTTCCATTTTCTTCCGCCTCGTTGGACCAAACCGCCCCGTTTTCTTCGTGTTTTCACCGACAAGACCTCGGCTACAGCTGAGACTACTCCTTTCTTGCAGGTAGACGACCTTGGTCGTCCCTTTTCTTGCTTGTTTACTTCTGCGTTTTTAGGGTTTCGGGTGCTCGAAGCCTACCCGAGCACATGAGGTCGCGTGGGTGCGTGTGTTGCCTTTCTGCGTGTTATTCTTGTTTGTACATGTTTGAAATGTGTTTCTGGAAGTCCTTGAGGTGCAAAACTTGTGCACGGAGTAGTCGAAGGCTGCTCTGCACATCTGCAGTCGCGATTCTGCTGTTCACGTGACTGGGTCTGCCGTGCGACTGAGCCATGCAACTGGGTGAGTCGTGCGACTGAGTCATGCAATTGGGTGTGTGTCGTGCGATTGAGTCATGCGACTGGGTGAGTCATGAGACTGAGTCATGCGACTGTGCGTGTGTCGTGCGATTGAGTCATGCGAATGAGTGTATTCATTCAATTGAGTCTATGCGAATGAACGAGTGCGATTCTGCGTGTATCGCACGACTGGATGCTGAGTCGTATGAATGAAGGTTTAACCGTACGAATGAAGCTGATTCGTGCAAATGAAGGTTGATTTGTACGTATGGAGGTTGAGTCGTGCGATTGACTGTTGTGTGGTACGACTGAAGGCCCAATTGCACGAATGGAGGTCCATTCGTACGAATGTAGCTGATTCGTACGAATGAAGGTCGATTTGTGGAGATGAGTGGTTCAGCCGTGGGTCTGGTCCAGTCGTGTGACTGGAGGTGTTGTGTGTGAGTTTCTTCTTGTGTGTGGTGTGTGTTTGTCATGTGATGTTAAGGTGACATCGACATGAGTACCGTTGCTAATGACAATCTTCAAAATTGACACTATTAAACCTATTAACGTTATTCCAATCAAATCACCATAACATTTTACAATTATCAACAATCTATTTGCATCGCTAATAATGACTAAGTAATTCTCTAATAACAATGACGTTTTTACACAAATATCATCTGCAATGGCAACGATTTCAAGTACTTGGATCTACATAAGATCTAATACTTATGTCTGTTTGTGTGTGTTACACGCGACCGAACCAATACAACCCGAACCGATCAAACGATACTCTATGCTTTATACATATCATTAACGCTTAACAATAACTGTCAATAGGTGTTTGACCGTTTACTACATACAACATTTGGAAACTTTGATCACTCATACTTACCACTTAACAAGTGAGTTTCGTGGCCCCTTTTTATGCTTATACAATATTTCAATCATTTACAAACATGGGAGAAAAGTATGCTCACCCACTTTCTTATGCTGTACAATTTACATACAATTTTACATACTTGGAATCAACATGATACTGTGTTATGAATACTTATCTGATACATACATGAGTCTCTGTGTGGTTCTTTCCTTACAACTATTTAATTCCGGTGTGAAATCGATGGATAGGTATTGGTAATACTACTAGGTTGACACCCCCACCCATGCATGTGGGTATACTAGTTACTACCAACGGTGGCCAGGAACGTGCCCTTGGGTGAATATATTCTGACAAGTTGCTGTGTGTACGTCATTAGGTTTGGTTGTAAAGCTCATGGTTATGTGATTTTGCTTACTTATAACTATATGCACGGTATTTCACAACAATTACTATACAGCATCAATTACTATTTACTATTTAAACCTGCGAGCTCACCAACAATTTTGTTGACCATTTTGAGCATATCTTTTCAGGTGACAATGCTAATTAAAGATCTAGGTGTGCTGCCTTAGTGGAGACCCTAGGATGCATTTTTGAGACTAAACATACTTGACAAACATTCATTTTCAACCATTGTTATAGTCTATTAAACAAACTTCATACTTTTGACACTTATTCCTGGGTTGTGGGAATTACATTACAATGATATTATTTTGGTTATACGAATCATTTACAAGTTATTCTTATGGCTATGTTGTCGTGAATATTGACTAAACAAAACACAAGTCTCCATTTGTGTCGGGTGTCGTCATGACACGCTTTATCATTAATTATATACATTGCACCTCTATTGTTAACAATGTGTTATGACGATCCCGTCTCGTTACATCCCCGTGCTTCCGATCTCAGCGGGGGTGTGACAGACTGGTATCAGAGCCATTGGTTATAGAGAATTAGGCAATTCACTTGACCTAGACTATAACCTATGAACCTTCATGTAGAATGCATGCTAGGATTGACTTGCATCTGATATTACATGTATGTTCATATATACTTGTTCCGTATCTCTATACATATTCTATATCTATATGTCTTGTTATCTGATCATCCTGAGGAAGGCACTATTACTCTTATTCTTTCCTCACGAGATGCCTTCTACTAGAATCCTTCATTCCTATGCGCACCACATTATTCTATTAGGTTGGGATACCTAACCTGAAGGGATTTACACATTTCACGTGAAGCGTTGATCCCGGATATTGAGTCCGACCCTGAGACAGTTATATCTAAGGTCCCGAAAGAAGAAGGGATAGGCAACTTTTATTAGACTAATTGAGTTTATGTGCTTGGATTCTATTTGTTATGACGGACTACTATTGGGATACTCTTGAACATGGACATGAAAACTTACACGATCTGTGCATAATGAATGGTGTCGATACTTTGATGTTAGCTTGGGTAGGTGAGGCTAAGGGTGACCATGCAAGGCAAACTACCATTATGGGTGCACACGTAATTGCAATTTGCAGTGCATCTAAAGCCTGGCTAATCTTACCATGAGGTAACGATCATAGTTAGTACAAGATATCTATTCTATACCTTAGGACACTAGAATCATAATTCTAGTAAGACTTTGTTAGCGATGATAAAACATTCATGATCTTTACTATCACTTAAGTCCTATCCTACTTAGCGCCTTCATGGGACTTCAATTGTAATATTGATTTTATTCCCCATGAAACATTTCTCCGCTTAGCATTTCAGTAACTATGGAACTGAATAAATGCTTAGAATGAATGTGTACTTCAAAGAATTGTAGAAAAGTGATGATACTCTCTACACATACATTACGTTGTACATTGAGATGATGTTAAGGAAAATCGAATGTCATGTAACCGGTTTAGGCATCGTTCTCGGTATATCGTGGATATGGTGGGAACGCTTCGGGGGACCCTATATATAAGCATCAACGATATACCAAGAATGTGCTTGAACTGGGCTACTTGATGATCCTGATTGACTGGAGCATGAAATGTTGGAACTTGATGAGTGGAATTAAATGTGTATCTTAAAGTGACTAAAGTTTACATGTTACTCCTTTTATGATTAGAAGATGACGCCTTGAAGAGTCACCCGCAGTACAAATCATAAAGGTGAGACCCCACAGGGCAGAGGTAGGGGTAGGCCACCAAGAACAGGTGGTGGTCCTGCCGGCAACATTCAGGGAACTGAAAACCCTGATATAGCTGCTATGATTGCTCAGCAGCTAGCCGCACTAATTCCAATGATAGTGACTCAAGTGAGCGACACTCTTCTGAATCATAATCTCCACAGGGATAATGATACTCATAATGAGTATAACCAAGGAACAGGGGAAGATACTGCAAATGGTGGAACAACTGGTAATGAAACTAGGGTTGTTAATACTAGGCGGGGATGTTCTTACAAAGAATTTGTGGCCTGCAAACCGAAGGAATTTGATGGGAAAGGTGGAGCGATAGCTCTAACAAGGTGGCTTGAGAAAATGGTGGCCGTCATTGACATCAGCGAGTGCCTAGACAAACAAAAGATTAAGTATGCCATGTGTTCACTACAGGGCAAAGCACTAACTTGGTGGAACACACAGATTCAAGCAAGGGGAAGAGAATCAGCAATGCAGATGACTTAGGATGAGTTTAAAGCATTGATTACTGAAGAGTACTGCCCACTCAATGAGATGCAGAAGTTGGAGCAGGAATTCTTGAACCATGCTATGGTAGGAGCTGGGCACGCAGCTTACACTGATCGTTTTCATGAGTTGGCAAGACTAGTTCCACATCTGGTGACTCCAGAATCCAAGAGGATCGAGAGGTACATCTGGGGACTTGTGCCTTAAATCTGGGCTATGGTGACAGCAGCAGCCCCTCCTACTATTCAGAGTGCAATTCTGAAAGCTGGTACGTTAACAGATGAGATGGTGAGAACAATGGTCTTACCAAGAGGGGCAGAGAAAAGAAAAGATGTCAGGGAAACGAGCAGGTTGATTACTGGGAAGTTCGAGAAAAGGGTCAACAACCAGAAATTTCGTGGTGTGACACAAGGCAAGAGGGAATATGTAGGGCCGCACCAAATGTGATAGGTGTAACTTTATCATCCCCCAGCGATGTAGTGTCGGGTATGTGTGAACTGTAGACGCCCGGGGCACCTAGCGAAAGATTGTAGAGTTGCGCCGAATCTGGTTGCACCCGTTAACGCGGTTAACCCCATAGGGAATGATAGGGTCTGTTATGAGTGTGGAAACCTGGGTCACTACCGGAACATGTGCCCCAGACTAAATCGGGCGTAGGGTCAACAAGGAAACAACCAACCACCAGTGATGGCCATAGCGGGTAATCAAGGCCAGGGGAACCAAGGAAATACTGCCAGAGGATGTGCGTTCGGCATCGGAGCAGATGATGCCCGTTAGGACCCGAATGTCGTTATGGGTACGTATTTGCTCAATCACCACTTTGCATCTATATTGTTTGATACTGGAGCAGACAATAGTTTTATATCTTCTGATTTTGCTCACATGCTTGACTTGAACCCTAGTAAGCTAGAAACTACCTACTCGGTAGAAATGGCCAACGGTAGAGTTGTACAGGCCGGTGAGATTATTAGAAAGTGCTCCATGATATTGGAAAACCATGCATTCTACATAGACTTAATACCTTTTGAGCTGGGAAGTTTCGATGTGATTATGGGAATGGATTGGTTGTCGAAACACGGAGCTGAGATTGTTTGTCGAGAGAAAGTAGTGCGAATCCCCATGCTAGAAGGGGAGGTACTCAAGATTCAAGGAGAACGACCGGGAAGAACCCTAAAGCTTATTTCATGCATGAAGACACGTCGATGTTTACGAAAGCAGTGTTACGCGTTTTTGGTCCATGTAGTGGAAAAGAAAGAAGAGAACAACAAGTTGGTTGATATTCCTGTAGTATGAGAGTATCCGGATGTATTCCCTGATGACTTGTCGGGTTTACCTCCTCCACGCCAAGTGGAATTTCGTATAGAGTTGGTTCCTTGAGCTACGCCGGTAGCAAAAGAACCATATCGGTTGGCACCATCAGAAATGCAAGAGTTATCTAGCCAATTAAAAGAACTACTGGAGAAGGGTTTTATTCGGCCGAGTCACTCACCATGGGGAGCACCGGTATTATTCGTCAAAAAGAAAGACGGGTCGTTCCGTAAGTGCATCGATTATCGCGAGATGAACAAATTGACTGTGAAGAATCGATATCCTCTTCCTAGAATTGATGATTTGTTCGATCAAATGCAAGGATCCTCATATTTCTCCAAGATCGACCTTCGTTCGGGATACCATCAACTAAGGGTTTTCGAGGATGACATACCGAAAACAGCATTTAGGACTCGTTATGGGCACTATGAGTTCTTAGTCATGCCGTTCGGACTGACTAATGCACCGGCTGTGTTCATGGATCTGATAAATCGAATGTGCAAACCTTACTTGGATAAGTTCGTGATCGTATTCGTAGACGATATACTTATCTACTCCCGATCAAAAGAGGACCATGAGGAACACGTTCAGGCCATACTGAGTCTATTACAAGAAGAGAATCTTTTTGCTAAGTTCTCGAAGTGCGAGTTTTGGCTACGAGAAGTGAAATTTTTGGGACACGTGGTGAACGAAGATGGGATCCATGTAGATCCCAGAAAGATTGAGGCGGTGAAGAAATGTGATCACCCCAGACACCTTCAAAGATACGACAATTCTTAGGATTAGCCGGATACTATCATCGCTTCATTGTGAATTTTTCAAATATCGCTCAACCATTAACACTGCTGACTCGGAAGGACAAGAAGTTTGATTGGGGGCATACACAAGAGTGAGCGTTCCAAGCACTGAAAGAAAAGTTGTGTAATGCATCGATATTGTCCCTCCCAAACGAAAATGATGATTTTATGGTGTACTGTGATGCTTCACATCAAGGATTGGGTTGTGTGCTAATGCAGAAGGATAAGGTGATTGCCTACGCCTCATGACAACTTAAGGTGCATGAAAAGAACTATACAACTCATGACCTGGAGTTGGGCGTAGTGGTATTTGCACTTAAGATATGGAGGCATTACCTATATGGAACCAAGTGTATCATCTACACCGATCATAAGAGCCTTCCACATATCTTGGGTCAGAAAGAACTCAATATGCGTCAGCGATATTGGGTGGAGTTACATAGTAACTACGATTGTGAGATCCGGTACCATCCGGGGAAGGCGAACGTGGTGGCTGATGCTTTAAGCCGCAAAGAACGCGTGAAACCACTACGTGCTCGAGCATTGGGATTGACTATTCAAACGAATCTGAAGGCTCAGATCCAAATTGCACAAAGTGAGGCATTAAAAGAAGGAAACCTTGTAGGAGAATAATTCCAAGGGTTGAATAAACAGATGATTTGCAAGGATGATGGTATACAGTACTTCATGGATCATATATGGGTACCCAAAAAGGGAGATGTTCATACCCTAATCATGGATGAAGCACACAAGACACGATATTCTGTTCATCCTGGGGCAGACAAGATGTATCATGATCTTAAAGATCTATACTGGTGGCAAGGCATGAAGAAATACATTGCTATGAATGTAAGTCGATGCTTGACATGCTCAAAAGTTAAGGCTGAACACCAGAAACCATCAGGATTATTACAACAACCTGAAATTCCTGAGTGGAAATGGGAGAATATAGCCATGGATTTCATTACCAAACTCCCTAGAACAAGTAGCGGGCATGACTCGATATGGGTTATCGTGGACCGTATGACAAAGTCAGGTCATTTCTTACCAATCCAAGAGGATACAAGATGGATAAGTTGGCAAGATTGTACATAAAGGAGGTCGTGACAAGGCACGGAGTGCCGATGTCGATCATATCCGACCGTGACAGCCGATTTACTTCACGATTTTGGCAGACACTAAAGAAAGCGATGGGCACTCGATTAGATGTGAGTACTGCCTATCACCAGCAAACAGACGGCCAAAGTGAACGAACGATACAAACACTGGAAGACATGCTCAGGGCTTGTGTAATTGATTTTGGTGGTAGCTGGGACACTCATCTACCGTTGATTGAGTTCTCTTACAACAACAGCTACCATACGAGCATTGGATGCGCCCTATTCGAAGCATTGTACGGGAGGAAATGTAAATCCCCAGTTTGTTGGGTAGAGATTGGTGAAAGCCAGTTGACGGGCCAAGAGATTATTCAGGAAACAACAGACAAGATTTTCCAGATCAAGGACAGATTAAAAGGAGCCAGAGATCGCTAAAAGAGCTACGCCGACAACCGTCGGAAACCTCTGGATTTCAATGTGGGAGATCACGTTCTACTCAAAGTCTCCCTGGAAAGGGATTGTACGATTTGGAAAGAAAGGGAAGTTAGCCCCAAGATACATAGGACCATTCGAGATTACAGAAAGAATCGGTCCGGTGGCTAACCGATTAAGGTTGCCACACGAACTTAGCGGGGTACATGATACTTTTCACGTGTCGAACCTCAAAAAGTGTTTGGCCGACGAGTCTCTTCATGTACCAATTGAGGAAATCAAGAATGATGAGAAGCTTCATTTTATCAAAGAACCTATAGAGGTCATGGACCGAAAGGTCAAACAATTAAGACGCAGCAAGATATCGATTGTCCGTGTGAGATGGAACTCCAAACGAGGACCAGACTTCATGTGGGAAAGCGAAGACCTGATGAAACGCAAGTATCCACACCTATTCGTGGATGATACTCTAGGACCTAACTCCAGCTGAATTTCAGGATGAAATTCTCTCAGCTGGAGGATACTGTGACACCCGTCACCGAAAGGTCCGTCATTTAACGTGGATTCTGTTAACTTCTCTTTGAACGTTCATTCCTCATTTTTATAAACTATTTGTGTGAATATTATACTTGCTTTATCATCTGTTACTTTGTGTTCTCATCATCAGCGTTTCTATCATTGAAACCTTTACAATTGCCCTTATCGTTATCATTAGATATACCATCTTTATATATATTTATTGTCATTAATAAAACCCTTATTAAGCTACAAATATCATTAATTACCTTTTTATCATGAATATAACTATCCGATCTAAGTCGTTTTCAACCGAAGCAAAATTTGGGAACTCGGGGGCTAAGTGCAGGGACCAAATGCGACATTTTGACAACCTAGGGCTGGGTATAAATACCCACATTCCAGCCCTAGCCATCACATTTCATCTTCATCTTCATCTTCTTCTTCCATTTTCTTCCTCCTCTTTGCACCAAACCGCCTCGTTTTCTTCATGTTTTCTCCAGCAAGGCCTTGGCTACAGCTGAGACTACTCCTTTCTTGCAGGTAGACGGCCATGGTCATCCCTTTTCTTGCTTGTTTACTTATTCATTTTTAGGGTTTCGGATGCTCAGAGCCAGCTCGAGCACATGAGGTCGCGTGGGTGCGTTTGTTGCCTTTCTGCGTGTTCTTCTTATTTGTACATGTTTGAAATGTGTTTTTGTAAGTCCTTGAGGAGCAAAACCCGTGCATGGAGCAGCTGAAGGCTACTCTGCACTTCTACAGTCGCGATTCTACTGTTCACGTGACTAGGTCTGCCGTGCGCCTGAGCCGTGCGACTGGGTGAGTCGTGCGACTGAGTCATGCGACTGAGTCATCCGACTGGGTGTGTGTCGTGCGATTGAGTCATGCGACTGGGTGAGTCGTGCTACTGAGTCATGCGACTATGTGTATGTCGTGCGATTGAGTCTTGCGAATGAGTGTATTCATGCAATTGAGTCTATGCGGATGAATGTGTGCGATTGTGCGTGTATCGCATGACTGGATGCTGAGTCGTACGAATGAAGGTTCAGTCGTACGAATGAAGCTGATTCGTGCGAATGAAGGTTGATTCTTACGTATGGAGGTTGAGTCGGGAGATTGAGTGTTGTGTGGTACGACTGAAGGCCTAATTGCACGAATGGAAGTCCATTCATACGAATGTAGCTGATTCGTACGAATGAAGGTTGATTTGTGCAAATGAGTGGTTCAGCCGTGCGTCTGGTCCAGTCATGCGACTAGAGTTGTTGTGTGTGATTTTCTTCTTGTGTGCGGTGTATGTTTGTCGTGTGATGTTAAGGTGACATCGACATGAGTACCGTTGCTAATGACAATCTTCAAAATTGACACTATTAAACCTATTAATGTTATTCCAAATCAAATCAACATAATTGTAAAACTGTGAAATTCTCCCAGAAACAATCAAAACACGATCTCAATCATGTGAATACGGAATGTAGACATGATTGGAATGAAAGAAGAATCGAATTGATTTTGTATTGAACAAAAACAACCTATTACAGGTCTTGTGCGATAAAACACACAGTACAATAGTGAAATATGATCAAAAGCTTAATTACAAAACGAATAATAAACTATTTATACTAAACAAGCAGTTCTCGCGCGACAGGCTTGTCGCGCGGCTAATCCTTTCGCGTGGAAGTCCTTCTCGCGTGAGAGCTTCATTTCGCGTAAATCTGTCTTTCGCTTGACATCTTTAGTTTTCGGAGTCTGTTGTTTTGGCGAGCCTTATGTAGTCTTCTACAATCTCCCCCTAGGCTCGGTGAAACATCTTCATACAAAATCAACATTTGCTCTCTTGTAAGTACCAGAATAAGAGAACCATTTATTTCGAAGGATTCGATCTGTCATCCAGATATATTGGCAAGACAAGAAATAAACAGACTCATCAGCTGAATTGGGACAGTGTAGTAGCTTGATCAAGTCGTCTTTGCCAAATTTCATTAAGTTAGTTGGATCAATGATTCTAAATGATCTATCAGTACATCTGATCACAGCATGACCTGAATCCTTTTCACATCTCCAAGAAATTAATTGCTTTAAAGAATTTGGAGGAATGGGAGCATGAACAGGGACTTTCCTGATGAATTTTGGATGTTGATAGACTCTTATTTTCATCGGAGCTTTAGTATTTTCATTAATTCTTGTATAGTCATCAATCACCTTTGATTTAGCAGTTTTGAAGTCCTTGAAATTTGTTCTCATCTCCCTTCGTATCATAGATCTCATTAGTTCTGCTTCACTGTAATTGCTTTCATTAAAGAATGGAGCTTTGCCCATGGAATAAAGATCAGCAACACGTAGAGTATGGAAGTCTTGTGTGCTCTTCAGATAATCAATTTCTCCATTCTTTCTCTTTATGACGTACAACCTTTTCTCGCCATCATAACCCCAGCTAATAACATGAGACATTTCACCATACTTCTATTTTGGCTTTGATATAAACAGAAAATGAGCTTCAGTAGGTGGTGGTGGTGCTTTGAACATTAAACCTCCTCTAGTGTATAAAGCAATTTGTCCAGTAGAATCTTTCTGTGTTGATACAGTAGGAGTTGAACCACTCACAGTATCAGTTGGAATTTCACCTTTTTCAAGATTGATATCTTTGAATAAATCCTGTAAATTTTTACCAAATATATCTGTATACTCATTTTCATCATCCAAATCATCAAACAATTCAAACTCTTCTCTTACATCACTAGTTGAAGATTGTTGGAATGAATAAAGCTCTTTTTCGTACAAACTTTCAGTATCAGGGTCAAGTGGATCATATCCTTCTGGATCACTAGCACTTGGTCGAGTGACATTATCAGTGCTAGTATCACCAGTTGGATTATAAGATAATCCTCCAACATCTCCTCCATCATCATCATCATTTCCACCATTATTTCCATCATCATCTCCATCATTATTTCCACCATCATCTCCACCATCATCATCATCATTGTCCTCATTATCCTCTTCATCATTATCAGGATCTTCATCATCATCAGATTCACCATAATCAAGTAGATCCTCATCTTCTTCTTTGTTAATAACTGGAAAAGGCATTATGTGTTCAGGTTCAACAAAAGCTGTAGATGTATAAGCTTCGATGATAGGTACTTCAGATGAAATTGGTACATCTTCAGTAGTACTAACACTTGGCTGTTCTTCAGTAATTTGAGCTTCATTGACCTTTTCATTTTCTTGAGTATCTTCTGCAGGAGATGGGCTTGGAGAACGCCTGCTCGTCTCACCAACCACCGTAGTAGATCTGATAACTGGTGGTTGATGGAAATAAGTCTGAGAAATAAACTCTCTAAGCTCATTCAACTGTCTTTCCAATCTCGAAGTATAATCAAACACACTTTTCACTTGTTGTTCCAGAGAGACTATCCTTGTATCTTTTATTGCTGAGTCAAGATGAATCATGTTAATCAACTTTGTCTTTTCTTCATTTTCTTTTCTTAATTCAGCAATTAGTTTAACATTATTCTCGAAGCTTTCTTTTTCCAAGTTCTTCACTCTTTCTTCTAATGTTATAGAACGAGGAGCACTGGTGGATTCTTCTCTCCTTTGGAAATTTGGAGGAGTATTAAAAAACGTATCTACATCAAACTCCAGATTTTCTTGTCTTAGAGGAGTGGTGAAACCAGATTCAGCAATATTAGCTGATTCAGAAACAGGAACTGTTTCTGTCTCAGGAGCAGAAGTAGTCACATCAACAGGCTGCTCTTCTTCTGTTTTAGTAATAATCACATGTGTTCGTGGTTTCTTGGGAATACCACCTCATCCTCTTTTTCTGGCAGGGAAATCTTTCCTAGCCATTCGTTTGAGCCTAAGAGATGTACTAGGAGACTCCTCAGGGATGTAATCAGTATCCCTATCTTCAACATTGTGTCTTAAGGAAGTTGGAGTAGAAGGTGTTTGATCAGTTTGAATCACATAGGGAACATTCCCTATCTGGTCACTAGCAGTCTCTGAACTGGATGCAGAATGAACAATTCCTTCCATTCTTTCTTCATTCACAGGCTCATCCTCAAATAATCTGTCAATCTCTTCATCTGTATCACTTCTAGCAGCAGACTCAGATGTGCCAGTCTGTGCTTCATCAGTTTGAGCATCTCCTCCTAACTCATCAACATCTTCCTCTATCTCTGAAAATTTGCCAATTTTAGCAAAACTCTGTCCTGAGCATTTGTTTCCTCTTGCTCCAGTGAGATGAGTAAAAATCTCCTTCTTGATAGTCTGTACAACATATTTTGGAGATCTCTGAGTGACAAGCTCAGGATAGGCGTCGTTGATCACCAGCTGAATAAATCGGGGATACATGATAAACTTCCTTCCCAGATTAGCTGTGGCATTTTTCACCATCTCTTGGAAGATTACTCCCGAAATACTGAATGGAAGATCATCCACCAGTGATACTAATAAGGATCCGAAAACAGCACTCAAACTATCCATCCCAGCCTTCAGGTTACTTAAACAGTGAGTCACCACATGAAAAAGATACTTCCAATATGGTGGTAACCACTTCTTCTCCAGACTGGGATATCTGTACTCGTATCCCATTCGAGTCAGATAGTCAATTACTACATCATCATCCAATCTGGTTGGAGCACCCTCTTGGTCATCAAAAAGAAGTACTCTATTCAGTATAGATTGGGAAACTATCACTCTTTTATCCTTGACAGTAGCAGTGATAATTTGATTTCCAGCTTGGTCTTTTTCTAGAGCAGCAGTGCTCGAGAAAGAATCTAGCAACTCAGAATATATAGCTGGATCAGCAGATATGGCATAAACAATGCGAGAATTTTTCAGACCTTCTATCATAGATGTAAACAGTTCCTTTCCTTCAGGAACATCGTCTAAGTATGCTACACAGTTATGATTTTTATTAAAAATCATCTTTGCCATCTGCATTATCACAAACAATCATGATTAGAACACTTTGAAATAGCTTAATCATGCAAAAAAAAACATTTTTACACTTAGTGAATTCTAGCAATAAAAATCTCATTTGTGCGAATTGCTCTTGAAACTTAGAAATGCTTAGCAATTGAGTTTTATTACGCAAAGACTAAATGCATGAGATAAGTTCATTTGTAAAAGAATGATCATCAACACTTAGAAAACTTACAAATGAGTTTCTGTCAGCGAAAACGTACTTCATGCGAATACTCTATTTGTGCGAAAAGTATTTTTCGTGCGACAGTCAAAATTCAATCAAAAGTCAAACTTCATGCGAAATTGTGTTTTATGCGAGAACCTTCTCAAGCGAAAACACACTTTTCGCACCTGTTCATTAACCTCATGCGATTCGCGAGACCCAATGTCAAATTGAAGATCAAAATCACTATCTTAAACAAAACCAGTGTGTTCTAGCTGTCGTCTATATTCATGAAGGTCATTTAATCGTTCAATTTCAACTTTTAAGTCCATTTTTTTTAAGATTTTAGTTTCAAGTTGTTAAGTTCCCTTTACATTTAATCGCTATAGTAACCATAACAAACATGTTATACCTTTAAAACACACTATGATTATAATGTGAACGAAATGAGAATCAGAACAATCAAGCAAGAACAAAATAATCTCAGAATTTGATTTTCAGAGGGGAAGCGAAAAGGGTTTTCGGATGCGAAGCGAAATGAATTTTCAGACGAGATGTGAGCGAAAAGTGATTTCGTTTATGTCAATGTGATATTTAAACCCCAGGCACATCACGCGACAATTCCTTTCGCGAGACAAGATTTCGCGTGACAAATCCAATTCGCGCGAGATGAATGTTTTCAAATTTTTAACTTTAAAAAATTTCCTTATTTTTCAAACTTTTCAAACCTTTTTATTCTCAATTATTTATATCAACAGAATGTTTTATTTACCAAGTGACTAATTAATTTAATTAATCTTTAATTTCAAAATTTATCTGTTATTTATTTGTATTAAAAAGTGAAACAACACAGAAGTAGAATGAAAATTACTACACACAAAATTAACAAAATAATGAAAACAATTAAAGAATCAAAATCGGATTTGTTTGTTTTGTAAGAATTTTCATAATGAGATCATATAGTTCTTTATCAAGTTAAGACTCTGTCCGGCTTTATTTAAAATAACAGGTTAAGTTGATTGTCAATATCTTTTATCCTTTTAAACTTATACTTCAGGTTTTACTCAGAAACATAATGAGTGATATATATCATGTTTTGAGTTTATTTTATATAACTCAGTGGATCCCACAATCAGAACTTTTGTAAAATAATTATTATCCTTCAAGACACTGTTGAGATTTCAAGTCACCCCAGATTGACTTAAACCATGCATTGTTGATCAGTGATACCATTTATTTGTTCCTAAAATATAACTATTTGAGCATAACTAGCCTGAGAAATATCTCTAATCACAGAATATTAACAAGTTTAAGGACTTACTAACAGCCATCCGAACTTACGTCTGCCCTCTCAAGATATTTAGGACTTACAAGCATTCCGGACTTACATGCCCCATCTTTTGATTTTGCCTTCCATGGTCAGAAATTATTCTCAAAATAGAAAACATATACCATATAGTATGTATGTTTTTAGACATATCTTTTTGATTTGTTGTGCTTCTTGGCATCTTATATCCTATATGGCCTATTTGGCATTTTTTTGCTCAATTATATTCTTTTTGTCTTTTTTATTTCTTTTTGTCTTTTTGTCTTTTATCTTTTTTTTGTTTTTTTTGTTTTTTTTATTTTTTTGTTTTTGAAACGAATTGATTTTGTATTGAACAAAAACAACCTATTACAGGTCTTGTGCGATAAAACACACAGTACAATAGTGAAATATGATCAAAAGCTTAATTACAAACGAATAATAAACTATTTATACTAAACAAGCAGTTCTCGCGCGACAGGCTTGTCGCGCGACTAATCCTTTCGCGTGGAAGTCCTTCTCGCGTGAGAGCTTCATTTCACGTAAATCTGTCTTTCACTTGACATCTTTAGTTTTCAGAGTCGGTTGCTTCGCCGAGCCTTATGTAGTCTTCTACAATCTCCCCCTAGGCTCGGTGAAACATCTTCAGTCAAAATCAACATTTGCTCTCTTGTAAGTACCAGAATAAGCGTACCATTTATTTCAAAGGATTCGATCTGTCATCCAGACATATTGGCAAGACAAGAAATAAACAGACTCATCAGCTGAAATGGGACAGCGTAGTAGCTTGATCAAGTCGTCTTTGCCAAATTTCATTAAGTCAGCTGGATCAATGATTCTAAATGATCTGTCAGTACATCTGATCACAGCATGACCTGAATCCTTTTCACATCTCTAAGAAATTAATTGCTTTAAAGAATTTGGAGGAACACGAGCATGAACAGGGACTTTTCTAATGAATTTTGGATGTTGATAGACACTTATTTTCATCAGAGCTTTAGTATTTTCATCAATTCTTGTAGAGTCATCAATCACCTTTGATTTAGCAGTTTTGAAGTCCTTGAAATTTGTTCTTATCTCCCTTCATATCATAGATCTCATTAGTTATGCTTTGCTGTAATTGCTTTCATTAAAGAATGGAGCTTTGCCCATGGAATAAAGATCAGCAGCACGTAGAGTATGGAAGTCTTGTGTGCTGTTTAGATAATCAATTTCTCCATTCTTTCTCTTTATGACATACAACCTTTTCTCGCCATCATAACCCCAGCTAATAACATGAGACATTTCACCATACTTCTGTTTTGGCTTTGATATAAACAGAAAATGAGCTTCAGTAGGTGGTGGTGGTGCTTCGAACATTAAACCTCCTCTAGTGTATAAAGCAATTTGTCCAGTAGAATCTTTCTGTGTTGATACAGTAGGAGTTGAACCACTCACAGTCTCAGTTGGAATTTCACCTTCTTCAAGATTGATATCTTTGAATAAATCCTGTAAATTGTTACCAAATATATCTGTATACTCATTTTCATCATCCAAATCATCAAACAATTCAAACTCTTCTCCTACATCACCAGTTGAAGATTGTTGGAATGAATAAAGCTCTTTTTCGTACAAACTTTCAGTATCAGGGTCAAGTGGATAATATCACTAGCACTTGGTCGAGTGACATTATCAGTGCTAGTATCACCAGTTGGATTATAAGATAATCCTCCAACATCTCCTCCATCATCATCATCATTTCCACCATTATTTCCATCATCATCTCTATTATTATTTCCACCATCATCTCCACCATCATCATTATCATTGCCCTCATCATCCTCTTCATCATTATCAGGATCTTCATCATCATCAGATTCACCATAATCAAGTAGATCCTCATCTTCTTCTTCGTTAATAACTGGAAGAGACATTATGTGTTTAGGTTCAACAAAAGCTGTAGATGTATAAGCTTCGGTGATAGGTACTTCAGATGAAATTGGTAGATCTTCAGTAGTACTAACACTTGGCTGTTCTTCAGTAATTTGAGCTTCGTTGACCTTTTCACTTTCTTGAGTATCTTCTGCAGGAGATGGGCTTGGAGAATGCCTGCTCGTCTCACCAACCACCATAGTAGATCTGATAACTGGTGGTTAATGGAAATAAGTCTGAGAAATAAACTCTCTAAGCTCATTCAACTTCTTTCCAATCCCGAAGTATAATCAAACACACTTTTCACTTGTTGTTCCAGAGAGACTATCCTTGTATCTTTTATTGTTGAGTCAAGATGAATCATGTTAATCAACTTTGTCTTTTCTTCATTGTCTTTTCTTAATTCAGCAATCAGTTTAACATTCTCGAAGCTTTCTTTTTCCAAGTTCTTCGCCCTTTCTTCTAGTGTTATAGAACGAGGAGCACTGGTGGATTCTTCTCTCCCTTGGAAATCTGGAGGAGTATTCAAAAACGTATCTACATCAAACTCCAGATTTTCTTATCTTGGAGGAGTGGTGAAACCAGATTCAGCAATATTAGCTGATTCAGAAACAAGAACTGTTTCTGTCTCAGGAGCAGAAGTAGTCACATCAACCGGTTGCTCTTCTTCTGTTTCAGTAATAATCACATGTGTTCGTGGCTTCTTGGGAATACCACCTCGTCCTCTTTTCCTGGTAGGGAAATCTTTTCTAGCCATTCGTTTGCGCCTAAGAGATGTACTAGGAGACTCTTCAGGGATGTAATCAGTATCCCTATCTTCAACATTGTGTCTTAAGGAAGTTGGAGTAGAAGGTGTTTGATCAGTTTGAATCACATAGGGAACATTCCCTATCTGATCACTAGCAGTCTCTGAACTGGATGCAGAATGAACAATTCCTTCCATTCTTTCTTCATTCACAGGCTCATCCTCAAATAATCTGTCAATCTCTTCATCTATATCATTTCTAGCAGCAGACTCAGAAGTGCCAGTATGTGCTTCATCAGTTTGAGCATCTCCTCCTAACTCATTAACATCTTCCTCTATCTCTGAAAATTTGCCAATTTTAGCAAAACTCTCTCCTGAGCATTTGTTTCCCCTTGCTCCAGTGAGATGAGTAAAAATCTCCTTCTTGATAGTCTATACAACATATTTTGGAGATCTCTGAGTGGCAAGCTCAGGATAGGCGTCGTTGGTCACCAGCTGAATAAATCGGGGATACATGATAAACTTCCTTCCCAGATTAGCTGTGGCATTTTTCACCATCTCTTGGAAGATTACTCCTGAAATACGGAATGGAAGATCATCCACAAGTGATACTAATAAGGATCCGAAAACAGCACTCAAACTATCCATCCCAGCCTACAGGTTGCTTAAACAGTGAATCACCACATGAAAAGATACTTCCAATAAGGTGGTAACCACTTCTTCTCCAGACTGGGATATCTGTACTCGTATCCCATTCGAATCATACAGTCAATTACTACATCATCATCCAATCTGGTTGGAGCACCCTCTTGGTCATCAAAAAGAAGTACTCTGTTCAGTATAGATTGGGAAACTGTCACTCTCTTATCCTTGACAGTAGCAGTGATAATTTGATTTCCAGCTTGGTCTTTTTCTAGAGCAGCAGTGCTCCAGAAAGAATCTATCAACTCAGAATATATAGCTGGATGAGCAGATATGACATAAACTATGCGAGAATTTTTCAGACCTTCTATCATAGATGTAAACAGTTCCTTTCCTTCAGGAACATCGTCTAAGTATGCTACACAGTTATGATTTTTTTAAAAATCATCTGTGCCATCTGCATTATCACAAACAATCATGATTAGAACACTTTGAAATAACTTAATTATGCCAAGAAAAAAAACATTTTTACACTTAGTGAATTCTAGCAATAAAAATCTCATTTGCGCGAATTGCCCTTGAAACTTAGAAATGCTTAGCAATTGAGTTTTATTACGCAAAGACTAAATGTATGAGATAAGTTCATTTGTGAAAGAATGATCATCAACACTTAGAAAAATTACAAATGAGTTTCTGTCATGCGAAAACGTACTTCGTGCGAAAACTCTATTTGTGCGAAAAGTATTTTTCATGCGACAGTCAAAATTCAATCAAAAGTGAAACTTCATGCGAAATTGTGTTTTATGCGAGAACCTTCTCAAGCGAAAACACACTTTTCGCACCTGTTCATTAACCTCATGCGATTCGCACAGACCCAATGTCAAATTGAAGATCAAAACCAAGTGTGTTCTAGCTGTCGTCTATGTTCATGAAGGTCATTTAATCGTTCAATTTCAAATTTTAAGTCCATTTTTTTTTAAGATTTTAGTTTCAAGTTGTTAAGTTCCTTTTACATTTAATCGCTATAGTAACCATAACAAATATGTTATACCTTTAAAACACACTATGATTGTAATGTGAACGAAATGAGAATCAGAACAATCAAGCAAGAACAAAATAATCTCAGAATTTGATTTTCAGAGGGGAAGCGAAAAGGGTTTTCGGATGCGAAGCGAAATGAATTTTTGGACGAGATGTGTGCGAAAAGTGATTTCGTTTATGTCACTGTGATATTTATACCCCAGGCACATCACGCGACAATTCCTTTCGCGAGACAAGATTTCGCGTGACAAATCTAATTCGCGTGAGATGAAAGTTTTCAAATTTTTAACTTTAAAATTTTTTCTTAATTTTCAAAATTTTCAAACCTTTTTATTCTCGATTATTTATTTCAAAAGAATGTTTTATTTACCAAGTGACCAATTAATTTAATGAATCTTCAATTTTCAAAATTTATCTGTTATTTATTTGTATTAAAAAGTGAAACAACACAGAAGTAGAATGAAAATTACTACACACAAAATTAACAAATAATGAAAACAATTAAAGAATCAAGATCGGATTTGTTTGTTTTGTAAGAATTTTCATAATGAGATCATATAGTTCTTTGTCAAGTTAAGACTCTGTCCGGCTTTATTTAAAATAACTGGTTAAGTTGATTGTCAATATCTTTTGTCCTTTTAAACTTATACTTCAGGTTTTACTTAGAAACATAATGAGTGATATATCTCATGTTTTAAGTTTATTTTATATAAGTCAGTGGATCCCACAATCAGAACTTCTGTAAAATAATTATTATCCTTCAAGACACTGTTGAGATTTCAAGTCACCCCAAATTGACTTGAACCATGCATTGTTGATCAGTGATAACATTTATTTGTTCCTAAAATATAACTATTTGAGCACAACTAGCCTGAGAAATATCACTAATCACGGAATATTAACAAGTTTATGGACTTACTAACAGCCATCCAAACTTACGTCTGCCCTCTCAAGATGTTTAGGACTTACAAGCCATCTGGACTTACATGCCCCATCTTTTGATTTTACCTTCCATGGTCAGAAATTATTCTCAAAATAGAAAATATATACCATATAGTATGTATGTCTTTAGACATATCTTTTTGATTTGTTGTGCTTCTTGGCATCTTATATCCTATATGGCCTAATTGGCATCTTTTTGCTCAATTATTTTCTTTTTGTCTTTATCTCTATGATACCAAATGTAAAGTCCTTAAAAGCGATCGATCTCACTTCATTTGATGGTTGCACTTGATAACTAGCGAAGACGGGTGCGCGAATCGAATGAATCAACCGATAGAACAAGACATTAAGCACAATATCATCGTAATTCAAATGTATATATCACGTGTCGAATGATTACAATGAAAATCGATATAATATCGATCTCACCCAAAGGTGGAAAATCACAAAACTGTGATCTGCTCGACTTGAGCGAAAAATACAACTAAACACAAAATAACTTGTAGCTCTCGGTTGTAGAAATTAAATGGCACACACCTCAATGTGCACACATGCACACATATATACTAAAATAGAATTTCGCATGCTGCCAACAAAATCGTTTTCGCATTGCATGCCTTTGTCCACGTGGAGTCCACTTTCGCATGCATGTAATTCTTTTCTTCAATTTCGCGCGAGATATCTCACTGCAAGAAGGTTGTCGCATGCATGGCCCTTTCGCATTGCATGTGTTTCTAACCAAGATTTCGCTTGCATTATTCATTTTCGCATGCAACTACTTTCGCATGCATGCAATTAGTATACTTTTCGCATGCATGCATGCAACTTCTATTGCGCGACTTTGTTGCTCAGCTTGCATATTTTCGTGCAAAATGATGTCACGAGATCTGTAACGATATTGTAATCCATATTATTTGTCTCCTACAATCTCCCCCTTGGATTATGATATCGTTTTGTGAATAAAAACAACTTCAATCTTCAACAAAACCTTTTAAACTTAAGGTTCTCGCATAAGCGGATATCGAATTGGACGCAACTTGTAAGCTTCAAATCTTCATAAAATCATCCAACTCGATTTGAATTCTTGTGTGTTCTCGGTTTCGGATTGAACCTTGATGAAACCGGATAGACTTTCAACTTATTTAACGTCCTCGAACGGAAGATCGCGGAATAATGATCCGTTGTATCAAGAGCAACACCTTGCTCTGATAATAATTGCAAAACCGTGGAATTCTCCCAAAAACAATCAAAACACGATCTCAATCAAGTGAATGCTGAATGTAGACATGATTGGAATGAAAGAAGAATCGAATTGATTTTGTATTGAACAAAAACAACCTATTACAGGTCTTGTGCGATAAAACACATAGTACAATAGTGAAATATGATCAAAAACTTAATTACAAAATGAATAATAAACTATTTATACTAAACAAGCAGTTCTCGCGTGACAGGCTTGTCACGCGGCTAATCCTTTCGCGTGGAAGTCCTTCTCGCATGAGAGCTTCATTTCGCGTAAATCTGTCTTTCGCTTGACATCTTTAGTTTTTGGAGTCTGTTGTTTTGCAAAGCCTTATGGAGTCTTCTACAATAACATTTTACAATTATCAACAATCGATTTGCATCGCTAATAATTACTAAGTAATTCTCTAATAACAAGACATTTTACACAAATATCATCTTCAATGGCAACGATTTCTTGTACTTGGATCTACATAAGATCTAATACTTATGTCTATTTATGTGTGTTACACGTGACCGAACCAGTACAACCTAAACCGATCAAACGATACTGTATGCTTTATACATATCATTAACGCTTAACAATAACTGTCAATAGGTGTTTGACCGTTTACTACATACAACATTTGGAAACTTTGATCACTCATACTTACCACTTAACAAGTGAGTTTCGTGGCCCCTTTTTATGCTTATACATATTTCAATCATTTACAAACATGGGGGAAAAGTATGCTCACCCACTTTCTTATGCTGTACCATTTACATACAATTTTACATACATGGAATCAACGTGATACTGTGTTGTGAGTACTTATCTGATACATACATGAGTCGTTGTGTGTTTCTTTCTTTACAACCATTTAATTCCGGTGTGGAACCGACGGATAGGTATTGGTAGTACTACTGGGTTGACACCCCCACCCATGCATGTTGGTATACTAGGTAGTACCAACGGTGGCCAGGAACGGGCCCTTGGGTGAATATATTCTGACATGTTGCTGTGTGTACATCATTAGGTTTGGTTGTAAAGCTCATGGTTATGTGATTTTGCTTACTTATAACTGTATGCACAACAATTACTATACAGCATCAATTACTATTTACTATTTAAATCTACGAGCTCACCAACAATTTTGTTGACCATTTTGAGCATATCTTTTCAGGTGACAATGCTAATTGAAGATCTAGGTGTGCTGCCTTAGTGGAGACCCTAGGATGCATTTTTTAGACTTAACATACTTGACAAACATTCATTTTGAACCATTGTTGTAGTCTATTAAACAAACTTCATACTTTTGGTACTTGTTCCCGGATTGCGGGAATTATATTACAATGATATTATTTTGGTTTTGCGAATCATTTACAAGTTATGCTTATGGCTATGTTGTCGTGAATATTGACTAAACACAACACAAGCCTCCATTTGTGTTGGGTGTCATCATGACACGCTTTATCATTAATTATATACATTGCATCTCTGTTGTTAACAATGTATTATGACGATCCCGTCTCGTTACATCCCCGTGTTTCCGCTCTCAGCGGGGGTGTGACACTGCTTCACTATCCCACCTTGTCCTCCACCAACCACCACATTTGCAAGCGGATTCTCAGTCTTAACCGATGTAATTAACCCATTCGGTGCTAAAGTCGCATCGTTATGGACTGATCTTTTGTTAGTTTGCCTCCTTTTCTCTTTATCAGTCTCATCAGTCGTAATTTCAGCAAGCATGTCATCAAGATTACTATCACACGACACCACCGCAGGCTTGTTCTTATTAAAAATAGCAGAAGTAAACAAGTTTGGTAACCTTTGCTTACCCATCAAAGCAGCTGCAGCTTCAAACGAAGGCTTCTTAGGCACTCTATTTTCCGTTTTCGTCTTCCTTCGCACTGATCTCGCCGGAGGAGCTGAACAACACATCACCACTGTACCCACCGCCGCCTTCACGGCAACTGCCACCGCCACTCCACTGTAACCGTCACCGGAACCCTAGCTGAAGCAATCTTCTTTCCTCAATATCTCCATCATTTCTGTCTTTCAACGAAAACTGTGACCACCGTTAGATTCAAAGGGTCAAGTGTAGTGGGGGTAGGGGTAATTCCGGTCATTGCTCGCCGGAAATTTTTCCGGCCACCGGAAAGGCGGTCGTTCGTCGGAAAGAAGATCACTCGCCGGAACCCTAAGGGTTTCCCTTTGTCTCATCCGTCTCTCTCTCTATACATACTTAAGTGTGTATGTATTGTGTGGTAAAAAAAATGGATTAGGGTTTAAGTTGTGTTAGTGGGTTTTTTGTCTTTGGGCTGGGTTTTCTCACAAAATTAGGCTAAATTTGGATCAGTAAACTTAGGCTGAATTTTTTTTTTAAAAAAATTGTTGTGTGGACTCATTAAAAACAAAAAATAAGAAAGTTGGGCATATTAAAAATCAAAGAAAGAGTTCGTATTTTCTAATAAAATATATCAAAGAAAATTAACTAGTTGGGATTAATTGACCCCAGTTGCTAAGATCGTATAGAGTGACATTTTAAAAATAGTATATATTTTTCCCGGGTGAGAATTATTTTACAATTTTGGGGAAAAATATTTTTGGGGTGTTTAATTGTTCAAAATTTTTAACACATTAAACATAAAAAATATTAAAAGGTGGCTTTTGCATAACTGTTTAAATCCTTCGAATCTGATGATCTCACAATTGCACAATGTCGGTTTGATAATTTTGCAGCTTTAAAGAATGAAAGGATGTCCGATTTTATTGATTGTTTTCTGTTGGTGGCAAGCAATCTGAAGAAGTTTGATGCCCATTGGAAAATCATGAACAAGTTCTGAGATTGCTTGATTCCCTCCCATCAGAATGGAGCTCACACGGCAAGTTGATTAAATGAGATAGAGGGTTTCGGGATTACAAACTGATGTAGGTTATCAACAAACTGAAAGAAATTGAGTTGGATATCAAACGTCATGAGTACTATGAAGCGACATATCTAACTCCAAAGATCACTTCAAACTCCAAAGAGAAACCAAAAGGGAGATCAGATTCTGGCTCCAATTCTGAAGGTTTACCGAAACCGGGAATTTAAGAGGTACAAGAACAGCTTAAGCATACATCAATGAGTAAAGGTGGAGCTGAGTTGAATGATGAAGTTTATGATGCTGAGAAGGAAGAGGAATGGAAGCAAAATACAAGAGTTTGCAACTGCGAGAAAGCTCTTGCTGCTGAAAGAGTCATCCTGGATCTTCTATACGAGACAGTTTAGGATATGTGTTCTTCTGCTTGTAAAATTCGTTTATGTGGTGTGTATAAAGCTAATAGGTTACTTTTAGATAACCAAATGGAATTAACCTCCATAAACGCGGAACTTAAAAAGAATGAAGCCAAGTATTTCATAAAATTAAATGAAGCTTTAAAAGAAAATGATCATTTAAAATGAACTCTTCTTGAAAGAAATGTTGAAATTAATCCTTTAAATGAAAGAGTCACCTAGGCTGAATTTGAAACAAGAAAGCTTAAAACTAAGCTTGATAGATGGACCATATGCGGAATGAAACAGGAAGAGCTACTGTGTAAACAAAGGGGAGCCTGGATTAAAACGGGAGTGGGTTGTGGTTAAATCCATACTTCTATCCTCCTCCTAGCACCCATTGTTACTCTCATATGCCTCAACCTCACCCATCTAATGATTTGATTGAAGCTGCAGACACTAACAGTTTACATGCAGGTTTAAGGTGTGTTAATCACAAAGAGGTTAGAGATGAATAAGATTCTCCTGCAGGTTTGGGACTCATCAAGCAAGGATCTGATGTGCAAAATGATAATTCCACCTCTGATGCTCCAAAACCAGTATCAGCTGCTTCCCCTAACTTCTTTAACAAATTCAAAACATGTTACATCCCTTCGTTTGTTCCTATCAGGTTTGTCAAAGAAGGAACCGTTATGGGATCATCAGGCAATCAAAACTCAACAGGTAGTATCAATCAAGATCCATTGGAAGCAGACTTGTGTGTACAAGGCTGGACAAGCTCAGATGATGAATCAGAGATCAATAAGTCTCCTGAAGTTATCAAGTCTCAAATGCTTCAAAAGGTTGAATCAAGACCTATACGGATTTCATCTCCAACTGCTAAACAAAGCAGCAGTTCCTCCAAAACTCAGGAGAAGCACTTGCCATCTTCATCTACTATCGATCAAGCTTGTCACGAATCTACCTTAAAGTGTGCCAAGTCACCAGTCATACAAAAGGGTTCTAGGGAGAATGCTCAGATTTCATCTCCTCAAACATCACACTTCAAATCACAACCCAGTTTGAAATCCACATCGACAAAGCCTCAAAAGGTTCACTTTCCTGATATCCAAAAGAAGAAGTTTCAAGGTTGTCAACAAGGTATAACAACCTCAAAGGAGGATCCACCCTCTCCTGATGACCACGAGATTACAAAGAACCAAAATCCTTTCAAGGCTTGTTTTAGATGTGGAAAAAAAGGTCACATGCTAAAGAAGTGCCCTCAGGTTCAAAGGCAAGTTCTAGACGATAAAGACAACACGGGTTGCATCTCTATTTCAAGAGGTAAAAAGCACACATCTTTGAATGGTTGGATGATGAACAGTCTATCCAAACCTTTTCATGTGAAGCCGGTTTCACATGATTCAAAGATGAAAATGACCAAAGGTTCAAAACCAAATTCTTTTCCTTCTGGTCTTAAACAGAAAATGATTTCAAAATTTAATTCATTCGAATCTAAATTAACTGAACCAAAACAAATTTTGCAAATTAAAAAGAAGGATACAAATATCCCCGATATTTTAACACATTGTTTGTTGAAGCAGGTTACTTCTACCGTTGCAAAAGGAACACCCTGGACTACGATGGTCGGGGTTCCCCTTTCAAACTAATCTGTTTATGAGTGCAGAAACAATTCAGGAGGACTGTTAGTAATCTGGTATACTGACAGCGATTGTTCCTAATTCAAATTTGAGGCGGAACAAACGGGTTAAGGTCATGGTATTTATCCACAAAATGGATTTTTATCTGTACATTCATAGTACTCACTTCACAATCACTGCATATTTATTGATAATTCATTTCTTATCTTCATATTAGTGTAGTTTACAAGACCTTCTTTGGTAAATTTTTATTTTTGTACAATTTTAAAATATATATATGTATATATATATATATATATATAAAACAACAAAAAAATATAAAAAAATAATAATTAAAAAAAGAAAAATAATAAAAAATTAGGTTTGCAAAAATAAAAATTTAGGGGGAGAGTATTATAGTATTATAAAATTTAAATAAAAAATGAAAAAGAGAACCAGGAACTTAATTCAAGATGACTGAGAAATGATTGTATATCATCTTGAAATGTTTGTTCTTGCATGACTTGCATTTTGAAATGAGAAATGATAGTAACTGATGCTCTTATCTGATTCGCATCTTATTTTTAGTTGCAAATAAAAATAAAAAAAAACGGATTCGTTAATGATATGCTTGATAGACTCAATCTGAAGAATAAACTAGACGTCAACATAATGATTTAAATTAAAATATATGCTTAATGATGTCTGGATTTACGCAATCATTTTGGCGTGCACAAAAACTGAGTCCCGACAAAAATTGGATTAAGAATTGATCTTTCACCCACCATGATGCAAATCATATAAGCTATATCTTTTTGCCATGTTTGGTGTATTTATATGTCTTGGGTTTGTGCTAATCTCCTCTACTGTACGGAAGTATTTACCTGGAGTGATGATCTCCTTTGTTGTACGATAGTACTGACCTGTAGCCCTCATCGGCACATGATTAAATGTTCATCTCCTTTGTTATACGTGAGGATTGACCTAGAGCTCTCACCATTCTGGTCTAAGTTGTGTCAAATCGTCTAACGATGAATTCATCACAGAATGCAATATTCTGATGATAATCTCTTGCACTGTAACACCCGGAAAATTTTCTAATCGAGTCAAGTGATAGTGATGGGCTCGGATGAAAAACCATTTAATAAATATAAAATGGTTGCGGGTATTACACCGAGTTAACCCAACGGGTCACGAGTTTAACGAGTTTGGGGTCCCGGGAACGCCTGGCATATAAATAGATGGATCAGCTGAGCAACTCTCATTTTCACTCAAACGCCATTCTAGAGAGAGAAAGTGTAGAGAAAGAGAAAGTGCCGGATTGAAGCTCGGGTGGTCAAGAATCGAAGGCTGGTGTTTGTGGACTCCTAAACTACAAGAATCAAGGTAAGAAACGTATCTAAATTGCTGCATTTGGTGAAAAACCTGAGTTTGGGGTTTTTGGGTTTTAAAGTGGCAAAAATCACCCCAAAACACACGTTTTAGAGTAAGAAAACGTGTAATGAGCTTAGATATAGCTTCCTGGATGATAATCCAAGGGTTTGGGTGGAAAGGATTGGATTTTTGGGCTGAAACGAGCTGATTCGTAAAATTCAGCTCGTTCTGCGAATTTAAGGTCTCGACCAGCGAAACTGTGAGTTCGTCCAGCGAAACTGGAAGGATTTACAGCGAAGTTACAGTTTCGCTACGGCGAAACTACATATTCGCCTTAGCGAAACTATAGTTTCGCTGATGACTATGCCAATGCCCAAGTTGACCTTAGATATTGCGAAACTAGGGAATTCCAATGAAAGTTGGGGGCTCGAGGTAGCGAATCTGTCCAGCGAAACTGGCAGAATGCTGCCCGGCGAAACTAGCAGCGAAACTGCTGATTCGCCTGGCGAAACTGCTGGTGAATTTACGGGCGAAACTACCTGCGAACTTAGCAGCAAAACTAGGCAGAAATTAACTCATTTGAGTGTTAACTTATCTGCAGGCAGTGTAGTGTGACCCGCGACTTTAAGGCTTGATTGAGAAGCTGCTTGTCAAGCACAGGTGAGTTCTAGGACCCCTCATTTACTGCTTTTAAATGATTTTTGGGGCTGGAACACATATAAACTTGTTTACTGACGTATGTATGTATGACCCATTTGGGTATAACGTTGTGTTATACGTCTAAGGTATGATTGTGGACTCGGCACATTATATAAAGTCCTAGAATGAGTCCCCACGTTCTTGGAGGGACAGTTAGTGCTACTGCACCAAGATGACGCATAGTAGGTCCCGGATTTGGGAAGGATACAGGAGTAAGTGCCTAGTGATGATTGATGATGTAGGTTATGATTGCACGAGGTTAAGTATGATGATGAATGATGATGCACGTATGATGTTATGTATGACGATGTACGTATGATGCTATGTATGATGATGTATGTATGATGTGTGTGTTCCTTATAATATCGCATGAATATCTTTCTATGGCTTTACGTAATAATGAACGAACGAACGAAGTATTATGTAACGTAAAGTGAAAGATAATGAAAGAGGAACACGATGATGAATGCATGTATTAATGAATGAACGAATGATTTAAAAGATGATGAATACATGCATTAACGAACGAACGAACAAAAGATGTCTTGCAAACATTGGATAAGGTTAACGGGTCCTTCTTAGTGATTGACCATATGTATGGTACCTCTACCGCTTACCTCTAGTACCGTGGCATACGTTTTTTTGTTCATGTGTTGACTTCGGCCCGGTAGCTAATAACGATCGGGGTGTAGCATATGGTATTGGTACAATTCACCTTTCAATGTGCAAGTAGTAACGAATGATGAAGATAATAATGAATATTATCTCTGTGTACGTATGATGTATGAACGCATGCACGAAAGGATACTTATAAATAAGTAAAAGTATGTTTTATTATAAAACTAGAACTCACTCAGCAACGCTGACTTTTATGTGTTTTCCAGTTGGCAGGTAGTGTTGCTGAGGATGGCACGAGGCGGCTACTCAGCTCTTTTGGGATGGCATTCCTTTGTTAATGTTTTTGTATTGTAATGCAAACAAACGATATTTTGTAATGGGTGTTGTATTACTTTGCAAAAGCATTTATAGTAAATTCAAAGTTTCCGCTGTATGTTTTATGGGTAATGACGACCAACTGTGAGGTGCCCGGGAACGGGGCCTTACAAGTTGGTATCAGAGCCAAAGTTTAAGTGAAATGGGTAAAATTTTAAAATAAACCTAAACTTAAACTGAAAATGGGACAGAAAGGAAGAGAATGCCATCTGAGTAGTTGCGTGCCATCAGGTATTTTTATTAGAGTTAATCATGATTTCGTGCGCATGATATGTGTTTATGTGTACTGTTAGACTTAGATACTAATGTAGTCAGGACAGGTAATGCTCGGGGTGCGAAGAGTAAAGTAAGTGGCTTATCACAACTGGCCACTGTAATTAGGGACTTACTATACTTGACATAAACTGAGCTATTTCCTTGAATGACCGTGTTGGTATTTGAACCTTTCAGTGTGTGTCAAAAGAAAATGGCTAGCGGTAGATCTTCTAAGGTTTTGCCAGATGGGGGTAGTGATAAACGTGGTGTTGAACCGCGTGTCACGAGAAGCATGGCTAGGGCGGCTGAACGGGCACTCGAAGAGCCTGAGTCCCCTCACCTGGAGGGTAGCGATGATGGCACTAGTTTGAGGATCGCCATGAAAGAGGCTGTTGCGGAGGGAGTCCAACAGGCCTTACAGGCAATTCTGCCATCCATGATGACTGAGGTAATTAGAGCGGTGAAAGAGACGACTGCTATTGAAGAAAGCACGAAGAATAGCGACGACAAGAACTGGAACGGAAAGCGGGTTGGACGTGACAGCGCCACCCTCAGCAAAAAGGTTGTAAGGACAGAGGACCGGCGTGCAGCTTCGTCTGGTGCGAGGACGAGGAAGTGTGGTAAGTGTGCCAAAGAACACCTCGGGGAATGTAGATTGGGGACCAATACCTGTTTCCGATGTGGGAAGCACAGTCATGTGGCCAGAGAGTGTGGAGTGGTACGGTGCTACAACTGCAGTGGAAGAGGTCACATAAGCAGGGATTGCAAGAAGCCAAGGGCTGAGGGCTCAGGGCCTTCACAATAAGGCTGGAGCAGGCTCGGACGAGCCCCGATATAGTATCAGGTATGTGTTTAGTAACTCAAACTCTGTCATCCGTGTTGCTTGATTCCGGAGCCAGAAAGAGTTTTTGTTTTTGTTGTTTTTCTATGTTAAGTTGCTCACTAGGAATAGAAGTATTGATAAACTCTTGGGTGTAGAAACTGCCATAGGTAACTCTGTCAGGATTTCCGAAACGATAGTAGACTGCGAGGTGAAGTTAGAAGGGTGTAGATACTCGGTTAGACTAGATGTGATAGCCTAGGGTGATTTTGATTCAGTTCATGGGTTGGATGGGTTGGTGGACTTCGAGGCAATTATAGCGTGTCGTGAGAAGATGATTTGTTGATAGCACCAGACGGGAGACCAATAACGGTAGTATGAGGAGGTGCATCGACTACCGCGAGCTGAATAAGCTGACGGTAAAGAACAGATATCCCTTGCCGAGGATCGACGACTTGTTTGACCAGCTCCAGGGTGCCAGTTGGTTCTCGAGGATAGATCTTTGATCTGGCTACCACCAGTTGAAGGTGAAGGAGCAGGACATTCCTAAAACAGCTTTTCGTACGCGTTATGGACACTATGAGTTTCTCGTTATGTAATTTGGTCTAACTAACGCGCCAGCTGCTTTTATGGACTTGATGAACCGAGTGTGTCGGCCAATGTTAGATAAATCAGTGATTGTGTTCATCGATGATATCCTGATTTATTCGAGGAGCGAAGAAGAGCATGCCGGTCATATTCGGGAGGTATTGGAGACTTTGAGAAGGGAGAAACTGTATGCTAAGTTCTCCAAATGTGCTTTCTGGCTACGCGAGGTGCAATTTCTGGGTCACGTGGTAAATGCGGAGGGAATCATGGTGGACCCAGCAAAGGTTGAGGCTGTGATGCAATGGAACTCACCAAAGACGCCATCCGAGATTCGTAGCTTCTTGGGATTGGCGGGCTATTATAGGAGATTTATCCAAGACTTTTCTAAGATAGCCTCACCTTTGACAAAATTGACTCGTAAGGACGTGAAATTCGTGTGGGGTCGAGAGCAGGAGACGGCTTTTGAGGAGTTGAAGGCAAGACTAACACAAGCTCCTGTCTTGACATTGCCCGAGGGGAATGAAGACTTAGTGGTCTATTCGGATGCATCTTATTCTGGGCTAGGTTGTGTGTTGATGCAACGTGGAAAGGTGATAGCCTACGCATCTCGACAGCTGAAGACCCACGAAGTCAACTATCCCACACACGATCTAGAATTAGCCGCGGTGGTTTTTGCGTTGAAGATTTGGCGGCACTATCTATACGGGACGAAGTGCACAATCTTCACTGACCACAAAAGCTTGAAGTACTTCTTCGAGCAGAAGGATCCAAACATGAGGCACAGGCGGTGGTTGGAGCTGATAAAAGATTATGATTGTGAGATCCATTACCACCCGGGTAAAGCCAATGTGGTGGCTGATGCCCTTAGCCGAAAAGAAAGGCCTGAGCTGATCTGGGTGAAGGCTTATCAGCTGATCATGACCCCCGATGTGATGACACAGGTTAAGGAGTTTCAAGACGAGGCTTTGAAAGAAGATCGTCTTAACTCCGAATGGATGAGAGGTCTAGTGACGGAGTTGGGTGAGAACACTCTAGGTGTTAAGACCCGATTTGGGCGAATGTGGATTCCTCGATACGGGGATCTACGTGAAAAGATCATGGATGAGGCCCGTAATACCCGATACTCCATTCACCCCGGTGCTACCAAAATGTACCACGATATGAAGAAAGACTATTGGTGGCCGGGTATGAAACGCGACGTAGTGAAGTACGTAAGTAAGTGCTTGACTTGCTTACAAGCGAAGGCGGAACACCAGAAGCCCTACGAGAGGATCCAACCGTTGGATATACCCAAGTGGAAGTGGGAACACATCACCATGGACTTCATCACGAGGCTACCACGTACCCCAAAAAGGGTATGATGCCATATGGGTGATAGTTGACCGCTTGACCAAGAGTGCCCACTTCCTACCGATCCGCGAAACGTACTCATCTGAAAGATTGGCGGATCTGTTCATCAAGAAATTGTAGCTCGTCATGGTGTACCGGTGTCTATTGTGTCTGATCGTGACACCCGGTTTACCTCCAAGTTATGGAAGAGATTTCATGATGCAACCGGGACGAGGCTACACATTAGTACAGCGTATCACCCCCAGACAGACGGTCAGTCTGAGCGGACAATCCAAACACTCGAAGACATGCTTCAGGCGTGCATGATCGATTTTGAAGGAAGTTGGGACGACCACCTGCCGTTAGCAAAATTCTCGTACAACAACAGTTATCATGCCAGCATTGGCATGCCACCCTACGAGATGCTATACGGTAGGAGATGTAGGACGCCCGTGTGTTGGGGAGACATTGGGCAGAAAGAGTTAGGAGGTGTTGAGGTGATGGAAGCAATGACTGAGAAGTTAGAAAAGATCAAAGCCTTCATGAAGGCGGCAAAAGATAGGCAAAAGTCGTATGCTGACAAGAGGCGAAGACCGATAGAGTTCAAGGTTGGTGACCGAGTCATGTTGAAGGTCTCGCCCTGGAAAGGAATCATTAGATTCAGGAAACGAGGTAAGCTAAGCCCGAGATATATAGGACCCTTCCGGATTGTTGCACGAGTAGGAGAGGTAGCCTATCGACTTGAATTGCCAGATGAGTTAAGTGGAATTCATCCCACATTCCATATATCTCATCTGAGAAAGTGCTTACCTGATGAAGACATGGTTGTACCACTGGAGGATATCGAGGTGGATGAGAGGCTCAACTACGTGGAGCAACCAGTGGCAATCATTGATCGTAAAGAAAAGAGGTTGAGGAACAAAGTGGTTCCTCTTGTGCGTGTACAGTGGAAGCACAGGAAGGGATCTGAGTCTACGTGGGAGACTGAAGAAGAAATGAGACAACATTACCCACATCTGTTCGAAGAATAACAGGTTTCGAGGACGAAACCTAAATAAGGGGGTGGACTTGTAACACCCAGAAAATTTTCTAATCGAGTCAAGTGATAGTGATGGGCTCGGATGAAAAACCATTTAATAAATATAAAATGGTTGCGGGTATTACACCGAGTTAACCCAACGGGTCACGAGTTTAACGAGTTTGGGGTCCCGGGAACGCCTGGCATATAAATAGATGGATCAGCTGAGCAACTCTCATTTTCACTCAAACGCCATTCTAGAGAGAGAAAGTGTAGAGAGAGAAAGTGCCGGATTGAAGCTCGGGTGGTCAAGAATCGAAGGCTGGTGTTTGTGGACTCCTAAACTACAAGAATCAAGGTAAGAAACGTATCTAAAATTGCTGCATTTGGTGAAAAACCTGAGTTTGGGGTTTTTGGGTTTTAAAGTGGCAAAAATCACCCCAAAACACACGTTTTAGAGTAAGAAAACGTGTAATGAGCTTAGATATAGCTTCCTGGATGATAATCCAAGGGTTTGAGTGGAAAGGATTGGATTTTTGGGCTGAAACGAGCTGATTCGTAAATTTCAGCTCGTTCTGCGCATTTAAGGTCTCGACCAGCGAAACTGTGAGTCCGTCCAGCGAAACTGGAAGGATTTACAGCGAAGTTACAGTTTCGCTACAGCGAAACTACATATTCGCCTTAGCAAAACTACAGTTTCGCTGATGACTATGCCAATGCGCAAGTTGACCTTAGATATTGCGAAACTAGGGAATTCCAACGAAAGTTGGGGGCTCGAGGTAGCGAATCTGTCCAGCGAAACTGGCAGAATGCTGCCCGGCGAAACTAGCAGCGAAACTGCTGATTCGCCCGGCGAAACTGCTGGTGAATTTACGGGCGAAACTACCTGCGAACTTAGCAGCGAAACTAGGCAGAAATTAACTCATTTGAGTGTTAACTTATCTGCAGGCAGTGTAGTGTGACCCGCGACTTTAAGGCTTGATTGAGAAGCTTCTTGTCAAGCACAGGTGAGTTCTAGGACCCCTCATTTACTGCTTTTAAATGATTTTTGGGGCTGGAACACATATAAACTTGTTTACTGACGTATGTATGTATGACCCATTTGGGTATAACGTTGTGTTATACGTCTACGGTATGATTGTGGACTCGGCACGTTATATAAAGTCCTAGAATGAGTCCCCACGTTCTTGGAGGGACAGTTAGTGCTACTGCACCAAGATGACGCATAGTAGGTCCCGGATTCGGGAAGGATACGGGAGTAAGTGCCTAGTGATGATTGATGATGTAGGTTATGATTGCACGAGGTTAAGTATGATGATGAATGATGATGCATGTATGATGTTATGTATGACGATGTACGTATGATGCTATGTATGATGATGTATGTATGATGTGTGTGTTCCTTATAATATCGCATGAATATCTTTCTGTGGCTTTACGTAATAATGAACGAACGAATGAAGTATTATGTAACGTAAAGTGAAAGATAATGAAAGAGGAACACGATGATGAATGCATGTATTAATGAATGAACGAATGATTTAAAAGATGATGAATACATGCATTAACGAACGAACGAACGAAAGATGTCTTGCAAACATTGGATAAGGTTAACGGGTCCTTCTTAGTGATTGACCATACGTATGGTACCTCTACCGCTTACCTCTAGTACCGTGGCATACGTTTTGTTGTTCATGTGTTGACTTCGGCCCGGTAGCTAATAACGATCGGGGTGTAGCATATGGTATTGGTACAATTCACCTTTCAATGTGCAAGTAGTAACGAATGATGAAGATAATAATGAACATTATCTCTGTGTACGTATGATGTATGAGTATTATGAACGTAAAATGAAAGATAACGAAAGAAGAATGATGATGAATACATGCATTAACGAACGAACGAATTATGTCTTGCAAGCATTGAATAACGCGATTGGTCCTTCTCTGTAATTGACCATGGTCATGGTACCTCTACCGCTTGCCTCTAGTACCGTGGCATACGTTTTGTTGTTCATATGTTGACTTCGGCCCGGTAGCTAATAACGATCGGGGTGTAGCATATGGTATTGGTACAATGCACCTTTCAATGTGCAAGTAGTAACGAATGATGAAGATAATAATGAATATTATCTCAGTGTACGTATGATGTATGAACGCATGCACGAAAGGATACTTATAAATAAGTAAAAGTATGTTTTATTATAAAACTAGAACTCACTCAGCAACGCTGACTTTTATGTGTTTTCCAGTTGGCAGGTAGTGTTGCTGAGGATGGCACGAGGAGGCTACTCAGCTCTTTTGGGATGGCATTCCTTTGTTAATGTTTTTGTATTGTAATACAAACAAACGATATTTTGTAATGGGTGTTGTATTACTTTGCAAAAGCATTTATAGTAAATTCAAAGTTTCCGCTGCATGGTTTATATTAAGTTATATTAAATGTATGTTTTATGGGTAATGACGACCAACTGTGAGGTGCCTGGGAACGGGGCCTTACATGCACACTAATGCACAAGCCTTGTTCCATAAAGATTGTAGTAAAATTCAAGAAATACTGAGGTTGGGTGAGGGTTTTTGCCAAATTATTGTGGGGTCCTAGCATTCTAAATGCTTAATCGAACCTTAACGAATCATCTGATGCTTGTTGAAAAAGATAGGGCATGGGTTTAAGTGGACAAACATATCGGCAATCATTATTGATCTGTTTGAGAATTTCAAAATCATTCAAAGACTGTGATTAGATTCAGTTATTAGTGTGATCTCATTGCGTGTCGATGATTAATTTCATCTTTGTGCTAAAGTATATCTTGAGGATGTGATCTCATGATCGATTCAGTTCTCGGTAATTAAAAATATATACAAATATAATATATATATATATAAAATTAAAAAAAAAATTTAATAAATTTTCATTTCAATATTCATTTAGGTCTTCCATATTATGCTGTAACAATTCTATCATTTTTCATGCATTTCACAGAAATTATGCACAAACGAACACGAGTTCGCTTGTTTTTCACACAAAGATAAACACGGGTTTATTTTGTTAAAATGAAATGATATGCTGAGATTGTGTTTGTGAATGTGTTTTAGATTTTTGCTGTAAGTGATGGCTGATCATCAGTTAACAGCGTACCTGATCAGAGAAACCATTCCTCAAGTTTGTAGAAGATACAGAGCTAGGAATCCTCCTCCTACATCTTCGAAGCACTCGAGATTAGAGATTTGGGAAAGTTGTTCCAATATCTTCACAAAGGATGGACAGAAAAAGGGGGATCATATAAATAGGGGGAGCTTATGAGATGAATAATCTTTCTCATCAGATTTAGAAAGCTTCAATTTGAAGATCTTTCTATGGTTGACTTCTCGATGCCGAATTCGTATGAAGACGTGGATAATGATAGAGTAAGGGGGAGTATTGTTAGGTCTGAAAAGCATAGTCTATATTATCAACACAGTCAAAGTCAACAAAAGTCAATGTCACGGTCAAAGTCAACGTCACGGTCAAAGTCATCAGGAAGTCAAACAGACGCGTTTGAGATGAAGAACCGAGACGAGACATTGAAGATATATTTGACTAGGAGTTTTATTGTTAATAAATATATTTTGTGTCAACAAAATATATTTAATATTGTTTTAGTCATTTTTATGTTTTATTTGTAATTTCTCTAATTAGTGTAAGTTTAGGGGCTTAATGTGTTATTAGTGAATATTATATTCACTATAAATAGATAAGTTGTAATTAGGGTTTGTAGAGCTTGTATGATCTAGGATTGGGGTTTCCACTTTGTAAACATCTTATGCAATCCAAATAGATCAAACAAGGGTTTTATTCATTGTTCTTGGTGTTCATCTTTGTTCATATTATTTTATGGTGTTTGATCCAAAATCTTCATCAAATTCATGATTCGAGTGTTGCTTGGGACTAACAGTTCAAAAAGGATGAACTTGTGTAACATCCGACCCCTCATACCACTAATATTGTCCTCTTTGCCCATGAGTAGCTTGCGGATTTGCTTTTGGTTACCCAGGTGGAAACTTCCCAGGGAGGTCACACATCCCTAGATTGTTATCACCTGAGCATGCTTAACTGTGGAATTCTCCACTCATCCACAGCCAATACGCCCAAAACGCGTTGATGATATTAGAGGCAAGACATTCTTTATGAACCATGAATTTCTCCTGTCCACGGCCGATGTGGGATTTGCCTAGGGTGTTACACATAAGTTGTTGGATGAACCTACAAACAAAAAGAGCTAGTTAGAATATGGAACCCAAGCCATAATGGTCTTGTGTTGCCCGTTTCCATCCATGACTGTAACTTCTTAATATTTTCCTTTAGGTTATGACTTAGATGATGATGCTTTGATGGGTTTGTGTGGGTTCTTCTTGGCTTCTTCTACACAATTTCAACTGAAGTGTCAGAAGAGTGGCCAAACCTTTGATCCCTATTTCTAGATAGAAATTTGGCATGTTTTTTTTTTAAAAATCACTTTTGTTTTAGATCATTGAGAAGAACTAAGTGATTGTTTCATATTTTTATTTAAATTTTGTTTGACACTCTTTGGCTACCAATTATCACAGAAGTCATCATCTGAATTTGAAATTCTTGAATTTTTATTATTTTGTGGACTTCTGGTTTTGACATTAACAGTTGAAATTAGTAAGATAGTTTTTTTTTGTGAAATTCTCGAGCCTTTCTGATTGAAGAAGCAATCATATGTATTATGATTTGTCATGTCGCAATAGAACAATACTTATTAAAATAACAGTTTCTGTTTGAATGGTTGTTCATGTCACAGATTAAGCAATATTGATTAAATAACACTCATATGTATTGTGATTAGACATGTCACAATTTTCACAGTACATTTGCTTGATCTTTGTTTTGAAGGAATAAGCTTCATTATGTTTAACTAGTTTTCATTTTGACTCCTGTTTTGCTTTTGTTGAAGAAGCAAGTTGTAACATCCGACCCCTCATACAACTAATATTGTCTGCTTTGCCCACGAGTAGCTCACGGATTTGCTTTTGGTTGCCCTGGTGGAAACTTCCCACGGAGGTCACCCGTCCCTGGATTGTTGTCACCTGAGCACGCTAACTGCGGAGTTCTCCTCTCATCCATAGCCAATACGCTCAAAACTCGTTGGTTAATAGAGGCAAGACATTCCTTATGAACCAGGAATATCTCCTATCCACAGCTGATGTGGGATTTGCCTAGGGTGTTATATTATGGTATGTGGACAATGGATGTTCCCGACATATGATAGGAGGCAGTTCCCTCCTTCATGACTTCAAACATATCCAAGGAACTACTATAGCATTTAGTGGAGATTCACAAGGTGGTAAAGTTACTGGTGAAGGATCTGTGACAAATGGGCTGCTGAGCTTTGACAGAGTGAACTACAATGAGTAGCTGAACTTCAATCTTCATAGTGTGTCTCAGATCTGTGACAAGAAACATTTCACTCACTTCACTGACACTCATTGCTACATTCTAAAACCAGGATTTTAAATTCCTGAAGAATAGGTTGTCTTGGGATATACAAATTTCAAAAACATAAACAGATTGGTCAAAGGAAACCATGTAATTGGTTTGCCTAAAAAAGAATTCCATTTCATTAACCACTGTTCTGCATGTCTCAAAGGAAAACAACACAAGTCCCCTCATAAATCAAAGCTTGTAAACATAAAAAATACTCCATTGAAGTTACTTCACATGGATCCTTTTGGACCAACTCATCCTATGAGCATTGGAAAGAAACAGTATTGTTTGGTGATCATTAATGACTATTCACATTTTACATGAGATTTCTTTTCACTTCATAAAAATGAAGCATCGCAAATAATAGAAGACTTTATCACTAAAATTGAAAATCAACTTGATCATAAAGTAAAATCAATTAGACGTGATAATGGAACGGAATTCAAAAATGAAGATCTAAGTTCATTTTATGCAACCAACGACATTGCTCATCAATTTAGTGCAGCGAGAACTCCTCAACAAAATGGGGTAGCTGAAAGGAGAAATAGAACACTAATTGAAGCAGCAAAAACAATGCTAGCAGATGCTAAACTGCACATTACCTTTTGGGCAGAAGCACTCTACACATTTTGTTTTGTACAAAATCAAACTTTGACAATCAAAGAAAGCAACACAACTCCTTATGAACTTCTTTTTCACAGCAAATCGTACATTGGATTTTTCAAGTCATTTGGTAGTCATATATCAATATTAAACACCCTAGACCATTTAGAAAAGTTTGCTTCAAAGTCTGAGGAGGGATTCTTCGTAGGTTATTCCTCAGTCTCAAAGGCTTTCATAGTGTTTAATCCCAGGTTGAACATCGTTGATGAATCAACTAATATTCAATTCAATGAACATTCATTTCCTAAGTCAATAAATGGTCCTGACTGGCTGTTTGATATTGACTCTTTTACTAGACCTTTTGATCAGTATCACTTGTCAAATGTAGGTAACCTACAATAAGATGGAACTTCCAAACCAGTAGAAAGAAGAGATGATTTTCCTATGATTTCTCCTACATCTGCTGATCAAACTGATGAAGATGATCCATTGCAAGCTGATCTTGTCAGACAAGTACTACAAAATCAGAGTGTTTCAGCTGAAGTTGGTCCTAGTTCACTTCCTACTCCTTAAGAAGAACCATCAAATAACATGAGGAATCCAGAACCAGCTACAATGCAAGTTCAAACTAAGATAAATACAAATGATGATAGTCGTCAAAGTGCAGCAGATGCTGAAGCAGAAACGGGTGAAGCCATTGATTACTTTCATCACTCCCGCACATCACAACATGAACGTGCCTCATACCAAGATGAACCTAATGTCTCCAACCTTCATGTATCAATTGCTGGTGACTCAATTCTAACCACCAGGATATATAAGGATCATCCAGTGTCAAGTATCATTGGTGAACTAGATGGTCGGGAAACTAGAAGCAAGTCAAGTATTGCAAACATCTGTTTGTTTTCTTGCTTTGTGTTGGACCAAAAGAACCAATGAGCCAAGATCAGGAAAACCTCTAAGTCCCACATGACATCACAACAACTACTGAAGACCTTCATCAGCAGTTGGACAAAGTCTGAAGAATCAAAGTCTGAAGATCAAAGATCTGAAGTACAACAGCTGAAAATCCTAAAGTGCTGAAGATAAGTACTGAAGTCTGAAGTACTGAAACATACAAGTACTGAAGACTTCAAGTACTGAAGACAAGTACTGAAGATCAAAAGTTGAACTGAAGAACTGAAGATCATCTACTGATGCACAAAGTCTGAAGACAAAGACTGAAGACAGCAGCTGATGACATCTACTGAAGTCATCAGCTGATACATCATCTGAAGCTTCAGCACTTGTTCTTCAGACTTGGGCTGCAGATGATGTATCAGCTGATGAGTTCAGTAGATGTCATCAGCTGATGTCTTTAGTCTTTGTCTTCAGACTTTGTGCATCAGTAGATGATCTTCAGTTCTTTAGTTCAACTTTTGATCTTCAGTACTTGTCTTCAGTACTTGAAGTCTTCAGTACTTGTATGTTTCAGTACTTCAGACTTCAGTACTTATCTTCAGCACTTTAGGATCTTCAGCTGTTGTACTTCAGATCTTTGATCTTCAGACTTTGATTCTTCAGACTTTGTCCAACTGCTGATGAAGGTCTTCAGCAGTTGTTATGATGTCATGTGGGACTTAGAGGTTTTCCTGATCTTGGCTCATTGGTTCTTTTGGTCCAACAAACTCCCCCTGAACCAATGCAGCCAAAACCTCTAATTATTTGTTGTCCCACTTATTGTTGGCAGAAATATTGGTCTATTTCCTTCTGGATCAAATCAGAAGTTGACCATGATAAGCACTGGCCTGAGAGAAGGACTCTGATATTTGTTTGGCTAAGTATGGATGGGAGCCCTGTCTTGGGGAACTGGACACAGGACTGTTGTCCCATCCATGAGACCTACCGCCCTCGTACAACCCTGTAGGATTCTCTGGTGTAGGCTTGATGGAATATCATCTGTTCTTCTTTAGTCAAGTCTTCAGCCACACCATCGAATAACCCCTCCCGGCCGTACAGCTCTGAGACAAACTTGACCTGTTTGCCATTATTGAGCTCAACTGTTGTGACTTGCCTATATGCAAATTCATCTGGCTGTCTTCCTTCTAACAACAAGTTGAGCTCATCCCTATGGAAGTTCTCAAGCCTCTTATAGACTAAGCCCTTCCTCACCACCCTGTTGTCTAACATTTTTTGGGGTGGCTGCTTAGCTCTATAGGCTTTCTCAAACTCCTCTACTATCTCCCAGGGTGTTATTACAAGAGCCACAGAGATCACTTCATCTACGATTCTCTTAAGTTGGCTCTTGTATCTCACAGGAATATCTTTCTTAACTATCCTGTGAGCCACCCTAGAATCAGGCCAAGTTCTCACCCTATCTTTGTCATATTGAAAGGTTTGCTTAAGGGTGAATAATCTCAGAGCCTCCTTCTTCATATTCATAATGGAAGTGGAAGCAACATAGGATTTGTCAATGCTTTTCAGCATCTCCTCATCGTGTAGTCTTTGCTGCTCCTCTTCCTCTAGCTTAACCCTCACAGTATCCTTCTGTGAGGTGGGAGTGAAGGTTTGAGGTTTGGCTTTGGGTAGAGGGATGACTACCGAAAGAGGCAGTCTATCCTCCTCATCCTTCTCATTTTCTTCTTCTTGCAGCCTCAACACCCTTCTCTTCTTCTTCAAGGGTGGATCATTGGCTGCGGGTTTTGATGGTGAAGGGGTTGGTTTTGTGGGTTGTGTGTACCATCCAAAAGTCCAATAATATATATTTAATTAGATTTAGTGTTCAGTCGCACGCCATGCGTACGAATGAGGCCCAATCGCACGAATGACGGGCGTATGGGCTCAGTCGTACGATTGGGCCGTGCGAATGGGTCCAGTCGTACGACTGAGTATGTCGGCTAAAAATAGGCATGAAGGATAAGTAGGGCGGTTAAGGGGTTGAAAAGCAGATTTTATCGGCTGTAACTTTATCCCCTTGCTCCTGTTGAACCCAAACACCCTGCTCTTGCCCCAAATTGATCAAACTAGCCCCGTTTTGGTAAGTTTTGCTTGGTACGGATCGATTTTGAATATGTTAAGCTGTGTGGGTGGTGGGAATTGATCCAAAAACATGTTTAAATTAGAGTTTCTATTCAATCTTTCTGTTAAACTGAAAAGTGAAGGTTCGGGCCCTAATTTTGGGAAGTTTGATGAAATAAGGACCCGAAACGGTTGTAAATAAGGTGTACAGGTTCTGTTGTGAATATGGTATAATCCAAATGGTTAAAACTCGAGTTTTTGGATCAAATATGACAAGAACACAGCTGCTGATCCGTTTCAGGCGAATGAGCCCAGTCGCATGACCCATTCGTGCGACTGAGTCAATCGCATTGTTCAAACGTGCGACTGAAGTTCAGTCGCATGAACCAATCGCACGAATGGAAGTCATTCGCACAAACCCTGTTATAGCTCATTCGCACCTCTGTCGTATGGTCCATTCCTACCACTAAACTCTGTCGCTTGTTCAGTCGCACGAATGAGTCCAGTCGCATAGCCTTAGTCGTGTGAAGTGGTCAGCTAGGGGAAATTTGACTAAGTTAAGATTATTATTTTAGATTTGCTTTGAGAGAGAAGTTTTAGCTGCCCTAGCATATTTGGATTGACAACCACTTGTTGGAACGTTAAGGTGAGTTCTAATTGCCCTTTTAATGTGTTAATGTCGTTTGATAATTGTTGTTGACAAAATCGGGCACTGGCATGCATATAAATAAATAAAGATGTGAATATGAGTTGAAAGTGGTAAATTGTGGTTAATGGCGAGGTGGAGGTTTGACCCACCAACTATAGACGGAGGTATGACCCGTCAACGACAAATTATAGACGGAGGTTTGACCCTTCAACGCGCGAGGTGGAGGTTTCACCCACCAAATTGAAGACGGAGGTTTGACCCGTCAACGCGCGAGGTGGAGGTTTCACCCACCAAATTAAAATTGATAAAAGATGTCCATAAATACCTTGTGGGTATTTGATATGCATATCAAGACTGGGATAAATAAATGGACTGATGAATATGTGTATGGATCATTTGGTGTGATAACAGTTGATGAATTGTTACCATTGAAATGTGGTGTATGTTAGAACTCACCAGTTTATCTGATTTTGAGTTTGTTTTCTAATGCATGCCAGGTAGTAATAGAGGTGCTCGTGATGGTCCCCCACAGAGTTAGCTTCCGGTTATGGTGTATGATACTGGCCACAAATGTTGGGTTTTTGGGAATGAAGTACTTGAAGTTAACTAAGTTTTGAAATGTCGGATAAAGTCTTGTAAATATTGTTAACGATGTAAACAGTTTTAATATATATATATAAAATTCCGTTGTGTTTGTAGTCTCTGACTTGTTATAATAACCCAACTAGTAGCACCCTCCTTATTATATTATATTGTTATGAGATTGAGGGTGTTACAAGTTGGTATTAGAGCCTAGGTTAAAGAGATTTGAACACTTAATTGTTTCAAACTTTAACTGAAATTGTGGGAAGTGCCAGTATCCACAACCGGAAGTGGGGTGAAGTATTGTGTGAATGAGTATTTAATTGTTGGTGATAATTCAGTCAAGTGTTGAATGAAAGTGATTGTTGAATTAAAAGATTAGTATTATGTGTATGTGTGATTTTGTGGTTTAGATAGGGTTAGAAATAAACTGTGAAAGGGTAATGAGAAGAGGCAGGATGGTGTGAATAAGTAAATAATTGATAACACCTGGCCAATGTTATGAGCAATTTACATTATATGCAGCATCCTGATATCACTCATTATTTGATTATGGTTTATTTCTGATCGTAGATGGAGGAAACCAGTAATACAAAATTCTAGACTTGAAGCTAGGATCTCAGGTGATGAACTTAAGGCGGCTATAGGTGATGAAGTCGCCCGAGTGTTGCGTACTACCTTACCTGAAATGTTAAGTGACCTTAGGAAAGGTGGTGAATCATCTTCCCAACCAACTCCTCCACCTGTTATTGTTGAGCCTGTAGTGGAGAAACCAATATCATATAAGCATTTGAAGGAATGTGACCCGCCTAAGTTTGAAGGCCAGAAGGATGTAGTAGTAACTTACAAATGGTTACGAGAGATGGAAGCGGCGTTTAAACTTAGTAGATGTAAGGAAGATCAGAAGGTGGGCTTTGCAGTGCATTCTTTCAAGCAGAAGCTTTGTACTGGTGGGATACAGTGGAACAGGCCATGGGTGAGGCCGCCGTAAGTCAGATGACGTGGGAAACTTTTAAAGAACTGGTGATAGAAAAGTTTTGTCCGAAAGGCGAGATGGACAGAATTGAGATTAAGTTTTTGCAATTTCAGGCAGGCAGTTTAAGTCACAAAGAGTATACTTCTAGATTTGAAGAAATGGCTCGTTTGGTACCTCACTTAGTAACTCCTGAGATAAAGAGGATTACTAGGTATGTTCAGGGATTACCTCCTAAGGTGAGAATGTTGGTAAAGTCTAATTCTCCTTCTACATACCAAGCCATGGTAAATTTTGCTGCGGACATGTATGAGGAAGTTGTTGAGTCCGAGAAACCTGCGGTGAAAGAAGAAGTGGTTAGTCGTCAGGAAACTTTATTGAGTTCTGGGGTTATGGATGTGGGGAGATGGGACATATGAAATCTGAATGTCCAAAGCTTAGACCTGGACCGGTTCCTATTCGTGCAGTGGGAGGACCTTGTAAAGTCAGCGTGAGTGGTAGTAGCGGTACTATGGGGAGAGCATTTACAATGACTACAGAGGAGGCTAAGGCATTACCGGATGTTGTGTCGGGTACGTTTCTTGTTAATGATGTACCTGCTAGAGTTTTATTTGATTCAGGGGCTAATAGAAGTTTCATATCAATAAAATTCCATGCCTTAATAAAAGTTAAACCATCAAAGCTAGATATTGCCTTTTCAGTAGAAACTGCCTCTAACGAATTTATAGTTGTTAGTGAGGTAATAGATGATTGTTTTATTGAATTAGAAGGTGTAAAATTTCTGCTAGATTACACATGATGAAATTAGGAGGTTTTGAGGTAGTATTGGGAATGGACTGGTTATCTACGTTTGAGGCTCAAATAATATGCAAAAGAAAGATGATTGTGTTGCGAGCACCAGATGGTAATTCGATAACGGTTTTTGGTGATGATCATGATAGTGGGGTGAAAGTCATATCTATGATTAAGGCTGAGAAATTTTTGAATAGGGGTTGCGAGTCATTTTTGGCATGTGTAGTTGATACTGCTAAGGAGACGAAGAAATTAGAAGATGTTCCAGTGGTTTGTAATTTCCCGGATCTATTTCCTGAGGATCTACCAGGTATACCTCCTGATAGAGAAACTGAGTTTAGAATTGATTTAATACCTGAGGCAAAACCTGTCGCTAAGACCCCTTATAGACTTGCACCAGCTGAGTTAAAGGAACTCCTGAAGCAATTACAGGAATTATTAGACAAGGGTTTTATCCGACCCAGCTCTTCGCCGTGGGGTGCCCCTGTTCTATTTGTAAAGAAGACGGATGGCAGTTTGAGGATGTGCATTGATTACAGAGAACTAAACATGCTGACTGTCAAGAATAAATACCCATTACCTCGTATAGATGATTTGTTTGATCAACTCCAAGGTGCTAATTGGTTCTCAAAGATAGATCTTAGATCCGGGTATCATCAGTTGAAGGTAAGAGAAGAAGATATACCAAAGACAACTTTTCATACGCGATACGGGCATTATGAATTTTTGGTGATGTCGTTTGGGTTAACGAATGCTCCTGTTGCCTTCATGGATTTGATGAATAGAGTATGTAGACCGATGCTGGATAAATCGGTAATTGTGTTTATAGATGATATTTTGATCTATTCTAAAAATGAAGGAGATCATGCTTGTCACATTCGAGAAGTATTGGAAACTTTAAGAAAGAATAAGTTGTATGCAAAATTCTCGAAATGTGAATTTTGGGTAAGAGAAGTGCAATTTTGGGTCACGTGGTGAATGCGGATGGAATATTGGTGGACCCTGCAGAGATTGAAGCTGTGTTGAACTGGGGAACTCCTAAAAGTCCTTCGGAAATTCGCAGTTTCTTAGGACTGGCAGGATACTATAAGAGATTCATTGCTAAAATTTCTTCCCCATTGACGAAGTTAACTCGAAAGGATGTTTAGTATGAATGGAATAAGGAACAGGAAGCTGCTTTTCAGGAATTGAAGAATCGATTGACACAAGCCCCAGTATTAGCAATACCAGAAGGTGTAGATGATTTAGTAATATATTCTGATGCATCATATCAAGGATTGGGTGTGTATTAATGCAACGTGGAAGAGTTATTGCTTATGCTTCGAGACAGTTGAAGACCCATGAAGTCAATTACCCAACCCACGATTTAGAATTAGTAGCTGTAGTTTTTGCTCTTAAAATATGCTGACACTACTTATATGTAGTGAGGTGTACCATCTTTACTGATCATAAGAGCCTGAAGTATTTCTTTGAACAAAAAGATTTGAATATGAGACAGAGGCGATGGTTGGAGTTAATCAAAGATTATGATTATGAAATCTTGTATCACCCCGGGAAAGCAAATGTGGTTGCTGATGCATTGAGCAGAAAGGAGAAGTATGAACCGATTAAGGTTAAAGCGTATAAACTTGTGATTACTCCTGATCTCATGCAACAGTTGAAAGAAGCCCAACTGGAAGCGTTAAAAGAAGGAAATATTAAGAAAGAAAGAATGGTTGGTCAAGAAAAATATTTAGAAGACAATAGCCATGGTGTTAAAATTAGATTTGGTCGAATGTGGGTTCCGTTGGCTTTACGTGATATGATACTAGATGAGGCTCACAAATCTAGGTATTCCATTCATCCAGGCATGACTAAGATGTACCAAGATTTGAAGCAAGATTATTGGTGGCCAGGGATGAAATTTAATGTGATGCAGTATGTAAATAAATGTTTGACTTGTGCCCAAGTAAAAGCTGAACATCAGAAACCTTATGGATTATTGCAGCCATTAGCTATTCCAGTTTGGAAGTGGGATGATCTGACTATGGATTTCATAACAAAGTTGCCCCGAACACCAAAAGGTTATGATACTATTTGGGTAGTGGTAGATCAGCTAACCAAGAGTGCTTTATTTCTACCAATACGAGAAACATATTCGGTAGAAAAGCTAGCTGATATTTTTACTAAAGAAATAGTTAGATTACATGGAGTTCCAAAAAGCATCACGTCTGACAGAGATGCCAGATTTACTCCAGATATTGGAGAAAATTTCACGAAGCCATGGGAACTAGACTTTACTTTAGTACAGCCTATCATCCCCAGACAGACGGTCAAAGTGAAAGAACTATTCAGACATTGGAGGATATGCTACGGGCGTGTAGTATTGATTTTGGAGGGAGCTGGGATAGTCATCTCCCTTTAGCTGAATTTGCTTACAACAACAGTTATCAAGCTACTCTTCAAATGTCCCCGTTTGAGATGTTGTACGGAAGAAAGTGCAGAACTCCACTATATTGGGGAGATATGGGGCAACGTGAATTGGGGAATAGTGAAATAGTTGAAGCAACAATGTCAAAGTTTGAAATAGTCAGAAATTGTATTAGAGAAGCGAAAAGCAGGCAGAAATCATATGCAGATCGTAGAAGAAAACCATTGGAATTTAAAGTTGGGGATTTCGTTTTGCTGAAAGTTTCTCCATGGAAAGGTATTATTCGATTTAGAAAGAGGGGTAAACTAAGTCCATGTTTTATTGGACCTTTCCAAATAGTGGAGAAAGTAGGGTACGTGGCGTATAGGTTGGACTTGCCTGAAGAACTAAGTGCTATTCATCCAACCTTCCACGTCTCTCAGTTACGGAAGTGTTTAGCTAATGAAACTCAATATGTACCATTAGATGATATTGAGGTTGACGGGAAGCTTAGTTATGTTGAACAACCTGTAGCTATTATGGATTGTAAGGAGAAGAAACTTAGAAACAAAAGCATTGGCTTAGTCCGAGTGAAGTGGGCACATCGCCAAGGATCTGAGTCAACCTGGGAACCAGAAGAAGAGATGAGACGGAACTACCCTCATTTGTTTTAGTCAGGTTTCGAGGACGAAACCCTACATAAGGTGGGTAGACTTGTAACATCCAAAAGTCCAATAATATATATTTAATTAGATTTATTGTTCAGTCGCACGCCATGCGTACGAGTGAGGCCCAATCGCACGAATGACGGGCGTATGGGATCAGTCGTACGATTGGGCCGTGCGAACGGGTCCAGTCGTACGACTGAGTATGTCAGCTAAAAATAGGCATGAAGGATAAGTAGGGCGGTTAAGGGGTTGAAAAGCAGATTTTATCTGCTGTAACTTTATCCCCTTGCTCCTGTTGAACCCAAACACCCTGCTCTTGCCCCAAATTGATCAAACTAGCCCGTTTTGGTAAGTTTTGCTTGGTACGGATCGATTTTGAATATGTTAAGCTGTGTGGGTGGTGGGAATTGATCCAAAACATGTTTAAATTAGAGTTTCTATTCAATCTTTCTGTTAAACTAAAAAGTGAAGGTTCGGGCCCTAATTTTGGGAAGTTTGATGAAATAAGGACCCGAAACGGTTGTAAATAAGGTGTACAGGTTCTGTTGTGAATATGGTATAATCCAAATGGTTAAAACTCGAGTTTTTGGATCAAATATGACAAGAACACAGCTGCTGATCCATTTCAGGCGAATGAGCCCAGTCACATGACCCATTCGTGCGACTGAGCCAATCGCATTGTTCAAACGTGCGACTGAATTTTAGTCGCATGAACCAATCGCACGAATGGAAGTCATTCGCATAAACCCTGTTATAGCTCATTCGCACCTCTATCGTATGGTCCATTCGTACGACTAAACTCAGTCGCTTGTTCAGTCGCACGAATGAGTCCAGTCGCATAGCCTTAGTCGTGTGAAGTGGTCAGCTAGGGGAAATTTGACTAAGTTAAGATTATTATTTTAGATTTGCTTTGAGAGAGAAGTTTTAGCTGCCCTAGCATATTTGGATTGATAAACACTTGTTGGAACGTTAAGGTGAGTTCTAATTGCCCTTTTAATGTGTTAATGTCGTTTGATAATTGTTGTTGACAAAATCGGGCACTGGCATGCATATAAATAAATAAAGATGTGAATATGAGTTGAAAGTGGTAAATTGTGGTTAATGGCGAGGTGGAGGTCTGACCCACCAACTATAGACGGAGGTTTGACCCGTCAACGCCAAATTATAGACGGAGGTTTGACCCGTCAACGCGCGAGGTGGAGGTTTCACCACCAAATTAAAATTGATAAAAGATGTCCATAAATACCTTGTGGGTATTTGATATGCATATCAATACTGGGATAAATAAATGGACTGATGAATGTGTGTGTGGATCATTGGTGTGATAACAGTTGATGAATTGTTACCATTGAAATGTGGTGTATGTTAGAACTCACCAGTTTATCTGATTTTGAGTTTGTTTTCTAATGCATGCCAGGTAGTAATAGAGGTGCTCGTGATGGTCCCCCACAGAGTTAGCTTCCGGTTATGGTGTATGATACCGGCCACAAATGTTGGGTTTTTGGGAATGAAGTACTTGAAGTTAACTAAGTTTTGAAATGTCGGATAAAGTCTTGTAAATATTGTTAACGATGTAAACAGTTTTAATATATATTAAAATTCTGCTGTGTTTGTAGTCTCTGACTTGTTATAATAACCCAACTAGTAGCACCCTCCTTATTATATTATATTGTTTTGAGATTGAGGGTGTTACATTGTGTTTGGGTTGTTGGTGTGGGAATGTTGGCAGGCTCTGCATGTAAGTTAAAGATAAGGGTAGGTTTGTTTGTTTTACCAAGCAGGGTCCTGTTCCCAGCATCGGACTCAGAAAGGGGCTGAGCGACCAGCCCCTTGGTAAAATCACCAGCTGAACAGATCTTGGTGGCTATAGCCAAGATTCTGTCCCTGGTCCAAGCCTTAACATCAAGGACTGGCCTGCCCAGATACTTCAAAGTGAACCTACTCATAGCCTCAAGTCTCTTTCTTTCCTCTTGGCTATAAGTAGTCCATTGGTACTCAATCTCTTTTGTTTCCATATTTCTAATCTCCTGATCTAGCATGGCAGTGTCTTTGTCAAAGCCTTGCCTGAACAGCTGATCAATGACAGAGTCCATTGATCGGCTATGCTCAGCATCAGCCTCCTTGACAAGGGCTGCTAGATCATCATCCCCCTTCTCTCCCTCTTTCTCTCCCCTTTTCTTTTGATAAGTGACACTGAAATCCTTTTGGATTTTAGCCACTTCTATTTGAGCTCTCTCCTCCCTCACCTTCTCCTTCCCCCTCACCCTAACACTCTCCTCAGCCTTCTCCCTCTCAACTACATCCTCTCTCTCTACTTCTAACTCCTCCTCTCCTCTCTTCCTCTTAGCTTGCACTGATGTCTCCCCCTTTTTAGGTGCATTGGTTGGGGTTTGACTATCAGCAAGCGCTTTAGCAACAGCAACCTCCACTATGGGTTGTATATGAGTGGGAAGCCTCTCATCAATGGTTTTCATCACAATTTCTGTGATTATAGGTGTGATGAGAGGCAGGGATTTCTGGAGGATAGCATCTAGCTGCTCAGGAGGGTTCTGTTCCTGAAGGCTAGAGCCAGAAGCAGGGGTAGGTGGCCGAGTTTGTGGGAGTGGCTCAGTGTTTATGAGACCTTCGGGTGAAGGTGCCATCTGTGGGTCAGTGGTGGCAGATGGACTTCTATCCTAAGACATTTTAGCAAGCAGCTCTTTGAGTCTGCTTACCTCATCGTCTAGGATAGTGTTTTGTGCAACTACATCGTAGAAGAAGCATAGGTCATCATCAATGTAAACTGAATCACCTGACCTCCTGATAGAGTCAGGATGTACATGCACTGAGTGTGGCTCAAATATTGCATGTGCCCCTTGTTCTTGGTACTGGGGACTTCCAGCCTCTGGATTGTATCCATCATCGGCAGTTGCCTCTGGTGAGGTCTTATTGATGTTACCAGCTTCACCCTACTCAGATGTTGATGCAGAGAAAGTGGCAGCCTCACCAGAATGTCCTATCTCCCTAGCCACACTGGGAGATTGAACATGTGATTCTCTGTGTTGGGGGCTCCCACCGGCACTTGTGTCCACCCTCTCTTCGGTTGGAGTCTCCTCAGTTGTAATTGGTTTCTGGGGAGAGGGTGGAGTGCTCAGGTGAGTCAACACATTGGCTATTATTAGTGTAAGGCTTTGTGGGGCGGTTTCAGTGGGAGATGGGCTTGAAGCAGAGTGCACATGGGGAGGAGTGTGCATTTCAATGGCAGTCTCCTCAAGTGAGAAAGACCCCAGATGTGTGGCACCCCGGAAGTGGTAGCATCAGGCTCTTGTGGAGAAGAGACCTGTGCGGTTGTGGTAGGTGGAGTCGTGGTGACTGCTGGGAGAATCAGTCACTTCCTGCATTTGTGTTGCAGGGGCATCCTCAGGGGACTCCTTTCCCTGAGTAGCCTTTGTGGGCTTCTTTTTGGTTTTTGGTTTGGCGGGGACTTTGGATTTGGAGGTGGAGGCTGTGGGTTCCTGCTGCGTTGGTTTTCGCAGCCGGCCAACCTGTGTTAGTGATTGGTCGTTGTTGTGCCTGGAGTATACCTCGGCTAGAACAGCCATGGCAGGGACCCAAGTGCCAACAAGTCCCTCAGCTTGAAGCTGGTCTTCTATCATGGCCATAATGAACCTAGGATATAAAATCCATCGGTTTAAAACAGGTTTAGCAGCCATGTCTTTGAGTTCCAAAAATATAATTTCAGTTAAGTTTAGTGGTTGTTTCTCAAAGATAGAATCTAATACCTGTTGCCACCTTGTTGACATCTGGTCCCATGAAGATGTTTTGGGGGCCAGACACACATTCACCATGTGGAAAATGAGACGTTGGGGATCTGGGAAGTGTTTCTTCAACAAGCTGGTGGCAGAGAGGTCGCCCTGAAAGTCGTTTGCTGTGAAAGATAGATCAAGGGCGCCTTTGGGGTAAGAGGTTGGGTAGGTGGCATCCTCCAGCTTTAGGGTTTGGCGAATAGTAGCTGGAGTAATAACCACTGGGTGGTTGTTGACGGAGGACCGGAGAGAGACCTCGCCATCATTCTCTCCGGTTTGGACGGTGATGTTCGTCCAGAACTCCGATAGGGAGTCGGTGTAGATGGTGGGGTTCAGAAGAAAAGCCGTTTGGTAAGGTGAGTCGTTCATGAGATCGACGGCATTGTAAAATTTAACCCAGAATGGCGATTTTGTGAGATGAGCGACAAAGTTGTGTCGAGGTTTGAGTTGCATGGTCGCCATTAATGGTGTATGGGAAGTTCAGAGGTTTTTGAGATGTTAGGTCAAGTGAGAATTAAAAGCTCTGAAGGTTGGGTATATATAGGGTAGGGCAAAGGCTGAAAGAAAACTACTGAAGGTTTTGGTGTTAGTCATCAGTTGTTGAAACTACTGATGACGTGGTTTTAACCTTCAGTGGTTGTAACATCTGAGAACTTGGTGTGAGTCTTCAGTAGTTGAAACTACTGAGACCTTGGTTTTGTCCTTCAGATGTTGTAAACGGCTGAAGACTTGTTGTTAGTCTTCAGTAGTTATAAACTACTGAAGACCTAGTTTTCATCTTCAGACGTTGTAACAACTGAAGACTTGGTGTTAGCCTTCAGTAGTTGTGAACTACTGACATCAGTAGTTGTGAACTACTGAAGATATGTTATTGCTTCAGTTGTTGGAAACAACTGAGGACTTGGTGTTAGTCATCAGTAGTTGTGAAACTACTGAGGATATGGTTTTGTCCTTTAGTTGTTTGGGTATGAAACAACAGCTGTTGGCATCAGCTGAAGAGTAAAATTACTCATCAGCTGTTTCCGTCAAATCAGTTGTTTCATGCAGACCTCCACATTTACTCATCAGCTCTTTGGCTGACTTTCAGATGTTTCATTGACACTTCAGCTCTTATGAGTATTTATGCCTTTAGCTCTTGTGATCAGATGTTCACAAGTGCTGATGAAATACCCTTTAGAGCTGGTGAACAAATTGTCTTCAGTACTTGTGTAAGATTACACATCAGTACTTGTGAACAAAATTTGTTCTTCAGTACTTATTTGTTTGAAAATAATACATCCGTAGTTGTAATCCACCTCACTACATCAGTTGTTTTCAACAAATAATGTACATCAGTACTTTGAGGCATTTTAGTCTTCAGTAGTTTGTGAAAGGCTAAAGACTAAATTTCTCATCAGTACTTATATTTGACCTATGCTCATCAGTACTTGTGAAGTAAGAGCATCAGCTTGGTCAAATTAATCTAGCTACAGCATACCAAGCCTTAGTACCAAATTTTCGAATGTGGCACTATCTAAAGGCTTAGTAAAGATATCTGCAAGCTCATCAGCACTAGGCACAAACTTAGGATCAATCAGACCTATTTCATAGCAATCCCTGATAAAATGATGTCTGATCTCTATATGTTTGGTCCTAGAGTGCTGGACTGGATTTTTAACAATACAAAGAGCTGAAGCACTATCCATTAGTAATGGAGTCTTAGTCTCTGTAATGCCATAATCCAAGAGTTGGTTCTGAAGCCAGAGTATCTGAGATGTACAACTTGCAACAGCAATGTACTCAGCTTCAGCAGTGGAAGTAGCAATTGATGTTTGTTTCTTACTCTGCCAAGAAACTAAACAATTGCCTAGGAATTGGCAACCACCAGAAGTGGATTTTCTGGTGACTTTGCATCCTGCATAGTCACTATCAGAGAAAGCAACTAATTTGCAAGAATGCCCAGTTGAATACCAAAGACCTAGTGATTAGGTACCTTGCAGATATCTAAAGATCCTTTTGACTGCAATCAAATGGGATTCTTTAGGTGCAGCCTGAAATCTAGCACAGGCACATGTTGCAAACATGATGTCTGGTCTAGAAGCTGTAAGGTACATCAAAGACCCAATCATACATCTGTAAAGGGTTTCATCAACCGCTTTACCTTTCTGATCTACATCTAGTTGTGTGATGCTGCTCATGGGAGTAGAACAGGGCTTACAGGTTTGTAAATCAAACTTATTCAACAACTCCTTTGTGTATTTGGTCTGATGGATGAAGATTCCATCATCCCTTTGTTTGATTTGTAAACCTAGAAAGAACTGTAATTCCCCCATAGCACTCATTTCAAACTTTTGCTTCATGAGCATTGTATATTCATCACACAATTTTGGATCAGAGGATGCAAAGATGATATCATCTACATAAATTTGAACAAGGAGCTTATGCTGTCCCACAGTCTTAATGAACAAGGTTTTATCAATGGTGCCTCTAGTGAATTTATTTTGGAGAAGAAAAGTTGATAGTGTCTCATACCAAGCTCTAGGAGCTTGCTTCAGCCCATAAAGAGACTTATCAAGCTTGTACACCCAATCAGGATGTTTATTGTCCTCAAAGCCTGGTGGTTGACACACATAAACTTATTCTTTTATTTTACCATATAAGAAGGCACTTTTGACATCCATTTGATAAACCTTAAGACTGTGAAAAGCAACATAAGCTAGGAACAGTCTGATTGCTTCCAGTCTGGCCACAGGAGCAAAGGTCTCATCATAATCGATGCCTTCCTCTTGTGCAAATCCCTGGACAACCAGCCTAGCCTTGTTCTTGACGATTTAGCCCTTCTCATCTGTTTTGTTCCTAAATACCCATTTGGTGCCTATTGCACACATACCTTGGGGTAATGGAACAAGCTCCCACACTTGCTGTTTCTTGAACTGAAGAAGCTCAAGCTACATAGCTTCCACCCATCCATTGTCTCTTAGAGCAACATGATAGTTCTTTGGCTCTTGCTGACTGATGAAGAGAGCATAGAAGCAGAAATTGGACAATTGATTCCTGGTTGAAACTCCAACATTGATATCACCAATGATTTGAGATGTGGGGTGATTCTTCAGCTCTTGATAAACTATAATATCTGTGCAAGTGTTTGTAGACCCATCAGCAGCAACAGATGGTGATGGAGATTCCTGAAACCATGTGGAGGATGGCAGCTCAAACGAAGTAGAGCAAGCAGAAATCTCATCAGCATTAGTTGTGGATGGAGCTGCTGAGGCTACAGGAGCATTAGGTTTAGTGAACTCAGACAGGTTGTCACTGAACCTGAAGAGGTGAGTACTGACTTCATCATCATCAGTACCACCAGGTGGAGAACTGTTGACAGGCTCGACAGCTGGAGGTTGATAAGGAACATATTGCAGTATGTCCAAATCAAACAACTCCACAGGGTTTTGTGGAATCTTGTCCTTTAGAGATTCATTAAACTTAACATGCAGGGTTTTCTCAACCGTCTATGTCCTACAGTTGAAGACTATGTATGCTTTACAAGTTGATGAATAAACAACGAAATACCCTGCATCCACCTTACTAGCAAACTTCTGGAGTGGGTCGCTAGTGTTGAGAATGAAACATGGACACCCAAAGGCTCTAAAGAATGAAATTAGAGGGGCCAAATAATGAAGAACTTCATAAGGAGTCTTCATCAACCTCTTATTCACTAAAGCTCTATTTTGTACATAGCAAGCTGTATTGACAGCTTCAGCCCAAAAGGTCAGTGGCAGCCCTGAGTCAGCCAACATTGACCTTGCAGCTTCAATGAGAGTCCTGTTCTGTCTCTCCACCACTCCATTCTACTCAAAAGTTCTAGGAATACTGAACTGCCTTTTAATCCCCTTGGACAGGTAGAAGTCATCAATTGTATGGTTTCTAAACTCTGTTCCATTGTCACTCCTCACACACTTGACCTGCAGGGAATACTGCTTTTCTACAAATAACACAAAGTTCATGATAGTCTTGGCTGCTTCATCCTTGGAGTGCAAGAAGAAAGTCCATACAAACCTGGAATAATCATCCACAATTACCAGGCAGTATTTCTTCTTTGCCATGCTCATCACTCTAACAGGAACAAAGAGATCCATGTGCAGGAGCTGCAAGCAGGCAGTGGACTTTGGTTCTTCTATTGAAGAGAATGAAACTTTGTGTTGTTTTCCTTTTAAACAAGCAGTGCAGTCATCTTCACACTTGAACTCCTTCAAAGGCAATCCTCTTACTAAACCATGACTTATCAGCTAATCCATGTTTTCTTGAAATTAACATGCCCCAGCCTTCTATGCCATAGAGTAGATTCTTGAGGAGAGGCCTTGGAGAATAGGCAAGGATGGCCTTTTAGATCTATCTTTTTGGAGAGATCTAAGGCATACACTCTTCCTGTCTTGTTGGCCTTCAGGAGAGTGTATTCATCCAACACTTTGTCAATCAAACTTAGAACTTTGGATGACAGAATCCGACAGTTCTTGCTTGTGAAAAGGGCTACATGGCCTTTATCACACATTTGACTGACACTCAAGAGGTTGTACTTGAGATTCTCCACACGGTTAACATCATCAAACCTTATTTCCCCATTGGAAACAAAGCCTTTTCTGATGATGTTACCCTTTGCATCATTGCCAAAGGAGATAAATCCCTTCTTTCCTTGAGAGTAGTCATTAAAAAGGGAGCTGCTTCCTGTCATGTGCATAGATCCTCCACTGTCTACATACCAGATGCTTCTTTGGCATGTTGAAGAACCCTGCAATCATAACCACATGTTAGTTAGTTCTAGAGACCCAAACCTGTTTGGTTTTGGGTCTGTTCTCAACTACAGGTGCAACACTAACAGATGTGTTATGTGTAACAGCCTGAGGTGAAGGAGATGGTGCAGAAGAGGAACCCTTTGGCTTGGACTTCCTTTTCTGAGGTTTCAACACAGGAGCATCTAAATGGTTGACTCTTCCCATTAGATGCTGAACCATCATCGCCAGTTGTGTCTGACTTTGTGATAAAGCCTTCAGCTCTTCAGACACATTGGGATTTGCCGATGATGGAATCCTATGTTGCACCATCTTCTTTTGAGCAAGCTCAGCTGTTTCCTGAGTAACCCCTACCTTATTTTTAGATTTAGCTTTGGGATTAGGGATTTCAGGCTTTGATGTTGCTAGTACAAACTTGGTTTCAAACTCCTTCTTCATTATAGTTATGTCCTCATTAATTTTCTCCTTTTGTTTGAGTTTGGAACCCCTTTTGTACCAGCAATCATCAGTAAGATGATTGAACAAGCCACATATCTCATATGGCTTCTTCTTCATCTTATGTTGATCATCAGGTGAAGAGGATGAAACTGCTTAAGACTTGTTCTTCAGCTGTTTGCTATCAGTACTAGCGGTTTTCTTCCTAGTAGTGCCTGCTTTCCTGACATCCTCTTTAGCTGTCTTCAAACCTTTTCTACTGTTAGTTTTCTTCTCTTTAGTTCTAACAGTAGGTGAGGTTTGAACTTCAGATGTTGTCACTTGCTCTCCAGTAGTTTCAGTACTTCTAGAGACAACACCTGAGTTGATCAACCTTTTGATCATGTGACAGTCAGCATTTGAACCATCAGCTGTTATAGCATTGGCTGATTGGTTTTGGTAGGAGTTAATGCTGACTTCTCTCTCTGATGATGCTAAATCAGAAAGTAGGTCACATGATGAGAAGGATTGGTTATTGCTTTCTCCATCAGATTCAACTTCTGCTCTTGAAGTAAAATCTGTTGGAGGAACAGTGTGATTATAACCAATGCCAAACTTTACATTGGAAGCTGATTGCTTGCTAAGAAGCATTTCAAAACCCTTGCATGATTTCACCCATCGATCACACTCAACTTGGGTGGTTGCAAGAGTTTCCTTGAGGTCTCTATACTTCTTTAGAAGTACATCTTCCCTAGCTTTATCATCTTTGATTTGGCATTTATGCTTGTAAATCTCATCATTTTTCTCATTTAGCGCAACCTCAAATTCAGCTTTCCTTTTGGAAATTGTGTGCTCTAGCTCAAGATTTTTATCTATTAAAGCTACATTTGCTTCTCTAATAGAAGCAAATGCTGCTATGCATGATTCAGAACAAAGCTTGGCTTTGGCCTCAGAGGATACCTGCGATGAGGCATTGGATGATGACCCCTCACAGATTCAAGGGCCATCAGAGCAAGATTTCCAAATGGATTATCACCACCATGTTGACCATCACCTTGGAGTAGTTGTTCCTGACCAGATAGATCATCTGGCAGACTACTCCAGTCAACAACTCCTGGGGTGAAGAAGCTGTGTTATTGAGGTTGTGTTTGATGATGAGATTGGGAAGATTGAGGCTCAGGAAGAGCATGTGGTGGTTGAGCAGAAGGTGCTTGAGATTGACTGGGCTGAGGCACATAGTAGCAGGGGTATGGGTATGGCATATGACCCTGAGGCACAAAATAAGCAGGTGATGCCTGTGCTTGTGATGGATGGCCAGAACTGGAGAAATGTTGCCCTCTGTGCTGTGATCTATTGCTGGGAAAAGTCCCAAAGTGTGCAGAGGAGTTAGATCTAGATGATCTACACTCTCTAGCAAAGTGTCCAAGCCTTTGGCACTTGTGACACCTCAACTTGCTCTTGTCAAAACCAACTTTGGTTTTGCCAGAGAGACCAGGGGATTTCCGGCCAGTTCTCTTGTAGAACTTCTGAGATCTGATATTTATCATTGCCATTTGGTTCAAATATCAATCTCTTCCAGATCATCATATGGAATGCCCTTCAAGTCCTCCATCAGAAAACACACATTATCACCAGTGCTTCCTTAACTACTACTAACACCAACAAAAGCTTGTTCAGAGTTGGTAGAGAAATCAATATGCTCATCATAAGAAATTTCTGATGCAGCATATTCTGACTCCTGACTTATCAAGGCAGCATTGCCTTGGACAAAGTCATCAGCGAGCTTGCCAGAGGTGGACAACTTCCTCTTTTGCTTTATCTCTCTCTCAAATGTGAGCAGTTTCCCATGAAGTTAGGTGAGAGATAGAGTATCCTGATCTACACTAGAGCGTAGGACAATGGTATAAGTGTCCCATCTCTCAGGCAGTGATCTGAGGAACCTGTTGTTTATCTGGCTATTGGAGTACTCTTGTTTGACCATCTTCAACTCAAAAATCAAACAAGAGAACCGCTCAAATTGCTGAGTCAGAGTCTCACCCTTCCTATGAGAGAATGTCTCATATTGTTGGGCGAGGATTTCCCTATTATTTGCTAAGACCGAATCGGTTCCTCCAAATTGTTCCTTCAGAGCAACCCATAGGTCATGAGCAGTTTCATGATGGAAAAGCCCTGAATAAATCTCATTTGGAATAGCCATGGCTAAAATTCCATGGGCTCTCGCATTACTTTCGAACAGCTTAAGATCTTCGTCCGAATATTGTTCAGGTTTCTTCGGAACCTGTTCATCAGATTCAGGGACGCTCACCATAGGCTTGTATGGTCCATGCATCACTGACTTCCAACAACCAACACTGTTGACAGACAAGTGGTGAAGCATACGACGTTACCATATGTTATACTCACTCCTCACAAGCATCAGAGGCTTGGTTGAGGAACCAGTATTGTGAGGATCGTTCGTTGGTGTAGTCATCTCAGATTTAGTCAAAAACAAGTTTAAGCAAAACAAGTGTAGCTCAAAACCACCAGAGAACCTCAAGTTTATGGCCAGAAACAGCAGAATCTTACTCTCTATAGCTAATTCTTGCAAATTGCTAATTCGATCAACGTAGAGATCAAAAGAGCAGTTTCAAATGATCAATAGTGAAATTGATTAATGATTAACCCGCTCTGATACCATTTGACAGGATCTCAGCCTCTAGTTTGATCAATCAGATTATGTTTGCAGCGGAGTTAGCACATTAATTAACGATTATAGCAAGAACACAAAAGATTTTGCAAGTAAAAGTACAAACATAGAGAGAGAGAAAAGATCTGCAAAATATGTTTTCTATAACTTCACACGTTTCGGCACCTAATACACCATGGTTCACCATCCTTTTATAGACGGCAAACGATGGATGATGATGTCACTTGACAGTGACATCAACCGATTATTAAACTAACAACTGATAGAACATAAAACTACTGAAGATGTCAACATCTGGCATCTTCTTACAGAAGCTATCTACCTATTACAAGTACTGAAAAAGGAAACTACTGAAAGCCTACAACGACTGAAGAACAAACTCTTCATTCGTTTATAACTACTAAACTATAACAGCTATTGAACAAGCTCTTCAGCTGTTGTACAAACTACTGAAAAGATAAACAAAACTACTGAAAAAGAAAAACCATCACAACAACTGAAGAAGACTTCTTCAGCTGTTGTGACAAACTCTAAAGCTTCAGCACTTGTTTTCAGACTTGGGCTTCAGATGATGTATCAGCTGATGACTTCAGTAGATGTAATCAGCTGATGTCTTCAGTCTTTGTGCATCAGTAGATGATCTTCAGTTCTTCAGTTCAACTTTTTATCTTCAGTACTTGTCTTCAGTACTTGAAGTCTTCAGTACTTGTATGTTTTAGTACTTCAGACTTCAGTTCTTATCTTCAGCACTTTAGGATCTTCAGCTGTTGTACTTCAGATCTTTGATCTTCAGACTTTGATTCTTCAGACTTTGTCCAACTGCTGATGAAGGTCTTCAGCAGTTGTTGTGATGTCATGTGGGACTTAGAGGTTTTCCTGATCTTGGCTCATTGGTTGTTTTGGTCCAACAAACTCCCCCTAAACCAATGCAGCCAAAACCTCTAATTATTTGTGTCCCACTTATTGTTGGCAGAAATATTGGTCTATTTCCTTCTGGATCAGATCAGAAGTTGACCCTGATAAGCACTGGCTGATATTTGTTTGGCTAAGTATGGATGGGAGCCCTGTCTTGGGGAACTGGACACAGGACTGTTGTCCCGTCCATGAGACCTACCTCCCTCTTACAAGCCTGTAGGATTCTCTGGTGTAGGCTTGAAGGAATATCATCTGTTCTTCTTTAGTCAAGTCTTCAGCCACACCATCGAATAACCCCTCCCGGCCGTACAACTCTGAGACAAACTTGACCTGTTTTCCATTCTTGAGCTCAACTGTTGTGACTTGCCTATATGCAAATTCATCTGGGTGTCTTCCTTCTAACAACAAGTTGAGCTCATCCCTATGGAAGTTCTCAAGCCTCTTATAGACTAAGCCCTTCCTCACCACCCTATTGTCTAACATTTTTTGGGGTGGCTGCTTAGCTCTATAGGCTTTCTCGAACTCCTCTACTATCTCCCAGGGTGTTATCCAGAAGGACAGTGCTTACAAGGATCATCCAGTGTCAAGTATCATTGGTGAACTAGATGGGCGGGAAACTAGAAGCGAGTCAAGTATTGCAAACATCTGTTTGTTTTCTTGCTTTGTATATCAAATAGTACACATAAAGAGGCTCTCTAAGAGAACAGTTGGATTAAGGCAATGCAGGAAGAGTTGCTCTAGTTTAAGAAATATGAAGTATGGTAACTGGTAGATCTTTCCAAAGGTTAATACCCTATCGCTACCAGATGGCTATATAGAAACAAGACTGATGATAGGAGCATTATCATCAGAAACAAAGCAAGATTAGTAGCACAGGGATGCATTCAAAAAGAAGGAATAGATTATGATGAGGTGTCTGCTCCTGTAGCCAGATTAAAAGACATTAGACTTTTCCTTACGTACTATGCATCCATGAAATTCACAGCGTACCAAATGGATGTAAAGTGTGTTTTTCTCTATGGCACGATTTATGAAGAAGTCTATGTGAGTCAACCTCCAGGCTTTGAAGACCCAGATTTCCCTCACTTGGTACACAAACTTGACAAAGCATTGTATGGTCTACATCAAGTCCCATGAAAGTTGTAACACCTGAAACTTTTGATTATACGAAGAAAAATAATAATAAGAAAAGAAAAGAAAGTATCTTGAAAGGAAATGAGAAAGGAATAAAAGTAGAGGGGGTATTGTGTAAAAAGTACAAAGAAAAGAGAATATCTGATATACATAGAGATGGCTGCCCACTCTTTTCTCATAATCCCAAATCATCGAACACTCTAGAGAGAGAAAGAGCAGAATACAAGATTCTGAAGGAAGAACCAGAAGAAGAAGAAGACTGATTCGAGGTACCGGGTTCCACGGCGACCGACTTTGAAGAAACCATACTCAGCAACACAAGGTGAGTTCTAAGACCCCTAATTTTACCCGTTTTTGAATGATTTTTGGGGCTGGAACACATCGTAACACTGTTTTTGAGCAATGAGTGCTTAATCCGTGTATGTATGTACGAGTATGTGTGTGTATGGTCCATTCAGGTTGCTAAGCCTATGGTATATAAGATTTCTAGGACAGATATATGAGATACAACCTGTTGTTCATGTGCATACTGTTGATATATGTCTTAGAAGTCCTTTCTATGATGTTTATGATGTGTAGCCTATTCTAAGTAGATGGTATGATAAATCTATGCCAATGGAGGTGTTATGACGATGAATGGTTACGGAAATGGGCACAGGTTAAGTTGCAGGTCATTTTACTCAGCCGCATAGGCTAATGCAGATCGCTAAACAAAATATGGCCAAGGCAGGACTTCAACCGCATTGACAAAATGCGGATGACTAAGTAAATGCGACCGAGGCATTTACTTAACCGCATTGACCTAATACGGACAAGACGGGAAGAACGGCCAAGGCATTCTTTATCCATATAAACTAATGCGGGTAAGAACATTAAATGCGGTTAAGGCTTTTCCTCAGCCGCATTGTCTAATGCGGATAATATGGAAATGCGGTTAAGACATTTCCTCATCCGCATTGACTAATACGGATGACCAAGAAATGCGGATGAATCAAGAAGGGAAATGCGGGAAAACACTTAGCAGAATTCTGACTTCTGGGAATTTAAAATGAGTAAGATAGGCTTTGACCTAGGGGATTCCCGGGGGTTATGTAAGGTGACATTTTGAGGTCATAGATGGTATGATGATGTGTGCTTGATGGTCATGCATGGTGTATGTTATGTATGTCTGATGCCTTGTATGGTGATGCATGAATGATATGTGTATGTTCCTACACTGTTGTATGTTTATCTTTCCAAAACTTTATGCATTATGATAATGAATGAACAAAGTATTATGTAACATAAAGTGACAGATAATAAAAGAGGAACATGAAGATGAATGCATGTAATGATGAATGAATGAAAAGGAAATATGATGATGAATACATGCATTAATGAATGAACGAAAGAATGTAATAAAGGCTTGCAAGCAAATGTATGGAGGTGCATACCCCTGGGAGGTGTTAGCTTAACTGTGTGTGGGTTAGGTACCCTGAAGAATGCACATAGGGGCCAGTCTTTGTGATGGCCATACGTATGGGATCCTTGCTGCTTACCCTAGGTGACTGGATCAGCTTTGGGGCACAACGTTCGTGATTGATCATCACAGGTCCAGCACCCGCAGTCGTGCACAACGTTCGGGGTATAGCGCATGGCATTGATCCAGAATGAAAGAGGAAAGATAAGTGGTGCATGTACCTACCCTAGGTGACTGGATCAGCATGTGTGCACAATGTTCATGATTTATCATCACAGGTCCAACACCAGCAGTAGTGCATGATGTTCAGGGTATTCTACATGTCACCGGAAGTAATGAATGTACGAATGAGTGTAATGAACATATGAATGAAAGAAATGATCGTACGTAAGTAATGAAAGTATGAATGACATGAATGTACGAACGTAAGAAATGAATGAATGAATGAACGAAAATAAGATACGTATGAAAGGAGAAAGAGTACGAAAGAATATGAATGATAACGATGAATGGTACACGAATGAATGTTAATGAACGAATGATGAAGATAATCTTAATATTATCTACGTGTACGTATGTTGTGTGACCGCATGTATATAAGAATGGTTTTAGTGAAAGATAAATATGTTTTATTATAAAACTAGAACTCACTCAGCAACGCTGACTTTTTATGTGTTTCCAGTTGGCAGGTAGTGTTGCTGAGGATGGCACGAGGCGGCTACTCAGCTCTTTGGGATGGCATACTCCTTTTGATAATGCTGCCACGCAATGTGTTGTGGGCCCATAATGCACGCAACACATTATGTTGCATGCAAGTGCAAGATTCCTTTAGGATCCTGATAAACGGGATTACTTATGGAATCTTCTTTAAATGTAGTTTTAATATATTTGTACTAGAGGTCACTGTATATGACCATTTTGGATTATTGAGGATTCGGATAAACGGGATTATTTAAGAAATCCTTGGTTTCAGATGCTTCTGCAACAATCCTAGTACGGTTATGTATTGTAAAGAAAGCATGTATTTTGTATTCGAATCAATGATGTAATGAATTACAAAAGCTTTTATGATGAAATAAGAATGCGCTTTTATCAATTCCGCTACTTTATTTTGCTTAGTAAATGTAAATTATGTGTTTGATGTGCAATGAATGACCAACTGTGAGGTGCCCGGGAATGGGGCCTTACAAGTTGGTATCAGAGCCAAAGTTTAAGTGAAACGGGTAAATTTTCAAAAAAAACCTTAACTTAAACTGAAAATAGGACGAAAAAGGGGAGGAATGCCAATCTGAGTAGCTGCATGCCATCAGGTATTTTCTTAAAGTTAAATGGTATTATGTGCGCATGTAATGTGGTTTATGTGTACTGTTAGACTTAGATGCTAATGTAGTCAGGACAGGTAATGCTCGGGGTGCGAAGAGTAAAGTAAGTGGCTAATCACAACTGGCCACTGTAATTAGGGACTTACTATACTTGACATAAACTGAGCTATTTCCTTGAATGACCGTGTGGGAGTTTAAATCTTTCAGTGTGATAGAAGATGGTCGGTGGTAGATCATCTAAAGTTTCACGTGGTGGAGGTAGTAGTGGACGTGGTGCTGAGCCGCGGGCCACAAGAGGGAGACCGAGAGTGGAAAAGGAGGTTCCTGATTAACCTGAAACCATTCATCAAGAGGGTTAGACGAAAGCGCTGATCTAAGGGCCTCGGTAAAAGAGGCAGTGGTCAAAGAAGTGCACCAGGTCATGCAGACGATTTTACCGTCTGTAGTGACCGAAGTGATAAAGGCTGTACGCGAAGATGAAAGACGAGGGAGGGACCGGTCCTCAGGGGGACAACCGCAACAAGAGCCGGAGACGGTTCTTTCTGATGATGAGGAGGAAGAGGAGGAGGAGCCTGTACGGGAGACAACACGGGGTTGTAACTACGGAGCGTTTATGAGGTGCAAGCCCCCTACATTTGATGGTACTGGTACCGCTGCTGCTGCTCACCAATGGGTGAGAGAAATGGAGGTTGTCCTTGATATTAGTGGGTGTCAGGAGGACAAAAATGTGAAGTTTGCTACCCACTCGTTCACGGGTTCGGCTTTATGCTGGTGGGACAACGTAGTCCAAGCTGAGGGTAACAGGGCCATTGGAAGAATGAAATTGTCCGAGTTGAAAAGGATGGTGATCGAGGAGTTCAGTCCTCGTCGGGAAATGGATAAACTTGAGAGAGAGTTCCTGCAGTTGGAGGCGGGGACGATGACCCACCAACAGTACACCACGAAGTTTAACGAGATGGCGAGAATGGTGCCGGATCAGGTGACGCCGGTGTCTCGAAATATTAACTGATATATTCAGGGGCTGCCAGCTGAAATTCGTTGGCATTTGATTTCTGCTCGACCGAGCACCTATAGGTCGGCAGTGGATTTGGCGGGAAGGTTGTATGATGAACGGGCTGCAGTGGTGAAGACTGAGAGTAGTAGGAAGGACGGTGGTGAGAGAAAATGGAAGGGGAAGAGGTTTAGTCAAGATGATGTGTCGATGAGTAATAAAAAGGCACGGGTGGATGATCACCATGTGGTCATGTCAAGTGCAGGGTCGAGAAAGTGCGGGAAATGTGGGAAGGAGCACGGGGGCGAGTGCAGATGGGGGTTGAATGTTTGTTTTAAGTGTGGGAAGCCTGGTCACATGTCTAAAGATTGTAAGGGCGCGAAGTGCTTCAACTGTGGGGAAAGTGGTCATATGAGCAGAGACTGCAAGAAGCCGAGGGCTGAGGGTTCAGGGGAGAAGAAGACGGGAGGTGTAGGACCAAGGGCAAGTGCGAGGGCATTCACGATGACACAAGAGGAGGCTAGAACGGACCCTAATGTCATGTCCGGTACGTTCTTGGTGAACCAAACTTTAGCCTCTGTATTATTTGATTCGGGTGCCAGTAGGAGTTTTATTTCTGTTATTTTCTGTGCCAAACTGCCTGTTAGGAGTAGAGGTGTCGACGTACCGTTTGATATAGAAACCGCGATAGGAATGTCTACCAGGATTTCCGAGGTGATAGAGGGTTGTGATGTGGAATTGGAGGGCCGCAAATTTCGGTTAGACCCTTTGCAATGACTTTAGGTGGTTTCGATTTGGTGCTTGGGATGGATTGGTTGGCGGACTTTGAGGCGAACATTTTGTGTCGCAAGAAGATGATTCATTTGACAGCGCATGACGGTAGTTCAGTGACGGTTTATGGCGATCGGATTACTACGATTCCGAAAGTGATCTCAATGGCTGTGGAGGGAAAATGTATGAGGCGTGGGTGCAGCGCCTACTTATGTTATGTAAAAGATGTAGAAACGCCAACACCATAACTATCTGATGTTCCTGTGGTGTGCGATTTTCCAGACGTGTTCCCGGAAGACTTATCGGCATTGCCACCTGACCGAGAGATCGAGTTCCAGATTGACCTGATACCGGGTGCTCAACCAGTCGCCAAGGCACCGTATCGATTGGCCCCGACGGAAATGAAAGAGTTGATAGAGCAGTTGCAAGAGCTATTGGATAAGGGGTTCATTAGACTGAGTATCTCACCTTGGGGTGCTCCGGTCCTGTTTGTGAAGAAGAAAGACGGTCGTATGAGGATGTGCATCAACTACCGTGAGCTGAACAAGTTGACGGTGAAAAATAGATACCCCTTGCCAAGAATCGATGATCTGTTTGATCAACTTCAAGGTGCCAGTTGGTTTTCACGAATAGATCTTCGATCGGGCTACCATCAGCTGAAAGTGAAGGAACAAGACATCCCTAAAATAGCTTTTCGTACGCGCTACGGTCACTACAAGTTTCTTGTCATGTCATTTGGTTTGACTAATGCGGCAGCTGCTTTTATGGATCTGATGAACCAAGTGTGTTGGCCGATGTTGGATAAATCAGTGATCGTGTTTATTGATGACATCCTGATTTATTCAAGAAGCGAAATAGAGCATGCCAATCACATTCGAGAAGTATTAGAGACGTTGAGAAGGGAGAAATTGTACGCCAAGTTCTCCAAGTGCGCATTCTGGTTGCGCGAGGTTCAATTTTGGGTCACGTGGTTAATCCGGAGGGAATTATGGTCGATCCGGCAAAGGTGGAAGCGGTAATGCAATGGAAGTCTCCAAAGACGCCATCCGAAATTCGCAGCTTCTTGGGTTTTGCAGGCTACTACAGAAGATTCATTCATGACTTCTCCAAGATTGCTTCTCCACTGACCAAGTTGACCCAGAAGGATGTGAAGTTTGTATGGGGTCAGACTCAGGAAAAGGCGTTTGAAGAATTGAAGACGAAGTTGACCCAAGCTCCTGTACTGACATTACCCGATGGAAGTGAAGACTTGGTAGTTTATTCCGATGCTTCTTACTCAGGGTTGGGGTGCGTGTTAATGCAAAAAGGAAAGGTTATAGCCTATGCATCCCGACAGCTGAAAGTTCATGAGGTTAATTACCCTACTCACGACTTGGAGCTAGCAGCAGTGGTCTTTGCGTTGAAGATCTGGAGGCACTATCTTTACGGGACGAAGTGCACCATCTTTACCGACCACAAAAGCTTGAAATACTTCTTTGAGCAGAAGGATTTAAACATGAGGCAGAGGCGATGGTTGGAGCTGATAAAAGATTATGATTGTGAAATCCATTACCATCCGGGCAAAGCCAATGTGGTGGCGGATGACCTTAGTCGAAAGGAGAGGCCCGAGCCAATACGGGTGAAGGGCTACCAGCTGATTATGACCTCGGACGTGATGAAGCAAGTCAAAGAGTTTCAAGATGAGGCACTGAAGGAAGATCATCTTAACTCAGAAAGAATAAGAGGTCTGGTTGCGGAGTTGGGTGAAAACACGTTTGGTGTTAGAACCCGTTTTGGGCGGATGTGGATTCCTCGTCTTGGGGATCTACGAGTAAAGATTATGGACGAAGCCCACAAAACTCGATACTCCATTCATCCAGGTGCTACCAAGATGTACCAAGACATGAAGAAAGATTATTGGTGGCCGGGAATGAAACGTGATGTGGTGGGGTATTGTGTAAAAAGTACAAAGAAAAGAATAAAAGTAATAATAAGAAAAGAAAGATTATGGACTTGTAACACCCGAAACTTTTGATTAGACGAAGAAAAATAATAATAAGAAAAGAAAAGAAAGTATCTTAAAGGAAATGAGAAAGGAATAAAAGTAGAGGGGGTATTGTGTAAAAAGTACAAAGAAAAGAGAAATATCTGATATACATAGGGATGGCTGCCCACTCTTTTCTCACAATCCCGAATCATCGAACACTCTAGAGAGAAAGAGCAGAATACAAGACTCTGAAGGAAGAACCCAAAGAAGAAGATGACTGATTTGAGGTACTGGGTTCCTCGGCGACCGACTTTGAAGAAACCATACTCAGCAACACAAGGTGAGTTCTAAGACCCGTAATTTTACCCGTTTTTGAATGATTTTTTGGGCTGGAACACATCGTGACACTTTTTTCGAGCAATGAGTGCTTAATCCATGTATGTATGTACGAGTATGTGTGTGTATGGTCTATTCAGGTTGCTAAGCCTACGGTATATAAGATTTCTAGGACAGATATATGAGATACAACGTGTTGTTCATGTGCATACTGTTGATATATGTCTTAGAAGTCCTTTCTATGATGTGTATGATGTGTAGCCTGTTCTAAGTGGATGGTATGATAAATCTGTGCTAATGGGGGTGTTATGACAATGAATGGTTATGGAAATGGGCACAGGTTAAGTTGCAGGTCATTTTACTCAGCCGCATAGGCTGATGCGGATCGCTAAACGAAATATGGCCAAGACAGGACTTCAACCGCATTGACAAAATGCGGTGACTAAGTAAATGCGGCCGAGGCATTTACTCAGCGGCATTGACCTAATGCGGACAAGACGGGAAGAACAGCCAAGGCATTCTTCATCCGCATAAACTAATGCGGGTAAGAACATGAAATGCGGTTAAGGCTTTTCCTCAGCCGCGTTGTCTAATGCGGACAATATGGAAATGCGGTTAAGACATTTCCTTATCCGCATTGACTAATGCGGATGGCCAAGAAATGTGGATGAATCAAGAAGGGAAATGCGGGAAAACACTTAGCAGAATTCTGACTTCTGGGAATTTAAAATGAGTAAGATAGGCTTTGACCTAGGGGATTCCCGGGGGTTATGTAAGTTGACATTTTGAGTCATAGATGGTATGATGATGTGTGCTTGATGGTCATGCAAGGTGTATGTTATGTATGTATGATGCCTTGTATGACGATGCATGAATGATATGTGTATGTTCCTACACTGTTGTATGTTTATCTTTCCAAAACTTTACGTATTATGATAATGAATGAACAAAGTATTATGTAACGTAAAGTGAAAGATAATAAAAGAGGAACATGATGATGAATGCATGTAATGATGAACGAATGAAAAGGAAATATGATGATGAATACATGTATTAACGAATATAAAGGCTTGCAAGCAAATGTATGGAGGTGCACACCCCTGGCAGGTGTTAGCTCAACTGTGTGCGGGTTAGCTACCCCGAAGGATGCACATAGGGGTCAGTCTTTGTGATTGGCCATACGTATGGGATCCTTGCCGCTTACCCTAGGTGACTGGATCAGCTTTGGGGCACAACGTTCGTGATTGATCATCACAGGTCCAGCACCCGCAGTCGTGCACAATGTTTGGGGTATAACGCATGGCATTAATCCAGAATGAAAGAGGAAAGATAAGTGGTGCATGTACCTACCCTAGGTGACTGGATCAGCATTTGTGCACAACGTTCAGGATTAATCATCACAGGTCCAGCACCAGCAGTAGTGCATGATGTTCAGGGTATTATACATGTCACCGGAAGTAATGAATGTACGAATGAATGTAGTGAATGTATGAATGAAGGAAATGATCGTACGTAAGTAATGAAAGTATGAATAACATGAATGTATGAATGCAAGAAATGTATGAATGAATGAATGAAAATAAGATACGTATGAACGAAAGAAAGAGTACGAAAGAATGTGAATGATAACGATGAATGGTACACGAAGGAATGTTAATGAACGAATGATGAAGATAATACTAATATTATCTACGTGTACGTATGTTGTGTGATCGCATGTATATAAGAACGGTTTTAGTGAAAGAAAAATATGTTTTATTATAAGACTAGAACTCACTCAGCAACGCTGACTTTTTATGTGTTTCCAGTTGGCAGGTAGTGTTGCTGAGGATGGCACGAGGCGGCTACTCAGCTCTTTTGGGATGGCATACTCCTTTGAATGGTACAGTTATGTAATGTAAAAAAAGCATGTATTTTGTATTCGAATCAATGATGTAATGAATTGCAAAAGCTTTTATGATAAAATGAGAATGCGCTTTTATCAATTCTGCTGCTTTATTTTGCTTAGTAAATGTAAATTATGTGTTTGATGTGCAATGATTGACCAACTGTGAGGTGCCCGGGAATGGGGGCTTACCAAAGTGGTATGAGACTCTATCATCCTTCCTTCTTGCACACAAGTATAAGAGAGATAAGATTGATCAGACTCTTTTCAAAAAAATAAAAGGAAAAGAAATGTTGCTAGTCCAAATTTATGTGGATGATATCATATTTGGCTCATTAAACAAGCAACTCTGTAAGGATTTTGAAGACCTTATCTATTCTAAGTTCCAAATGAGTGTAATAGGGGAAATCACTTTCTTCTTAGGTTTGTAAGTGCAATAACCAATAGATGGTATCTTAATCAATCAACAAAAATATATGAAAACCATTTTAAAGAAATTTCATTTTATAGATTGTCAGCCCATCAAAACTCTTGTTGATACAAAGATGAAGATAGGTCCAGATTTAGATGGAAAATCAGTGGATCAAACTCATTATCAATCTATGATTAGATCACTCATGTATCTAACAGCTAGTAGACCTAACATAATGTTCAGTATATGTGTTTGTGCCTGATGACAAGCAGATCCTAAGGAATCTCATGTGAATGCAATCAAGAGGATATTTAGATATCTTAAGGGCAAGTGTGCACTTGGACTATGGTATCCAAAGGAAGGAGATTTGAATCTCTATGCATATACTGATAGTGGCTATGGGGGATGCAACTTCAATCCACTTCTGGCGGTCGTCAATTTCTTGGTCCCGGACTGGGCTCCTAGCAGTGCAAGAAGCAGACAAATGTATCTGTTTCAACAGTAGAAGCTGAATACATTACAGCATCAGCTTGTTGCTATCAAGTTCTCTTTATTCAAAACCAGATGCTTGATTATGGTTTTAACTTCTTGCATGCACCAAATCACATTGACAACACAGCAACAATGTTCATAACAAATAATTCAGTTCAGCACTCAAAAACAAAACACATTGAAATTAGATATCACCTTTTGAGAGACTATGCTGAAAAAGGGTTAATCAAATTAATACATGTTCACACTGACAATCAATTAGCTTATTTGTTCACTGAGGCATTTAATCCTAGTTTGTTTGAATTCTTAGTCCAATCAATTGGCATGATTTACCTCAAATAAAAACCAAAATTAACAAAAAAACACTCAAATATTACAAATTTATCTAGCACAAGAATAAGTTTTATACTCAAAAAATTAAAAAATGATGTAATTACTGTAATAACCAACCCCGAGGTCAACATTCTAAACTTTGACCTCCAACAATTTTTGCTACTATTATTAATATTTGTAACATAATTATTATTACTATTTGATTTCTTTCTATGATTATTATTATGTGTTTAATTTCCAAGACGTTACATTAGGTTTTGCCTTAAAATAAGATAATTTAACATTCTGAAATTAAAACTGAACACGTTAAAATGTTAGAATTAAATCAAAGACAACTAATTTTGTGTAAACATACATGATTCACGAATTAATTATAATCATACACATCTAAAACATAAAATTTTCAATTAGAAACTATCACCTAAAGTACTACACGACACAACAAAACTATACTACTTATATTAATTTTCAAAATAAAACACACACCCACACACCCACAATCGGCCCGCCCCCTCACAACCCACACCACCCACACAACCCAATCACTCTTCTTCCACTCCACTACACAACCCACCTCTACACTCCAACCATCTCTTCTACCCATATATGTAAACCATAATTCAAACATCCACAAGAAAACTCACTCTACTCCTCTCCATCTCTCAGCCTATCCACCACCGAAACACACACATACAACTCCACATTTCAGCCAAATATTAAAGAACATCAACATTTCATGAACAAGCAAGAAGGTGACGTTTGGTGGTTGTTCTACACATTCTTGAAGGAACAAGCAACTCCACCCTTGCTCGTGAATAATCAGCTCACCTAGCCCCTCTAAACTCTCAAAATCATGAACCATTGGAAGTGTAAGCCACAACATACCCGAACCAAGCTATATCTTGTGTTTTACTTCTTAAATCTACCAAAAATCTCACATATTTGTTTTAACAGAAACCTGCTGCCACAACCTTGTTCCTAGAGAGTTCTTATCATCACATAATGTATACATCATGTTATGTTGGTAAACATGTGGTTAGAACACAAGTTACACCTTGAAAAACCCTCTTTTTACATGAAATAACACTATCAACGAACTAGTTTGAAAACACACCCAACCAAGATTCATAACCTGCTCAAAAATAAATTTTGAACATGTTAATAATCTGATTTTAATGTTACAATAGTGATTAGGTGATGTTTGGGTATGAATCATAGGATTTTAAAAATAGTAAAAGAAACTAGGTTCTAATATGAAAATAATAGGCAAATGGTCAGATTTGGTGGTATTTGGGTTAAACTCATGATTAAATGAAGTTAAAACGACGGGACTTAACCGGGTAATTTTTGGGTAAAATCTTAAAAATAGTAAAAGAAACCTAAAATCCATCAAGGACAAAATATTTCAGTAAGTAAGGGCATTGAGTCATTCAATTTGTGAAAACTTGAATTAAAACATATTCGGACGTTAGGTTCCGGGTAAAAACGCGTTTTAACGGGTAAATCAAAAGAAAACGAAGTTTTAATTAAAAGAACCCGAAAAAATAATTTTGACAGCGTATTAGACTTAGTATAAGTCACTAAATAATATTTAGTGGTTAACGGGATAATAACAAAAGAATTTAAAATAAACTGTTAAAATCTTCGGTTCTACCTTAACTGGTAACTAAAAACATAAGTTTTAATTACTCCAAATTAAGTTCTGGAAAAATTGGAATATAACATGTTAAAAATTCAATAATAAACTCCTAGGAACTGATAAAGTGGCTATAAAAGTCAAGAAATCAAAGAAAACAACCTTTACGGTAAAAACTGTCAATTTTAAAACTTGAGGGACTAACCTGAAAATTTTGCCAAATCCTTCAAAATTCGACCCCTTTGACTAAAAATACATGATAAACTTATTTCCACTATAATAAACTGATTAAAGTCATGAAAACATGTTGCTTGTATTAAGAAACCCAAACTTTCATAAAAAGGAAACTTTTTGAAGCCAATCTTAATAAATCAAGCTAGTTGAACATTTAACCTTATAACACACCTAGTTACACCGGACATGACCATGAAGCACATAGCTTATCACTTGAATCTGGATGCTAGGGTGCTAGGATTGAATCATTTTTTTACTCGAAGATCCATTGCCTGAAACCTAAGGTGAGTTCTAATGTCCCCTTTTACTATTGTATTGGGATGAAACATGCTTTGTTGAACTGAAATTGTTATTGTGCTATTTATGATGCTATGTTGTGGTTATTAGTTGAACCCGATCTTAATTGTATCACAATCATTAATTCTGTATGAACCGCTTGTCCTATATGGGTAGATTTACTTGGAGAATACCCCACAGATAGTGCCTTCCGTCCAGGAAGGGTACCCTACTGAGATCCTGAGGGATCGTTTGTGTCATGTAACAGGTTTTATAAGATGCTAAGGTGAACCATCTAGCAGGTATGGTACCCTGTTTGAGGCTCAGTTCTCCCTTCGGGGTTAACCGGATTAAACACAACTTTAGAAGAGGTTAATCAGGACTGAGTGCAGGGTTGATTGTGACCCCACAACAGTGATACATTAATTTTTGAATTTAAGTTATGCACTATGAAGAGTCCTCTTTGTTTTTAAACTTTAAGCACTTGAATTCACAAACTTTTTAGTTGACACAAAATCTTTTTGAGCTTGTTTCAGGTAATCCCTAATGGATCTGGCTTGATTGGAGAAATGGACTCATATGACCTAGAAATTCCACTACCCTTGGCATTACTTGACTGTGAAACATTTGAACAATTTGGATCATGACTGATAAAACAATGAATATTTATGTAACGAATTTGTAATTTGTGTGATGGGCTAGACTGTTATAACCCGGTTTGACTTTAAACATGTAATGCCATTTTAATTCTCTCCTTGTGCGCTCTTGTGATGGTTTGTTTCGACTGCCATGTATGTTGCTAGTCTGTGACATCCCACCCTCCTTGTGCCCGGGGTGTGACAGATTGGTCTCAGATCCATAGGTTGTAGAGAAATCAAAAATACCTAAGTAGACCATAGGCTACAACCCTCATACCTTAGGACTGTCCTTTCCTTGGTGAATGTTGGGGTAAGCGGGTGGATAAATTGATGATTACACTTGATCAACGTAATCATGAATTTATCTGACACGTGAATTCCAGCGTGAATCCTAAAGGTGTGAAACTTTGGATTAAATGGCTTAAGAGATTTTTATCTTTTAACACGGTGTAAAGATAATTTTATTGAACCTTCGTGTCTGTTATTGCTCGATGATACTACCACTCATTGACACTACTGTTTATTGATACTACTACTACTTGATACTACTGCTATATGATACTACTACCATCAGTACTATTACTAGTATTATTACTATCATTGTCATGAGCTCTGAGAAACAAAATTACTCATGATATTTTTTACAGGATATCAAGACTATGGCTGACCGAGGAAAGACGCGTGCACACCCGGTGGACGAGACTGCTCCTGTTGGGACTCTTAGGAGGGTTAAGCCCCAGACTGAGTACGGGGTGTACTTGCGAAGATACGGACATCCAGGTTGGCTATCTGCAACTTCTGATGGCAGTGAGCCGTTAGATGAATCTTTCTCGACATCTCCCTCGAGGATCCGAACGTGTTCCAACTCACTACATGTCATAGCGCCTGCCCACTCACCTATTGCACCCATTAGGAATAGGGGTGCTTGTGTGATCACTCGACCTAGGAAGAGTACTAGACCTGGATCTTCTGTCTCTTTTAGGATGCCTCCTCCTCCACCTCCTCCTGTTAGGGCCCCGATACCGGCACCACCCATGACTAATCAGCTTGGACACGTTACCCAGGACGAGTACTGGCTGCCACCCAGGCGTAGTTTATATGACGGGCCTATCATTCTTGCCAGCGATCGATTGTCCCAGTCAAGCCGTTGGGCTAGTGACTTCAGACTTTCTGACCCCACCTTGAGTGAGCTGTTGAAGACCATCCAGAGCCACGAATTGACCCTCCAACACGCCACAAGGACATCACAATCTGCTCAGTTTCAGGTGATGATGGCATCGTATAGCGTGCAACGAATGGAGCAAGAATAGAAAAAAAAGAGCTCGAGTTGGTTCGAGTAGCTGAAGAAGAAGTGGATGTGAGGCAGTAGTGATGTTGTTAGTTAAGTAATTGGGTTCGAGACTATTTGAAGAAACTATTTTAATTATTAATTTCAAAAACTATTATTATATGGGGGTGATGGCACCTTCCAACTTTTGAAACTATGACACTATTACATTATGTTGGTTGACGTTATGTTTGAATTATCTAAGAAACTATTGCTGTTGATGCTAATGACACAGGGTAACTGGATTAGAATTGCAATATTATATGGTGAAAATTTGATTTGTGTGATGTGAATGATTCACCCCATGTGATTGAAGAAATATATATATATATATATATATGTACATATATTTGTGTCGTGTTATATGCATTATACCATCATGTAATTAGTTAGCGCGACTAGTAAGGCTAAGATTTACATAAATGGGATACTTGAAACAAAAAATATATGAGATACTAAATGAATTTATCTATGATGCTAGCAGAATGCCGACCCGACTAGGAACTCACATTAGGAGACGAGGAGCTACTAGAGGTCGACACACGGGAGCTAGACCTACTAGGAACCAACCACCTACCCCACCTGGGACACCACATGGAGGGAATGTTAACCGGGAAAATGATGAAAGAATTGCCACCTAGTGGCATAACAAATTGCAAATTGCATCCCGACGATCATTTCCCAGATCAACGCTGACCGGGGAAATGCAACCAAAACTGGTGGGCCTGAAAATACTGAAGCCAACAATAAGGAAGTCGAAGCTATAAGGAATGGGTGCTCTTACAAGACATTCATGGCCTACAAGCCGAAGGACTTCTATGGCACTGAGGGTGCAATTGAAACATATAGGTGGCTGGATGAAACCAAAGTTGTGTTGGATATCAGCAAATGCAAGCTTGAGCATATGGTGAGATTTTCTTCCCAATCTCTCAAGGGACCAGCACTGGAACGGTGAAAAACCATCATTCAGCCCTGAGGCAGGAATGTCGTTGGTAGAATGAACTGGTTTGAGTTCAGGGAACTGATCACCAACAAGTGCTGCCCTATCAATCAACTGGAAAAACTGGAGGCCGAATTTCTATGTTTGGAAATAAAAGGCCCAAACTACACTGAATACATCAACCGGTTCTTGGCATTGTCCTGACTGGTACCACACTTGGTGATGCCCGAATCCAAGGGTGTTGCCGCTTCATTTGGGGATTACATCCAAGGGTTAGAGGCATGGTCCATTCTTCAAAGCCCATAACCCTACAGGCTGTAGTCGATGTCACCAGTATCCTGACCGATGATCTGGTCCAAGCTGGTTGGATTTAACCTGTAAAGACCAAGGATAGGAAGTAGGCAATAAATGTGAAAAGGAAGTGGTTCGATACAAGGATGGGGGTTGGCAGTCGTAGTGGCTCAAGCAAAAGATCTAGAGAAGTTGCAAGGCGTAACGACCAGAGCGGAAAAGCACGAAGATTATACCTAGGCACAAGTCCTTTCTGCAACAAATGAAAACTACACCATCAGAGAGAAAGCAACCCAATGCGCAAAGATTGCACGTATGCACCAGGGAAACAATGTTACGAGTGTGGAGACCCGGGACACATGAGGAATAAGTGTCCCAAGCTAGCAAAAGACAAAGATACCAGAACGAACAAACCCAAGGGAAGAGCGTTCATGATGGATCCGAATGGTTCACGCAAGGAGCCTGATGTGGTGAACGGTATGTTCTTCATAAACACCCATCATGCAACCATTCTATTTGATACTAGGGCAACTGCTAGTTTTGTTTCCAATACCACTTGGCCTTTGATTGATTGGCAAAATGCACCTTAAATGATATGTTTACCATCGAATTGGTTGAGGGTAATATAATAGAAACTAATGAAATCATCAAAGATTGCAAATTAGTCCTAGAGGGTAATTCATTAGGTATAGACTTAATGCCTATTAAATTAGGAGGTTTTGACGTGGTTGTAGGAATGGATTGCTTGGCTAGAAATAGGGCTAAAATCGTGTGTGACGAGCATTTGCTTAAGTTTCCTTTAACCAATGAGGGGATGTTAGTAGTCCATGGACAAAGAAACCACCCACTGTGCCCTATGATATCCCACCTAAAGGCCACCAAGAGCCTCAAGAAAGGGCACATGGATTTCATAGTCTATGTGATGAGTGCCAAAAGAGAATGGAAGGTTAAGGACATACATGTGGTGTCCGAGTACTTGGAAGTATTTCCTGAACACCTACCAGGACTCCCTCCGACCTGACAAGTGGAATTCCAGATAGATTTGGTACCTGGCACCGCACCTAGGGCCAAAGCACCTTATCGACTCACTTCGCCTGAAATGAAAGAGCTGATGCTCCAAATCCAGGAATTACTTGATAAGGGGTTTATACGACCCAGCGTTTCTCCATGGAGTGCTCCAGTGCTGTTTGTCAAAAAGAAAGATGGAACCTTAAGAATGTACATCGACTATCGGGAGTTGAATAAGCTTACAATAAAGAATCGATATCCTCTTCCCAGAATCAATGGCTTATGCGACCAATTGCAAGGAGCTAGCTATTTTTCTAAGATAGACTTGCGATCGGGGTACCACCAGGGGAAGATAAAGGAAGAAGACATCCCCAAGACAGCTTTCAGAACCAGATATAGGCACTATGAGTACCTAGTCATGTCTTTCGGATTGACTAACACGCCAACAGCATTCATGGACCTCATGAACCGTGTGTGCCGCCCATAACTAGATAAGTTTGTGATTGTATTTATTGAAGATATATTGATCTACTCTCAAAGCAAAGAAGATCATGAGAAGCATCTTCGATAATCCTTGAACTACTCAAGAACGAGCAACTATATGCAAAATTCTCCAAATGCGAGTTTCGGATGCGTGAAATCCAGTTCCTTGGACACATAGTGAATAAAGATGGAGTCCAGGTGGATCCAGCAAAAATAGAGGCTATCAAGGACTGGAAGATCCCAAAAACCCCTACCGAGATCAGACAATTTCTTGGTTTGGCTGGTTACTACAGGAGGTTTATCAAGGACTTCTCTCTAACAATACAACCATTAACCGCTTTAACCAAGAAGGATATAGCTTATGAGTGGGGAAGGAACAAAATGAAGCCTTCAATCTGTTAAAGGAAAAACTATGTAGTGCACTACTCCTTGCCCTACCTGAGGGAACTGAGGACTTTGTAGTCTATCGTGATGCCTCTTATCAAGGATTTGGATGTGTGCTAATGCAGTGGGAAAAATTAATCGTGTATGCGTCCAGATTACTGAACAAGCATGAAAGGAATTACACAACACATGATCTGGAGTTGGGTGCTGTAGTGTTTGCTCTCGAAATGTGGAGACACTACCTTTATGGCACTAAGTGTGTTATTTACACCGAACACAAAAGCCTGTAGCATATCCTGGATCAAAAAATGTTGAACTTGCGCCAAAGAAGATGGGTAGAATTGCTAAGCGATTATGAATGTGAGATCCGCTATCACCCAGGCGAAGCAAATGTAGTGGCAAATGCCCTGAGTAGAAAGGAAAGGGAAAAGCCCCTTCGTGTTCGTTCCCTAAGAATGATTGTGTACACTAGCCTTGTCGCTAGATCGAAAGAAGCGCAAAAGGAAGCCCTCAAGGAGGATAAGATGCCTAGTGAAATGGTAATGGGGATGGAAAAGCGTTTGGAAGTAGACAACGATGGATTGCACAAATGTGAAGGGAGGACATGGGTGCCTATCCATGGTTGAATCAGGATATGATTTTGGACGAGGCCCATAAATCAAGATATTCTGTTCACACAGGAAGTGATAAGATGTATCAAGACTTGAAAACACTTTTCTGGTGGCTGGATTAAAGAAATCTATTGCCACCTATATGGGGAAATGTTTGATATGTTCATTGGTAAAGGCTGAAAACCAAAAACCATCAGGAACCCTACAGCAAACCGAAATCCTGGAATGGAAATAGGATAACATCACAATGGATGTTGTCACGAAACTACCAAGAACATCTCACGGTCATTTGAGTAATCGTGGATAGGCTTACCAATCAGCCCATTTCTTACCAAATCAAGAGGACTATGAGATGTCAAAGTTAGACCGAATATACATTGACGAAATAGCGACTTGGCATGGAGCGCCGCTGTCGATTATCTCAGATCGCGACAATCGCTTCACATTACGATTTTAGAGATCTCTCCAACAGTCTCTGTGGACTCGTCTCGACATAAGCACCGCGTATCACCCTCAAACCGACGGGCAAAGCGAGAGAACCGTACAGACTTTGGAAGACATGCTAAGAGCTTGTGTGATCGACTTCGATGGAAGTTGGGATAACCATCTTCTCCTAGTAATGTTCTCATACAATAATAGTTACCACGCAAGTATCAAATCAGCCCCTTACGAAGCCCTTTATGGTAGGAAGTGTCGGTCACTATTGAGCTGGAAGTAGATTGGTGATAGCCAAGTGATGGGACCCGACATTATGATGGAAAACACGGACAAGATAGTCAAGATAAAGGAACGACTAAGAATAGCCAGAAACCGAGAAAAGAAGTATTGCAACAGAAGGAGAAAGCTCCTAGAGTTCCAAATAGGGGATAAAGTAATGTTAAAAGTCATGCCATGGAAAGGAGCTATGAGATTCGGCAAGAAGGGCAATCTAAGCCCAAGATATATTGGACATTTCGAAATACTGGCAAGAATTGGTCCGGTAGCATACCAACTCAGGTTACCTCAGGAGCTGAGCTACATACCTGACACTTTTCATGTGTCAAATCTGAAGAAATACTTGGTAGACAAAACTTTAGAGCTGCACATAAAGGAAGCCAGAATCAATAAAAAGTTAAACTTTGTTGAGGAGCCCATATAGATTACCGATCGACTGGTCACGAAGCTTAGGCGAAGCCGTATACCCAAGTTGAAGGTAAGGTGGAACTCCAAGTGAGGACCTGAGTTTACCTGGGAGCATGAAGACGAAATGAGAAGGGATTATCCGCATCTCTTCAAACCCGCCCGCTTGGAAACTTAATCGAAGCTAAATTTCAAGACGAAAATTTCGAAACGGTAGGAGAATGTAACAACCGAACCCGAGTTTAACATTCTAAACTTTGACCTCCAACAATTTTTGCTACTATTATTAATATCTGTAATATAATTATTATTACTATTTGATTTCTTTCTATGATTATTATTATGTGTTTAATTACCTAGATGATACATTAGGTTTTGCCTTAGAATAAGATAATTTAACATTCTGAAATGAAAACTTAACACGTCAAAATGTTAGAACTAAATCAAAACAACTAATTTTGTGTAAACATACATGATTTAGGAATTAATTATAATCATACACATCTAAAACATAAAATGTTCAATTAGAAACTATCACCTAAAGTACTACACTACACAACAAAATTATACTACTTATATTAAGTTAAAAAAATAATAATAATAAAAACACACACCCACACACCCACACTCGGCCGCCCTTCTCATCACCCACACCGCCAAATCACTCGTCTCCCGCTCCACTACACAACCCACCTCTACACTCCAACCATATCTTCTACCCATACATGCAAACCACAATTAAAACATCCATAAGAAAACTCTCTCTTCTCCTCTCCATCTATCGGCCTCTCCACCACCAAAACACACAGCTACAACACATTTCAGCCAAATATTGAAGAACATCAACATGTCATCATCATTCAAGCACTAAACAAGCAAGAAGGTGATGTTTGGTGGTTGTTCTACGCATATTCATGAAAGAACAAGCAACCCCAGCCCTTTTTCGTGAATAATCAGCTCACCTAGCCCCTCTAAACTCTCAAATCGTGAACAATTGGAAGTGTAAGCAACAACATACCCGAACCAACCTATATCTTGTGTTTTACCTCTTAAATCTACCAAAAATCTCACTTTATTTGTTTTAATAGAAACTTGCTGCCATAGCCTTGTTCTTGGAGAGTTCTTAACATCACACAAGGTATACACCATGTTATGTTGGTAAACATGTGGTTAGAACACAAGTTACACCTTGAAAAACCCTCCTTTTACATGAAATAACACTATCAATGACCTAGTTTGAAAAACTACCCAACCAAGACTCATAACCTGCTCAAAAATAACTTTTGAACACGTTAATAATCTGATTTTAAAGTTACAATAGTGATTAGGTGATGTTTTTGTATGAATCATAGGATTTACACTAGTGCAAATGGTGTAAATCATCAAGTTATTGCAACACATGCATGATGCATGAGGATCCGAGACTTATGTTGTGTTTTCAGTAGTTTGGGATTGTCGTAAATGTTTTAAGTTCATAATATGGCTGAAAGTATAAAAAGTAGAAGCTTGGGCTTATGATGGACTTCTTTTAAGACCCGAAAAGGGTGAAAATCACTCAAAATTAGAAAAATAGAGGATATGTCCATTTAAAAAAGAATTCCAGGTTCTAATATGAAAATAATAGGCAAATGGTCAGATTTGGTGGCATTTGGGTTAAACTCATGATTAAATGAAGTTAAAATGTGAAAAACGGGACTGGGTAATTTTTGGGTAAAATCTTAAAAATAGTAAAAGAGACCTAAAACGCATCAAGGACAAAATATTTCAGTAATTAGGGACATTGAATCATGAAATTGGTGAAAACTTGAATTAAAACTGTAACACCCGGTTATTTTGAGAGACATGAAGAAAGAATAAAAGTAAAGGAAAGAAAGAAAATATAAATGACCCAAATAGAGGGGTTAAAAGTGTTTAAAAGGGGAAAATATTAAAAAGTTGGTACAAAAGTGGGCATGGCCGCCCGCTCTTGCCTGCACACTTCTTTCATTTCGATTATAGAGAGAGAGAGCAGAAAACTCTCGGAAGATCATAGAAGAAGCAGGAAATTTGAAGTTTTTGGTAAGAAATCTCAATTTTATGATGTTTTAGATGATTCTAGACTCGGTGGTATGCTTATAAAGGTGAGTGTAATGTTCGGGTTGTGTATGTTTGTGGGTTTTAGGTGTTAACCACGATTGGGAATGTTCAAGAGAAGGGTTCCAACTCGAAAGCAGCTCAGGTGAGTTCTAGAACCCCCTTTTAACATGTTTTAACTACTTTGGGGCTGGAAAATGCATGTGTGCATGATTTTATAAAAATGGGATTCACCCGTATGTGTGTGTGTAAATGTACATGTGGGACATATATGGGTGTATGTACATGTAATGATGCTTAGAATGCTAGAACTGAGTTTAGATTCTGATTTAGGATGAATTGGGACTGATTTATGTTGTTTAAGTAAAAATATGATGCCCAACCGTTTAAACAGTGGACCATGCGTCCAACGGTTGAATTTTCTAAGTATGCCTAACCGCCCGAAAAACCCAACTGCCTGAATAGTGTCCAACCGTCCAAACAGGCCCATGCGTCTAAGCAAAAAATAGCTAAGTGTAGGCCCAAACGTCTGAATAGTGCCCAACCGTCTAGAATATTGCCCAGGATGATTAAGTGTAGGCCCAAACGTCTGAATAGGGCTGCAGGATCGTATGTTGGTCACTCAACAAGTGGTTCTTCTCTCAAACTCACCTTGAATGATACTCAGTAAAAGTCTAAGAAGAGTTGATCACAATATAACAAGTAACAAGCAGTAAATAAACACAGGATGTAAATTTTCAAGGTACTTTTATATATTGCTTCTCAACTCAAAGGATTACAAGATTCTTACAAGCTCAACTTTTGGCTCTAACTCTTGCTCTCTACTTAATAAGTTACAATGAGAAGATATATATAGTACTACCTACAGCCGGATATACTTTGATACCAGCTGGAAACCTCTAACAAAACATCTATACTACAAGACTATAGGTGAGGTATCTCAGACATTTTGCCTGAGATTTGGTAGTCAGGACATGTCCCTGACTTACCTTTTGTCACCAACTAAAGTTGGTAATATGTACTATCATAAAAAGGTATACAGTAGAATAAAGTATTGTCAATAACATGGTTCTTTAGGAAGAAGCCATGTTGTATTAGAGGTCTGCAGAGGACTGTCAAAGACCATACTTATGTCTACATGACATAGCAGTGTCTTCTGAACGATAAATTTCTTTGGAAGCCACTTATACTTTATAAGACTGCTTCTTCCGAGGCTTGGAGTCTTCTTCTGTCTTTGGAGGTAGACTTTGTCTTCAGCTCTTTCTTCAGACTTTGTCTTCAGCAGTCTTTAGACTTTCTCTTCGGAAGTCTTCAGACTGTCTTCGGAAATCTTCAGACTTTGTCTTTGGAAGATAGTCTTCAGCTCTTTCTTCAGCTGATGACTTCAACTGTAGTTCTTCAGACTTCAGAAGATCTCATACTTAGCTTCGGAAGCCTTTTGAATGTAGCACCAAAATGACTATATGAAGTGGTTTTGGTTGCACCAGCCTTATAATGACCCAACAAACTCCCCCTAGGCTGATGCTACCAAAACATTACTTCTCTCTTCTTCTCAAAACTTTCAGCACCAAGGAAAGTAGATATTTTTCTGTGTCATTGTTCTTCCCTGATGTGGTGCTGAGAAGTTTCTACAAATCCTTGGTAGATAGAACATCCAGTCTGTCACCTTGGATTATGTGTACCCTTTGTTATGGCCCTCTGAAAAGAGTTAGTTGATGGGAACTATAGTCATATTCCCATCTAACTATAGGTTCCAATTCCGGACCCTCCACCATCTATAGAAAGGCTGCGCCCTTGGTGGTAGGTCTTTCCTTGTCTTCCTGTCTTCTCAGTTTCAACTCTTCTTTGATCTTGGCCTTTGCAGTTAGCTTGGCTAGATGAAGACTGCTGAGATAATTTCTGATGATAGCAGTAGTCTCAGAGTTGGAGGGGTTGGAGAATGGTTTCTCTGCAAGCTCAGCAATGTCAAATCTGCTGAGATGCAGCAGAGAAGTGGCATTAAGCCTGTTGGTTTCACCATTCTCCCTTTCCACAATAAAGTTGTGAGAAGGTTCATTGAACCTCCACTGGATTATAATTTTCCTAGGTCCAGGAGACTGACTAGGAATCCTTTCCTCCTTCCTTGTATCCTGTAGAGTCGCCAGTTTCCTTCTTAGTCTGTTTTCTTCAGCATTGAGAGTGTCAGAGTTGAGACCGAGAAGTCTTGCAGCCTGGCCCAAAGTACTTCTAGGCAACTCAAGAAATTGACCTAGAGTGAGGGAGCTTGAAGAGTTATCAACATAGGTGATGTTGATAAGGTCTCCCTCACAGGAGATGCTGCTCGTAGTAGTGCAGTTGATGAGCCTTGTCTTGATCTCCTTTATTTCTTCAAGAGAGAGATGTTTTGAAGGCTGAGGGGATGATCTTGGTTTCTGTTGGATAGGTTCTGGTTCAGTGGTTCTAGGTTGTGTTTTGGGTTTAAGGATATGAAGTTTAGGTGGTTGAGGTGATGAGGTAGGTTTGGGTAGAGTTGTAGGTTCAGAGGTGTAGGTTTCATCTGAGGGTTCGGTTTTGATAAGAAATGGAATTGGTTCTTCTGGTGTGGGTTGTGGTTGAGTGGTTGGCTGTGGTTGAGTGGCTGGCTGTGGTTGAGTGGCTAGGGTGAAGACCATTCCCTGTCCCCTACTATACATCTCCTTCTTTTTCCCCATACGGATGTCAGCTTTTATTTCACTAACAATCCGTTGGAGTGTCCTTTCGGACATAGGTCCCACCTGCCTACTAGAGAAGCCGTGAGCCCTGAGATTGTCTTTCATCCAGGCTTTATCACTGAGCTTCTTGGTGGCAGTGACCCTCTCTACCTCCTCCCTGCGCTTCTTCTCCTTCATCTTCTCCCTTGCAGCTTTCTTCCTTTCCTTCTCCATTTGATCTGTTCTTTGTTGTGGAGCAGCAGGATCATATCATCATCATGTGGAGACAGTTCAGGAAGACTGAAGCCTCTTGAGAGTAGGAATTTAATCCTAGCCTCTCTCAGCTGCAGGGCTGCTTCTTTTGTTCTTCTTCTTCCTTCTCCAAGGCCAACCTGGCTTCTTCTTCTTGCTTTAGCCTGGTTGTCCTCTCCAAAGTCAGCAACTCCTCTAGTGGTAGTAGGAGTGTCTCCTCATTTGCAGCTCCTAGGTTGATAAGCTGATCAATGAGTTCCTCTCTCTTCTTATTGTTGATAGCTTCCTGATTGGCTGCAGCTGCCTTTGAACTAGCAGCTAACAGCTTCTCAGCCGGGAATCTACCTTTCCGTTTCAGCTTTGCAATCTTCTCCTCTTCCTGAATCACTTCCGCAGTCAATTTCCTTTTGCCTTTGTCTTTTGACTGCGGTGGTTCTTGGATAGAGGGTTCAGATTGAGAGAGAGGCAGAGATGGTGTTTGGGATGGAGGTAGATCAGAAATGTCCTCCTTTCTCATCTCAGATGCTATTTCAGCAATAACATCTATGATGATCAGCTCCTCGGACATTTTGAACAAACCTTCTGTAGCTTCTATCTTAGCTTCGGAAGACTTATCTTGTTCTTCCGAGGCTTCAACTTTAGCTTCGGAAGTTTCAGCCTGAGCTTCGGAAGAAGAGGCTGATGCAAGTTCTGTCCCAACTGTTTCAGTTGCTGGGCCATTAGTCCCCATTTCACCTTCGAAGTTAATCTCAGGTTCCATATGGACCTTAGGTTGACCAACTTCTTCCACAGTGGTAGAAGGTGCAGTCAGTCTTTGAAGCTCTTCAGCCCCAAAGTATATGAGTGTGGTGTCTGGGCTGGGCTGTTCTAAGGAGAATCTCAATACAAACTTTGTGAAAAGTCTGCAGAGATCATGAAGCATCTGTGAGTCAATCTTTAGAGTTGATTGAGATGAATCAGGTAAGGTAATGAGTTGGGAAGTAGAGGATTGGATCAGTGGTTCCTCAGATGTTTGTCTCTGATCTTTCTCCCCCTTTTTGGTAGCATCATCTTGAGAGCTAGATGAGCTAGAGAAAGAAGTCAATGACACCTGAATATGTACATGCCCAACAGACCTCTCCGTCAGTTCTTAGCTAGTTGAGCCTTGAGATTGTCAATCTCAAGTTGCTGAGTGGCTGTCCTTGTCTCTAAGATCCTCACCTGAGATTCCAGGTTTGAGACCTTAGAGAGCAAGTACTGAAGTGTGAGTTGCAGACTTCCCTCATCTTCATGTGAAGAATAACGGGGAGATGAGATAACATACCTAGTATGTTCAGTCTCGCCACCAGATGTGGCTTCTAGGCACCCTGGATACCTCTGCTCAAATTCATCTCTTTAAGAGATGTCAATGGGCAAAGTTGCTGTAGACTCAGTCTGATTGATGTTACCACTGTCCTGAGAGCTCAATGAACGACTCTGAGTAGTGGCAGCTGAGCCTACATGAGTCCCCTCCACATCAGTGGGACTCACCTTAGTAGTTGGCTGCTGATGGGGGCTAGAGATAAGGGATCTCTCTTGGCTCTGTTGATCTTTGAGAGGGTGTTGTAGATCAACTTCATGGCCATGGAGAGATGTTATCTCTTCATCATTTCGGAGTAATAGGTCAGTGAAAGATAAGGAGGTTACACCTACTGACCCGGGACCTAGATCAATGTCTACAGTCATTGAGCTTCTTGTGGGGCTGTCCCTTGAAGGCTGCACAGGGGAGTGTAAAGACTCACCTTGTGGGCTAAAGGCTTGAGGTTCGGACTCTTGGGTTTGAGACTGAGGAGGCTCAAAACCCAAATTGAGGTCAAATGAGAAGGATGGTGTGACCTCAGACTGAGTGGGAGCCCATGTTTCCACTCTAGCCCTTTTGATTTGAACTGGAGGAGGTTGTTCAATCAGAGTAGATTGAACAAGGTTTTGTTTGGGGCATCTCTGAGATGTTACTTTAATGGGTGGAGAAGGTATGGGAATATTTGTGGTGGAGGTTGCTGGTGTGGGTTCATCACCTGTGGGGTTAACAGGGATGTCACTAGGAGCTATGCGCTCAATCATCTCTGGAGGTAAAGGAGTGTACCGTCCAGTAAAGTTGATAGACACCTTCTTAAATGTCTTGAAGATGGTAGGCTACACTTGGGGAACAGTAAGAGCAGCTGCACAGACAAGCTTGCTCGGTTCCAACTCGCAGTTGATAATGTGTTGAATGTATCGGGGATACGTGAAGAATGTGTCCCTTCTCAGATTTCCAATCATATTGGTCATCATAAATCTTGAGTAGTTAAAGCACAGAACTCTCACCAACCTGTGAACTAGGCATCCTAGTTCATATGGGATTTGATCCCATCCTCCAGATTTGTTGGATAAGCAGTGCAGAACGATGTGCAGCAGGAACTTCCAATGATATGAGGAGTTGAACTTGTAGACGGTTGACCTGCTCACATCCCCACCATATCCCATGAGGATGTAGGTGCTATCCAAGTCTTCTTTGGGAAACTCAGTAGGAGCCCCATCATCATTGAGCTCTAGATGCTACCTAATGAGTTGTTCAGTTATGATCAACTCCTGTCCACAAATGCGGGTTCTCAAGATGCAAACCCTATTTAGGACTTCTACTTGACCGTTACTCCAGAATTCAGTCATGTGGTTGGAGTAAACGGTGGGGTTAACAGTAAGCGCCGTGAGGTAGGTTGATTCAGTAAGAAAGGTGATTATTTGAGTGAATTCGGCATCTCTTGATGAATCAAGTAATGCGACCTGGTTGTGCTGAGGGTTTAGTGCCATTGCAGAGAAAGTAAGCTTAATTTAGGTGAAATTTCAGGTTTGACAGTGAAGGGAATAGTTAGGGCAGTAAATTGGTAAAAGAAGATGAAATTGAACAGTCTTGATTATTTAAAAAGTATGAATTGAGGTAGTGGCGGTAATAGGATAACTGTTTGGGGTTTATGGGTTTTCGGTTATGAAATGACAGTGGCGGCAAGGGATAATTTTAAATAATCTGACCATCATTAGTAAATTTTTACCTTTTACAGAGTGGGGCCCAAAGATAACCGTTACATATAGAAATCTCTCTTTCCGAATGTAAAACATTTCCAAACGTAATTTATCTTCCAAAGGAAATTCTTTCTTCCGAAGCAGAACATTGCTTCCGAAGGTAAAAAATTATCTTTCTGAATGGAGAGTTATATAAGCTTCAGAAGTAGATTTGATGTGAAATCAATCGCTTCTTCCGAGACTAAAAACTCTTCCGGGAAGAAAATTTCGATTGAGGAATTTGGCTTCGAAAGATATTTAAGAATATCTTCCGAGAGTTAATTCCTCTTCGGAAGGAATTTACACTTAGAATATAAAAGGATCTTTTGTAACAGGGCTTAAATTGTATTGACACCAGACATTACACATTAAAAGCTTTCAAAAGAGGTAGTTAGTCAATGTTTATCATCCCAATAGTTTATATGAGATACTTAAATCTTTGTTCATCAAAAGCTTTTGTGAACAAATCAGCATATTGTTCATTTGAGTCAACTTTGATTAACTTTATCAGATTTTTCTCATGAATATCTCTAATGAAATGGTACCTGATATCAATGTGCTTAGTCTTGGAGTGCTTCACTGGATTTTCAGTAATGGAGATAGCACTGTTGTTGTCAATATGGATAGGAGTAGTCATTAAGTTGAATCCATAGTCCAACATCTGATTTTGAATCCATAGCAGTTGAGCATCGCAGCTAGCAGCAGCAATGTATTCAGCTTCAGCAGTTGATGTAGAGACACAGGATTGTTTCTTGCATTGCCATGAGATAATCCTTCCACCAAGAAATTAACATCTTCCTGATGTTGATTTCTTGTCAATGTCAGAGTATCCATAGAGATTTAAATCACTATTTCTTGGATACCAGTTGATGGTAAGATCTCACAATCAAGAGCCTGGAAGCTCTGATACCAATTGCAGGATCGTATGTTGGTCACTCAACAAGTGGTTCTTCTCTCAAACTCACCTTGAACGATACTCAGTAAGAGTCTAAGAAGAGTTCATCATAATATAACAAGTAACAAGCAGTAAATAAACACAGGATGTAAATTTTCAAGGTACTTTTATATATTGCTTCTCAACTCAAAGGATTACAAGATTCTTACAAGCTCAAGTTTTGGCTCTAACTCTTGCTCTCTACTTAATAAGTTACAATGAGAAGATATATAATACTACCTACAGCCGGATATACTTTGATACCAGCTGGAAACCTCTAACCAAGCATCTATACTACAAGACTATAGGTGAGGTATCTCAGACATTTTGTCTGAGATTTGGTAGTCAGGACATGTCCCTGACTTACCTTTTGTCACCAACTAAAGTTGATAATATGTACTATCATAAAAAGGTATACAGTAGAATAAAGTATGGTCAACAACATGGTTCTTTAGGAAGAAGCCATGTTGTATCAGAGGTCTACAGTGGACTGTCAGAGACCATACTTATGTCTACTGGACCTTGCAGTGTCTTCCGAAGGATAAATTTCTTCGAAAGAATTTCTTCCGAAGCCACTTATACTTCGGAAGACTGCTTCTTTCGAGGCTTGGAGTCTTCTTCTGTCTTTGGAAGTAGACTTTGTCTTCAGCTCTTTCTTCAGACTTTGTCTTCGGAAGTCTTTAGACTTTGTCTTTGGAAGTCTTTAGACTGTCTTCGGAAATCTTCAGACTTTGTCTTTAGAAGATAGTCTTCAGCTCTTTCTTCAGCGGATGACTTCAGCTGTTGTTCTTCAGACTTCGAAAGATCTCATACTTAGCTTCGGAAGACTTTTGAATGTAGCACCAAAATGACTATGTGAAGTGGTTTGGGTTGCACCTGCCTTATAATGACCTAACAAGGGCCCATGCGTCTAAGTGAAAAAGTGACTAAGTTAAGTCCAGACTCTGCATAGTGTCAAAACGTCTGGACAGGGCAAAAGCGCCCAAATAGTGCCCTTGCATCTAGACCCTTACAATAATTTTTTGAAATTTCAGAAAAGACAGAGAGTCTAGGGTTTTGACTAAGTTGACTTATGAGTAATTATTACCCAATTTAAGTATAATTATAAGATGTTTTAGGGTTGAGATGTATGTATGATGTATGACAGGTATAATGTGTTATCTTTAATGGTATGAAAACATATTTGTTCTATGTTGTGAAATACATTAAATATTATGTTATTACTTTACGTAATATGACGAATGAATAAATAAACGTAAAGAATAATGTAATGAAATGAAAGATAACAACGATGAAAAGTAAAACGTAATGAACGAATGAATGGCTTGCAAGCAAATGAAAGGAGGTGCACCACCTGTTGTCGTTAGCTCAACTGTGATGTGGGTTAGCTGCCCCAAAGGATGCACACAGGGTCAATCATTAAGATTGACAAGGCTGTTTGGTATGCCCTAGGTGACTGGATCAGCTTCGTGCACAATGTTCGTGGTTTAATTACCACAGGTCTAGCATCAGTTTCGTGCACAATGTTCGGGGTAGGACCAAACGGTTTGTATGAATGGGAGATATGACTTGTGCTAGGTGACTGGATCAACTCCGTGCACAATGTTCGTGGTTTAATTACCACAAGTTTGGCATCAGCTTCATGCACAATGTTCGGGGTATTGTTCATCAATCCATATGAATGCAAAAGAATGACGTAATGTACTAAAGAATGATAAAGAGTACGTTATGAAAGAATGAGAATGAAAATAAAAGAATGTTAACAAAAAGCATGAAATGAAAGTATGCTATGAACATGATGATGAATAATGAATTTTAAAGAAAGTTAAAAATAATATTCTCTATCTGTACGTATGATGCATGATCGCGTAAGAAAGTAAAGAAAAGTATTTTATTTATAAAACTAGAACTTACTCAGCAACGTTGACTTTTATGTGTTTTCCAGTTCGCAGGTAATAGTTGTTGAGGATGGCATGTGGCAGCTACTTGGCATTTTGGGATGGCATCCATTAGAATAGGAATGACATTTTTGTCACGTAATGCAATTACAATATTTTGTAACTTTAACCGTGTTGTATTACTTTGCAAAAGTTGTCAATATTATATATGAAATGGTTTAAATTTCCGCTGCGAAGTTTTAAATAATATTTTGTTTTATGTGCGATGAATGACCAACTATGAGGTGCTCGGGAACGGGGCCCTTACAAGTTAGTATCAGAGCCAAAGTTTAAGTGAAATGGGTAAATATTTTCAAAAGGATCCTAAACATAAATTGAGAATGGGACAAAGGGAAGGGATGCCAGTCCAAGTAACTACGTGCCATAAGGTATTTTCTTTAATGTTAACCGGTATTATGTGCACATGTTATTTGATCTGTTTGCCCTTAGTAGATTTAGATACTGATGTAGTCAAGATAGGGAATGCTTAGGGTGTGAAGAGTAAAGTAAGTGGATAATCACAACTGGCCACTATAATTGGGAACTTACTATACTTGACGTAAACTAAGCTATTACCTTGAATGATCGTGTTAGTGTTTGAATGTTATTGCGATTAAGAATGGCTAGAGGTAGATCTTCTAAGGCTTCATGAGGCGGAGTATGCGATGGACGTGATGCTGAACCACGGGTCACAAGAGGAAGGCCCAGGGTTGAGAAGGTGACCCACAAGGAGCCTGAGACCCCTCATCCGGAGAGTGGTGATGAGAGCGCTAACTTGAGTGCCTTGGTGAAGGAGGCCGTGGTGGAGGAGGTTCATTAGGTCATGCAGACAATCTTACCGTCTGTAGTGACCGAAGTGATTAAGGTTGTTAGAGAAGGAGAGGGGAGGGATAGGACAGGTCCTCGGGAGGGAGAGAACAACCCGAGATCAAGATGGTTATCCCTACTGATGAGGAAGTGGAGGAAGAAGAGCCTGTGCCGGAGGTGTTGGTACACATGTCCCTAGTTCTAGTTCTATGAGCTTAAATGTAATTGACTTTCATTTTGTTACACTGATGTAACGTTTGATATATGTAATGAAAACTCTTCTTTGAATGTTTATTGGTTATTGAATGTTATATCTTTTCATATGATTGATTATTACACGCTTATGTGAACATGTTATACTAGTTTACAGTTGTTCAACATAGTTCTGTATAGTTAAAGATTCAGGAATATGTCTAACTAAGTCTCATGATTCAGTCGCACGATTGGACCATGCGAATGGGCCAGTCGCACGACTGAACTAGGTGATTGAGCCAATCGCACGATTAAGTTATAAGACTGACTCAGTCGTACGAATGAATCAATCGTACGACTCAGTCGCACGACTGAGCCATGCGCATGGATCAGTCGTACGAATGAAAACTTTAACCTATAAATACCACTTAATTCGTGGAAAAATGTAACACTTCGAGAATTCTTAACCCTATTCATCCGTGTTCGTCCAGAGAGTCCCTTCTAACTTCATAGAATGTTTGTGATCACTTCTAATCAATTCTTAACGTATTCTAATCGTTAGTTTTGATCGGATTAACGTTCTCCCTGATTGGATCGCCAATCAAATAGGATTCCGCACTATTTAATCTAGTTTGATGTTGAATCAGTTAGTACTCCGTACGTACACGGCCCTAACTAGTGGTATCAGAGCTTTGGCTCTTGATTCTACGTGGATTCAATCGCGTTTTTGCAAAAGTCAACGTTTTCAATCAAAAGATCCATTCTTGTTACATTAAAATTCAGTTTTTACGAGTGCATGTGTTAAAAAGTTAGTCTTTTTCGAGTTTCAGCCGATTAGGGTTTTCAAATTGGGTTTTTAGGTCGAATTGTGTGAAAATTTTGAAACATTTCGATTTCAGCAGTCTCAGTCGCATGATTGACCCAATCGCACGACTGAACTTCATTCACATAGCATAATTGCATGATTGGCCCAGTCGTTTGTTCAATCGCATGATTGGCCCAGTCTTCTGTTCATTCGCATGATTGTCCTAGTCGTCTGCTCATTCGTACGACTAAGCTCAATCGCATAGTTGAGTCTCAGTCGCATCCCAGTCGCATACCCAGTCGTTCTGTCAAGTTTTCAGACTAGTTCATTATGGATACACAGAACTTTGCTCTCTCAGCTGGGAAGGACTCCAGAATTCAGAATCTTTTGCGGTCTTGGAGAATGAGATCGGAAATCACAACAAACCACCAAAGCTTCTGTCTCTTGACAAATATCCTCAATGGAAGCAACGGTTTGAGATTCATCTGAATGGAGTGGACACAAATTTATGGAGCACTATTGAGACTGGCTACACTATGCCAGTTGGAGCTGATGGTATTCCACTGACTCTAAGTGGTTTGAGTGATGAACAAAAACTTGCATACAATGCTGAGAAGAAGGCCTATGCTTTGTTGACACAGTCCATTCCGAAAGATATTTTCCATTAGTTCTCAGAACACAAGCAGTGCAAAAAGTTATGGAAGGATCTTAAGAAACATTATGAAGGAAATTCAACACTTAAGTCTCTAAAGGCTAAAGCTTTAAAGAAGAAATTTGATAACTTCTCGACCATCGGGAATGAAAGTTTGGATGATGTGATCGACCGCTTCTATCATTTGATGAGTGAACTACAAACTCATGGGGTTAAAACGTCCATGGAAGATAAAGTGTCGAGTTTGGCTGATGGGCTACCTGATAAGTGGGATTCATTTGTTTCCACTTTAAGACATAATGTTGTGCTGGAGACATTGGACATAAATCATTTTATTCTGAAATTGAGGGAGGAAGAGGTACGACATAAGTACAAGTCTAAGAAGGGAACCTGCACTCAGAATCCTTCTCTCTACAATGTGACCCCTACTACAGCATCTTCTAGTGCACCCTTGCAGACTGGTTACGTGTCTAACATATCTGTGAATGTTCAAAGTGCATCTTCAGGTGGTGAGTCAAATGTTTCATCAAGGGTTCAACACAGTTCTGTAGAAGCTCAATCGACAAAGTTAATGACAGAGCATCTGGGCAACGTAGCTGTGGAAGTGGCTAAGGAGAATATGATCTACTTGCTGCTGTGGTACATTTTTATTACGGGTTAGTAGCAGGAAAGATTGGTAACTGCCACTTGGCCGACGAAGATTATGAGCAAGTGGATGAAACTGAGCTGGAGCGAATAGATATCATGTGGGCTCTCGCTATTGTTGTGCGTAGAGCAAAGAAGTTTGTTAAAAAGATGGGATAGAACCTGGTTGCTACAAAGGATACAACTTTTGGATTTGACAAGTAAAAAGTCACCTGTTTCAACTGCGGTGAAAAAGGCCATTTCAAGAGAGAGTGTGTCAAACCTAAGAAGACAGGAAATAGCAACCCGTTTTCATCATTTAACAGGCAGGATAAGGACAAAAAGGCAATGTCAACCAGCCATGACTCCAAAGCAATGGTAGCACAGGGTGAAGAAGGACAAGACTGGTCCTTCCGTTTCTTATCTCATGGTAAAGCTAACATTGCATTGGTTGATGATCTGAACGACGACTCAGTGAGTGAGGTGGAGAACTCAGTTGAGCTTCATACTGCTGATGTGAATGAGACTATGGCTACTGTTGATCAACTAGAGGAGGATGAACTAAATGCAAAATCTGTAGCACACCAGGAACCCCAGGTTGCTTTCATGGCTGGCACCTCTACATCTGCACAGGTAGAATCGAAAGACGATCTCTTTGATAAACATGCTTGTGTTAAATGTAATAAGTTTAAGGAATGCATTGATCTGAAATTTGCTTGGTTATTAGAACATAATGATAACTTAGTAAATGACTTAAAACTTTGCACTGAGGCTAAAAGAGTATTAAAGCAAAATGAAAGCAGCTTTAAAGATAAAACTGAATTGCTAAGAAAACAATTAAAAGAAACTGAGGTTGTTGCTTTTAACCAAGAAAATGACATAAAGTTTTACATAAAAAAATTGAGGAAACTAAAAAGGACAGAGCTGTTTTACAAGTTGAAAATGAATCCTTAAAGCAAAAACTACATAGTTCAGCTAGTTCCTCTCATATCTTGAAAAACTTGGTTAAAGAAAGAAACAACAGGGAAGGTTTGGGTTATAAAGTTGTGCCTCCACCACATGAGATCCTCCTGAACACCAAACAGAGGTATGTTAACAATAATCCCAACAAGGACCATGTGGTGACTACTCCTCTGGTCAGTGATCATGACACTACAATTAAACCTGCTCCTCCGGTTGCCGATCAAAAGACTTAAACATCAGGCACAAAGGATAACACTGTCATTGAGGACCGGGTGGAAAAGGATGATAATGTACCTCTTGGGTCGGGTTCACAATCTTTTGTAACACAACCTAAGACTTCAAAATCTACCCAGTCCAAATCGGTTAAGCAAGATCTCAATCATTTTAAAAGACAAAGTAATCATAATGTTAAACAAATCAAATTTGTCAAAGAAAGTGAAAAACCTAAAGTTGAGACCAAAAGACCCATGCCTGAAGTGTACTCCCCACCCCATAAGAGATCTCCTAGTCCTGTTGAGAGGAGATCATGCTATACTTGTCGACAAAGAGGCCATATTTCTTCACACTGTCCTCGCTATCAGACACCAAGGCTTAAAGTCGAACTAGATCCAGAAGTTAAACCGTTTTCTTCAAAATAGAGATCTAAGACACCTACTAGGTTAAAACACCTGCTAGATCTTATGCCTCTCCCCAACACCACAGACAACACAGACAAGTCACTGGCAAGACTGTGATGCCTGAGGTGAAACCTGCTTTTGAAAATAAATCTAAAGTTCAAACTGTAAATCAGTCATCGGTTTACCACAAACAAGCCTTACACAAGGATGGTCTGTGGAAAGCTAAAACATCTGATGTGTATGATAGTGTTGATAAGTAGAAGAATGAGGTTTCTCCAACTCCAAAAGGACAGGGGGTCGAGTTTGTGATGTGCGATGCCTCTGGGAAACCCAAGCCAGTAAAGGCTTGGGTCCCCCTCCTTAACTAATTATTTTCTATTGTGTGCAGGTTGTCCGTTATAGTGCTTCCACCAACACATGTATTGTAGATAGCGGAGCATCCAGGCACATGATGGGAAATCAGTCTCTCCTTTTCAACGTCAAACAAATTAAAGGGGGACATGTTTCTTTCACAGGAAACAAAGGAGGATACATTACCACACAAGGAGAAGTAGGTAATGGAAAGGTAAAATTTGATAGAGTGAATTATGCTCAACAGTTAGAAAACAATTTGCTTTCAGTTTCTCAGATATGTGACAAAGGCTTCAAAGTAATGTTTGACAAGAGGAAGTGTTACATTCTGAAGAAGGAGATGGAGATTCCTGAGGAGCAGGTATTAATGTTAGCGTCAAGGTACAACGATCTGTACATCTTGGATATGTCAAATGCTTCTTCTACTGAGTTCACTGTTCAGTGCTTTTTATCAAAGGTAACAGAGAAGGAGTACATCTCATAGCACAGGAGAATGGGATACATAAATCATTGGAAGATGAATCATTTGATTCATAACAACCTAGTTGAGGGAGTCACTGTAAATAACATCAAACTTCCAGATTTTTGTGTCTCATGCAAGAAGGGAAAGCAGACCAAGAAGTCTCACAAGACCAAGCACGTTAATTCTATCGAGATGCCCCTAGAGCTACTGCATATGGATCTTTTGGTCCTGTCAGCACAAAGAGTATCGCTGGAGACTGGTACTGCTTTATAGTCATAGATAACTACTCATGTTTCTCCTGGGTGATGTTTCCGAAAGCTAAATCTGAAACATTTGAATTGTTCAAGGTGCTCATCACTAGACTGGAGTCTCTCTACATTCTGAAGGTCAGTAAGGTTCGTTCAGACAATGGAACTGAATTTAAGAATCAGTGGATGGATGCTTTCTGCAAGGAAAACGGAATTGTTTATCGGTTCACCTTTGCATACACGCCACAGATGAATGGAGTTGCTGAACGCAAGAATAGGAGCTTGATCGAGACTGCAAGGACTATGTTGGCAGATTCAAAACTGCTAGCACAGTTCTGGAATGAAGCTATTGCCAATGCATGCTACACTCTTAATCGTGTGTTAGTAGTCAAGCGGCATGGGAAGACTTGCTATGAGTTGCTTCAGAAGCGCAAACCTAACCTGGAGTATCTGGAACCATTCGGAGCTCCGTGCACATTACTGAAGAAAACTCTGGAGGGCAAGTTCAGCGAGAAAGCAGATCAGGGGATCTTTCTTGGATACAACATACCTAACAAACGGGTATATAACAACTCAACAGGTCAGGTAGAAGTGTGGTGCAACGTCGATGTGCAACGATACACCATCCCCCCTGCTGGAAAAGGTCCGTCATCATTCTTGGACTATGATGGCTTTTTCAAATCATTCAACCTTCCTCAGATAGATTCAGATGAAGAGATTGCTGCTTAGATGATGTACGATGTCCTAAATACATCGAATCTGGATACTAGCAATGTGACACCAGCCTGTGGTACTTCGGGATCTTTAGCAGCTGCTCAGGAGGAGATTGATGATTCATCAGGCGATGAAGAAGCAGTTGAGACAAGCAATGAGCATAACGTTAATGAAGATGGAAGCTCAACAGATGCTGAACATGCATCAGTGAATCCAGATACCGAACCTACCATCACAAATTTAGATACTGAAGTTGTCATTCCTACGACACCTGTGACTAGGATCAGTGTGAATCATCCCCCGGAGACTTTCATTGGGGATCATCACTCCGGTGTGCAGGCGAGAAACCAGCTATACTCTGCTGATTTATGCTGCGATTGTGGAAAACGGCGACGTGAATGATGGGGTTTTCAAATGTTTTGTTTCTCAAGTCGAGCCCAAACACGTAAGTGATGCCCTAAAGGATGAGGCTTGGGTCAACGCTATGTAGGAAGAGCTGCTACAGTTCAAGAAGCTTAGAGTGTGGACACTCGTTGATAGGCCCAAAGGAGTTAAAGTGATCAGCACCAAATGGGTGCTACACTGCAACAAGGACGACCAAGGTGTCATAATCAGAAACAAGGCAAGATTGGTCGTTCAAGGATTTAGACAAGTCGTGGGAGTCGACTAAAATGAAGTGTTTGCACCTGTGGTTAGAATGGAAGCAATCCGTATCTTCCTAGCCTATGCATCTTATAAAGATCAAAGTCTATTAACTAGATGTAAAAAGTGCATTCTTTCATGAGGAAATCTGTGAAGAAGTCTACATCAGTCAACCTGAAGGATTTGAGGATCCTTATCATCGGGACAGAGTCTACAAGCTGGACAAGGCTCTGTACGGGCTACGCCAAGCTCCTCAAGCTTGGTATGAGAAGCTCTCCACCCACCTGTTAAAGCATGGTTTTCGCCGGGGTGTGATTGATTGCACATCGTTTATAAAAGAGAAAGATGGAGATTTACTAATGGTGCAGATTTATGTGGATGACATAATCTTTGGTTCTCGAAATGAAGAATTATGTAAAGAATTTGAATATGTGATGAAGGTAGAATTTTAAATGTGTGCCATGAGTCGATTTTTGATATGGAAAATGTCACTATTGCCGGTACCCCACTTGCCACAAACCATGATGTGGCACCTGATGAGAATGGGGATTTGGAGAATGCCACTATGTATCATGGGATGATTGGATCTCTTATGTATCTCACTGCCTCGCGTCCAGATATCATGTACGCCATATGTCCGTGCTCAAGATATCAAGCAAAACCAAAAGTAAATCATCTGATCGCGCTGAAAAGGAGTTTTCATTATCTAAAGGGTACTCCAACACTGGGGTTGTGGTATCCTCATGATGATGACTTTGAGCAAACTGCGTACAGTGATTCAGACTACGGTGGCTGCAAGATGAACTTTAAGTCAACATCAGCAGGGTGTCAGTTCTTTGGAAGGCAATTAGTCACCTGGCAATGCAAGAAGCAGACATTTGTTGCCTTGTCAACATGTGAAGCTGAATACGTTGCTGCTGCAAGCTGCTGCTCTCAGATCATGTGGATCCAATATCAAATGCGGGACTACGGTTTGCAATTTTCTAATACCCCTATATTTGTTGATAACTCTGCTGCCAAAGCTGTAACTAAAAATCCTGTTCAACACCCTAAAACAAAACACATCGGCATAAAGTATCATTTCATACGTAATTGCTATGAAAAACAATTAATTGATGCGGTTAAAATAAACTCGGATTTTCAACGCGCCGACCTCTACACTACACTGTTTGATAAACCCAGATTTTTCTATCTGTTAGAGGTCAACAACGTGAAGAAGAAAAGTGACGTCATTCTAGAAGAGACAAATGCTTAGTCGGTCACTTGTTTAAATTTCTTATTCTTTTTCTTTTTATTTTCTTTTATTTATCTTATTTCAATTTCCTGTCTTAAAAATCCAAAACACAAAAATATTTTCGGTTATAGAATTTTAGGGGGAGATTAGTTTAGTTTCAGTATTTATTTACTTAAAAAAAGGGGGGGGGAAGGGCAGATAAACTAAAAAGGCAACAACAAAATATTTAAGAATGTGATTCAACACTATGGAAAGTGATAGTACACAGGCGTCGAGTTACTTGGAACATCAAAAAGATTTTCAATTTTTGCAATTTTAGTTTAATTAAATCACAGAAAATTGTTAGTCAGAGAATTCTAAGTCTAGGGACGTGCTAGTTCATTATGCGATATGTCGGTAGATTCAACACAACAGACAAGTAGACACCATTGGTGATTCAACTTAAAATTAAATCAATCAACAAGTTATGGGTTCCCATGGTATCCCTGGTTTGCACAATCAATCAATTTCCAATAAGGGGTGAGGAGCAATTGAATACCACAAATGTGTGCAAAGACCTAAAAAATAGAGCAAAAAGATGACAAACGTCACTGAAAAAATTGTATATTATAATATATTGCTCTAAGAAGAAGATAGGTATTGCGCCTCTCTGCCGTGCGATGGCACTGACCTGAGGCTTGGCATAACCTATCTGTTCTATGAATTCGTTATTGTTTGCGTCTCTCTGTTATGCGATGGCACTGATCTCAGGCTTTGCATCACTTTGGAAGCTCTTAGAACCAAAATCTTCTTATTTCCAGGACCGCTAAAAAATCTCATGAGGAAAATTGATTACCATATACCTGTGGGACACATAAATACTTGTTGATCTAATTCACCTAATTAATCACCGGTGTGTGTTCAAAAATTTGTGTATGGATTTAAGTGGACAAGTATACTGACAATCGTCGAGGCTGCACTGCCTGATGTTCAAAATCAATGTGCGTTATGTATTCGATCAAGCATGATTTCCAGTTAGAGCTTTGAAGTCTCAGGTGAATGAGAAACTGTGATACGTAAATATGTTAGTTTCCATTTCAATATATATATATAAAATTTCCAAGTAATTGAGTTTATGACTGTCTGATTCTATATGAATCTGTCTTAGAAATGATGTTATTGCTAATAGGCTACTCTACCCTACCCTAACAAAATCACAAAAACATATTTATTTTGTTACTTAGTTTAGTTTTCAAGTTATTTGTAAAGTGTGTCAGTGTCGGACTGTGCTATGTTATTCATCCCTGTGAGAGTCACAAAATGAACTTAAAGTCAATCTTGAATCACTTGTTTCTGAAAAAGTAAAAGGATCAGGTCTAAGGTGATCAGGTGGATAAATGAATCATGTCTGAGGTGATCAGTTGGATAAATGGATCACGTCTGAGGTGATTAGGTGGATAAATGAATCATGTCTGAGGTGATCAGTTGGATAAATGAATCACTTTTGAGGTGATCATTTGGATAAATGGATCACGTCTGAGGTGATCAGGTGGATAAATGAATCACGTCTGAGGTGATCTGTTGGATAAATGGATCACGTCTGAGGTGATCAAAGGTTCTTTAATTTAAATGGTCATGTCTGAGATGATAAACTGCTCAAAATGTTTTGTCTACTGTTATAAGGGGATAAGTGTCCAAGGGTCAAAAGGTCAAAATTTCATAAGTATGACCCATTCGCACGACTGGACCATGAGTATGGACGAGTCGTATGATTGGACCATACGAATGAACCCAACCGCACGATTGAAGGTGACCGACTGTGACAGTCACACGAATGACCCTCAATCGTACGATTGGAGGTGACCGTATAGGCCAGTCGTACGATTGAAGCTCAGTCGCACGAATCAATAATGCGACTAGGCTGAGTCGCACGACTGAAGGTTGCCCTAGTATAAATAGAGGGGGAGTCGGTCACAGTCGTTTCATTCACCCAAATCGCCCACCAGACGCACGACACAAACCCTTTTTGCAAAACACTCATTTCATCTTTATAGACCATTGTTTGACGCTCTCGGACGTTTTGTTTTGATTATACAGGTATTGCGCGACAAAGTTAGCACGAAAAATCAGTTACTATATGTCAAAAGGATCGAAATTAAGACCTAATGTTAACCGAACCTAAATGTGACTAATAAACCACTAAAACTAAGCATTTTGATCAAACTAAAGTTATTAGGGGTTTAGTCTGTCATCTGCAAACCTAATGAGTCAATCCACAATGTTTAACATCAAGTATTGCTCAAAATTTTAATTTGAATGAACCAACAGTCGGACATGCGATTGGACACCCTGATGAACATCAATCGCACGACTGAGCTATGCGAATGGCTCAACCGCAAGACTGAGATGGACGAATGGTTCAATTGCACGACTGAACCATGCGCATGAGCTCAGTCGCACGACTGAGGTAAACGCGTGAGAGAACATACGACTAAGTCTAGTCGTATGACTCAGTCGTACGTATGAGATCATTCGCATGACTAGAACTAGGTCACACAGCTCATTCGCACGACTAGATCTCAGTTGCACAGCTCATTCGTACTACTATATCTCAGTCGCACATCTCATTCGCATGACTAGATCTCAGTCGCTCAGCTCAGTTGCACGACTGAACAAAATTTTCAAGTTCATGGAACAAAACAAGTATTCTTTGACACGTACTAAGGTTTATTTACTTTGTGTCATAGATGGCGAGTCGATGGACGATGAGTACTAAGCGCAACATCTGTGCTCATCTTGATCTCTCATCCCGCAATGCTGCGGAGTTTGCCGGCATTATCTCTTTTCTACGTCGATCGAGGATATTCCGAGCTATCTCGACACAGTGCACACCCTACAGATCAGTACAGCAGGCTTTCTGGGAAAGCGCTGTAGTTGACACGTCCTCTGAGCCCCATCATATCAGGAGTTCCATATTTGGGGAGGCCATAGAGATATCAGAGGAGGATATCAGGACAGTGTTAGAGTTCGGGGATGATACTGACTGCCCCACTCGATTACGTCCCCTTAAAGTTCGAGGTTGCTTCATGAGGGCTAAGTACTCGGGGGACATCAATGCAAGTATGCTCAACAAAAGCAACTTGTGCCCCCAGTTCCAATACTTAGCCCATGTACTGCTGAGATGCATCACCTCAAGGAAGGGTGGCTTCGACGAGCTCTCCGACCAGATGCAGAACGCCTACGTCGCGTTGGTGCTAAATCATCCATTCAGCTTTTCGAGATGACCTTCACCTACTTGGTGGAGAACATTGAGGTGAAGGGGAAAGAAAGCTTCTGTATGTACCCACGCTTACTGCATATGATAATAGATTAGAAGCTCCCCTCGCTGCGTAAGGAGAAGGAGGATGCTATTGTCCTCGAGGTGATGGATGACACCACCCTCGGGAGGATGAGGGTGTACCGGGGTAAGCAGGTAAAGCCCCTGGTAAGGAGATTATTCGGGCATCTGGCCCGGGAGGACTATGTGGCGCCAGCTAGGCGAATGTGGCGCCATGATGACAGTGACTCTGATACAGAGCATATAGTTTTACCTGATGACGACTCTAATGATGATGATAGTGGTGATGGTGGAGATACAGGTCCTTCTCATACTCAGACCACTACTGCTGATGTTACACCTCCACCATCTCCACAAGGAGATTTAGAGACTGCGGGATTTCATCAAGACTTCCAGCCTGATGAAGAGGACGAGTCAGATAAGGAGCCTCTGACTCGAACGGTGGGCAGCCGGGTGGTTTCCACCGAGAGGGGGATTAGGATGGTTGGTGGATGTCCGGGCGGGTCTGGGGAGGCTATTTCAGATCCATCATACACCCCAGACCAGCCCAGTAGCGTAGGGGGAGCCTCCGGGTCCAAGGGGACTCGGAAGAAGAGGATGGTCAGCCTTACGGTAAGAAGGGGAAGCGGCCGAGATTCACACTTCATACCACCACCTTTACCACTACACCACCCACTACCACTACACCTCCCACCACTACTACTCCACTTACCACAACCCCACCTCATACCTCTCCACACATCCATTCACCACCACCCATCCATTCTCCACCACCTATATTCACCACAGTCACTGCTACCACCACCAGCCACCAATCCGGCCCTTCCACATTCACCACCGGATCATCCCTCCCTCCTATTGAAGTGGAGGAACAGCTGGTAGCACTGAACAGGATGGTGCTAAAGCTGTTAGCCGGTGATAAGGAGAAGTCTGCACAGCTACGTCAGCTGGTGGACCAGGCGGAGCAGGCAGAGACGGCAGAGTAGATTGCCAAACTCCAAGAGCACAAGGATGAGTCTACCAAGAAGCTGGAGGCATTGGAGGATGCAAACAAGAAGATCAGGCTCCAACTCAAAGGATCTAAGGGTGAGCCTCTGAAGCTTGGTGGAGGAGATGATGATGGAGATGATGATGTGGATGATGATGAAGATGCTGACAGTGATGATAAGGATGGTGATGGTGAAGCAAGAGGTAGGCAGGATGATGATGAGGACGATGAAGGAGATGCAGCTGCATCTGCCTCTGCTCATGGTCAAGAGCAAAGGACGAAGAAGAGACAAGACCATGGAGCATCGTCGTCTGCCCCACCTACCTCCCCATCTGCAGAAGACCCAGCCATGATTCAAGGCAAAATTAAAGCTTAGATGTCTATATGTTATTAAACTTTTGCTCTTCAAATCATGTATCAATGTTTATTTAAATATATAAATGAAAAGTTGAACTGCCATTTGTCATGTGCATCATGTATACTAACACTTATTGTGTTTGTTTATTTCTTTAACAGGTTTAACTAAATAGGCTGACGAGCATGATGTGGTACCCCTTCAACAAATCAAAACTCAATTGACAATGATTCTTGATTTGCAAGGTATTGTACATCGCTCGGTCAGCTACACACCTAAAGTGGGAGAGATAATCCACGATATGACAAATGAACGGATTGCCGAACTCTTCAGTCTAAATCCAGATGAATTGGTGAAGGATGCTCCCAAAGTCGACGAAGTCAGTGATGAGGAACTACAAGATATCGATGAGGGGGAGATCGAGGATGTGACTGCTAATCATTATCCCTAGTATACTAACGCCGAAGGCAAAGTACTACCAGATCTGGGAGAAACATTTGGCAGCAGTGCATTCGAGAAAGTTGAAGAGAAGATAGCTAGAAAAGAAGCTACAGAAGAAGTTCCTCAGGTGGATGATGCTGATCTAGCAACCAAAAAGGCAGAGTGGGTAGCCTGCCTGGAGGAAATGAAGAAACAGCGAGAGCCTGTAAAGTCAAACGCCTACACCAAGCTCTATGAGGTAAAGAAGCATCAGAAGGTGTCTGGCAAGATCATAGGTTGGGCTTATTTTGAGGACCTCAATGTATACGCTGTTAAGAGAGAGAAGGGCATAGAGTATTTTAGATTCCACATGATCTGAAAACTCTCCCTGGATTTGAGCTGACCCGTCTTGCCAACTTGAACCTCCTTTATGCTGTTCCCGTAAAGATATCGGGATGGTTCGAGAAGGAAATGAAAAGGGAATACCATACGAGGTGGGTCAATTTCAGACCTCAACAGCCCAAAAGGTTCATTCATAAGACAGAGGTTGACCCTACCTCAGGAAGACCAAAGGTAGTCTTGAAATGGCACCCTCCGCGCACAATGTCTCTTATTCCATTGAGGGAGATGCCACAAGACTTTACACCCTATTTCAAATTATGGAATTATGATTGGCGCACATGAGAAGCCGTCATTGTTTTGGATAGGGAGGGAACTGTGGATACAATAAGGATTTTGACCCAATATGGCTCACAAACTTGTTTGCACCTGATGTTTACACATTGTACAAGTGGCCACTATTTTTTGATACGCAGGATATCGTGCAAGCACTTTAGTTTCAAAATGTTATACCTTTATGCTTTGAACTTGATATTCATGCTGGGGTTTCAAGAGAAGAACGAGTTGAGAGATATGAAGAGTTTACCAAGGAAGTCAAAGAATAGATTGAACTAGGTCCAAGGGGGAGTTTGTTGTTACACATGTCCCTAGTTCTTGTTCTAGTGAGCTTAAATAATGTTTGATATATGTAATGAAAACTCTTCTTTGAATGTTTATTGGTTATTGAATGTTATATCTATTCATATGATTGATTATTACATGCTTATGTGAACATGTTATATTGGTTTACAGTTGTTCAACATAGTTCTGTATAGTTAAAGGTTCAGGAATATGTTTAACTAAGTCTCATGATTCAGTCGCACGATTGGACCATGCGAATGGGCCAGTCGCATGACTGAACCAGGTGATTAAGCCAATCGCACGATTGAGTCATAAGACTGACTCAGTCGTATGAATGAATCAATCATACGACTCAGTTTCACGGCTGAGCCATACGTATGGCTCAGTCATACGAATGAAAACTGTAACCTATAAATACCACTTAATTCGTGGAAAAATGTAACACTTTGAGAATTCTTAACCCTAGTCGTCCCTGTTCATCCAGAGAGTCCCTTCCAACTCCATAGAACGTTTCTGATCACTTCTAATCAATTCTTAAGGTATTCTAATCGTTATTTTTGATCGGATTAACGTTCTCCCTGATTGGATCGCTAATCAAATAGGATTCCGCACTATTTGATCTGGTTTCACGTTGAATCAGTTAGTACTCCGTATGTACACGTTCCTAACAGGAGGTAGCACGAGGATGTAATTACGGGGCATTCCAAAGATGCAAGCCCCCTACCTTCGATGGTAATGGCACAGCTGCTGCTGCACACCGATGGGTGAGGGAGATCGAGGCTGTTCTTGAGATCAGTGAATGCCGGGAGTACCAAAAGGTAAGATTTGCCACTCACTCGTTTGTGGACTCGGCCTTATGCTGGTGGGACAACATTGTCCAAGCCGAGGGTAGCAGGGCAATTGGCAGGATGAGGTGGAGCGAGCTGAAGAAGTTGGTGATCGAGGAGTTCTATCCTCATCGGGAGTTGGACAAGGTGGAAAGAGAGTTCTTGCAGCAGGAGGCGGGAACCATGACATATCAGCAGTACACCACCAAGTTCAATGAGATGGCACGGCTGGTGCCAGATCAGGCGACGCCCTTGTCGCGAAAGATCAAGAGATATATTCAAGACTTGCCGGTGGATATTCGCAGGCACATGATCGCCGCCCGACCAAGTATGTTTAGGTCGGTGGTTGACTTGGCTGGGAGGTTGTATGATGAGAGGGAGGTGATGGTGGTCGAGGGGAAAAAGACGGGTGTTGATGATCATAACCGGAAATGGTTTCGGCGTGGTGGTTTCACCCCGAATAACATAGGGGCTAGAATGGATGATCGACGAGTGGTTGCCGCAGGCTCAGGAGTGAAGAGATGCGGGAAGTGTGAAAAGGAGCACGTTGGTGAGTGTAGGCTGCGGCTTAACGTCTGTTTCAAGTGTAAGAAGCCCGGCCACATCTCTAGAGATTGTAGAGCGGCGAGGTGCTTCAACTGTAGTGAAGTAGGACACTTGAGTAGGGAGTGCAAGAAGCCGAGGGTGGAGAATTCCGGAGCCGAGAGGAAGATCGGGACTGAGGAGCAAAGGGTGAGTGCCAGAGCGTTCACGATGGTCAGGGAGGAGGCTAGGACGGACCCCGATGTTGTGTCAGGTACGTTTCTAGTAGATCAAACTCTTGCTTCTGTGTTATTTGATTCTGGTGCTAGTAGGAGTTTTATTACTACTACTTTCTGTGCTAAACTGCCTATTAGTAGTAAATGCATTGATGAGCCCTTTGACATAGAAACTGCTATTGGTAAGTCCACTAGAGTTACTGATGTGATAGAGCATTGTGCCATAGAATTAGAAGGTCATAGGTTTGCTGCTAAGTTACATGTGATGCCTCTAGGTGGATTCGATGTAGTACTAGGGATGGATTGGTTAGCAACCTATGAAGCAAACATCATGTGTCAAAAGAAGATGATTAGACTGATAGCGCCTGACAGGAGTTCGGTGACGATTTACGGTGCTTGATTTACGAAGATTCCGAAAGTGATTTCGATGGCGGTGGCGGGAAGGTGCATGAGACGTTGATGTATTGCTTATTTGGCCTACGTGAGAGATATGGACACGTCAACACCACAATTACCAGGTGCGCCGGTGGTGTGTGACTTTCCCGATGTATTTCCAGAGGACTTATCAGGAGTGCCACCAGATCGCGAAATCGAATTTCAAATTGACTTGATACATGGTGCTCAGCCTGTCGCTAAGGCATCGTATCGGTTGGCTCCGACTAAGATGAAGGAGTTAATGGAGCAACTGCAAGAGTTGCATGATAAGGGGTTCATTAGACCGAATATCTCTCCTTGGGGTGCTCCGGTCTTATTTGTGAAGAAGAAGGATGGTAGCATGAGAATGTGTATCGACTACCGTGAGTTGAACAAGTTGACGGTAAAGAATCGGTATCTGTTACCGAGGATTGATGACTTGTTCGATCAGCTCCAAGGTGCCAGTTGGTTCACACCCTTCGATCCGGTTACCATCAATTGAATGTAAAGGAGCAAGTTATTCCCAAAACAGCTTTTCGCACACGTTATGTACACTATGAGTTTCTTGTTATGTCCTTTGGTTTAACCAACATGCCAGCTGCTTTTATGGACTTGATGAATCGAGTGTGTCGGCCAATGTTGGACAAATCAGTGATTATATTCATCGACAATATCCTGATTTGTTCAAGGAGGGAAGAAGAGCATGCCGGTCATATTCGGGAAGTGTTGGAGACGTTGAGAAAAGAGAAGTTGTATGCTAAGTTCTCCAATTGTGCTTTTTGGTTACACGAAGTGCAATTTCTGGGTCACGTGGTAAATGCGGAGGGAATCATGGTGGACCCGGCAAAGGTTGAGGCTGTGATACAATGGAAGCCTCCTAAGACGCCACCCGAGATTCGTAGCTTCTTGGGATTGGTGGGCTACTACAGGAGGTTTATTCAAGACTTTTCCAAGATAGCCTTACCTTTGCCAAAGTTGACTCGTAAGGATGTGAAGTTCGTGTGGGGTCGAGAACAGGATTGTGCTTTTAAGGAGTTGAAGATGAGACTAACACGAGCTCCTGTCTTGACATTACCAAAGGGTAGTGAAGAATTAGTGGTATATTCGAACGCTTCTTATTCTGGGCTAGGTTGCGTATTGATGCAACGTGGAAGGGTGATAGCCTACGCATCCCGACAGCTGAAAACCCACAAAGTCAACTATCCCACGCATGATCTAGAACTAGCTGCGATGGTTTTCGCATTGAAAATTTGGTGGCACTACCTATACGGGACGAGGTGCACCATCTTCACAGACCACAAAAGCTTGAAGTACTTCTTCGAGTAGAAAGATTTGAATATGAGGAAGAGGTGATGGTTGGAGCTCATAAAAGATTACGATTTCGAGATCCATTACCATCCGAGCAAGGCCAACGTGATGGCAGATGCCCTTAGTCGAAAGGAGAGACCTGAGCCGATTCGGGTGAAAGCTTATCAGCCGATTATGACCTCTGACATGATGACGCAGGTCAAGGAGTTTCAAGACGAGGCTCTGAAAGAAGATCATCTTAACTCTGAAAGAATGAGAGGTCTAGTCGCAGAGTTGGGTGAAAACACTCTCGGTGTTAGAACCCGATATGGGCGAATGTGGATTCCTCGTTACGGGGATCTACGTGGAAAGATCATGGACGAGGCTCATAATACTCGATACTCCATTCATCCCGGTGCTACCAAGATGTATCACGATATGAAGAAAGATTACTGGTGGTCGGGTATGAAGCGTGATGTAGCGGAGTATGTGAGTAAATGCCTTACCTGTTTGCAGGTGAAGGCGGAACACCAGAAGCCGTACGGGAAAATCCAATCGTTGGATATACCCGAGTGGAAGTAGGAGCATATCACCATGGACTTCATTACAAAGCTACCACATACCCCGAAAGGGTACGATGCTATATGGGTGATAGTTGATCGTTTGATGAAGAGTGGTCACTTCCTACCGATCCGAAAGACGTATTCTTCTGAGAGGCTCGTGGATCTATTTATCAAGGAGATTGTAGCTCGTCATGGTGTGCCGGTGTCTATTGTGTCTGATCGCGACAGTCGGTTTACATCTATGTTTTGGAAGAAATTCCACGATGCGATGGGGACAAGACTGCATATCAGTACGGCTTATCATCCTCAGACTAACGGTCAGTCTGAGAGGACGATCCAGACACTCGAGGACATGCTTCGAGTATGCGTAATCGATTTCGGAGGAAGTTGGGATGACCATCTGCCATTAGCAGAATTCTCGTACAACAACAGTTATCATGCGAGCATTAGCATGCCACCCTACGAGATGCTATATGGTAGGAGATGTAGGACACTCGTTTGCTGGGGTGATATCGGTCAGAAGGAGTTTGGGAGTACTGGCTATGACGGAGAAGCATGAAAAGATCAAAGCCTTTATGAAGGCAGCTAAGGATAGACAGAAGTTGTATGCTGATAAGAGGGGTAGACTGATTGAGTTCCAGGTGGGTGATAGGGTTATGTTAAAAGTCTCACCTTGTAAAGGTATCATTCGATTTAGAAAGCGGGGCAAGTTGAGCCGAAGGTACATAGGGCCTTTCCGAATCATTTCTAGAGTAGGAGAGGTGGCCTATGGTTGGAACTACCAGATGAGTTGAGTGGAATTCACCCTACGTTCCATGTATTTCATTTACGAAAGTTTTTAGCAGACGAAGATATGGTTGTACCACTGGAGGACATCGAAGTGGATGCACGGCTCAATTATGTGGAGCAACCGGTGGCGATCATTGATCGAAAGGAGAAGAGGTTAAGGAATAAAGTGGCTCATCTTGTGCGTGTACAGTGGAAGCACAGGAAGGGATCCAACTCTACATGGGAGGTCGAAGGAGAGATGAGACAGCATTATCCTCATCTGTTTGAAGAAGGGACGAAACCTATATAAGGGGTTGGACTTGTAACACCCGGTTATTTTTAAAAATTTGAAGAAAGAATAAAAGTAAAGGAAAAGAATGAAAATGTAAGTAACCAAAGTAGAGGGGTTAAAAGTGTCAAAAAGAGCAAAATATCAAAAAGTCGGTACAAAAGTGGGCATGGCCGGCCACTCTTGCCTGCACACTACTATCATTTCGATTCTAGAGAAAGAGAGCAGAAAACTCTCGGAACATCGTAGAAGAAGCAGGAAATTCGAAGTTTTTGGTAAGAAATCTTGATTTTGTGATGTTTTAGATGATTCTAGACTCGGTGGTATGCTTATAAAGGTGAGTTTAATGTTCGGGTTGTGTATGTGTGTGGGTTTTAGGTGTTAACCACGACTGAGAAAGTTCAAGAGAAGGGTTCCAACCCGAAAGCAGATCAGGTGAGTTCTATAACCCCCTTTTAACATATTTTTAACTACTTTTGGGGTTGGAAAATGCATGTGTGTAAGATTTTATAAAAACGGGGTTCACCCGTATGTGTGTGTGTAAATATGCATTTGGGTGGGCGTCAGTTTGGGACATATATGGGTGTATGTACATGTAATGATGCTTAGAATGCTAGAACTAAGTTTAGATTCTGATTTAGGACGAATTGGGACTGATTTATGTTGTTTAAGTAAAAATATGATGCCCAACCTTCTAAACAGTGGACCATGCGTCCAACGGTTGAATTTTCTAAGTATGCCTAACCGCCCAAAAAGCCCAACCGCCTGAATAGTGTCCAACCGTCCAAACAGGCCCACGCGTCTAAGTGAAAAATGGCTAAGTGTAGGTCGAAACGTCTGAATAGGGCCCAATCGTCTAGAATATTGCCCAGGATGATTAAGTGTAGGCCCAAACGTCCGAATAGGGCCCATGCCCCTAAATAGGCCCATGCGTCTATATGAAAAAGTGACTAGTTAAGTCTAGACGTCTGCATAGTGTCAAAACGTCTGGACAGGGCAGAAGCGCCCAAATAGTGCCCATGCGTCTAGACCCTTAGAATAATTTTCTGAAATTTCAGAAAAGACTGAAAGTCTAGGGTTTTGACTAAGTTGACTTATGTAATTATTACCCAATTTAAGTATTATTATGAGATGTTTTAGGGTTATGGGATGTATGTATGATGTATGATAGGTATAATGTGTTATCTTTAATGGTATGAAAACGTATTTGTTCTATGTTATGAAATACGTTAAATATTATGTTATTACTTTACGTAATATGACGAATGAATAAATGAACGTAAAGAATAACGTAATGAAATGAAAGCTAACAAAGATGAAAAGTAAAACATAATGAACGAATGAATGGCTTGCAAGCAAATGAAAGGACATGTACGTCCATGTTGTCATTAGTTCAACTGTGATGCGGGTTAGCTGCCTCAAAGGATGCACACAGGGTCAATCATTGAGATTGATAAGGCCCTTTGGTATGCCCTAGGTGACTGGATGAGCTTCATGCACAATGTTCATGGTTTAGTTACCACAGGTCCAGCATCAGCTTCGTGCACAATGTTCGGGGTAGGATCAAACGGTTTGTATGAATAGGAGAGATGACTTGCCCTAGGTGACTGGATCAGCTCCGTGCACAATGTTCGTGGTTTAATTACCATAGGTCCAGCATCAGCTTCGTGCACAATCTTTGGGGTATTGTTCATCAATCCATATGAATGTAAAAGAATGACGTAACGTACTGAAGAAAGAAAAAAATAAGGTAAGTAAACAAGTATGAATGTAAAAGAATGATAAAGAGTACGTTACGAAAGAATAAGAACGAAAAAAAGAGAATGTTAACAAAAAGCATGAAACAAAAGTATGCTATGAACATGATGATGAATAATGAATGTTAAAGAAAGTTAAAAATAATATTCTCTATCTGTACGTATGATGCATGATCGCGTAAAAAAGTAAAGAAAAGTATTTTATTTATAAAACTAGAACTCACTCAGCAATGCTGACTTTTATGTGTTTTCCAGTTGGCAGGTAATAGTTGCTGAGGATGGCACGGGGCAGCTACTTGGCATTTTTGGGATGGCATCCATTAGAATAGGAATCACATTTTTTTGACGTAATGTGATTACAACATTTTGTAACTTTAACCGTGTTGTATTACTTTGGAAAAGTTGTCATTATTATATATGAAATGGTTTAAATTAATTTACGCAGCTAAGTTTTAAATAATAGTATGTTTTATATGCGATGAATGACCAACTGTGAGGTGCTCGGGAACGGGGCCTTACAAAAACATATTCGGATGTTCGGTTCCGGGTAAAAACACGTTTTAATGGGTAAATCAGAAGAAAAGGAGTTTTAATTAAAAGAACCCAAAACATGATTTTGAGAGATTATTAGACTTATTATAAGTCATTAAATATATTTAGAGGTTAACGGGATAATAACAGAAGAATTTAAAACAAACTGTTAAAATCTTCGGTTTTACCGTAACCGGTAAAAAAACATAAGTTTTAATTACTTCAAATTAGGTTATGGAAAAATTGAAATATAACATGTTAAAAATGCAATAAGAAACTCCTAGGAACTAATAAGGGACCATACAAATCAAGAAATCAAAGAAAATAAACTTTAGGGTAAAAACTGTCAATTTTGAAACATGAGGGACTAACCTGAAAATTTTGCCAAATCCTTGGAAATTCGACCCCTTTGACGAAAAATACATGATAAACTTATTTCCACTATAATAAACTGACTAAAGTCATGAAAACATGTTGCTTGTATTATGAAACCCGAACTTTCCTAAAAAGGAACTTTTTGAAGCCAATCTTAACAAATCAAGCTAGTTAAACTTTTAACCGCATAACACACCTAGTTACACCCGACATGACCATAGAGCACATAGCTTATCACTTTAATCTTGATGCTAGGGTTCTAGGATTGAATCATTTTCTATACTCAAAGATCTGTTGCATGAAACCTAATATGGGTTCTGGTGTCCCCTTTTACTATTGTTTTGGGATGAAACATGCTTTGTTGAACTGAAATGTTACTGTGTTGTTTATGATTCTATGTTGTGCATATTAATTGGACCTGCTCTTAATTGTAACACAATCATTAATTCTTGTGTGAACCGCTTGTCCTATATGGGTAAATCTACTTGGGGAATCCCCCACACACAGTGTCTTCCGGACAGGAAGGGTACCCCACTGAGATCCTGAGGGATCGTTTTGTGTCATGTAACAGGTTTTATGAGATGATAAGGTCAACCATCAAGTAGGTATTGTACACTGTTTAAGGCTCAGTTCTCCCTTCAGGGTTAACTGGTTTAAACACAACTTTAGAAGAGGCTAACCGGGACTGAGTGCAGGGTTGATTGTGACCCCATAATAGTGATACATTAATTTTTGAATTTAACTTATGGACTTTGAAGAGTCCTCTTGTTTTGAACTTTAAGTACTTGAATTCACCAACTTTTTAGTTGACACAAAATCTTTTTGAGCATGTTTCAACTAATCCCTAATGGATCTGGCTTGATTGGTGAAATGGACTCGGATGACCTAGAAATTCAACTACCCTTGGCATTACTTGACTGTGAAACATTTGAACAATTTGGATCATGACTGATAAAACACTGAATATTTATGTAACGAATTTGTAATTTGTGTGATGGGCTAGACTGTTACAGCCCGGTTTGACTTTAAACATGTAATTCCATTTTATTTCTCTCCTTGTGTGCTCTTGTGATAGTTTGTTTCGGCTACCATGTATGTTGCTAGTCTGTGACGTCCCACCCTCCTTGGGCCTGGGGTGTGACAATCACAGTCGTTATATCATTCATTGTGCTTATTTTCAAAACTTGAATGACTGACATGACTTATCTGATATGCGGGTAGGCTTAGTTTTGAAAAAAAGATACATGCTGTGATGAACTAAATTCATATTCAACTGTGAAGCATTCTTAAAGTACAAGTAAGTATTAACTTGTCCAAGTGTGTGTGTGTAGTAACCTAAACACACGGGTAATGACGCCTTATGAATCTCATTCACCCACATCAGTTTCTTCTCTGTTTTGCTGAGCAAAGGCCTAGAGAAACAAGCACATAGTGCTGATGTCATGATCCAACAAGATTCCCAATATGGAACACATCTAACCTGGATGAATTGATAAAGAATATATTCCTTCTGAATGTCCAAAAAGAATCCCAAAGAGGATCACCTTCCAAATTGAAGCGAATAAGTATTTCAATGTGGATCAAATCAGTGAAATGATCAAAGTAAAAAAATCCCAATGAGGATCAATCAAAATAAGATTTCATAATTTAATTGACCTGGTCAAGTAAGTTATGAAAAAGGTCTACAATTCATTTCATAAGGATGGTTGATCTTACCATGCTTCTGAGTGTGAGGTACATGTTGAATACTTAATTCACTCAAAACATGATAAAGATCAGAAGCGTCAAAATATTAACCAAGCATGAGTTTAAGAGGATAAACATACCTAAAATCTATACCCATGATTATGTCTATTTTACTAACATTTGCTTGCACTTGTGAAAGGTAAGATTGATATGATCCCAGATAAGGTATAGTTCCTCTTCATGTACAGATAAGAAAACAAAAATCACAAAAATATTTTCTTTTCAAAATTTGGATCTTTAAAGTTTTGATCCATATGGATATAAACTTTAGGGGGAGCAATTAAAATTTTAATTATAATGTATAGCTGTTTCTTTTCTTAAAAATATAAAATCAAAAAAATGACTGTGTTGGTGCAGAAGTTATACCATAGTATCTAAGTATATGCAGATATTTTGAAGCACACAAAAGTCCATGATCAATCAACACTGGGAAAGTTGTACGCCATCTGGTGAACAATTCAATCCAAGTAAGAATTGACAAACCAAGCAATAGTCAAGACTTCACAAACATCAAATCAACAGACTTTTCTTCATAACAGTTAAAAGCAAAAGACATATCTTCATAAAAGTCAAGCATCAACTTAAGAACAGCCAAAACTATCCATAGCAAAAACATTATTTTTTGACTAGTTCAAAATTTAATGTAGGTAAAAGCATTGGTTAATCTAAGTGAAGGTAACCCAAGAATATAACCAATGCGGGTAATAGTTTTGACTCATGAAAAACATGTGAAATTAATGCGAATAAGTTAACTCTCTCTCATTTGTCTCACAACAAATGCTTACAACAAATTTTAATGTATTGGAAACTTATGTAGACACATTTGTTCATTCGCATTTGTTTACTTAGTCGCATTTCTTAAATATGGTTGACATCAATGCTGATAAACTTTATTGTGTATTTGAATCAAAAATAAATTAGAAGTATACTCACACCCTTTGGTCATGGTGTGTTAGAAGTTCCAGAAATTCAGAAAACTTAATTGTTCACATGCATTTGTTGAAGTAAATGTGGTCAAGTAAGTGTTCTTCGTATTTGCTACAGTTCACAAATGATTGCAGAGTTAAAACTTGCGCATTTGCTACTATACACAAATGCTGATTAAGTTTGTTCTTTCACATTTGATACAGTACACAAATGCTGACTGACTTTGTTCCTTCGCATTTGCTATAGTACACAAATGCTGAGAAGTTTTTCCCTTTCCTTATTTGTAACAGTACACAAATGCTGACAGATTTACTCTTCCACATTTACTACAGTATAATATTCCGTATTTGTTTAAAAACTTGTAAACTTTGTAAAAGCTATTAAGTTGACTATTTAAATAGATAAACAAGAGTCATTTAATACTTTTCAAATTTAAGAGACTTTAAAGTGCGACAAGCGGTTATTCTCACTGTTCTTCATTCATCACCAAAATCATCACTTATCTTCTGATTCTAGTGTTCTTCAAACATTATTTCTAATCTATTTTGATTCTCAACATCATTAGTATCGAAACAAGGTGATTTTCAATGGATTTAAAGACCTTACCATCGAACTCATGATGAACTTAGAACCCTAGATCAAGAAAGAATTATAAAAATCAACCTCAAACTAAGGATTGATAGACATTTATGAGAGCAATAAAACCAATGATTATGAAAATTAACAATGAACAATTGATTTTCCAAACCCTAGTTTTATCGCATGAACAGTGGAACTATGAACTGGATAATGTCGAAGTCAAAGCCTATGTTCCAGTGTTAAAAGCCATTCAAAACAGAAAAGATCATCAAAAACAATGATAAAACACAACAATTTTCGTCATTCATTACAAATTCAAGTTAGGTCAAATTTCCATGAAACAGTACCCATGATTCTTCAATTTTGACCAAACAAAGTCAAAATGGAAAGGGTCAACTTGATTTTAACTGTGTAATTTAATGATTATGAGTCAATTGCTAATTCATATGTCTCTAATGTATAGATCAATGGCTAATCTCACATGGAGCAAACTTCATAATGTTAGTGGGTATCTTGACCCTGATGTTCTTGAAGTAGAAGTACTTACAGACATGATCAGATTCATCTTTACCACTAGAGTTGCTCATGCCATCACTGTGAGACTTGTTATATATGAAAGCTTCATAAGGTCCTTCTGGAGTAATGCTGAAGTAATAGAGATTATTAGTGTCAAGACCTTGTCTGGAAGAATCACTGATGATCATACCCTATCTATCACTACACAAACTGTGAGACAGTGTCTACAGTTTGGTGATGATGTTAACTCTCCTTTGGAATTTGAAGATGAGGAGATCATGGCCTTCTTTGCCAACATTGGGTATGAAGGAGGATTTGAAGGTAAATGAAAACAGGTTGGTGGATCTACAATGGAAGTTTCTGATAAACATATTCCAACATTGTTTATCCAAGAGAAAGACAGGCTGGAATGACATCCCTATCACTATTTCATCTACTATCTATGCATTGTGCACAAACAGGCCATTCAATATGTCAGCCTATGTATTTAATGGTCTGGTTTCAAATATTCAAGAGGGAAGGAGGCACATGTTTCTTATGTACCCAAGATTCTTGCGGTGCTTCATCAATGGGCCTTCTCTCAGTTGATGCCTATAGGACATGTGATAGACATTCCCCATTACAATGCAAAGTCCTATAAGTACATCAAGAAAAGGGATCCCGGGAACTGCTATAGTAGGACCTTCTTTCCCTTACTTCCATGGATGTTACAGCAAATTTGTAGGATTCTATGTGCCCAAGACACATAGAATATTGATGTGGTTAGTACGTTATGATCCAAGTCGGGTTATATCCAATAACAAGCTTAGCAAACACCAATTAATATTTAATTGATGATGTGATCATGCAATTAAATATTTACACCAATTTATAAAATGGGTTTTCTAAATAAGTTGCATATGAGAAGGAACAACTTATTAGAATATTTTGTTCAATAATATTATTTGAAGTGTTATTTAAATAAGTTAGATAACACCAAATAATAATGAGAAATTATGACTTATAAGTTAAACGGTTAATTGTATAAGTTATATAGAACTTGTACATACAATTAAAAGGTTAATGGTATGTCTAGTTACAAGACCAATATTAATGTGTGTGTGGTTGTTTAAAGGGGGGAAACCCCTTTTGAATTCTGATTTTGGCCGCCCCCCTGCTCTTATTGGACCACTTTTGCTTTCAAAAGACACACATTAACTTGTCTTGGATATCCCCCTTTCTCACTCCATCTCATTGTGCATGCAAGAAAAACAAAAGACTCTCTTCCTCTCTCTCTCTCTCTAAGTTACGAAAACAAGCAACAGCAGTAGAGGTTTTTGAGTGTTTTATTGGTGTTGTTTCTTCCTAACAAGAAGGTGATTGCGTACAAGCTTGGGGTATACAAGCTTGAGAGGTCCTACCTTGGAGCCTTGGCTGCTGGAAGGAGGTACTTGGCAGCTTGTTTGGTTGTCATATTATGAATGTTTTATATGTTTATATAGCTTGCTTATTCACATATTAAAGATCCTTTTGTTTTGGGTTTGTTTATCATCTTCAAACATCACTAGAACATGAAATTTTCAGCTTATAAACATTGTTATAAAGTTAAACTTCCGCTGCATTTTTCAGAAAGTTTAAGTGGTTAAACTTGTTTTGTGTTCTATCAAACCCAACAATGGCATCTAGAGCCGGTTATGTGGATTGCTAGCTTGTATGGTCTTTAAACATTTGTTTTATGGACTTTATAACCCCTTTAGGGGCTGCTATGTTTTGTATGATTGATTCCCTAAACATTCAAGGTCATATCACACATGCTAGTGATTAAACCTTTAAAGATATATATTATGATATGTATATTGTTTGACAATGTTTAAAACCCGAAATTTCAGTTTATGTTGACTGAAATTTCGTGGTTTTAAGTGGGGTTTCATTATATGTTTGGATGATATGATCATTGGTTGTTAGTGTGCATAACCTAGCATTTGGCTTTGTGTTTTTTGGATGAATGCAATGGTTGTTATGGTTTATTCAATGGGGTTGTATATTAACTTGTGCTTTGTTTAAAAATGTAATTTGTCTATTTATTCATTGGGATGTAATAATAGATTAGGAGTATTTTTCTTTTAGTAGAAAATATGTATTAGGATATATATTTTGTAAAAGAAGATGCTCGGGAAGGAAGCACAAGAGGAAGACACAAAAGAAGGACTTGAAGCATATGGATGCAAGTTCAAGTGGGAGTCTATCTAGACCTCAATTTTGTGTTGTATTCAACCCTTAGGAAAGACCAAATGACCACACTTGTGATGGCAAACAAGTGTGGTCACAATTGTAGCGATGGTTATGCACATTGTGGTCGTTTATATAAGCTTGTTTGATTGTGAATGATTGCAAGATATTTGGATATGTTAGACAATCTTAATAAAAATGATCTTAACAAGCTAATATAAAATGGTTCTTACTCATTAAATGTTAATAAGTGGTTATTAAAGGATTAATGATTTTATAATAAAATGGGTTTTATTAAAAGAACCATAGGGTATCTTGTATTTTAAAGCATGCAAATACAAGTACATAGAGTTTTCTAAACTAGAATTATGAAATCTCTAAACATTTGAAAAACAAGATCAACACCGTCCTTTTACACAACACTTAAGTCATTTGGGAACTCTTAGTGGGATAAAGGTCACCTAACCATTTTGAGGGAACTTATGACTTAAGGTGAGAATGCCATATTCGTGGGATAAAGGTCACCTAACCACTCATTTTGGCGAACTCACACGTGTGTGTAAGTAGGATGTCTTGATTTGCAAACCATGTTAAATGGATCACCTACAATATGGTTTCCAAATGGTGTTGATGGGATTAACATGCCGACTTTACATATGATGTTAAAAGTCGATCCCATACCTCTAGAAGTTGCAAATGGTTGCAACCGTCAATCGTTGACCACCTTATTAATTTAAATCGTGGGATAAAGGTCACCTACCCACAATTTAAATGTAATGTTGGGTTCTAGATTTTAATATAAAAAATGACCTTAAAAGGCATTAATTATTAAAAATAGCAATATCGAAAATACTAAAATATATCTTTGTTAAATTTTGTAGATGGCCACCAATAATGGCAATCATGATAACTCATGAGCGTCCACCCAATCATTACGAGCGATCCTCCAAAAGGAACGTCTAAACCATAACAATTTTATTGATTGGTATCGAAACTTGAGAATCATTCTCAAGCAAGAGAGAAGATCATATGTTTTAGACGAACCTATCCCCGATCAACCTACTGAGGATGATAAGGAGGCCTACAACGATTGGCTGAAGTACACTGAGGACTCCATCCAAGTGTCTTGTCTCTTGCTAGCGAGCATGACTCCAGATCTCTAAAAGGAGTATGAACATCACGGAGCTTACGACATGATAACCCAGCTGAAGGAAACGTTCTCCATGCATGTCGTATGGACGACAACCAATCTGTTTCATCTTATGTACTTAAGATGAAAAGTCATATTGACCGCCTCGAGAGGCTTAATTGTCCCGTCTCGAAGGAATTGGCCACGGATTTGATCCTAAATGGCCTTACTAAGAAATTCGAGACATTCGTGTTGAACTACAACATGAATGCATGGGAAAAAAGCATTGGTGAGCTTCACTCAATGCTCAAAACGGCCGAGGCGGCCATGGGTAAAAGGGTTTTACCCGTTCTCACCATCAATGAAGGTGGGAACAAGAAAAGGCCTTATCCCACACCCAAGGCAAAGGTTGCCAAGGGTAAGGGACCCGTTTAGGGAAAAGGAAAGGGGGTGGCAAGGGTGCCACCCAAACCACAAGAGAAAAAGCAAAAGGTTGCTACTAATGACCCATGCTTCAAGTGTGGGGAGATAGGACATTGGGCAAGGAATTGTCCTGTCCATCTCCAAGAGTTGAAAGCAAAGGGGGATGCCGAGCAGACCTCAGGTACAATATACATGATTCATATTGATCTTAATGTTACATCTTCTAACATATGGGTATTGGATACCGGATGTGGAACTTATATTTGCAATTTGTTGCAGGGGTTCACAAGAAGTAGGGACTTCAATAAAGGGGATGTTAGCCTCTTAATGGGCAATGGAACTAAAGCCTTAGTTGAAGCTCGTGGGGACTACATCCTAAAACTTCCAAGTGGCTTGAATGTTATTTTGAAGAATGTTTTGTATGCTACTAGTTTGACTAGGAACATTATTTTTGTATCCCAATTAAGACATTATGATTATGTATTATCATTTATTGAAAATGATATTCATGTTTCTTTAAATGATATATTCTATTTTAAAGCTATTCCCATTAATGGTATTTATGAATTGGTTCATGAAAATACTTTAATAGTTCATTGTATCAAACTATCACCAAGAAACTCAAATTGAATTTGGGTGATACCTATCTTTGGCATTGTCGTCTTGGTCATATAAACAAGAAACGTATACAAACACTTCAAAGAATGGTCTTTTAAAAACAAATGAATGTGATTCATTTGATGTTTTATGATCTTATTTACAAGGTAAAATGACTATGGCACCCTTTAGTGGAACTAACGAAAGGACAAAAGATTTATTAGGAATCATACATTCTGATGTATGTGGTCCTTTTAAGCCAATGACTAGGAATGGTGAGAGATACTTCATTACCTTTACCGATGATTATAGTCGCTATCAATAAGTGTACTTGTTAAGGCATAAAGATGAAGCTTTTGAAACGTTCAAAATCTTCAAGAATGAAGTAGAAAATCAACTCAACAAGTCGATTAAAATTCTCGGCACCGGTAGAGGAGGTGAATACCTAAGTGAATGTTTTCAAGATCATCATAGGAGTTGTGGGATTGTCTCACAACTCACTCCACCTGGAACACCACAACATAATGGTGTGTCTGAGAGGAGGAATCAAACCTTATTGGATATGGTCCGATCTATGATGGCTAGAAGCACATTGCCTCTATCATTTTGGGGTTTGCTTTGCTCTCCGCGACCCGTATTCTAAATATGGCCCCAACCAAAAAAGTGGAAAGGACACCCTTTGAGATATCGCATGGAAGAGTTCATCCCTATCATACTTAAGGGTCTGGGGTTGTGAGGCTTATGTTAAGATTCCCACCCTAAACAAATTGGAAATCCGATCCACCAAGTGTATCTTGGTTGGATATCCTAGATATTCTATGGGATATTATTTCTATGATCCATTGGAACAAAAGGTGTTTGTTTCCAGAAAGGGTGAGTTCTTAGAAGCAAAGTTCCTTATGGAAGGAGCTAGCAGTAGAACAGTGGATCTTGAGGAGGATCAAGAACCACAACCCGATGCACGTTTGGTTGAAACTAGCACTCAACATGAAGATGTTGAGGATGATCTAGGGGTTGATCAATACATGCAAGACGTTCGCAGAAGTGGTAGAACTAGTAATCCACCTGAGAGATACGGATTTTTCATGGATGGATGCTATGTGGTAGATTAAGATGAACCAACCACATACCATAATGCAATGTCCAATTCAGATTGTGACAAATGGCTTGAAGCCATGAATGTTGAAACGCAATCCATGTATGACAATCAAGTTTGGGAACTTGTTGTACCACCTCTTAATTCCAAGGTAGTTGGAAGTAAGTGGGTTTTCAAGAAGAAAACCGATATGCATGGAAACTTGGATACTTATAAGTCTAGACTTGTAGCAAAGGGATTCACTCAAACCAAGGGGTTGATTATGATGAAACTTTCTCACCTGTTGTAATGCTAAAGTCTATAAGGATATTGTTTGCCATAACTGCTCATTATGATTATGAGATTTGGCAAATGGATGTCAAAACCGCTTTCCTAAACGGATATCTTGAGGAAGATGTCTATATGGTTCAGCCTGAAGGTTTTGTCGATCCAAAACATCCTAATAAAGTATGCAAGTTAAAGAAATCAATCTATGGATTGAAACAAGCATCGAGAAGCTGGAATCACCGTTTTGATAAGTAGGTAAAGAAATTTGGCTTCATCAAAAACGCTGATGAGGCTTGTGTGTATAAGAAGGCTAGTGGGAGCACAATAACTTTCCTAGTATTGTATGTTGATGACATACAACTATTTGGAAATGACATTCCAACCTTGGAAGGTGTAAAAACCTGGCTTGGAAGTTGTTTTTCCATTAAGGATCTTGGTGAAGCCGCCTATATTCTGGGAATAAAGATCTATAGGGATAGATCAAGGCGGTTGATTGGTTTAAATCAAAGTGCATACATTGATAAAACCTTGAAAAGGTTCAAGATGGAGAACTTTAAGAAAGGTACCGTACCTATTCAAAGAGGAACGATATTGAGTACGACTCAATGTCCTAGCTCAAAGGATGAGCAAGATAAAATGAAGGCAATCCCATACGCATCTGCTATTGGATCCATCATGTATGTGATGATATGCACTCGACCAGATGTGTCATGCGCCTTAAGCATGACAAGCCGATACCAGCAAAATCCTGGAAACAGTCATTGCATGGCTGTTAAGAACATACTTAAGTACCTAAGGAGGACAAGAGATATGTTCCTAATCTATGGATCTGGTGATGAGGAACTCATTGTAAAAGGTTACACGGATGCGAGTTTTCAAACCGATCGTGACGATTCACAGTCACAATCGAGATACATTTTCATTCTGAATGGAGGAGCGGTCTCTTGGAAGAGTTCCAAGCAGGATGCGGTGGCTCTATCAACAACAGAATCAGAATACGTCGCCGCCTCATTGGCAGCTCAAGAAGCTGCATGGTTGAAGAAATTCATTGCCGATCTAGGGGTTGTCCCTTCCATTCAGGACCCCCTAGAGATCTTTTGTGATAACGAGGGTGCGATTGCTCAAATCAAGGAACCTCGTGCTCATCAAAAGACTAGGCACATTGAGCGGAGATTCAACTACATACGAGATGAAGTTGAAAAGGGAAAGATATGTATTCGCAAAGTTCACACGGATCAAAACATTGCGGATCCTCTCATGAAGCTCCTTGAAAAGGAAAAGCATGAAGGTCATGGGACTTTGATATTCTAGTGATTGGATTTGATCTGTAAATTTTGTATTTGGATATGTGGAACTCTTTATTATTTGAGTAAAATTATTTGGTTATAATGTTTCAATTAATGTTCCAATTTAGCATGTTTAATCCATGAGTAAATTGTTTACTCTAAATGTCCGTAGTCGTTCAGACTTGTGGGAACAAGTGTGAAGGTAAGACTATTATGAACTTGGATTGGTTGATATTCATAAGGATGAATATAGAGCAATGGGTTGCTACCAAGGTTCATAGATATTTGTGGGCTACAAATATTGGACTAACCCGCATCTCAAATTTTACTACATGGAATCTTATTGATTGATCATAAGTAAATTTGAGTAAAGGCAAATATCATTTGGTATCCTCCGACTTGAGATACATATTGGGTTTTGATATTCACCAAGTATCATACCTTGAGCTAATGCTTCACTGTCCTGAAATAATGGACAGTACATAAGGGTATGTTCAGGTATGACACGAGGTGTGACCATGCAATTAAATATTTACACCAATTTAGAAAATGAGTTTTCTAAATAAGTTGCATATGAGAAGGAACAACTTATTTCAATATTTTGTTCAATAATATTATTTGAAGTGTTATTTAAATAAGTTAGATAACACCAAATAATAATGAGAAATTATGACTTATAAGTTAAATGGTTAATTGTATAAGTTATATAGAACTTCTACATACAATTAAAAGGTTTATGGTATGTCTAGTTACAAGACCAATATTAATGTGTGTGTGTGGTTATTTAAAGGGGGGGAAACCCTTTTGAATTCTGATTTTGGCCGCCCCCCCCTTGCTCTTATTGGACCACTTTTGCTTTCAAAAGACACACATTAACTTGTCTTGGATACCCCCCTTTCTCACTCCATCTCATTGTGCATGCAAGAAAAACAAAAGACTCTCTTCTTCTCTCTCTCTAAGTTACAGAAACAAGCAGCAGCAGGAGAGGGTTTTTGAGTGTTTAAAAGGTGTTGTTTCTTCCTAACAAGAAGGTGATTGCATACAAGCTTGGGGTATACAAGCTTGAGAGGTCCTACCTTGGAGCCTTGGCCGTTTTTGGGACATCTAATCTTGTATTCTTTGTCAATTTTCTGCTGCTGGAAGGAGGTATCTTGGCAGCTTGTTTGGTTGTCATATTATGAATGTTTTATGTGTTTATATTGCTTGCTTATTCACATATTAATGATCCTTTTGTTTTGGGTTTGTTTATCATCTTAAAACATCATCTAGAACATGAAATTTTCAGCTTATAAACATTGTTATAAAGTTAAACTTCCGCTGCGTTTTTCAGAAAGTTTAAGTGGTTAAACTTGTTTTGTGTTCTATCAAACCCAATAAAATTAACCCAGAAGAAGCAGTTGATGAACAAGAAGATGTAGCTCCTGCTGATGAGCATGTTCATGAAGAAGAAAAACAAGCTACTCCTAATCAACAACTTATTGATGAGCATGCTGCAGAAGCTCAAGAAGAATAAAGGATAGTGTCACCACATGATGATGTAGGTGGTGATCTTCACACTAAACCTTCTGTTCAAGAAGCTAACATTGCATCACCTTTCAGACCATCTCCAATCCATACTCCAGTTCACTTCTCTCCACTTCATACATCCTCATCCGCTGACGAATCTGTTAAGTTTGGTGAATCTACCAGCTCTTCAGATGAATCCAAGTCATCTTGGGATAAGGAGGGTCATACCATCAGGATGCCTGTTAGAAAAACTCATTCTGAGGCAGGTACCTCTAAAAGTTATTGAGAATCAGGAGTTAATAGGCCTGATGAAAAGGATGAGATGGTCTCAAAACTTTTGTTGAAAGTTGCTAAAATGGAGAAGTTGCTTGACAGAAGATCTAGCACCATTTAAGATAGAGTTCTGGAGTTAGATGAGAAGGAAAGGGAAATCAAGGAACTTAAAGAGAAATATGAGTCTGAAAAGAATGAAAAGGACAAAGAGCTAGACAGACTAAAGGCTACCCTCAAACAAGCTAAAGATGAGATCAGTGGGCATGTTGATGTTGTTATTTTAAAGACATTGGCCATGGAAGAAGAGGAGAACTTGATTGAAGTTCAAACTGATATCATATCCTATCTTAATAACCAAATTGATTCTTTAACAAAAGAGTCTCAGAGTTGGAAATGCTAATAAAGATCAATGAGGAGTTAGCCAAAGAACAGGAAATTAATGATGAAGGTTCAGAAAAGGAGAAGGAACAAAGCCTGGCTATGGTTGTGTACTCAAGTGAACAGTCTAAAGAAATCAATAAGCAAGATTCTAAACATAGACACATGATCAAAGAGAGTGATGGCTATTCTACTAAAGAATTCACAACTCATGATGAATTCTGGGAGTTTGTGAGAGACACAAGACCTTCAGTAGAACACATAGTGATGATTCCTCACTCTCTAGTACTATGGGAGAAGGAGTTGAGTTTGAAGATTATACCTGTAACCACCTTATTTGATAAGCAAAAAGATCTCATCAGAAGACTATGTAAGGAAATCAAAGAACAAGAAGAATCTGTTAAATAACAAGAAAAAGAACAAGTATAAAAAGAAGGTGAAACCTCTGTACCATCCTCATCTAGACCACTTATGTACACTTTTTCAAGGAAGAGGAGGTACCTATCTGAAAAGGAGGGTAAAAGGCCTATGGAGGAAGAGGAGCTAGTCAAAAAGAAAAAGAAAGATGATCCAAGAAGTCTAGCTGCCATAGCTTAATTTCTTGAAAAACATGAAAAGGCTGAGGAACAATTGAAGAAAATGATTGACCTCATAGACTTGGCAGAGGGGAGATTGAGCGAGATTACCAGACTGAAGAACCTGTGATCAAAGACATCCCTATGAAGATTGAATCTTTGGTGGAAGAGATGGTGGAAAAGGCACACGATGACTTGATGATTAAAGTAATGTTCTTGATCAATCGTGGTTATGATGCAGATGAAGTATTTAGAATGACCTATGAGTCTATGGTAGAAGAAGTAAACAAGATGAATCAACTTCTTGATCCTACTCATGTGACTGAGTATGAAAAGAAAACAGTCAGGTCTCCAGTTACATTCACTACACCCCATACCCAACTATCTAAAGCTCCTCAAGCTCAATATCCTGATCCCTATAACATGACTGATAGGTAAATGATGGATTACCTCTCTAAGCAAGGTTCTACTAAAAGGAAACTGGGAAACAGAAGACAAACTCCCTCAAAGCTGCAATCCTCAAAATAATTAATGATAAGAAAGAAAAAGTTGAATAAGTTAGAAGAAGAGGTTGTGGGGAGGAGACCCCAGATAAAAAGTATTTGCTCAAGATATCGAGCTCACCACAAAAGACCATGATGTCTTGGCACCCATACTTAACAAGAATCCTAAGTGGTTTATTAAACCCTTAATTGAAACTTCAAGAGGGGTTAACCACATCAGAGATGATTCATGGTGTGTCTGTTACAGAAGGCAAAGTAGATTTCAAGATTATTGCCTGGAAGTATGATAGTGACTGGAACATGTTTATAATCAAAAGGATCTCAGGGTTGGTTCAGTTCTTCATAGAGTATTCTTCTCTGGATTCATGATTTGAAGGAATTGGCAGATCTTAGGTTGATCAATCACAAGGCCATGTATAGAGGATATTATTTTAAAGAAATTTTGAAGATATTCAAGAGAACCAAAAACTTAGACTCTCTCAAAGATATCTTCTTAAGGAAAGATAAAACTTTCCAAGATCTTTTAAAGAAGAAAGAGAAAACAAAAAGGATTGAAGAGTTGGTATTTCCTGAGCTGAATGTAAAATGAACTGAGTCATTGAAGAGGAAGATGATGGCTAGCACCCATACTTCAATACCAATCTCAAATGTGTTTTATGATGAAAAGACATATGACTTGGTGATTGAAAGGAGGTAGGGGAAAAAAAGGGGCTGGAATCTGGTTATTCAATGGGTATGAGGTTAGAATGCTTGATGAGTCCTACATCCACTACATGTTCACAAGACATTTTAGGGAGATAAATAACAAGCTTGCAGAGGCTGATATGTACTTCTTCGTAAAGTGTATCAAGATACTAAAGATGGCATATGATAGGGTAAACCTCAAAAGAGAACAAAGAAAGAAGAAGACACCTCTTAATTTGGGTAGTATAGTGAAGCTTGAGGTAGATGTAGATGGATCTCTACTGATCCATAGAGAGAAAAGGTTGTCCACTGTTAGTGTGTGGGAACTAATATCTCTGAGGAAGATGCCTATTGAAGCCATCTACACTATGAGCCAAATGAAGATACATGTACTGAGCAGAGAAAATATGAAAGATGCAAGAGATTTTTCCAACATGATCAAGGCCATCTTGAATCCAACTCTATCAAACCCAAGTTCAGCTCCATCATCACCAGTCCAAGCATCAGAAGATGACCCAGAAGAATCTTCATAACTTCATCGACCATCAAACCCTTGAAGTACTTAGGATGTATAATCCTTAAGGGGTATTGTTGGACCCTGAAAGGATCATACATGACAATTCAAGAGGTGGTTGATGGTTGTTCTGCTGGTGAAAATCTTGCTCTTTCGAAAACTCAAAAGATCAAATCCCACAAGTCAAAGAAGATATGCAGGTGAAGAATAAAGACTAAATGTTAGCTATCCACATTTGTATATGTAATTACCAATGAACAAATGTTGACAAGTGTTTGTTCTTCTACATATACAAATGTGGACAGTCTAAACAAATGTTGTTAAGAAGTGTTTGTCCATTTACATTGGTCAATGCTGATGACCAAACCAATAATGCTGAAGACAAAGAAGAAATGCTGATGAAGTCCAAGACATCCGCATTAGTTAATGCGGATGAACATATAACAAATGATCAGCTTTTTGTACTTAGACTAGTATTTTGATATAGTTATCAGGGTATTTTAGTTATTTTGTACAGGCTTTATGCCATCCTATAAAGAGAACAGAATATCAATCTTATGTAAGTTTTTCATTTGTAAGAGACATAGTACTCGAGTTTAGCGGTTTTAAGCTTGTCAATTCTCTAATTTGAAAACCCTAGTGTTAGGTCTAGTACTTTTGTACAGGTTTAGTTCTTTAATCAATCCATGTAATAACTCTTGTACATCTTTTATCTTTTGTATGCAATATACATTTATAGGTGAACCCTTTTATTATGTGTTGCTCTATATGTATGTTTGCAGGAAAAACATTAGTCTTAGTCAATTTCTTGAATTGACTATGTGTTGAACAACATATATGGATGAACAAATTTTTCCTCCGTAGATCTTCTGGAATAATACAAGTATGGACTCCGTGGAACTCCTGTGGAAGCTTTACAACAACTGAAGAACATCCAAGGCAACTGCAGCTCCTACGGAAGACCAACTTGCTGTTGATGAACAAGTAAAACATTTGTGGAAGACCAATCTCCTACGGAAGACAAAGCTCTAGCAAAAGAAAAATGCTCCTACGGAAGACCAATATATTTGCATGTACACCAAGTACATCAAGTCAACAAGTCAAACACTAAAGTGATGTCATAAGTCAACTTCTGCGGACGACTTCACTTTAGTCAAAGAACGTCACGTCAAGACATTCTCTGAGTAACTTTCTTACCATGATAATAAAGTTACTATTACCCTAACAGTAAATATCTAAGCCTATAAATATGATGCTTAGGTACACACTTTTAGGTAACAGGTTGTGATCGCCTACTACGAATCATTACGATCAAACCCTAGCGGCCGCAAACAATCTCATAACAATACACGCATAAATATAGCATTAGAACCCTAGCAATAGCAATAGTTATAGATGCTTCTTGAAGATTAACATTTAGTCTTTAGTAGTCTTTTGTATAATTTTATCATAGTTTAGGGACTATTTACGTAAATAGATGTCCTTATGTTTGTTGATAGTATAAATAGCTTAGATAAGTATTGTGTAGGTAGACTAGATACAAGAGTCATTTGAACGAACTTGTAACTACTTCTACACTTGTAGTTGTCTTTGCTTACTATTAATGAACTACTATGATTTTTTCTGAATTGTTTGCATTGATTTGATTACTTGTGTGTGTTTTGATTGAATTGCATTATAATATCATCACAGATTGATCCATTTTGATCCAATGAAATGGTATCAGAGCTGTTGGTTCAGTGATTTGAGTTTGTTCAAACTTTCAAGCTCAAAAGTCACTTGAATCTGTGATTGATAAGCAATTTGATTAAATAATTGTTGATTTCAGTTATGTTTCATCAATAGAAACATGAATTGAATCACAATTTGTAGTTCAATTTGTTCAAAATCAGTGAATGGTTCGAATCAGTGTTCGAACTTGTTCTTCATATTTGGACTGAAAATTGATCAAAAGAGTGAATTGTAGTTCTTGATTGATGAAATTGAAGAAAAAGGACAATTAACTGATCAAAGACTACCTAATTGGAAGTTTTTAGATTAATTCATCAAGTTTTGAAGAATATCAGAAGATTGTGTTAGTTGAGTTCATAAGAATCTGTTGAATTTGGCGCATTAGGGTTAAAACACTACTGAAAATTGCCTAAGTGTTGAGGCGCTTGACAACTGTTAAGGAGTTTTTGCACTGTTCAGGCGTTCTTGGTCCAAGCGTTTTACCACTGTTGAGGCGCATTATAACTATTTGGTCACTTTGGACTTTTTTTATAGTAATCCTAGGCACATTACAATTGTTTAGCCGTTTTTGAACTGTTTGGGCATTTTACACCCAGGCGTCTGACCACTGTTTGGACGTTTTACAACTATTCAAAGGCTTTTCAAGTTCGGCATTTTTGAGAATTATTTTAAGACAATCCCTTAGGCGTTTCTAAGTCAAAGTCAGAGAAGTTTCACAACTGTTTGGGCGCTTCATCACTGTTTAGGCGCATCAACTGAACACTAAGAAAAATTTTCAAAATTTTAAAATCCAAAAATATTTTCATTTCATTTTGTTAATTCAAAAACTTCAAAAACAACAAAAACAATTTTTTTTAAAATCAAAGTGTAGTCTGAAGATTCAGAGAACAGGGTTCCTAAGCTGAAGAACAGATCTGATTTTAAGAACTGGTCTCTTAGATTGAAGCATCATCTCAATTCTATTGACACTAACTTATGGAAGTCAATAGACAAAGGACCTCACATTCCTATTACTTCAGATGGTCCTGATAGAGGATTTGTTTACATAAAAAATTCTGTAGAACCATATCCTAAATATGGATTGCAAGGTGATGATCTTAAGAAGGTGAAGAATGACATTAAAGCCTATTCATTTGTCACACCCCGGGCCCAGGTAGGGTGGGACGTCACAGACTAGCAATAACATATGGCAGCGGAAACAAACCATCATAAAAGCGCAAAAGGAGAGAACATCACATGTCATTTATGTTTAAAGTAAACCCGGGCAAAGGGTAAGTCTAGCCCCCAAATGAAATGAGTACATACAACATCAGTACAAATTGTTTTCAACAAAAATAAATGTAATTTGTTCAAAATGTTTCAAAACAAAAAAAGCCAATTCCATGGTCACGGTACTATGTCTAGGTCTTCTACAACCGCCAGACTCCCTTCATGGATTACCTGAAACATGCTCAAAAGAAAATTGTGCCAACTAAAAAGTTGATGAATTTAAGTGCTTAAAGTTCAAAAAACAAAAGGATTCAATAGAATCCACATTTGTCTTAAAAAGAATCATAGTTTCACTATTGTAGGGGATCACAATCAACCCTGCACTCAGTTCCGGCTAGCATCTTCAAAAGTTATGTTGTGCCGGTTAATCTTGAAGGAAGAACTGAGCCTCAAAATAGTGGACTATACCTGCCGGATGGTTCATCCTAGTATCTTATAAAAACTTGTCACATGCCACAAACAACCCTGCAGGATCTCAGTATGGTACCCTTCCCGTTAATCACGGAAGGCACTGTGTATGGGGGATTCCCCAAGTAGATCTACCCATATAAAACAAGTGGTTCACATAAGAATTGGTGATCATGACACAAGTATAAGCAGGTTCTACCATTATCCCCAACATTCAAGTATCATGCAATATCTCATAAATGATTTTGGTTTAAGCATAGTATGTTTCATCCCAAAAACAGTAGTAAAAAGGGAACACTAGAACTCACCTTAAGGTTCAAGCAACGGGTTCTTCATGTACCGGGAAAAGTTTCAAGTCTAGCACCTTATCATCAAGATTTAAGTGATAATCCACTGATTCTAAGGTTATGGAAGGTGCACTAGGTGTGCCATGAGATTAAATGTCCAACTAGATTTGGATTTGCTAAGGGTTGTATAAAAAGTTTCCTTTTATAGCAAGTTAGGGTTTCTTAAGGGAAAAAAATATATATACATGTTAAACAATGTTGGATCATTTATACAAGTTAGTTTAAGTTTACCAAATGATTATTAGTTCAAGGGGGTCGGTTTATAGGGATTTGGCAAAACTTACAGTTTAGTCCTCCAAGTTTTAAAATTTGTAATTTCTACCCCAAAGCTTGTTTTCTTGCATTTATTGACTTTTATGGCCACATATCAGGTTTTTGGAGTTAAGTAATTCATTTTAAATAAGTTAACTTCCAGTTTTTCAGAATTTAGGTTCGGGTCTATTATACTTTTGTTTTACGTTACCGGTTACGGTAAAACCGAAGATTTTTAACGGTTATGTAATAAATATTACGGTTTTAAGTCTTTAGAACTTTAAATATTATTTTAATGACTTATAATAAGGTTTACAATCTATTGAGAATGTATAATTAAGCCTCTTTTAATTGAAAGCCTCATTTTTTTAGGTTTTACCCGTTAAAACGCGTTTTTTACGTGAAATTGACCGTTTAAAAACTTGTTTGTCCAATTTTTCACCATCATTAAGTTTTATAGTTCCCAACTTACTTAAATAATATTGTTTCCATGGATTTTAGGTTTAATACCATTATTTCCAAGACTTTTTCTTCAAACATTACCCGGTTAATACCCGTTTTTAACTAAAAATTCCATTTAAAGCATTTTTTACCACGTGTTCAATAAATCTGAATTAAATCACTTTTTAACCCTTTTAGATCCTGGAATTCTTTTCAACATATTCATACTCTAATTTCTCTTACTTTTATGGTCGTTTTACCACCTTTCGGTTCCCCGAATATGTTCAAAATGCTTACAATCCTACTTTTATTATTTTTCAGCCATGGACATCACCTCATACACTCAATATCATCCAAAACATACTGAAATAATGATTCTAACTTACGGTTTTATCATATAACCCAATAACAAGTTGTAAAATAGTGATTTCACCATTTTCACCCTTTACACATGTGTAAAACGTTATAAATCATGCTTAAACATTACCAAAACCTTTACTTTAAAAACTGGTTATTATAAGGTTAGAAAACTATTTTTGATCAGTTTACAATCTTTACTTCTGAGGGTTACAAGATGACCAAGTTAGATGGTGCAAACATCACCCAAAAAAAGGGTTTTCAAGGTGAAAACCGAGTTCCACCCATAGAATGACTAACATATCGAGTGAGATAACTTCAAGGATGTTAAAAGCTTCTCAAGAACAAGGTTGTAGCAGCAATTTTCTGTTAGATCAAAGAATGGTAAGATTTTTAAGAGAAAAGTGAAGAAAACACAAGATATAGCCTCATTCGGGTATGATGTTGCTTACACTTCGAGTGGTTCACGATTTGGAGAGTGTAGAGAGACGAGATGATCTAGAAATCTTTAAACAAAGGCTGGAGAAGAAGATGAACTTGATGAAAGCGGGTATCAAAAGCTCACAAGATAGCACCCTCTCGCTAGTTTGAAGCTTGACCGATGATGTTTGAGGTGTTGTTCTTCGATGAGTATGGCTGAATTATGCTTGGACCGTGAGTGTGTGTGTGTGTGTGTGTGTTTCTGCTAGAGTGACCCTGAAAATAAGAGAAGAGAGAATAAGAGTGATGGTGGAGTATGTGTGTGTGTGTGTGTTCAAGTTGCATGTAAGGATGTTGGTGGTGGATGGTGGCAATTGTGGGTGGTGTAGAAGGGAGTGGATTGGTGGAGAGTGTGGTGAAAGGGGTGGCCGATTTAGAGCCTTGTGTAGTGTGTTTTTAATTTTAAATTTTTATTAGAAATTGTTATTATGTAGTATTATTTTGTAGTGTAGTGTAGTATTTTAGATGGTATAATATAGTTAGTTGTTAAGTGTATTATATATATATATATATATATGTATATATATATATATGTGTGGGTGTGTATGCATGTACTATTTGAGCCATGAGCATATATACACATTTTAATTATTTCAATTAGGATTAAATTTTGCAAGGGTGACTAATTGACTTTCCCGAAACACTAAGTTTCCCTAAGCTAAAGCTTGATCTAGCTAAATAATCACAAAAAGCACATGAAATAACAAAATGACAATAATAACAACAATAATAATAATGCTAATAATAATAATGATAATGATATTAACGTTAATATTAATTGAATGGGCAATGACGCATGTTGATAAAGGTTAGAATTATGACCTAGGGGTCGCTTGTCACATCATTGATGTGTAAATCATTACCACTGAAGTCTTGACTGCACTTGATGGATATCAAATTGGATATACAATGTATAAAGCTTTAAAGATAATATGTGAATGTGGTAAGGAGATCCAAGATCTCAAGAAGCAGAAACTGAAGAGGCAGTTAGAGCGGTTTCAGCACTTATCTGGTGATACAATAAACCAGATGATGAACAGATTCGTGCAGCTTACAACTGAGATGTCAACTGCTGGCATTATAAATGATCTTAAAGATCTAAATCGGAGGCTTCTCAATGCTCTTTTATCTTCATGGAAGCAAATAGTAACACTGTTGAAGCATACTGAGAAATTTCATATGGATCTTGATCTTTTAGTTGCCAAGATTGAGTCAGCTGCGATTGATGAAAGCTTAAGAAACAATGATAGAGCAGCATTAATGTCTTACATGTCCAGCTATTACAGTGGAGAATGCTTCTGTTGCAAAGAATAAGAATTCACAAGAAGAAGAGGGTGACTTATTTGTTGGAGTAGGGTGAAGATCAAGTATAGGTTGGACTCACCTTTGTTAGTTTGTTTATTTTTCTTTATTTGTAATAGGTTTAGTGTTAGTTTGTCTATTGCATGTAAATAGTATTTAGTTTTAGTTTTTGTAGAAGTTTCACAGACCCAGCGAAACTACTAGCGAAACTATAGTTTCGCTGGTAGTCAGCTGACTTAGGTCACCCGACGAAACTATGTTTCGCAGCCGGGTGAATCTATGATATTGGTCAGGACAGTTTCGCTGCCCAGCGAAACTGTCAGCGAAACTAGCTTTTCTATATATATCAAACTTTGTATCGGTTGTAGTAAGTTTTGCATAACCGTAGTTAGAGAATACACTTTTGCATTATTGTTCTTATTGTGTTTGTTGGTTGGAATCATCTGTTTCTTATCTTTGAGCCTTGTTGTTTGATTTTTCTTTGTTTAAAATGGTTTTATGTTGAAACTCTTTTATAGATTATTGTTTGGATTGTGTTTTAAATGGGATTTGATTGTCATTTGTTATCATTAGTACTGTTGTCAATCAACAATGGACCAACAATATGGTATCAGAGCCTTAGTGCTCTTGATTTGTTCATTGATTAGGTTTTAAAAGGGTTTTTGATAAAAATCACTATTTCATCCGTTTTAGATTATTAGAGTGTTGTTTTGGTTTGAAGACCTTTTCAAACATACCTTGTTTGAGTGTAGGAAGCTATCCTAATCATCCAATCACCAATTCATAGTGATTTGGGTGATTTCAGATTGATTTTCAGTTCTAACGGACTGTTTTATGCTTCCAGCAAAACTAGTTCTGCAACCAGTGAAACTAGCTCTGTTTCCAGCGAAACTACCATTTTTAGTGATTTACTAAATTTTCAGTGGATTCCAGCGAATCTACACAGTTGAATGAAAGTTCACCTTACTTACCCTAGCTACTAAGCGAAAGTGCTGGCGAATTTGTCTTAGAACAAAAGATATACTAGCTTCGGTGATTCTGTGAGCGAAACTAGAAGTTTTAAAGCATTTCCTTAGCGAAATTGCTGCCCTTTTGCCAAGCGAATCTACGGGTGAAACTACCAGCGAAACTACGGGCGAATCTACTGATGTTCAGCCAATCTATCTCTTACTTTGAAAATGACATCAACCAACATTACCATCTCTGATTTAGAGAGTGTTGCACCAAATAGGCCACCGAGGCTTATAAACAGATACAATTTTGAAGATTGGAAGCAATGCTTGAAGACCTTTTTCTTTTACACATATCATAATCAATGGGAATCTATAATGAAAGGTCCACACAATCCAACAGTGACTGTCGGGGAACAGACCAGGGTGAACACTGACTCCTCAACCTTCTCTGAAAGAGATATTAAGCTCATCGATCGTGATCAGAAAGCTTTCGGGGCCTTGACCTTATGCTTATCACAAGACATATACAACCGTTTTGCGGAGCACCCAAGTGCAAAGTCATTGTATGATGTCTTATGTGAATTCTATGATGGAAATGAAGATCTAAGAAGGACAAGAAAGCCCAAGCTGAGAAGAAGTTTAATTCATTTGTTAGACAAAAGAATGAAAGCCTTAATGATCTCACCAATCAATTTTTGTCAGTCTCAAGCACTCTAAAGAAGTATGATGAGCAGTTGGGCAATCATGAGCAAGTGACCAAGCTCTTAGATTCTTTCCCACCCCAATAGAGCTTACAAGTGAGAATGTTGAAGCAGGAGAGAAACTTTGCTAACTACAAGCTTGTGGATGTAATCAACAAACTAAAATCTTTTGACTTGGATATGAGGAGAAGGGAATACAATCAATCCTTAGTGCTAGCAACGGTATATCCATAAAATGTTGCATTGATTTCATCCGCTGCAAACTCGATTGCTAATTACAAGCTTGTGGATGTAATCAACAAACTAAAATCTTTTGACTTGGATATGAGGAGAAGGGAATACAATCAATCCATAGTGCTAGCAACGGTATATCCATAAAATGTTGCATTGATTTCATCCGCTGCAAACTCGACAGTGTATGGTGCAGCTTATAGTGGATCTACAGGAATTGGTATGTCAGACAAAGCAAGTGGTGGATCTTCAAGTGTTGGTTCAAGCTCAAAGACATCTATCACGACTCAAATTCCTTTTGATACCATGGCGCTGTTTGGGATGTTTGTTCATAGTTATGAAGCCTTAGTTGCTGGAGAGCTCGAGGGTAAGGGAATAATGGTTGAAGACATGTATCAGGTGGATCCTAATGATTTAGAGGAAACTGATATTCAATGGCAAATGGTCATGCTCACACTGCGTGCAAGGAGATTTATGGAGCGTACTGGAAGAAGGAACTTTGGCAATCATAATCAAAATTCCAAGCTTGGTTTTGATAAGTCAAAGTTAAGATGTTTCAATTGCAAATAGTTGGGTCACTTTAAAAGAGAATGACCATCTCCAATCGTCACTGAACCAGGAACAACTAGAACATCAAAGGTTATCCCAATTGCAGAAAAAGAAGAAGCCAAGCAAAAGAAAGAAACAACCCTAATTTCCAACTTTGACTGGAGTGCAGAGATTACAGAAACAGAGGAAGAGATCAACCAAGCTTTAGTAGCTGAGGTGGTAAGGATGGAGGAGGAGTCAGTAGAAGAGTTTGATCCTTTCAGTGAATTCAAGGATGACGTTATGGAAGAAACTTGTGATGGTAGTGTCAGGGAACAAGGTAAGGATGAAGAAAGGGAGTTTGAGAAAGTTAAAGAACAGAAGTTTAAAGAAGCTGAAGAATGTGGAAAGCTAGAGCAGGTTGAGAAGACGGATGTTAAGCTGGAGGCAAAGGAAGGGTTGAAAGAGGATGCAAGTGAAGATCAGAGAGGCAGCATTGAAGCTGTGAAGAAGGAGGAGGAAGAAAGGAAGAAGATCACATCAGTTTGTTAGTGTGAAAAGGCCCTAGCTACCGAGAAAGTGGTCATGGGTCTTCCTTATGAGGTAATTCAGGATATGTGTTCTTTTCCATGTAAAATGAAAAAGAGCTAAAACAAGTAAATAAGGACCTTAAAATAAATAAGTCTAAATATTTTATCAATTAAATGAAGCTTTAAAAGAAAATGAACATTTAAAGAGAAATCTTTTAGAAATAAATGTTGAAATTGAGTCAATAACTTAGCGTGTAGCTTTTGCTGAGTTGAAACAATCAAATTAAAAACCAAGCTTGAAAAATGGATAATATCTGGGATGAAACTTGAGGATCTTTGCAAGAAGCAAAAGGGGGTAAGACTTAAAACTGGGCTGGGATTTGATGAAACCACTCATGTTTATCCAATTACTTATGGCTATTCATCTATGCCTACACCTCATCCAATGAATGATTTCATTCAGAATGATACTAACAATTTGCATGCAGGTCTAGAAGGAGTGAATCATAAGGAGGTTAGAGAGGATTATGGTTACGGTAGCAGTAGTGGTTTGGGCAGATCTAGTTATAGCTTTTGTGATTCCAAAACATCTTTGAAAGACACTAGTATAAGTAGTTTTGCATCCCAGTCTGTTTCAGATAGTGGCTTTTGTAGTTCTAGTTCTATTCCATCTCATTCATCACAATTGTTTCTAGCTCATTTCCAAATGTTATCAATGCTTGTGTTAATGAAAATGATGAGTGTTCAAATGAAGCTTCTGTAAGACTTACAGACTCAAACTCTTTTGAAAAGGTCCTCTCTAATCCTATCCTATCTTTTACACCAATTTGGATTTTGAAACCAAAAGAAATAGAAACATCTTCCTCAGAAATTAAAATCATGAATGAAAATGAATCAGATTCTGCCAAAATTAAGATCTCAAAAGAAAATGTAATAGAATCATATGATACATGCAGCAATTCTGATTCACATACAACTGATTCTGAGGAATATAGTGCAGATGATCACAATCCTGTTTCTCATCGCAAAAAGAAAGACTTGAAATCCCATTGCTTTAAATGTGGGATGGATGATCATGTGATTAAAAATTGTCCTAAACATGTTGATAAGTATGTACATAATCGTTCTTTGGGAAGTAGATTAAATCACTTTGTAAATGATTTCTTTAGTAAAAATTCTTTTGATTCAAAACCCAAGATAGTAAAAAATTGGGTTCCCAGTTCTAAAACCTAACAATCATTGTGTTCTAATGCCAACTTTATTCACAAAAAGTTGTCAATAGCTTATGGCATGTTGATAGCGGATGTTCCAGGCATATGACCAGGTTGAAGGATCTTCTCACCAACTATAGGATAATAAATGTAGGATATGTCGCATTTGCTGGAGACAAGATATGGGGAAAGATGATTGGTCAAGGCGAAGTTTCAAATGGTTCATTGACTCTGAAGAAAGTGAACTACGTTCCAGAACTGTCATTTAACCTATTGAGTGTATCGCAGATATGGGATAAAGGCATTCCAGTAGTGTTTATGACAAATGAATGCTTGTTTCTGAAACCTGAGTTCACTATTCCAGAGGATTTAATAATCATGTGAGCTCCAAGGCGGAATGATACATATCTGCTGGATATGGGATCAACAGAATCTACCTCGACTGTGACATGTCTTCTGTCAAAGGATTCATCATCCGAATCTTTTTTTGTGGCATAGGCATTTAGGAAATGTTAATTTTAAAATAATAAATAAGTTGGTTAAAAACAATCTTGTCAGGGGGATACCACTCAAAGATTTTTCAGTGGTAGAAAAGTGCATGGCTTATGCTAAAGGAAATAAAAGTGTGGGTGAGATTTCTTGCAAATAAAAGTGACACCGTAGAGGAGTTGCAGCAGCTGATCCTGTCAATTGAAACCATCATCAACCGGAAGGTTATGGCCATCAAAAGTGACAACGGAATTGAATTCAGAAAGCACATCTTTGACTCATTTTGTGCAAGCAAGGGCATTCTGAGACAGTTTAGAGCTGCAAGGACACCTCAACAAAATGGTGTCGCTAAAAGAAAGAATCGTACACCTATTGAAGCAACAAGAACTATGTTGATTGAGTCAAAGCTTCCAATTATCTTCTGGATTGAAGCAGTTAATTATGCATCTTATGTACTGAATAGGGTACTTATTGTAAAAGACAAGATGAAGAGTCCATATGAGCTTCTTCATAAACGAAAACCCTTGATTTACTTCTTTCGTCCATTTGGTTGCTCATGTACCTTGTTGAATACACAAGCACAGAAGTCAAAGTTTGGTGTTGTTTCTGCCGAATGTTTCTTTGTTAGCTATTCTTCCTCACAAACGGTGTATCATGTGTACAATAAAAGAACACGCATCGTGTAGGAATCCTTCTACGTTGATTGGCAAGACTTAAACTCACCAAACATGGGGTCAGACCCAGAATGGTATTATGACTCTAACACCGTCTTTAAATCATTCAATCTTCTGATCTTTGATGATGATGTTGTTCCTCAACCCAGTGTGAAAACCATTCCTCCACCGGAACCACAACCATAGCCACAATCACCCCACAACCTGAACCTCACACACAACTACCAAATGACCCTCCATCCCCATTTGATATCCTATCCACACCTCTACCACAACCAATTTTAGAGTCACCTCACCTACAATCACTACCATCTTCTCCTGCCCAACCATCCCTAACTAATTCTTCAACTCAATCATGTAGGGGTTTGTTTGAACATGAAACATAGTTTAGTCATTTAAACATTGTGAAAACATAGCGGAAATAACCTTTATACCATAGTTTATAAATTGAAAATTCGAGTTCAAATTGATATTATAAAGTTACAAACAAACCCAAGAACAAAGGACCTTTTATATGTAAATAAGACTAGCTATGTAAACACAAAACACATATTACGGACAGCCATAAAGAGGCTGCCATATACTACCTTCCAACAGCAAAAAGGACGGATATGGAGGATGATATGGACCAAGAAAACGACCAAAGCACCAAAAGGAGGTCCTCTCAAGCTTGTATACCCCAAGCACTATAGCAAACACCTTCTTGCTAGGGAGAAGAACACCAAGATCAATCCAAAAACCCTCTAAAACTGATGCTGCTGGCTGAGAGTTTGAGAGGAGAGAAGGAGTTTTCTTTGTTGTGAAATGATGATAATAAGTAGTGTCTTGCACACTCTTTCTAATGTGTGTTTTCAAGACAAAATAAAATGATCCATTGGACCATTGGGAGGCTAAAAATCAGCCATCTAGAAGGGGTTTTCCCACCCAAAGTTTTTAAAAAAAACACACACATTAAAAAGTCATGTACATTATTTAAATTAAACCCCTTTTAATTTAAATGACTCTTTCATTTTATTATTTAATGTTACTTAAACCTATTTAAATAAAAATACAAATAATAAAATTCATCAACAAAATATCCTTATAATTTGTTCCACAACAAATGTAATATTTAGAAAACCTATTTTCTAAATATGGTGTGATTATTTAATTGCATGATCATATCATCAATTAAATAATTGTTTGTGTTTGTAAAGCTTGTTATTGGTTATAACCTGACTTGGATCATAGCGTACTAACCGCATCAATATTCTACGTATCTTTGGCATATAGAATCCAACAATCTCCCACTTGCACAAGATTCATAGAAAATTGATGCAAGCAGTAAATACCGCCTAACAATGGTTTACTACCCTTAATACGCATGACTTATAGCCATTCAATAACATCATCCCATTCAAGTATCCTACTTGAAATGATTTAGGTGAATTAACCATTTATCCTTCTGTTACTGATGTCATGTTAAAACCAAGGACACAGAATGATCATTCCTTGTTGATTTAACTTAATCAGGCCTTAGACATCTTGCTCTCAACGTATAAGAGGAACAAATTCCATCTTGACTACATATGTTTCTCACAAACACCTCGTGTCACACCTGAACATAGCCTTACGTACTATCCATTATTTCAGGACAGTGAAGACCTAGCTCAAGGTATAACACCTGGGGAATATCAAAACCCAATATGTATCTCAGGTGTGAGGATACCAAATGATATTCGCCTTTACTCAAATTTACTTATGATCAATCTAGAAGATTCCATGTAGTAAAATTTGAGATGCGGGTTAGTCAAATATTTGTATCCCACAAATATCTATGAACTTTGGTATCCCACAAATATCTATAAACTTTACTTATGATCAATCTATGGTTGTGTACTCAAGTGAACAGTCTAAAGAAATCAATAAGCAAGATTCTAAACATAGACACATGATCAAAGAGCGTGATGGCTATTCTACTAAAGAATTCATAACTGATGATGAATTCTGGGAGTTTGTGAGAGACACAAGACCTTCAGTAGAACACATAGTGATGATTCCTCACTCTCTAGTACTATTGGAGAAGGAGTTGAGTTTGCAGATTATACATGTAACCACCTTATTTGATAAGCAGAAAGATCTCATCAGAAGACTGTGTAAGGAAATGAAAGAACAAAAAGAATCTGTTAAGAAACAAGAAAAAGAACAAGTATAAAAAGAAGGTGAAACCTCTGTACCATCCTCATCTAGACCACTTATGTACACTTTTTCAAGGAAGAGGAGGTACCTATCTGAAAAGGAGGGTAAAAGGCCTATGGAGGAAGAGGAGCTAGTCAAAAAGAAAAAGAAAGATGATCCAAGAAGTCTAGCTGCCATAGCTTAATTTCTTGAAAAACATGAAAAGGCTGAGGAACAATTGAAGAAAATGATTGACCTCATAGACTTGGCAGAGGGGAGATTGAGCGAGATTACCAGACTGAAGAACCTGTGATCAAAGACATCCCTATGAAGATTGAATCTTTGGTGGAAGAGATGGTGGAAAAGGCACACGATGACTTGATGATTAAAGTAATGTTCTTGATCAATCGTGGTTATGATGCAGATGAAGTATTTGGAATGACCTATGAGTCTATGGTAGAAGAAGTAAACAAGATGAATCAACTTCTTGATCCTACTCATGTGACTGAGTATGAAAAGAAAACAGTCAGGTCTCCAGTTACATTCACTACACCCCATACCCAACTATCTAAAGCTCCTCAAGCTCAATATCCTGATCCCTATAACATGACTGATAGGTAAATGATGGATTACCTCTCTAAGCAAGGTTCTACTAAAAGGAAACTGGGAAACAGAAGACAAACTCCCTCAAAGCTGCAATCCTCAAAATAATTAATGATAAGAAAGAAAAAGTTGAATAAGTTAGAAGAAGAGGTTGTGGGGAGGAGACCCCAGATAAAAAGTATTTGCTCAAGATATCGAGCTCACCACAAAAGACCATGATGTCTTGGCACCCATACTTAACAAGAATCCTAAGTGGTTTATTAAACCCTTAATTGAAACTTCAAGAGGGGTTAACCACATCAGAGATGATTCATGGTGTGTCTGTTACAGAAGGCAAAGTAGATTTCAAGATTATTGCCTGGAAGTATGATAGTGACTGGAACATGTTTATAATCAAAAGGATCTCAGGGTTGGTTCAGTTCTTCATAGAGTATTCTTCTCTGGATTCATGATTTGAAGGAATTGGCAGATCTTAGGTTGATCAATCACAAGGCCATGTATAGAGGATATTATTTTAAAGAAATTTTGAAGATATTCAAGAGAACCAAAAACTTAGACTCTCTCAAAGATATCTTCTTAAGGAAAGATAAAACTTTCCAAGATCTTTTAAAGAAGAAAGAGAAAACAAAAAGGATTGAAGAGTTGGTATTTCCTGAGCTGAATGTAAAATGAACTGAGTCATTGAAAAGGAAGATGATGGCTAGCACCCATACTTCAATACCAATCTCAAATGTGTTTTATGATGAAAAGACATATGAGTTGGTGATTGAAAGGAGGTAGGGGAAAAAAAGGGGCTGGAATCTGGTTATTCAATGGGTATGAGGTTAGAATGCTTGATGAGTCCTATATCCACTACATGTTCACAAGACATTTTAGGGAGATAAATAACAAGCTTGCAGAGGCTGATATGTACTTCTTCCTAAAGTGTATCAAGATACTAAAGATGGCATATGATAGGGTAAACCTCAAAAGAGAACAAAGAAAGAAGAAGACACCTCTTAATTTGGGTAGTATAGTGAAGCTTGAGGTAGATGTAGATGGATCTCTACTGATCCATAGAGAGAAAAGGTTGTCCACTGTTAGTGTGTGGGAACTAATATCTCTGAGGAAGATGCCTATTGAAGCCATCTACACTATGAGCCAAATGAAGATACATGTACTGAGCAGAGAAAATATGAAAGATGCAAGAGATTTTCCAACATGATCAAGGCCATCTTGAATCCAACTCTATCAAACCCAAGTTCAGCTCCATCATCACCAGTCCAAGCATCAGAAGATGACCCAGAAGAATCTTCATAACTTCATCGACCATCAAACCCTTGAAGTACTTAGGATGTATAATCCTTAAGGGGTATTGTTGGACCCTGAAAGGATCATACATGACAATTCAAGAGGTGGTTGATGGTTGTTCTGCTGGTGAAAATCTTGCTCTTTCGAAAACTCAAAAGATCAAATCCCACAAGTCAAAGAAGATATGCAGGTGAAGAATAAAGACTAAATGTTAGCTATCCACATTTGTATATGTAATTACCAATGAACAAATGTTGACAAGTGTTTGTTCTTCTACATATACAAATGCGGACAGTCTAAACAAATGTTGTTAAGAAGTGTTTGTCCATTTACATTGGTCAATGCTGATGACCAAACCAATAATGCTGAAGACAAAGAAGAAATGCTGATGAAGTCCAAGACATCCGCATTAGTTAATGCGGATGAACATATAACAAATGATCAGCTTTTTGTACTTAGACTAGTATTTTGATATAGTTATCAGGGTATTTTAGTTATTTTGTACAGGCTTTATGCCAGCCTATAAAGAGAACAGAGTATCCATCTTATGTAAGTTTTTCATTTGTAAGAGACATAGTACTCGAGTTTAGCGGTTTTAAGCTTGTCAATTCTCTAAATTGAAAACCCTAGTGTTAGGTCTAGTACTTTTGTACAGGTTTAGTTCTTTAATCAATCCATGTAATAACTCTTGTACATCTTTTATCTTTTGTATGCAATATACATTTATAGGTGAACCCTTTTATTATGTGTTGCTCTATAGGTATGTTTGCAGGAAAAACATTAGTCTTAGTCAATTTCTTGAATTGACTATGTGTTGAACAACATATATGGATGAACAAATTTTTCCTCCGTAGATCTTCTGGAATAATACAAGTATGGACTCCGTGGAACTCCTGTGGAAGCTTTACAACAACTGAAGAACATCCAAGGCAACTGCAGCTCCTACGGAAGACCAACTTGCTGTTGATGAACAAGTAAAACATCTGCGGAAGACCAATCTCCTACGGAAGACAAAGCTCTAGCGGAAGAAAAATGCTCCTATGGAAGACCAATATATTTGCATGTACACCAAGTACATCAAGTCAACAAGTCAAACAATAAAGTGATGTCATAAGTCAACTTCTGCGGACGACTTCACTTTAGTCAAAGAACGTCACGTCAAGACATTCTCTGAGTAACTTTCTTACCATGATAAGAAAGTTACTATTACCCTAACAGTAAATATCTAAGCCTATAAATATGACGCTTAGGTACACACTTTTAGGTAACAGGTTGTGATCGACTACTACGAATCATTACGATCAAACCCTAGCAGCTGCAAACAATCTCATAACAATACACGCATCAATATAGCATTAGAACCCTAGCAATAGCAATAGTTGTAGATGCTTCTTGAAGATTAACATTTAGTCTTTAGTAGTCTTTTGTATAATTTTATCATAGTTTAGGGACTATTTATGTAAATAGATGACCTTATGTTTGTTGATAGTATAAATAGCTTAGATAAGTATTGTGTAGGTAGACTAGATACAAGAGTCATTTGAACGAACTTGTAACTGCTTCTACACTTGTAGTTGTCTTTGCTTACTATTAATGAACTACTATGATTTTTCTGAAATGTTTGCATTTATTTGATTACTTGTGTGTGTTTTGATTGAATTGCATTATAATATCATCACAGATTGATCCATTTTGATCCAATGAAATGGTATCAGAGCTGTTGGTTCAGTGATTTGAGTTTGTTCAAACTTTCAAGCTCAAAAGTCACTTGAATATGTGATTGATAAGCAATTTGATTAAATAATTGTTGATTTCAGTTATGTTTCATCAATAGAAACATGAATTGAATCACAATTTGTAGTTCAATTTGTTCAAAATCAGTGAATGTTTCGAATCAGTGTTCGAACTTGTTCTTCATATTTGGACTAAAAATTATCAAAAGAGTGAATTGTAGTTCTTGATTGATGAAATTAAAGAAAAAGGACAATTAACTGATCCAAGACTACCTAATTGGAAGTTTTTTGATCAATTCATCAAGTTTTGAAGAATTTCAGAAGATTGTGTTAGTTGAGTTCATAAGAATCTGTTGAATTTGGCGCATTAGGGTTAAAACACTACTGAAAATTGCCTAAGTGTTTAGGCGCTTGACAACTGTTAAGGAGTTTTTGCACTGTTCAGGCGTTCTTGGTCCAAGCGTTTTACCACTGTTGAGGCGCATTATAACTATTTGGTCACTTTGGACTTTGTTTCTAGTAATTCTAGGCACATTACAATTGTTTAGCCATTTTTGAACTGTTTGGGCATTTTACACCCAGGCGTCTGACCACTGTTTGGACGTTTTACAACTATTCAAGCGCTTTTCAAGTTCGGCATTTTTGAGAATTATTTTAAGGCAATCCCTTAGGCGTTTCTAAGTCAAAGTCAGAGAAGTTTCACAACTGTTTGGGCGCTTCATCACTGTTTAGGCGCATCAACTGAACACTAAGAAAAATTTTCAAAATTTTAAAATCCAAAAATATTTTCATTTCATTTTGTTAATTCAAAAACTTCAAAAACAACAAAAACAATTTTTTTTAAAATCAAAGTGTAGTCTGAAGATTTAGAGAACAGGGTTCCTAAGCTGAAGAACAGATCTGAGTTTAAGAACTGGTCTCTTAGATTGAAGCATCATCTCAATTCTATTGACACTAACTTATGGAAGTCAATAGACAAAGTACCTCACATTCCTATTACTTCAGATGGTCCTGATAGAGGATTTGTTTACATAAAAAATTCTATAGAACCATATCCTAAATATGGATTGCAAGGTGATGATCTTAAGAAGGTGAAGAATGACATTAAAGCCTATTCATTTGTCACACCCCGGGCCCAGGTAGGGTGGGACGTCACAGACTAGCAATAACATATGGTAGCGGAAACAAACCATCATAAGAGCGCAAAAGGAGAGAACATCACATGTCATTTATGTTTAAAGTAAACCCGGGCAAAGGGTAAGTCTAGCCCCCAAATGAAATGAGTACATACAACATCTATACAAATTGTTTCCAACAAAAATAAATGTAATTTGTTCAAAATGTTTCAAAACAAAATAAGCCAATTCCATGGTCATGGTACTATGTGTAGGTCTTCTACAACCGCCAGACTTCCTTCATGGATTACCTGAAACATGCTCAAAAGAAAATTGTGTCAACTAAAAAGTTGGTGAATTTAAGTGCTTAAAGTTCAAAAAACAAAAGGATTCAATAGAATCCACATTTTTCTTAAAAAGAATCATAGATTCACTGTTGTAGGGGATCACAATCAACCCTGCACTCAGTCCCGGCTAGTATCTTCAAAAGTTATGTTGTGCCGGTTAATCTTGAAGGAAGAACTGAGCCTCAAAACAGTGGACCATACCTGCCGGATGGTTCATCCTAGTATCTTATAAAAACTTGTCACATGCCACAAACGGCCCTGCAGGATCTCAGTATGGTACCCTTCACGTTAATCACGGAAGGCACTGTGTATGGGGGATTCCCCAAGTAGATCTACCCATATAAAACAAGTGGTTCACACAAGAATTGATGATTGTGACACAAGTATAAGCAAGTTCTACCATTATCCCCAACATTCAAGTATCATGCAATATCTCATAAATTATTTTGGTTTAAGCATAGTATGTCTCATCCCAAAAACAGTAGTAAAAAGGGAACACTAGAATTCACCTTAAGGTTCAAGCAACGGGTTCTTCATGTACCGGGAAAAGTTTCAAGTCTAGCACCTTATCATCAAGATTTAAGTGATAATCCACTGATTCTAAGGTTATGGAAGGTGCACTAGGTGTGCCATGAGATTAAATGTCCAACTAGATTTGGATTTGCTATGGCTTGTATAAAAAGTTTTCTTTTATAGCAAGTTAGGGTTTCTTAAGGGAAAAAAATATATATACATGTTCAACAATGTTGGATCATTTATACAAGTTAGTTTAAGTTTACCAGATGATTATTAGTTCAAGGGGGTCGGTTTATAGGAATTTGGCAAAACTTACAGTTTAGTCCTCCAAGTTTTAAAATTTGCAATTTCTACCCCAAAGCTTGTTTTCTTGCATTTATTGACTTTTATGGCCACATATCAGGTTTATGGAGTTAAGTAATTCATTTTAAATAAGTTAACTTCCAGTTTTTCAGAATTTAGGTTCGGGTCTATTATACTTTTGTTTTACGTTACCGGTTACGGTAAAACCGAAGATTTTTAACGGTTATGTAATAAATATTAAGGTTTTAAGTCTTTAGAACTTTAAATTTTATTTTAATGACTTATAATAAGTTTTTCAATCTATTGAGAATGTATTATTAAGCCACTTTTAATTGAAAGCCTCATTTTTTTAGGTTTTACCCATTAAAACGCGTTTTTTACCTGAAATTGACCGTTTAAAAACTTGTTTGTCCAATTTTTCACCATCATTAAGTTTTATAGTTCCCAACTTACTTAAATAATATTGTTTCCATGGATTTTAGGTTTAATACCATTATTTCCAATACTTTTTCTTCAAACATTACCCGGTTAATACCCGTTTTTAACTAAAAATTCCATTTAAAGAATTTTTTACCACGTGTTCAATAAATCTGAATTAAATCACTTTTTAACCCTTTTAGATCCTGGAATTCTTTTCAACATATTCATACTCTAATTTCTCTTACTTTTATGGTCGTTTTACCACCTTTCGGTTCCCCGAATATGTTCAAAATGCTTACAATCCTTACTTTTATTATTTTTCAGCCATGGACATCACCTTATACACTCAATATCATCCAAAACATACTGAAATAATGATTCTAACTTACAGTTTTATCATATAACCCAAGAACAAGTTATAAAATAGTGATTTCACCATTTTCACCCTTTACACATATGTAAAACGTTATAAATCATGCTTAAACATTACCAAAACCTTTACTTTAAAAACTGGTTATTAAAAGGTTAGAAAACTATTTTTGATCAGTTTACAATCTTTACTTCTGAGGGTTACAAGATGACCAAGTTAGATGGTGCAAACATCACCCAAAAAAGGGTTTTCAAGGTGAAAACCGAGTTCCACCCATAGAATGACTAACATATCGAGTGAGATACCTTCAAGGATGTTAAAATCTTCTTAAGAACAAGTTTGTAGCAGCAGTTTTCTATTAGATCAAAGAATGGTAAGATTTTTAAGAGAAAAGTGAAGAAAACACAAGATATAGCCTCATTCGGGTATGATGTTGCTTACACTTCGAGTGGTTCACGATTTGGAGAGTGTAGAGAGACGAGATGATCTAGAAATCTTTGAACAAAGGCTGGAGAAGATGAACTTGATGAAAGCGTGTATCAAAAGCTCACAAGATAGCACACTCTCGCTAGTTTGAAGCTTGACCGATGATGTTTGAGGTGTTGTTCTTCGATGAGTATGGCTGAATTATGCTTGGACCGTGAGTGTGTGTGTGTGTGTGTTTCTGGTAGAGAGACCCTGAAAATAAGAGAAGAGAGAATGAGAGTGATGGTGGAGTATGTGTGTGTGTGTGTTCAAGTTGCATGTAAGGATATTGGTGGTGGATGGTGGCAATTGTGGGTGGTGTAGAAGGGAGTGGATTGGTGGAGGGTGTGGTGAAAGGGGCGGCCGATTTGGAGCCTTGTGTAGTGTGTTTTTAATTTTAAATTTTTATTAGAAATTGTTATTATGTAGTATTATTCTATAGTGTAGTGTAGTATTCTAGATGGTATAATATAGATAGTTGTTAAGTGTATTATATATATATATGTATATATATATATATGTATGTATGTATGTATGTATGTATGCATGTACTATTTGAGCCATGAGCATATATACACATTTTAGTTATTTCAATTAGGATTAAATTTTGCAAGGGTGACTAATTGACTTTTCCGAAACACTAAGTTTCCCTAAGCTAAAGCTTGATCTAGCTAAATAATCACAAAAAGCACATGAAATAACAAAATGACAATAATAACAACAATAATAATAATGCTAATAATAATAATGATAATGATATTAACGTTAATATTAATTGAATGGGCAATGACGCATGTTGATAAAGGTTAGAATTATGACCTAGGGGTCGCTTGTCACATCATTGATGTGTAAATCATTACCACTGAAGTCTTGACTGCACTTGATGGATATCAAATTGGATATACAATGTATAAAGCTTTAAAGATAATATGTGAATGTGGTAAGGAGATCCAAGATCTCAAGAAGCAGAAACTGAAGAGGCAGTTAGAGCGGTTTCAGCACTTATCTGGTGATACAATAAACCAGATGATGAACAGATTCGTGCAGCTTACAACTGAGATGTCAACTGCTGGCATTATAAATGATCTTAAAGATCTAAATCGGAGGCTTCTCAATGCTCTTTTATCTTCATGGAAGCAAATAGTAACACTGTTGAAGCATACTGAGAAATTTCATATGGATCTTGATCTTTTAGTTGCCAAGATTGAGTCAGCTGCGATTGATGAAAGCTTAAGAAACAATGATAGAGCAGCATTAATGTCTTACATGTCCAGCTATTACAGTGGAGAATGCTTCTGTTGCAAAGAATAAGAATTCACAAGAAGAAGAGGGTGACTTATTTGTTGGAGTAGGGTGAAGATCAAGTATAGGTTGGACTCACCTTTGTTAGTTTGTTTATTTTTCTTTATTTGTAATAGGTTTAGTGTTAGTTTGTCTATTGCATGTAAATAGTATTTAGTTTTAGTTTTTGTAGAAGTTTCACAGACCCAGCGAAACTACTAGCGAAACTATAGTTTCGCTGGTAGTCAGCTGACTTAGGTCACCCGACGAAACTATGTTTCGCAGCCGGGTGAATCTATGATATTGGTCAGGACAGTTTCGCTGCCCAGCGAAACTGTCAGCGAAACTAGCTTTTCTATATATATCAAACTTTGTATCGGTTGTAGTAAGTTTTGCATAACCGTAGTTAGAGAATACACTTTTGCATTATTGTTCTTATTGTGTTTGTTGGTTGGAATCATCTGTTTCTTATCTTTGAGCCTTGTTGTTTGATTTTTCTTTGTTTAAAATGGTTTTATGTTGAAACTCTTTTATAGATTATTGTTTGGATTGTGTTTTAAATGGGATTTGATTGTCATTTGTTATCATTAGTACTGTTGTCAATCAACAATGGACCAACAATATGGTATCAGAGCCTTAGTGCTCTTGATTTGTTCATTGATTAGGTTTTAAAAGGGTTTTTGATAAAAATCACTATTTCATCCGTTTTAGATTATTAGAGTGTTGTTTTGGTTTGAAGACCTTTTCAAACATACCTTGTTTGAGTGTAGGAAGCTATCCTAATCATCCAATCACCAATTCATAGTGATTTGGGTGATTTCAGATTGATTTTCAGTTCTAACGGACTGTTTTATGCTTCCAGCAAAACTAGTTCTGCAACCAGTGAAACTAGCTCTGTTTCCAGCGAAACTACCATTTTTAGTGATTTACTAAATTTTCAGTGGATTCCAGCGAATCTACACAGTTGAATGAAAGTTCACCTTACTTACCCTAGCTACTAAGCGAAAGTGCTGGCGAATTTGTCTTAGAACAAAAGTTATACTAGCTTCGGTGATTCTGTGAGCGAAACTAGAAGTTTTAAAGCATTTCCTTAGCGAAATTGCTGCCCGTTTGCCAAGCGAATCTACGGGTGAAACTACCAGCGAAACTACGGGCGAATCTACTGATGTTCAGCCAATCTATCTCTTACTTTGAAAATGACATCAACCAACATTACCATCTCTGATTTAGAGAGTGTTGCACCAAATAGGCCACCGAGGCTTATAAACAGATACAATTTTGAAGATTGGAAGCAATGCTTGAAGACCTTTTTCTTTTACACATATCATAATCAATGGGAATCTATAATGAAAGGTCCACACAATCCAACAGTGACTGTCGGGGAACAGACCAGGGTGAACACTGACTCCTCAACCTTCTCTGAACGAGATATTAAGCTCATCGATCATGATCAGAAAGCTTTCGGGGCCTTGACCTTATGCTTATCACAAGACATATACAACCGTTTTGCGGAGCACCCAAGTGCAAAGTCTTTGTATGATGCCTTATGTGAATTTATGATGGAAATGAAGATCTAAGAAGGACAAGAAAGCCCAAGCTGAGAAGAAGTTTAATTCATTTGTTAGACAAAAGAATGAAAGCCTTACTGATCTTACTAATCAATTTTTGTCAGTCTCAAGCACTCTAAAGAAGTATGATGAGCAGTTGGGCAATCATGAGCAAGTGACCAAGCTCTTAGATTCTTTCCCAACCAATGGAGCTTACAAGTGAGAATGTTGAAGCAGGAGAGAAACTTTGCTAATTACAAGCTTGTGGATGTAATCAACAAACTAAAATCTTTGACTTGGATATGAGGAGAAGGGAATACAATCAATCCTTAGTGCTAGCAACGGTATATCCATAAAATGTTGCATTGATTTCATCCGCTGCAAACTCGATTGCTAATTACAAGCTTGTGGATGTAATCAACAAACTAAAATCTTTTGACTTGGATATGAGGAGAAGGGAATACAATCAATCCATAGTGCTAGCAACGGTATATCCATAAAATGTTGCATCGATTTCATCCGCTGCAAACTCGACTGTGTATGGTGCAGCTTATAGTGGATCTACAGGAATTGGTATGTCAGACAAAGCAAGTGGTGGATCTTCAAGTGTTGGTTCAAGCTCAAAGACATCTATCACGACTCAAATTCCTTTTGATACCATGGCGCTGTTTGGGATGTTTGTTCAGAGTTATGAAGCCTTAGTTGCTGGAGAGCTCAAGGGTAAGGGAATAATGGTTGAAGACATGTATCAGGTGGATCCTGATGATTTAGAGGAAACTGATATTCAATGGCAAATGGTCATGCTCACACTGCGTGCAAGGAGATTTATGGAGCGTACTGGAAGAAGGAACTTTGGTAATCATAATCAAAATTCCAAGCTTGGTTTTGATAAGTCAAAGTTAAGATGTTTCAATTGCAAACAGTTGGGTCACATTAAAAGAGAATGACCATCTCCAATCGTCACTGAATCAGGAACGACTAGAACATCAAAGGTTATCCCAATTGCAGAAAAAGAAGAAGCCAAGTAAAAGAAAGAAACAACCCTGATTGCCAACTTTGACTGGAGTGCAGAGATTACAGAAACAGAAGAAGAGATCAACCAAGCTTTAGTAGCTAAGGTGGTAAGGATGGAGGAGGAGTCAGTAGAAGAGTTTGATCCTTTCAGTGAATTCAAGGATGACGTTATGGAAGAAACTTGTGATGGTAGTGTCAGGGAACAAGGTAAGGATGAAGAAAGGGAGTTTGAGAAAGTTAAAGAACAGAAGGTTGAAGAAGCTAAAGAATGTGGAAAGCTGGAGCAGGTTGAGAAGACGGATGTTAAGCTGGAGGCAAAGGAAGGGTTGAAAGAGGAAGCAAGTGAAGATCAGAGAGGCAGCGTTGAAGCTGTGAAGAAGGAGGAGGAAGAAAGGAAGAAGATCACATCAGTTTGTTAGTGTGAAAAGGCCCTAGTTGCCGAGAAAGTGGTCATGGGTCTTCCTTATGAGGTAATTCAGGATATGTGTTCTTCTCCATGTAAAATGAAAAAGAGCTAAAACAAGTAAATAAGGACCTTAAAATAAATGAGTCTAAATATTTTATCAATCAAATGAAGCTGTAAAAGAAAATGAACATTTAAAGAGAAATCTTTTAGAAATAAATGTTGAAAATTGAGTCATTAACTTAACGTGTAGCTTTTGCTGAGTTGAAACAATCAAATTAAAAACCAAGCTTGAAAAATGGACAATATCTGGGATGAAACATGAGGATCTTTGCAAGAAGCAAAAGGGTGTAAGACTTAAAATAGGGCTGGGATTTGATGAAACCACTCATGTTTATCCAATTACTTATGGCTATTCACCTATGCCTACACCTCATCCAATGAATGATTTCATTCAGAATGATACTAACAATTTGCATTCAGGTCTAGAATGAGTGAATCATAAGGAGGTTAGAGAGGATTATGGTTACGGTAGCAGAAGTGGTTTGGGTAGATCTAGTTATAGCTTTTGTGATTCCAAAACATCTTTGAAAGACACTAGTATAAGTCATTTTGCATCCCAGTCTGTTTCAGATAGTGGCTTTTGTAGTTCTAGTTCTATTCCATCTCATTCATCACAATTGTTTCTAGCTCATTTCCAAATGTTATCAATGCTTGTGTTAATGAAAATGATGAATGTTCAAATGAAGCTTCTGTAACACTTAAAGGCTCAAACTCTTTTGAAAAGGTCCTCTCTCATCCTATCCTATCTTTTACCCTAATTTGGATTTTGAAACCAAAAGAAATAGAAACATCTTCCTCAAAAATTAAAATCATGAATGAAAATGAATCAGATTCTGCCAAAATTAAGGTCTCAAAAGAAAATGTAATAGAATCATATGATACATGCAGCTATTCTGATTCACATACAACTGATTCTGAGGAAGATAGTGCAGATGATCATAATCCTGTTTCTCACCACAAAAAGAAAGACTTGAAATCCCATTGCTTTAAATGTGGGATGGATGATCATGTGATTAAAAATTGTCCTAAACATGTTGATAAGTATGTACATAATCGTTCTTTGGGAAGTAGATTAAATCACTTTGTAAATGATTTCTTTAGTAAAAATTCTTTTGATTCAAAACCCAAGATAGTCAAAAATTGGGTTCCTAGTTCTAAAACCTAACAATCATTGTGTTCTAATGCCAACATTATTCACAAAAAGTTGTCAATAGCTTATGGCATGTTGATAGCAGATGTTCCAGGCATATGACCAGGTTGAAGGATCTTCTCACCAACTATAGGATAATAAATGTAGGATATGTCGCATTTGCTGGAGACAAGATATGGGGAAGGATATTGGTCAAGGCGAAGTTTCAAATGGTTCATTGACTCTGAAGAAAGTGAACTACATTCCAGAACTGGCATTTAACCTATTAAGTGCATCGCAGATATGGGATAAAGGCATTCAAGTAGTGTTTATGACAAATGAATGCTTGTTTCTGAAACCCGAGTTCACTATTCCAGAGGATTTAATAATCATGTGAGCTCCAAGGCGGAATGATACATATCTGCTGGATATGGGATCAATAGAATCTACCTCGACTGTGACATGTCTTCTGTCAAAGGATTCATCATCCGAATCTTTTTTTGTGGCATAGGCATTTAGGAAATGTTAATTTTAAAATAATAAATAAGTTGGTTAAAAACAATCTTGTCAGGGGCATACCACTCAAAGATTTTTCAGTGGTAGAAAAGTGCATGGCTTATGCTAAAGGAAATAAAAGTATGGGTGAGATTTCTTGCAAATAAAAGTGACACCGTAGAGGAGTTGCAGCAGCTGATCCTGTCAATTGAAACCATCATCAACCGGAAGGTTATGGCCATCAAAAGTGACAACGGAATTGAATTCAGAAAGCACATCTTTGACTCTTTTTGTGCAAGCAAGGGCATTCTGAGACAGTTTAGAGCTGCAAGGACACCTCAACAAAATGGTGTCGCTAGAAGAAAGAATCATACACCTATTGAAGCACAAGAACTATGTTGATTGAGTCAAAGCTTCCAATTATCTTCTTGCTTGAAGCAGTTAATTATGCATCTTATGTACTAAATAGGGTACTTATTGTAAAAGACAAGATGAAGAGTCCATATGAGCTTCTTCATAAACGAAAACCCTTGATTTACTTCTTTCGTCCATTTGGTTGCTCATGTACCTTGTTGAATACACAAGCACAGAAGTCAAATTTTGGTGTTGTTTCTGCCAAATGTTTCTTTGTTGGCTATTCTTCCTCACAAACGGTGTATCATGTGTACAATAAAAGAACACGCATCGTGTAGGAATCCTTCTACGTTGATTGGCAAGACTTAAACTCACCAAACATGGGGTCAGACCCAGAATGGTATTATGACTCTAACACTGTCTTTAAATCATTCAATCTTCCAATCTTTGACGATGATGTTTTTCCTCAACCCAGTGTGAAAACCATTCCTCCACCGGAACCACAACCATAGCCACAATCACCCCACAACCTGAACCTCACACACAACTACCAAATGACCCTCCATCCCCATTTGATATCCTATCCACACCTCTACCACAACCAATTTTAGAGTCACCTCACCTACAATCACTATCATCTTCTCCTGCCCAACCATCCCTAACTAATTCTTCAACTCAATCATGTAGGGGATTGTTTGAACATGAAACATAGTTTAATCATTTAAACATTGTGAAAACATAGCGGAAATAACCTTTATACCATAGTTTATAAATTGAAAATTCGAGTTCAAATTGATGTTATAAAGTTACAAACAAACCCAAGAACAAAGGACCTTTTATATGTAAATAAGACTAGCTATGTAAACACAAAACACATATTACCGACAGCCATAAAGAGGCTGCCATATACTACCTTCCAGCAGCAAAAAGGACGGATATGGAGGATGATATGGACCAAGAAAACGACCAAGGCACCAAAAGGAGGTCCTCTCAAGCTTGTATACCCCAAGCACTATAGCAAACACCTTCTTGCTAGGGAGAAGAACACCAAGATCAATCCAAAAACCCTCTAAAACTGATGCTGCTAGCTGAGAGTTTGAGAGGAGAGAAGGAGTTTTCTTTGGTGTGAAATGATGATAATAAGTAGTGTCTTGCACACTCTTTCTAATGTGTGTTTTCAAGACAAAATAAAATGATCCCATTGGACCATTGGGAGGCTAAAAATCAGCCATCTAGAAGGGGTTTTCCCACCCAAAGTTTTTAAAAAAACACACACATTAAAAAGTCATGCACATTTAAATTAAACCCCTTTTAATTTAAATGACTCTTTCATTTTATTATTTAATGTTACTTAAACCTATTTAAATAACAATACAAATAATAAAATTCATCAACAAAATATCATTATGATTTGTTCCACTACAAATGCAATATTTAGAAAACCTATTTTGTAAATTTGGTATGATTATTTAATTGCATGATCATATCATCAATTAAATAATTGTTTGTGTTTGTAAAGCTTGTTATTGGGTATAACCCGACTTGGATCATAGCGTACTAACCGCATCAATATTCTACGTGTCTTGGGCATATAGAATCCAACAATCTCCCACTTGCACAAGATTCATAGAAAATTGATGCAAGTAGTAAATACCGCCTAACAATGGTTTACTACCCTTAATACGCATGACTTATACCCATTCAATAACATCATCCCATTCAAGTATCCTACTTGAAATGATTTAGGTGAATTAACCATTTATCCTTCTGTTACTGATGTCATGTCAAAACCAAGGACACAGAATGATCATTCCTTGTTGATTTAACTTAATCAGGCCTTAGACATCTTGCTCTTAACGTATAAGAGGAACAAATTCCATCTTGACTACATACGTTTCTCACAAACACCTTGTGTCACACCTGAACATAGCCTTACGTACTATCCATTATTTCAGGACAGTGAAGAACTAGCTCAAGGTATAACACTTGGTGAATATCAAAACCCAATATGTATCTCAGGTCTGAGGATACCAAATGATATTCACCTTTACTCAAATTTACTTATGATCAATCTAGAAGATTCTATGTAGTAAAATTTTAGATGCGGGTCAGTCAAATATTTGTATCCCACAAATATCTATGAACTTTGGTAGCAGCTAATTGCTCTATATTCATTCTTGATGAATATCCACCAATCCAAATTCATAATAATCTTACCCTCATACTTTTTCCCACAAGTATGAATGACTACGGACATTTAGAGTTACAACTTACCCATGGATTAAACATGCTAAACTGGAACATTTATTGAAATATTATAACCAACTAATTTTATTCAAATAGTAAGGGAGTTCCAAATATCCAAATAGGACATTACAGATCAAATCCAATCACTAGAATATCGAAGTCCCATGGCACAGGTATGACCTTCATGCTTTGCCTTATCTAGGAGCTTCGTAAGAGGATCCGCAATATTTTGATCTGTGTGAACTTTGCGAATACACATCTTTCCTTTCTCAACTTCATCTCGTATGTAGTTGAATCTCCGCTCAATGTGCCTAGTCTTTTGATGAGCACGAGGTTCCTTGATTAGAGCAATCACACCCTCGTTATCACAAAAGATCTCTAGAGGGTCCTGAATGGAAGGGACAACCCCTAGATCGGCAATGAATTTCTTCAACCACGCAGCTTCTTGAGCTGCCAATGAGGCGGCGACGTATTTGGATTCTGTAGTTGATAAAGCCACCACATCCTGTTTAGAGCTCTTCCAAGAGACCGCTCCTCCATTCAGAATGAAAATATACCCCGATTGTGATCGTGAATCATCATGATTGGTTTGGAAACTCGCATTCGTGTAACCTTTTACAACGAGTTCCTCATCACCAGATCCATAGATTAGAAACATATCTTTAGTCCTCCTTAGGTCCTTAAGTATGTTCTTAATAGCCATCCAATGACTGCTTCCAGGATTTTGCTGGTATCGGCTTGTCATGCTTAAGGCGCATGAAACGTCCGGCCTAGTGCATATCATTGCATACATGATGGATCCAATAGCATATGCGTATGGGATTGCCTTTATTCTATCTTGCTCATCCTTTGAGCTTGGACATTGAGTCGTACTCAATATCATTCCTCTTTGAATAGGTACCCTACCTTTCTTAGAGTTCTCCATCTTGAACCTTTTCAAGATCTTATCAATGTACGTACTTTGATTTAAACCAATCAACCGCCTTGATCTATTCCTATAGATCTTTATTCCTAGAATATAGGTGGCTTCACCAAGATCCTTGATGGAAGAACAACTTCCAAGCCAGGTTTTTACACCTTCCAAGGTTGGAATGTCATTTCCAAATAGTAGTATGTCATCAACATACAATACTAGGAAAGTGATGATGCTCCCACTAGCTTTCTTATATACACAAGCTTCATCAACGTTCTTGATGAATCCAAATTTAATTACTTCTTCATCAAAACAGTGATTCCAACCTCTCGATGCTTGTTTCAATCCATAGATTGATTTCTTTAACTTGCATACTTTGTTAGGATGTTTTGGATCGACAAAACCTTCAGGCTGAACCATATAGACATCTTCCTTAAGATATCTATTTAGGAAGGCGGTTTTGACATCCATTTGCCAAATCTCATAATCATAATGAGCAGCTATGGCAAACAATATCCTAATAGATTTTAGCATCGCAACAGGTGAGAAAGTTTCATCATAGTCAACCCCTTGAGTTTGAGTGAAACCCTTTGCTACAAGTCTAGCTTTATAAGTATCCAAGTTTTCATGCATATCGGTTTTCTTCCTAAAAACCCACTTACTTCCAACTACATTGGAGTTAAGAGGTGGTACAACCAAGTCCCATACTTGATTGTCATACATGGATTGCATCTCAACGTTCATGGCCTCAAAGCTATTTGTCATAATCGGAATTGGACAACACATCATGGTATGTGATTGGTTCATCAGAATCTATCACATAGCATCCATCAGTGAAAAATCCATATCTTTCAAGTGGATTACTAGTTCTACCAGATCTGCGAACGTTTTCTTTGTATTGATCAACTATTTGATCATTTTCAACATCCTCATGTTGAGTGCTAGTGTCAACCAAACGTGTATCGGGTTGCGGTTCTTGATCCTCTTCAAGATCCACAGTTCTACTACCAGTTCCTTCCATAAGGAACTTGGTGTCCAAGAACTCACCCTTTTTGGCAACAAACTCCTTTTGTTGTATTGGATCATAGAAATAATATCCCATAGAATCTCTTGGATATCCAATAAAGATACACTTAGTGGAACGGCTTTCTAACTTGTTTGAGTTGGGAGTCTTCACATAAGCCTCACAAGCCCACACCTCAAATATGAAACTGATGGGACCTTTCCATGCCATATTTCATAAGGTGCCCTTTCCACTTTCTTGGTTGGGGCCATATTCAAAATACAGGCCGCAGAGAGCAGAGCAAAACCCCAAAATGACAGAGGTAATGAGCTTCTAACCATCATAGATCGAACCATATCCAATAGAGTTTGATTTCTCCGCTCCGACACGCCATTATGTTGTGGTGTTCCTGGTGGAGATAGTTGTGAGATAGTCCCACAACTTCTAAGATGGTCCCTAAAAGCATCATTCAGGTATTCACCTCCTCTATCGGTGCGGATAATTTTAATTGACTTATAGAGTTGATTTTGTACTTCACTTTGAAAGATCTTGAACATTTCAAAAGCTTCATCTTTGTGTCTTAACAAGTACACATACCCATATCGACTATAGTTGTCAGTAAAGGTAATGAAGTATCTTTCATTGTACCTTGTCATAGGTTTAAAAGGACCACATACATCCGAATGTATGATACCTAATAAATCCTTTGTCCTTTCGGCTTTGCCACTAAAAGGTGCCTTGGTCATTTTACCTTGTAAACAAGACTCATATACATCAAATGAATCACATTCACTTGTTTTTAAAAGACCATTATTTTGTAGTGTTTGTATTCTTGTCTTGTTTATATGACCAAGACGGCAATGCCAAAGGTAAGTGTCACTCAAATTCGATTTGAGTTTCTTGGTACTAGTTTGGTACAATAAGCTATCATTCAATGTATTTTCACGAACCAATTCATAGATACCATTGATGGGAATAGATTTAAAGTAAAACATGTCATTCAAAGTAACATGGATTTCATTTCTAATAAATGATAATACATATCCAAAATGTTTTAATAGGGCTACAGAAATAATGTTCCTAGTCAAACTAGGAGCATACAAAACATTGTACAAAATTACTTCCAAACCATTTGGAAGTTTCAAGATGTAGTCACCACGGGCTTAAACTTGAACTTTAGCCCCATTGTCCATGTAAAGGCTGACATCCCCTTTGTTGAAGTTGCTACTTTTATTGAACCCCTGCAACAAATTGCAAATGTGAGTTCCGCATCTGGTATCTAATACCCATGTGTTAGAGGATATTAAGTTTAAATTAATATGGATCATGTATATGGTACCTGAGGTCTGCCCGACATCCCTCTTTGCTTTCAACTCTTGGAGATGGACAAGACAATTTCTTGCCCAATTTCCAATCTCCCCACACTTGAAGCATGGGTCATTGGAAGCAACCTTTTGCTTCTTCTCCTGTGCTTTGGGTGGCACCCTGCCACCCCCTTCCCTTTTCATCATACGGGTCCCTTACCCTTGGCAACTCTAGCCTTGGGTGCGGGATGAGGCCTTTTCTTGTTTCCACCTTCATTGATGGTGAGAACGGGTAAAACCCTTTTACCCATGGCCGCCTCGGCCATTTTGAGCAAAGAGTGAAGCTCACCAATGCTTTTGTCCCAAGCATTCATGTTGTAGTTCAACACGAACGTCTCGAACTTTTTGGTAAGGCCATTGAGGATCAAATCCAAGGCCAATTCGTTCGAGACGGGACAATTTAGCCTTTTGAGGTGGTCAACGTGACTTTTTATCTTAAGTACATAAGTTGAAACCAATTTGTTGTCATCCATACAACATGCATGGAGTGCTCGAACCGTTTCGAAGCGCTCAACCCTCGCTTACTGTTGGAACGTTTCCTTCAGTTGGGTTATCATGTCATAAGCTCCGTGACGTTCATACTCCTTTTGGAGATCCAGAGTCATGCTTGCCAATATAACGCAAGACACTTGGACAGATTCCTCAGTGTACTTCATCCAATCATTATAGGCCTCCTCATCATCCTCACTAGGTTGATCGGGGATAGGGTCGTCTAAAACATATGATCGTTTCTCTTGCTTGAGAACGATTCTCAAGTTTCGATACCAATCTATAAAATTGGTATGATTTAGACGTTGCTTTTGGAGAATCGCTCGTAAAGATTGGGCGGACGTGGATGAATTATCATGATTATCATTATTATTGGTGGCCATCTACAAAATTTAACAAAGATCAATTTTAGTATTTTTGATATTGTAATTTTAATAATTAATACCTTTTAGGGTCATTTTCATATTAAAATCTAGAACCCAACATTACATTTAAATAGTGGTTAGGTGACCTTTATCCCACGATTTAAATTAATAAGGTGGTCAACGATTGACGGTTGCAACCATTTGCAACTTCTAGAGGTATGGGATCGACTTTAAACATCATATGTAAAGTCGGCATGTTAATCCCATCAACACCATTTGGAAACCACATCGTAGGTGATCCATTTGACATGGTTTGCAAATCAAGATACCCTACTTGCACACACGTGTGAGTTTGCCAAAATAAGCGGTTAGGTGAACTTTACCCCACGAATTTAGCATTCTCACATCAAGTCACAAGTTCCCTCAAAATAGTTAGGTGACCTTTATCCCACTAATAGTTCCCGAGTGACTCAAGTGTTGTGTAAAAGGATGGTGTTGATCTCATTTTAAAATATTTAGAGATTTCATAATTCTAGTTTAGAAAACTCTATGTATTCATATTTGCATGCTTTCAAATACAAGATACCCTATGGTACATTTATTAAACCCCTTTTAATCTTTAAAATCATTAAACAATATTAATAACGTTTTATTACCTTTTAATGATTGAGGAGCATTTAGATAGTTTGTTATGATCATTGAAAGGATTGTTAAGCAAACATCATGTATAAGCAATCAACCACAATACCATAACCAGAAAACCATGAATCAACCAAATATTAGTGCATAACCATAGCACCTAAAGTGGCCACACTTGTTTGCCATCACAAGTGTGGTCCATAGGACATTCCTAAGGGACAAAACACAACACAAAAGGCTTCCATGAACCTCCTACTTGAAACCGCATCCAAATGCTCCATGTTTCTTGTGTCTTTCCTTTGTGCTTCTAACGCGTACATCTTCATATTACAAGATATTATATCCTAATACAAGATTTCTATTAAAATGAAAAGTACCTAATCTATTTATTACATCCCAATAATAAATAAATTAAACTTTAAACAAAGCACAAATAAATGATTATATAACCCAATTGAATGAATAAATACAACCATTACAATCATCCAAATAACACAAGGTCAAGGACTAGGTTATGCACCATAATTAACAATGATCATATCATAAAAATAACAATGAATCCCCACTAAAAACCACGAAATTTCAGCCAACACAAACTGAAATTTCAGGTTTTATCTTGTCCAAACAAACAAACAATACAACATACATGTCTTTCAAAGTTTAGTCACAAGCATGTGTGATATAACTTTGAAAGTTTGGGGATTCATAATACATGAACATAGCAGCCCCTAAAAGGGTTTTAAAGTCCCATAAAACGAATTTTTCAAGGACAAAACAAGCTAGCTATCCACATAACCGGCTCTAGATGCCAATGCAGGGGTTTGTTTGAACATGAAACATAGTTTAACCATTTATACCATAGTTTATAAAATGAAAATTCGAGTTCAATTTGATATTATAAAGTCACAAACAAACCCAAGAACGAAGGACATTTTATATGTGAATAAGACTAGCTATGTAAACACAAAACACATATTATGGACATCCATAAAGAGGCTACCATATACTACCTTCCAGCAGCAAAAAGGACGGATATGGAGGATGACATGGACCAAGAAAATGACCAAGGCACCAAAAGGAGGTCCTCTCAAGCTTGTATACCCCAAGCACTATAGCAAACACCTTCTTGCTAGGGAGAAGAACACCAAGATCAATCCAAAAACCCTCTAAAACTAATGCTGCTGGCCGAGAGTTTGAGAGGAGAGAAGGAGTATTCTTTTGTGTGAAATGATGATAATAAGTAGTGTCTTGCACACTCTTTCTAATGTGTGTTTTGAAGACAAAATAAAATGATCCCATTGGACCATTGGGAGGCTGAATATCAGCCATCTAGAAGGGGTTTTCCCACCCAAAGTTTTTTTAAAAAAACACACATTAAAAAGTCATGTACATTATTTAAATTAAACCATTTTTAATTTAAATGACTCTTTCATTTTATTATTTAATGTTACATAAACCTATTTAAATAACAATACAAATAATAAAATTCATCAACAAAATATCCTTATAATTTGTTCCACTACAAATGCAACATTTTGAAAACCTATTTTCTAAATTTGGTGTGATTATTTAATTGCATGATCATATCATTAATTAAATAATTATTTGTGTTTGTAAAGCTTGTTATTCGATATAACCCGACTTGGATCATAGCGTACTAACCGCATCAATATTTTACGTGTCTTGGGCATATAGAATCCAACAAATCAAACCCATTAACCCTTAACACTAATTTCAAAACCCTAAAAGACCACCCACATGACTACATCATTGGTTTCATTACTGATGGTGTGAGGACACAAAGTCAATCTGGATTGACAAATGAATGTCTCTATGCATGTTTCTTATCTCAAGTTGTACCTAAGAATGTCACAGCAGCACTTCAGGACCCAATTTGGGTTGAATCTATGCAAATAGAGCTTCAGCAATTTAGAAAACTTAAGGTTTGGTAACTGGTCAATCTTCCTCCAAATAAGTTTCCATTGGAACTAAATGGGTCTTCCAAAACAAACTAGATGATCAAGGAGTCATTATCAGGAACAAATCTAGGCTAGTTGTTTAGGGATTCGCTCAAAAGGAAGGTATCGATTATACTGAAGTGTTTGGTCCGATTTCTCGCATTGAAGCTATCACAATCTTTCTTGCTCATGTTGCTCATAAAAACTTTAAGGTCTCTCAAATAGACGTGAAGTGTGCATTTCTATATGGAAACATTGATGATGAGATATATGTTTGTTAGCCTCCAGGTTTCAAGGATTAGATTTCCCAGATAAGGTGTACAAGCTTGGTAAATCCTTATATGGATTACATCAAGCACCTTGTATCTGGTATGAAACCTTGACACAATATCTGCTCAGTAAAGGTTTTTCTCATGGCACCATAGATGTGACACTATTCAAGAGAGAAATTGATGATGAAATGTTGTTCGTTCAAGTGTACGTTGATGACATCATTTTTAGGTCAACCAATGAGAAACTAGGTAGAGAGTTTGAAGAAATGATGAAGAATCGCTTTGAAATGAGTATGATAGGGGAGCTATGCTTTTTCTTGGGATTACAGGTTGAACAAACGCCTGGATGGCATTCTGATTCATCAAGAAAAGTATGTTCTGGAGATTCTCAAGAAATTCAAGATAAATGATGCTTCTCCTAAACATACCCCATTCACAGCTCAAACTTGCTTGACTCTAGATGATAATGGGAAACCCGTCAATGCTCATCATTATCAGTCTATGATTGGGTCTCTTATGTATCTCACTGTGAGTCGTCCGGACATTACTTTGTCGTGTGCTATTGTGCCCGTTATCAAGAAAATACGAAGGAATCTCATGAAAGGGTTGTTAAATGTATCTTTTGATATCTCAAAGGGTCCTCCCATCTAGGCCTTTGGTATCCTAAAGGAGTAAACTTTGATTCGCATGCCTATTCTGACAGTGATCACGGAGGTTGCAAGATGAACAGGAAATCGGTCACCAGTGGATGCCAGTATCTTGGGGATTGTCTTGTTTCATGGCAAAGCAAGAAGCAGACAATTGTATCTTTATCTACAAGATATTAGCATTGGAATTGCCAAAAAATCCAATTCATCACACTCGAACCAAGCACATCGAAACAAGGGTTCATGCAATCCGAGATGCTCAGGAAAAGGGGTTTATTGATATTATTCTGGTTGATACTAAAATCAAAGAGCAGGTCTTTTCACTAAAACATTTGACAAACCTCGTTTTTATGAACTGATCTCTATGTTGGGTCTAATATCGTTCTGAAAATATCTTTTCTTAATAAAATGTCCTCCTTTTGTAAATAATTTTTCCTTTGTTTACATTTGTCAGTTAATTTCCAATATCCCATATTCGTTCTTATTTTATTATTTTCTTTAATTTTATTTTATCTTTACTTTTATCTACATGGAAAACAAAATAAGTTTCTATAACCGTGAGGGCAAATAGAAATTTAGGGGGAGAACATACTTTTAAAGTGTTTTCCAATTTTTGTTCTTTCGGGAACCCCTAGAAAAAGAAGTTAAAAAGTGGTCAATGGCTTGTGATGAGACATGCATGGTAGACTCAGTCTGAAATCGAAGTAAACAATGATCGTGCAGCTAAACTAATGATCAAGAACTCGGTGATAAGGATTATTCTCGTGACATTTTGACTTGCACAAAGATACAAGTCTCTTCAAAACTTGGTTGAGAGTGGTTGATTCTATCTTAAGTCTGTTCTAAGTCTGTGTTGGGTCTAACATCTCTTAGCCCTAATTGTATATTATGTATAGTAAAATGCATGTTTATCTCCTCTGCTATACGTGAGCATTGACATGGAGTTATGATCTTCTCTGCTATACGAAAGCATTGACCTGAAACTCTCATCCACACGCTAAGATGATCTTCTCTGCTATGCGGAAGCATTGACCTGAAGCTCTCATCTTTTGGAATAAGATGTACATCTCCTCTGTCATACGAAAGTATAGACCTCGAGATATCATCATTGAGTCTGTATATTATTATGTTTCGTCAAACGATCATGTTACTATATGCATGCATCTGTGTCAATTTTGAACTACTCAAGCAAAATCAATTATTACACTCAATAAACCTTGATGAAGAGATAAGTTCTTTGCTGGATGTCTGTGGGAACCAAGTTATCTGAGCCTCTTTAATTAAACCTAAAAGATAATAAAATCGTTGCAGGTTACTCGTCGAAAAGAATAAGGCATGGGTTCAAGAGGAGAAACATATCAGCAATCTCACCAGGACTTGATTCTCAGAAAAACTTCAAGAAAAGAATGCAAACTATATCCTTTTTGACATTTTATTTCATTTTTTTTATTTTATACTAATTGTTCATATTATAGCTATTTAGTTATTTGCTTGTTTGCCTTTTTAAGTTGAAATTGTGGGGTGAGGAAATTAATATTAACAAATGTTTGTATAATAAAAACCAAATAAACAGAGGCGAAACCCGAGCGAAACTATACTTTCGCCAGCAATCACGCTTAACTACTAGCAACTCAAATACACGGGCGAAACTATCGTTTCGCCAGCAGCGAAACTAGGTGGTATAAAGATCAGAGTCTCATAAGTGCGAATTTACATTTTAACCTAGTTTTTCTCGGCTCTTCGAGCGAAATTCATACATTGTGCTCATTTGGTGAAATAAACCATTGCTATATGATTAGATGTGTAGGGCGACCTCGGTCTTAACCTTAATCAGTTTAATTTCGCAAGTTTAAGTCGCTGATTTTGGTGTCACTGAAGTTAGAGAGTCTTAGTTTCATCCAGCGAAACTGCGAGATCCTTCAGCGTAACTGAATGAAAGTTCATAGTTTTGAGCAAAACTGTAAAGTTGTGCTGTCCAGGTACAAGTGACAGTTTTGCTAGGAAACATTAGCGAAACTATAGATTCGCCCGGTAAGGATTCCTGAGTTTAAAAGTGAGCGAAACTAATAGCGAAATATAGTTTCTCTTAGGTGAATTTACCAAATAAGTTGTCAGCGAAACTAATTTACAACTAATGATCATATCTCAATGCCTAAGACTCAGTGAATCTATGCTTTCCTTTCAGCGAATCTATGGTTTCTTGACAACGAAACTAACTGTTTTGCCAAGAGAAACTATTGTTTCGCTGCCAGCGAAACTAGCCAAAATCTTAGTTTTTAATACTTTTATTTTTGTCTTTCTGTGTGTATATCATAATCACTAATCTTTGTGTGTTTCCTTTTCAGTTAACATGGCAAACTTAAAGTTTGACAAAAAGTTCAACATTGTGGCTCTGCTTGATGACAGGAATCCAAAAGCTATGGGACTCAGAGACTGTATCAGATGGTTGAGGTAATCTCCCATTTTGTATGCCATTTCACATATGCTTACCATATATGAGCTTCACGTGTGAGATTTTTGGAGATCAGCTGAGCATGATGTTAGAATAGTGCCGCCCCAGATAGTTGCAAGGATTCATGAACCATGACATAGTCATCACTGCTGATACTATCTCCAGAGTACTTCATCTTAAAGATGACTGTGGGCCTAAAGTGGTGATCTCTGATAGCTAAGTCCTAGAGGCTTTCAGAAGTATTGGGTATGAAGGGCCCCCGTTTGGATCTAAGAAGGAAATTAATAAATCTCTTATGTCTAAAGAATGGAGATATATAACCTATGTCTTCATTATGTGTCTGGATCACAGAAAGGGAGGATCAGATGGGCTGAACATACACTGGGCCAGGGCTATGATTATATGTTGCAGAGGTCAAAAGGCCAATATTACTAAACTAATCTACGACTGCATGACTGAAAATATCATGGCCCTGAAGAAAGATAAGTGGTTGATATACCCAAGATTCATCCAAATGTTTATAGATGATCTAATCCCAAATGTGCCAAGACATGGAGAAATCAAAAGATTGGAACAAATGAACACAAGGATTTTTGCTGATTGTTCTGCCATCAGACATGATTTCAGTGGAAAGATCACTTACTGATGGGAAAATATGTATCCACCTGAGAGGTGGAACTACATTAGAGGGGTGATTGAGTCTAAGAACAAGAACTTTGAGGAAAACAGAGGAAGACAAGAAGAATCTAAAAGAAGAGGAAATGGTATGCGAAAGATGAGGAATATAATTTTGAAGAGGATGTTAATGAGGCAGCTGAAGAGGTGAGAGCTCAATAGGAAAGGAGATGTAAGAAGTGGGCTGAGGACAGTGAACTTGCTAATGTGTCTGAAAGAAGAACAAAACACAAACAACAGGCATTCACAGAACAAGCAGGAAGGAAAGATGCTCGTTCTGATCTTGATCAAGATGTAATCAGGAATGTCAATGTATCTTTGGCAAATGAACTAAGCATGATAAAAACCAAGCTGGTGAATCAAGAGATACGGGAGAAGGAGAAGGATGTAGTGATTGAGGGTTTGAAGAAAATGGTGGTAGACCAGCAGGTTTTAATTAAAACTGTATTTAAAGAGCTGAATAAGTTAAAAACGGCGGTCGGCCTGCCAAATCAGAGATCTAAAGTAGAATTGATAGATCTTACTGATACCTCCAAATATGAGTTTCTGAATGTTGAAGGATCTCATGGGTAGGAGAGGGCATGAGTGGAGCTGCAAATCCAGCTTTGATATTGAATCCAGTGAAGCTGGTGCTGATGTAGCAGGTGAAAGGGCTGGTAATGTTGATATGGGTGCTGGAGGAAGTGGTTTTAAGAAAGAGGTGGATGTTAGTGGAGTTAAAATCTCTGAGGCTGAATTTAACTTGAGATTTAATGTTGACAAAGATCTGACTGGAAAGGAAGTGCATGTGAACTTGGGTAAAAAGGATAATGGTAAGGATCCTGAAATAAGGCTAGTTGATGAAGAAGACGAGGATGATGAGCAACTCGTTGACTACAGCTCAGGGCCTGAGTACTATGAGGTAGATGATAGGCCGATAACATATGTAGCTCAACGAGGGTCGACGGAAGGTGATGTAATTGAGCGAGATCAGTAGGATTGGTTCCAAAAAGAGAAGGAACCAGAGGAGATAACCCCTTTGTTTCTGACATACAACAGGCCAGTAAGAAGGATGTTGATAAGAAGATCATTAGCTAGAAATACAATACTAAGCTTAAACTGTTTATGATTAAGCGGAGGGGAGGAAAGATCTATTATCTAAATAAGAGGAAGGTATTTAAGACCTTTCCTAGATGGGATTTGAGGAGGTTAGCTGAGATCCCGCTGATAGGTGCTGATACCAGTGAAAGGGCTATGATGTTGGAGAAGGAGATCAAGAAAGGGCTGAATGATAATTTTGAAGCTTTTGGCTACATGATGCCGAAGAGAATGAGGTCCAAGAAGGACTTGGATTGGGCCACAGGCAAAGGAAAGATTGTGTTAAAACTAAAGCCTACAAAGACTGTAAATGAGTACGTGTTCCTAATCCACTTCCCCTGATGCTAAAAGACTTTGTCAAGTGGTTTTATGACAGCAATGCCGGGGAAGCTGTGATAAGGCTTAAAGGTGATCAAGAGATCAGATTGTTTGATCCGATGGATGTGTTTTTGTTTAGAGATGAGGATCTGAAGATTTTAAGTGAAAATCACATTAAAGCATGAGCCAGAGCTGAGACTAGGACTGAAGTCAGTCTCTTTATGAGATTGGCAAACAAAGCTATAGGGGTGATCCAAGCTGACGAGATGAGAATGGACATGTAGGATTTAGATAAGCCATTACTACAAGCTAGTGCACATGCTGAGGATGATGTGATAGAAGAGGCTGGAGCTGATCATGAAGCAGAACAGAAAGCCAAAGAAGATGAAGGTCAAGGGGGAGACCAAGCTGGAGCAAAAAAGTAGAATCAAGATTAAGCCAGTGAGGTCCAACCTAGGGGGAGTATTGAAGATCAAGTATAGATTGGACTCACCTTTGTTAGTTTGTTTATTTTGCTTTATTTGTAATAGGTTTAATGTTAGTTTGTCTATTGTATGTAAATAGTATTTAGTTTTACTTTTTGTAGAAGTTTCACTGACCCAGCGAAACTACCAGCGAAAATATAGTTTCGCTGGTAGTCAGCTGACTTAGGTCACCTGGCGAAACTAGGTTTCGTAGCCGGGTGAACCTATGATATTGGTCAGGATAGTTTCGCTACCCTGCGAAACTGTCAGTGAAACTAGCTTTTCTATATACATCAAACTTTGTAATCGGTTGTAGTAAGTATTGCACAACCCTAATTGGCAAATACACTTTTGCATTACTGTTCTTATTGTGTTTGTTGCTTGGAATCATCTGTTTCTTATCTTTGAGCCTTGTTGTTCGATTGTTCATTGTTTAAAATGGTTTTATATCGAAACTCTTTCATAGATTATTATTTGGATTGTGCTTCAGTGGGATTTTATTCATTGTTATCATTAGCACTGTTGTCGATCATCAATGGACAAACACAGGGTTCTTTATAGATTGTTCATATACAAGTGCTCCTACTTATGCATCTCAACCTCAATCTCCTCCTAAACCTCAAAGCTCTAAACCTCAAAATGAGACTCCATCTATTAAATCTGTTAAAACTAGCAAAGTTAAAGATGTTATTAACATCCTATTAGAGGATGAAGAGTCCAAAACTGCTTTTACTGCCTTTATGACTAGCTTTCAAGCTTATCAGGGTAGTCACTTAACTCAATTTGATCTTTTTTTGCTGGACTTATTTGAGATGGATCCAGATGATGTGGAAGAAATGGATCTAAACTGCCAGATGGTGAGATTGCATACAGGGCACATAAACACTCTTTGTCAACAGAAACTACAAGCCAAGTACTACCAAGTTTGTTGGATTTGACAAGTCAAAATCAAGATGTTTCAACTATAATAGCTGTGGACACTTCTCACAAGAATGCAAAGCTCCTAGAAACAAAGGAGGAAATGGCCAAGCTACTTCAAGCAATCAGAAGTTTCAACAATCAACTTAAAAGACATTTCAAAAGCCATTCTAAAGTCTACCAATGCCTGAACTTAAAGATGAATCTAAGCCATCTGAAGAGAAAAGAAAGCTCTTGTTGTTAGCATTAAGGATGGATGATTGGAGTGCTTATGCAGATCAATTTACTGCTGATCTAACCTCTAGTTTACCTCTTATTGGAGAAGTTTAAGGAGAAGATTGGTCAGAGGATTGTGATCCAAAAGCTGAAAGTAATTCTGAGGATGAAGAGGAAGAATATGACTGGAGTGATAAATCGATCCTAAAGAGGATTTAGAAGAAGTTGCTTTAATGGCACAGTCGGATCAACCAAAGGTTGAAACCTCATCTTCCAAATCTGAGACTTCTTCACCTAATATCCTGAAATACAAGCTGAAGGCAGAGAGAAACTATGCACTAAATCTTGCTTTGAACATGTAGAATATTATAGAACTTACTCATACAAAATCTGTGAAAAGCTTAAGCAACAAAAGTTAATGCATAACAAACTTAAAACTGATCACAAAATATCAGATGAAAAGATTGTTTCCCTACAAACTTCATGGAACAAAACTTTAAAAGAATTAAAAATTGTTTCAAAACAACTTGAAGAAATGACCAAGCATTTGGAACAGGAGAAAATAGCACATGATGCTACACAAGTTGATCTTGCTAAAGTAAAAAGTTCCAAAACAATTATGGAACAACTGGTAAGTGAAAGGAAGGATAAACAAAAAGCACGATTAGGTTTCACACATGAAGCAATGCCTCAATCTATAACTAACACTTTACCAGAGAATTTCAACACGCATGATCATTCTCCTGAAAATAAGGCCAAACTTAAAGCATTCCATGACAAAAACAAGAAGTTAGATAGTGAAGAACAGAAAACTAATGTTGAAATCTTTGAAGAAAAAGATACTGAAAAGATCAAAAATGGTCATCCAATAAAAGTTAAATCTTATGAACCAAAACCAAAAAGTAAGAAAATTTTTGTTCCAAGAGGATCTGTGATTGAAGAAGAAATGATCAAAAACAAAGAAAAAGTAAAACAAGAAGAAGGAACATCAGAGGATTCAAATTCTTGTGATCTAAAAGCAAAAGAAAATGAAAAAGAATCTTCACCTGAAGATGTTCAATCTCAAAGAAAATCAAGTTCTTCAAAATCAAGGAACCAAAGGAGAAGAAGAAAATCGAATAAAGCTAATACTGATAAAATTAAAAGTCAAGAACTTAGTTCAAGAAGTGAAATCTAGCAACAAAATTTAAACCAATTAAATTTGTGTCTGTGGGTATGTTAAACATGAACTCAGTTCAAGAAGTGAAACAAACTCCTAAGAACAAATCGAACTCTAATTTGAAAACAAGTTCAGATTCAAAGTCCTCCGTTGTCGTTAGATGATTTGTGTCGAAGGAATCAAAGAATGAAGTTCATGTACAAAAGTCAAAAATTAATATGACAAAGAACAAATTGTCAAATCAAAAACAAAACTTGTCAAACCAAAAACAACAAGTTAACTTTTTGATGCCTCGATCTAAACAAGTATCATACGTTGCATCAACATCAAAAGTTAATAAACAGTTGTTTAAAACACCACAGAGGTAGTGTATAAACTGCGACATGTACAATCATAACACTGCTGATTACTTTTTCAACAAATACTGTCACATATGTGATATGAGAAATCACTCAATAGTAGAGTGTTATTTTAATAAGTAATGTACCTTTTGTGATGAAAGAACTCACAATACCGAAAATTGTTACTTTAGAAATAGTTCACCAATTGAGCAAAGGTTATGTTAATCCTCAGTTTCGGAGAAATCAAACTGTTGGGTTTCAAAGATTAACTAACCAACCTTCCTTAGGTTTAAGATCTTTCAGAAGAAATGATTCCGTAAGACCAAAACAATACTATCAAGATCATTTCATTCCAAGGTCTATGAGAATGTATGATAAAAATTTTGAAAATAAACATTTATCAAAAGTTGGTCATTCAAAGGATATGAATTTTATTAATAATGATAAAAAATTTATACATAACAGAATTGGTAAATTCATTAAAAATAAGCCTGATGTGAATAAACTCCATTTCAAATAATTTACCATTGTTGATAAATTTGGAAAACCCTAGACCATCTCGGCTTGGGTAGAGAACTCAACTTAATTTCTTTGTTGTGCAGGTACGCCCGAGAAGGCCTATCAATACATAGTATGTGGATAGCGGGTGTAGCTAGCACATGACGGGCAACAAGCCTTAATACAAGACTTTAAGTTAAAAGATGGTACACATGTTGCTTTTGGTGGTGATGCAGGAGGAAAAATCACAGGAGAGGGAACAGTATCCAACGGGATAATAAGCTTTGATAAAGTCAACTATTGCTCAAAGATGAATTTTAATTTGCTTAGTGTTTCCCAAATTTTTGATAAATCCTACTCTGTTTGATGATTTTTGATGATTTTTTTGTTATGTTTTGAAGCCAGGTTCTCAGATTAGCAAAGACTTGGTGATTGTTAAAGCTGTTAGGGATCGAGATGTATACAAACTAGATATGTCTCAATTTGATCTATCTACAGAAACAACTTGGCTCATTGCTAAAGCTTCAAATAACGAAAGTCAGTTTTGGCATAGACGTCTTGGGCATTCCAACTTCAATAATATGAACAAGCTTGTAGCAGGAAGTCATGTTATCGGACTTGCATCAAAGAAGTTTGCCACTAATGATCACTATTTAGCATGTTTAAAGGGGAAGCAACACAGAGCGTCTTATAAGCCCAAGCAGATAAACTCAAATTCCAAACCACTTCAAATGTTGCATATGGACCTTTTTGGACCAACCAACATGAAGAGTATTAGAAGAAAATCTTATTGCTTAGTTATCATTGATGACTTTACAAGATTTTCATGGGTTTTCCTTTTGAATGCTAAATCTGAAACGACTGAATTACTAAAGGAATTTATCATAAAAGTTGAAAAACAATTAGAACAAAAAGTAAAAATAATAAGAATTGATAATGGTATGGAATTCAAAAATGCTAATATTGACATGTTCTATGAAGAAAAAGAAATTGCTTATTAGTTCAGTGCTCTTAGAACTCCACAACAAAATAGCATTGCTGAAAGGAAGAAAAGAACTTTGATTGAGGCTGCACCATCCATGTTAGCAGATGCGAAAATTCCTATCACTTTCTGGGATGAAGCCATATCTACTGCATGTTTCATCCAGAATCATTCTTTAATTGTGAAAGACAAACTGAAAACTCCTTATGAGTTAATGTTTGGTATGAAACCAAACATAGATTTTCTTAAATCTTTTGGTTGTCTAGTTATGATTTTAAACTCAAGTGATCATCTAGGAAAATTTGATGCAAAATCTGATAGTGGATTTTTCATTGGATATTCATCTGTTACAAAAGCCTATCGAGTTTATAACTCTAGGACAAATGTTATTCTCGAAAAATTCAACATTAAATTCCTGGAAAATTCGTTTCCATCAGTTTGAAATAGTCCAGCATGGTTATTTGATTTAGATTCATTGTCAAAATCTTTTTTATCTAACGTGTTTGATCAATCTAACTTGCTTGAGTCTAAAGGTGAAAGGAAAATTTATGGAGATCTTGGTTCTTTTAGCGATGATTCAGATTCTAACAATAATGATGACTCAAGCCCAGATTATCCATTTTTCTCTTTTAACAAAAAATCAATAATGCAGCTTCATAATAATGATCAATCTCATCAAGAAGAAGATCATTTCATTTTAGAAGATCAAAATGTTTCACAACCATTTCCTAATGATGGTATTGAATTTGTACAACCTGAGTCTGGAACATCATCAATGGTGATGTAGTTGATTATGGTAATCTTGATTACTTTCACAACTCACCGACTCAAGTTCTAAATTTTAATCCACATACTTCAAGCCTATTGCATCATCTTTCCAACTTGAATCAAACCAATCTACATGTTCATGTTCATGGAAATGAGATTCCAACATCTTGTATTCACAATAACCATCCAACATCTCAGATTATTGGTCCTTTGAATGAGAGAATTACGAGGAGTAAATCGGAATAAGAAAAGCTTTACTTATACTCATGTTTTCTTTCTCAAATTGTTTCTAAAAATGTTACCGAAGCATTAAAGGACAATAGTTGGATTGAGGCTATGCAAGAATAATTATTGCAATTCCGTAAACAAGAACTGTAGAATCTTTTGGATTTACCTGAACGAGAAAATATCATAGGCATAAAATGGTTGTTCAGAAACAAAACAGATGATCAAGGTATAGTCATTAGAAATAAAGCAAGAGTCATTGCATAAGGATACACTCAAGAAGAAGGTATTGATTATGATGAAGTATTTGCTACAGTTGCAAGACTTGAATCAATTCATGTCTTCCTGGCTTATGCATCATTCATGCAATCCAAGGTGTATCAAATGGACGTAAAGGGTGCGTTCTTGTATGCGCCAATCACTGATGATATGTATCTAAAGCAACCTCCGGGTTTTGAAGATTCGGAAAATCTTTTATGGTCCAATCACACGAGGGAAAATCGATCTAACTTTATCCATAAAGAAGGATGCTGGTGATCTCTTATTTGTACAAGTATATGTGGATGATATCATATTTGGTTCTACTAGTCCAAAATTGTGTAATGAATTCAAAGAAATCATGAAGTCTCAGTTTGAAATGAGCTTTATGGGAAAAATAAATTTCTTTCTTGGACTCAAGTCAAGCAATCTGCAGATGGTATTTTCATCAATCAAGAGAAGTTAGTTGACAAGCTCTTGAAGAAATTTAAACTACAAGATTGTCAGTCCATTAGAACTCCAGCTGACATAAACACCAAGATTGAGCTTGATCCAAAAGGAGAATATGTAGACCAAACTTTATACAGATCTATGATTGGTTCATTGATATATCTTACTGCATCAAGACTAGACATAATGTATGTTGTTTGTGTCGATGCCAGGTATTAATCAGACCCAAAGGAATCCCACTTAATTGTTGTTAAAAGAATATTCAGGTATCTCAAAGGTAAGCTGGCTTTAGGGCTATGGTATCCTTACGAAGGAAACTTCATGTTACATGGATCTATTGATAGCGATTATGGAGGATGTTGTCAAGATAGAAAATCTACTACGGGTGGTTGCCAATTTTTAGGACCTAGATTAGACTCATGGGAATGTAAGAAACAAACAAATGTCACCGCAGAAGCTGAGTACATAGCTGCTTCAGCAGGATGTTCTCAAATCCTTTGGTTACAAAATCAACTACTGGATTTTGGGTTCAATTTTCTTAAAACTCCAATTTACATTGATAACACTGCTGTTATGTTCATTACAGCTAATCTTGTCCAACATTCATAAACAAAACATATCGATATTCGATATCATTTTCTCAGAGATAACTCTAAAGAAGATTTATCATTATGATTCAAATTACAACTGAAAAACAGTTGGCAGACCTATTTACTAAAGCCTTCTTACCAGGACGGTTTGAGTGTTTGGTAGAGTCAATTGGTCTCATTAATCATGTGTAAAAGCTGGTTTTGTGGGCAATTTCACATAAATTGAATCTTAACATGATCAGAACCCTTCCTTATCTAAATAGGACATAACAAGTGATCCTGTCAAAGTTAATTGGATGATTGTATTTTGTTTGTGCATGATTGTTTTATAAAAAGAAAAAACAAATACAAAAATAGAAACTCAAAAATCAAAAGATAAAACATAAAACAAAAACTACAAAATAGAGTTTTTCTTTGTTAATTCATTTTTTAGGAATGAATCTATCTTTGCAATATTTGTGAAATGATAGTGCATTAGTTGGATCAGTTGCATATTTCACTTAACAATAAAGTCTGACATGATCAGATATGATGTGTAGGCAAACTCATACAATTATACTGAAAAAGTAAATTCTTGTGATTAAACTAAATCATCAATGCATGTATGTGTGTTTACCTTAGTACTAATGAGTAGTATTAGCTTATCAGATTGATTGCTTGTAAAGTTACAAAGCTCACACCTAGTGGTGATATGAATAACCATGAGATTTGTTACAAGCATCAGCTCACTTCTTTGTTATGAGTGATCATAGACCTGAAGTGATGAGATATCCTTTTTTGTAAGTGATTACAGACCTGGATACTCTCCTTTGATGCAAAAAGATGCCAATGTGCACAACCCATTCAAATGGATGTTTAGAGATTATGAAGTGGTTTATCCATGATAATTATCATCTAAATTAATAACATGAACTCTGGTTATGAATATATGTCAGGTAATAAGTTGAGAAATTATGCTTTATTGCATATCTTAATGATAGTTGAACTCTCTAAGTCTATGTGTGGATCACATCTTGTCATATCTAATTCAACCCTAATTAGTTCAAGAATTGAAAAAGTAAGTGTGTTGATTCTCTTGCTAATAACACTCACTGTCTGTCCTTGGATCTTGTGTCTTCTTTGTAGTGAAATCACTGACCTAGAACACACTTGATCAGGAGTTCATCATTATCTATGACTATCCATAATTTATTTTATTTTAATGTGTTGATCTTAACTGATATGATCTAATTGCAGACATTGGTTCAAATGTAAATATTAGATTTTTATTCTGCTTTAGTTTTGATTTATACATGTTTTCTGTGTGCAGGCATATTAACAATGATTAGTGTACTCTTCATATGCATATTCTAGAAACTTCTAAGTTTTATTAAACTCAAAAGTTAAGGGGAGTAAAAAGTAAAAGTGTCTAAGATAAAAAAATTCAAATTTCAAGATATGAAAATTCAAAATTAAAATATTGTTTTGAATGGATAGGATGAAGCTAAAAGATCAAGCATGTGTGTATGTGTCAAAATGTACAAATGAACCTGATACATTTTATAGTGGAAAAGCTTCTTGCAGCAATTTAATATGAGATTATTTGTTAAAATCAGTGTCTAAAATGAAGGGAAACTGTTTTTGTTTTTTGAAAAGTTAAAACAAAATAAAAGGTCAAAACATAAAAAATAAAATTTTAATTTAAAAATATAATTTTAAATTTCAAAAGCTCAAAATTGAGGGTCAATTATGTAATCTTTAAGTGAAAGTCAAAATTTGATAAATTGTTTGAGTATTAGTATGTGAACAGTACTAATATGATTAAACAGTGTTCAAGTGGAAGACTTGAAAATTACAAGTGCTAGACTCATGAAAGGAATCTCTGCGCCTAAACAGTGTTCAAAAGTCCAAATAGGAGTTGATGATTTTTCAGAAAATTTACAAGTGTTTTGGGGATTTCAGGCATCCTCATGAGCCTAAATAGTTGTCATAAGTCTGATTTTTTTTTAAGTGTTGGGCGTTTCATCAATGCTCATGCGCCTGCATAGTACCAAGACTTTCAAGAGTTGGGCGTTTCAAGTGAAATTACCAATTGTTAGGTGTTTCAGCTAGTCTCATACGCCTGAACAGTGCAAAAGCGCCTAAACAGTGCTTATGCGTCTGAACAGTGCTCATGCGCCTAAGCTCATGCGCACAAACAATGCTCATGTGCCTAAATACTTGTGTAAAAATCAACCCGATGCGCACAAACAGTGCTCATACGCCTAACCTCATGCACACAAACAATGCTCATGCGCCTAAATTCTTAGTGTTATTTTCAGTATCATGCACACAAACAGTGCTCATGCGCCTAAAAATTCACACTTAGTATAAATACACCACTTCGTAATTTCAGTCATTTCATTCACTCAAAATCCCCTGAACTTCACTCTCGACTCTCAAATACCCTCATTTCACATATTCTGATTGTTTGTGTTATACTTGCGATTGATGGTGATTATTTCAGTGTCTAAACGTAAGTTCATGAAACAAATCTATACAATTTCAAGATTATGATTCACATTTGGTTGGGCGTTTCATAGCTGTTCGGGCGTATGAACCCTAGTCAACTGATAATTTGAAATTTATGAACTAAATGAGAATTAAGAATAGAAATTGATGATGGATTGTTGATTTAAACCAGATTACGAGCATATGAATACATTCACAACTGATTTTTATCAACATTGATTCGATGATGATTCTTCATCAGTCGAACTGATGAAGCTGAACAGTCGTAATTTTTGAATTTTTAATAAAAATGAAAAATTCATAAAAAATTCATTTTCTAATATTTTTATGATAAAAATTTAATAAATTTATATGTTTTAAAATATCTACATATTAACTTGAGTATATTGTGTTCTTGAACAGAATATATAAATACTTAGAAAATTTCTAAGTACAAGTTAGATCAAAAATTTTAAAACATATAATTTTAAGTTTCAATCAACATTTCTTGATTTCAAAGTGTTACAATCTAATTAACTAAAGTTCTTATTTCATTTGTGCGGATTGATGAATTAAAATTTGAGTCTAAGCATAATGTAGCAGCATTGTTAAATGAAGATGTCCAAGATGCTATTAGTTATGAAGAAATGATTAGATACTTGCTAAGGACAAAGTATGTATATGCCATGTGTTACCAGCCTGTCATTTATGCTAGATTGATTAAAAGGTTTTGGAACACAGCATCTGTTGAGATCAATGATGAAGGAAGAAAAGTTTTAAGGGGTTTTATCACCAATGATAGAATGATTGAAGTATCAGAAGAGTCTATCAGAGTCGCACTAAGATTGGGGCAAAATGACCTAGAAGACTTATCGGAACTGACATTTAATGAATGTAGAGAAACATTCATGGCTATGGGTCACCCTGATCACTTTCCGAAGAAACAATTCTTCAAAGCTAGAGTCTATAACCACTGGAAGTTATTATGCTACATATTCTAGCAGTGCATGTCTAAGAGGAGTACGGGATGGAATTCTTTTCCTGTATACATTGCATCTCCTATTTTAGCTCTTGCAACTAATAGAAAATTTAACATGGCCAGATGGATTCTAAATGGGTTTATCTTCAACTTGGAAAAAGGTATAAGGAACAAATACATGATGTATCCAAGATTCTTACAAATTATTATTAATGAAGAACACCTAGATTTCCATATCTATGGAGTTGGAGGACAAGTCTTAGTCCTTGAGCACATGACTGAGATATCCTTCAAGAGGTTGGCTATTGTTACAGGTGCTTCAAATGTACCTATGTTTGAGTATATGAGGAATGTTGCTCAAGATGAAGTGGACATCACTATTGATCATTTCCACTTAATTGAGGATGAACTAGTTAATCCAAATGATCTCATTAAAGAAGTTCCTCAAGAACCTTCCGATGATGATGAAGATGAAGGTGATAATGATGAGGATGATGATGAAATTGATGATACTGAAAGCTCTTCTAGTGATGATGGAGGAAATGAAGGTGATGGTGTGTAGCTGATAGTGTTCATGATGAAACAATTGATGATGAGCATATTGATGAAGTTAATGAAGAAACACAGGATGGTGATAATATGAATGTGAATGTGAATGAAAATCTTGACCAACAACAAGATTTTGGCATTGATTACATTGATATAATGTCAGAGCCAATTTTTCAAAGCTCTACATCTATTGTTGAATCTCATGTGCATATATTTCAAGAAGCTTCTGTAGCTGAAGAAACTCATGTTCAAACAGCATAACATGTCTCTGTACAAACAGAAGAAATTCAAGATGTATATTTGGTTGATTCTTTAAAAGAAGCTAACAAAGCTCAGGAAGTGACTATTGAGAATTTAAAAGAATAAAATGATAAATTGAAGGAAGTGATTCTTAAGAAGGATGAAGAAGTTGTTGAACTTGTAAAATCCAAAAAAGAAAATGTGAAGACATTTGAAGTGATGATGAGAGATTATGATATGATGGAAGAAAAGTTTAATAAGTTGAAAGAAGAAAATGAACTCTTGAAAGAAGAATTACAAAAAATTAAAGAAAGCCAAAAGTCCTTATTTCCTTAAGTCATGGTAATTTCAGAAGTTAACCAATTGATGTTAAAAAGATTTCTGAAGTTGATAAAGGCAAAAGAAAGACAGATGATATAGATGCATTAGTTTTACCTGAATCAGCTTCTAAAGTTCAAAAGACTGTGGATGAACCTGATGCTCAGGAAGATGAAGAAGCACATGTTCAAAAGCAAATAAAAGCTCTTAAGGATTTAGAAGGTGAATTTGATGATGATTGGTATGATAAAGTTTTGGAAGATGAAGATATTGTTGAGGAAAACTTTGAACCAACATTCTCTCTAATAGAAACAACTCAAGTAGATATACCTATGAGTTTGAAGATAGGTATAATTATTTGGTGAAAATGAAGTATAATAGAGCATTTCTTGATGGCTTGACTGTCTCTAAAATCAATGAAGAATATGAAAAAAGCATAACTGCTGAGTCTGTTGCACCTGTTGATCCAAACGAGATAGTTGTTGAGCATGGAGAATGGAATCCTTTACAAGAAAGTATAAATGTTGAGGAACTTCCTAGTTCTAAGATACATCATCCTGATCCTGATGATATGAGTATCCCTACTTTGAGAATGTGATTCCAATCAAGAAATTATCCAAGAAAGAAGCTGAACAGATTACAATCAGAATCTCTAAGAAATCTAGTACGCAACTTTCAAGAAACAAAAAGATAAACAAAGAAGATGAGTGTACTTAATATGGATAATCCTCAATACTTAGAGATAACCAAAAGAACAAGGATGTTAAAGCCTCAAGAAATCAAATCTATAGCTAAGAAAAGCAGTGGTTATGAAAGGAGAAAAGAACTTATGAAGATGTTTCCGGAAAATAACAAACAGGCATATCAAGTTTGTTTAGAACAAAAACAATTATGGAATAAAGCTCGATCAGTAGGAGACTCGGTTCATAATGTGTTACAAAAAGGACAATTAAATTCAGAATTGCTTAACGCAATGATTGCTCCTGACACAACCAAGGAAGTAAAAATAGTTGCTTTGGAAATAAGATGAAGTATTTGATGCTTTCTTGGTAAAAAGAGTTAATGTTATTTCTGATGTTTATCACTTTTTCACGAGAATCATAAAGCTGCCGGTTCAAGATTTATAGGTACTGATCAAATTGCCTTTAATCCATCCAATGAGAGCTAAGCGAGGTGAAACCTTTGTGGAATTGTTGAACAGAGGTATGACCAGAGCAAGTTCATTTTTGAAAACAAGGTATCAAGAGGATAAAGAATACTTTAATTCATTGAAGAAGAATTGAAAGTATAGAGGGAAACAAGAAGAGGAAGAACGTTTTTGATTGAATTCAGCGATCAATACTTTGATAAGGTAACCACTCCTGGATTGAAAGTGATTGATGGGACTCAAAAGCCAAAACCAATTTTGAGATGGTTTTACAATATCGAAACGTTTGAGTTAAAGTTAGTTCGAAATCTAGAAAACTGGGATCATGACATGATTTCTTTGTTTGGGGTTTTCAAATTAAAGCTCTTACATCCAAGTTACATCCCCATTCTATCATTTCCAAAGTTTGAAAGAGTAGTACCTGAAGTAGCTGAAAATGATAAAAAAATACTTCTTGTCTATCATCAAAGTAATAAATGCTGCAACGGAAAGAATTTCCTTGAGAAAAGCGTTAGCTTATGCCAACCTTGTGAAGAAAGATATTAAAGGAATAGAATTCATGAGTATATCAAGCAAAGGGGTGCTGGAAGTATATTCGAAAGAGCATCCAAAATCATTTGAATTATATGCTAACATTGATATTACAGGTTTATCTAAAGATACTTTGGATGTGATGAACAAGATTGAAATTAAGACGAATGAAGCTAAACCTGAACAAGGTATTTTGGCAAGCAAATTCAAGTCGGCTATTGCTAAAGCCTTAAGAGAACAAGAGATGTATAAAGTAAAGCCAATGTTCAAAATCAAAGAAGAGCCTGAAGATTTCTTTGATATTTGAAGACAAAAGAGAAAATAAAAAAGGACAAAGATTGAAGTTTTTTTAAGACAGAGTATAAAATATTGAAGATTTTGAAGACCAAAGATAATGTCAATCTTAGGGGGAGTATTGTAGATGCTTCTTGAAGATTAACATTTAGTCTTTAGTAGTCTTTTGTATAGTTTTGTCATAGTTTAGGGACTGTTTATGTAAATAGATGTCCTTTTGTTCATTGATAGTATAAATAGCTTAGATAAGTATTGTGTAGGTAGACTAGATACTAGAGTCATTTGAATGAACTAGTAACTGTTTCTACACTTGTAATTGTCTTTGCTTACTATCAATAAACTACTATGAATTTTTCTAAATTGTTTGTATTGATTTGATTACTTGTGTATGTTTTGATTGAATGGCATTATAATATCATCACAGATCGATCCATTTTGATCCTATCAATAGTATTCATTGTTTGTAGGTTTATTTTAATCATTATTCAAATATTAATGTAAAACTTTTGAAATTTGTGTGTTGTCCTTCAGCTTATATTCATCTACTTTTCATTCGTTTGATTTGTTTTTCATTGTTTGTTTTTGGTAAACAATTTTACATCAATCAGTTAATAGAACAACCATCAGTGATAATTCCACGATCATTGTTTATCATCAACTAAACTGATAATTTCCTGACGATCCTTGGATTCACAGGTGGTCTTAGAGCCAAGTGCTCATTGATTCTCAGTGGATCTATCCGTATTAGTTTTGTTTGATTAATTGTTTATATCATTAGATCTATCAATTGTTTGATCGGATCTATTGATTTTGATTAAAAAAATTTTAAGGTTTGTTTATTCGATTTGAGGGTATACAACTCGTTTTCGATCATGTTAGTGAACAAAACAATTAAATCACAAGTTTAATTTAGCAAATCAATAGCTAACTAAGATATTGAGATCAACAAATTTGGTGTGATCATTAAAATCTGTTACATCAACCATTTGGGTACTGTTCCAGTGCTGGACCAACACAAATTTGCATTAAACCTGTTTCAATTTGTAGATCTGAGTTATTGTTTGATTACTAACAGTTGTTCAATCATATTTGAACAAATTCAACATTAGACATCCTCAATCTCATAATTAGTTGAGAATTTATTGAGAGGGTTAACTAACTTTTGACATTAACGATTTAATTAATTGATACTAAGAGTCCGTCATAAATTAGTGCATTAACAAAAGAATTTCCATTTTTGTTGAACAATCATATAACTAAAATGATTAATTTACTTATTGGATCAGCCTACCAACCCCCTAAGTTGGAAAACAACACTGACTTCAAAACATGAAAAATCCGTTTTAGGAACCATGTAAATTATACTTATTCTGATCTATGGTCATCTATAACAGAAGGTCCATACATTCCTCCAGCACTAGGACCTGACTATAAGGATAATAATCAGCCAATCAGTCTAAAGGATTTATCACCAGATGATGCAAAGAAGGTCCAGGTTGATATCAAAGCCTATAGTATGCTCACTTTAGCTTTGCCTGAAGATCTTCTCATTAGGTGTGAAGCCTATAAAACAGCAAATTCATTGTGGAATGCTCTGCACTCTATGTGTGAAGGCAGTGAAGAAATAGGAAGCATCAGAAAGGACACACTAAGGTCCTAATATGAGACATTTCATCATATTAAAGATGAATCCTTTCCTCAACAGTTACATAGATTTATGCAGCTTATGACTGAAATGAACATCTTGGAGCTCAAATATGATAATGAGGAACTCAATATGAAAATGCTCCATACTCTACCTGAGAGTTGGACATAGACAGTTTCAATGTTCAAGAACACCCTTGATTTGAAATCCATCGGGCTTGATACATTGGTGGCTAAAGTGGAAGCCCTTGAACTTGATGAAAAAACACAAAACAAGAGCATGAAAGCACTCGTTGCTCCATATCAATTCAAGGAATCAAAGAGTGTGGGGAGTGCTTTCATTTCAAATGAAGATGATGAAAGCTCTTGTGTTGTGAGTGATGAGGAAGAAGAAGTTGGTTTTTATGCATCAAGACCAGCTAAATCAACTCAAAGTCACTCAAGCAACAAAAGAAAGGGGAAAAAGGATGATGAAAAGATTTCAAATGCTAAGGGATCATCCTCAAACAACAAAAGCCACAATAGTTCAGAACTAATTACTGTGGTTCTTGATTCTGAAGAGAGGAAAAAGCAGCATTTGCAGCATTCAGCTTAAGATTCCAAGCATACCTAGGCAGCACTTTGACCCCAGCACATTTTTGCCAGCAAGATTTAGAAGAACTTCATCCTGATGAAGTAGTAGAGATGGAACTGCAATGGCAGATGGAAATGATTGCTTATAGGGCAAAAATGTACCTTCGGAGAAACAAAGGTTTATCTGCTCCAGGTAGAACAACAAAAATAGGAGTTGATAAATCTAAAGTGAGATATTTCAAGTGTATATGGGCACTTCTCAAGAGAATGCAACTAGCAGTCCACATCTCAGCAACAATATCAACATCCTTAACATCAGCAACAACAACATCAAGCAAATCGAAGGCCATTCAACCAGCCTCAGCTCACCAACTTATCCCCACCAACCTAAAGTACATCTGTAACCAGCTCAAGCAAGAGCTAAGAGACTGGATTAATCATCCTGCAGGATGGTACTTATGACTGGAGCTTATATAAGAAGGAAGTCTTGTAAGAGAATCAAGCTCTCTTTCAAACATGGAGAACAAAGTCCCATCAATGTCAAGAGAGGTAAGGGATAGGTAATGTTCATCCAGCTGCATTGATGAAGTTGAGCGGTAACAAATCATGCTCAACAACTTGCAAATAAAGTTAAAGAAACAATAGTTTTAAATGAATCTCATATAAGGGAACATAAAATTTATCAGGTAAATATCACATCCTTACAAAAAGATTTAGATAAACTAGTTTCAGAAAATTACAATTTGAAGGCACAAGTTGAGCATTTGACTGCATCCTTAACAAAATCAATGGCAGAAAATGCATCCACTAAATTGAAACTTTAGAAGTTTCAACTTTCATCTCAACAGTATGAGAAGCTGTTAAATTCTCATATTGAATCACAAAACAAATCAGGTTTGGGTTTTCATAATGTTGCACCCCCAGTGAATAAAAATTATAACTCATTACTTGATTCTATGACTAACAGCTTATCAAACCATTTTGTGCCAAGCGCCAATAATGAAATTAAAACTAAAATTAATCAAGTGGCAAATAGTGATAATCTAAGGTGAGTGAAACTAAATCAATTGATTCAGAAGTTTCAAACAAGATGAATCAGATTTTGATTATGATGGATGTGATGATCTGTAAGAGCTGGACGATCATGATCAATAACAAGGTGATGATAAGGGTAAAAGAAAAAGTGTGGTATTTGAACCTTTAATACCAAAAGTACTAGAAAAAATCAAGCTGCCCTATCCACCTCAACAAAGAAACTTGCTAAAGACTATTTATAAGAGAACAGCTCAATCGAATGTTGGGATTCAAGAGCTCAACAAACAGCAAGCCTCTCAACCAACAATGAAAAATTATAAAACTGATGACAAGCTGACTTCTACGGAAGAAGCAAAACCTACTTACGTAGAAAAGATCAAGAAGGCCATCTCCACAACTTCAGCTGATCTTCTCCGGAAGAAGAAGATTGTTAACATATCCGAACAATCAATAGTAGATCCTCCAAGGATGAAGAGAACTGTGAGTTCATCTAAATAGTCATTCATAGAAGACCTACAAAATAAGCAAGTGTCTACTGAAAACTCAGTAGAAAAAGCAAAGAAACCTTCCACTTAATTTTCAACAATCAAAAGCACATGCAAGAAACCTGAGAAGGTTGTGCATCATCAACAAAAATCAGTTGCTGAAACATCAGAACCATTTGACATTATGTCAGGAAACGTAAAAGACTCTTCAACAGCAAAATTTGAAAAAATGCTGAAAGAACATAAGAAACAGCTGAAATAGAAGAAGAAAATGGTTGAATCAGGAAGTGAAGTGGAAGATAAGTACTGCAAGTGGCGTGATATGAATAATCACAACACCGAAGATTGCTACTTCAGCAGCTATTGTTCCATCTATAATATGAACAATGATATGACTTAAGATTGCTATTTCAACAAGCATTGTGCAATCTGTAACAAAAACAATCATTCAACTCAAGATTGCTACTTCAATAAAAAATAAAACAAAAGTCCCTAAGAAGAAGCAATCTGAGAAAAATGAAGCAGATTCACAATCTGATGATAGCATCAAAGAATCAAAACCAAAGCAGTAATAGCCAAAGAAAAAGGTTGGAAAGACAGATAAGACGTCTGCTAATGATGATCAATAACAACAAAAGGTTGACAAGACTATGAAGCAATCATCTGCTTATGATGCTCAACCAAAAAAGAAAGAAAAACAGCAGTCTCCAAGCATGACACCACACAAAAGTAGTTTTGAAAGAAAAATAAACAGATAATGATGAGACCTTCTTTGACAAGTTTGATAAAGGTACTGAAGTTTCAATGTCACAATCAAAGGATGCTGAAACCTTCTTCAACAAAGGATCTCATCAAAAGAAAATTAGAAGAAAAATAAAGAGAATGTGCAAGAGGAACAAGCTCAAAATGTCTCAAGTAAATCTCTAAAAGAATCATCCTTACCACCACAAACAAAAAAAATGAATCAATTGAGTCTAAAGTCAAACCTGAATCATCAAGACTCATTCATGAAGGATTAACAATTTTGGACAACAGTGGTCAGCCCAAGCTCATTAATGCTTGGGTTCCCCATTCTAATTGATTTCATTTTATGTGCAAGAACATACATGGAGGGATGACAACAAATGGTATGTTGACAGTGAATGTTCGAGGCATATGACAGGACACTGTTCTTTTCTCCATGACTTCAAATATAAAAATGCTTCTTATGTAGCATTTGGTGGGGATAAGAACGGAGGTAAAATTATAAGTGGAGGAATGGTAACTAATGGTGTGCTCAAGTTTGAGAAAGTAAATTTTTATGAAAACTTTCAATTTAATTTACTCAATGTTTCTCAAATTTGTGATCAAAACTATACCACTTTATTTGATAGTACTGATTGTTATATTCTTAAACCTGGTTTGAAAATCTTAGATGATTACATTCTTATTAAACACCAAGAAATGGCAATACATATGTTTTGGACATGAACAACACCTCACTACATCAAATGAAACATGCCTGATTTAAAAGTTATTAGAAGATGAATCTCAATTATATAGAAGGCTGGTACATTCTAGTATGAAGAACATGAACAAGCTGGCGAAAAATGACGTAGTCATTGGCCTTCCTAATAAATTTCAATGTGCTACTCATCGTTCTTCATGTTACAAAGGAAAACAACATAAGGTGTCTCATAATACAAAACAATTAACAAAAATATGACACCACTCAAATTACTTCACATGGATCTTTTTGGTCCAACCAATATGATGAGCATTGGTAAAAGGCAATATTGTCTAGTGATTGTTGATGATTTCACTAGATTCACATGGGTCTTTTTCTTAAAACATAAAAGTGAAACATCAGAAACACTAATGAAATTCATCACTAAAATTGAAAGTCAACTTGATTTAAAAGTCAAAATTTTCAGAAGTGATAATAGGTCTAAATTTGTTAACTGTGTTCTAGGTACCTTTTGTAGGAACAAAAGCATAGCAAGACAGTACAGTGCACCAAGAACTCCACAAGAAAATGGAGTTACTGAGAGAAGAAACAGAACTCTCATTGAAGCAGCTAGAACAATGCTAGCTGATTCACATCTGCCCATTACCTTTTGGGCTGAAGTAGTGAATACAGCTTGCACTGTTCAAAACTAAACATTAATTGTTAAAGAACATAACAAAACACCTTATGAGCTTTTATTTAAAAAAACCTGTTTTAGGCTATCTTAGAGCTTTTAGGTGTCATGTGTCTGTGTTAAAGACCAAGGAACAATTAGGAAAGTTTTCAAAAAATCCTATGATGGTTTCTTTGTTGGTATTTTGCAACATCCAAATCATGTAAAGTTTACATTCCACAACAAAACTTTATGGAAGAAACACCTAATGTATCTTTTGATGAAACCTCATTTACAAAATCAGTAATAGGTTGATCATGGTTGTTTGACATAGATGCTTTCACAAATTTATTTAACTCTGGTTATTTGAATATTGCAGGTTTTATGGATACATGATATCCTTATGTACCTCGAATAATGAGTGAAGTGCCACTAATTGTGGATCCACCAAGACCTTATTCACATACTTTAAGTGGTGTAGATCATGGCCCTTCACCATAATCAAATAATGGACAGACCAATGGAAATCCAACATCGACCTCCAACGAAGTGAATGAAGTATCAGCAACTTTTACCTCTGCCTCCGCAGATGTTGATACTGCATCTGGAAAAGTTCCTTCACCCGTAGATGTTCCATCTACATTCGAAGATACTACAATTCCTTTAACTAAAGTTCCAAATCCATTAGTACAAAGTCCACATCCATTAACAGCATCTGCAGAACCACCACCTATATCCGAGATGTTCCTGTAACACCTACGGAAGTTCAACCTCCATCTGCTAAAGCTCAAAATCAAGAAGATGGATACCATTCAGCATCATACCACCATGATGAAGAATTTGACTACTTCATTAATTCTCCATCACAGCTGGATCAATCTCCATCACCACACATAACCAACTTTGAAATTTTCATTCCAGTTAAAACAATGCCTACAACCAGAATCATAAAGGTCACCCAATTGAAAAAATAATTGGTGATCTTCATGAAAGAACCATAAGAAATCAAGGGGGAGCAGCCAACATTTGTCTTTCCTCCTGTTTTCTATCTCAAGTGGTTCCACCCAATATTACAGTTGCACTTAAAGACAATAGCTGGATTGTAGCTATGCAAGAGGAGCTTCAACAATTTAGAATGAAGAAAGTCTGGAATCTAGTTAATCTGCCTGAAGACCAATATCCAATTGTACTAGATGGCTTTTAAAAACAAGCTAGATAACAGGGGAATCATTGTAAGAAACAAAGCAAGGCTGATAGCCCAAGGCTATAGTCAAGAAAAAGGAATAGACTATGATGATGTCTTTGCACCAGTTGCAAGGATTGAAGCAGTCCGAGTTTTTTAGCCTATGCTTCATATAAGAAATTCACAATTTACCAAATGGATGTAAAATGTGGTTTCTTATATGATAAAATTGATGAAGAGGTCTATGTTGCTCAACCTCCAAGCTTTGAAGATCCTGATTACCCTAACAGGGTATATGAGCTTGACAAAGTGTTGCATGGACTTCATCAGGCTCCAAGGAAGTGGTATGAGACATTATCATCCTTCCTACTAATGCATGGATACAAGAGAGGATCAATAGATCAGACTCTCTCCCTCAAGCATGAACATCAAGATCTCTTGGTGGTTCAAATATATATGGATGATATTATATTTGGATCAACAAACAAGAGACACTGTGAAGAGTTTGAGGCATTGATGAAATCTGAGTTTCAAATGAGCTCTATGTGAAAATTAACATTCTTCCTTGGATTACAACTTCATCAGAAACCAGATGGCATATTCATCAACCAAGAAAAGTATATCCATGAAATACTAAAGAAATACTCTCTTGCTGATACATCTTCATGCAAAACACTAGCATCAACCATAGGAAAAATTGTACCTCATCCTAAAGGGAAGTCTGTAGATCAAAGATTATATATATCAATGATAGGATTATTAATGTACTTAACTACAAGCAGACCTGACATTATGTTTGTTGTTTTGTTGTTTGTGTTTATGCAAGGTACCAATCTGATCCAAAGGAATCACATATGAATGCTGTGAACAGGATATTTAGATATCTTAAAGGGAAGCTAGCACTTGGACTTTGGTATCCGAAACAAGGAGAATTCAACCTCTACTCTTATTCAGATAGTGATTTTAGAGGGTGTAACAATAACTAGAAAATCCACAACAGGTGGATGTCAATTTTTAGGACCAAGGCTTGTGTCTTGGCATTGCAAGAAACAAAAAAAATGTTTCAGTATCCATAGCTAAAACTGAGTACATAGCTGCTTCAGAAGGTTGCTCTCAAGTTTTATAATTGCAAAACCAACTACTTGACTAAGGGTACAATTTTCTTCACACACCAGTTCATATAGATAACTTAGCTGCTATGTTTATCACTGCTAATTGAGTGCAACATAGCAAAACAAAACACATAGAAATCATATACCATTTTCTGAGAGATTTCCCAGAAAAAGGTTTGATCAAGTTGATCAAAGTAGATACAAAGGATCAGCTTGCTGATCTATTTACTAAAGCATTTGATTTAGTAAGATTTAAATTCTTATTTGAGTCTTTAGGTATGATCAACCTTGATTAATCATCATAACAAGGAAAAACATAATTTGTCCTTCAAATTCGATTACTAAGAAAATCCCAAAAATAAAATCTATAAAAATACAAAAGATTGTCTTGTTAAGTTGTTTCTGTTTATAGAATTCATATTTTAGGAAATGATAGTACACTATTCCTTAGTTTACTTTCCTGATTTAAACTTCTAATAATGACTGATCAGAAGTGAAGTGATATGTGAGTAGGTTCAACATGAGTAGAACATAAACAAGTGCATCCTCAACATAATCTCAAGATGAGCTACTGTGGAAAATTCTATTTAAGGATCAAGCAAGTATATCTTATCCCGATGTGGTCTCACTAGTCATGAAAAACACTCTATGTCTTTCACTTTATAGACTCCATCTTCACTTATCATATACAGCAACACCTCTGCTTTGCGTGAGCAATGATCTGGTGATCTGATACTGATCCTCGTCATCCCTTTGTTTTACATGAGTAAAGACCTGGGTTAAAGGCACCTATGCTTTGCGGAAGCAATGACCTAGTAACCAGATGATGATCAGTCAATAAGGTCCAAAATGGAACAGGTCTAAAAAGAATCTGACAGGATCTCAGCCTCTAGTTTGATCATTAGGTTGTATTCGCAGCGGATTTAGCACGAAAATTAGCAATTAATGCAAGAACATAAAGAATATTGCATGTAAAGTAAATGTAGAGAGAGAGAATAATTCTGCATAAAAGGAATAATATTCTGTTTGTGTCACATGTTTCGGCGTGGAATGCAATTAGGTCACTGCCTTTTTATAGGCAAATGACCCATACTGTTGTCAGATTCCACTAACATTAACAGTTATTTAACTAACTACTGATAGAACACTTAAACTACTGAAGATGACACAATAGCTGACATCTTCTTACACAATTACTAAGTGTTCTACCTATTACAAGTACTGAAAAAGAAACTACTAAAAAGCTACAACGACTGAAGAACAAACTCTTCAGTCATTTACAACTACTAAACTATAACAGCTGAAGAACAAACTCTTCAGCTGTTGTACAAACTACTGAAAGAAAAAATATAAAACTACTGAAAAGAAAAGCCATCACAACAACTGAAGATGACTTCTTCAGCTGTTGTGACAAACTCTGAAGCTTCAGCACTTTGGTCTTCAGACTTTGATCTTCAGATGATTCATCAGCTGATGACTTCAGTAGTTGTCATCAGCTGATGACTTCAGTCATTGTCTTCAGCCTTTGTGCATCAGTAGTTGATCTTCAGTTCTTCAGTTCTTCAGACTTTGATCTTCAGCACTTGTCTTCAGTACTTGAAGTCTTAGTACTTGTATTTATCAGTACTTTAGACTTCAGTACTTATCATCAGCACTTTGGGATCTTTAGCTGTTGTACTTCAGATCTTTGATCTTCAGCTGTTGATTCTTCAGACTTTGTCAAACTGCTGATGAAGGTCTTCAGCAGTTGTTGTGATGTCATGTGGGACTTATAGATTTTCCTTATCTTGGCTCATTGGTTCTTTTGTTCCAACAGAATCCAATATGATCATCTGTATATTAATTAAAGAGCATAACATTAGCATTCATAAGATTTCAAAGAAATATTAAGATAAGAGTTTATGAGTTCAAGCACATAGTCTAAAAGTGTTAAAAATAGTGATGAACTGATTCACAACTGGAGGACAAACTCTAACGTGAATTGAAGCGGATTCATATTTGTTAATCATTAAGAATACTAAAACATGATAAGCATGCCCTGTTGAACATATACTCTTGTTTGAATTTATGTGGCACATAATACTTGCAATCAGCACCATATCTATGTCTACTATTTAAATTCTAAAATGCATAAGGAAGGTTCTAAGTGTTATAGTATGATCCCAAAATATGTTTCACATGCTTGTAAATATATTTAATTTCTTCTTATATTAAAAAAATACAAAAATATGTTTGTTTTTCTCTTTGTTGGACCAAAAAGTGTTTTCATGCTATTCTCTATTTAAATTTATACTCAACTTCATTATTAAGCACAAATTTCAGGGGGAGTAGTAATAAATCAGCATGAAAAATGAGTTTATCAAAATTAGTGAAGAATATTCGCAGCGGATTTAGCATGAAAATTAGCAATTAATGCAAGAACATAAAGAATATTGCATGTAAAGTAAATGTAGAGAGAGAGAGAATAATTCTGCATAAAAGGAATAATATTCTGTTTGTTTCACATGTTTAGGCGTGGAATACAATTAGGTCACTGCCTTTTATAGGCAAATGACCCATACTGTTGTCAGATTCCACTAACATTAACAGTTATTTAACTAACTACTGGTAGAACACTTAAACTACTGAAGATGTCACAACAGCTGACATCTTCTTACAAAATTACTAAGTGTTCTACCTATTACAAGTACTAAAAAAGAAACTACTGAAAAGCTACAACGACTGAAGAACAAACTCTTCAGTCATTTACAACTACTGAACTATAACAGCTGAAGAACAAACTCTTCAGCTGTTGTACAAACTACTGAAAGAAAAAATATAAAACTACTGAAAAGAAAAACCATCACAACAACTGAAGAGGACTTCTTCAGCTGTTATGACAAACTCTGAAGCTTCAGCACTTTGGTCTTCAGACTTTGATCTTCAGATGATTCATCATCTGATGACTTCAGTAGTTGTCATCAGCTGATGTCTTCAGTCATTGTCTTCAGCCTTTGTGCATCAGTAGTTGATCTTCAGTTCTTCAGTTCTTCAGACTTTGATCTTCAGCACTTGTCTTCAGTACTTGAAGTCTTCAGTACTTGTATTTATCAGTACTTTAGACTTCAATACTTATCTTCAGCACTTTGGGATCTTCAGCTGTTGTACTTCAGATCTTTGATCTTCAGCTGTTGATTCTTCAGACTTTGTCAAACTGCTGATGAAGGTCTTCAGCAGTTGTTGTGATGTCATGTGGGACTTAGAGATTTTCCTGATCTTGGCTCATTGGTTCTTTTGGTCCAATAAACTCCCCCTGAACCAATGCAGCCAAAACCTCTAAGTTATTTATTGTCCCACTTATTGTTGGCAGAAATATTGGTCTATTTCCTTCTGGATCAGATCAGAAGTTGACCCTGATAAGCACTGGCCTGGGAGAAAGTCTCTGATATTTGTTTGGCTAAGTATGGATGGAGCCATGTCTTGGGGAACTGGACATAGGGCTGTTGTCCCATCCATGAGACTTACCTCCCACGTATGAGCCTGTAGGATTCTCTGGTGTAGGCTTGAAGGAATATCATCTGTTCTTCTTTAGTCAAGTCTTCAGCCACACCATCGAATAACCCTTCACGGCCGTACAGCTCTGAGACAAACTTGGCCTGTTTGCCATTCTTGAGCTCAACTGTTGTCATTTGCCTATATGCAAATTCATCTGGATGTCTTCCTTCTAATAACAAGTTGAGCTCATCCCTATGGAAGTTCTCAAGCCTCTTATAGACTAAGCCCTTCCTCACCACCCTATTGTCTAACATTTTTTGGGGTGGCTGCTTAGCTCTATAGGCTTTCTCGAACTCCTCTACTATCTCCCAGGGTGTTATTACAAGAGCCACAGAGATCACTTCATCTATGATTCTCTTAAGTTGGCTCTTGTATCTCACAGGAATATCTTTCTTAACTATCCTGTGAGCCACCCTAGGATCAGGCCAAGTCCTCACTCTCTCCTTATCATATTGAAAGGTTTGCTTAAGAGTGAAGAGTCTCAGAGCTTCCTTCTTCATATTCATAATAGAAGTAGAAGCAGCATAGGATTTGTCAATGCTTTTCAGCATCTCCTCATCGTATAGTCTTTGCTGCACCTCTTCCTCTAGCTTAACCTTCAAAGTATCCTTCTATGAAGTGGGAGTGATGGTTTTGGATTTGTCTTTGGGTAGAGGGATGACTGCAAAAAGAGGCAGTCTATCCTCCTCATCCTCCTCTTCTTCTTCTTGCAGCCTCAGCACCTTTCTCTTCTTCTTCAAAGGTGGATCATTGGCTGTGGGTTTTGATGGTGAAGGGGTTGGTTTTGTGGGTTGTGCTTGGGTTGTTGGTGTGGGAATGTTGGCAGGCCCTGCTAGCAACCTAGAGATAAGGGTAGGTTTTGTTTGTTTTACTAGCAGAGTCCTGTTCCCAGCACCGGACTAAGAAAGGGCCTCAGCGACCAGTCCTTTGGTGAAATCACCAGCTGAATAGATCTTGGTGGCTATAGCCAAGATTCCGTCCCTGGTCCATGCCTTGACATCAAGGACTGGCCTGCCCAGATACTTCAAAATGAATCTACTCATAGCCTCGAGTCTATTTTTATCCTCTTGGCTATAAGTAGACCGTCGGTATTCAATCTCTCTTGCCTCCATCTTCCAAATCTCTTGATCTAGCAAGGCAGTGTCCTTATCAAAGCCTTGCCTGAACAACTGATCAATGACAGAGTCCATTGATCTGCTTTGTTCAGCATCAGCCTCCTTGACAGGGGCTGCTAGATCAGGATCACACTTCTCTACCTTCTCTCCCTCCTCTCCTCTCTTCTCTCCTCTTTTCTTTTGATAAGTGAAACTGAAATCCTTTTGGATTTCAGCCACTGCTATTTGCTCACTCTCCTCCCTCACCTTCTCCTTCCCCTTCTCCCTACCCGTTTCCTCAGACCTCTCCCTCTCAGTTGCCCCCTCTCTCCCTACCTCTATCTCTTCCTCCACCCTCTTCCTCTTAACTTGCACTGATGTCCCCCCTTTTTGGGTGCATTGGTTGGGGTTTGACTATCAGCAAGTGCTTTAGCAACAGCAACCTCCACCATGGGGTATATAAGTGGGAAGCCTCTCATCAATGGTTTTCATCACAATTTCTGTGATTATAGGTGTGATGAGAGGCAGGGTGTAACACCCGAAAATTTTCTAATCTAGTCAAGTGATAGTGATGCGCTCGGATGAAAACCATTTAATAAATATAAATGGTTGCGGGTATTACACCGAGTTAACCCTCCGGGTCACGAGTTTAACAAGTTTGGGGTCCCGGGAATGCCTGGCATATAAATAGATGGATCAGCTGAGCAACTCTCATTTTCACTCAAACGCCATTCTAGAGAGAGAAAGTGTAGAGAGAGAAAGTGCCGGATTGAAGCTCGGTGGTCAAGAATCGAAGGCTGGTGTTTGTGGACTCCTAAACTACAAGAATCAAGGTAAGAAACGTATCTAAATTGCTGCATTTGGTGAAAAACCCGAGTTTGGGGTTTTTGGGTTTTAAAGTGGCAAAAATCACCCCAAAACACACGTTTTAGAGTAAGAAAACGTGTAAGAGCTTAGATATAGCTTCCTGGATGATAATCCAAGGGTTTGGGTGGAAAGGATTGGATTTTTGGGCTGAACGAGCTGATTCGTAAATTTCAGCTCGTTCTCGAATTTAAGGTCTCGACCAGCGAAACTGTGAGTTCGTCCAGCGAAACTGGATGGATTTACAGCGAAATTACAGTTTCGCTGCAGCGAAACTACATATTCACCTAAGCGAAACTATAGTTTCGCTGAAGACTATGCCAATGCCCAAGTTGACCTTAGATATTGCGAAACTAGGGAATTCCAACGAAAGTTGGGCGCTCGAGGTAGCGAATCTGTCCAGCGAAACTGGCAGAATGCTGCCCGGCGAAACTAGCAGCGAAACTGCTGATTCGCCGGCGAAACTACTGGCGAATTTACGGGCGAAACTACCTGCGAACTTAGTAGCGAAATTAGGCAAAATTAACTCTTTTGAGTGTTAACTTATCTGCAGGCAGTGTAGTGTGACCCACGACTTTAAGGCTTGATTGAGAAGCTGCTTGTCAAGCACAGGTGAGTTCTAGGACCCCTCATTTACTGCTTTTAAATGATTTTTGGGGCTGGAATACATATAACTTGTTTACTGACGTATGTATGTATGACCCATTTGGGTATAATGTTGTATTATACGTCTAAGGTATGATTGTGGACTCGGCACGTTATATAAGGTCCTAGTATGAGTCCCCACGGTCTTGGAGGGACAGTTAGTGCTACTGCACCAGGATGACGCATAGTAAGTCCCGGATTAGGGAAAAATACGGGAGTAAGTGCCTAGTGATGATTGATGATGCGGGCTATGTATGTACGAGGTTATGTATGACGATGATGATTATGTATGTATGATGTAATGTATGATGATGTAAGTATGATGTTATGAATGATGATGTATGTATGATGCGTGTGTTCCTTATAAAAATGTATGAATATCTTTCTACGGCTTTACGTATGAACGAACGAACAAAGTATTATGTAACGTAAAGTGAAGGATAACGAAAGAGGAACACGATGACGAATGCATGTATTAATGAATGAACGAATGATTAAAAGATGATGAATACATGCATTAACGAACGAACGAATTATGTCTTGCAAGCATTGATAACGCGATTGGTCCTTCTCTGTGATTGACCATGGTCATGGTACCTATACCGCTTACCTCTAGTACCGTGGCATACGTTTTGTTGTTCATATGTGACTTCGGCCCGGTAGCTAATAACGATCGGGGTGTAGCATATGGTATTGGTACAATTCACCTTTCAATGCGACTAAGTATGAACGGATTCTTGTCATTCGACCACAGTAATCATAGCCAAAGTGCTATGAATGGGTAAAGCCTGACAGAATCCATACGAGAAGTTAAAGATAACGATGAATAACGAATGATGAAGATAATACGAATATTATCTCTGTGTACGTATGATGTATGAACGCATGCACGAAAGGATACTTTTAAATAAGTAAAGTATGTTTATTATAAAACTAGAACTCACTCAGCAACGCTGACTTTTTATGTGTTTCCAGTTGGCAGGTAGCGTTGCTGGGATGGCACGAGGCGGCTACTCAGCTCTTTTGGATGCCATTCGCTTTTTGATTATGCTGCAACGTCATGTGTTTGTGGGCCCATAAGCACATAACTCATCACGTTGCATGCCATTACGAGATTTTTTGAGGATTCCTATGAGAGGATTACTTAGAAATCTTCTTCACTTTTGGATATGCTGCCACTCACTGGAGTGCGTGTGCGTAGCACATGCAACGAAATATGTTGCATGAGAGTGTCAAGAGTGTTCCTTAGGGTTCCGATGTACGGAACACTTAGAATATTCTTTAGTATAAAAAATATAATTTTTATATTTTGAACTTAATATCTTCTCTAGAGTCGCTATATGACCCTATGAGGAGAGACAAGTAGAGAAAGCTGTATTTTGTAATCATGTCAATTATGTAATGACTTTTATGAATGAATGAGAATGTGATATTATTTAATTCCGCTGCGTTATTTTATGATTATATACATTATGTATGTTTTACGTGCGATGAACCACCAACCGTAGGGCGCCCGGGAGCGGGGCCTTACACAGGGATTTCTTGAAGATAGCATCTAGCTGCTCAGGAGGGTTCTGTCCTGAGAGCTAGGCCAGAAGCAGGGGTAGGCTGAGTTTGTGGGAGTGGCTGAGTGTCTGTGGACCTTGGTGAAGGTGCCATCTGTGGTCAGTGGTGGCAATGTACTTCTATCTTGAGACATTTTGGCAAGCAGCTCTTTGAGTCTGCTTACTCATCCTCTAAGATAGTGTTGTGAGCGACAACATCAAAGAAGAAGCTCAGGTCATCATCAGTGTGAACTGAATCACATGACCTCCTGACAATGTTAGGATGTACATGCACTAGTGTGGCTCAGTAGTTGCATGTGCCCCTTGTTCTTGGTACTGGGGACTTCCAGCCTCCGGATTGGATCCATCATCGGCATTGCCTCTGGTGAGTCTTATTGCTTGTCCCAGCTTCTTCCTGCTCATGTGCTGATGCAGGGGAAGTGGCAGCCTCACCAGAATCCTATCTCCCTGTACACCCGGAAAATTTTAAAAATCGAGTCAAGTGATAGTGATGGGCTCGGATGAAAACCATTTAATAAATATAAAATGGTTGCGGGTATTACACCGCGTTAACCCTCCGGTCACGAGTTTAAACGAGTTTGGGTCCCGGGAACGCCTGGCATATAAATAGATGGTCAGCTGAGCAACTCTCATTTTCACTCAAACGCCATTCTAGAGAGAAAAGTGTAGAGAGAGAAAGTGCCGGATTGAGCTCGGGTGGTCAAGAATCGAAGGCTGGTGTTTGTGGACTCCTAAACTACAAGAATCAAGGTAAGAAACGTATCTAAATTGCTACATTTGGTGAAAAACCCGAGTTTGGGTTTTTGAGGTTTTAAAGTGGCAAAAATCACCCCAAACACACGTTTTAGGGTAAGAAAACAGTGTAATGAGCTTAGATATAGCTTCTGATGATAATCCAAGGTTTGGGTGGAAAGATTGGATTTTTGGGCTAAAACGAGCTGATTCGTATTTTCAGCTCGTTCTGCAAATTAAGGTCTCGACCAGCGAAACTGTAAGTTCGTCCAGCGAAACTGAAGGATTTACAGCGAAATTACAGTTTCGCTGCAGCGAAACTACATATTCGCCTGAGTTGAAACTATAGTTTCACTGACGACTATGGCAATGCCCAAGTTGACCTTAGATATTGCGAAACTAGGGAATTCCAACCAATGTTAGCGCTCGAGGTAGCGAACTGTCCAGCGAACTGGCAGAATGCTTCCCGGCGAAACTAGCAGCGAAACTGCTGATTTGCCTGGCGAAACTGCTGGCGAATTTACTGGCGAAATTACCTGCGAACTTACTAGCGAAATTAGGCAGAAATTAACTCTTTTGAGTGTTAACTTATCTGCAGGCACTGTAGTGTGACCCGCGACTTTAAGGCTTGATTGAGAAGCTGCTTGTCAAGCACAGGTGAGTTCTAGGACCCCTCATTTACTGATTTTAAACGATTTTTGGGGCTGGAACATATAAACTTGTTTACTGACGTATGTATGTATGACCCATTTGGGTATAATGTTGTGTTATACGTCTAAGGTATGGTTTATGGACTCGGCACGTTTATATAAGGTCCAGTATGAGTCCCCACGGTCTTGAGGGCAGTTAGTGCTACTGCACCAAGATGACGAGAGTAAGTCCCGGATTCGGGAAGGTACGAGAGTAAGTGCCTAGTGATGATTAATGAGTAGGCTATGTATGTATGAGGTTATGTATGACGATGTGTGATGATGCATGTATGATGTTATGTATGAGATGTACGTATAATGCTATGTATGATGATGTATGTATGATGTGTGTGTTCCTTATGATAATGTACGAATATCTTTCCATGGCTTTACGTATTATGAACGAACGAACGAAGTATTATGTACGTAAGTGAAGATAACGAAAGAGAAACGATGACGAATGCATGTATTAATGAAGTGAACGAATGATTAAAGATGATGAATACATGCATTAACGAACGAATTAATGAAAGATGACTTGCAAACATTGTATAAGTTTAACGGTCCTTCTTAGTGATTGACCATATGTATGGTATCCCTACCGCTTACCTCTAGTACCGTGGCATACGTTTTGCTGTTCATTTAATGACTTCGGCCCGGTAGCTAAAACGTTCGGGGTATAGCAGATGGTAGTGGTACAAAAGACATCCAATGTGCAAGAAAAGATGTAACCGGTCCTTGTCATTCGACCACAGTAATCATGGCTGCGTGCCATGAAGTGGTAAAGCTTGACAGGACCTAAACGAGAAGTGAAAGATAACGATGTTAATGACGAACAATGACCCAATGGGATAATAGATATTATCTACATTATGTACGTTGTATGATCACGTGTAAAGAATGAACGGTTTAATATGAACAAAGTATGTTTACTATAAAACTAGAACTCACTCAGCAACGCTGACTTTTTATGTGTTTCAGTTGGCAGGTAGCGTTGCTGGGATGGCACGAGGCGGCTACTCAGCTCTTTGGGATGGCATTCCCTTTGATAATGCTGCAACGTCATGCTTTGTGGCCCCTAACGCACGCAACTCATCACGTTGCATGCCATTACGAGATTTCTTGAGGATTCCCATAAAAGGGATTACTTAAGAAATCTTCTTAATTTTGAATATGCTGCCACGCACTGGAAGTGTGTGCATAGCACAGCAACAAATATGTTGCATGAGATGTTAAGAGTGTTCCGTAAGGTTCCGATGTACAATTACCTAAGGAATATTCTTTAGTATAAAATATAATTTTTATATGTTTGAACTTAATATCTCCTCTAGAGGTCCTGTAGACCCCTATGGGATAGACAAAGCAAGAAGCTGCATTTGTAACCATGTCAATGATGTAATGACTTTATGAATGAATGAGAATGTATATTTTATTAATTCCGCTGTGTTATTTTATGATTATATACATTATGTATGTTTTACATGCGATGAACCACCAACCATAAGGCGCCCGGGAGCGGGGCCTTACAAGTTGGTATCAGAGCAAAAGTTTAAGTAAAATGGGTAATTTTCAAAAAACCTAAAAACTTAAACTGAGAAATGGACAGAAAGGGATGAATGCCATCTGAGTAGCTGCGTGCCATCAGGTATTTTCTTAATGATAATCAAATTATGTGCGCTGTATGTGGGTTATGTGTGCTGTTAGATTTAGATACTGATGTAGTCAGTAAGGTAACGCTTGGGGGCGAAAGTAGAGTAAGTGACTAATCACAACTGGCCACTGTAATTAGCAACTTACGTACTTAACATAAACTGAGCTATTTCCTTGAATGACCGTGTTGTATTTGGACCTTTCATGTGAGATAGAAATGGTCGGTGGTAGATCATCTAAAGCCCCACTTGGTGGAGGCAGTGGCGGAAGTGGTGCGGAACACGAGCCACAAGAGGAAGGCCTAGACAAGAGAAGAAGGTTCCTGAAGAACCTAATACTACTCCCTCGGGGGAGTGGATGAGAGTGATGATTTGAGGGCCTCGGTGAAAGAGACAGTGATCGAGGAGGTGCACCAAGTCATGCAGACGATCTTACCATCTGTAGTGACCGAGGTGATAAAGCTGTACGTGAGGATGAAGGCGAGGGAGGAATCGAGCCTCAGGGAGGTGGCAGCAGCAACAATGGCCGGAAACGGTTCTTTCTGATGATGAAGAGGAGGAGGAGGAAGAGGCCGAGCGTGAGACACACGGGGTTGTAACTAGGGCATTCATGAGGTGCAAGCCCCCGACTTTTGATGGTTCTGGTACCGCTGCCGATGCTCACCAATGGGTAAGAGAAATGGAGGCGGTCCTCGATATCAGCGATTGCCAGGAGGATAAAAGTTTAAGTTTGCTACCCACTCATTTACGGGACGGCGTTGTGCTGGTGGGACAATATTGTCCAGGCTGAGGGTAGCAGGGCCATTGGAAGATGAAGTGGTCCGAGCTAAAAAGGATGGTGATCGAGGATTTAGTCCTCGACGGGAAATGGACCGAGTTGAGAAGAGTTTCTCTGCAGTTGAGGCAGGGACGATGACCCACCAACAATACACTGCCAAGTTCAACATATGGCGCGATTGGTCCCAGAGCTGGTGACCGCCGGTGTCCCGAAAGATCAACCGGTATATTCAGGGTTGCCAGCCGAAATACGTTGGCATTTATTTCCGCTCGACCCAAGTATTTCAGGTCGACGGTGGATTTGGCGGGGAGGTTGTACGATGAGCGAGCTGCGTTGGTAAGGCCGAGGGCGGTAAGAAAGGAGGTGGTGAAAGGGTTGGCAGAAAGAGGTTTGGTCGAGGTGATACCTCGACAAGTAACAAGAAGGGAAGGGTAGACGACCGCCGAGTGGTCGCGAAGGGAGCAGGGATGAGGAAGTGTGGACAGTGTGGGAAAGAGCACTCGGGGAGTTTAATTGGGGAATCCAACATCTGTTTCAAGTGTGGGAGGACTGGCATATGGCCAAGATTGCCGAATGGGCAAGTGTTTTAACTGTGGGGAAAGTGTTCATATGAGAGATTGCAAGAAGCCGAGGGCTGAGGGCTCAGGAGAAGAAGACGGGAGGAGAGCACCGAGGGCAAAGGCTAGGGCGTTCACCATGACGCAGGAGGAGCTAGAACGGACCCTGACGTTGTGTCCGGTACGTTCCTAATAGACCAAATTTTAGCCTCTGTGTTATTTGATTCGGGTGCAAGTAGGAGTTTTATTTCTACTACCTTCTGTGCTAAATTGCCTGTTAGAAGTAAATGCCTCGATAGTCCTTTGAAGTAGAAACCGCTATTGGTAAATCCACTAGGGTTACGGATGTGATAGAAGGCTGTGCCATAGAATTAGAGCGCCATAGGTTTTGCTGCAAGTTACATGTGATGCCTCTAGGAGGATTTGATGTAGTGTTAGGGATGGACTGGTTAGCAACCTACGAAGCAAATATCGTGTGCCGAAGGAAGATGATTAGACTACGGCGACCGACCGCGAAGTCCGTGACAAATTATGGCGATCAAGTTACGACGATTCCGAAGGTGATCTCGACGGCGGTGGCGGGAAAGTGTATGAGGCGCGGATGTAGCGCCTACTTATGTATGTAAAGAATGTAGAGACGCCAACACCACAGCTATGTGATTTGCTAGTGGTGTGTGACTTTCCAGATGTGTTTCCCGAAGACTTATCGGGATTGCCACCTGATCGAGAGATCGAGTTCCAGATCGACCTGATACCGGGTGCCCAACCTGTCGCAAAAGCACCATATCGCTTGGCTCCGACGGAGATGAAAGAGTTGATGGAGCAGTTGCAGGAGCTGCTGGATAAGGGTTTATCAGACCAGTATCTCACCTTGGGGTGCTCCGGTCCTGTTCGTAAAGAAGAAGGATGGTAGTATGAGGATGTGCATCGACTACCGCGAGCTGAATAAGCTGACGTGAAGAACAGATACCCCTTACCAAGGATCGATGACTGGTTGACCAACTTCAGGGTGCCGGTTGGTTTTCAAGGATAGATCTTCGATCGGGGTACCATCAACTGAAGGTGAAGGAGCAAGATATCCCTAAAAAGCCTTTCGTACGCGCTATGGTCACTACGAGTTTCTTGTCATGTCTTTCGGGTTGACCAATGCGCCGGCTGCTTTTATGGATTTGATGAACCGAGTGTGCCGACCAATGTTAGATAAATCAGTAATTGTATTCATCGATGATATCCTGATTTTTCGAAAAGTGAAAAAAGCATGCCGGGCATATTCGGGAAGTATTGGAAACGTTGAGAAGGGAGAAATTGTACGCCAATTTCTCCAAGTGCGCCTTTTGGTTACGCAAGGTGCAATTTCTGGGTCACGTAGTGAATGCAGAAGGAATAATGGTGGACCCAGCAAGGTTGAGGCCGTGATGCATTGGAAGTCACCGAAGACGCCAACCGAGATTCGCAGCTTCTTGGGGCTGGCGCTACTATAAAGATTTATTCAAGACATCTCCAATATAGCCTCACCTTTAACAAAATTGACTCCCAAGGATGTAAAGTTCGTGTGGGGTCGAGAACAGGAGGACGCTTTTGAGGAATTGAAGACGAGACTGACACAAGCTCCTGTCTTGACATTGCCTGAGGGAAATGAGACTTGGTGGTCTATTCGATGCATCCTATCTGGGCTGGGTTGCGTATTGATGCAACGCGGAAAGGTTATAGCCTATGCATCCCGACAACTGAAAACCCACGAAGTCAACTATCCCACACACGATCTAGAACTAGCTGCGATGGTTGGAGCTCATAAAGGATTATGATGCGAAATCCATTACAATCCGGGCAAGGCCAACGTGGTGGCCGATGCCCTTAGCCGAAAAGAAAGGCCTGAGCCGATCCGGGTAAAAGCATATCAGCTATTATGAGCTCAGATGTATGACTCAGGTTAAGGAGTTTCAAGACGAGGCTTTGAAAGAAGATCGTCTTAACTCTGAAAGATGAGAGGTCTAGTTACGGAATTGGGTGAGAACACTCTTGGTGTTAAGACTCGATTTGGACGAATGTGGATTCCTCGATACGGGGATCTACGTGGTTAGAATTATGGACGGGCCCATAAGACCTGATACTCCATTCACCCCGGCTACAAAATGTACCACGATATGAAGAAAGACTATTGGTGGCCGAGTATGAAACGCGACGTAATGGAGTGCGTAAGTAAGTGCTTGACTTGCTTACAAGTGAAGGCGGAACACCAGAAGCCTACGGGAAGATCCAACCGTTGGATATACCCGAGTGGAAGTGGGAACACATCACCATGGATTTCATCACAAAACTACCACGTACCCCTAAAGGGTATGATGCCATATGGGTGATAGTTGATCGATTGACGAAGAGTGCCCACTTCCTACCGATCCGCGAGACGTATTCATCAGAAAGGTTGGCGGATCTATTTATCAAAGAATTGTAGCTCGTCATGGGGTACCGGTGTCTATTGTGTCTGACCGTGACACCCGTTTACCTCCAAGTTTTGGAAAGGTTTCATGATGCAATGGGGATGAGGCTACACATTAGCACGGCATATCACCCCAGACAGACGGTCAGTTAAGAGGACGATCCAAAACACTCGAAGGCATGCTTCGAGCGTGGTGATCGATTTTGGAGGGAGTTGGGACGATCACCTGCCGTTAGCAGAATTCTCGTACAATAACAGTTATCATGCCAGCATTGGTATGCCGCCCTACGAGATTTGTACGGTAGGAAATGTAGAACGCCCGTAGTTGGGGAGACATTGGGCAGAAGGAATAGGTGGTGTCGAGGTAGTGAAGCAACGAATGGAAAAGTTAGAAAGATCAAAGCTTCATGAAGCGGCGAAAGACAGACAAAAGTCGTATGCTGACAAAGAGGCGAAGACCGATAGAGTCAAGGTCGGTGATCGGGTCATGTTGAGGTCGGCGCCTTGGAAAGGAATTATTAGGTTCCGAAAGCGGGGGTAAACTGAGGCCGCGGGTATATAGGCCCTTTCCGAATTATCGCCCGTGTGGGAGAGGTGGCCTATAGATTGGAACTGCCAGATGAGCTGAGTGGAATTCACCGACCTTCCACGTGTCTCATCGAGGAAATGTTTGGCCGATGAAGATATGATTGTACCGCTGGAAGATTGGAAGTAGACGAACGGCTCAACTATGTGGAGCAACCAGTGGCGATCATCGATAGAAAAGAGAAAAGGCTAAGAAACAAAGTGGTTCCTCTTGTGCGTGTACAGTGGAAGCACAGGAAGGGATCTGAGTCTACGTGGGAGACTGAAGAAGAAAGGAGACAACATTACCCACATTGTTCGAAGATAATAGGTTTCGAGCATGAAACCTAAATAAGGGGGGTGGACTTGTAACACCTAGAAAATTTAAAAATCGAGTCAAGTGATAGTGATGCGCTCGGATGAAAACCATTTAATAAATATAAAATGGTTGAGGGTATTACACCGATTTAACCCTCCGGTCACGAGTTTAACGAGTTTGGGGTCCCGGGACGCCTAGCATATAAATAGATGGATCAGAGGAGCAACTCTCATTTCACTCAAACCCATTCTAGAGAGAGAAAGTGTAGAGAGAGAGAAGTGCCGGTTGAAGCTCGGGTGGTCAAGAATCGAAGGCTGGTGTTTGTGGACTCCTAAACTACAAGAATCAAGGTAAGAAACGTATCTAAATTGCTACATTTGGTGAAAAAACCCGAGTTTGGGTTTTTGAGGTTTTAAAGTGGCAAAAATCACCCAAAACACACGTTTTAGGGTAAGAAAACGTGTAATGAGCTTAGATATAGCTTCCTGGATGATAATCCAAGGGTTTGGGTGGAAGGATTGGATTTTTGGGCTAAAACGAGCTAATTCGTAAGTTTCAGCTGCCACACTGGGAGATTGGACATGTGATTCCCTGTGTTGTGGGCCACCAGCACTTGTGTCTACCCTCTCTTCGGATGGAGTCTCCCCAGTTGGAATTGGTTTCTGGGGAGAAGGGTGGAGTGCTCAGATGGGTCAACACTTTGGCGATTATTAGTGTAGGGCTTTGTGGGGCGGTCTCAGTAGGAGATGGGCTTGAAGCAGTGTGCACATGGGAGGAGTGTGCATTTCAATGGCAGTCTCCTCAAGTGAGATAGACCCCAGATGTGTGGGTGCCCCTGAAGTGGTTGCATCAGGCTCCTGTTGAGAGGAAGCCTGTGCGGTTGTGGTGGGTGGAGTCGTGGTAGCTGCTGGGAGAATCGAACAGAGTAGCAACATCCTACCTTTGTGTTGCAGGGGCATCCTTAGGGGACTCATTCCCTGAGTAGCCTTTTTGGGCTTCTTTTTGGCTTTTGGCTTGGTGGGGACTTTGGATTTGGAGGGTGGAGGCTGTGGGTTCCTGTTGCGTGGGTTTTCGCAGCCGGCCAGCCTGTTTTAGTGTGTGGTCGGTGTTGTGCCTGGAGTATACCTCGGCTAAAACAGCCATGGAAGGGACCCCAGTGCCAAACAGTCCCTCAGCTGAAGCTGGTCCTCGATTATGGCCATTATAAACCAAGGATATAAGATCCATGGTTAGAAAGGTTTTGTGGCCATATCCTTGATTTCTAAAATATAATATTTGTTAAGTTCAAAGGTTGTTTTCAAGGAAGAAAATAATACCTGTTGCCACCTTGTTGACATCTGGTCCCATAAAGAAGTTTTGGGGGCCAGACACACATTCACCATGTGGAAGATAAGACATTGGGATCAGGGAAGTGTTTCTTCAACAAGGTGGTGGCCAGAGTGGTCGCCCTGATAGTCGTTGGATGTGAAGGATAGATCAAGGCGCCTTGGGGTAAGAGGTTGGGTAGGTGGCATCCTCCAGCTTTAGGTTTGTACAAAGTAGCTGGAGTGATAACCACTGGGTGGTTGTTGATGGGGACCGGAGAGAGACCTCGCCATCTTGCTCTCTGGTTTGGACGGTGATGTTCGTCCAGAACTCCGCCAAATAATCAGTGTATATGGTGAGGTTGAGAAGGAATGCCGTTGGTATGGTGAATCGGTCATCAGATTGACGGATTGTGAAACTTGGACCAGAAAGGCGATTGGTAAGATGTGCGACACAGTTGTGTCGAGGTTGAGTTGCATGGCGCATTAATGGTGTATAGGAATTTCAGAGGGATTTGAAAAAGTTAGGTCAAGTGAGAATGAAAAGCTCTGAAAGTTGGGTATTTATAGGGTATGGCAAGGCTGAAAGAAAACTACTGAAGGTTTTGGTGTTAGTCATCAATTGTTGAAACTACTGATGACGTGGTTTTAACCTTCAGTGGTTGTAACATCTGTGGACTTGGTGTTAGTCTTCAGTAGATGAAACTACTGAAACCTTGGTTTTGTCCTTCAGTTGTTGTAAACGGCTGAAGGACTTGTTGCAGTCTTCAGTAGTATAAAACTACTGAAGACCTAGTTTCATCTTCAGACGTTGTAACTACTGAAGACTTGGTGTTAGCCTTCAGTAGTTGTGAACTATGACATCAGTAGTTATGAACCACTGAAGACATGGTATTGCTTCAGTTGTTGTAAACATCTGAGGACTTGGTGTTAGTCATCAGTAGGTAAAAAACTACTGAAGACATGGTTTATCCTTTAGTTGTTTGGGTATGAAACAGCAGCTGTTGGCATCAGCTGAAGAGTAAAATTACTCATCAGTTGTTTCCATCAAATCAGTTGTTTCATGCTGACCTCCACTTTACTCATCAGCTCTTTGGCTGACTTTCAGATGTTTCATTGACCTTCAGCTCTTGTGCAGATTTATGCCTTTAGCTCTTGTGATCAGATGTTCATAAGTGCTGATGAAATACTCAGAGCTGGTGAACAAATTTTGTCTTCAGTACTTGTGTAAGATTACACATCAGTACTTGTGAACAAAATTGTTCTTCAGTACTTATTTGTTTGAAAATGAACATCAGTAGTTGTAATCCACCTCACTACATCGGTTGTTTTCAACAAATAATGTACATTAGTACTTTGAAGCATTTTAGTCTTCAGTAGTTGTGAAATGCTGAAGACTAAATTACTATCAGTACTTATATTTGACCTTTCATACTAATGCTCATCAGTACTTGTCAAATGAGAGCATCAGTATTGGTCAAATTATTCTAGCTGCAACATACCAAGCTTAGGACCAAGTTTTGAAATGTAGCATATCTAGAGGCTTAGTAAATATATCTGCAAGCTCATCAGCACTAGGCACAAAATTAGACAATCAGACCTTTTCATAGCAATCCCTAATAAATGATGTCGATCTCTATATGTTTGGTCTAGAGTGCTGGACTGGATTTTTAACAATGAAAAGCTGAAGCACTATCCATTAATAATGGAGTCTTAGTCTCTGTAATGCCATAATCCAAGAGTTTGTCTGAAGCCAGAGTATCTGAGATGTACAACTTGCAGCAGCAATGTACTCAGCTTCAGTAGTGGATGTAGCAACTGATGTTTGTTCTTACTCTGCCAAGAAACTAAACAATTGCCTAGGAATGGCAACAACCAGAAGTGGATTTTCTGGTGACCTTACATCCTGCATAGTCACTATCAGAGAAAGCAACTAATTTGCAAGAAGACCATGTTGGACCAAAAGAACCAATGAGCCAAGATCAGGAAAACCTCTAAGTCCCACATGCCACTGCTTCAACTGCTGAAGACTCCCATCAGTTACAATGTTCTCTTGCTTGAATGTCAGACTCGAGAACATCTGAAGACTCTCATCAGCTATTGTGTTCTCTTGCTTGAATGTCAACTCGAGAGCATCTTAGCTCCAGCCTTCTGCTGTTATGACAAAGTCTGAAGAACAAAGTATGAAGATCAAAGAACTGAAGAATATCAGCTGAAGACTCCAAAGTACTGAAGACCAAGTACTGAAGTCTGAAGTACTGATCTTACAAGTACTGAAGACTTCAAGTACTGAAGACAAGTACTGAAGAATCAAAAGCTGAAGAAATAAAGAACTGAAGACCTTCTACTGAAGCACAAAGTCTGAAGACAAAGACTGAAGACAACAACTGATGATATCTACTGAAGTCATCAGTTGTTATATCATCTGAAGCCAAGTCTGAAGACCAAGTACTGAAGACTCAGAGTTTGTCACAACAACTGAAGAAGTCTTCTTTAGTTGTTGTAGTGGTTTTTCTTTTTCAGTAGTTTATTTTGTTTCAGTAGTTGTACAACAACTGAAGAGCATGTTCTTCAGTTGTTATAGTATCAGTAGTTATAAACGACTGAAGAGTTTGTTCTTCAGTCGTTGTAGGACTTCAGTAGTTTACTTTTGTCAGCACTTAGGAACTTTTGTAAGAAGATGTCAGTTGTTGACATCTTTAGTAGTTTTATGTTTTGACAACTGTAATTTGAATATTCAGTGATGTCAGAAAAGGACATCACCACCATGCTCTTGCCGCCTATATAAGGATGGCAAGCCATACAGTTTTAATTGCCGAAACGTGCGACCAATAGAACATTTATTGCTTCGCAGAACTCTTCTCTCTCTATGTTTATGCTTTAATTGCAATATCTTTTATGTTCTTGCTTTAATTGCTAATTAATGTGCTAAATCCGCTGCAAACATAATCTAATTGATCAACACGAGAGGCTGAGATCCTGTCAAATGGTATCAGAGCAGGTAATCATTGATCGATCTTACCATTGATCATTTGAAACTGCTCTTTTGATCTCTCAGTTTGATCGAATTAGCAATTTGCAAGAGTTAGTCATAGAGAGTGAGTTTCTGCTGTTTCCGGCCAAAATCTTAAGGTCTTTTGGTGGTTTTGAGTTACGATTGTCGTGTTTAAACTTGTTCTTGACCAAACCCTGAGATGACAATACCACCAATGATCCTCACAATACTGGTTCCGCAACCAAGCCTCCGATGCTGGTTAGGAACGAGTATAACATATGGCAAAGACGTATGCTGCACCACTTGGCTGTCAACAGTGCTGGTTGTTGGAAGTCAGTGGTGCAGGGCCATACAAGCCTATGGTGAACATCCCGGAATCTAATGAACAGGTTGCGAAGAAACCTGAATAGTATTTGGACGAAGATCTAAAGCTGTTTGAAATTGATGCTAGAGCCCATGGAATTTTAGCCATGGCCATTCCAAACGAGATATATTCAGGGCTCTTGCATCATGAGTCTGCTTATGACCTATGGGTTGCTCTAAAGGAACAATTTGGAGGAACTGATTCGGTCTTAGCAAACAATAGGGAAATCCTTGCCCAACAATATGAGACTTTCTCATATAGAAAGGGTGAGACTCTGACCCAGCAGTTTGAGCGGTTCTCTTGTTTAATCTCTGAGCTGAAGATGGTTAAACAAGAGTACTCCAAAAGCCAGATGAACAACAGGTTCCTCAGGTCATTGCCTGAGAGATGGGACACATATACCATTGTCCTACGCTCTAGTGCTGACCTTGACACTCTATCTCTTACCCAGCTTCATGGGAAACTACTCACTTTTGAGAGAGAGGTAGAGCAAAAGAGGAAGTTGTCATCTTCTGGCAAACTTGCTGATGACTTTGTCCAAGGTAATGCTGCCTTGATAAGTCATGAGTCAGAATATGCTTCATCAGAAAGTTCTTATGATGAGCATATTGATTTCTCTACAAACTCAGAACAAGCTTTTGTTGGGTGTCAGTAGTTCAGGAGGAGGTGGTGACAACTTGTGTTTTCTGATGGAGGATTTGAAGGGCATTCCAGATGATGATCTGGAAGAGATGGATATTTTGAACCAAATGGCAATGATAAATATCCGATCTCAGAAGTTCTACAAAAGAACTGGTAGGAAATTCCCAGGACTCTCTGGCAAAACCAAAGTTGGTTTTGACAAGAGCAAGTTGAGGTGTCACAAGTGCCAAAGGCTTGGACACTTTGCAAGAGAGTGTAGATCATCTGGATCTAACTCCTCTGCACCCTTTGTGACTTTTCCCAGCAATAGCTCACAGCACAAAGGGCAACCTTCCTACAGTTCTTCCCATCCATCTCAGGCACAAGCACCACCTGCTTATTTTGTGCCACAGGGTCATATGCCTTATCCTTACCCCTGTTACTACATGCCTCAGCCTGGTCAACCTCAAGCACCCCCGGCTCAACCACCTCATGCTCTTCCAGAGCCTCATTCTTCCCAATCTCATCACCACACACAACCTCAACAACAAAGCTTTTTCACCCCAACTGCTGTTGACTGGAGTAGTCTACCAGAAGAGCTATCTGGTCAGGAACCACTACTCCAAGATGCTGGTCAACATGGTGGTGATCAACCTTTTGGAAATCTTGCTCTGATGGCCCTTGACTCTGCTGAAGGGTCATCATCCAATGCCTCATCTCAGGTATCCACTGAGGCAAAAGCCAAGCTTTGTTCAGAGTCATGCATAGCAGCATTTGCTTGTATTAGAGAAGCAAATGTAGCTTTAATAGATAAAAATCTTGAGCTTGAGCACATTATTTCCAAAAGAAAAGCTGATTTTGAGATTGTTCTAAAAGATAAAAATGATGAGATTTACAAGCTCAACTGCCAAATAAAGATAGTAAAGCTAGGGAAGATGTACTTCTAGAGAAGTACAAGGACCTCAAGGAAACTCTTGCAACCACCCAAGTTGAGTGTGATCGATGGGTGCAATCTTGCAAGGGTTTTGAAATGCTTCTTAGCAAGCAAACAGCTTCCAATGTGAAGTTTGGCATTGGTTATAATCACACTGCTCCTCCCACAGACTTCATTTCAAGAGCAGAAGTTGAATCTGATGGGGAGAGCAATAACCAATCCTTCTCATCATGTGACTTACTATCCTCTGAATCAGCATCATCAGAGATAGACTATCACATGACCAAAGGCTGATCAACTCAGGAGTTGTCACTAGAAGTACTGAAGGTACTGGAGAGCAAGTGACAACATCTGAAGTTCAAACCTCAAATACTGTTAGCACTAAAGAGAAGAAAACTAACAGTAGGAAAGGTTTGAAGACAGCTAGAGAGGATACCAGGAAAGCAGTCACTAGGAAGAAAACTACTAGTACTGATGACAAACAGCTGAAGAACAAGTCTTCAGCAGTTAAATCCTCTTCAGCTGATGATCAGCATAAGATGAAGAAAAATCCATGTGAGATATGTGGCTTGTTCAATCATCTTACTGATGATTGCTGGTACAAAAGGGGTTCCAAACTCAAACAGAAGGAGCAAATTACTGAGAGCATCAATAAAATGAAGAATGAGTTTGAAACCAAGTTTGTACTGGCAACATCCAAGCCTGAAATCCCTAGGCCCAAAGTTAAATCCAAGAAGGTAGGGATTATTCAGGCAACAGCTGAGGTTACTCAGAAAAAGATGGTACAACATAGGAACTCATCATCAGCAAACTCCAATATGTCTGAAGAGCTGAAAGCCCTATCACAGAATCAGACACAATTGGTGATGATGGTTCAGCAGCTAGTGGGAAGAGTCAACCACTTAGATGCTCCTGTGTTGAAACCACAGAAAAGGAAGTCCAAGCCAAAGGGTTCCTCTTCTGTACCATCTTCTTCACCTCAAGCTGTCACTCACAACACACCTGTTAGTGCTACACCTGTAGCTGAGAACAGACCCAAAGCCAAGCAGGTTTGGGTCTCCAAGACTAACTAACACATGGTTGTGTTTGCAGGGTTCTTCAACATGCCATAGAAGCATCTGGTATGTAGACAGTGGAGGATCCATGCATATGACTGGAAGCAGCTCCCTTCTTAATGACTACTCTCAAGGAAAGAAGGGATTTGTTTCTTTTGGCAATGATGCAAAGGGTTACATCGTCGGAAAAGGCTTTGTTTCCAACGGGGAAATAAGGTTTGATGATGTTAACCATGTGGAGAATCTCAAGTACAACCTCTTGAGTGTCAGTCAAATGTGTGACAAAGGCCATGTTGCCCTTTTCACAAGCCAGAACTGTAGGATTTTGTCATCCAAAGTTCTGAGTTTGATTGACAAGGCATTGGATGAACACACTCTCCTGAAGGCCAACAGGACAGGAAGAGTGTATGCCTTAGATCTTTTCAAAAAGATGGATCTAAAAGGCCATCCTTGCCTATTTTCCAAGGCATCTCCTCAAGAGTCTACACTATGGCATAGAAGGCTGGGTCATGTTAATTTCAAGAACATGAATCAGCTTATAAGCCATGGTTTAGTAAGAGGATTGCCTCTGAAGGAGTTCAAGTGTGAAGATGACTGCACTGCTTGCTTGAAAGGAAAACAACACAAAGTTTCATTTCCTTCAATAGAAGAACCAAAGTCCACTGCCTGCTTACAACTTCTGCACATGGATCTCTTTGGTCCTGTCAGAGTAATGAGCATGGCAAAGAAGAAATACTGCCTGGTAATTGTGGATGATTACTCCAGGTTTGTATGGACTTTCTTCTTGCACTCCAAGGATGAAGCAGCAAAGACAATAATGAACTTTGTGTTACAAGTAGAAAAGCAGTATTCCCTACAGGTCAAGTGTGTGAGGAGTGACAATGGAACAGAATTTAGAAACCACACACTTGATGACTTCTACCTGTCCAAGGGAATTAGAAGGCAGTTTAGCATTCCAAGAACTCCTGAACAGAATGGAGTGGTGGAGAGAAAGAACAGGACCCTCATTGAAGCAGCAAGGTCAATGTTGGCTGACTCAGGGCTGCCACTGACCTTTTGGGCTGAAGCTGTCAATACAGCTTGCTATGTACAGAATAGAGCCTTAGTAAATAAGAGGTTGATGAAGACTCCCTATGAAGTTCTTCATCATTTGGCCCCTCTTATTTCATTCCTTAGAGCCTTTGGGTGTCCTTGTTTCATTCTCAACACTAGCAACCCACTCCATAAGTTTGCTAGTAAGGTGGATGCAGGGTACTTTGTTGGTTATTCATCAACTTGCAAAGCATACAGAGTCTTCAACTGTAGAACCAAAGGGGTTGAAGAAACTTTGCATGTTAAGTTCAATGAATCTCCAAAGGACAAGATTCCACAAAACCCTGTGGAGCTGTTTGATCTGGACATACTGCAATATGTTCCTTATCAACCTCCATCTGTTGAGCCTGTTAACAGATCTCCACCTGGTGGTACTGAAGATGATGAAGTCAGTACTCACCTCTTCAGGTTTAGTGACAACCTGCCTAATTCCACTGAACCTGATGCTCCTGTAGCCTCAGCAGCTCCATCCACTACAAATGCTGATGAGATTTCTGCTTGCTCTACTTCGTTTGAGCTGCCACCCTCTACATGGTTTCAGGAATCTCCATCACCATCTGTTGCTGCTGATGGGTCTACAAACACTTGCACAGATATCATAGTTTATCAAGAGCTCAAGAATCACCCCACTTCACAAATCATGGGTGATATTCATGCTGGAGTTTCAACCAGAAATCAATTGTCCAACTTCTGCTTCTATGCTCTCTTCATCAGTCAGCAAGAACCAAAGAACTATCATATTGCTTTAAGAGACAATGGATGGGTGGAAGCTATGCAGCTTGAGCTACTTCAATTCAAGAAACAGCAAGTGTGGGAGCTTGTTCCATTACCCAAAGGTAAGTGTGCTATAGGCACCAAGTGGGTATTCAGGAACAAAACAGATGAGAAGGGCCAAATTGTCAAGAACAAGGCCAGACTGGTTGTTCAAGGGTTTGCACAGGAGGAAGGAATCGATTATGATGAGACCTTTGCACCTGTGGCCAGACTAGAAGCAATTAGACTGTTCTTAGCTTATGCTGCCTTTCACAGTCTTAAGGTTTATCAAATGGATGTCAAAAGTGCCTTCCTATATGGAAAAATAAAAGAAGAGGTTTATGTGTGTCAACCACCAGGATTGAGGACAATAAACATCCTGATTGGGTGTACAAGCTTGATAAGGCTCTCTATGGGCTGAAGCAAGCACCTAGAGCCTGGTATGAGACACTCTCAACCTTTCTTCTAGAGAATAAGTTCACTAGAGGCACCATTGATAAAACCTTATTCATCAAGACTGTGGGACAACATAAGCTCCTTGTTAGATTTATGTTGATGATATCATCTTTGCATCCTCTGATCCAAAGTTGTGTGATGATTTTACAAAGCTTATGAAGCTAAGATTTGAAATGAGTGCTATGGGAGAATTACAGTTCTTTCTAGGTTTGCAAATCAAACAACTGGATGATGGAATCTTCATCCATCAGTCCAAGTATTCCAAAGACTTGTTGAATAAGTTTGATTTACAAACCTGTAAGCCCTGTTCTACTCCCATGAGCAGCATCACACAACTAGATGTTGATCAGAAAGGTAAAGCGGTTGATGAAACCCTTTACAGATGTATGATTGGGTCCTTGATGTACCTTACAGCTTCTAGACCAGACATCATGTTTTCAACATGTGCTTGTGCTAGATTTCAGGCTGCACCTAAAGAATCCCATTTGATTGCAGTCAAAAGGATCTTTAGATATCTGCAAGGTACCCAATCACTAGGACTTTGGTATTCAGCTGGGCATTCATGCAAATTAGTTGCTTTCTCTGATAGTGACTATGCAGGATGCAAAGTCACCAGAAAATCCACTTCTGGTGGTTGCCAATTCCTAGGCAATTGTTTAGTTTCTTGGCAGAGTAAGAAACAAACATCAATTGCTACATCCACTGCTGAAGCTGAGTATATTGCTGCTGCAAGCTGTACCTCTCAAATACTCTGGCTTCAGAACCAACTTCTGGATTATGGCATTACTGAGACTAAGACTCCATTATTAATGGATAGTGCTTCAGCTCTTTGTATTGTTAAGAATCCAGTCCAGCACTCTAGGACCAAGCATATTGAGATCAGACATCATTTTATCAGGGATTGCTATGAGAAAGGTCTGATTGATCCTAAGTTTGTGCCTAGTGCTGATGAGCTTGCAGACATTTTTACTAAGCCTTTAGATAGTGCCACATTCCAAAATTTGGTACTAAGGCTTGGTATGCTGCAGCTTGAATGATTTGACCTATGCTGGTACTCTTAGTTCACAACTACTGAAGAGCAACAGGTCAAATATAAGTACTGATGAGTAATTTAGTCTTCAGCTCTTTCACAACTACTGAAGACTAAACTAACTCAAAGTACTGATGTATATATTTATTGAAAAACAACTGATGTAGTGAAGTGGATTACAACTACTGATGTATGATTTTCAATAAATAAGTACTGAAGAACAAATTTTGCTCACAAGTACTGATGTGTAATCTTACACAAATACTGAAAAATTTGTTCACCAGCTCTTCATTAGCACTTGTGAACATCTGATCACAAAAGCTGAAGGCATATTCCCAAGAGCTGAAGGGTCGATGAAACATCTGAAAGTCAGCCAAAGAGCTGATAAGTAAGTGTGGAGGCTAGTATGAAACAACTGATTTGACGGTAACAGCTGATGAGTAATTTCTCATCAGCTGATAACAACAGCTGATGTTTCATACACAAACAACTGAAGGACAAACCCATTTCTTCAGTAGTTCACAACTACTGACATCAGTAGTTCACAACTACTGAAGGCTAACACCAAGTCCTCAGTTGTTTACAACAACTGAAGCAATACCATGTCTTCAGTAGTTCACAACTACTGATCTCAGTAGTTCATAACTACTGAAGGCTAACACCAAGTCTTCAGTTGTTACAACGTCTGAAGAAGAATACTAGGTCATCAGTAGTTCATAACTACTGAAGACTGACAGTAACTCTTCAGACGTTCACAACATCTGAAGGACAAAACCAAGGTCTCAGTAGTTTCAACTACTGAAGGCTAACACCAAGTCCTCAGATGTTACAACCACTGAAGGTTAAAACCACGTCATCAGCTGTTACAACAACTGATCACTAACACCAAAACCTTCAGTAGTTTTCTTTCAGCCTTTGCCCTACCCTATAAATACCCCACCTTCAGAGCATTTACTCCTCACTTGACCTAATCCTTACAAACCTCTGAAATTCCCATACACCATTAATGGCGAACATGCAACTGAAACCTCGACACAACTGTGTCGCCCACCTTACAAAATCGCCATTATGGCCCAAGTTTCACCAAGCCGTCGATCTTATGAACGACTCACCATACAAAACGGCTTTTCTCTTGAACCCCACACTATACACCGACTCCTTGACGGAGTTTTGGACCAATGTCATCGTCCAAACCGGAGAGCAGAATGCCGAGGTCTCTCTCCGATCCTCCGTCAATGGCAAACCCGTGGTTATCACTCCAGCTGCTCTACGCCAAACCCTAGAGCTGGATGATGCCACTCACCCAACTTCCTACCCCAAAGGTACCCTTGATCTCTCCTTCACATCTCATGACTATCAGGGTAACCTCTCCGCCTCCACCTTGTTGAAGAAACACTTTCCTGATCCTCAACGATTGATCTTCCACATGGTGAATGTATGTCTGGCTCCCAAGACCTCTTCGTGGGACCAGATGTCCACAAGGTGGCAGCAGGTATTGTATTCTATCCTTGAGAAACAACCTTTAAATTTTACTGATCTTTTATTTTGGAACTCAAGGACATGGCCACAAAACCTTTTTTCTAACCGTTGAAACTTGTATCCACGGTTCATAATGGCCATGATCGAATACCAGCTTCAGGCTGAGGGACTAGTTGGCACTGGGGTCCCTGCCATGGCTGTTCAAGCTGAGGTATACTCCAGGCACAACACTGACCAAACACTAAAACATGCTGGCCGGCTGCGAAAACCCACGCAGCTGGAACCCACAGCCTCCACCTCCAAATCCAAAGTCCCCACCAAGCCAAAAGCCAAAAAGAAGCCACAAAGGCTACTCAGGGAGATGAGTCCCCTGAGGATGCCCCTGCCACACAAAGGCAGGATGTGCCTGCTGGTTCGATTCTCCCAGCAGGTACCACGACTCCACCCACCACAACCGCACAGGCTTCCTCTCAACAGGAGCCTGATGCAAGCAATTTTGGGTAACCACATTACTGGGGTCTTCCTCACTTGAGGAGGCTGCCATTGAAGAGCACAGTCCTCCCCATGTGCATACTGCTTCTAGCCCACATACAGAGGAGACCGCCCCACTAAGCCCAACATTGGTTATCGCCAAAGTGCTGACTGATCTGAGCACTCCACCCTCTCCCCAGAAACCTATTACCACTGGGGAGACTCCAACCGAAGAGGGGGTGGGCACAAGTGCTGATCAGAGCCCACAGCACAGAGAATCAGTTCATTCTCCCAGTGTGGCTAGGGAGAGAGAACAATCTGGTGAGGCTGCCACTTCCCCTGCATCAACATCTGAGCAGGGTGAAGCTGGTAACATCTCTAAGACCTCACCAGAGGCAATGGCCGATGATGGATCCAATCCTGAGGCCAGAAGTCCCCAGTACCATGAACAAGGGGCACATGTCATTACTGAGCCACACTCAGGACATGTTCATCCTGACAATGTCAGGAGGTCAGGTGATTCAGCTCATGCTGATGATGACTGAGCTTCTTCTACGATGTAGTTGCTCAAAACACTATCCTTGAGGATGAGATAAGCAGACTCAAAGAGCTGCTTGCTCAAATGACTCAGGATAGAAGTCCATCTGCCACCACTACCCCACAGATGGCACCTTCACCGAAGGTCTCACAGACACTGAGCCACTCCCACAAACTCAGCCACCAGCCCCTGCTTCTGGCACTAGCTCTCAGGGACAGAACCCCCCTGAGCAGCTGGATGCTATCCTCCACAAATCCCTGCCTCTCATCACACCAATCCTTAAAGATATAGTTATTCAAACCCTTGATGAGAGGCTTCCCACATATATACAACCCATGGTGGAGGTTGCCATATCTAAGGCTCTTGCTGATAGTCAAACCCCAACCAATGCAACCAAAAAGGGGGAGACATCAGTGCAAGACAAGAGGAGGGGGAGAGGAGGAGAAAGAGGCAGAGAAAGAGGTGGTGGTAGAGAGGGAGTTGGCTGAGGAGAGTAGTAGGGTGAGGGAGAAGGGGAAGAGGAAGGTGAGGGAGGTAGAGCATATAGAAGTGGCTGAAATCCAAAAGGATTTCAGTATCACTGATAAGAATAAGGGAGAGGGAAAGAAGGTGGCTGATCCTGATCTAGCAGCCCTTGTCAAGGAGGCTGATGCTGAACATAACCGTTCAATGAACAAAGTCATTGAACAGCTGTTCAGGCAAGGCTTTGACAAGGACACTGCCTTGCTAGATCAAGACATCAGGAATATGGAGAGGAGAGAGATTGAGTACCGATGGACTACTCATAGCCAAGAGGAAAGACAAAAACTTGAGGCTATGAGTAGGTTCACTTCGAAGTACCTGGGCAGACCAGTCCTTGATGTTAAGGCATGGACCAGGGACAAACTCTTGGCAATAACCACCAAGATTTGTTCGGCTGGTGATTTTACAAAGGGACTGGTCGCAGAGGCCTTATCTGAAGCCGGTGCTGGGAACAGGACACTGCTAGTCAAGCTAACCAAACCACCCTTATCTCTAGGCTGCTAGCAGTGCCTGCCAACATTCCCACACCAACAACCCACCACAACCCACAAAACCAACTCCTTTACCACTAAAACCCACAGCCAATGATCCACCCTTGAAGAAGAAGAGAAGGGTGCTGAGGCTGCAAGATGAAGAAGAGGATGATGAGGAGGATAGCCTGCCACTCTCAGCAGTTATACCTCTACCCAAAGCCAAACCACAAACCATCAATCCCACCTCACAGCAGGACACTGTGAAGGTTAAGTTAGAAGAGGAGGAGCAGCAGAAAAGACATGATGAGGAAATGCTGAAAAGCATTGACAAATGTTATACTGCTACCACCTCTATAATAAACATGCAGAGAGAAGCTCTGAGGTTATTCACCCTCAGACAAACCTTTCAATATGAAAGGGAGAGGGTGAGAACTTGGCCTGACCCAAGGGTGGCTCACAGGATAGTCAAGAAGGACATGCCTGTGAGATACAAAAGCCAACTAAAGAGAATCGTAGATGAAGAGATCTCTGTGGCTATTGTAATAACACCCTGGGAAATAGTAGATGAATTCGAGAAAGCTTATAGAGCCGGCCAATCACCCTTTTCAATGCTAGATAATAGGGTGGTTAGGAAGGGTCTGGTCTATAAGAAGCTTGAGAATTTTCATAGGAATGAGCTCACTTTGTTGTTAGAGGGTAAACACCCTGATGAGTTTGCATATAGGCAAATCACAACACTTGAGCTCAAAAATGGAAGACAGGTCAAGTACCTCTCAGAGCTGTACGGTCGGGAGGGGTTATTCGAAGGTGAGCCTGAAGACCTGTCCAAAGAAGAACAAATGATCTTTCTTCAGGCTTACTGTAGAGAATCCTACCGCTTGTACGTGGGAGGTAGATCTCATGGATGGGGCAACAGCTCTGTGTCCAATTCCCCAAGACAGAGCTCCCATCCATACTTAGCCAAACAAACACTTGAGACTACCTCTCTGGCCAGTGCTTATCTGGGTCAACTTCTAATCTGATCTAGAAGGAAATAGACCAATCATTATGCCACCAATAAGTGGGACATCCAATAATTAGAGGTTTTGGCTGCATTGGTTCAGGGGGAGTTTGTTGGACCAAAAGAACCAATGAGCCAAGATTAGGAAAACCTATAAGTCCCACATGCCACTGCTACAACTGCTGAAGACTCCCATCAGTTACAATGTTCTCTTGCTTGAATGTCAGACTCGAGAACATCTGAAGACTCTCATCAGCTATTGTGTTCTCTTGCTTGAATGTCAAACTCGAGAGCATCTTAGCTCCAGCCTTCTACTGTTATGACAAAGTCTGAAGAACAAAGTATGAAGATCAAAGAACTGAAGAATATCAGCTGAAGACTCCAAAGTATTGTAGACCAAGTACTGAAGTCTGAAGTACTGATCTTACAAGTACTGAAGACTTCAAGTACTGAAGACAAGTACTGAAGAATCAAAAGCTAAAGAAATAAAGAACTGAAGACCTTCTACTGAAGCACAAAGTCTGAAGACAAAGACTGAAGACAACAACTGATGATATCTACTGAAGTCATCAGTTGTTATATCATCTGAAGCCAAGTCTGAAGACCAAGTACTGAAGACTCAGAGTTTGTCACAACAACTGAAGAAGTCTTCTTCAGTTGTTTGTAGTGGTTTTTCTTTTTCAGTAGTTTATTTTGTTTCAGTAGTTGTACAACAACTGAAGTGCATGTTCTTCAGTTGTTATAGTATCAGTAGTTATAAACGACTGAAGAGTTTGTTCTTCAGTCGTTGTAGGATTTCAGTAGTTTACTTTTGTCAGCACTTAGGAACTTTTGTAAGAAGATGTCAGTTGTTGACATCTTCAGTAGTTTTATGTTTTGACAACTGCAATTTGAATATTCAGTGATATCAGAAAAGGACATCACCACCATGCTCTTGCCGCCTATATAAGGATGGCAAGCCATACAGTTTTAATTGCCGAAACGTGCGACCAATAGAACATTTATTGCTTCGCAGAACTCTTCTCTCTCTATGTTTATGCTTTAATTGCAATATCTTTTATGTTCTTGCTTTAATTGCTAATTAATGTGCTAAATCCGCTGCAAACATAATCTAATTGATCAACACGAGAGGCTGAGATCCTGTCAGACCAGTTGAATACCAAAGACCTAGTGATTGGGTACCTTGCAGATATCTAAAGATCCTTTTGACTGCAATCAAATGGGATTCTTTAGGTGCAGCCTGAAATCTAGCACAGGCACATGTTGCAAACATGATGTCTAGTCTAGAAGCTGTAAGGTACATCAAGGACCCAATCATACATCTGTAAAGGGTTTCATCAACCGCTTTACCTTTCTGATCTACATCTAGTTGTGTGATGCTGCTCATGGGAGTAGAACAGGGCTTGCAGGTTTGTAAATCAAACTTATTCAACAACTCCTTTGTGTATTTGGACTGATGGATGAAAATTCCATCATCCCTTTGTTGATTTGCAAACCTAAAAAGAACTGTAATTCCCCCATAGCACTCATTTCAAACTTTTGCTTCATGAGCATTGTAAATTCTTCACACAACTTTAGATCATAGGATGCAAAGATGATGTCATCTACATAAATTTGAACAAGGAGCATATGCTGTCCCACAGTCTTAATGAACAAGGTTTTATCAATGGTGCCACTAGTGAACTTATTTTGGAGAAGAAAAGTTGATAGTGTCTCATACCAAGCTCTAGGAGCTTGCTTCAGCCCATAAAGAGCCTTATCAAGCTTGTACACCCAATCAGGTTGTTTATTGTCCTCAAAGCCTTGTGGTTGACACACATAAACTTCTTCTTTTATTTTACCATATAAGAAGGCACTTTTGACATCCATTTGATAAACCTTAAGACTGTGAAAAGCAGCATAAGCTAAGAATAGTCTGATTGCTTCCAGTCTGGCCACAGGGGCAAAGGTCTCATCATAATCGATGCCTTCCTCTTGTGCAAACCCCTGGACAACCAGCCTGGCCTTGTTCTTGACGATTTGGCACTTTTCATCTGTTTGTTCCTAAATACCCATTTGGTGCCTATTGCACACTTCCCTTAGGGTAAAGGAACAAGCTCCCATACTTGCTATTTCTTGAACTGAAGGAGCTCAAGCTGCATTGCTTCAACCCATCCATTGTCTCTTAAAGCAACATGATAGTTCTTTGGCTCTTGCTGACTGATGAAGAGAGCATAAAAGCAGAAATTGGACAATTGACTCCTGGTTGAAACTCCAGCATTGATATCACCAATGATTTGAGATGTGGGGTGATTCTTCAGCTCTTGATAGTAGCTTACCTTGCTATGGTGAGTTATAGAATCAATTGAGCGAAGCTACCTACTTAGCTGATCTAGTTAGAGGACTTCTTTAAAGAAGGGCTTTAATCCACAGAATTTAGTTTCCATTAGAATGGTGAAAATGCTAATGGTGAGATTGGTTACAGGAGCTAGTTTTAAAAGAATCAATCAATCAAGCTTGGACCCGTGCAATTTATAGGCCTCCCTCAAAAGAACCAGACCAGAAAATCATCTGACTCCCCGGAGATGATAGCCGACTATAATGTCAGTGCAAGTGTTTGTAGGACCTTCAGCAGCAACAAATGGTGATGGAGATTCTTGAAACCATGTAGGAGATGGCAGCTCAAATGAAGTAGAGCATGCAGAAATCTCATCAGCATTTGTTGTGGATGGGGCTGCTGAAGCTACAAGAGCATCAGGTTTAGTGGAATCAGGCAGGTTGTCACTAAACCTGAAGAGGTGAGTACTGACTACATCATCATCAGTACCACCAGGTGGAGAACTGTTGACAGGCTCAACAGCTGGAGGTTGATAAGGAACATATTGCAATATGTCCAGATCAAACAACTCCATAGGGTTTTGTGGAATCTTGTCCTTTGGAGATTCATTGAACTTAACATGCAGAGTTTTTTCAACCACCTTTGTCCTACAGTTGAAGACTCTGTATGCCTTGCAAGTTGATGAATAACCAACAAAATACCCTACATCCACCTTACTAGCAAACTTCTGGAGTGGGTTGCTAGTGTTGAGAGTAAAACATGGACACCCAAAGGCTCTAAAGAATGAAATTAGAGGAGCCAAATGATGAGGAACTTCATAAGGAGTCTTCATCAACCTCTTATTCACTAAAGCACTATTTTGTACATAGCAAGCTGTATTGACAGCTTCAGCCCAAAGGTCAGTGGCAATCCTGAGTCAGCCAGCATTGACCTTGCAGCTTCAATGAGAGTCTTGTTCTTTCTCTCAACCACTCCATTCTGCACAGGAGTTCTAGGAATACTAAACTGCCTCTTAATTCCCTTGGACAGGTAGAAGTCATCAAGTGTGTGGTTTCTAAATTATGTTCCATTGTCACTCCTCACACACTTGACCTGTAGGGAATACTGCTTTTCTACAAATAACACAAAGTTCATGATTGTCTTGGCTGCTTCATCCTTGGAGTGCAAGAAGAAAGTCCATACAAACCTGGAATAATCATCCACAATTACCAGGCAGTATTTCTTCTTTGCCATGCTCATCACTCTGACAGGACCAAAGAGATCCATGTGCAGGAGCTGCAAGCAGGCAGTGGACTTTGGTTCTTCTATTGAAGGGAATGAGCCTTTGTGTTGTTTTCCTTTTACGCAAGCAGTGCGGTTGTCTTCACACTTGAACTCTTTCAAAGGCAATCCTCTTACTAAACCATGGCTTATCAGCTGATTCATGTTCTTGAAATTAACATGCCCCAGCCTTCTATGCCATAGAGTAGACTCTTGAGGAGATGCCTTGGAGAATAGGCAAGAATGCCCTTTTAGATCTATCCTTTTGGAAAGATCTTAGGCATACACTTTTCCTGTCCTGTTGTCCTTGAAGAGAGTGTATTCATCCAACACCTTGTCAATCAAATTTAGAACTTTGGATGATAGAATCCGACAGTTCTGGCTTGTGAAAAGGGCAACATGGCCTTTATCACACATTTGACTGACACTCAACAGGTTGTACTTGAGATTCTCCACATGGTTAACATCATCAAACCTTATTCCCCCATTGGAAACAAAGCCTTTTCCGATGATGTAACCCTTTGCATCATTGCCAAAGGAGACAAATCCCTTCTTTCCTTGAGAGTAGTCATTAAAAAGGGAGCTACTTCCAGTCATGTGCATGGATCCTCCACTGTCTACATACCAGATGCTTCTTTGGCATGTTGAAGAACCCTGCAATCATAACCACATGTTAGTTAGTTTTAGAGACCCAAACCTGTTTGGTTTTGGGTCTGTTCTCAACTACATGTGCAACACTAACAGGTGTGTTATGTGTAACAGCCTGAGGTGAAGAAGATGGTGTAGAAGAGGAACCTTTTGGCTTGGATTTCCTTTTCTGTGGTTTCAACACAGGAGCATCTAAATGGTTGACTCTTCCCATTAGATGCTGAACCATCATCATCAGTTATGTCTAACTTTGTGATAAAGCTTTCAGCTCTTTAGACACATTGAGACTTGCTGATGATGGATTCATATATTGCACCATCTTCTTTTGAGCAACCTCAGCTGTTGCCTGAGTAACCCCTGCTTTCTTTTTAGGTTTAGCTTTGGGCTTAGGGATTTCAGGCTTTGATGTTGCTAGTACAAACTTGGTTTCAAACTCATTTTTCATTTTATTTATTACCTCTTTAATTTTCTCATTTTGTTTGAGTTTGGAACCCCTTTTGTACCAACAATCATCAGTAAGATGATTGAACAAGCCACATACTTCACATGGCTTCTTCTTCATCTTATGTTGATCATCAACTAAAGAAGATGAAACTGCTGAAGACTTGTTCTTCAGCTGTTTGTCATCAGTACTAGCAGTTTTCTTCCCTTTAGTACCTGCTTTCCTGACCTCTTCTTTAGTTGTCTTCAAACCTTTTCTACTGTCAGTTTTCTTCTCTTCAGTGCTGGCAGTAGTTGAGGTTTGAACTTCAGGTGTTATCACTTGCTCTCTAGTACTTTCAGTACTTCTAGAGACAACACCTGAGTTGATCAACTTTTTGATCATGTGACAGTCAGCATTTGAACCATCAGCTATTGTAGCATCAGCTGATTGGTTTTGGCAGGAGCTAATGCTGACTTTTATCTCTGATGATACTGAATCAGAAGATAGTAGGTCACATGATGAGAAGGATTGGTTATTGCTCTCTCCATCAGATTCAACTTCTGCTCTTGAAGTAAAATCTGTAGGAGGAGCAGTGTGATTATAACCAATGCCAAACTTCACATTGGAAGTTGATTGATTGCTAAGAAGCATTTCAAAACCCTTGCATGACTGCACCCATCGATCACACTCTACTTGGGTGTTTGCAAGAGTTTCCTTGAGGTCTCTGTACTTCTCTAGAAATACATCTTCCCTAGCTTTACCATCTTTTATTTTGCATTTAAGCTTGTAAATCTCATCATTTTTCTCATTAAGTGCAGCCTCAAATTCAGCTTTCTTTTTGGAAATAGTGTGCTCTAGCTTAAGATTTTTATCTATTAAAGCTACATTTGCTTCTCTAATAGAAGCAAATGCTGCTATGCATGATTCAGAACAAAGCTTGGCTTTGGCCTCATAGGATACCTACGATGAGGCATTGGATGATGACCCCTCAGCAGACTCAAGGGCCATCAGAGCAAGATTTCCAAATGGACTATCACCACCATGTTGACCAGTACCTTGGAGTAGTTGTTCCTGACCAGATAGATCATCTGGCAGACTACTCCAGTCAACAACTCCTGGGGTGAAGAGGCTGTGTTGTTGAGGTTGTGTTTGATAATGAGATGGGGAAGATTGAGGCTCAGGAAGAGCCTGTGGTGGTTGAGCAGAAAGTACTTGAGTTTGACTGGGCTGAGGCACATAGTAGCAGGGGTATGGGTATGGCATATGACCCTGAGGCACAAAATAAGCAGGTGATGCCTGTGCATGCGATGGATGACCAGAACTGGAGGAAGGTTGCCCTCTGTGCTGTGAGCTATTGCTTGGAAAAGTCACAAAGGGTGCAGAGGAGTTAGATCCAGATGATCTACACTCTCTAGCAAAGTGTCCAAGCCTTTGGCACTTGTGACACCTCAACTTGCTCTTGTCAAAACCAACTTTGGTTTTGCCAGAGAGACCAGGGAATTTCCTACTAGTTCTTTTGTAGAACTTTTGAGATCTGATATTGATCATTGCCATTTGGCTCAAAATATCCATCTCTTCCAGATCATCATCTGGAATGCCCTTTAAATCTTCCATCAAAAAGCACCAGTTATTACTGCTACCTCCTGAACTACTACTAACACCAACAAAAGCTTGTTCTGAGTTGGTAGAGAAATCAATATGCTCATCATAAGAATTTTCTGATGAAGCATATTCAGACTCCTGACTTATCAAGGCAGCATTGCCATGGACAAAGTCATCAGTGAGCTTGCCAGAGGTGGACAACTTCCTCTTTTGCTCTATCTATCTCTCAAATATGAGCAGTTTCCCATGAAGTTGGGTGAGAGATAGAGTATCCAGGTCTGCACTGGAGCGTAGGACAATAGTATAAGTGTCCCATCTCTCAGGCAGTGACCTGAGGAATCTGTTGTTCATCTGGCTGTTGGAGTACTCTTGTTTGACCATCTTCAACTCAGAGATCAAACAAGAAAACCGCTCAAACTGCTGAGTCAGAGTCTCACCCTTTCTATGAGAGAATGTCTCATATTGTTGGGCGAGGATTTCCCTAGTATTTGCTAGGACCGAATCGGTTCCTCTGAATTGCTCCTTCAGAGCAACCCATAGGTCATGAGCAGTTTCATGATGCAAAAGCCCTGAGTAAATCTCATTTGGAATAGCCATGGCTAAAATTCCATGGGCTCTAGCATCAATGTCAAACAGCTTTAGATCTTCGTCCGAATATTGTTCAGGTTTCTTCGGAACCTGTTCATTTGATTCGGGGACGCTCACCATAGGCTTGTATGGTCCATGCACCACTGACTTCCAACAACCAGCACTGTTGACAGACAAGTGGTGAAGCATACGACGTTGCCATATGTTATACTCATTCCTCACAAGCATCGGAGGCTTGGTTGAGGAACCAGTATTGTGAGGATCGTTTGTTGGTGTAGTCATCTCAGTTTTTAGTCAAACTCAAGTTTAAACAAAACAAATGTAGCTCAAAACCACCAGAGAACCTCAAGTTTATGGCCAGAAACAGCAGAATCTCTCTCTCTACAGCTAATTCTTGCAAATTGCTAATTCGATCAAACGTAGAGATCAAAAGAGCAGTTTCAAATGATCAATAGTGAAATCGATCGATGATTAACCTGCTCTGATACCATTTGACAGGATCTCAGCCTCTAGTTTGATCATTAGGTTGTATTCGCAGCGGATTTAGCACGAAAATTAGCAATTAATGCAAGAACATAAAGAATATTGCATGTAAAGTAAATGTAGAGAGAGAGAATAATTCTGCATAAAAGGAATAATATTCTGTTTGTGTCACATGTTTCGGCGTGGAATACAGTTAGGTCACTGCCTTTTTATAGGCAAATGACCCATACTGTTGTCAGATTCCACTGACATTAACAGTTATTTAACTAACTACTGATAGAACACTTAAACTACTGAAGATGTCACAATAGCTGACATCTTCTTACACAATTACTAAGTGTTCTACCTATTACAAGTACTGAAAAAGAAACTACTGAAAAGCTACAACGACTGAAGAACAAACTCTTCAGTCATTTACAACTACTAAACTATAACAGCTGAAGAACAAACTCTTCAGCTGTTGTACAAACTACTGAAAGAAAAAATATAAACTACTGAAAAGAAAAGCCATCACAACAACTGAAGATGACTTCTTCAGCTGTTGTGACAAACTCTGAAGCTTCAGCACTTTGGTCTTTAGACTTTGATCTTCAGATGATTCATCAGCTGATGACTTCAGTAGTTGTCATCAGCTGATGACTTCAGTCATTGTCTTCAGCCTTTGTGCATCAGTAGTTGATCTTCAGTTCTTCAGTTCTTCAGACTTTGATCTTCAGCACTTGTCTTCAGTACTTGAAGTCTTCAGTACTTGTATTTATCAGTACTTTAGACTTCAGTACTTATCTTCAGCACTTTGGGATCTTAAGCTGTTGTACTTCAGATCTTTGATCTTCAGCTGTTGATTCTTCAGACTTTGTCAAACTGCTGATGAAGGTCTTCAGCAGTTGTTGTGATGTCATGTGGGACTTATAGATTTTCCTTATCTTGGCTCATTGGTTCTTTTGTTCCAACAGAATCCAATATGATCATCTGTATATTAATTAAAGAGCATAACATTAGCATTCATAAGATTTCAAAGAAATATTAAGATAAGAGTTTATGAGTTCAAGCACATAGTCTAAAAGTGTTAAAAATAGTGATGAACTGATTCACAACTGGAGGACAAACTCTAACGTGAATTGAAGCGGATTCATATTTGTTAATCTTTAAGAATACTAAAACATGATAAGCAGCATGCCTTGTTGAACATATACTCTTGTTTGAATTTATGTGGCACATAATACTTGCAATCAGCACCATATCTATGTCTACTATTTAAATTCTAAAATGCATAAGGAAGGTTCTAAGTGTTATAGTATGATCCCAAAATATGTTTCACATGCTTGTAAATATATTTAATTTCTTCTTATATTAAAAAAAATACAAAAATATGTTTGTTTTTCTCTTTGTTGGACCAAAAAGTGTTTTCATGCTATTCTCTATTTAAATTTATACTCAACTTCATTATTAAGCACAAATTTCAGGGGGAGTAGTAATAAATCAGCATGAAAAATGAGTTTATCAAAATTAGTGAAGACATTCAAAACTTCAGCAACTATTTTGGCTATTGGATATATATCATGTGAAAATTTCTGCACAATTACCTTGGAACAAACTCAACAAGGTCCAACAACAATAAATGTTCTAATAATATATTAGAATCATACAACAAAAAGGATAAATTGTTATCCTTCAGCAAAAGTTATAGTGCAATGTTGCTTTTCAGCACGTGCTACAGTGTAAAATTTAACAAAGTTAAAAATTTGCCCCTCCACGGATTGGTAAACTGCGGATGAGTACACATTTAACAAGTATGATTGCTATCCATAAGATTGGTAAACTATGGATGTATATTATACTTCTAAAAATTTTATATTGAAGACAAATTAAAATTTGTTTTCCGTATAAAATCGGCGGAGGAATTAACTTCCTGCGGAAGACTAAACCTCTGCGGAAGAACAAATTACTCCAGAAGGGTAATTAGGGTTTGAGGGTCGTACATGAAATTTAAATAATATTCTAAGGATATAAATGATCTTGACCGTTGTCATTTTTATTCACTTTTTTAGAATCATTTGTCAGACCTAATCTGCAAAAACCCTTAAACCCTTCAATCAACAAACACTCAAAATACCCTCTTATAACAAGAAACAAAAGTCAAACCTCGATTGCATTACATCTTACGAACATTATCATCGAGGTAAATCACTCTTTATGACATCGTAATCACTGATTGATTCTGAAATGTCATCGAAACTCTTCAACTTTTTAAAATTTTAGGATTTCAATTTCAAGTTTGAATCTTTAAATCATTGTTTTCTGATTTTACTGTGTATTGTAGATGGTTAATCGATTTGCAAAAGAGTATAATGTATGTGCATTTCTCAATCCCGATGATCCTGTCACTGAAGGATGCATAAAAATTATTCAATATCTAAGCAGATCGAGACTATTTTACGCCCTAACTGCTGACCCAGTAATCTATCAAACTCATGTGATTGAATATTTTGTGAGATTCTTTACAATTTATTTATCATGAGTTGTTTTGGTTATAAATGTTGTGATTGTGACAAGTTCATTATTTCTTACTATTTATCATACTTCAATGAGATTAATATAATGGATGTTACTCATTATTTTATTTGTGAATGTAAAGTGAAATATGGACGGTCGTGGTAGAGGACGTGGACGTGGCCGTTGACGTGGCGCCGGTGCTGTAAACCTGACTCTGGCCGAACTCGTCGTCTTAATCAATCAACATGTGCAGGAAACGGTGAACGGTCAAGCTACCGAACGTAGAGGTAAATGACGACCCTAGTCATCAACCACGTAAATATTACATTAGATGGTTAATCCATTTGTTTGACTGATCAATCTAAATCATTGAATACAGGACCTCCACTATGCCCGTATAAGGCGTTCATAGACTGTAAGCCCCACATCTACAGTGGAGCTGAAGGAGCTGTAGGGCTTGCGTGGTGGTTTGAGAAGACGGAGTCAGTCTTTGCCAAATTCAACTGCCCGCCGGTTGATCAAGTAAAGTACGCGACTTGGACACTAAAAAGCGCAGCATTCTCCTGGTGGAATTCCCAAGTGCAAATTTTGGGTCAGGCGATGGCAAACGACCTACCCTGGGAAGAGTTTAAGATAATGATGACTAAGGAGTATTGTCCTCGTAATGAGTTGCAAAAACTGGAAATGGAGCTGTGGCAGCTGAAGATGCAAGGTTCTGATATTGAGGCCTGCACTACCAGGTCTCATGAGTTAGTGACCTTATGCCCCAGGATGGTGACCGAAGGCATAGAAGGATAGAGTTATATTTATGTGGTTTGGTGCCTGAAATCCAAAGCATGGTTACCACCTCCAACCCCACAACATTTCAGCAGGTGATTTGGTTGGCTCACAAGTTGACCGACCAGGCAGTGGAACAGGGTAAGCTGCCTAAACGGGGTGCGGTGGCGAGTGTACCAGACAACAAACACAAATGGGATGGTCCAAGCAACAAGGGTTCGACTTCAGGCAACCAACAGCAACAATAATATCAACAACAACCGAGGAAGCTTGACAACAACCAAGGTTTCAATCAAATAGCCACCACTAACCAAGGACAAGGAAGATACGTGGGGAAGTATCCTAAATGTACCAAATGCAACTACTATCACACCAAAAAAGTGTGACAACTTCAAGTGTCAGAGATATGGGAAGCTAGGGCATGCAGCGATAAGTGTTGTGGCGAATTGATGAAGAAGCCACAACAAACACAAGAAACTCCAAAAGGCTACTTTGAGTGTGAAAAAGAAGGGCATTACAAGAGGAACTACCCTCAACTGAAGAAGAATGGCAATGGTGCTGTGAACGAAAGAAACAACAACAACAACCCTAGTAATGGTGTCAACAATGGTGGTAACAACGGTGGAGCTAAAGGGAGAGCCTTTGTTACGGGTTCAGGTGAGGCTCTAAACAACCCTACTACTGTTACCGGTAAATTTTATATTAATGGCCATTTTGCTACGGTATTGTTTGACACTAGAGTTGATAAAAGTTTTATCTTTACTAAGTTTAGTAGTCTCTTAAGTGATATGCCTTCTACATTAGAGTCTAAGTATACTGTAGAATTAGCCGATGGTAAGAATATCTTTGTTACACACATCCTTAAGGTTTGCAAGATAGAACTTGCTAGTCATACTTTGATATGGATCTTATGCATGTTACACTTGGGAGTTTCAATATGGTCGTGGGCCATGAATTGGCTGTCCGAGAAGCAGGTGGAGGTCATTTATCACGGAAGGTCATTCGTATTCCTTTCACGATGGAGAGATTCTTTCCGTTAAAGGCGAGAAGAGTGGTGTTGTGATAGGTATCATTTCATTCATGAAGTTGAAGAAGTGGCTATCCGAGGGTTGCTTAGCCATACTAGCCGAGGAAAGGCAATGTAGTCGTTGATGCCTTGAGTAGAAAGGAGATTGCCAAAACCTGACGAGTACGAGCGTGCAGCTTAGATTAGCACTCACTTGCCTAAATAAATCAAGGAAGCTTAGATGGAAGCTTTGAAAGCAGAAAACATTAGATCTGAATCCCTACGTGGGATGGACAAATAGTTTGAGGTGAAATCCGATGGAATTCGTTAGTTTATAGATAGACTTTGGGTACCTTTACATGGAAATATGAGAGACTTGGTTATGAGTGAAGCACATAAGTCTAGATATTCTATAGACCCTGGTTCTGATAAAATGTATCATGACCTGAAGACGCACTTTTGGTGGCCTAATATGAAGGCAGACGTAGCTACATACGTGAGCAAGTGTTTGACTTGTTATAAGGTAAAAGTGGAATATCAAAAGCCATCTAGGTTACTGTAACAACATGAGATTCCTCGGTGGAAGTGGAAACAAATTTCTATGGATTTCATTACTAAGTTACCCAGGACTCCTAGTGGTTATGACACCATAGGGGTGATCGTGGGTCGACTAACTAAGTCAGCTCATTTCTTAGCGATCAAGGAAATTATTAAAATGGATAAGCCAACCAAATTTACCTGAAGGAGGTATCTTCAATACATGGCATGCCAATCTCGATTATTTCTGGTCGTGATGCTCGTTTTACATCCCATTTCTGATAGTCATTATAGAAATCTTTTGGTACACGTCTGGATATGAGCAATGCCTATCACCCGTAGATCGATGGGCAAAGCGAGCTTACTATTCAAACCTTGGAGGACATGTTGCGTGCTTGTGTGATAGATTTCGGGAATAATTTGGAAGCTTCATCTATCGTTGGTGGAATTTTCATACAATGATAGTTACCACGCTAGCATTAAGGCAACACCATTTGAGGCGTTGTATGGGCAAAAGTGTAGATCACCAGCTTGTTAGGCAGAAGTTGATGATAGTCAATTGACTGGCCCCGAATTGGTGCATGAAACTACCGAGAAGATCGTGCAGATACGGAATCGCATGGCTGCAGCACGAGACCAACAAAAGAGCTACACTGATAAGCGAAGGAAACCTTTGGAACAAAGTTTTGCAGAAAGTCTCACCGTGGAAAGGTATGATTCAATTCGGCAAAAGAAGAAAGCTTAATCCGAGATATGTTGGACCATTTGAGATTCTGGAAAGAATAGGTCCAGTGGTATATCGATTAGATCTGCCTGATTCACTGAGTGGAGTTCACAATGTGTTTCAAGTTTCTAATCTGAAGAAGTGCTTATCTGACGAAACTATGATTGTACCGATCGAGGAAGTTCAAGTAGATGAGCAATTATGATTCATTGAAGAACCAGTTGAGGTAATGGACCGAGTGGTCAAGACCTTGAAACAAAGCAAGATCCCTATTGTCAAAGTTTGCTGGAACTCAAGATGTGGGCCGGAGTTCACATGAGAACATGAGGATCAGATGAAGCTCAAGTACCCTCATTTATTCAAAACAACGACTACTACAAGCGAAGGTAATGATTAAATTTCGGGATGAAATTTCTTTCAACATGGGGATAATGTGATAATTCACCCGAAACTCACTCGATTTTCTTATGCCAACTTGTAATGCCCCATTCCCGAAGACCTCATAGTTAGGCACTCATAGCATTTTTAAATAAAACCATGCATATTTCATACAAATATTGCAGCAGAATTAAGTTAACAAAAACCATTCGTTTCATTAATAATTACTCTTGTTAAGCAATACAACATTGTTTAAGTTACGAAAGCATCATTTAATTGCATTACAAAACAATGATATCCTTAAGTGGGAATGGATGCTAGTCTTGACCTGTCGAGTAGCTTCCCCCTTGTGTCATCCTCAGCAATAATTACCTGCCAACTGAAGATGCATAAAAGTCAGTGTTGCTGAGTGAGTCCTAGTTTTAAAAGCATTAAAATACCTTGTATAATTTATATATGAAAATACCCTTTTTCTATAAAATACTTTCTTTACTTTCGTACGTGAGCATTCATCATACATACATAAAGGTATAACCTTATTCATCCTTCCTTATCGCATGTATTCGTTCATTATCTTTCACACTTTTTAGATCTTGTCATAACTTTACCCCCATCATTGGGCACACAGCCACCTCAATCCCGAAGTAAAGTGGTAAGGATCCCGTTTCGTACTATGGATCAGTCACCAAGACTGATCCCCCTATGTGTGAACCCTCAAGGGTTAGCCAAAATCGCACGCTATATTACACATAGTTGACCTACCAACTCTCAATGAGTTATGAACCTCCTTTCATCTTGCTTGTAAGACTTTTCATTCGTTCATTCTTTATGTTCCACTTTCATTATCATTAATCTTTCACTTTTATTATGATAATACTTTATGTATACGAGCATAAACACACCACGTAAAGTCACATGATAATATATAATATGGAACATAAAACAAATCATAAACATACATAAAATAAACAAATATAAACCTCAAGTCAAACTAGGGTCAAACCCTAAAATTTTGATTTTTTGAAATCAAAAAAGATTCTAAGTGTTCTAGGCGCATGAGCACTATGCGCCGCATGAGGACTATACAGGCGCATGGGCACTTAGGAGCATGGGAAAGTTAGGCGCATGGAAAAATTCAGGCGCATGGGCACTATTTGGGCCCCTGAGCCCAACACTTAGGCATCTGAGAATTAACTTCTGGGTGCATGAGGTACTGCTCAGGCGCATGACTAACACTTAGGCACCTGAGCAGATTCGTTGGGCGCATGGGTACTCTTTGAGCGCATGAACTCACTTAAATTTTTCTAAGTCATAATTCAGGTGCATGAGCTCTATTTGGGCGCATGACCAACTATTTAACATGTTTCTAAATTATTTTCAGTCCCAATCACCATCCTAACATGTTCCTGACTTGTATCTATCATTCTAAGCATCAACAACACATAAACAACCATAAAACTTAAACATACATGCACAAATACATACGGTTACATATGCAGCAGTTGTAAAACATTTTAAATATGCATTTTCAGCCCCAAAGAACTTTTAAAAACATAAAACCAGGGTTTAGAACTCACCTAAAGCAATCTACAAGCTAAACTCCACCAAACTTTAAGTTACCAAGAGTTTAAACACCTAAAACAAACCACAACAACCAGCCAAACACATAGAACACATAAAAATCGGTTCTAAGGTTGAAAACCCAACAAAACCGACCCAAAAACACATAAAACACTCACTAATTTTGTGAATTTCAGCCTTTTCTTCTTACAAAACCAAGAGAAAGCTTCACTCTTCTTCTTCTCCTTTTTTAGTCGACTGATGGATGTAAAAAGTAGATTGCATGGGCGGCCATACCTCTTTTTAACATAAAATATTAAGTTTTGTCCTTTTTACACTTTGGCTCCCTCCATTTTGGCTCATTTTTCTTTCTTTCAAGATACTTTTATTTTCTTTTCTCATTGCTTTTCTTTTCTTTTAATTTGACGAAAGTTTCGAGTGTTACACAATGCAGTAGACCAGTGATGTAACACACCCATGTAACGTAATTTTCGGAACGAAAATTCTTTCAACATGGTGATAATGTGACATCCGGTAATTTTCCGTTACCAAACTCCGTTAGTTCCGTTAGGTCTTGCGAACGTTGGTGACTTAATAATAATTAATAATGGCTATTATATAATAACTTAATTAATAATGTTGATTATTAATTTGGGTTTATGTGATTCATAAATTTTAAATACTATTTGTGAATTTTAGTTGGTAACGTGCCAACGTGTTATATTGGATCCGTGTGTTATGTTGCTAGCAAAATAATGTATGATTATTATTGTTGAATAATAATATATGCGTTCTGTAGTTAGAAGTATTTAAAAAGTATTTACAAAGATTAGTTTTACAAATGTAAACAAGGAGGGTTTACTTTGTAATTAGCATAAAATAAAAATTACCAAAATTAAACCCAACCCTAGCCCCAAACCCTCTTTTTGGCTGTGAAACATCCGGAGAACCCCATCCCTTGCGACTTTGATCAAGAACAAGCACCAAGAATCAATTTTGATTGGTATTGTGTTAGCAAGTGTTAATCATCATCTTTATACATTTTAAGGTGAGTTTTTAACAAGATTTTCATAGTTTTGATTCTTGATGAACCATAATCTGAAAATTGTGAGGAAAAGATGAAAATGATGGGTTTTGATGATTATATGATGTTAGTTATGTTATATGAATGTTAATCTAGGTTGATTGTGCAAGAAATCCACGATTTTAATGACCTAGTTCATACCTTACCCAAAATAGTAACTTTTGATCATGGATTGTGCAATTGATGGTTGTTGGTGATTTTAAGATGTTAATTGTGTCCAATAGATGTTGTTTTATGATGATTATGCAAATAATGGGTGAAATTTGGTAATCTTTTTCATAGATTGCCCGAAATTGTAACTTTTGGATCATGTGTAAGGCCCCGTTCCCGGGCACCTCACAGTTGGTCATTCATAGCAATAATTACATAAAGCATTACATAATACAAATTTAAGCAGTGGAATTAATTTAACAAAAGCCATTCATTTCACTATAAACACTGTTGTTAAGCAATACATCGTGGTTTAATCAGGTTACAAAATAATAGTTCGATTGCATTACAAAACAACAGTATTATCATGTATGAATGGATGTCAGTCATGCCCCGCCGAGTAGCTTCACCCGCGTGCCATCCTCAGCAACATTTCACCTTCTAACTGAAAAATGCATAAAAGTCAGCGTTGCTGAGTGAGTCCTAGTTTTTTTAAACATACTTTACTTTCGTTTAAGAACTATTCTTTACTTTTGCATGTGAACACACATCATACGTACACTTAGGTAATATCATTATTATCTTCATCATTCGTTCATTTCGTACTTTTATCATTATCTTTCCGAGTCTTTTGTGACAACAGGGTTGCTCACCTCATTAGCAATCTCAATGATTGCACTTTATCCGAGTCTTTTGCGACAACAGGGTCGCTCACCTCATTAACAATCTTAATGATTGCACTTTATCCGAGTCTTTTGCGACAACAGGGTCACTCACCTCATTGTCAATCTCAATGATTGACCCTGTGTGCCTCCTTCGGGGTAGCTAACCCGCATCACAGTTGAGCTAACGACAACAAGGCCGCGCACCTCTATTCGTTTGCTTGCAAGACTTTCGTTCATTCATTTATGTTCCACTTTTCCTCATCATTAATCTTTCACTTAATTAATGATAATATTTTTCATTTCGATCATAAACATACCATGTAAAGTCATACAATAATAATATTAATAACATTAATAATAAGGTTAACAATAATGATGATGATGATAATAAGGAATCATAAAAACAGTCATAATTATGCTTGGAATTAAGCATTTATTAACCCTATTCAAACATTGTTCAAACCCTAATTGCACAGACTCCCGTAAAATTCCTAAAAATAAATTCTAAGTATTGGGCGCATGGGCCCTGTTTGGGCGCATGGGCCCTGTTTGGACGCATGGGCCCAGTTCGGACGCATGGGCCTCTCAGACGCATGAAGTCACTTAGGCGCATGGAAGGTCCAGACGCGTGGTCACTACTGGGGCCGTTCAACACTTAGGCGTTTGGAAAATCCCAGACGCATGGGCACTATTCAGACAGTTGGACACTTAGGCATGTGGGGAAATCCCAGACGCATGGGCCCTGTTCAGACGGTTGGGTCCTGTTTAGACGTACGGGCCTACACTTAGCCGTTTTTCACCTTAGACGTATGGGCCTACACTTAGCCGTTTTTCATCTTAGACGTATGGGACTATTCAGGCGGTTGGGCCTTTGGACGGTTGGGCATACTTAGAAAAATCAAACCGTTGGACGCATGGTCCACTGTTTAGACGGTTGGGCATCTCATTTGCACTTAAACGACCAAATTCATCCTAAATCAAATTCTATGCTTAGTACTAACATTCTAAGCATCATAATACATGCATAATCATAATCATCACATCATTTACCCCAAAACATACACCCATCCACATACACGTTCATACACATATACGGGTAGAAACATAATCTTATAAAAACACATTCACATGCATTTTTCAGCCCCAAAATTTGTTAAAAACATGTTAAAAAGGGGATTCTAGAACTCACCTTAGTTTGTTTTCGGGTTTGAACCTTCTTTGAGCTTCCCAGACGTTTCTAGCACCTAAAACCCACACACATACACAACCCGAACATACCATCACATTTATAAGCATACAACCGAGTCTAGAATCATCTAAAGAATCATAAATTCAACATTTCTTAACAAAAACTTTGAGTTTCCGGCTTCTTCTACAATCTTCGGAGAGTTTTTCTACTCTCTCTCTCTCTAGAACCGAAATGGAAGTAGTGTGCAGGCGAGAGTGGGCGGCCATGCCCACTTTTGCACTAACTTTTGATATTTTGCCTTTTTGCCACTTTTAACCCCTCTACTTCGGTTAACTTACATTTTCTGTCTTTTCCTTTGCTTTTATTCTTTCTTTATACCTTTAAAAAAATAACCGGGTGTTACAAGTCCACTCCCCTTATATAGGTTTCATCCCCGTAACATGTTATTCCTTAAACAGATGAGGGTAATGCTGCCTCATCTCTCCTTCAACCTCCCGTGTAGACTCAGATCCCTTTCTGTGCTTCCACTGTACACGCACAAGAGGAACCACTTTATTCCTTAACCTCTTCTCCTTACGATCAATGATCACCACTGGTTGCTCCATGTAATTGAGCCGTTCATCCACTTTGATGTCCCCCAGTGGTACGGCCATATCCTCGTCTGCTAAACACTTCCGCAGATGAGATACATGGAATGTCAGGCGAATTCCACTTAACTCATCTGGTAGTTCCAACCTATAGGCCACCTCTCCTACTCGAGCAATGATTCGAAAAGGCCATATATATCTTGGGCTCAACTTGCCCCGCTTTCTAAAACGAATGATACCTTTCCAAGGTGAGACTTTTAACATAACCCTATCACCCACATAGAACTCAATCGATCTACGCCTCTTATCGGCATATGACTTCTGTCTATCCTTAGCTGCCTTCATAATGGCTTTGATCTTTACGAGCTTCTTCGTCGTAGCCTCAATCACTTCAATGCTCCCTAACTCCTTCTGACCAATATCACCCCAGCAAATGGGTGTCCTACATCTCCTACCATATAAAATCTCGTAGGGCGGCATGCCAATGCTGGCATGATAACTGTTGTTGTAAGAGAATTCGGCTAACGGCAAATGGTCATCCCAACTTCCTCCGAAATCGATCACACATGCTCGAAGCATGTCCTCAAGTGTCTGGATCGTCCTCTCAGACTGACCGTCAATCTGAGGGTGATAAGCCGTGTTGATATGTTGTCTCGTCCCTATCACGTCGTGGAACTTCTTCTAAAACATAGATGTAAACCGAGGGTCACGATCAGATACAATAGACACTGGCACACCATGATGAGCTATAATCTCTTTGATAAATAGATCCATCAGCCTTTCAGAAGAATTAGTCTCTCGAATCGGTAGGAAGTGAGCACTCTTCGTCAAACGGTCAAATATCACCCATATAGCGTCATACCCTTTCGGGGTACGTGGTAGTTTTGTAATAAAGTCCATGGTGATATGCTCCCACTTCCACTCGGGTATATCCATAGGTTGGATCTTCCCGTATGGATTCTGATGCTCTGCCTTCACTTGCAAGCAAGTAAGGCACTTACTCACATATTCCACTACATCATGTTTCATAGTCGGCCACCAGTAGTCTTTCTTCATGTCATGGTACATCTTGGTAGCACCGGGATGAATGGAGTATCGAGTCTTATGAGCCTCGTCCATGATCTTTCCACGTAGATCCCCGTAATAAGGAATCCACATTCGCCCATATCGGGTTCTAACATCGAGAGTGTATTCACCCAACTCCACGACCAGACCTCTCATTCTTTCAGAGTTAAGACGATCTTCTTTCAGAGCCTCGTCTTGAAACTCCTTGATCTGCGTCATCACGTCAGAGGTCATCATCAGCTGATAAGCCATCACCCGAATCGGATCGGGTCTCTCCTTTTGGCTAAGGGCATATGCCAGCATGTTGGCCTTGCCCGGATGATAATGGATCTTGAAATCGTAATCATTTATGAGCTCCAACCATCGTCTCTACCTCATGTTCAAATCTTTCTGCTCGAAGAAGTACTTCAAGCTTTTGTGGTCTGTGAAGATGGTGCACTTCGTCCCGTATAGGTAGTACCGCCAAATCTTCAATGTGAAAACCACCACGGCTAATTCTAGGTCGTGCGTGGGATAGTTGACTTCGAGGGTTTTTAGCTGTCGGGATGCGTAGGCTATCACCCTTTCGTGTTGCATCAATAAGCAACCTAGCCCAGAATAAGATGCATCCGAATACACCACTAAATCTTCACTCCCTTCGGGCAATGTCAAGACAGGAGCTTGTGTTAAACTCTCCTTTAACTGCTCAAAAGCACCCTCCTACTCTCAACCCCACACGAACTTCACGTCCTTGCGAGTCAACTTTGTCAAAGGTGAAGCTATCTTGCAAAAAGTCTTGAATAAACCTCCTGTAGTAGCCCGCCAATCCGAAGAAGCTACGAATCTCGGATGGCGTCTTAGGAGACTTCCATTGTATCATGGCCTCAACCTTTGTTAGGTCCACCATGATTCCCTCAGCATTTACCACGTGACCCAGAAATTGCACCTTGTATAACCAAAAAGCACACTTGGAGAACTTAGCATACAGCTTCTCCTTTCTCAACGTCTCCAATACTTCCCGAATGTGTCCGGCATGCTCTTCTTCATTCCTTGAATAAATCAGGATACCATCAATGAACACAATCACTGATTTATCCAACATCGGCCGGCACACTAGATTCATCAAATCCATAAAAGCAGCTAGCGCGTTGGTTAGACCAAAGGACATAACGAGAAACTCGTAGTGTCCATAACGCGTGTGAAAAGCTGTTTTAGGAATATCTTGCTCCTTCACCTTCAACTGATGGTAGCCAGATCGAAGATCTATCCTTGAGAACCAACTGACACCTTTTAGCTGATCGAACAAGTCATCAATCCTCGGTAATCGATACCGATTCTTCACCGCCAACTTGTTCAACTCGCGGTAGTCAATACACATCCTCATGCTACCATCCTTCTTCTTTACAAACAAGACCGGAGCACCCCAAGGAGAGATACTCGGCCTGATAAAACCCTTATCAAGCAACTCCTACAGTTGCTCTATTAACTCCTTCATCTCAATCGGAGCCAACCAATACGGTGCCTTAGCGACAGGCTGAGCACCGGGTATAAAGTCAATTTGAAATTCGATTTCGCATTCCGGTGGCACACCTGATAAGTCTTCTGGAAACACAACAGGAAAGTCACACACCACCGGTACATCGGAAAATTGTGGTGTTGACGTATCCACATCTTTCACGTAGGCCAAGTAAGCGCTACATCCATGCATCATGCACTTTCCCGCCACTACCATCGAAATCACTTTCGGAATCATGGTAACTCGATCACAGAATATCGTCACCGAACTTCCGTCAGGCGCTATCAATCTAATCATCTTCTTTCGACACACAATGTTCGCTTCGTAGGTCGCTAACCAATCCATCCCTAGTACTACACCAAATCCTCGTGGGGCATCACATGTAACTTAGCAGCAAACCTATGACCCTCTAGTTCTATGGCGTAGTCCTCTATCATATCAGTAACTCTAGTGGACTTACCAACAGCAGTTTCTACATCGAAGGGCTCATCGATACGTCTACTACTAACAGGCAATTTAGCACAGAAAGTAGCAGAAATAAAACTCCTACTAGCATCAGAATCAAATAACACAGAAGCAAGAGTTTGATTTACTAGAAACGTACCTGACACAACAACGGGGTCCGTCCTAGCCTCCTCCCTGGTCATGGTGAGAGCTCTAGCGCTCGCCTTCTGCCCTTCAGTTCTGGCTGTCTTCTTTGCCCTGGAACTCTCCTCCCTCGGCCTCCTGTAGTCCCTGCTCATATAGCCTTCCTCAACGCAGGTATAACACCTCAGCGCCTTATGGTCTCTGGAGATGTGGCCCGGTTTCCCACACTTGAAACACACGTTGAGCCCCAGGTTGCACTCCCCCGTATGCTCCTTCCCGCACTTGCCACACCTCTTGGGTCCCAAGCTTGATGACCCCACCCTACGGTCATCCATTCTCATCTTTTTGTTGTTCGGGACGAAACCACCACGCCCGAACTGCTTTCCATTCCAGTTCTGGTCACCCCCACCAGTCTTCTTCACCTCCACCACCATAACCTCCCTCTGATCATAAAGCCTCCCAGCCAAATCCAATACCGACCTAAAAGTGCTTGGTCGGGCAATGATCAAGTGCCTATGAATGTCGGCTGGCAATCCCTGGATGTACCGATTGATCTTTCGGGACACCGGCGTCACCTGATCAGGTACCAGTCTCGCCATCTCATTGAACTTGGTGGTGTACTGTTGGTGGGTCATGGTTCCTACCTCGAGTTGTAGGAACTCCCTCTCGATCTTATCGAGTTCCCTGTGAGGGCAGAATTCCTCAATCACCAATTGCTTCAGCTCCTTCCATCGCATCTTCCCGATGGCTCTGGCATCCTCAGCTTGGGCAATATCGTCCCACCAACACAACGCTGAGTCAACAAAGGAGTGAGTCACGAACTTCACCTTCTGGTCTTTGCGACACTCACTGATTTCCAACACCGCCTCCATCTCCCTTACCCAGCGGTGAGTGGCTGTAGCATTGCCATTGCCATCGAAGGTCGGGGGCTTGCACCTTTGGAATGCCCCATAACTGCACCCCGTGGTCGTCACCCCTACTACAACATCTTCCTCTTCATCAGACAATACAGCCGCGGGCTCTGGTCATTCTTCCTCCCCTCTGCTCCCTTTGCATGTTGATCCCTTCCTATTCTCCTTCTCCTTTCTCTCCTCGTTTCTCACATCCCTAATGACTTCAGTCACCATGGACGGTAAAACTGTCTGCATGATCTGGTGCATTTCATCAGCAATCGCCTCCCTTGCTTAGGCATTCAGGCTGGCATTCTCATTCTCCTCACTTCGGCCATGAGCCTCAGGGTTCTCACGAACCGTCTCAGGAGCCTTAACACTACTCCTAGTCACACGTGGCGGTCCTCTACCTCTAGAAGCCTTGGAAGACTTCTGTCCCGCCATTTCCTAGATGCTATAAGATTCAAACACGAACACAGTCATTCAAGGAAATAGCTCAGTTTGTTTCAAGTATAGTAAGTCCCTAATGACAGTGGCCAATTGTGATTAACCACTTACTTTACTCTTCACACCCCAAGTATTTCCTATTCTGACTACATCAGTATCTAAATCTACTAAGAACACATAAGTCAAATAGCAAACGCACATAATACCGGTTAACATTTATAAAAGACATGCCTGATGGCACGTAGCTACTCGGGCTGACATCCCTCTATCCGTCCCAAATTTAGTTTAAGTTTAGGTTTTTGATAATATTTTACCCAATTCACTTAAACTATGGCTCTGATACTAACTTGTAAGGCCCCGTTCCCGGGCACCTCACAGTTGGTCATTCACAGCAATAATTACATAAAACGTTACATAATACAAATTTAAGCAGCGGAATTAATTTAACAAAAGCCATTCATTTCACTATAAACACTGTTGTTAAGCAATACACCGTGGTTTAATCAGGTTACAAAATAATAGGTCAATTGCATTACAAAACAATAGTGTTATCATGTATGAATGGATGTCAGTCATGCCCCGCCGAGTAGCTTCACCCGCATGCCATCCTCAGCAACATTTTACCTGCCAACTGAAAAATGCATAAAAGTCAGCGTTGCTGAGTGAGTCCTAGTTTCTTTTTTTTAAACATACTTTAGTTTCGTTTAAGAACTATTCTTTACTTTTGCATGTGAACACACATCATACGTACACTTAGGTAATATCATTATTATCTTCATCATTCGTTAATTTTGTACTTTTATCATTTTCTTTCCGAGTCTTTTTCGACAACAGGCTCGCTCACCTCATTAGCAAGCTCAATGATCGCATTTATCTGAGTCTTTTGCGACAACAAGGTCGCTCACCACATTAGCAATCTTAATGATTGCACTTTATCCGAGTCTTTTGTGATAACAGGGTCGTTCACCTCATTGTCAATCTCAATGATGGACCCAGTGTGCATCCTTCGGGGTAGCTAACCCGTATCACAATTAAGCTAAAGACAACAAGGGGGTTCAAGCATCATAATACATTCATAATCATAATCATCACATCATTTACCCCCAAAACATACACCCCTCCACATACACGTTCACACACACATACGGGTAGAAACATAATCTTATAAAAACACATACACATGCATTTTTCAGCCCCAAAATTTGTTAAAAACATGTTAAAAAGGGGATTCTAGAACTCACCTTAGTTTGTTTTCAGGTTTGAACCCTTCTTTGAGCTTCCCAAACGTTTCTAGCACCTAAAACCCATACACATACACAACCCGAACATACCATCACATTTATAAGCATACAACCGAGTCTAGAATCGTCTAAAGCATCATAAATTCGAGATTTCATACCAAAAACTTCGAGTTTCTGGCTTCTTCTACACTATTCCAAGAGTTTTTCTGCTCTCTCTCTCTCTCCTAGAACCGAAATGGAAGTAGTGTGCAGGCAAGAGTGGGTGGCCATGCCGACTTTTGTACCAACTTTTGATATTTCTCCTTTTTGCCACTTTTAACCCCTCTACTTGGGTTAACTTACATTTTCTTTCTTTTCCTTTACTTTTATTCTTTCTTGATACCTTTAAAAAAATAACCGGGTGTTACATCATGAAGATACATGTCAGGTGAATTATGAATGAGTAATGTGTTTGAATGGTATCTATGAACTAGTCTAGGCATGTTATTGGTAAATTTATATTGAAGTTGATGAAAGTTGGGATTTTGGGTGTTACTTTCCCGAAAAGGAAACTTTATTTATATAAAACATGTGATTTTGTGAACTTAAAAACGGGAGAATACCAGAACAATAGAGAAGCATTCTCATAGTCCCCATATATAAGAAAAAAGGAGATGTCCAATGTTGTGCAAATTACAGAGGAATAAAGCTATTGACTCACACGATGAAACTATGGGAAAGAGTTATTGACACGAGAATTAGACGAGAAACTCAGATTGTGGTAAACCAATTTGGATTTATGCCAGGACGCTCTACAACAGAAACCATACATGTCGTAAGAAGGATAATGGAGAAATATAGAAAAAAGAAAAGGGACCTCCATATGGTATTTATTGACCTAGAAAAAGCATACGACAGTGTGCCGCGTCAACTCATTTGGGAAAGTTTACGACGTAGAAGGGTACCAGAGAAGTATATCAAAATAATAATGAATATGTATGAAGGGACAAAAACGTGTGTCCGAGCACCAGTCGAAGACACAGACTTCTTCCCGGTAAATGTAGGACTATACCAAGGATCGGCATTGAGCCCATTTCTCTTCAAAATAGTGCTGGATGAGATGACCAAGTCTATACAAGAGCCAGTCCCGTGGTGCATGATGATATTGTCTTAATATCAGAATCTAAAACGGTGCTTAACGATAGGCTAGAACAGTTGAGAGCCGTACTAGAGCGCAGAGGCTTAACAATAAGTTGCTCTAAGACTGAGTACATGCATTGTAACATTAGTGGTGAGGCTGAGGAGGACACCCAAATCAGTATCTAGGGTATGACGGTACCACAGACGTCTAGGTTCAAATACCTAGGCTCGTACGTTCAAGAGGACGGAGAGATACACAGCGATATAGCTCACCGTGTGCAATCAGGATGGTGCAAATGGAGAGCAGCATCAAGGATCCTATGTGATACGAGGTTCCCAGCAAAACTAAAGGGAAAACTATATAGAGTGGCGGTACGTCCACCTATGTTATACGGAACAGACTGTTGGGCCATAAAGAAACCGCACCAGAGACAAACAGAGGTCGTGGAAATGCAAATACTGAGGTGGATGTGTGGACACACAAGATTGGATCGAATAAGAAAAGATGTGTTTTGACAGAGGCTACAGGTGGCTTGTATCACAGATAAAATATGAGAGGGAAGATTAAGATGGTTTGGGCAGGTAAAACGAAGGTCAATGGTAGCACCCGTTAGAGCAGTAGAGAACATCAACGTAGAGGGAAGGAGGAGTAGAGGTAGACTGAGGCTGATTAGGGACGAGATAATTAGGCGAGATATGATAGACTTGCACCTGTCTGAGCACATGATCGAGGATAGGAGTGAGTAGAGGCGTAGATTTAAAATTAAGGACTTTTAGTGGGAACTGTGGGTGGGAAGGGTAGACGTAGACTTGTTGCGGGCCCGCTGTTTTCCTTATTCTGTTTTCCTTATTCTGCCGTTATATGTGATTCTTCCCGTTTATTTGTTGTACGCATTTTCTAAGTTTCTATGTGAGTTATACCTATGTGTTGTCTGCCACTATATTATGATTGTGATTGTTATTTGATTTCGTTTGTGAGTGGGGGGTCTCTTCGGAAGCAGTCTCTCTATCTCCCAAGATAGAGGAAAGACTCACCACCACCTACCCCTCCCAGACCGTACTATTAATGGGATTTATTGGGTACGTTTGTTTGTTTGTATGTATGTGATTTTGTGAATTTGGTATGTAGATGATGCTAGGATCATGTTAGAATGTTTATTAATGATGTCTAATGTATTGGATTATGTTGATTGGGTTAATCTGATAGTTGATGAAGTAATTGAAAAATATTGTAAAATGTGCAAGAATACAAATATGGTATTTTGTACCAATTATGTGTTATGATGAATGATATTCTTGATGAGACTTAAGATGTATAATGTGGATTATGTGATTAGCTTGTGTGGTGACCTGTGAATCATGATGTATAATATGATACTACTTGTGCCTAAACAAGTCAACTTAACATGTCACCAACGGGTCAAGTGGGACAACAAGGTCAATTTTGTTACTGTGTTTAATATCACTTGGGTCAATCCATTTATTGAGTTCATAGGATCTGTTAGGTCTTTCTAGTCATGAATACTTACAAACTCACGTGATCTAGGTAATATTTGACGGGTTGCCTTCCTAATCTTTATTTGCGTTGCTTGATTTGCTCGTGTACACATAAGGTGAGTTCATGCCCCATTGTTTTTACTTACTTCCTTTTTGGGGGAGATGGCATACAGTTTTATCTTAGAAACGCTTTACATTGATAAGTTGTGTTAGTATAACATAGTGTAGCAGCCGTGAAAGCTCTCACGCTTTCGGATCGTTAATAATGGTAATTAGCAGGAAATGTTGGGTAGTACTACTGGGCCTGACAAGCCCCACCTGTGAGACTCGAGGTCAAACGGGTGCAATATTGTCCTAAACACAAGCATCGTCACAACTTGGTATGTTGCGATAGGAGGCAAACAAACGAAACACATGTCATCTTCGATCGCGAATCACTATAGTTATCACTTATGAATATAGAATAGCTATCTATTTCAATGCACTTCTTATGTTTTACAACTATTACTCATTATGTTAAACGTAAACTCTTGAACTCACCAACCATTGTGTTGACTCTTTTGGTATGCTAATCTCAGGTCAAGGTTAGTGTCAGTCTGTAGGAGCACGCACTGGTCAAGCATATATTTAGAAACTGATGACATTTATATTTTGAAAGCATTACATTTGGTTTAAATTATGATTTGGCATGTGTTTTGACAAGTATATTTTCAGTACTTTGGATTTGAAATATTTACAAAACGCTTCCGCATGGTTTTGAACATTATGAACTTTGTTTGGTTTTAAAAATTTCTCATATAGTGTCGTTCTGAGTAGCTAATGACAATCCCGGTTTGTTCACACGTCTCGCGGTATAATCCTACGTGTGAAAATTGAGGGTGTGACAACTTGTGTTGTTTTTTTGAGATAATTAGGTATATGATTATTATGTCAAGCGTTTAAGTTTATATTTATGTAGAAATTATTATGTATAATTTTTGGGATTAAGACTTTGTTTTCTGTTTTATAAAATAGTTATTGTTTACTTGAGTTTACTAAATTAGCAAAGGAAGAAAAATGAAAAAGAACAAATTCAATTCGTTAGGTGAATACGCATGAATAGGAGGTAGTTAGATAAGGACTATCACTAGCCCATTTGGTCAAGGCTTTACCTCTTAGAAAGGATGTATTGGGTTCAATTTCAAACAATGATGTAATTTGGTTTAATTTAAGAGTAGGATAGATTATCCGTTAAAAAAAGATAAGGACCCTCTCGTAGGAGTTGGACACTTGTTTATTCTTCGTTAAATAATTATAAGGACTTAATTGCACGGGTGGTCCCTGTGGTTAGGCCCGATTTCACTTTTGGTCCTTAACTCTCTGAAATTACAAGGTTGGTACAAAACTTTGCACAAACGTAACAACGATGGTCCCTAAAACGGATGTCCGTTAAGTTTTTCAGTTAATACTTTAAAAGTTACTAAAACACCCTTGTATCATTGTCTTCTCCAATTGATTCCACCAGCCCTTCAACTCCGGCGAACTACCGCTGCAACAAAACCCACCATCTCCAGAGATGGTAACGTTTATGGGGATGGTGGTGATGGCGATGGTGGTGACAAAAGTTGAGCAGACCTGAATTGCATTAACAACCATCGGATCTGATGCCGATGATGGAGGTGGAGGGTCGTCAGAGGTGAACGATCGCCGGAGGTGGGGGTGTTGGTACACATGTCCCAAGTTCTAATTCTAGTGTGCTTAAATGTAAATGACTTTCATTTTGATTACACTGATTTAATGTTTTGATATATGTAATGAAAACTCTTTATTGAATGATAATTGGTTATTGAATGTCATATCTATTTATATTATTGTTTATTACATGCTTATATGAACATGTTATATGGGTTTACAGTTGTTAGACATAGTCATGTATCATTACAGGTTCAGGAATGTGTTTAACCAAGGATTATGATCAAGTCACACTACTAGACCATGCTAATGGGCCAGTCACACGACTGAACCATGTGATTGAGCCAAACGCACGATTGAGTCATAAGACTGGCTCAGTCGTACGAATGAATCAATCGTGTGGGCCAGTCGTCCGTGTGAGTGGATCGTATGACTCAGTCACACGACTGAGCCATACTCATGGCTCAGTGGTACGAATGAAGACTGTAACCTATAAATACCACTTAATTCGTGGAAAAATGGAACACTTCGATAATTCATAACCCTAGCCGTCCCAAAACGTCCAAGTCGTCCCTTCCAACTTCATAAAGCGTTCCTGATCATTGCTAATCAATTCTTAACGTTTTCTAATCGTTAGTTTTGATCATATTAACGTTCTCCCTGATTAGATCGCCAATCAAATAGGATTCCGCACTATTTGATCTGGTTTCACGTAGATTCGGTTAGTACCAGTTCGTACTCTGTCCTAACAAGTGGTATCAGAGCTTTGGCTCTCGATTCTACGTGGATTCGATCGCGTTTTTGCAAAAGTAAGCGTTTTTCATTCAAAGATCCGTTCCGTTTGCATTAAAAATTCGATTTTTACAAGTGCATGTGTTCAAAAGTTCGTATTTTTCGAGTTCTAGCCAACTAGGGTTTTCAAAATCATGTTTTTAGCCGAATTGAGTGAAAATTTTGAAAAATTTCGAAGTCAGACGTCTCAGTCATACGATTGATCCAATGGCACGACTGAACTTCATACGCATAGCTCAGTCGCACGATTGGTCCAATCGTCCATTTCATTCGCACGTTTAAGCTCATTCATTTAGTTCAGCTTAGTCGTATAGTTCATTCGTACGACTGAACTCATACGCATGGATTCATACGCACGATAGACCTTAATCGCATGTGTGAATTCAGTCGCACACTTCAATCATCCAGTTGACTTCAATCGCATGGTTGAGTCTTCATTTGCACCCCCTAGTCGTATCAGTCAGTTAGTTTTGTCAAGGTTTTCAGTCTAAGTCATCATGGACGAACATCACTTTGCTTTCTCAGCCGGGAAGGACTCCAGAATTCAGAATCTCTTGCTCTTGGAAAATGAGATCGGAAATCACAATAAACCACCGAAGCTTCTGTCGCTTGACGAATATCCTCAATGGAAGCAATGGTTTGAAATTCATTTGAATGGAGTGGACACAAACTTATGGAGCACTATTGAGACTGGCTAAACTATGCTAGTAGGAGCTGACGGTATTCCACTGAATCTAACTGGTTTGAATAAGGCACAAAAGGTTGCATACAATGCTAAGAAGAAGGCCTATGCATTGTTGACACAGTCCATTCCAAAAGTCATTTTCCATCAGTTCTCAGAACACAATCAGTGCAAAAAGTTATGGAAGGATCTAGAGAAACGTTATGAAGGAAATGCAACGCTTAAGTCTCTAAAGGCTAAAGCTTTGAGGAAGGAATTTGATAACATCTCGTCAATTGGGAATGAGAGTCTGGGCGACATTATCGATCACTTCTATCATTTGATGAGTGAACTGCACACTCATGGGGTTAAAAAGTCTATGGAAGATAAGGTGTCGAGTTTGGCTGATGGGTTACCTGATAAATAGGATTCTTTCGTGCCCACTTTACGACATAATGTAGTGCTGGAAACGTTGGATATAAATGACTTTATTCTGAAACTAAGAGAGGAAGAGCTACGACATAAGTACAAGTCTAAAAAGGGAACCTACACTCAGAATCCTTCTCTATACAATGTGACTCCTACTACTGCATCTTCTAGTGGACCCTTGCAGACTGCTTTCATGTCTAACACATCTGCAAATATTCAAAGTGCATCTTCAGGTGGTGAGTCAAATGTTTCATCAAGTGTTCAACATAGTTCTGCAGAAGCTCAACCGACGAAGTTAACGACAGAGAATCTGGGCAACGTAACTGTGGAAGTTGCTAAGGAGCATATGGATTTACTTGCTGCTATGGACCATTCGTATGACAGGTTAGTAGCAGGAAAGATGGGTAATTGTCACTTGGCCAATGAAGATTATGAGCAAGTGGATGAAGCTGAGCTAGAGCGGATGGATATCATGTGGGCTCTCACTAGTGCTGTGCGTAGAGCAAAGAAGTTTGTTAAGAAGACGGGACAGAACCTGGTGGCTACAAAGGATACAACTTTTGGATTTGACAAGTCAAAAGTCACTTATTTCAACTGCGGTGAGAAAGGCCATTTCAAGAGAGAGTGTGTCAAACCTAAGAAGACAGGAAATGGCAACCCGTTTTCTTCAACCAACAGGCAGGATAAGGACAAAAAGGTAGCTTCAACCAGCCATGACTCCAAATCCATGGTAGCACAGGGTGATGAAGGACAAGACTGGTACTTTCGTTTCTTATCTGATGGTGAAACTAACATTGCATTGGTTGATGATCTGAACGACGACTCAGCGAGTGAGGGGGAGAACTCGGCTGAGTTTGATACTACTGATGTGAATGAGACTATGGCTGTTGTTGATCACCTAGTGGAGGATGAACTGAATGCAGGATCTGCAACACACCAAGAACCCCAGGCTGCTTTCATGGCCGTCACCTCTACATCTGCGCAGGTAGAATAAAAAGAAGCTCTCTTTGATAAACATGCTTGTGTTGATTGTAATAAATTTAGAGAAAGCATAGATTTAAAATTTTCTAGATTGTTAGATCATAATGACAATTTGGTAAAAGACTTAAAACTGTGCACTGAGGCTAATCGGGTGTTAAAACTAAATGAGAGCGGTTATAAAGAGAAAATCGAAGTTTTGAGAAAACAACTAAAGGAAACCGAAGTTGTAGCATTTAACCAAGAAAATGACATAAAGTTTTACATAAAAACAATTGAGGAAACTAAAAAGGAAGAGTTGTTTTACAAGTTGAAAATGAGTCCTTAAAGCAAAAACTACATAGTTTAGCTAGTTTCTCTCACATCTTGAAAAACATGGTTAAAGAAAGAAACAATAGGGAAGGGTTGGGTCATAAAGTTGTGCCCCCACCACATGAGATACTTCTAAACACCAAACAGAGACCTGTTAACAATAACCCCATCAAGGACCATGTGGTGACTACTCCTCTGGTCAGTGATCCGGACACTGCAGTTAAATCTGCACCTCCGGTTGTTGATCAGAAGGCTTTAACATCGGGCACAAAGAATAAAATCATCATTGAGGACTAGGTGGAAGAGGATGATAATGTACCTCTTGGGTTGGATTCATAATCTGCTGTTACACAACCAAAGACTTCAAAACCTACTCAGTCTAAACCGGTTAAGTAAGATCTCAACCATTTGAAAAGACAAAGTAATCATAACATTAAACAAATCAAATTTGTCAAAGAAGGTGAAAAACCAAAGGTTGAGACCAAAAACCCATGCCTGAAGTGTACTCCCCACCCCATAAGAGATCTCCTAGTCCTGTCGAGAGGAGATCATGCTATACTTGTGGACAAAGAAGACACATTTCTTCACACTGTCCTCGCTATCAGACACCTAGGCGTAAAGTCGAACTAGATCCAGATGCTAAACCTAATTTCACAAAACCAAGGTCTAAAACACCTGCAAGGTCTAACACTCCTTACCAACACCACAGACAACACAGACAAGCCACTGGCAAGTCTATGATGCCTGAGGTAAAACTGGTTTTTGAAAATAGACCTAAAGTTCAAACTATCAATCAGTCATCGGTTTACCACAAACAAGCCTTACACAAGGATGGTTTATGGAAAGCTAAAACATCTGATGTGTCTGATAGTGGTGATAAGCAGAAGAATGAGGTTTCTTCAACTCCAAATGGACAGTGGGTGGAGTTTGTGATGTGCGATGCCTCTGGGAAACCCAAGCCAGTAAAGGCTTGGGTCCCCCTCCTTAACTAATTATTGTCTATTTTGTGCAGGTTGTCCGCTACAGCGCTTCTACCAACACATGGATTGTAGATAGCGGAGCATCCAGGCACATGACAGGAAATCAGTCTCTCCTTTTCAACGTCAAACAAATTAAAAGGGGACATGTTTCATTCGCTGGAAATAAAGGAGGCTACATTACCGCGCAAGGAGAAGTAGGTAATGGAAAGGTAAAGTTTGATAAAGTAAATTTTATTCAGCAGTTAGAAAACAATTTACTTTCAGTTTCTAAGATATGTGACAAGGGCTTCAAATTAATGTTTAACAATAGGAAGTGTTACATTCTGAAGAAGGAGATGGATATTCCGGAGGAGCAGGTATTAATGTTAGCGTCATGGTACAACGATTTGTACGTATTGGACATGTCAAATGCTTCTACTACTGAGTCCACTGCTCAGTGCTTTTTGTCAAAGGCAACGGAGAAGGAGTCCATCTCATGGCACAGGAGAATGGGACACATAAATCCTAGGAAGATGAATCATCTGATTCATAGCAACTTAGTTGAGGGAGTTACTTTCTAGAACTTCAAACTTCCAGATTTTTTGTCTCGTGCAAGAAGGGCAAGCAGACCAAGAAGTCTTACAAGTCTAAGCACGTTAACTCTATTAAGATGCCCCTGGAGCTTCTGCATATGGATCTGTTTGGTCCTATCAGCACGAAGAGTATCACTGGAGATTGGTACTGCTTTGTAGTCATAGATGACTACTCATGATTCTCTTGGGTGATGTTTCTGAAAGCTAAGTTAGAAACATTTGAATCATTCAAAGTGTTCGTCACAACACTGGAGTCTCTTTACAATCTGAAGGTGAGAAAGATTCGTTCAGACAATGGAACTCAATTCAAGAATCAGTGGATGGATGCTTTCCGCAAGGAAAAGGGAATTGTTCATCAGTTCTCCTCTGCATACACGCCACAGATGAATGGGGTTACTGAACGCAAGAATAGGAGCTTGATCGAGACTGCAAGGACTATGTTGGCAGATTCAAAGCTGCCAGTATAGTTCTGGAATGAAGCAGTTGCCAATGCGTGCTACACGCTTAATCATGCGTTGGTAGTCAAGTGGCATGGGAAGACTTGCTATGAGTTACTTTAGAAGTGAAAACCGAACCTTGAGTATCTGGAACCATTCGGAGCTCCATGTATGTTACTAAAGAAAACTCCGGAAGGCAAGTTCAGCGAGAAAGCAGATCAGGGGATCTTTCTAGGATACAGCCTACCAGACAAACGGGTTTATAACAACTCGATAGGTCAGGTAGAAGTGTGGTGCAATGTAGATGTGCAAAGATACACCACCCCTGCAAGAAATGGTCCATCGTTATTCTTCGATTACGATGGCTTTTCCATATCAATCAACCTTCCTCCGACATGTTCAGATGACAAGATTGCTGCTCAGATGATGGTTGATGTCTTGAATACATCGAATTTGGATATCAGCAATATAGCTCCAGCCAGTGGTGCTCCGGGATCTTCAGCAACTGCTCAGGATGAGAGTGATGATTCATCAGAAGATGAAGAAGCAGTTGTGACAAGCAATGAGCATAATGTTAATCATGATGGAAGCTCAACAGATGCTGAAAATGCATCAGGGAATCTGGATACTGAACCTATCATCACAAATCTGGATACTGAAGTTGTCTTTCCTATGACACCTGTGACTAGGATCAGTGTGAATCATCCACAGGAGAAAGTCATTGGGGATCTTCACTCCGTGTGCAGACGAGAAATCAGCTATACTCTGCTGATTATGATGCGATTATAGAAAAAGGCTACGTGAATGATGGGGCTTTCAAATGTTTTGTTTCTTAAGTTGAGCCCAAACACGTAAGTGATGCCCTGAAGGATGAGGCCTGGGTCAACGCTATGCAGGAAGAGCTGTTACAGTTCAAGAAACTTGGAGTGTGGACACTCATTGACAGGCCCAATGGAGTGAAAGTAATAGGCACCAAATGGGTGCTACGCTGCAAGAAGGACGACCAAGGTGTAGTAATCAGAAACAAGGCAAGATTGGTCGTTTAAGGCTTCAGACAAGTCGAGGGAGTCGACTACAATGAAGTGTTTGCACCAGTGGCAAGAATGGTAGCTATTCGTATTTTTCTGGCCTATGCATCCTACATGAAGATCAAGGTTTATCAGCTGGATGTTAAAGGTGCATTCCTTCATGGGAAAATCCGTGAAGAATTCTATGTCACTCAACCCGAAGGATTTGACAAGGCTCTGTACGGACTATACCAAGCTCCTCGAGCTTGGTATAAGAAGCTCTCCACCCACCTGTTAAAATATGGTTTTCACAGGGGTGTGATTGATTGCACGTGGTTTATCAAAGAGAAAGATGGAGGTTTACTAATGGTGCGGATTTATGTGGATGACATAATCTTCGGTTCCCGAAACGAAGAATTATGTAAAGAATTCGAATCTGTGATGAAGGCAGAATTTGAAATGAGTGCAATGGGAGAGATGAAGTTCCTCCTAGGTTTACAGGTGGATCAGACACCTACCGGTATTTTTCTGCATCAGACTAAGTATGTTGGAGACATTCTAAGTCGATTTTGATATGGAAAATGTCACTACTGCCAGTACCCCACTTTCCACAAACCATGATGTGGCACCAGATGATAATGGGGATTTGGTGGATGCCACTATGTATCGTGAGATGATCGAATCTCTCATGTATCTCACTGCCTCACATCCAGATGTCATGTACGCCACATGTCTATGCTCCAGATATCAAGCCAAACACAAAGTAAACCATCTGATCGGGGTGAAGAGGATTTTTCATTATCTGAAGGGTACTCTAACACTGGGGTTGTGGTATCCTCATGATGATGACATTGAACTCACAGCGTATAGTGACTCAGACTATGGTGGATGCAAAGTGAATTACAAGTCTACATCAATGGGTTGTCAGTTCTTTAGAAGGCGATTAGTCACCTAGCAATGCAAGAAGCAGACATATGTTGCCTTGTCAACATGTGAAGCTGAATATGTTGCTACCGCAAGTTGCTGCTCACAGATCATTTGGATTCAACAGCAAATGCGGGACTATGGTTTGCAATTTTCTAATACCCCTATCTTTGTTGATAATTCTGCTGCCATAGCTGTAACTAAAAATCCTGTTCAACACCCTAAAACAAAACACATCGGCATAAAGTATCATTTCATACGCGACTGCTATGAAAAACAGTTAATTGATGTGATTAAAATAAACACGGATTTTCAGCGCGCCGAACTCTACACTAAACTGTTTGATAAACCTAGATTTTTCTATCTGTTAGAGGTCAACGGCGTGAAAAAGAAAAGTGGCGTCATTCCAGAAGATGCAAAGGCTTAGTCCGACACTTGTTTAGTTTTTTTCTTTTTATTTTCTTTTATTTATCTTATTTTAATTTCCTGTCTTAAAATCCAAAAACACAAAAATATTTTTGGTTTTAGAATTTAAGGGGAGATTAGTTTAGTTTCAGTATTTATTTACTTAAAAGGGGGGGGAGATAAGCTAAAAAGGTAAAAACAACAAATTTAAGAATGTGATTCAACAATATGGAAAGTGATAGTACACAGGCGTCGTGTTACTTGGAACACCAAAAAGATTTTTAATTTTTGCAATTTTAGTTTAATTAAATCACAGAAAATTGTTAGTCAGAGAATTCTAAGTCTAACAAATTGGGAAAATGATAGTACGCTTGTTTGTTACTGTAATTACACTGAGAAAGTCGATCTAGGGAGGTGCTAGTTTATTATACGATGTGTCGGTAGATTCATCACAATAGACTAGTAGACACCATTGGTGATTCAACTTAAAATTAAATCAATCAGCAAGTTGTGGGTTCCCATAGTATCCCTGGTTTGCACAATCAATCAATATCCACTAAGGGGTGAGAAGCAATTGAATGCCACAAATGTGTGAAAGACCTAAAAAAATAGAGCAAAAGATGACAAAAGTCACTACTGAAATGTATATTATAGTACATTGCTCTAAGAAGAAGATAGGTCTTGCGCCCCTCTGTTGTGCGATGGAACTGACCTGTGGCTTAGCATAACCTTCCGTTCTAAAATTCATTGTTGTTTGCGCCTCTCTATTGTGTGATGGCACTGACCTGGGCTTTGCATCTCTTTGAAAGCTCTTAGAACCAAAATCTTTTTATTCCCCAGACCGCTCAAAAATCTCCTGAGGAAGATTGATTACCATATACCTGTGGGACACACAAATACTTGTTGATCTAATTCACCTAATCAATCACTGATGTGTGTCAAAAATCTATGTATGGATTTAAGTGGACAAGTATACTGACAATCATCATGGCTGCACTGCCTGATGTTCAAAATCAATGTGTGTTACATAACAGATCAAGCATGATTTCCAGTTAGCGCTTAGAAGTCTTAGATGAATAAGAACCTATGATATGTGAATATGTTTGTTTCCATTTCAATATATCTATAAAAGTTCCAAGTAAGTGCGCTTATGCCTGTCTGATTCCATATGAATTTGTCCTAGAATTGATATTAATGCTAATAGGTTGTTCTGCTCAGGGGGAAAATCATTTTACAATGATTGTTAAAGTGTTTTAAACCCTACCCTAACAAAATCACAAAAACATGTCTAATTTTATATAGTGTGTAAGTGTCGGACTGTGCTACGAGATTCATCTCTGTGAATGTCACAAAATGAACTTAACGTAAATCTTGAATCACTTGTTTCTGAAAAAGATAAATGGATCATGTCTGAGGTGATTGGATGGATAAATGGATCACGTCTGAGGTGATCAGGTGGATAAATGGATCACGTCTGAGGTGATCGGGTGGATAAATGGATCACGTCTGAGGTGATCAAAGGTTCTTTAAGTTAAAATGTTCATGTCTGAGATGATCGAATGCTCAAAATGTTTTATCAACTGTTAATAAGGGGCTAAGTGTCAAATGGTCATAAAGTCAAAATTCATAAGTATGAGCCATTCGCATGACTGGACCATGAGTATAGACCAGTCGTACGATTGGACCATAAGTATGAACCCAATCGCACGATTGGAGGTGACCGATTGTGACAGTCGCATGAATGACCCTCAATCGCATGATTGGAGGTGACCGAATGGGCAAGTCAAATGACTGACCCTCAGTCGCATGAATCAATCATGCGACAACGTTCAATCGCACGACTGGAGGAAACCCTAGTATAAATAGAGGGGGAGTCGGTCGCAGTTGCTCATTCACTCCAATCGCCCTCTCAAATGCACGACCTAAACACACTCTGCCAAAATTTCATTTGATCACTATAGACCATTGTTTGACATATTCTAACGATCTGTATTGATACTACAGGTAATGCGCGATGATGTTCGACCTCAAAGATCAGTAATACACGTCCAAATGACCGAACTTAAGATCTAACTAGAACCGAGACTTAGCTTGACAAATAAGCCATTAAAACTAAGAATCTTGATCAAATAAAGGTTATTAGGAGTTTAGTCGGACATTTGCGAACCTAATGAGCCAAGCTACAACATCTAACATCATGTTTTGCTCAAAATTTGAATTTGAATGGACAAAAAGTCTGTCATGCGAATGGACACCCTGATGAACTTCAATCGCACGACTGAGCTATACGAATGGCTCAATCGCACGACTTAGATGGACGAATTGCTCAATCGCATGACTGAACCATGCGTATGAGTTCAGTCGCACGACTGAGGTAACCTCATGAGAGAACATACGTCTAAGCCCAGTCGTATGACTCACTCATACGTATGAACTCATTCGCACGACTAGATCTCAGTCGCGAAGTCTATTCGCACGACTAGATCTCAGTCGCACAGTTCATTTGCACGACTGAACAAAAGTTTTTAAGTTCATTGAATCAAACTGTTACTCTCTGACACTTACTAACGTTTATTTACTTTGTGTCGTAGATGGCGAGTCGGTGGACGATGAGCACAAAGCACAACATTTGTGCTCATCTTGATCTATTATCTCGTAACGCAGCTGAGTTCGCCGGCATTATTACCTTTGTACGGAGATCGAGGATCTTCCGTGCTATCTCGACACCGTGCACACCATATAGATCAATTCAGCAGGCTTTCTGGGAAAGCGCTGCGGTAGACAGGTCCTCTGAGCCCCATCGTATCAGGAGCTTCATCTTTGGGGAGGCTATATAGATCACAGAGGAGGATCTCAGGACTGTCTTAGAGTTTGGAGATGATGCTGATTGCCCCACACGACTGCATCCTCTTACTGTTCAAGGATGTTTCCTGAGGGCTATGTACTCGGGGGACATCAACGCAGGTGTGCTCAACAAGAGCAACTTGTGCCCCCAATTCAAGTACTTAGCCCACGTACTGTTGAGATGCATCACCTCATGGAAGGGAGGCTTCGATGAGTTATCAGATCAGATGTAGAACGCCTCCGTGGCCTTGGTGCTGAATCACCCATTCAGCTTCTCGAGGATGATCTTCACCTATCTGGTGGAGAACATTGAGGCGAAGGGCAAAGAGAGCTTCTGCATGTACCTATGCTTTATGCAGATGATTATCGATCAGAAGATCCCTTCGCTGCCTAAGGAGAAGGAGGACGACGTGGTCCTTGAGGTGATGGATGATACCACCCTCGGACGGATGAAGGTGTACCGGGGCAAGCAGGTGAAGCCCCCGGTAAGGAGACTGTTCGGGCATCTGGCCCAGGAGGATTATGTGGTGCCAGTAAGGAGAAAGTGGTGCCATGATGACATCGATTCGGATACCGGGCAGATTGTGCTCCTGAGTCGACGACTCAGATGATAATGACAGTGGTGATGGTGGAGATATTGGCCCCTCTCAAACTCAGGCCACTGCTGCTGATGTTACATCTCCACCATCTACCCAAGGAGGTACAAAGACTGCTGGATTCCATCAGGAGTTTCAGCCTGATGAGGAGGAGGAGTCAGACGAAAAGCCTCTGGTACGAATGGTGGGAAGCTGGGTCGTAGCCACTGAGAGAGGCGTAAAGGCGGTTGGTGGATGCCAGGGTGAGTCTGGGGAGGCTACTTCTGATCCATCTTACTCCCCTGACCAATCCAGCAGCCAAGGGGAGCCTCCATGTCAAAGGGGACATGGAAGAAGAGGATGGCTTAGCCCTATGACCAATCCACCTCTACCACTACAGCCACCACCTCTACCACTACAGCCACCACCTCTATCACTACAGCCACCACCACTACTACCACACCACCCACTACTACTACCACACCTCCATATTCCACAGCTACACCCCATACTTCTCCACCAATTCACTCACCACCACCCATATTCACCACAGCCACCACTACCACCACCAGCCACCAAGCCGGACCATCCTCACACCCCAGTTTTCCCACAGGATCTTCTCTACCCTCCATTGGGGTAGAGGAACAGCTGGCGGTACTAAACCGTATGGTGCTGAAGCTATTGGCTGTTGATGAGGAGAAGACTGCATAGATACGTTAGCTTGGGGAGCTCCATGCTACCCAAGCTTAGCAGATCTCCCAGCAAGCCCAGCAGATTGCCCAACTTCAAGAGCATAAGGAGGAATCAGCTAAGAAGTTGGAGGAGTTGGAGGCTGCAAATAAGACCATCATGCTCAAGCTAAAAGGATCTAAGGATGAGCCCCTTAAGATTGGTAAAGGAGATGATGATGATGATGATGATGGAGAGGATGATGAGAGTGAGGATGATGAGAGTGATGATGATGAGGGCAGTGGTGATAGGGAAACAAGAGAAAGAAGGGAAGATGATGATGATGAAGAAGGAGAAGCAGCTACATCTGCCTCAGTTCCGGGTCAGGAAAGAAGAACAAAGCACAAGCAAGACCAAGGAGCATCATCTTCTACCCTACCCTCTTCCCCGACTGCTGAAGACCCTGACATGATTCAAGACAAAAGCAAAGCCTAGATGTCTATGTTTATAAAATTTTTGTACTTGAAAACATGTATTAATATTACGTAATTAATGTTTATATATTGTTATTCAATGTTTGATTATCTTTATTACTTACTAACTATTGATGTGTTTACATATTTAATTCAAGCAGATCAAACATCTCAGCAAGATGAATATGATGTTGCTCCCCTATAGCAAATCAAGTCTCAATTAACAATAATACTTGATTTGAAAGGGATTGTCAGGGGGTCTGTGAGTTATACTCTCGAAGAAGGAGAAATAATTCATGACCTGACTGACGAGCAACATGCTGAGATGTTCCGGCAGAACCCAGATGAGATTGTCAAAGACGCTCCTACCTTTGATGTGGCTAGTGACAATGAGCTGAACGACATGGATGAAATAGAGATTGAGGACGTCACAGCCCAGCACTATCCAGAGTATACTGACCGAGAGGGAAATGTGGTTCCCAATTTAGGTAGTGCTCTCGGCAGTGATAAATTGGAGAAGCTGAGTCAAAAGGAAAAGGAGGGAGAGACATCAACAAGCCAAGCCCAAGCCTCGGACACTAATGTGGACATCAGAAAGGCTGAATGGGCGGCTTGTTTTGCAGAGATCCGAGCCTAGTGCGCTGCACCAAAGCCAAGTACCTACACCAAGCTCTACAAAGGGAAGAAGCATCTCAAGGTTTCAGGGAAGATCATAGCGTGGGCATACTTTGAGGATCTGAGTGTTTACGCGGTGAAGTGGGAGAGGGAATAGAGTACTTTAGATTTCCCCATGATCTAAAGACTCTTCCCGATTTTGAGCTCAACCAGCTGGCACACCTAAAGCTGCTATATGCCGACCCGAAGAAGATGTCAGGCTAGTTTGAGGCTGCGTTGAAAAGAGAGTACCATACCAGGTGGGTTAACTTTAGACCTTAACAGCCGACGAGGTATATCAAAAGGTCTGAAGTTAATCCCATTACTGGAAGGCCGACAGTTGTCTTGAAATGGCAACCTCCACGTACGATGTCTCTTATACCTATAAGGGAGATGCCACAAGACTTTACACCCCATTTTAAATGGTGGTACTATGACTGGCGTACTGGAGAAGCCGTCATTGTGTTGGATGAACAGGGGACTTTGGAGACAATAAGGGATAAACAGGGGACTTTGGAGACAATAAGGGTGTTTGACCCAATATGGCTCACAAACTTGTCAGCAGCTGATGTATATACGTTGTACAAGTGGCCACTGTTTTTTGATACGTAGGATATCGTGCAAGCACTTCAGTTTCAACAAGTTATACGTTTATGCTTCGCATTTGATATTCATGCTGGGGTTTCGAAAGAGGAAAGAGTCAAGAGATATGAAGAGTTTTCAAAGGAAGTCAAAGACTAGATAGAACTAGGTCCAAGGGGGAGTTTGTTGGTACACATGTCCCGAGTTCTAGTTCTAGTGTGCTTAAATGTAAATGACTATTATTTTGATTACACCGATGTAATGTTTTGATATATGTAATGAAAACTCTTTATTGAATGATTATTGGTTATTGAATGTCATATCTATTTATATTATAGTTTATTACATGCTTATATGAACATGTTATAAGGGTTTACAGTTGTTAGACATAGATCTGTATCATTAAAGGTCCAGGAATGTGTTTAACCAAGGCTTACGATCCAGTCGCACGACTGGACCATGCTAATGGGCCAGTCGCACAACTGAACCATGTGATTGAGCCAAATTCATGATTAAGTCATAAGACTGGCTCAGTCGTACGAATGAATCAATCGCGTGGGTCAGTCGTCCGTGTGAGTGGATCGTATGACTCAGTCGCATGACTGAGCCATCATGGTTCAATCGTACGAATGAAGACTGTAACCTATAAATACCACTTAATTCGTGGAAAAATGGAACACTTCGAGAATTCACAACCCTAGCCATCCCAGAACGTCCAAGTCGTCTCTTCCAACTTCATAGAGCGTTCCTGATCATTGCTAATCAATTCTTAATGTTTTCTAATTGTTAGTTTTGATCAGATTAACATTCTCCCTGATTGGATCGTCAATCAAATAGGATTCCGTACTCTTTGATCTGGTTTCAGGTAGATTCGGTTAGTACCAGTTCGTACTCGGTCCTAACAGGAGGGTAGTCGGAGGTGGAGGGTCGTTGGAGGTGGAGGGTCGCCGAAGGTAGAGGGTCGCCGAAGGTGTACGACCGCCAGAGGTGGAGGTCGCTGGACGTAAAGGGTCGACAATAGATGTGGACATCGTTGGAGGTGGTTAAAGGTGGTGATGGTTGAAGGTTGAAGGTTGAAGGTGGTGGGGGGATTAAAGGTTGTAGATGGTGATGGTGGTGGTTTAATGTTAAAGGTTTAAGATGGTGGTGGTTAAAGGTTAATGGTGGTGGTGGTAGAAGGTGTACAAGTGGTGACAATGGTTGAAGATGGTGGGGGTGGTGGTTGATGGAGAAGAAGAAAGGTAAAAGGGGGTATTTTTGTCATTTCACACGCACTTAACAGCAATATTTTTATGTCCATCCGTTTCAGGGACCATCGTTGTTGTGTTTGCGCAAAGTTTTGGACCAACCTTGTAATTTCGGAGAGTTAAGGACCAAAAGTGAAATCGGGCCTAACCACAGGGACCACCGGTGTCACACCCCGGGCCCAAGGAGGGTGGGATGTCACAGACTGGCAATATACATGGCAGCGGAAACAAACCATCATTAGAGCACACAAGGAGAGAAATAAAATTGCATTACATGATTAAAGTCAAACTAGGCTGTAACAGTCTAGCCCATCATACATAGTACAAATTCATGACAATAATTCAAATGTCTTATCAACCATGATTCAAATTTTTTAGATTGTTTCAAATTCAAGCAATGCCAAGGGTAGTCATATTTCTAAGTCATCCAAGTCCAGTTCTTCAATCAAGCCACTTCCAATTAGGGGTTACCTAAAACATGCTTAAAAAGATTTTTGTGTTAACTAAAAAGTTGGTAAATTCAAGTGCTTAAAGTTTAAAAACAAAAGGACTCTTCAAAGTCGATAAGTTAACTTCTAAAATCAATGTATCATTGTTTTAGGGTCACAATCAACCCTGCACTCAGTCCCAGTTAGCCTCTTCTAAAGTTGTGTTTAACCGGTTAACCCTAAGGATAACTGAGCCTCAAACAGTGCACCATACCTGCTGGATGGTTCACCGTAGTATCTTATAAAACCTGTTACATGACACAAATGATCCCTCATGATCTCAGTGGGGTGCCCTTCCTATCTGGAAGGCATTATGTATGGGGGATTCCCCAAGTAGATCTACCCATATAGGACAAGCGGTTCACACAATAACTAATGATTGTGATAAATTTAAGAGCTGGTTCAGACAATATCCACAACATACAAGTATCATACAATAACACAATAGTAATTTCAGTTCAAACAAGCATGTTTCATCCCAAATCAATAATAAAAAGGGAACACTAGAACTCATCGTAGGTTTCAGGAAACGGATCTTCGAGTATAGAAAATAATTCCATCCTAGCACCCCTAGCATCAAGATTCAAGTAATAAGATACGTGCTCTAAGGTCATGTCGGCTGTAACTAGGTATGTTATAAGGTTAAAAGTTCAACTAGCTTGATTTGTTAAGGTTGGCTGTAAAAAGTTTACTTTTGAGGAAAGTTAGGGTTTCTTAATATAAACAACATGTTTTAGTGACTTTAATCAGTTTATTATAGTGGTAATAAGTTTGTCATGTATTTTTAGTCAAATGGGTCGAACTTCTAAGGATTTGGTAGAATTTTCTGTTTAGTCCTTTAAGTTTTAAAATTTACAGTTTTTACCCTAAAGTTTGTTTTCTTTGATTTCTCGACTTTTATGGCCCCTTATTAGTTTCTAGGAGTTTATTATTTCATTTTTAACATGTTAAATTCCAATTTTCTAGAACTTAATTTGGAGTAATTAAAACTTATGTTTTTAGTTACCGGTTACGGTAAAACCGAAGATTTTAACAGTTTGTTTTAAATTCTTATGTTTCTATCCTGTTAACCTCTAAATATTATTTAATGACTTATAATAAGTCTAATAAGCATTCAAAATCATGTTTTTGGGTTCTTTTAATTAAAATTTCATTTTCTTTTGATTTACCCATTAAAACGCGTTTTTGCCCGGAACCGAACGTCCGAATACATTTTAATTCAATTTTTCACCAATTTCATGACTTAATGTTCCTAAATAACTGAAATATTTTGTTCTTGATGGGTTTTAGGTCTCTTTTACTATTTTTAAGATTTTACCCAAAATTACCCGGTTAAGTCCCGTTTTTAACGAATAATTCCATTTAAATCATAATATTGACCCAATAATCATCAAATTTGATCATTTTGCCCATGATAATCATTTTAGATCCTAGAATTCTTTTTAATATGATAACTTTCTCTGTTTTACTATTTTAGAGAGATTTTACCACTTTTCGGGTTACCAAACAAGCTCATTATGTCTCCTAGTCCTTTCTTTTTACATTTCAATCATTATCACCAACTTATAACATTTTAAACAACCCAATACTACAGAAAAATAAATCAAAATTCTCGGTTCTAACATGTGTCACATGTATGTTGCATTTACATGATGATTTACACTATTTACACTAGTGTAAATCCTATAGTACATACCCAAACATCACCTAATAACTTTTGTAGCTTTAAAATCAGATTATTGAAATGTTCATAATTTGTCATTGAGCAGGTTTTAAGACTTGGTTAGGAGGGTTTTTTAAACAAATTAAAGGATGGTGTTATTTCATGTAAAAAGAGGGTTTTCAATGTGTAACTTTGTGTTCTAACCACATGTTTACCAACTTAGCATGATGTATACCTTGTGTGGTGTAAAGAAATCTCCAAGAACAAGATTATATCAGCAAGTTTCTGTGAAAACAAGTAAAGTGAGATTTTTGGTATATTATAGAAGAAAATCACAAGATGTAGCTTGGTTCGGGTATGTTGAGGCTTACCTTTGAATGGTTCACTGGTTTTGAGAGTTTTCAAGGACTAGGTGAGCTGATTATTCAAGAACAAGGGCTGGATTTGCTTGTTTCTTCAAGAATCCGTGCATAACAACCACCAAACGTCACTTTCTCGCTTGTGTTGTGCTTGATTGAGGTTGAAATGCTTGTGTTCTTCAAGTTTTGGCTGAAATTATGTGATGTGTGTGTGTTTCGAATGGGAGCCAGGAGCAAAGAGAGGGAGAGAGTTGTAGAAAGAGTTGTGTGTTTGAATGGGTTGCATGTATGGGTAATGGGAAAAGGGTGGAGTGTTGTTAGGATTGTGTAAGTGGGAAAGAAGGTAAATGATTGGGTGGTAGGGTGGTGGGGGGCGGCCGAGTGTGGTGGTGGTGGTGGTGTTTTTAAATTTTTTTTGTTGATTAATTGTCTAGTGTAGTTTTGTTGTATAGTGTAGTATTTTAGGTGATAGTTTCTAGTTAAACATTTTTAAGTTTTTAGATGTATATGAATATAATTAATTCATGAATTATGTGCGTTTACACAAAATTAATTGTTTTTAATTTAATTCTAACATTTTGACGTGTTACGTTTTAATTTCTAAATGTTAACTTATCTTATTCTATGGCAAAACCTAACGTAGCATCTAGAAATTAAACATATAATAATAATCATAGAAGGAAATCAAATAGTAATAATAAATATATTATACATATTAATAATAATAGAAATCATTGTTGGGGGTCAAAGTTTAGAATGCTGACCTCGAAGTCGATTGTTACATTCTCCCACCGTTTTAAAATTTTCATCCCAAAATTTTAGCTTCGATTAGGTTTCAAAACGTGCGGGTTTGAACAGGTGCGGATAATCCTTTCTCATTTTGTCTTCACGCTCCCAAGTGAACTCAGGTCCTCGCTTGGAGTTCCACCTTACCTTCACTTTGGGTATACAACTTCACCTAAGCTTTATGACCAGTTGATCGGTAATCCCTATGGGCTCCTCAACAAAGTTTAACTTTTTATTGATTCTGACATCCTTTATGGGCAACCCAAAAGTTTTGTCTACCAAGCACTTATTCCGATTTGTCACATGAAACGTGTCATGTATGTAGATCAGCTCCTGGGGTAACCTGAGCTGATATGCCACCGGACCAATCCTTGTCAATAACTCGAATGGTCTAATATATCTTGGGCTTAGTTTACCCTTCTTGTCGAATCTCAAAGTTCCTTTCCCCGGTGCGACTTTTAACATTACTTTACCGTCCACTTGGAACTCTAGGGGCTTCCGCCTTCTGTCAACATACTTCTTTTGCCGGTCCCTGCTTTTCTTAGTCATTCCGTGATCTTGACTATCTTATCTGTGGTTTCCATCATGATGTCGGGTCCCATCACTTGGCTATCACCAACCTCATTCCTATTCAATGGTGACTGACACTTCCTACCATATAGGGCTTCGTAAGGGTTGCTTTGATACTCGCGTGGTAAATATTATTGTAGGAGAACTCCATAGGGGAAGGTGGTTATCCCAGCTTCCACCAAAGTCGATCACACAAGCTCTTAACATGTCCTCCAGGGTCTGAATGGTTCTCTCACTTTGCCTATCGGTTTGAGGGTGGTAAGCGGTGCTTAGATCAAGACGGGTTCCCAGAGCCTGTTGGAGAGATCTCCAAAATCGTGACGTGAAGCGACTATCACGATCTGGGATGATCGAGAGTGGCACTCCATGCCGAGTTACTATTTCATTGATGTATAGTTGAGCTAACTTTGACAAGTTGTAGTCCTCTCGAATTGGTAAGAAGTGGGCTGACTTGGTAAGCCTATCTACAATTACCCATATAGCATCGTGCCCACGAAGGGTCCTTGGCAATCTGGTAACAAAATCTATGGTGATGTTATCCCATTCCCACTCAGGAATTTTGGGTTGTTGTAGACTCCCTAACGGTTTATGGTTCTCAGCTTTTACCATGGCACACGTCAGACATTTTCCCACATAGATGGCAATTGATCTTTTAATTCCGAGCTATCAGAATAAGGGCTTAATATCTTGATAGATCTTGTCGCTTCCCGGGTGAATCGAGTACTTAGATTTGTGGGCTTCATCTAAAATCACCACTCTAAGTCCTCCATTCTTTGGTACCCATGTTCTATCTTCGTACTTGTATAATCCATCATTGTTTACTTCCAAATGCTTTTCTATCCACGTTAACATCTCCTCGGTCAGTTTATCCTCTTTAAGAGATTCCTTTTGTGCTTCCTTTAATCTAGCGACGAGGCTAGTGCACACGCTCATCCTTAAGGCACGAACACAAAGGGGCTTTTCCCTTTCCTTTCTACTCAGGGCATCTGCCACTATATTTGCCTTTCTTGGATGGTAGCGGATATCACATTCATAATCGCTTAGTAATTCTACCCATCTCCTTTGGCGCATGTTCACCATCTTTTGATCCAGGATGTGCTGCAAGCTTTTGTGGTCAGTGTAAATTATGCGCTTAGTGCCATAGAGGTAATGTCTCCACATTTTAAGAGCAAACACTATGGCACCTAATTCCAAATCATGCGTCGTGTAATTTCTTTCATGTTCGTTCAGCAATCTGGACGCATAAGCGATCACTTTTTCCGCTGCATTAACACGCAACCAAATCCTTGACTCGAGGCGTCACAATAGACTACAAAGTACTTTGTTCCCTCTGGTAGGGCAAGTATGGGTGCGCTGCATATGTTTTCCTTTAATAGATTGAAGGGTTTATCTTGTTCTTTTCCCCATTCATAAGTTGTATCCTTCTTGGTCAGTGCAGTTAGTGGCTGTACTGTTCGTGAGAAGTCCTTGATAACCCTGCTGTAGTGGCCATCCAAACCAAGAAATTGCCTGATCTCCGCAGGAGTTTCTGGAATCTTCCAGTTTTTGATAGCTTCAATTTTGCTAGATCTACCTGGATTCCATCTTTTTTCACTATATGTCCAAGAAACTGGATTTCATGCATCCAAAACTCATATTTGGAGAATTTTGCATATAGTTGCTCATTCTTGAGTAGTTCAAGGACTAATCAAAGATGCTTCTCATGATCTTCTTTGCTTCGAGAGTAGATCAAAATATCATCAATAAACACGATCACGAACTTGTCTAGGTACGGCCGGCACACACAGTTCATGAGGTCCATGTATGCTGCTGGCGCGTTAGTCAATCCGAAAGGCATGACTAGGTACTCATAGTGCCCATATCTGGTTCGGAAGGCTGTTTTAGGAATGTCTTCTTCCTTTATTTTCAATTGGTGGTATCCTGATCGCAAGTCTATCTTAGAGAAATAGCTAGCTCCTTGCAATTGATCAAATAGATCGTCAATTCTGGGAAGAGGATATCGGTTCTTTACGGTAAGTTTATTCAGTTCCTGGTAGTCGATGCACATTCTTGGGGTTCCATCCTTCTTTTTAAAAAATAGTACCGGGAGCACCCCACGGTGAAACACTTGGTCGTATAAACCCCTTATCAAGTAATTCCTGGATTTGTAGCATCAGCTCCTTCATTTTGGGTGGAGCAAGTCGATAAGGTGCTTTAGCCACCGGTGCGGCACCAGGTACCAAATCTATCTAGAATTTAACCTGTCGAGTCAGAGGGAGTCCTGGTAAGTCTTCAGGAAATACTTCCAAGTACTCGAACACCACAGGTATACCTTCAATCTTTTGTTCTCCCTTGGAACTCATCACATAGATTATGAATGTTGTGTGTCCTTTCTTGATGCTTTTTGTAGCCTTTAGGTGAGAAATTATAGGACACAGTGGTTGGTTTCTCTCTCCCTAGACTACTAACGTTTCCCCATTGGCTAAAGGTATCTTAAGCAAACGCTCGTCACACACGATTTCAGCCCTATTCCTAGCCAACCAATCCATTCCTACCAACACGTCAAAACCTCCTAATTTAAATAGGCATTAAGTCTATACCAAATGAATTACCTCTAGGACCAATTTGCAATCCTTGATGATTTCGTTAGTTTCTATTATATTACCGTCAGCCAATTCTACAGTAAACATATCAATTAAGGTGTATTTTGCCAAATCAATCAGAGGCCTAAAGGTATTGGAAACAAAACTAGCAGTTGCCCCAGTATCAAATAGAACGGTTGCAGGATGGTTGTTTATGAGAAATGTACCGTTCACCACATTAGGTTATTTCTGTGCACCGTTCGAATTCATCACAAACGCTCTTCCTTTGGGTTTGTTAGGCTTGGTGTCTTTATCTCTTGCTAGCTTGGGATACTTATTCCTCATGTGCCTTGGGTCTCCACACTCATAACATTGTTTCCCTGGTGCGTACGTGCAATCCTTAATTAAATGACCAGTTCGCTTGCACCTAAAACAGGGGATTAGGTTACACTCTCCCTGATGGTGTAGTTTGCATTTGTTGCAGAAAGGACTTCTGCCTAGGTATAATCTTCGTGCCTTTCCACTCTGGTCGTTACGCCTTACAACTTCTCCAAATCTTTTGCTTGAACTACCGCTGCTGCCAACCCCCTTCCTGGTATCAAACTACTTCCTTTTCTCATCTATTGCCTTCTTCCTATCCTCGGTCTTCACAGGTTCAGTCCAACCAGCTCTGATAAGGTCATCAGTCAGGCTACTGGTGAAATCAACCGTAGCTTGTAGGGTTGTGGGTTTGGAATAATGGACCATGCCCCTAACTCTAGGGTGTAATCCCCATATGAAGCAGGCTACTCCCTTGGCTTCTGGTGTTACCAGATATGGCACCAATTGAGACAAGGCCAGGAAATGGTTGATGTACTCCGTGTAATTCGGGCCTCTCATCTCTAAACTCAGAAATTAAGATTCCAGTTTCTCCAACTTGTTGATCAGGTAGTACTTGTTGGTTATTAAATCTCTAAATTTGATCCAGTTCATCTGATCGGCTGCGTTCCTTCCTCTAGGCAGTATAATGGTTTTCCACCATTATAGTGCGAGTCCCTTGAGTGATTGGAAGCAAACCTCACCATATGCTCAAGCTTAGACTCACTGATGTCCAATACAACTTCAATTTTATCCAGCCACCTATATGTCTCACACCCTCAGTGCCATAGAAGTCCTTTGGCTTGCAGGCCATGAATGTCTTGTAGGAACACCCATTCCTCATCTCTTCAGTGTCCTCGTTATTGGCTTCAGTATTCTCAGGCCCACCAGTTCCGGTTGCATTTCCCCAGTTGGTGTTGATCTGGGCAATGATTGTGGGGATGGCATTTGCAATTTGCTATGCCACTAGGTTGGCAATTCTTTCATCAGTTTCCTGGTTAACATTCCCTCCACGTGGTGTCCCAGGTGGAGTAGGTGGTTGGTTCCCAGTGGGTCTAGCTCCCGCGTGTTGACCTCTAGTAGCTCCTCATCTCCCAATGAGAGTTCCTCATTGGGTCGGCATTCTGATAGCATTATTGATAAGTTCATTTTATCATCTCATGTATTTTGGTTTCAAGTATCCCATTTATGTCAAAGTTACCCTTATTAGTCGTGCTAGCTAATTACATGATGGTATAATGCACATAACACGACACAAACATATATATAGATTTCTTCAAGCACATGGGGTGACTCGTTCATATTACACAAATCAAATTTCTACCACAGAATATTCCAATTCAATTCCAGTCACCCTACAACATTAGCATCAATAGCAATAGTTTCCTAGATAATTCAACATAGTGTCAACCAAACAGAATGTAATAGTGTCATAGTTTCATAAGTTGGAAGGTGCCATCACCCCCATATAATAATAATAGTGTCTGAAATAGATGAATAAAATAGTTTCTTCAAACGGTCTCGAAACCTACTTCTAGGAAATCCATCATCATCACCTCATCACTACCACTTTTTCTTCAACCACCCAAACCATCCGGAACTCTTCTTCTTCTGTTCTTGCTCTAAGCGTTACACACCATATGACGCCATTATCTCCTGAAACTGGGCGGACTGGGAAGTTCGAGTGGCGTGCTGGAGAGTCAGCTCGTGACGCTGGATGGTCTTCAGTATCTCACTCAGAGTAGGGTCAGAAGGTCCAAAGTCACTAGCTCGATGGTTAGATTGGGAATACGGATCACCGGCGAGAACACTCGGTCCATCATACAAACTACGCCTAGGTGGCATCTAGTACTCGTCCTGGGGAAGGCGTCTAGGCGGGTTGATCATGGGTGTGCTGGTGTCGGGGTCCTTGCAGGAGAAGGTGGAGGAGGAGACATCCTAAAAGAGATGGAGGGTCCAGGTCTAGCACTCTTTCTAGGTCGAGTGACAACACGGGCACCCCTATCCCCAGTGGGTGGAATAGGTGAGTGGGTAGGTGCTACGACATGTGGTGAGTTAGAGCATGTTCAACTCCTGGCTGGAGATATCGAGGATGAGTCTTTTGATGGCTCAGTGCCATCAGATGTCACGGATATCCAGTCCGGATGTCCACATCTTCGTAAGTATGCCTCATACTCCGTCTTGGACTTTGCCCTCCTAAGGTTCCCAACGGGAGCAGTCTCGTCAGTCGGGTGTGCAGGTTTCTTTCCCTTGTAACACCCGGAAGTTTGACTTTTTGGTAGGCTATGCGACTGAGCCTCAGTCGCCTGTGATTTATGCGACTGGAGTTCAACCGCATGGCTATTCGGCCGATTGAAGCTCAACCGCACGATTGGAGTTCAACCGCCCGAATGAAGTATGAGCCGCATGGAACTCGTGCGATTGGGGTCCAATCGCATAGTGTTGATGCGACTGAAGGTCCAGTCGCCCCTGGACCAGATGCGAATGAGCCATGGGTATAAAAAGGGAGCAGCTCCACTCTCCTCCCATTTTCAGTCGGGAAGAGAGCAGAAAGAGACCGAGAAGAAAAAGAAAGAGGGGAAAGTGCTGCCCGATTGTCGAGAAGCAAGCTAATTCGAAGCTCATCAACTTCTACCTGTTAAGGTGAGTTCTAGAACCCCTCATTTACACGTTTTCTAACGATTTTGGGGCTGGATTCACATATAAACCCTATTTTTGAAATAGTGTAAGTTTGACCCATTTGGGTAAATCTTAAGTAATGTGTTTATGGTATGGATTAGGACTAGTATATGCTTGTATGAGGTCCTAGTAGGAATCCCTAAGGCTTGGGAGGGTCGAATTGGGCTGAAAATGGGTGTATGGTGACTGTGGGGACGGGTGTTTCGCGACTGCAGTGTATGAAGAACTCCAGTCGCTGCCCAGTTAGGGTTATGCGACAGAAGGGCCATTCGGCCGAATGAGTAGTAGTTGATGTCCAATCGCCCGACTGAGGCTCAGACGCCCGATTGAGTCTCAATCGCACGATTGGTGATGCGATTGAGGGATTCAGTCGTATAAGCTCAATCGCAGAGTAGTTCAGTCGCACGGTTAAGAGTTAGTCGCATATAACCCAGTCGCATAGTGTCTAGTCGTACGGGAGAGAGTTCAATCGCACGTTTGAGTACCCATTCGCATGAATAGCCCAATCGCATGGCCCAGTCGCATGGTGGACATGCGACTGGTGATAGTTCAGTCGCCCGAATAGGGCTGTTGTGAGTGAATGTAGAAGTGTATGTATGATGTATGTATGTTAGTATGATGTTGCCATGATAGATGGTGAATACTGATGATATGTAAGTACTTATGTTCCTTATGTGTATGTGTCTTATCTTTAATAACTTTACGTGAATGAATGAACGAAAGAAAAGAATGTATTAAGAACGTAAAGTGAAAGATAATGAAAGAAGGAACATGATGAATGAATGCATGCATTAATGAGAGAAAGTAAGAAAGGCTTGCAAGCAAATGAAGGAGGTGCACACCCCTGGCAAGTGTTAGCTCAACGGTGTACGGGTTAGCTACCCCGAAGGATGTACATCGGGTCAATCATTGAGATTGATAATGAGGTGAGCAACTTCGTGTTGCAACAGACTCGGTTAGCAGGCAATCATAAGATTGTCACTGAGGTGAGCAGCCGCGCGCTGCAACAGACTCGGCTAACGTATGTTAGTAGTAAAGTGAAAGATAAGTGGTGCATGTACTTACCCCAGGTGACTGGATCAGCATTTGTGCACAACGTTCGTGGCTAACCACCATAGGTCCAGCACCAGTAGTATGTATGATGAAAGGGGGTATTGTACATGTCACCGAATGTAATGAATGTTCGAACGAAAGTAATGAAAGTATGAATGAATGTAATGAATGTTTGAACGAAAGTAATGAAAGTATGAATGAATGTAATGAATGTTCGAACGAAAGTAATGAAAGTATGAATGAATGTAATGAATGTTCGAACGTAAGTAATGAATGTATGAATGAAAGTAAAGTACGTACGAAAGTATGTAAAGTATGTATGTATGAAAGTAAACGAGAATGATGAAGTGTACACGAATGAAAGTAAGTAATGAATGATGAGATAATAATAATATTATCTACGTGTACGTATGATGTGTGAACACATGTATGGAAGAACAGTTAATGAGAATAAAAGTATGTTTTATTATAAAACTAGAACTCACTCAGCAACGCTGACTTTTTATTTGTTTCCAGTTGGCAGGTAGAGTTGCTGAGGATGGTACAAGGCGGCTACTCAGCTCTTTTGGGATGGCATTCACTTTTTGATTATGCAGCCACATCATGTGTTGTGGGCCCGTAATGCGTGCAACATATCATGTTGCATGCAAGTGGAAGATTTCTCGATAATCCTGATAAACAGGATTATTTAAGAAATCTTCTTTATGAAGAACAATATATATTTGAATTTAATATCTTCCTAATGAAGAAGAATATATTTTCTTTTATTTATTTTCTTTCGGTAGAGGTCGCTGTATGATCCTATGATTGCTCTGGAATATGCATCAGCAGCAATCATAGTGTAGTTAAGCAATGTAAAGAAAAGCTTGTATTTTGTAATCAAGACAATGATGTAAAAGCTTTTATGATGAAATGAGAACGCAAGTTTTTATTAATTCCGCTGCGTATTTATGATCATGTATTAAATGTATGTTTTACGTGTGATGATGACCAACAGTAAGGTGCCCGGTGAGCGGGGCCTTACAAGTTGGTATCAGAGCAAAAGTTTAAGTAAAATGGGTAAATTTTCATAATAAACCTAGACTTAAACTGAGAATGGGACAGGGAGAATGAGAATGCCATCTGAGTAGTCGCGTGCCATCAGGTGTTTTCTTAAAGATTAACTGGTATTATGTGCGCTTGTTATGTGAATTACATGTACTGTTAGACTTAGATGCTAATGTAGTCAGGACAGGTAATGCTCGGGGTGCGAAGAGTAGAGTAAGTGGCTAATCACAACTGGCCACTGTAATTAGGGACTTACTATACTTAACATAAACTGAGCTATTTCCTTGAATGACCGTGTTGGTGTTTTAATCTTTCAGTGTGATAGAAGATGGTCGGTGATAGATCATCTGATGCTTCCCGTGATGGTGGACGTGGTGATGAGCCGCGTATCACGCGAGGAAGATCTAGGAAAGAGAAAGTAGTTCGTGAGGAGAACGAGATTCCTCATCAGGAGGAGACAGACGAAAGCGCCAAATTGAGAGCCTCGGTAAAGGAGGCAGTGATTGAGGAAGTGCACCAGGCTATGCAGACGATTTTACCGTCTGTAATGACTGAAGTGATAAAGGCAGTACGCGAGGATGATAGACGAGGGAGGAAACGGTCCTCCGGTAGACAGCAACAGACAGAGGCAGAAACGGTATCGTCCGATGACGAAGAGGAAGAGGAAGAACATGTAAGGGGGACAGCCGGGGTTGTGACTACGGGAAATTTATGAGATGCAAGCCCCCGACTTTTGATGGTTCAGGTACGGCTGCTGATGCTCACCAATGGGTGAGGGAGATGGAGGCGGTCCTTGATATCAGTGACTGCCAGGAGGATAAGAAGGTAAAGTTTGCTACCCACTCGTTTACGGGGACGGCATTGTGCTGGTGGGACAATATTGTCCAGGCCGAGGGTAGCAGGGCCATTGGGAAAATGAAGTGGTCCGAGTTGAAGAGAATGGTGATCGAGGAGTTTAGTCCTCGTCGAGAGATGGACAGAGTTGAGAGAGAGTTCCTGCAGTTGGAGGCGGGAACGATGACCCACCAACAATACACGACCAAGTTCAACGACATGGCATGGTTGGTGCCAGAGCAAGTGACGCCGGTGTCTCGCAAGATTAACCGGTATATTCAGGGATTGCCAGCTGAAATTCGTTGGCATTTGATTTCCGCCCGACCCAGTACTTTCAGGTCGGCGGTGGATTTAGCTGGGAGGTTGTACGATGAACGGGCTGCGATGGTGAAATCGGAGGGCAGTAAGAAGGGAAGTGATGAGAGGAAGTGGCAGGGAAAGAGGTTTGGTCGGGGTGATACGTCGACAAGTAGTAAGAAGGCACGGGTTGATTATCGTCGTGTGGTCGTGACAAGTGCAGGGACGAGAAAGTGTGGAAAGTGTGGGCGAGAGCACGGTGGTGAGTGCAGATGGGGGCTGAATGTATGTTTCAAGTGTGGAAAGCCCGGTCATATGGCCAAGGAGTGTAAAGCGATGAGGTACTATAACTGTGGGGAAAGTGGTCATATGAATAAAGACTGCAAGAAGCCGAGATCCGAGGGTTCCGGCGTGAAGAAGACAGGGGGTGAAGGGTCGAAAGCGAGCACCAGAGCATTCACGATGACGCAGGAAGAGGCGAGGACGGACCCCGATGTAGTGTCCGGTACGTTTCTGGTGAACCAAACTTTAGCCTCTGTGTTATTTGATTCGGGTGCCAGTAGGAGTTTTATTTCTGCTGCTTTTTGTGCCAAATTGCCCGTTAGTAGTAGACGTGTGGATGTACCGTTTGATGTAGAGACTGCTATAGGTAAAACCACCAGGATTTCTGAGGTAATTGAGGGTTGCGATGTAGAACTGGAGGGTCACAAATTCCCAGTTAAACCGTTTGCGATGACGTTGGGTGGTTTCGATTTAGTGCTCGGAATGGATTGGTTGGCGGATTTTGAGGCAAGCATTGTGTGTCGTAAGAAGATGATCAGTTTGACAGCGCCTGACGGTAGTCCAGTGACAGTTTATGGGGATCGGGTTACAACGATTCCGAAGCTGATCTCAATGGCAGTGGCGGGGAAATGTATGAGGCGTGGATGTAACGCCTATTTATGTTATGTGAAAGATGTAGAAAAGCCAGCACCACAACTGTCTGATGTTCCGGTTGTGTGTGAGTTCCCAGATGTGTTCCCGGAAGACTTATCGGGATTGCCACCTGACAGAGAGATCGAGTTCCAGATCGATTTAGTACCAGGCGCCCAACCTGTTGCCAAGGCACCATACCGATTGGCCCCGACGGAGATGAAAGAGTTGATGGAGCAGTTACAAGAGCTGTTGGATAAGGGGTTTATTCGATGAGTATCTCACCTTGGGGTGCTCCGGTCCTGTTTGTAAAGAAGAAGGACGGTAGTATGAGGATGTGCATCGACTACCGCGAGCTGAATAAGCTGACAGTAAAGAACAGATACCCATTGCCGAGGATCGACGACTTGTTTGATCAACTTCAGGGTGCTAGTTGGTTTTCACGTATAGATCTTCGATCAGGCTACCATCAACTGAAGGTGAAGGAGCAGGATATCCCTAAAACAGCTTTTCGTACGCGCTACGGTCATTATGAGTTTCTCGTTATGTCATTTGGTCTGACCAATGCGCCAGCTGCTTTTATGGACCTGATGAATAGGGTGTGCCGACCGATGTTGGATAAATCAGTGATTGTATTCATTGATGACATCTTGATTTATTCAAAGAGTGAGACTGAGCATGCCGGTCACATTCGCGAAGTTCTGGAGACGTTGAGAAGGGAGAAGTTGTATGCTAAATTCTCCAAGTGCGCATTCTGGTTGCGTGAAGTTCAATTCTTGGGTCATGTAGTAAATCCGGACGGGATTATGGTCGATCCGGCGAAAGTGGAAGCAGTTATACAATGGAAATCTCCGAAGACGCCGTCCGAGATCCGTAGTTTCTTGGGTTTGGCGGACTACTACCGAAGGTTTATCCAAGACTTTTCCAAAATTGCTTCTCCACTGACAAAGTTGACCCGGAAGGATGTGAAATTTGTATGGGGTCAAGCCCAAGAGAAGGCGTTTGAAGAACTGAAGGCGAGATTGACCCAAGCTCCAGTATTGGCGTTACCCGAGGGGAGTGAAGATTTGGTGGTTTATTCTGATGCCTCCTACTCGGGGTTGGGGTGTGTATTAATGCAGAGAGGAAAGGTGATAGCCTATGCATCCCGACAGCTGAAAGTTCATGAGGTTAACTACCCTACTCATGATTTGGAGCTAGCAGCGGTGGTTTTCGCGTTGAAGATTTGGCGGCACTATCTGTACGGGACAAAGTGTACCATCTTCACGGACCACAAAAGCTTGAAGTACTTCTTCGAGCAGAAAGATCTGAATATGAGGCAACGGCGATGGTTGGAGCTTATAAAGGACTATGATTGTGAGATCCATTACCATCCGGGCAAAGCCAATGTGGTGGCGGATGCCCTTAGCCGAAAAGAGAGGCCCGAGCCAATTCGGGTGAAGGCGTACCAGCTAATCATGACCTCCGACGTAATGAAATAGGTCAAAGAGTTCCAAGATGAGGCTTTGAAAGACGAACATCTTAACTCTGAACGCATGAGAGGTCTGGTCGCGGAGTTGGGTGAGAACGCAACGGGTGTTAGAACTCGATTTGGGCGTATGTGGATTCCTCATCTTGGGGATCTGCGAATGAAGATTTTGGATGAAGCTCATAAGTCTCGATACTCCATTCATCCTGGTGCTACCAAAATGTACCAAGATATGAAGAAAGATTATTGGTGGCCGGGTATGAAACGCGATGTGGTGGAGTATGTGAGTAAATGCCTCACGTGTTTGCAAGTGAAGGCGGAGCACCAGAAGCCGTATGGAAAGATCCAACCGTTGGACATACCGGAATGGAAGTGGGAACACATCACCATGGATTTTATCACAAAGCTGCCACGTACCCCGAAAGGGTATGATACGATCTGGGTGATTGTGGATCGATTGACGAAGAGTGCTCACTTCTTACCGATGCGGGAGACATATTCGTCCGAGAAGTTGGCCGATCTTTTCATCAAAGAGATTGTGACTCGTCACGGTGTACCGGTGTCGATTGTGTCTGATCGCGACACCCGGTTTACATCCATATTTTGGAAGAAATTCCACGATGCTATGGGGACGAGATTGCATATTAGCACGGCTTATCATCCTCAAACTGATGGTCAGTCAGAAAGGACCATTCAGACCTTGGAAGACATGCTTCGGGCATGTGTTATTGACTTCGGTGGAAGTTGGGATGACCATCTACCGTTAGCTGAGTTCTCATACAACAACAGTTATCATGCCAGTATCGGCATGCCACCCTATGAGATGCTATACGGTAGGAGATGCAGGACACCCGTCTGCTGGGGTGATATTGGTCAGAAAGAATTGGGAAGCGTCGAAGTGGTAGAGGCTATGACTGAGAAGCTCGAAAGAATTAAAACCTATATGAAGGTGGCCAAAGACCGACAGAAGTCGTATGCTGACAAACGACGCAGGCCGATTGAGTTCCAGGTGGGAGATCGTGTTATGTTGAAGGTCTCACCTTGGAAAGGTATCATTCGATTCCGGAAGCGAGGTAAGCTGAGTCCGCGATATATAGGCCCTTTCCGAATCATTGCTCGAGTAGGAGAGGTGGCCTATAGGTTAGATCTGCCAGATGAACTAAGTGGAATCCACCCGACTTTCCACATGTCTCATCTGAGGAAGTGTTTGGCGGACGAAGACATGGTCGTTCCGCTGGATGATATCGAGGTAGACGAAAAGCTCAATTATGTAGAGCAACCAGTGGCGATCATAGATCGCAAAGAGAAGAGGTTGAGAAATAAAGTGGTTCCCCTTGTGCGTGTGCAGTGGCGGCACAGGAAGGGATCCGAGTCGACGTGGGAAACTGAAGAAGAAATGAGGCAGCATTACCCACGATTGTTCGAAGAATGACAGGTTTCGGGGACGAAACCTAAAATAAGGGGGGTGGGCTTGTAAACCCGGAAGTTTGACTTTTTGGTAGGCTATGCGACTGAGCCTCAGTCGCCTGTGATTTATGCGACTGGAGTTCAACCGCATGGCTATTCGGCCGATTGAAGCTCAACCGCACGATTGGAGTTCAACCGCCCGAATGAAGTATGAGCCGCATGGGACTCGTGCGATTGGGGTCCAATCGCATAGTGTTGATGCGACTGAAGGTCCAGTCGCCCCTGGACCAGATGCGAATGAGCCATGGGTATAAAAAGGGAGCAGCTCCACTCTCCTCCCATTTTCAGTCGGGAAGAGAGCAGAAAGAGACCGAGAAGAGAAAGAAAGAGGGGAAAGTGCTACCCGATTGTCGAGAAGCAAGCTAATTCGAAGCTCATCAACTTCTACCTGTTAAGGTGAGTTCTAGAACCCCTCATTTACACGTTTTCTAACGATTTTGGGGCTGGATTCACATATAAACCCTATTTTTGAAATAGTGTAAGTTTGACCCATTTGGGTAAATCTTGAGTAATGTGTTTATGGTATGGATTAGGACTAGTATATGCTTGTATGAGGTCCTAGTAGGAATCCCTAAGGCTTGGGAGGGTCGAATTGGGCTGAAAATGGGTGTATGGTGACTGTGGGGACGGGTGTTTCGCGACTGCAGTGTATGAAGAACTCCAGTCGCTGCCCAGTTAGGGTTATGCGACTGAAGGGCCATTCGGCCGAATGAGTAGTAGTTGATGTCCAATCGCCCGACTGAGGCTCAGACGCCCGATTGAGTCTCAATCGCACGATTGGTGATGCGATTGAGGGATTCAGTCGCATAAGCTCAATCGCAGAGTAGTTCAGTCGCACGGTTAAGAGTTAGTCGCATATAACCCAGTCGGATAGTGTCTAGTCGTACGGGAGGGAGTTCAATCACACGTTTGAGTACCCATTCGCATGAATAGCCCAATCGCATGGCCCAGTCGCATGGTGGACATGCGACTGGTGATAGTTCAGTCGCCCGAATAGGGCTGATGTGAGTGAATGTAGAAGTGTATGTATGATGTATGTATGTTAGTATGATGTTGCCATGATAGATGGTGAATACTGATGATATGTAAGTACTTATGTTCCTTATGTGTATGTGTCTTATCTTTAATAACTTTACGTGAATGAATGAACGAAAGAAAAGAATGTATTAAGAACGTAAAGTGAAAGATAATGAAAGAAGGAACATGATGAATGAATGCATGCATTAATGAGAGAAAGTAAGAAAGGCTTGCAAGCAAATGAAGGAGGTGCACACCCCTGGCAGGTGTTAGCTCAACAGTGTACGGGTTAGCTACCCCGAAGGACGTACATCGGGTCAATCATTGAGATTGATAATGAGGTGAGCAACTTCGTGTTGCAACAGACTCGGTTAGCAGGCAATCATAAGATTGTCACTGAGGTGAGCAGCCGCGCGCTGCAACAGACTCGGCGAACGTATGTTAGTAGTAAAGTGAAAGATAAGTGGTGCATGTACTTACCCCAGGTGACTGGATCAGCATTTGTGCACAACGTTCGTGGCTAACCACCACAGGTCCAGCACCAGTAGTATGTATGATGAAAGGGGGTATTGTACATGTGTCACCGAATGTAATGAATGTTCGAACGAAAGTAATGAAAGTATGAATGAATGTAATGAATGTTCGAACGAAAGTAATGAAAGTATGAATGAATGTAATGAATGTTCGAACGAAAGTAATGAAAGTATGAATGAATGTAATGAATGTTCGAACGTAAGTAATGAATGTATGAATGAAAGTAAAGTACGTACGAAAGTATGTAAAGTATGTATGTATGAAAGTAAACGAGAATGATGAAGTGTACACGAATGAAAGTAAGTAATGAATGATGAGATAATAATAATATTATCTACGTGTACGTATGATGTGTGAACACATGTATGGAAGAACAGTTAATGAGAATAAAAGTATGTTTTATTATAAAACTAGAACTCACTCAGCAACGCTGACTTTTTATGTGTTTCCAGTTGGCAGGTAGAGTTGCTGAGGATGGTACAAGGCGGCTACTCAGCTCTTTTGGGATGGCATTCACTTTTTGATTATGCAGCCACATCATGTGTTGTGGGCCCGTAATGCGCGCAACACATCATGTTGCATGCAAGTGGAAGATTTCTCGATAATCCTGATAAACAGGATTATTTAAGAAATCTTCTTTATGAAGAACAATATATATTTGAATTTAATATCTTCCTAATGAAGAAGAATATATTTTCTTTTATTTATTTTCTTTCGGTAGAGGTCGCTGTATGACCCTATGATTGCTCTGGAATATGCATCAGCAGCAATCATAGTGTAGTTAAGCAATGTAAAGAAAAGCTTGTATTTTGTAATCAAGACAATGATGTAAAAGCTTTTATGATGAAATGAGAACGCAAGTTTTTATTAATTCCGCTGCGTATTTTATGATCATATATTAAATGTATGTTTTACGTGTGATGATGACCAACAGTAAGGTGCCCGGTGAGCGGGGCCTTACATCCCTTATCAGCCATGATCTTGTTATCCCATAAAAAATAACATGAGTAATTTTGTTTCTCATAGCTCCTGATAATAATAGTAATAGTACTAGTAATAGTAGTGATGGCAGTAGTATCAATAAGCAGTGGTATCGGTAAGCAGTAGTATCAATAAGCAATGGTATCAGTAAGCAGTAGTATCAACAAGCAGTAGTATTGACAAGCAATGACAGGCATGAAAGTTCAAATAAAAATATTTACTTTAGGCTGTGACAAGAAATTCCTTAAGTCATCTACTCCAAATTTCACACCTTGAGTTTTGTGTTAGAATTTACGCGTCTGATAAATTCATGATTACATTGATCAAGTGTAATCATCAATTTATCCAACCCGCTTACCCTAACATTCACCTAAGCAAGGATAGTCCTAAGGTATCAGGGTTGTAGCCTAGGGTCTACTAAGGTATTCCTGACTTCTCTACAACATATGGCTCTGATATCAATTTGTCACACCCCGGGCCCAAGGAGGGTGGGACGTCATAGACTAGCAACATACATGGCAGCGGAAACAAACCATCACAAGAGCACAAAAGGAGAGAAATAAAATCGCTTTATATGATTAAAGTCGAACCGGGCTGTAACAGTCTAGCCCATCATACATAGTACAAATTCGTTACAATAATCCAAATGTTTTATCAACCATGATTCAAATTGTTTAGAGTGTTTCAAATTCAAGTAATGCCAAGGGTAGTCATATTTCTAGGTCATCCAAGTCCAGTTCTTCAATCAAGCCACTTCCAATTTCGGGTTACCTGAAACATGCTCAAAAAGATTTTTGTGTTAACTAAAAAGTTGGTGAATTCAAGTGCTTAAAGTTTAAAAATAAAAGGACTCTTCAAAGTCCATAAGTTAACTTCTAAAATAAATGTTTCATTGTTGTGGGGTCACAATCAACCCTGCACTCAGTCCCGGTTAGCCTCTTCTAAAGTTGTGTTTAACTGGTTAACCCTAAGGATAACTAAGCCTCAAACAGTGCACCATACCTGCTGGATGGTTCACCATAGTATCTTATAAAACCTATTATATGACACAAATGATCCCTCAGGATCTCAGTGGGATACCCTTCCTATCCGGAAGGCACTGTGTGGGGGATTCCCCAAGTAGATCTACCTATATAGGACAACCGGTTCACACATAAACTAATGATTGTGATGCATTTAAGAGCAGGTTCAGACAATATCCACAACATAAAAGTATCATACAATAACACAATAGTAATTTCAATTCAAACAAGCATGTTTCATCCTAAATAAATAGTAAAAAGGGAACACTAGAACTCACCTTAGGTTTCAGGCAACGGATCTTCGAGTAAAGAAATGATTCAATCCTAGCACCCTAGAATCAAGATTCACGTAATAACATGTTTTAATTACTTTAATCATTTTATTATAGTGGTAATAAGTTATCATGTATTTTTAGTCAAAGAGGTCGAATTTCTAAGGATTTGGCAGAATTTTCAATTTAGTCCCTCAAGTTTCAAAATTTACAGTTTTTACCCTAAAGTTTGTTTTCTTTGATTTTTTGACTTTTATGGCACCTTATTAGTTTATAGGAGTTTATTATTGCATTTTTAACATGTTAAATTCAAATTTTTCCAGAACTTAATTTGTAGTGATTAAAACTTATGTTTTTAGTTACCGGTTACGGTAAAACCGAAGATTTTAACAGTTTGTTTTAAATTCTTTTGTTTCTATTCCGTTAACCTCTAAATATTATTAATGACTTATAATAAGTCTAATAATCTGTAAAAATCATGTTTTTGGGTTCTTTTAATTAAAACTTCATTTTCTTTTGATTTACCCGTTAAAACACGTTTTTACCCAGAACCGAACGTCCGAATAGATTTTAATTCAACTTTTAACCAATTTCATGACTCAATGTCTATAAATTACTGAAATATTTTGTTCTTGATGGCTTTTAGGCTCGTTCAATATTTTAAGATTTTACCCAAAAATTACCCGGTTAAGTCCTCTTTTTAACGAATAATTCCATTTAAATCATAACATTAACCCAATGATCATCAAATCCGACCATTTTACCCATGATAATAATTTTAGAGCCTGTAATTATTTATAATATGACAACTTTCTATGTTTTACTATTTTAGAGAGATTTTACCACTCTTCGGGTTACCAAACAAGCTCATTATGTCTCCTAGTCCTTTCTTTTTATATTTCAGTCATTATCAGCAACTTAGAACATTTTAAATAACCCATTACTACTGAAAAAGCATCAAAATTCTCGGATCTAACATGTGTCACATGTATGTTGCATTTACATGATGATTTACACTATTTACACTATTTACACTAGTGTAAATCCTACAATTCATACCCAAACATCACCTAATCACTTTTGTAGCTTTAAAATAATATTATTAAAGTGTTCATAAGTTGTCATTGAGCATGTTTTAAGACTTGGTTGGGAGGGTTTTCAAACAAGTTCAAGGATGGTGTTATTTCATATAAAAAGAGGGTTTTCAAGGTGTAACTTTGTGTTCTAACTACATGTTTACCAACTTGTCATGATGTATACCTTGTGTGGTGTTAAGAAATCTCCAAGAACAAGATCATAGCAGCAAGTTTCTGTTAAAACAAGTAAAGTGAGATTTTTGGTACATTATAGAAGAAAATCACAAGATATAGCTTGGTTCGGGTATGTTGAGGCTTACACTTTGAATGGTTCACCGGTTTTGAGAGTTTAGGAGGGCTAGGTGAGCTGATTATTCACGAACAAGGGCTGGATTTGCTTGTTTCTTCAAGAATCCGTGCATAACAACCACCAAACGTCACTTTCTCGCTTGTGTTGTGCTTGATTGAGGTTGAAATGCTTGTGTTCTTCAAGTTATGGCTAAAATTATGTGAAGTGTGCGTGTGTGTTTCGAATGGGAGCCGAGAGCAAAGAGAGGACAGAGTTGTAGAGAGAGTTGTGTGTTTGAATGAGTTGTATGTATGGGTAATGGGAAAAGGGTGTAGTGTTGTTGTGGATTGTGTAAGTGGGGAAGAAGGTAAACGATCGGGTGGTGAGGGTGGGGGGGGGGGCCGAGTGTGGTGGTGGTGGTGGTGTTTTTAAATTTTTTTTTTGTTAATTAATTATGTAGTGTAGTTTTGTTGTGTAGTGTAGTATTTTAGGTGATATTTTCTAATTAAACGTTTTTAAGTTTTAGACGTATATGAATATAATTAATTCATGAATTATGTGCGTATACACAAAATTAATTGTTTTTAATTTAATTCTAACATTTTGACGTGTTACGTTTTAATTTATGAATGTTAACTTATGTTATTTTAAGGCAAAACCTAACGTAGCATTTAGGAATTAAACACATATAATAATAAATATATTACAGATATTAATAATAATAGAAATCATCGTTGGGGGTCAATATTTAAAATGTTAATCTCGGAGTCAGTTGTTACAACCCGTGTAATTAAGTCTAATTATAAGTGGAGCCAGGCTGCGCATGGATAATTATATATCTAATTTCCACGTGGTTCTTATGACAAAACTTTTTTATCCACTTGCTTCTAAGGTTCATCTCCTCTTGAAATTCCCAATAGTTCTACTTTAAAAAAAAGTCTAGGTGTGCAAAGGAAATAGACAGCGACAGCACTCCACCACATATCTATATTTTCTAGTAATTTGGTTCCTCATTTATTAGTTTATATAATTTAATACAAGGCCATATAAATTATTGAGCATAAATATATAGATCTCTATAATATTTTTGTAGCATCCTAACTTTTATATTTATCATACTGAAATTTGTGATTTTACATAATAGTTAACATGTGTCCCGTGTAGTAATAAGAATAAGAATTGTCGAGTATTAAAAGTAATTGGTGCAGAACGTTTATACAAATAACCAATGATCTATTGATCTAGTGGTTAAAGAAGGAGGTGAGAGGTTTTGTCTTTTTTAAATATCTAGGATTTAAAATTTGATACTTACAAATTATTATTAGCTTGGTGATACTAATTTTCTAAACTATTTTTAAAATAGACCTTGTAAAAATAACGTTATGTTGTTTATAAGTCCTCTTTTATACATTTTTTTGCTATATATGTTAATTTAGAAAAGTTAAAACTTTTATCCTGAACAAAAAGAAAAGAAAAGAAAAGTGATGGGAACATGTGAAGGTAAAAATGGTCAAGAACTTTTCAAAACTAATTTGTAATTATGTTATACACCAGGGGCGTATCCGAAACAACGACCTTTATATATATATCACTAGCAGTTATCATCCAAATCAAACCAACAACCACTAGAATCACACATTCTCCCTTTTCTATACCAACAGTCACACGGTTGCTACTACAGATGGCCGGAGTGAAGAGATCAGTTGGAGTTAAGAACAAGAGCTGCGTTCGATCGACTCATTGTCGCCCGATTCCCGTGAGAGGGCAAGTGAAAGCAACGATTGTGTTGGGGCTAGCTCACTCTCTGGCGTCCATTTTCTCCTTCAATTCACGCACTTGAATTTCTCCCAATAACCACTTCATCATGGTTTTAGAGTGACAGATTGATGTTAGGAGAGTTAGACCATCAGTATGTATATATGTTCTGATCAATCAATGGCTTGTTTGTTTGTCCAAATATCCAGAGTGTTTTTGTATTAGGAAAAAAAGTATAGTGTTGATCACGATCCTTTATGTTTCTTCCTGTTGGTAATTACTAGAGATTTGTGATTGAATGTGTAATGATGTTGCAACAATCAGAACTGGAGTCCCTAATGATTTGATCTTCATAAAATTAATGAAACCCATATAATTGAATCGTAGCAGGTTGAATTTTAAATGATTTTGAAATCAATCTATAAAACTGATTGGCATTCGATCAGGAAGTAATCACAACATTAGCAAATCGCTTGAGTTCATGGAGGTCAAATATAGATCATGTTAGACGACTTAAAGCGGGTTGTGAGATAACTTTAAGGACGTGTTTTGTATACAGGAATTCAATGGAATTCAATGGAATTAGAATCTGAATTCCATTGGTCATTGCATTTGGTTGGTAAAAAATTCGTTGGAATTAGAATTTGAATTTTATTTTTAATGTGTTTGGTTGAGAAAGAAATTGGAATTGGAATTGGAATTAATTCCCTCAAATTCCTTCAAATAAATGATTTCAAAATCCTTCCAAACATTGGTGGATTTCAAATTCCACCAACTCTTGCCTCCACCACCAACCGCCACCTACCACCCCGCTCACCGCCGACCGACACTATCGACGGCCACCGACCACCGACCACCAACACCCTCCGCCAACCCTAACCGCTGCTGCCCCCGATCGCCAACCCCCGCCCCCGATCACTGGCCGCCATCGTCGTCAGCCGACCGCCAACCCCGGCCGCCCCCGCCCCCGATCGCAGACAGACCGCCGCCCTCGATCGCCGTCGCCGCCCTCGATTGCCGCCTCCGCCACCCACCGACTCCGCGCAACCCCGATGCCGACCACCGCCACCTCTAACCGCCGACTGTCGCCGACCGTCGTTGCCGAACCGTGTCTCGATAACGGGCGTTATCGGTTGGTGGCGTTGATTGGCGGCAGTGACAGCGGCGGCGGTCGGTTTTCGTCAACGGGCGCGGTTGGTGGTCGCGGTCGATTGTCAACGGTGACGGCGGCGGCGGTCGGTGGTATGTAACGGCGATGATCGGTGGTAATTGAGGTGGTGGCGGTTTGCAACGGGTGATAAATTCAAATTACTTTATAAATGTTTTGTCACTAGAATTGCATTTGGAATTTAAATTCTCTTTATAGATTTCAATTCCTTTAAATTTCAAATTCTTTGAAAACTATGAAATTTCAAATACAATTTCTTTGAATTACAATTAAAATTTCAATTCAAATTCCAACTTTAACAAATTACGCGAACCAAACGCCCCCTAAGTAATAATTAGGCAACCAGCAATAAAAATATATTAGCAGCACATAAGTCTCAACCTGGTCAATGGGAATAGATCCATTCACTTTTTTAATCGTCGAGATTAAACAACTAATTATGATAATACCGAATAAGCGATTACATGATATCGAATAAACGGAAGACACAAAAGAGTAGCGACACAACACTTACAAACCTGAAATCATCAGTTTTGATGATAGTGATATTGAATAGCAAACAATGATCAATATGCAATTTTTGAATTTAGATGGTTGATTTGTTCTATCGCTCCTAATTACAGGTGTATAACTCGGTTTTTTTTAACCGGTTCTGGTTTCTAGCATAAACCGGTTTGATTAAAGTCGGTCAACATTGGTTTGGACGCAAACCGGTTCGGCTTACAAATCGGTTCGGAAGGGGGAAACCCAACCCTATCCAAACCGATTAGGATCGGTTCCTAACCGGTTTGGGTCCAAACCGGTCCAATATAAACCGGTTTTTTTTTAAAAAAAAAAAAAAAAAAACAAGATAATATTACTAAAAGTTCTCTTATTTTATTTGATATTAAAAACTAAAAAGTTACAAAATTTATTTAATTAAAAAAACTAGTAAGAGTTTTATAAAACTTCTAAGAGTTTACTTTTATAAAGGCTAAAAATCTACAAACTTTAAATTTAAAAACTCACAAACTTGATACTAAATATTAAAAACTTACAAACTTGATATTAAAGATTAAAAACAAACAAACTTGAAAAAAAAGTTCCAAATTTTAACATTATGTTTATTTATTAAAAAAACACAATTAAATAAAGCAAATAATAAAAAAGTTTAATCTTCGCCCCGGGGTCCCAAAAGAGCACGTAGTTATTCATCAAACGCGGCTTATTTATCGGTCATTTCAGATGTCAAACCTGCTTCTACCTCTTCCTCGTATATGTCGGCTTCGTATTCTAGTTCGCCTTCGTATTCTAGTTCGCCTTCGAGTGACGTTTTATCTTGAATTCTTTCGGCTGTATCCAAATAATCTTTCAAGCAAATGGGCATCTGGACCACAGGCGAAGTGAGTCTTGTTCTTCGTACGGATATAACCCGAGTTCGCTACTCAGGGCGTTACGCCGTTGTCATTTAGTGTTTTCATTTAGTGTTTTCATTTAGTAAAGTATTATATAAATCTTACATTGGATCACTTGAACTTCCTGCAAACGCTACGTTCTCATTGTGTCACGCATGTTAGTGATATATCATATTTAGCGGCATAAACGTCAAACATATTAGATAATATTTTATTAAAATTAGTTTTTACGGTTTTAATATAAAATGGATCGTCATCCAATAAATGTAAATCATAAGTTATTTTACCAATAAAGTTTCAATCCTTCTTTATTTAGCAAGGGTTTAACGTGGCGGAATATGTAACAACCCTGACATTCTTTAAAATATTTTCTTAGTTTTTCTTTCATTGGTGGTATTATATTAAAAAAAGATGACCCTCTGAACGATATTTTGTTTAGTTTTGAAGTTAATAAGGGTTCAGTACCAAAGTACTTGTGGTATAATAAACTCCCGATAAGTAAGTTGTTGTGATTTTAAAAATCAAAGAATTTTAGCTATTTCCTCGATAGTAGCCCAACTCGAAAGAGGAACTGGTGCAGCTGAAACATGGTTCACAAGAATATTACGAAACGCTATTAGGCTATCATTTTGCTCGATGGTCTTTTCAAACAGGTTAGAAGTTGAATTCATCTTGTAGATACATTCCAATTCATACCTAAACATTTGTAATTCGTTTCCTTACAAAATTTTTGATAACGAGTATATATTATATTTGAGCTAAAAATATCACCTAAAATTGTTTAAAAGCGTCTTTTATTTGTTCAATCATTTTTAAACCATCGTGAACGGTTAAATTTATAATGTGTGCAACATATCTACTATAGAAAAAACACAGTGACAAATTAGTTTATTTTTTAATTTTAATTGTTCGATTGCACGCGTGTTATTTGACATGTTATCAAAAGATATTAAAAAAGTTTAGTTTCTAATTTATATGTTTTAATAACTTTGTGTAAGGCCCCGTTCCCGGGCACCGCACAGTTGGTCATTCATAGCACTAAACACACATAATATTATACATTTCTTAAAACATTGCAGCGGAGTTACATTAACAAAAGCCCATTCATTTTATTAATAATTATTGTTGTTAAGCAATACATCGTTATTCATTAGTTACAAAAGATTGGTTAAATGTATTACAAAATAACAATATCATCAAAACATGAATGAATGTCAGTCTTGCCCCGCCGAGTAGCTTCACCCTCGTGCCATCCTCAGCAATATTTACCTGCCAACTGAAAATGTATAAAAGTCAGCGTTGCTAAGTGAGTTCTAGTTTTAAAAGTATTAAAATACCTTGTATAGATATATGAAAATATCCTTTGTTGTAAAATACTTTCTTTTTTGGTATGTGGTCACACATCATACATACATCAAGGTAATACTTTCTTTCATTCATTAGTGTACGCATTCGTTCTTTTCATACTTTTATCATTATCTTTCATTTTCTTACGGACCAATGTGCAATACCCCAAACATTGTGCACGAAGCTGATGCTGGGCTTGTGGTCTATAAATAGACCACGAACATTGTGCACTAAGTTGGCTCAGTCACCTAGCGTATGCTACAAGGGTCCTTGTCAATCTTAATGACTGACCTTGCATGCATCCTTCGGGTTAGCTAAACCGCATACAGTTGAGCTAACGATAACATAGTCGTGCACCTCCTTTTCATTTGCTTGCAAGACTTTCATTCATTCTTTTATGTTCCACTTTTCTTATCATTAATCTTTTACTTTTATTAATGATAATATTTTACATATACGATCATAAACACACCACGTAAAGTCACACAATAATAGTTAATATGGAACATAAGAACAACTCATAATCATGCATAATAATAACAATTAAAACCCTAAAGTCAAACTAGGGTCAAACCCTAATCATTCTGCTTTTCTCCAAAATTTCAGAAAATTTCTAAGTGTTTTGGGCGCATGAACCCTGCTTCGGAGCATCAGCACTATTCAGGCGCATAGCCCTACACTTAACCCTTTTTCCTACTAAGTCTTGGGCGCATGGACTATTCAGGCGCATGAGTTTTACACTTAGGCGCTTGAGGAATAAGTTGGGCGCATGGGCACTATTGGGGCGCATCATCCTTTACTTGATTTTCTAAGGCACATTTTTCAGGCGCATGGGCCTTACGTAGGCGCATGAACCTTCTATTTAACATGTTTCTCGAATGCTTTCAGTCCCAAACAATCATATCATCCAATTCTAAGCTTATTAATACCTCTCTAACATGCACATCACATAAACAACCATAAATCATCACTATACATGCACAATTACATACGATTACACACATAAAAATTATAAAATCATTTTTAATATATTTTCAGCCCCAAAGACGTTTAAAACATATAAAAAGATGGGGTCTAGAACTCACCTTAGCTACTTCAAACCTCAAACTCTCTAACTTGAACTTTTCAAAAGCTTCTAACACCTATACGTGTCTAAGGATACATAACCGAATACATTTAAACACATAAGAACATGTATAACTCGGTTACATGGTCAAAATCTTTAAAACCGAACCCAATTATGCTAAAACTTACTTACCTTCGAAGATTTTAGCTTCTTATTCTTGAACAACCGGGAGAAACTTCAGTTTCTTCTTTCTCTCCTTCTTTTTGTCAAAAAGCAGATGGGATAGCGTGACATGGGCGGCCATATCTCAAATATTATTATAATATTTGACTTTTGTACCTTTTACACTTTGCCCCCTTCCTCTTTGTTCCATTTTCTTTTCTTTCTAGATACTTTTATGTCCTTTCTTTTTATTTCTTTTCTTTTATCCTAGACAAAATTTCCGGGTGTTACACTTTGTCTATAATATAAAATACATTTTCAACGGTGTGATTGTAATCAAACAATTCAAATGAAATTGTACGTTTCATCATTTCCCATCTTTCAATCTGTATCCAATGGGCGGTGACATAAATCTACGAGTCCGGTAAACCGTGTGGAGTAGACCAAACATCACAAGTAAAGTTTACACCGATTTCTAAATTTTTAAAATAAGAAATTAATTCATTTTTAGTTTTTTTATGTTGTTAAACAATCTTTTCAAAGAGTAGCATGACTTACATTGGTATAACATGGTTAAAGAGTTTGGTGAATGAGTCGAATCAAACGTTCGTTGTCGAAAAGTTTGAATGAAAAGTTTTCTTGAATTAAAAAAATGTGTCATTCTCTCCCGAACCTCATCAACGTTATAAGCCCAAACATTTCCTTCGCTTGTCATCAAGCTTGACATGGAGATGGTTCACCTTTTAACGCCTTGCAATATTTAAACAAAATATGGTTTTTCAAGGTTGTGTTTGCATCTTTTTTAAAAAATTTATTACAAAATTTGCAACGAGCTTTGTTCGGACTGCTAGCCATTTGACATAAATCGTAATTGCATTATATTTCAAAACTTGTAGCTCAACAACTCTTCAAAACTTTTCAATCTTCAACCTTCAATCCAATCGATCTAGAGCACTCATGGCTCCGATACCAATCGTAAGGACCTCCAAGTTCAATACAGATCGATTTCATGAGGAGAATACGGAATCTAATCACTCACGGCATAGTAATTAGAAGATCAAACAACAAGATGAAGAAGATTCAAGCAACAAATGTAAATAAACTTCAACTTCTATTGCTCTCTGATTCAAAAGTACATAAGATTCGCACAAAAATTAGGACATCTACTTAATCACATCAAAAGCAAATTATTTATACTAAACAAAAAAGGTCTCGATGTGCGGATCAAAAGTACTTGCGCGACTTGTTTATCTTCAATATCTTCGTTTGATTTTCCGAGCCTCTAGGTTCAATATGCCTAAATCAAGCTAATAACATGCTAACGTAAACAAAGAACCTCGTTTGCATATGGACGGTTGTGCCGCCGAATGCGGTTATTCCACAAGAGTGTTTCTCTAAATGACGGTTATGCAAAAGTCTTGGAACATTCTTTATAACTAATGGAGTCTAATATATATATATATATATATATATATATATGTGTGTGTGTGTGTGTGTGTGTGTGTGTGTGTGTGTGTGTGTGTGTTTGTATGTATGTACATATTAAGATTTGTTCTAACCTGTTTTATGCTTTCACAGTTTTAAAAGTGCATAAAAGTCTCTTACTAAAATTTTGACAGAGTGTAGTTTGACTTCAACTAACCATAACTTGGTCATAACAAACTAAGTTTGAGTAAACTCAAACGCAAATATTAAGCTCATCGACTTACCCTTTTAAAGATAGTTTATACATCTTCAAACTCAATCGGATGACTCAACATTAGCCTTCACAAGATAAGTGCGTATTTTAGCACCTTCTGTCTTATGTTGTTGTTTTGACCTATTTTCGGGTCTTTATATAAGAACTTTTGTAAGGTTATATTAGAAAGTTTGATGCAACCAAAGCAACCAAAGAGCTTCCAGCATGCATGCACTGATCTACAAGGCAGAAATTAGTTCAGAAATTTTACACTCTTCATAGAAAATATTCTAAGTGTAAAATCTTTCGAAACCAAAGCCCAAATCTTCCAAAGCCAAAGATGAAGTATTCCGAAGCTTCAAAGAAAAAGTCTTCCGAAGCCAATGAAGTGAAAACTGATTTCTTCTAAAGACAAAGAAGACATGCTTTCTCTGATCAACTTTTGTATAAAGTTGACCCACTTTCCGCTGCAACTCTAGAGACTCATCAACTTGTATAAGTTGGTGAAAAGGTCCATGCTTTTGCAACTATAGATTAAGTTTTAGAGTTTGTAAATTTCTACTTTGTACCTTTTATCCTTTTTGTAATATATTAAAATGTAAGCTATGATATGTCATAGTCACAAGTCAAAAGGCAATCTGCCTTTTGACATTACATTGATTTTGTTGTCTAGATTAGTGTTTCCAGCTGGCTTTCAAATTATAGCCAGCTGTAATATATACTATAAAGTATCTCAGGTTCTTGTATTTTATCTTATGCTTTGTAGCACTCGTAATAGAACTAGAGAGCAATATACAACATTCTTGAAAACTATACTTATCTTGTTCTTGTTCTTTTGTTCTGTTTCATTACTTATTGTGTTCTTAGTATCTTCTATATAAACCCGGTTCCCTATTTGATCTGTTAAGTGTTCTAACACTCTCCTCATTGCAAGACTGATTATATTGACCACCTTTAACCGATCCTGCAATTAGTTTTAGAGCATTTTAGGCTCTTGATTGTAAGATCTCACCATCTTAAATCCTCTTAGTTTCATAAATCACTTAACATCTTAAATGGCAGCTAACACAAAGGCTGATATGGAAACTAGTACCATGATAAAGTCTCCACTGATCACTGCTGATAATTTTGATACTTTGTACCAAAGGATGGAAGGCTTCACCAAGTCTCATGACAACAGGATGTGGGGATCTGTTGTTTCTAGACCTCATGTACCATGCACCTCTTCACCTGCTACTGGAGGTGGTATGATACCAAAGAAGTGGCTGACTACTAAGAAGACTGGAAGAAAATAGATGTAGATTAGAAATCCATGACCGCCCTCTAAACTGCTCCACTCTATATGCAGAGGGTTCAAGAAGTGCAATACTGCTAAACAACTATAGGATGCACTAAAGATCATGTATGAGGGGTCCACTGAAGCAAAGGAGATCAATAAGGACCTCTTGAAGTAGCAATTTGAGAATTTCACATTCAAGACAGGTGAAACCATGACTTAACAATATTTCAGGTATGTAGAGATTTTGGATACTCTAATAGATGTTGGAGTAACTCTTTAGAACAGGGATATTGTGAGGAAGTTCATGTCCTCTCTTCCTAGACGATGGACACACTATTGTGTGGTCATTAAGAGGATTAAGAACTTTAAGACTCTTACTCTCACTGAGTTAATGCTACTCTTAGTGGCTACCAGATGGAGATGAACATCCAAAATCCATCTGGTAACTCCAACAATCAGCAGAGTTCAGCCTTCATGTGGTTGAGAGGGATTGTAGAGAACCATAACATCATCTCATCTGCTACCCTGACAACTCATAAAAGGGTCCTTTCATCACCTTCCTGAAGACACCAAGGGAAAGAAACATCCAAAGAAGCCCATTCCAAGAGATAAGCTTATCACAAGCCTTTGTGTCTAGTGATGAAAGCACATGCAACTTTCTCTTCACCCTTGAAGATTTGGACTGTATCCATGCAGATGACCTGGAGTACATGAAGATAGTCCAACAGATGGCTCTTCTCAGTCATAGAGCTAAGAAATTCAACAAGAGGACAGGGCAAAAGTTTCCTATCAATGTATCAAGTTGAAAGTTTGGACTGGACAAAAATAAAATGAAGTGTTATAACTGTAACCAGATGGGACACTTTGCTAGGGAGTGCAAGGCACCAAGGATAAATGGTGGCCAAGCATAACCTAGGCTAAACTACACTGAGGGAGCCCCACACACTAAAAAGCCCAAGCAGTAAGCTACAGTTGTTGTTGAAGAAGGAGGCTTTGATTGGAGTTTCCAGGTTGAAGATGCATCTCCAAACCAAGCACTGATGGTAGATCATGAAAAAGCCAAGGTATTGGAACATCTTTGTACCCCAGAATGCATTGCTAAAGTTAATAGATATAGGTCCTATAACTTAGAGATGAGATCTGATCAAGAGGATTAAGAACCTCAAGACTCTTAGTCTCACTGAGTTATATGGTACTTTAAGTGGCTACCAGATGGAGATGAACATCCAAAATCCATCTGGTAACTCCAACAATCAGTAGAGTTCAGCCCTTCATGTGGTTGAGAGGGATTGTAGAGAACCGTAACATCATCTCATCTGCTACCCTGACAACTCACAAAAGGGTCCATTCATCACCTTCCCGGAGACACCAAGGGAAAGAAACATCCAAAGAAGCCCATTCCAAGAGATAAGCTTATCACAAGCCTTTGTGTCTACTGATGAAAGCACATGAAACTTTCTCTTCACCCTTGAAGATTTGGACTGTATCCATGCAGATGACCTAGAGTACATGAAGATAGTCCAACAGATGGCTCTTCTCACTCATAGAGCTAAGAAATTCTATAAGAGGACAAGGTAAAAGTTTCCTAGCAATGTATCAAGTGGAAAGTTTGGACTGGACACTGGATGGGACACATTGCTAGGGAGTGTAAGGCACCAAGGACAAAAATGGTGGCCAAGCATAACCCAGGCTAAACTACACTGAGGGAGCCCCACACACTAAAAAGCGCAAGCAGCAAGCTATAGTTGTTGTTGAATAAGGAGGCTTTAATTGGAGTTTCCAGGTTGAAGATGCATCTCCAAACCAAGCACAGATGGCAGATCATGAAGAAGCCAAGGTATTAGAACATCTTTGTACCCCAGAATGCATTGCTAAAGTTAACAGATATAGGTCCTATAACTTAGAGATGAGATCTGATCTTGAGTCCTTAAATATCTTATCAGATGATTTTAAAAGAGCTGAAAATGATTACAAACTTGAAATAGAAGATTTAGCTAAAATCATTTCCACTCTTAAGCATGAACATACCAACTACAGGACTCAGATCAAAGATCTTATCACTAAGTTAACTGAATACCAGGCTGAGCTTATGATCAGCAAAGCCATGGTAGAGAAATATGTTCTTGAATAAGAGACCTTTAATAACATAATATCCTCATCCTTGAATGCAAAAGTGTGTTATTAGAACAAGCAGGGACTGGGATCTAGTGAGATAGCTCCTCCACATACTTTATTGTGTGTAAGATCTCCTAGGTGTGAAACTTGTCAAGATTACCTTCCTTTTATAGACCCCATTGAAGAAGAGGATAAAGAGGAGATAATGAAGGATAAATTTGAAATGAGTGAAGGATATCATCCTAGTAAGGGTTACTATTCTTAGGAGAGGAAGAAATTAGGGATGACAAATTTTAAGAGGAAGAACTTGACCAGAGCAGCCAAAAGAAGATCCAAGAAGGCTCAAGAGATCAATGCCACCTTCAACTTCAAGCAGAAACAAGTCTTTATTTTTCCAGGGTTTGAAGTGGTAAAGACTAAGGTCTCAACTATGAACTATAGTACCAAGAGTTAAAGTTCATGTCCAACTCATTCCTATAAAGGAATGAAGGCTGATCAGTTGTGTATCACTGCTACATGGCCTGAACCATCCACTCCAAAAGCAAGCCTTATCCTAGGAAGCTTGCTGCAACATCTAAGAAGATAAAGATAGAGATAGAAAGTGATCAAGCTCAGCTTTCTATTCATAAAAATTCTTTTAGAAGAAAGCCAGATGACTGTATTATGTGTGGTAGTACTTCTAATCTTACCAAGAATTATATCTACAGTCCCAAAAGTACTGTCCATATAACCAAGAAGAAGACTTCTGAGAAGAAAAACAAGAAGAAAACTTCGGAAGGAAAATCTCTTCCTTTCAAAAGCTCCAAAATGGAAATGAAAACAAGTGAAAACTTGCCTTCAAAAGATAAATTGGTTTTGGAAGAAAGGAATGCTTCTGAAGCACTAAAGCTTGCTACAGTGAAGGCAAGATCTTTCGAAGGGTCAGTCTCCAAAACTTCCAAAGTTGTTAAAACTTTCAAAGTATTGAAGGTCAATTCTGATCTTTCAAAGATGGTGTGGAAGATGAAGGAAGACCAAGTGAGGCAGTTCTTCATTAACAATAGCAAATGATCCTCAAAGTCTTAACATAGGATCGATTACTGTTGCTTTGTCTTCAGTCTATTTTGAAAAGCCCAAGACCAATGAGGCTTGGGTTTCCAAATGCAACTATCTTTCTCGTTGTTATGAGCTAAAAACCAAGAGGAATGCATGGATAATTGATAGTGGTCGTTCCAGGCACATGACAAGCAATGGCTCTTTGGTTCAAAACATTGAGAAAATTGATGGAGGGCTAGTTGCTTTTGGAGGAGATGTAGCAGGTTACATTACTAGAAGGGGCATGGTCATAAATTGTAAGCTCAGTATTGAAAAGGTAAACTTTGTTAAGGAGCTTGGGTACAATTTACTGAGTGTATCCTAATTTTCTGATTAGAAACACAACATGCTCTTCACTAAGCATGAGTGCATTATTCTCAAGCCCGAAGTGGTCATTCCTCAAGAGCATATCCTGCTCAGAGCCCCCAGGAAAGGAATATGTACAAGATGGATTTACAGGAAACATCTCCCTTAGGAGAAGTTTCTTGCTTTCTATCTAAAGCAAATAGTGATGAGTCTTTCCTTTTTCATTAAAGAATATGCCATGTAAACTTTAAGAACATGAATAAATTAATTAAGAATGATTTGGTTACTAGAATGCCAAAGAAAGAGTTTACAAGTGATTATCATTGTGTTGCATGCCTGAAGGGGAAACAACACAAGGTGTCTGACAAACCAAAAGAAAAGAACTCCATTACTACTCCCCTAAGCTTATTACACATAGATCTCTTTGGCCCGACCAGTGTCATGAGTCTAGGAAGGACCTCATACTATTTAGTGATCACAGATGATTTCACATGATTTACTTGGGTTTTCTTCCTTAGAACTAAGGATGAGACTCCTCAGGAAGAACTTCAATCTAAAAATTAAGAATCAATGTGATCACAAGGTCAAGACCATAAGATGTGATAAAAGAACTCAATTCAAGAACCAAGTTCTTGACACATTTTGTGATGAAAAGGGTATTACAAGACAATATAATGCTCCCCAAGACTTCTTAGCAAAACAGTGTTGCTGAGAGGAGAAACATGTTACTTATTGAAGCTGAAAGAACCATATTGTCTGACTCTAAACTGCCCATCGCCTTCTAAGCAGAGGCTGTCAAAACTTCTTGCTATGTGCAAAACAAAGTTTTTTATAGTTCAGACTTATGGTAAGACTTCTTTTGAACTATGGCACAAAAGAAGACCTTTCATTGGCTTCCTTAGATCATTTAGATGTCCTTGCACCATCTTGAATACCAAAGATGAAGTATCCAAATTTGCTGAGAAATAAGATGATGGACACTTTATTGGATACTCTTCCCAAACTAAGGCTTATATAGTATATAATTTTAGAACTAGAGTAGTTGAAAAGTCAGTCAATGTGACCTTCAATGAGCACACTCCTAGTGTGAAAGGTTTTGGTCCTGATTGGCTATTTGATCTTGATTTAGTTACCAATTGTTTTAACAAATCTTATAAGAATGTTTCAGGATCTACAGGTAACTTATCAACAGGAGATCCTGATCCAAGATTTGAGCTGAAAAGACCTAGCAAGTAAACTACTTCAGCTCTAGTGGTAACTAACCCTGCAAAGGAGTTCCTATCAGCATAGCTATGATAAATTCAGCTGACACATCTAAGGTGCCTACAAATTCTAGCTTAGAGGGACAAAACTCAAATAAAGGAGCTTTAAATGTACGAGGACATATGGTGGTGATAATGATCAAGAATTTCTTGATGCTGATAACCACTCCATGGAAGACAACATCAATGATGTCATACACTTATTGGATCAAGCTTCTCTTTATAAGAGTGTTGATGTGGTGGGTGACATCTCATTGCCAGATTTAAACTTCACAAATTTATATCTGTGTAATCAATTTGTTGTGATACCTCAACTCAAGATCCACAAGTCTCATCCCACCACAAAATCATAGGAGATGTTGACAAAGGGATGAGAACAAGAGGACAAACCCATGATAAAAATGTTTTTTATACTCTTGTTTCTTGTCCCAGATAGAGCCAAAAAAAGTTAATGAGGCTTTGAAGGATGGAAGTTGGGTTGAAGCAATGCAAGAGGAGTTGCTTCAATTCAAAAGACAAAAGGTTTAGAACCTATTTCCCCTTCCTCAAGGGAATACTACCATAGGAACCAAGTGGGTTTTTGGAACAACAATTATGATAGAGGACTTGTCATCAAGAATAAGGCAAGACTAGTTGTTCAAGGTTACACAAAAGAAGAAGGAATTGACTACACAGGCGTCTTTTCTTATGTGGCAAGACTTGAAGCTGTTAGGATATTCCTGGCTTTTGCAACATCCAAGGATTTCAAGGTCTACCAACTTGATTTAAAGTGAGCTTGCTTATATGGGGTGATTGATGAAGAGATGTATGTCAAACAACCACCTAGTTTTGCAGACCCGGATCATCTTGATTATGTCTGCAAGCTTGATAAAGCTCTCTATAGGCTGCACCAAGTTCTAAGAAAGCGGTATGAGACACTATCTCAGTATCTCTATCAACATGGATACAGGAGGGGTACTATAGATGGGACCCTCTTCATCAAAGGAACATGGAATGAGTTAATGCTGGTTCAAATGTATGTAGATGACATTATTTTTAGGTCAACTAATCCAAAGCTCTGTAAGACTTTGACAAGCTGATGAAGAACAGTTTTGAAATGATTGCCATGGGGGAACTTAATTTCTTTCTAGGAATTCAAGTAAAGCAAGTTGATAATGGCATCTTCATAAGTCAGTCAAAGTATGTACAAGACATACTTATAATACTTAACATGACTGAATGTAAGGTTGCAAAGACACCCATAGCTAGAAACCACTCCCTTGGACCTGATCTTGAGGGCGACTGTGTAGATGAACATCTTTACTGGGCTGTGATTGGGTCTCTTATGTACCTCACAGCCAGCAGACCTGATATCATGTTTGCTACATGCATTTGTGCAAGATATCAAGCCAACCCTAAGATGTCACACTTGGTTGCTGTTAAGAGGATTCTTAAGTATCTCAAAGGTGCTTCTAAGCTACGCCTTTGGTATCCTAAGAATTTTGATCTCAATCTGTATGCTTATACAGATAGTGACTATGGTGGATATAACATGACAATAAAGTCTACATCTGGGGGTGTCAATTCCTTAGTGGAAGGATAGTCTTATGGAAATGTAAGAAACAATCTTATGTATCTGCATCAACTGCTAAAGCTGAATACATTGTTGCTGCTAGCTCTTGTGCTCAAGTGCTTTGAATTAAGAATCAGATGTTGGATTATGGATTCAAATTCAAGGAGACTCCAATCCATATTGCCAACAACAATGCTATCTCTATTACAGAAAATCATGTGCACCACTCAAGGACAAAACACATCAACATCAGGTATCATCTAACTAGAGATAATTTTGAAAAAGGATTTAAAAAACTAGTCAAAAAGGGCGTACCCGGTGCATGAATCTCACGCTTTGCGCAGGGTCCGGGGAGGGGCCGGATCTCAAAGCGATTTGATGTACGCAACCTTTCCTTGCACAATTTTATGCAAGAGGCTGTTTCCACGGCTAGAACCCATGACCTCAAGGTCACAAAGCAGCAACCTTACCAGTTGCTCCAAGGTCCGCCCTCTTTTAAAAAAAACTAGTCAAAGTTAACACAAATAAACAATATGTTGATCTGTTTGTTGATACATCTTGATGTACCTAGTTTATGATCTCAAATGTAAAAGTCTTTCATGTCTTACAATGATGTAATATGATGTAATTGCTGATATTAATGATATATGAAGTGCATTGTGATATTTATTTATGATGGATTATGTCATGTTATCATTATATTGAATGTGACTCACATGTATGAACTTAATATATAGGTTTGATGTTGTTTTACATAGTTCTAAGTCAATAAGAACTTAGAAATGTGTTTAACTTTGTCATGTGGACATTCATGCTACTGGACCATACTTATGGCCCATACGCATGGATGAACCATACTTATGGACCAGTCGCACTACTGAACCAGGTGACTGGATCAGTCGTATGATTGAGACATAAGATTGATTCAGTCGCACGACTGAACCATCAGTTATGCGTATGAGTCAACCGTATGAGTCAGTCGCACGACTGAACCATGCTAATGGTTCAGTCGTACAATTGAACACTGATAACCTATAATACCACATAATTCATGGAAAAACATAACACTTCGAATACTTTAGTACCCTAGCTGTCCAGAGCATCCCAAGTCACAAATCCAAGTTCATAGTTCGTTCCTGATCGATTCGAATCTGTTCTTAATGTTTGTTACTTCGTTAGATCGATCGGGTTATTCGTTCTCACTGACTGGATCGCCAATCAAATAGAATTCCGCACTATTTGATCCGGTTTCACACAGAATCCATTAGTACTCCGTACGTACACGGTCCTAACAAGTGGTATCATAGCTTAGGCTCGTGATTTTGTGTGGATTCAATTGGTTTTGGTGTCAAAACTAACGTTCATTCAAAAGGTTCACTTTTTCGCTTCAAAATGTGTTTTGACGAGTCTCTGTGTTAAAAGTTTCGACCTTTTTCCATACGGCAGATTAGGGTTCGTAAAAATTCTTAATTTTGAGTCAAGTGTTCAAAAAATTCGAATTTTCCCTGCAGCAGCAGCTTCAGTCGCACGATTAGCTCAATCGCACAACTGAACTCCATTCATATAGTTTAATCGCACAACTGGACTCATTCGCATAGTTCATTCGCATGATTGAAGTATTCCATACGGTTGACCTCATTCGTGCTGTTCATTCGCACGACTGAATCCAATTGCACGATTGAAGCCATTCGCATCCTTCAATCGCACGGTTGACCCAGTCGTCTTGTCCAATCGCATAAGTCAATCTGTCCTGTTCTGAGTTTACCAAGTTTAAAGCAATGGAAAATCAGTTCTCTGCATTCACTGCTGGAAAGGACTCACACATCCAGAATCTTCTACTTCTGGAAAGTGAGATCGGGAACCATAACAACCCGCCAAAGCTGTTAACGTTGGATGAATACCCACAGTGGAAACAGCGGTTTGAAATCTACCTGAATGGAGTTGACCCTAATCTGTGGACGTCTATTGAGACTGGTTATGTGGTACCAGTCAGTGCTAATGGGGTAAAGCTGACTTTGGGAGGAATGAGTGAATCCCAGAAGACTATGCATAATACTGAAAAGAAAGCATATGCCTTGTTGACTCAGTCTATACCTAAGGACATATTTCATCAGTTTTCTGAGAACAAGCAGTCAAAGAAATTATGGGAGGCCTTGGAAAAGAGATAAGAAGGCAACGCAACTCTGAAAGCACTGAAGGAAAAAGCTCTTAAAAAGGAATTTAACAATTTCTCACCACTTGGAAAAGAGAGCTTGGATGATATCATTGATAGATTCTATCATCTGATGAGTGAGTTGCACACTCATGGCGTGACCACATCCATAGAAGATAAAGTCTCTAGTTTTATTGATGGTCTGCCAGACAAATGGGATCCATTTGTGTCTAATTTGAGACAAAACAACATTCTTACCACTTTAGACATAAATGATTTCATTCTGAAGTTAAGGGAGGAAGAGCTGCGTCAGAAATACAAGTCAAAGAAAGGACCCTATGCTCAGAATCCTGCACAATACAACTCAGTTCTCACCCCTGCTACATCAGGCACACCGCTTCAAATGCCGTTTGTGTCTAACTCTTCTGCTCCTACCCAAAGTTGTTCATCAGGAATCGAAACGTCAGGGTCAACTAGTACCCAATACATTGTTCTTGAGGCAAATACTACCAAGTTAAAGACCGAGAATCTCATAAATGTCACCGTGGAAGTTGCTAAAGAACATATGAACCTTCTAGCTGCTGTTGTTCAATCTTATGATGGGTTAGTTGCTGGTAAGATTGGGAACTGTCATCTTGCTGACGAGGACTACGAGCAAGTTGATGAAACTGAGCTGGAATGCATGGATATTATATGGGCCTTGGCTAGTGCTTTTAGAAGAGCCAAGAAGTTTGTCAAGAAGACGGGGCAGAACTTGGTTGCTACTAAAGATACGACATTTGGGTTTGATAAAACCAAGGTCACGTGCTTCAATTGTGGAGAGAAAAGACACTTCAAACGTGAGTGCATAAAGCCAAAGAAGACTGGGAATGGAAATCCTTTTCGCACATTCAACTGTCAAGATAAGGAGAAGGTTGGAGCATCGTCAAGTAAAGATTCTAAAACTTTGGTTGCTCAAGGTGATGAAGGACAAGACTGGTCCTTTCGATTTGTATCCGTGGGTGAATCCAATGTTGCATTAGTTAATTCCTTGGATGATGGATCTGCAAGTGAGGGAGACATCATAGCTGATCATGCTAGTTCAGATATCGAAGAAGCTATGGATGTCGTTGATCATTTGGTTGAAGAGGAGTTAAGTGCTACAAACTCAGAATCTCAAGTCACTGAAGAGTCTGACACTGCACTGATGGCTGATTCGTTTGGTTCTACATAAGTATATTCTAAAGACGAATTATTTGATAAACATGCTTGTTCTGAATGTGAAAAATTTAGAGAAAGCATTGATTTAAAATTTTCTAGGTTATTAGAACACAATGATAATCTAGTAAATGATTTACAACTCTTCTCTGAAGCAAATCGTGTGTGAAAACAAAATGAGTGCAGCTTCAAAGAAAAGATATAACCGTTAGGGAAACAACCAAGGGAAACCAAGGTTATTGCTTTAAATCAATCTAACAATATTAAGTTCTATTTAAATTCTTTAGAAGAAACTAAAAAGGAGAAAGCAGTTTTACAAGTAGAAGTTGAATCTTTAAAACAAAAACTGCACAGTTTGGCAAGTTTTTCACACATAGTTCAAAACTTAGTGAAAGAACGAAATGGCGGGGAAAGTCTGGGTTATAAAGTAGTACCGCCACCACATGTTATCCTTTTGAACACTAAATGTAGACCAATCAATAATAACCCAGTAAAGGATCATGTGGTGTCTACTCCTCTGGTCAGTGATCCAGATTCTACGGGTAAACCTGTGAAGTCTGTCACTAAACAGAAGAATACTACTTTGGGATCTAAAGATAAGATGCCTGTTGAGGACTTGACTGATAAAATTGAAAAGGTTAACTTAGGGTCAGGTTCAAAAACATCTATTTCAGATCCTAAACAATCTAACTCAACAAACCCTAAACCAGTAAGTCATCAAAATCTAAATAAAATGTAATCAAAAGATGTTCCAAATGTCAAAACAATTAATTTTGTTAAAGAAGGAGAAACATCTAAAAGGGAAAAGAAACTATCCAGCCCCCGACCAAACTCTACCCACATCAAAGCTTTCCTCACACTGTCGAAGGGAGATCCTGCTACAGTTATGGAAAACGAGGACACATCTCTCCAAATTGTCCTTACTATTAGAAACCTAAAAAGAAAGTTGAACTTTTTGATGATGAAAAATCGATATTTTCTAAAAACGAATCTAATACTCCTCCAAAATACCAAAGTCAACACAGACAAGCTAAAAACGAAGCTGTGCCACCTAAGGTTAAATCTAGGATTATTAGTGAACCAAAAGTTCAAACCATAAGCCAGTCATCTGTTTATCATAAACAAGCCTTACACAAAACTGGTTTATGGAAAGAAAAATCAAGTATTGTGTCTGATAGTAAAGAAAAGAAAGAGAAAGATGTGCCCTCATCCTCTGAAGGTCAGTGGGTTGAGTTCATGATGTGTGATCCCTCTGGGACACCCAATCCAGTTAAGGCTTGGGTCCCAAACCAGAACTAATCATTTCCTTTGTATGTGCAGGGTGTCCGCTACAGCGCTATCACTAATACCTGGATTATTGATAGTGGGGCTTCCAAGCACATGACCGGGAATTCGTCCCTCCTTTTCAACGTCAAGCAAATAAAGGGGGACACGTATCATTCGCTGGGAATAAAAGAGGTTACATCACCACGCAAAGCGAAGTGGGAAACGAGAAAGTGAAGTTTGACAAGGTCAACTACGTTCAGCAATTGCAAAACAACTTGCTTTGTGTCTCCTAAATCTGTGATAAGGGATTTAAGGTTGTGTTTGACACCAAGAGGTGCTACATACTAAAGAAGGAGTATCTCATCCCGGAGGAGCAAGTTCTTATGTCAGCTTCAAGATACAACGACCTGTATGTCTTGGACCTATCAAAAGCCTCCATAACTGAGTCTACTGCTTAGTGCTTCTTGTCAAAAGCAACAGAAAGAGATTCAGTCTCCTGGCACAGGAGAATGGGACACATCAATCCCAGGAAGATGAATCATCTGGTTCAAAATGATCTAGTAGATGGAGGTACAGTCAAGAATTTCCAGCTCCTAGATTTCTGTGTCGCTTGAAAGAAAGGGAAACAGACCAAGAAGTCTCACAAGGAAAAGAAAGTTAATTTTATCGACATTCCTCTCGAGCCTCTACACATGGATATGTTTGGCCCAGTCAGCACAAAGAGCATAACCGGGGATTGGTACTGCTTTGTGGTGATGGATGATTACTCAAGATTCTCTTGGGTGATGTTTCTGAAAGCTAATTCAGAGACCTTTGAATCATTCAAACATCTTGTTACCACATTGGAGTCTCTCTACAACCTGAAAGTCAGAAAGATTCGTTCAGATAACGGGACAGAGTTCAAGAATCAGTGGATGGAGGCCTTCTGTTGAGAGAAAAGAATTGTTCATTAGTTTACCTTTGCCTACACTCCACAGATGAATGGTGTTGCTCAAAGGATGAATCAGAGCTTGATAGAGAAAGCAAGGACAATGCTAGCTGACTCCAAACTGCCAGTTCAATTCTGGAACAAGGCAGTAGCTAATGCATGTTACACTTTAAATCGGGTCTTCGTAGTCAAACGTCATGGAAAAACTTGTTATTCCAACAACAGAAACCCAATTTAGAGTATGTGGAACCATTTGGTGCATCCTGTATGCTGCTAAAGAAGAATCAGACTGGGAAGTTCTGCGACAAGGCAGAAGAAATATCTTCCTTGGATACAGTATACCAGACAAACGGGTTTACAATAACTCAACTGGTCAGGTAGAAGTGTGGTGCAATGTTGATGTACAAAGATACACCACCCCCCTGTGGGAAAAGGAACTTCCTTTTTCTTCGACTATGATGTATTTTTCAAATCCTTCAATCTACCTCCTTCCCATTCTGAGGATGATTTAGCTGCATGAATGATGTACGATGTTCTGAATGCTTCTACACAAGACTCGACTCAATCAGTTCCATTAGATGATAATTCTAGCCCTTCAGGGGGAGAGCTTGAGATAAGTGATTCTTCCTATGATGATGAAGCAGTTGAAACCACAAATACGGAATAGGAGGAACAGATTCCCACTACTGAAAGTACTCCAGCCTCTGATCATGATGCAGCTGAAACTTCTGAACTGCATACTCCAACAATTTAGAATATGGACACTGAAGTTGCAGTACCCACCACTCCTGGAACTCGAGTTAATGTACATCATCTCCTGGACAACATCATCGGGGATATTCTATCGGGAGTTCAAACAAGAAATCGGCTATACTCAGCTGATTATGCTGCAGTCATGGAAAAGGGATACTTACATGATGGTGCTTATCAATGCTTTGTGTCTCAAGTTGAGCCAAAGCATGTCAGCGAGGCTTTAAAAGATGACATGGGTAAGTGCTATGCAAGAAGAACTCCTTCAGTTCAAGAAGTTAGGAGTCTGGATACTTGTGGACAGACCAAAAGGTGCAAAGGTGATTGGCACAAAATGGGTTCTTTGGTGTAAGAAAGATGACCAAGGGATCATAATCAGAAACAAGGCTCGGCTTGTCATTCAAGGGTTTAGGCAAGTCGAAGGCATTGACTACAATGAAGTGTTTGCCCTATGGCAAGGATGGAAGCAATCTGTATCTTCTTAGACTATGCATCCTATATGCAGATTAAAGTCTATCAGCTAGATGTGAAAAGTGCATTTCTTCATGGTGAAATCCATGAAACAGTGTATGTCAGTCAACCTGAAGGATTCGAGGATCCTTATCATCAGGATAGAGTGTATAAACTGGACAAGGCTTTGTACGGGCTTCATCAAGCCCCTCGAGCCTGGTGCGAGAAACTCTCTACTCATCTGCTGAAACACGGTTTTCGCAGAGGTGTTATTGACTGCACATTGTTCATCAAGGAAAAGGACGGTGATTTACTACTAGTGCAGATATACGTGGATGACATAATCTTCGGTTCCAAGAACGAAGCATTATGTAAAGAATTCGAGTCTGTGATGAAAGCTGAGTTTGAAATAAGTGCCATAGGAGAGATGAAGTTCTTTCTTGGTTTACAAGTTGATCAGACACCATATGGTATCTTCTTGCATCAGACCAAATATGTAGGAGATATCCTTAGTCGGTTTGACATGGAGAATGCAATGATTGCTGGGACTCCACTTGCCACGAACCACGATGTGGCACCCGACAAAAATGGTGATCTGGTTTATACCACTATGTATCAAGGGATGATTGGATCTCTCATGTACCTCACAGCTTCTCGTCCTGTTATTATGTACGCCACGTGTCTATGTTTCAGATATCAGGCAAAACCTAAAGTAAATCATCTAATTGGGGTAAAGAGGATATTTTGTTATCTGAAGGGTACTCCAACACCTGGGTTGTGGTATCCTCATGATGATGACTTTGAGCTTACAGCGTATAGTGACTCGGATTACGGTGGTTGCAAGATGAACTACAAGTCAACATCAGCGGGATGTCAGTTCTTTGGAAGACGTTTAGTCACCTGGCAGTGTAAGAAGCAGATGTCAGCTGCTGTACCGACATGTGAAGCCGAATACGTTGCCGCTGCAAGTTGTTGTTATGAAATCATCTGCATTCAACAGCAAACGCGAGACTACGGTTTGCAATTTTCTAACACCCGTATCTTTGTTGATAATTCTGCTGCAATTGCTGTCACTAAAAATCCGGTCCAACACCCAAAGACTAAACACTTCGGTATTAAATATCACTTTATACGTGACTATTTTGAAAAGCAATTAATCGATGTTGTTAAAATTAATACGAATTTTCAACGCGCCGACCTTTACACAAAAGCATTTGATAAACCTCGGTTTTTATATCTCTTAGAGGTCAATGGCGTTAAAAAGAAAAGTGAAGTGATTCCAGAAGAATCTAGTTCTTAGTTTGTATTTATGTTTTTTTTATTTTTTAATTTTAATTTTTCTTTATTTTATTTTCCTGTCTTTAAAAATCCAAAAACACAAAAAGAATTTCGGTTTTAGAATTTTAGGGGGAGAATAGGTTTAGTTTCATTAGTTAGTATTTAAATTACTCAAAAAGATGAGGGCGGGCAGAAAAGCTGAAAAGCAAAGACATCAAGTCTGTGAGATTGATTCAAAACTATGGAAAATGATAGTACACAAGGAACTAATTGTTTGGGACATCAAAAGGACTTAAATGTTCAATATGTTACACTAAAATTACAAGTCTGAGAAGGATAAGCCAAATAAAGGAAAAAGGATAGTAAACTAGCCTGTTACTGAGGTTACATAAAGAAGGTAGGCTTAGACGTTGCTAGTCCATTATATGATGTGTCGGTAGATTCAACACAATAGACGAGTAGACCTCATTGGTGAAACAAATTAAAACTAAATAGTTCAACTAGCTTTGGGCTTCCACCTTATCCCTGGTTAACACAATCAACGCATTTCCAATAAGGGGTGACGAGCAAAATAAACGCCACAAATGTGTGCGGATGACCATAAAATGAGCAAAGCACATGAAAAAAATGTTAAGCGCAATCAAGCTAACGACTAATGTTGTTGGTGCGTAATGTGTAAAAGAAAAGTGCTCAAACGAGAGGATAGGTTGTGTTTCTCTCTGCTGTGCGATGGCACTGACCTAAGGATAAGCATAACCTGAATATTTTAGAATTCATTGTTGTTTGCGCCTCTCTGCTATGCGATGGCACTGACCTGAGGATTGGCATCTCTTTGAAGCTCTTAGAATAGTTTCTTCTTGTCTAAACCCGTAGACCGCTCAAAAATCTCCTAAGGAATGTTAATTACCATATGAGTGCGGGATCCACAAATGCTTGTTGAAATAACAAACCTAACTAATCACCAATGTGAGTCAAAAATCTGTGTATGGATTTAAGTGTACAAATATACTGACAATCATCATGGTAGCAATCCTAAATAGTCAAAATCATTTTGTGCTTCTTACAGTTCTAGTATGATTTCCTGTAAGTGTTTTTGACTCTCAGACAAATAAGAATAAGCTAAACAAACATATGCAAAAGGGTCCCAAATGATTATGTTTATGGTTGTATGATTCTATAAGAGTCTTTCTAGATAAGATGTAAATGCTTGATGCTGTTCTGTTCAGGGGAGAAATCTTTTAAGGAAAATTAAAATGCTTTCAACCCACCTCAAACAAAAACACAAAAATATGTCCTGGTTTATTTCAATTCAAGTTGTTTTCTGTTTTATCTATCAATTAGGTGTCAATGTCGAACTATGTAACTAGATGAACTCTGTGAATCATAAACTAAAAGGGTCACTTCTGTGGTGACCAAACGGTTTTCAAGTTAAAAGGATCATGTCTGAGGTGACCAACCGGTTTTAAATTAAAAGGATCACGTTTGAGGTGATCAAATGATTTCTGTTAAAAGATCATGTCTGAGATGATCATTGGTCTTAACGTTATATATCAAAAGTTAAATTTGAGTGTGTGGAAATGGATGAAGTCAAACTCATAAGTATGAACCAATCACATGATTGAATCATAAGTATGAGCCAATAGCACGATTGAATCACAAGTATGAGCTAATCGTACGATTGAACCATGAGTATGAGCAAATCACACGAATGGACCATGAGTATGAGCAAATCACACGAATGGACCATGAGTATAGGGCAAACCATGTGATTGGATCATAAGAATGAATCAATCGTACAACTTGATGAAGGAGTCTGAGTCAGTCACACGACTGAACCCCAGTCGCACGATTGAGTCATGCGCATGGGTCCAGTTGCACGACTGAAACCCAAAACAGTATAAAAGGAGGCTCAGTCGGTCGTAAACCCTACGCTACTTCAAAATTCTCAAAAACTGCCCAACACCCAGACACTCTGTCCAAATTTCCAATATTTGTGATTACTCTCCGATTCTATATCTGACCATATAGTGTTCATCTTCACGTACTTTGCGGACAAAATCGGAACAAATGAATGGTTTAATTGAACCTAATTGACCGAAATTGTTAAAATAATAACCGGGACTAAAACCCTAAAATAGGCCATTTTAATGGACATAAAAGTTGATTTAAATGACATTAAGTGCTATTTCGAGTCCCTATGAATCAAATGAATCTAAACACGAAGTCTAATTTAAAGTTTTGACAAAGATTCAAATTTATGGTGTCGAACAGTGCAATAAAAGAATGGACTGGCTGATGAACTTCAGTCGCACGATTGAGCCAGACGTATGATTCAATCGTACGATTGAATCAATTGTTATCTCCAATGGTAGGGTGGGGTATGGTAGGGTGGTGGTGGATGTGCTGTATGAGGGAGTGGGATTGAAGGTTGCATGGTGGTGGAATAGATGTGGGTATGGTAGGTGTGGTGGTGGGTGTAGTGGTGGTTGTAGTGGTGGCTGTAGTGGTGGTTGTAGTGGTGGCTGTAGTGGTGATAGAAATGGTGGTAGTGGTGGTGATAAGAGTGGTGGTAGGAGTGGTGGTACTCATGGTGATAGGAGTGGTAGTAGTGGTGGTGATAGGAGTGGTGGTAGTGGTGGTGGGAGTAGTAGCTGTGGTAGTGGAGGTGGTAATCAGGACAATTTTCCGTCTCTTGCCCTTCTTACCGTGGGGCTGAGCCATTCTCTTCAGCCTCGAGCAATTAGCAATCTGGGCTCCCCCTAGCCTAATTGGCTGGGGAGGTGTATAAGTGGGAGCATCAGTCTCAGCACCCTCAGCCACAGCCTGACATCCTCCAACCGCCTCTTTTGCCCCTTTCGGTAGCCACAACTCGACTACCGACAGTCCTCGTAAGAGGCTCCTCATCCGACCCTTCCTCCTCCTTATCAACCAGGAAGTCCTGGTGGATGGCAGCCTGCTCCGATCCACCGAGAGCAGAAGTACTACTATGTGGAGGTGGTGGAGATATGGTAGACATGTCAGTGGCTCGTGATAGACTGGGGCCTGCATCTCCACCACCATGACCATCATCATGGTCGTCATCGTCATCATCCTCGTCAGCAAGAACCACATTCGGCTCGACCTCGGAATCACTATTGTCGTGGCGCCACTTCTTCCGTGAAGGCGCCATATAATCCTCATTGGCTAAATGGCCGAAGAGTCTTCTCACCGGGGGCTTCACCTGCTTCCCCCGGTATACCTTCATCCTTCCTATGGTGGTATCATCCATCACCTCTGGGATCACTGCATCATCCTTCTCCTTAGGCAGCATAGGAAGCTTCTCGTCTATAATCATCTGCAAGAATCTTGGATACATGTAGAAGCCTTCCCTGCCTTTGGCTGGCCTCGATGTTCTCTATCAAATAAGAGAATAACATGTGGGAGAAACTGAATGGGTGGTTCAGCACCAGCACAACATATGCGTTCTGGATTTAAGCTGACATCTCATCGAATCCTCCTCTCCTAGAGGCTATGCACTTCAAGATCACATGTGCCAGTACTTAAATTGGGGGCACATGTTGCTCTTGTTAAGCACGTCACCATTGATGTCACCGGCGTACTTGATCCGAAGAAAGCATCCTCGTAACGTTAGGGGATGTAGCTTGGTTGGGTGGGCTCCGTCCTCACCCAAATCCAAGACTCGCCTCAGGTCGTCTTCCCCAATCCGAATATCATGTCCGAAGATAGAACTCCGGATACAGTAGGGCTCAGCAAAACGGTCAACGGTGGCATTCTCCCAGAAGGCCTGCTGAATCGATCTATATGGTGTGCAGGGAGTGGAGATGGCCCTGTAGATCCTCGATCTACGTAGAAAAGAAATGATCCTGGCAAACTCAGACGCGTTCCGGGATGTAGCATCAAGATGAGCACAGATGTTGTGCTTGGTGCTCATAGTCCATCTTTCAGCCATGTTGCCAGATGTTATTAGTAGAAGGGCCCGGTTGGGGTATGGTAGGGTGGTGGTGGATGTGATGTATGAGGGAGTGGGAATGAAGGTGAATGGTGGTGGAATAGATGTGGGTATGGTAGGTGTGGTGGTGGGAGTAGTGGTGGCTATAGTGGTGGCTGTAGTGGTGGTAGAAGTGGTGGTAGAGGTGGTGATAGGAGTGGTGGTAGGAGTGGTGGTACTAGTGGTTATAGGAGTGGTGGTATAGTAGTAGACGACTGACTCAACCGCATGGTATAGCACACGACTAAGTTCATTCGCAGGCTCAATCGTATGACTGAACTTAGTTGTATGGTTCAATCGCACGATTGAACCAGTTGGTCAAAATCAGTTCAAATCCAATTGTTATCTCCTATGAATGGATCTAATGTATATGTTTCTCGTGTTGCGGCAACATGGCTGAGAGATGGACTATGAGCACCAAGCACAACATCTTTGCTCATCTTGATGCTACATCCCGGAACACATCTGAGTTCGCCAGGATCATTTCTTTTCTACGTAGATCGAGGATCTACAGGGCCATCTCCACTCCCTGCACACCATATAGATCGATTCAGCAGGCCTTCTGGGAGAATACCACGGTCGACCGTTCTGCTGAGCCCTACGGTATCCGGAGTTCTATCTTCGGACAGGATATTCGGATTGGGGAAGACGACCTGAGGCGAGTCTTGGATTTGGGTGAGGACGTAGCCCACCCAACCAAGCTACATCCCCTAACGGTACGAGGATGCTTTCTTCCGATCAAGTACGCCGGTGACATCAATGCCGATGTGCTTAACAAGAGCAACATGTGCCCCCAATTTAAGTACTTGGCATATGTGATCTTGAAGTGCATAGCCTCTAGGAGAGGAGGATTCGACAAGATGTCAGCTCAAATCCAGAACGCATACGTTGTGCTGGTGCTGAACCACCCGTTCAGTATCTCCCACATGTTCTTCTCCTATTTGACAGAGAACATCGAGGCCAAAGGTAGGGAAGGCTTCTACATGTATCCAAGATTCTTGCAGATGATTATAGACGAGAAGCTTCCTATGCTGCCTAAGGGGAAGGATGATGCAGTGACCCTAGAGGTGATGGATGATACCACCTTAGGAAGGATGAAGGTATACCGGGGAAAGCAGGTGAAGCCCCCGGTGAGGAGACTCTTCGGCCATTTAGCCAATGAGGATTATGTGGCGCCTTCACGGAAGAAGTGGCGCCATGACAATAGTGATTCCGACGTCGAGCCGCTTGTGGTTCCTGCTGACGAGGATGATGACGATGACGACCATGATGATGGTCAAGGTGGTGGAGATGCAGGACCCAGTCAATCACGAGCCACTGACACGTCTACCATATTAAGACCACCTCCACACAGTAGTACTTCTGCTCCCGGTGGATCGGAGCAGGCTGCCATCCACCAGGACTTCCTGGTTGATAAGGAGGAGGAAGGGTCGGACGAGGAGCCTCTTACGAGGACTGTCGGTAGTCGAGTTGTGGCTACCAAAAGGGGCAAAGAGGTGGTTGGAGGATGTCAGGCTTGGGCTGAGGGTGCTGAGACTGAGGATCCCACTTATACACCTCCCCAGCCAATTAGCCCAGGGGGAGCCCAGATTGCTAAGGGCTCGAGGCTGAAAAGAATGGCTCAGCCCTATGGCAAGAAGGGCAAGAGACGGAAAATTGTCCTGATTACCACCTCCACTACCACAACTACTACTCCCACCACCACTACCACCACTCCTATCACCACCACTACCACCACTCCTATCACCACTAGTACCACCACTCCTACCACCACTCCTATCACCACCACTACCACCACTTCTACCACCACTACAGCCACCACTACAGCCATCACTACTCCCACCACCACACCTACCATACCCACATCTATTCCACCACCATTCACCTTCATTCCCACTCCCTCATACAGCACATCCACCATCACCCTACCATACCCCAACCGGGCCCTTCTACTGCTTCTACGCCTTCACAGGGATCTTCTCTACCTACCATTGGGATAGAGGAGTAGTTGGCTAGCCTCAACCGACTAGTGCTTAATCTGCTCGCTACAGACGATATGAGAGCCAACCTGCTAAACCAGTTGATGGCAGTAAATACTTCTCAGGGCAAACAAATAGCCCATTTGACAGAGAGAGATGTTGCTTATGAGAGAACATTAGCCAGAGCTCTTCGTGCCCTCACTGCACAGAATGAGCTACTGATGGCTTTTGTGAGGTGGATTGAGGAGGTTGAGAAGAAGAACAAGAAGCTAATGCTGAGACTAAAAGGGACAAAGAGTGAGCCCTTGAAGATAAAGGGTGATGTTGATAGTGGAGATGATGATGATGACGATTCCTTCGATGATGAATCAGGTGATGATGATTATGATGAGGTTGAGGTGGAAAGTAGCGGGAAAGATAAAGTAGAAGGAAAAGATGATGATGAGCATGAGCATGACGGTGATGCATCAGCTTCCGCCTCAAATCCATATGCTCGGGAGAGGTGCACAAAGTGCAATCAAGATCAGCAACCCTCTTCCTCAGCTCCTCAAGCTGAAGAATCGAGCGATCAAGGCAAAAGTAATGAGTAAATGTCTTTGTATTTGAAAACTTTTGTACTTGAATTATGTATTACACTAATGTAATTAATGTTTATTAATGTTCAATTATCTTGATTACTGATGTGTGTATGATTGTGTTTTGAATGTTGAATCAAACAGATGAAGCTCAACAGACAGACGACTATGATGTTGCCCCCCTTCAGCAAATCAAGACTCAGTTAATCATGATTCTTGATTTGTAAGGGATCATTAGGGGATCTGTGAGCTACACCCCTGAGGAGGGAGAGATCATCCACGACCTCACTGATGAGCAGCTCGCTGACATGTTCAGATTAAATCCAGACGAGCTCGTGAAAGACGCTCCTGAGTTCGATGTTATTAGTGATGAAGAGCTTTAAGGCATGGATGAGATAAACATTGAGGATATTACATCAGAGTATTATCCAGAGTACACTGACCATGAGGTAATGTTATCCCCGATCTGGGTGAAACATTTGGCAGTGATACTTTTGGAACTCTTGATGCGAAAGAGAAAGAGAAAGAAAAGGAGGAAGATAAAGGCCAAGCCTCAGATGCTGATGTTGAGATAAAAAAGGCTGAATGGGCAGCTTATTTGAAGGAGATGAGAGCCCAACGGGAACCTCCAAAGTCAAACGCCTACACCAAACTCTATCGAGTGAAGAAGCATCAGAAGGTGTCAGGCAAGATTATCAGTTGGACATATTTTGAGGACTTGTATGTCTACACGGTCAAGAGAGAAAAGGGAATTGAGTACTTCAGATATCCTCGTGATCTAAAGACCCTTCCAGGTTTTGAGCTAAACAGGCTTGCCTGTTTAGATCTTTTGTACGCCAACCCAAGAAAGATGTCAGGTTGGTTTGAGATGGCGCTCAAGAAGGAATACCACACCAGATGGGTCAACTTCAGGCCTCAATAGCCTAAACGGTTCATACATAAGACCGAAGTTGATCCTAACACTAGAAACCCTAAAGTCGTGCTGAAGTGGAGTCCTCCGTGCATAATGTTGAAGATCTCTGTAACACCCGTAAATTCTTTTAAAGAAGTAAAGGAATAAAATAGAAAGAGAAGGGAAGAAAACTGAGGTCAGCTAAAAGTTAAAGGGTAAAAAGTGCCAAAAGGACAAAAGAAAATAAAAGTTGGTGGATAAAGAGGTATGGCCGCCCATTTTGGCCTGTCAAACACCCTCATTCGTCTTTTTAGAAAGAGAAACAGCAGAGGCTTCGGTTTTTAGAGAGAGAAAGAAGAAGAAATCTAATTCAAGGTAAGAATTAGTGTTTTTAAGTGGTGTTTGAGCTAAGAAACCGAGAAATGCATGTTCTTATGTGTATGTGTGTTCGGGTTTGTGTGTTTTAGACACATCTAGGCTTTCAAGTCCTTTGGAAAAGCTCGAGCAGGGGAGTTTGAACTTGAAGAGCAGCTAAGGTGAGTTCTAGACCCCTTTTTACTGGTTTTTAAATGTTTGGGGCTGGAAAATGCATGTAAATATATTTTTATAAAGTTTGGGTTGAAACCCGTATGAACGATTGTATGTATGTTTATGTTTATGCTAGATTTATGCCTAGAATCATGTGTATATGCTTAGAATTAGGCATTTTGATGTTTGGGACTTGGATTATGAATTAGACATATGAGTAGGATGCTAATGTGTCTGAAAATGGGACTTAGAATAAATAAGCAAAAGTTGGTAAGTCCACTAGTGGTCATACGACCAACAGTGTGGTCGTATGACCAGGATTTTTCTAAGTGATGAGACCATTAGTGCTCATACGACCAACAGTGGTCGTATGATCAGGATTTTCTAAGTATTGAAATGTCCCACAGAACTCATACGACCAACAGTGGTCGTATGACAATGTAAAATTTTCTAAGTATGAGACCCACAGGACTCATACGACCAACAGTGGTCGTATGACCATGTGGAAACTTTCTAAGTATGGGCTCATACGACCAACAGTGGTCGTATGATCCAAATATGTTTCTAAGTCCAGAGTTGGTACGACCAGCAGTAGTCATACGACCAACAGTGTGGTCGTATGACCAGTTGATAATTCTAAGTGTTGAGTGAAAAGCCCAGCAGTGTTCATACGACTAATAGTGCTCATACGCCCAGAGGCTTATACGACCAATAGTGCTAAAACGACTAGAACACTTAGAAATTTTCAGGAATTTCCAGTAATTCCGTAGTTCGAGGTTTGACCAGGGTTGACTAGGGTTAATAAATGATGATGTCTCATGCATATAATGATGAGTATGATTAACCCTAATTGTTACTAATATTATTATTAGTATATTATTGTTAACAATATTATTAAAATATTGTTAAGTATGGTATGATATGATGATGCTACGTATGATGATGAATGTAAGATGAATATGTATGATGTGTGTATGTTCCTTGTGATTGTGTACGCTTATCTTTCTGAAACTTTACGAATAACGAGAAATGAATTAATGAAGTATTATGTATCGTAAAGTGAAAGATAATGAAAGAGGAACATGATGATGAATGCATGTATTAACGAATGAACGAAAAGAAGAATGATGATGAATACATGCATTAATGAATGAACGAATTATGTCTTGCAAGCATTGAATAACGCGATTGGTCCTTCTATGTGATTGACCATGGTCATGGTACCTCTACCGCTTACCTCTAGTACCGTGGCATACGTTTTGTTGTTCATATGTTGACTTCGGCCCGGTAGCTAATAACGTTCGGGGTGTAGCCTATGGTATTGGTACAATTCACCTTTCAATGTGTGCAAGTAAGTATGAACTAATGCGTATAGTAGTTACCCACTTCGGTGGGGGTGTAGCTACCCACTTCGGTGGGGGTGATGTTAGAGTGATGTTACCCACTTCGGTGGGGGTGTAGCTACCCACTTCGGTGGGGGTGATGTTAGAGTGATGTTACCCACTTTGGTGGGGGTGTAGTTACCCACTTTGGTGGGGGTGATGTTACCCATTTCGATGGGGTGTTGTTACCCGAGTTATGTCTAACTGCGGGGGTGTGGCACGAGGCCAAACATAGTTATGAGATGAGCGACTTTGTGTTGCAACAAACTCGGTTGGAGTTCAATCTCTGGGATTGACTCGTATGGGATCTTTGTCGCGTATCCCAGTGCTGTGCCAGTCTTCGGATATGAGTCGGGGATATTGCATGAGACAAGATCTAGATGAGAATGAGGAATATGAAAGAAAGTTTTGCATGGTCTAGGGGTAACAGAATGTCGGTCTATGGACTGAGAGCCATAGGGGCACCAGAATGTTAGAGTATGCCTTGTCGGCTCATGGGTATGAACCATGAGGGCAGGGGAGAGAGGTGACCCTTAGAGATTTACATGCTTAACGAATGAAAGTTAAAGAACGAACGAATGAAGATGATGAACGTACTAATAAATGAAATGAACGTAAGAATGAACGTAATGTACGTAAGGACGAATGTAACGAACGTATGAATGAAAGTAGGAAACGCACGAACGAAAGGAAAGCGTAAAGAGAGATCGTGAATGTTAATGATGAACAGTACACGAACAAAAGCTAATGAATGAATGATGATAATAATAATATTATCTACGTGTACGTATGTTGTATGATTGTATGTATGTAAGAATGGTTTTGACGGTAAGTAAAGTATGTTTTAATGTAAAACTAGAACTCACTCAGCAACGCTGACGTTTTATGTATTTTCCAGTTGGCAGGTATGTTGCTGAGGATGGCACAGGGCGACTACTCAGTTGTTGAGACTGGCATCCATATTTTGACATGTCGTTGTATTTTTAGATAAAAACGAATGTTGTAATGGAAGGAATGACATGTTTTTGTTATTAATGAATGTTTTTAAATTCCGCTGCAAAGTAAATATATGTTTTAAAACGTTTAATGTGTGATGAATGACCAACTGTGAGGTGCCCGGGAACGGGGCCTTACAAGTTGGTATCAGAGCAAAAGTTTAAGTAAAATGGGTAAATTTTCAAAATAAACCTTAACTTAAACTGAGAATGGGACGGAAAGGGAAGGGATGCCAAACTGAGTAGCTGCGCGCCATCAGGTATTTTCTTAGAGTTAACCGGTATTGTGTGCGCATGTTATGTGTTTATGTGTTACTGTTAGATTTAGATGCTAATATAGTCAGGACAGGTAATGCTTGGGGTGTGAAGAGTAGAGTAAGTGGCTAATTACAACTGATCACCGTAATTAGGGACTTACTATACTTGACATGAACTGAGCTATTCCCTGGAATGACCGTGTAGTGTTTAAATCTTTCAGTGTAAGTTAGAGAATGGCCGGTAGTAGACCTTCTAAGGCTTCCCATGGTGGAGGTAGTGGCGGACATGGTGTTGAACCACGAGTCACGAGAGCACGATCTAGAGTAGAACAGGTGGTTCACGAGGAGCCCGAAACACCTCAACCGGGAGGTGGTGATGAGAGTGCTAACTTGAGAGCCTCGGTGAAAGAGGCGGTAGTTGAAGAAGTGCACCAGGTGATGCAGACAATCTTACCATCTGTAATGACCGAAGTGATAAAGGCAGTACGCGAGGATGATAGACGAGGGAGGAATCGATCCTTCGGTAGACAGCAACAGACAGAGGCAGAAACGATATTGTCCGATGACGAGGATGAGGAAGAAGAGGAAGCGCCTGCGCCGGAGACGGCACGGGGCTGTGATTATGGGGCGTTTCGGCGATGCCAACCCCCAACTTTTGATGGTAATGGTACTGCTGCCGCGGCTCATCGTTGGGTCAGAGAGATGGAAGCGGTACTGGAAATTAGTGAGTGCCGGGAAGATCAGAAAGTTAAGTTTGCCGCTCATTCTTTCGTGGACTCAGCGTTGTGTTGGTGGGACAATATAGTTCAAGCTGAGGGTAGTCGGACTATTGGAGGAATGAGATGGTCAGAGTTGAAAAGGCTGGTGATTGAGGAGTTCTGTCCTTGCCGTGAAATGGACAAAGTTGAAAGGGAGCTCCTGCAATTGGAAGCGGGAACGATGACACATCAGCAATACACCACTAAATTCAACGAGTTGACACGACTGGTGCCGGATCAGGTGACACCTCTTTCGCGGAAAATCAAGAGGTATGTTCAGGGCTTGCCGGCGGATATCCGTAGGCACATGATCGCTGCCCGACCAAGCACGTTCAGGTCGGCGGTGGATCTAGCGGGAAGGTTATACGACGAGCGGGAGGCGATGGCGATGAAGGGCGAAGCGGAGGAGCGAGCCTATGTTAAGAAGGGGAAAGGAAGGCGAGATAGTGATGGCAGAGTGGTGACTGAAGGTAAGATAATGAGGATCGATGATCGGGAGAGGATAATAAGGAAGGGTGAGGTATGCAAGAAGTGTGGACACAAGCACCCCGGGAATGTAGACTGGGGACCAATGTCTGTTTCCGTTGTGGTAGGGCCGGACATGTGGCGAAGAACTGCGGTATGGGGAGGTGTTATTCTTGTGGGGAGGAAGGTCACAGGAGCAGGGATTGTAAGGAGGCTGGAAGAGAAGGACGGAAGGCAAACGCAGCACCTACACGATGACGCGGGAGGAGGCTAGGGTGAGCCCCGATGTTACGTCAGGTATGTTTCTAGTCAATTAACCTTTAGCCTTGTGTAGTTGATTATGGCTCTGGTTTCATTCCTGCTGCCTTTCGTGATAAGTTGCATATTAGGAATAGAAAGAATCAATGTCATTCGACTTAGGAGCTACTATAGGGAAGCCAACTAGATTACCCAGTGCGCTAACGGACCCCGCAATAGAATTGAGAGAGAGCGCCTGTTTTTCTGTCAAACCATCCCTGATAGACGTAGGGGGATAGATGTACACCTCCGGGTGAATCGAATAGTAGCTTATGAGGCAAGCACCAAGCGCTGCAAAAGAGATGGATTGATTGGTGGTGCCCGATAAAAGTTCGGTGCCGATCTGCGACAATGGGTTATGATGAAGGCTTCTCCGGGAAGGATGTACGACGATCGGAAGAGAACGGAAACAAAAGGAGAAGGAACATCAATGAGCCCTTCGATGTAGAGAATACTATTAGTGGATTCACTAGGTTACCTGATGCCCTAGAGGATTGCGCGATGCAATTAAGAGAGTTATGTCACCCGTTGTCTAAGGAACAATTTCAGCTTTTGAGTGGTTCATTGAACGGCAACGTACAATAGTTTCGACGTTGTAGCAAACAAGTAGAATGGAAGGTTGGAAGTAAAGGAAAGAGCTAAATTTGGATTAAGTCACCAAATAAGCCGGATTGTCTTTCTTGTCAGTGTTGGGTTGCCAAAGGGTCATTACACATACGTAAAGAACATCAAATAAGGGGCTAGCAACTATACGCAAGTTGATGGCCGTGTGTTTCAAAGCATGAAAGCTGAAGGTTCTCAGTGATGCTCTGAAGCTCAATGATTATGACGCCGAGACTTTGCTCGGATATTGTGATGATTCTCTTAATCGTAGTGACCGCACTCTACATGGCATGCTTGAGGTCGCAGGTGCTGGTCAAATAATCATTGATCAGTAACGCAGAATAGTCAAAGACAGACCAGAAATCAAATGTCGATAAACGATGTAGAGCGATTGAATTCCGGACGAGAGACTGGAAGAAGAGGTGAGACAGTACTGCTCACACGGGTTTAAGGAATAACAGGTTTCGGGGACGAAACCTATATAAGGGGGGTGGACTTGTAACACCCGTAAATTCTTTTAAAGAAGTAAAGGAATAAAATAGAAAGAGAAGGGAAGAAAACTGAGGTCAGCTAAAAGTTAAAGGGTAAAAAGTGCCAAAAGGACAAAAGAAAATAAAAGTTGGTGGATAAAGAGGTATGGCCGCCCATTTTGGCCTGTCAAACACCCTCATTCGTCTTTTTAGAAAGAGAAACAGCAGAGGCTTCGGTTTTTAGAGAGAGAAAGAAGAAGAAATCTAATTCAAGGTAAGAATTAGTGTTTTTAAGTGGTGTTTGAGCTAAGAAACCGAGAAATGCATGTTCTTATGTGTATGTGTGTTCGGGTTTGTGTGTTTTAGACACATCTAGGCTTTCAAGTCCTTTGGAAAAGCTCGAGCAGGGGAGTTTGAACTTGAAGAGCAGCTAAGGTGAGTTCTAGACCCCTTTTTACTGGTTTTTAAATGTTTGGGGCTGGAAAATGCATGTAAATATATTTTTATAAAGTTTGGGTTGAAACCCGTATGAACGATTGTATGTATGTTTATGTTTATGCTAGATTTATGCCTAGAATCATGTGTATATGCTTAGAATTAGGCATTTTGATGTTTGGGACTTGGATTATGAATTAGACATATGAGTAGGATGCTAATGTGTCTGAAAATGGGACTTAGAATAAATAAGCAAAAGTTGGTAAGTCCACTAGTGGTCATACGACCAACAGTGTGGTCGTATGACCAGGATTTTTCTAAGTGATGAGACCATTAGTGCTCATACGACCAACAGTGGTCGTATGATCAGGATTTTTCTAAGTATTGAAATGTCCCACAGAACTCATACGACCAACAGTGGTCGTATGACAATGTAAAATTTTCTAAGTATGAGACCCACAGGACTCATACGACCAACAGTGGTCGTATGACCATGTGGAAACTTTCTAAGTATGGGCTCATACGACCAACAGTGGTCGTATGATCCAAATATGTTTCTAAGTCCAGAGTTGGTACGACCAGCAGTAGTCATACGACCAACAGTGTGGTCGTATGACCAGTTGATAATTCTAAGTGTTGAGTGAAAAGCCCAGCAGTGTTCATACGACTAATAGTGCTCATACGCCCAGAGGCTTATACGACCAATAGTGCTAAAACGACTAGAACACTTAGAAATTTTCAGGAATTTCCAGTAATTCCGTAGTTCGAGGTTTGACCAGGGTTGACTAGGGTTAATAAATGATGATGTCTCATGCATATAATGATGAGTATGATTAACCCTAATTGTTACTAATATTATTAGTATATTATTGTTAACAATATTATTAAAATATTGTTAAGTATGGTATGATATGATGATGCTACGTATGATGATGAATGTAAGATGAATATGTATGATGTGTGTATGTTCCTTGTGATTGTGTACGCTTATCTTTCTGAAACTTTACGAATAACGAGAAATGAATTAATGAAGTATTATGTATCGTAAAGTGAAAGATAATGAAAGAGGAACATGATGATGAATGCATGTATTAACGAATGAACGAAAAGAAGAATGATGATGAATACATGCATTAATGAATGAACGAATTATGTCTTGCAAGCATTGAATAACGCGATTGGTCCTTCTATGTGATTGACCATGGTCATGGTACCTCTACCGCTTACCTCTAGTACCGTGGCATACGTTTTGTTGTTCATATGTTGACTTCGGCCCGGTAGCTAATAACGTTCGGGGTGTAGCCTATGGTATTGGTACAATTCACCTTTCAATGTGTGCAAGTAAGTATGAACTAATGCGTATAGTAGTTACCCACTTCGGTGGGGGTGTAGCTACCCACTTCGGTGGGGGTGATGTTAGAGTGATGTTACCCACTTCGGTGGGGGTGTAGCTACCCACTTCGGTGGGGGTGATGTTAGAGTGATGTTACCCACTTTGGTGGGGGTGTAGTTACCCACTTTGGTGGGGGTGATGTTACCCATTTCGATGGGGGTGTTGTTACCCGAGTTATGTCTAACTGCGGGGGTGTGGCACGAGGCCAAACATAGTTATGAGATGAGCGACTTTGTGTTGCAACAAACTCGGTTGGAGTTCAATCTCTGGGATTGACTCGTATGGGATCTTTGTCGCGTATCCCAGTGCTGTGCCAGTCTTCGGATATGAGTCGGGGATATTGCATGAGACAAGATCTAGATGAGAATGAGGAATATGAAAGAAAGTTTTGCATGGTCTAGGGGTAACAGAATGTCGGTCTATGGACTGAGAGCCATAGGGGCACCAGAATGTTAGAGTATGCCTTGTCGGCTCATGGGTATGAACCATGAGGGCAGGGGAGAGAGGTGACCCTTAGAGATTTACATGCTTAACGAATGAAAGTTAAAGAACGAACGAATGAAGATGATGAACGTACTAATAAATGAAATGAACGTAAGAATGAACGTAATGTACGTAAGGACGAATGTAACGAACGTATGAATGAAAGTAGGAAACGCACGAACGAAAGGAAAGCGTAAAGAGAGATCGTGAATGTTAATGATGAACAGTACACGAACAAAAGCTAATGAATGAATGATGAAGATAATAATAATATTATCTACGTGTACGTATGTTGTATGATTGTATGTATGTAAGAATGGTTTTGACGGTAAGTAAAGTATGTTTTAATGTAAAACTAGAACTCACTCAGCAACGCTGACGTTTTATGTATTTTCCAGTTGGCAGGTATGTTGCTGAGGATGGCACAGGGCGACTACTCAGTTGTTGAGACTGGCATCCATATTTTGACATGTCGTTGTATTTTTAGATAAAAACGAATGTTGTAATGGAAGGAATGACATGTTTTTGTTATTAATGAATGTTTTTAAATTCCGCTGCAAAGTAAATATATGTTTTAAAACGTTTAATGTGTGATGAATGACCAACTGTGAGGTGCCCGGGAACGGGGCCTTACAATCTCACTACGGGAAATGCCTCAGGACTTCACTCCACACTTCAAATGGTGGTATTATGACTGGCGAACGGGTGAAGCGGGCATAGTTTTGCATGACAGGAAAAAAAGACTATCCGGGTATTTAACCCGATGTGGCTGACCTACTTGTCTACAGATGATGTCTACACTCTGTACAAGTGGCCACTATTCTATGACACACAGGACATTATACAACCTCTACAGTTTCAACATGTGATAAGACTCTGCTTTGCATTCGAGATACATGCTGGAGTCACAACAGAAGAGAAGTATAAGATGTTTCAAGAGCACATGAAGAATGTTAGACATTAGGCTAAGCTAGGTCCAAGGGGGAGTTTGTTGATACATCTTGACGTACCTAGTTTATGATCTTAAATGTAAAAGTCTTTCATGTCTTACAATGATGTAATATGATGTAATTGATGATATTAATGATATATGAAATGCATTATGATGTTTATTTATGATTGATTATGTCACGTTATCATTATATTGAATGTGATTCACATGTATGAACTTAATATATAGGTTTGATGTTGTTTTACATAGTTCTAAGTCAATAAGAACTTAGAAATGTGTTTAACTTTATCATGTGGACATTCATGCTTTTGGACCATACTTATGGCCCATACGCATGGATGAACCATACTTATGAACCAGTCACACAACTGAACCAGGTGACTGGATCAGTCGTATGATTGAGACGTAAGATTGATTCAATCGCACGACTGAAGTCGTGCGTATGAGTCAACAACATGAGTAAGTCGCACGACTAAACCATGCTAATGGTTCAGTCATACGATTGCACACTGATAACCTATAAATACCACATAATTCGTGGAAAAACATAACACTTCGAATACTTTATTACCGTAGCTGTCCAGAGCGTCCCAAGTCGCAAATCCAAGTTCATAGTTCGTTCCTGACCGATTCCAATCTGTTTTTAACGTTTTGTTACTTCGTTAGATCGATCGAGTTATTCGATCTCACTGATTGGATCGCCAATCAAATAGAATTATGCGTTAGATCAATTGGGTTAAGCCCAGTTTACTTTGGATGACACCTTTTCAAATGATATTCCTTAAAATTTAAAACATATTTCTTTCAAAAGACATTAATATTGTCTTCGAAGAATATTAAGTCTTCAATCAGATAATTACTTTTAAAAAATTCACCTTGGGATGAAATTTTAATATATCTTCTGAGTCATAAGTATGCTTTTAAGTACTTATATGTATTTGAAGAACAATTTTCTTCCGAAAGCAATTAAGTCTCGAAAGACTTATTCCCTTAAGACTAAAACTTCCAAGTATTAATCTCTTCCGAAACCAAAGATGTCTCAAAAGAGAAAATACTTAAGTATTTTTTCTTCTAAAGCAAATTTTCATAAAGCTATGGAATATCTTCCGAAGTCAAAAATGGCTTTGGAAGATTTTTGACATCCAAGAAAACTATCTTTTGGGCACCTTTTTCAAAGGTGGGACCGACATTCGGATTTTAAAGTTTATCCTTTTGCATCAACTTTGTCTCAAATCCATTTCATATATATACACCCAACGGTTCCCCCCTCTTTCACTATCTTCTTCATCTGCAGATTCTCTAACCCAAATTCACCGACAAACCGACCTTGCTCTTATCTTCCTTCACAACAAAGCTGTCACGCCCTCAATTTCCACAAAAGGGGTAATACCATTAGGTGCGTGACATACCAGGATATCAACCAATAGTTACACCAAACGACACAATATTTACAAAACATAATTGCTTGTTAACATTGAAGTTTCCCAATTCAAAGTTAAATATAAAAAACATGAAGGTAAATGCGACCCGTATTAGTTTGTAATTTCAAATAGCGCAAACACGCGCAAACCAATAAAGTATAAATTGATAGAAAATTTAAATGTATTCAGTTGACCCAACGTTAATGAATGTAGCGTGTGATGATCCTATAGTGCACACTTTAAGAGCCTAAAATAAATATGCTAAAGTGTCAACACAAGGTTGGTGAGTCCATATGTTTTTATAAACAAAACATAATGTAAACAGATACAGTAAACAAAGTAATATCAGTATATAGCTAGTCTACTTAACAAGTTACTAAGTGTATAAAGTTTGCAACCGAAGTTGACAATGTAAATGAAGGCCTCGGCTATGAATACCAGGTCATAGCAATAGAAATTAGGCCAATTAAACACCCGTTTGACGTGCAGTCATGCTAGCGCGACTAGCCCGGGTGAGGTTTGTCAAACCTAGTAGATCTACTCAGAATCACCTCACTAATATACATACATTAACGGTTGAAGTATGAGGACTTAAGTATAGTATAACACTAGTAACCAAGTGACATTACAGTAATATCGATCATTGAAAATACGTTTAGAACACGTTTCTTTTCACCCCAAAGAAAGTAGACAAAGTGGGGCTGAGAACTCACCTTTAATACACAGCAACAAGTAAACGATAGCACAAATGATTAGGTTTTCAAACACCTGGATTTCATTTAATATATCATTAATATTAAATACAATTAATTTGGTCGTACATTTGACAATATATATATACATATACATATATATATATATATATATCATTTGAAAACTTATCAAAACTAATACTTAGAGCTATGATTAGGTTTTCAAATACCTGGATTTCTTCATTGGGTTTTTATATTAATAAAACTCAAGTTAGTTTTACATAATTTATAGATCATTTGAAAACTCATCAAATCTATTCGTACACGTTTATTTATATTAAAATTCTTCATAAAAGTCCAATATATAAAATGTGTGTGTATATATATACATAATGTTTGTTAATTATAGGTCCATTTTATCTATTTAAGTATATATATATATAATTATTTTTCTTCAATCCAAATTATTATAAAATTTAGGAGTCGGACTTCACTTTATACAACTTTATTACAAATGTCCAATATTTATATACGTTATATATAACAAGTTAGTTATATTTATGTATGTGTCCATATTTTATCTCATTTAGTTATATTTTTTTTAATTATCATAAACGTATTTTATCATAAACTTTTATATTTAGTTGTCGCACTCGTCCCACTCGTTTAACACAATATACAATTGTTAAGCACTCGGTTTATACTTTTCGCATCCGATTCGCATATACGAATCTTCTTGAAACCGACATGCAATGAGAACTGAATACACCATTTTGTTCATTTTCCCATCACGAGCATTTCTCCGGTCTCGGATCGTCCATGCAACCCTAGTGTCAGGAATCTACCGTTCAAAATCATTACGATTCCGCGGTCGAGTCTTCCGGGGAAATGAACAATTTTTGGAACTACCACTTTTCAGGCAGAAAGTTCTGATCAGTCACGTTTGTGGACGGAAAAATCATAGCTCTGAGTGTTAGTTTTGAAAATTGACCGTTAGATGATAAAGAGTATGTTAGGTATAACATGTCCAAAAACTAGAAACATTCAACGTTTGGATCCTTAGGATCGTCCCGTCTCTGATAGTGCGCATGCACATCATTTCCTGGACAGATTATAAAACTTGATTTTTAACATCTTTAACAAATAATACACGGAAATCGAAGCTTACCATTGCGGTTGTAGCATCGAAAAATGGTTGTATAGTGAAAATGGGACTTCGACGGTCGCCGGACCGCCGCTCGCCGCCGCCGGGCCACCGACGGACTGCCGCCGGACCACCACCGAAGGGTAGCCGGAATTCCAGCTCTCTCACTCTCTCTCTCTCTAAAAACACACTTAGTGTGTGTAGGGTGTGAAGAAGAATGAAAGGGGGGGTTATATAATGGTTGAAATAATACTGGTAAATGCCTGTTGCTCCGTGTCGGCTGGTATCGCGTTCAAATCTAACTAATATCGCACTTTTATTTTAGTTTACTTTTGCAAACTTAATGACTAATAAATGTATTGGGTACTCTCGGAAGATTTATTTAGTCTAATATTATGTATTCGGTGACAAACCGGCTCGGTGCGCGTTAATATCGCGTATTTCACACGTTTAACCGTTTTGAGCGTTTTCTCGCACCGAAAGTGAATATTATAATCTTATTACTTATATAAAATAAAAATAAGTGTGTAATAATAGTTTGTTCATAAATTTAGGCATCCGAACTGATTGAACTAACAACGTTAACGTACGCGTGTTTTATGCGGTTTTATCGGTTTCGCACGCGCCATAGCCGTTAGACGCTCAGATAGAGTTTCTGAATGATTGTTCAATTAGAATAACAATATTCCATAGACATGACACTAGAAGTTTCATGTTCCGATAGGAACTGGTTATCTACCGCGTTAACCTTTTATTAGTTTGAATATTCATCTGCGAGGTTCAATAATCATCGTTATGACTTGGGATTATCAAATCGGGGTTTAGGTGAACCTAAATTCTTTATTGGGCCTTACTGGGCCTCATGTGTCTATATCCTTGGGCCATACTTCAGTTACCGAATTTTGAGGGTTGTCACATTCTCCCCTCCTTTTAAAAATTTCATCCTCGAAGTTAGTTAAAAATTATTTAAACGAAAATTTCGAATGATCTAGTTACTCAATCACAATGTGACATATTCAAAGAGATCATAGAAATCTGGTGGTTAAAATCATTGGTAAGTGAGGTTAGGAGTTTCAATGCTTGTGTTTGTACGCCCTGCTTCGGTAGAATTTTAAGGAGTTCACGATGATCTACGCTTTTCTGACGGATCATACCTCCTTCAGCATCGCATGATTTTTGAACCGTTAAAGGGATCGGTTGATGAGTCTATCAGATAGATCCCTCAAGGAGTTCGAATATGTCAGTGTCTGATTGTCACGATTAACCAATGCCTTGACTGAGTGTAACCTTATAAGAGAGGGTCAGAAAGTACCATAGTTGTAAAACACAACTACAACTCAATCTAAGGCTAAAGTTCACCAATCAAGCTTTATCTAGTCCAGTTCAAATCGATATTTTGTAGACTAAACAGGTGTGCATCGATATCTAATGCATAATTCTTAAACTACCTGTGAGTGTGGCCGATTATCTTTTTCGGTACTGGCAGCATTTATCTGATTACACCTTAGTCCTATGGTAGTCGCTGTGACCCTTGGCTTTTAGTATATATTCTTTCATTTGAATCAAGATTTTTCTTGTTAACATCGCGTTACTCAAGAATATAGTCAAGTTATCCTAGTTGGATCGTAAGGGTTTAAGCAAGTGCTATAACACGTTCCAGCTTTAACCCTGTTTCAGGATACATTCATCTCGCCTTACGAATTATCGATTTGCAAGACCGACGTACGAAGTAACGTCGTTTACAGATTCAAATGCGTTCGTAGCATTTAGTGTCAACGCCTTTACTCTAAAGGTTTATGAAATGGATTTGATGGAAATAGCATCAGTTTGCATGTGATCTTACATTTTCCCATTGTAGGGGTTTAACATGCATTCCTTATTAGTACTAAGTTTCAAGAATTATATCTTAAACTGAGATGATAAGTATGAAAGACATAAATATGATCATTGTCAAGGTGGCATTTAAGATCTACTAACATGAGGGAGGACTTCTTCCAAAGCGTGGTCATTTCAGGCGCAAGTAGTGAATGTTTGAGGTCCCTAATCACGAGTCATAAGGTTATTGGTGAAACAACATCAACATTTTGTGAATTTTATGGAGGTTTAGTTGTTGAAGAAAACTTTCTCTCGATCAGTTAGGATAGAATACAAACAAAACTTTCTCTAGAAACTTCAATCTCAATCACTTTAGAGAATGGCAGTCAGTTTATCCCTGAGTATGAAATAACGCTTGAATATCCGTATGATTTATCGTTGATAGAGTAAGCACGAGATAGACTTTGCATCTAGAGATTTAGTGTTCATCAAAACTAAGGCACTCACTAATTTCGAATCAATTTTACATACTGCAGCTAATGTCGAATGATTAGAGAAAACTATCTCAAGGCTTTAATCATGAAGTTGCACATCACTCGTAGCCAGGAGAAGTTAATTTGAAGTGAATACAGAGTCATAAGACTACAATCATGAAATTGGTAGTAATTAATGAAAGAAGGAAAATGACTTCTTTCAGAAAGAACCAATTATAAGGGTTGCACACGCGTGCATTACCTTAAAAATCAAGTGCTTCTGCTTACGGGTCGCATAATTTGTCTTTCTAGATTTATTTTAATTCCTTTAACTCTCTCCCGAGTGGTGGTAGTTGTAACTGAAAAATTTGTATATGAGGAAACAAAGCTTGCGAGTGGTGCTTAATCAAAGATTAGCACTTGCTAGCCATGCAAGTGGACCAATCAACAACACTTGATCATTTATCTAGTGTGATTTAGAAACGATATTACTATATAGATAGTCACAAAGTGACTAGAGGTTAGGGGAAAAAATTCTCATTAGATGACAGGATAGGTCAAATTCAAATATCAGACCGTGAGATCAAAGTTCTGTTGAATGACTATAAGTTACCGAAGATAGTTATAGAGTGGTTCGAGATTAAGGAATCAATTTAATCAAGTTAATACTTATTGTTGTTTATTGCTAAATTGCGCTTAAGACACAATATCCATTATGAATTTATAATTTTTAAATTCTTCCTGTAATGGGTAAGGGTGAATCATACTTTTATGCCTTTCTCGTCCGAATGTCCTTCAAAAGACGCTCTCAATCCAAATACCTAACGACTTGTCAAGTCGTCATACTCGCACTCAGGTTATCATATTTCTGATTTGTCTATTGCATTATTTTCGTTAAGTTAAGCATTATTTGGCACAATAGAATTTTCCAGAACTTACAAGTACTATAATTCACAGTTACGTAGGTCCAAATGTAACTTTCAATTATTTTACTCGATCATTCTAGTATTCCTCCATTACGAGTCATAATGCAAATTTTCTTTTGGGTTTTGTAGTTCTTATTTTCCTTGTTTGATTATTCATCCTTAGGTCACTCCCTAATTATTAAAATTTCAGTCATCAATAACCTACTGTTAACAAGTAATTAAGAATGGTCTAACCATTCTTTTCATCAAGCTGGAACGTGCGAGAGGTGATCCAGACTTCATACCTCAACTAACAGTTGAGTAGGTTAACTAAACTTCTACCGGTCATTAATTTCGACAAACTTGCAATCCTAAAAAAATTTTTTTTTAACATACTGGCCTAGATCTAACAAGTGATCCTAGGCTAGGCTTTATCCTATCTCAACTAAGTATACACCCTATCAACCTTAATTCAATTTTTTAGTTTAGTTAGTTAATCAAATTCAGCGAAGAGCCTATAAAATCCATACTTTGGTCTCATCGCGACATGATACATGCAGTTACTAATTACAGGTAAGAATGTGATCGATTACAGAAAACTAGATGCATATTCATGCCTTTTGATCAAACTAGTTTCCCTGGTCAAGGTCAAAACCGAACCTTGCTATTTCAGATAAATGCGAACAGTTAATCGCTCATACTCATCATATCACATGCGGTTAATCTGTAAATGCTTTTGACAGTCTGGGTGCTCTCTTGACCCATAATGTGGTTCTGATTAAGATATATTTATCTTTCTTATATAAAGTAGCAAATTATTGGCTTAATGGATCTAGTAACACTTAGTTTTGTTATATTTCCATCTTATATTCTTATGCCTATGTTAACTTATTATTATCCTTATTAAATAAAATTAATGCATGTGAACACCATCAAACATTAAACTCTTACACAAAAGTTATTAAGTGTCTTCTTTCTCTTAATTTCAAAATATGTTCACTTACTTACTAGGTAAATCACGTAACCTATCACAACTATTGGCATCCGGCTATTCGGCTTAATTTGCATACCACATTATTTTCTTATCTAGGTTTAAGACTAAGCACTATTCATACTTAATATCACATTAGTACAGGCATAATAACTTATAATCTAAAATAAAACAAAATGAAGAAGGAACAGGAAAATGTGCTACTCATGGCACTTAATCTAATCCTAGGGATTAGTCATAAGCACTAGAGAATCTTGTGAAGGCATGGTAGATTCAGGTAGTGATGGAACCTCAGTACTACTACTAATGTCTGGTATGTCCTCTATGTTTATCTAATCAGACATCTATAATAAAATAATACACCTGTACTTATTAATCTAACATAATACACTAACTTATTCTAAATCAACAAATAAATAAGGTCTTAGTATTAGTTAGTTATGTCAACCCTACGCTTCTACCTAGCGTAAAGCTCAAGATACGGAACTGTCTTTGGAGTAATGAAAACTTTTAAAGGTCATAGTCTAGATTTTTCTCGTTTTAGAAAATTGTTCTAGTTCGCTATAACCATTGGCTTTCATACCAACTTTTGTCACACCCCGAAAATCACAGCGGAAGGTCACGTGACGTGGTGATAACGGAAGTTGGAAATTATTCAAACGATTACAGTCAACCGTTAACAGTCAAACAGTTGACAAACGTTAACAAACAAACAGTTGACTACAAAGGATCAGACCTTTACACACTTTTTAGCAAAACATAATGAAATCCAGGTTATTTCACAACCAACTTGTTCAGTCAAGCGAACATTTATTTATTGAAATTTCACAACAAGTAATCAATTGACACGTTTGACCCTCCAAAGACTCATTCCGTTAACTCTCAACAGAGCTTACCTACAACCCTGAAAAGCATGAGAAATACTAGTCAACATAAAGTTTATGAGCATTAGGGTTTTAAAACTTTATAACAAATTAGTTTTTCAAAACCGTTATGATGTAGCGAGATAATATACCCAACATAGACTAGCTAGGTACTATGATAACAATTAGGTCATAAGCCCATAATCAAGCCAAGAAACACGTCGTTGCCCCACAACAGTCCAAACATATAAACTCTCTCGCCACATATCCTGACCAGCGCGACTGGTCGCGAGAGCGGGCCCTTCTAACCCGATCGATCTACCAATATAGTTTGCGGCCTCATCCCCGAGGTTAATGATTATGGGGGGATTTAGGGCTCAATAGTCACACATTTGTACTATTGACCAAAACTTATACCGTCATAAATATATTATCCTCGTTTTACCCATCATGTAAATAAAACGTTACCATGCTTTTCTCCCAAAACAGTTTAAATAAAACAATATTTAAAGAAAATGGGGTCGAAGTACTCACCTTAGCCAGACACTTAGATTTATCTTATTTGAATTCAGATGTCATGGAATATTTGAATCATCAATCTAAATTCCCTTGTTGATAATCAAATACATGCTATTATTAAAATGATGAACTCATTATGCTCTTATTTATCTTAACAAGCTATCTAGCGTGTTACTTCACACGTTGCAAGCTTATTGGATTGGGGTTTTATTATTCGCATACATTGCTCTTTAGATTATTTTTAAGTATTAATACTTATAATTCCGTTTTGACTTGATTTAAGTCGTATGGTATTACTTATGCTTGATAATTTGTGTTTGTACATATACACACATTTTATCAAACAATTCATCTTTATTGATATGGTTCAAGTATAAGTTTTTGGATTTTCATATTATTTCTTCCGTCTTTACTAAGATATTCTGTTCGTCCAAATTATTTGAATTTCATCTACAATTTTGGGTTTTTATATTAATAAAACTCAAGTTAGTTTTACATAATTTATAGATCATTTGAAAACTTGTCAAATCTATTCGTACACGTTTATTTATATTAAAATTCTTCGTAAAAGTCCAATATATATAATGTGTGTATATATATATATATGTTTGTTAATTATAGGTCCATTTTATCTATTTAAGTATTTATATATATATATATATATATATATATAATCATTTTTCTTCAATCCAAATTATTATAAAATTTAGGAGTCAGACTTCACTTTATACAACTTTATTACAAATATCCAATATTTATATAATACATGTTATATTTCAATTTATATGAATTTTCGTTATATATAACAAGTTAGTTATATTTATGTATGTGTCTATATTTTATCTCATTTAATTATATTTTTTTAATTTTCATAAACGTATTTTATCATGAACTTTTATATTTAGTTGTCGCACTCGTCCCACTCGTTTAACATAATGTACAATTGTTAAGCACTCGGTTTATACCTTTCGCGTCCGATTCACATATACGAATCTTCTTGAAACCTACATGCAATGAGAACCGAATACACCATTTTGTTCATTTTTCCATCACGAGCATTTCTCCGGTCTCGGATCGTCAATGCAACCCTGGTGTCAGGAATCTACAGTTCAAAAATCGTTACAATCCCGCGGTCGAGTCTTTCGGGGAAATGAACAATTTTTGGGACTACCACTTTTCAGGCAGAAAGTTCCGATCAGTCACGTTTGTGGACAGAAAATTCATAGCTCTGAGTATTAGTTTTGAAAACTGACCGTTAGATGATAAGACGAGTATGTTAGGTATAACATATCCAAAAATTAGAAACATTCAACGGTCGGATCTTCAGGAATCGTCCCATCTCTGATAGTGCGCATGCACATCATTTCCTGGACAGATTATAAAACTTGATTTTTAGCATCTTTAACGAAAGATACAGGGAAATTGGAGCTTGCTATTGCGTTCGTAGCGTCGAAAAATGGTTGTATAGTGAAAATGGGACTTCGACGGTCGCCGGCCCGCCGCTCGCCGCCGCCGGACCACCGTCGGGCCACCACCGGAGGGTGGCCAGAATTCCAGCTCTCTCACTCTCTCTATGTAAAAACACACTTAGGGGGTGTTTGTTTTTTGAAAAAACCTCTTCCCCACCTCTTCATCTGCGCGCACGCAGACGCGGGAAGAGGTTTTGAGTGCGCAGACTGTTTGTTTTTTGGAAGACGTTTCATTAAAAAACGAATTCCTGACGTCTGCACGGAGAAGATGTGGTACAACCACTTCTCATGTCTTTACAACCTCTTCTAGCTCTTCTTTGATGTTTCTTCCTTCATTTGAAACCCTCCACATTTGAAACCACCGCCCCAATCGTCGCCCGTCGCCCATCGCCCTTCGCCGCCACCGGTCCACGGTCGTCCTTCGCCCCCACCGGTCCACCGTCGCCCTTCGCCCCCTGTCGCAGGCCGACCACCACTCTGCTGCCGCTAGCGCCACCGGTTTTGGAGGAAGATGAGAACAATAAGAAGAAGACCACACGAGAGAATCTAAACCCAATAAGAAGCGAAATCAGCAGCATAAAATAATGGATTATCACCCAAAACACAGCCCCCGGAGACTTCGTATCGCCGCCGGCGTCGACGAGGGAATCTAGCGGCGGTGGGCCTCTGTAGCTGTTGCTCTGACAGCGGTTGGGGTGGGTCTGCTGCAACAACTGAAACTTCATTACAGTGTGATTAATTTCACCTCTGTGATGCAGAATTGCAGATTGTAGTTCGATGGTGGGAGTTTGAAGGGGTGATTCTGATGGTTGTTGAAGACGATGGTGACAGATTGATGGATTGATGGAGGTGGATTGAGCTACCACGGTTGTTATGATGTAGGAATCAAAGGAGATTGCTTTAAATTGAATCTAAGGTGAGATTGTGAATCTGATGGGGTTTGATTATTGTTTAATGGGATTGAAATTGATGTGTGAATTGAAGTTGAATGGTGGGTGAATAGCATTCTACAGATGTTAAAAAATCAAACAGTCTTTTTCTTGCAGACTGCAGACATTTGGTCCACCTCTTCTACTGCAGATGTCTGCAGTTGTGGTCCGCAGACTGCAGACGTTTTCCTGTAGAAAAAACAAACAACACCTTAGTGTGTGTAAAGTGTGAAGAAGAATGAAAGGGGGAGGGGTTATATAATGGTTGAAATAATACTGGTAAATGCTTGTTGCTCCGTGTCGGCTGGTATCGCGTTCAAATCTGACTAATATCTCACTTTTATTTTAGTTTACTTTTGCAAACTTAATGACTAATAAATGTATCGGATACTCTCGAAAGACTTATTTAGTCTAATATTATGTATTCGGTGACAAACCGTCTCGGTGCGCGCTAATATCGCGTATTTCACATGTTTAACCATTTTGAGCGTTTTCTCACACCGAATGTGAATATTATAATCTTATTACTTATATAAAATAAAAATAAGTGTGTAATAATAGTTTGTTCATAAATTTAGGCATCCGAACCGCTTGAACTAACAACGTTAACGTACGCGTGTTTTATGCGGTTTTATCGGTTTTGCACGCGCCATAGCCGTTAGGCGCTCAGATAGAGTTTGTGAATGATTGTTCAATTAGAATAATAATATTCCATAGACATGACACTAGAAGTGTCGTGTTTCGATAGGAACCGGTTATCTACCACGTTAACCGTATATTAGTTTGAATATTCATCTGCGAGGCTCAATGATCAACGTTATGACTTGAGATTATCAAATCGGGGTTTAGGTGAACCTAAATTCCTTATTGGACCTTACTGGGCCTCGTGTGTCTATATCCTTGGGCCACACTTCAGTTACCGAATTTTGAGGGTTGCACAACCCACCTTCCACCACCACTGCGATCTACCATCACGACCACGGCCTAGGAACGTCGTATACCACCACCGGTTGATTTTAGCAGTCTGCAGACGTTAAAAAACAGACACTCTTTTTGTTGAAGACTGCAAAGTTTCGGTCCACCTCTTCTTCTACAGATGTCTACGGATGTGGTCTGCAGACTGCAGACATTTTATTGCAGAGAAAACAAACAACACCTAAGTAATAACCAATTAAAACTGAATCTGTACAAAAAAAACTTATCAAAATATATATTTTTTTCACACGCATTAGTGGTCGTGTCAATTTTTGTATTCTAAGCATGTATATGATTGCGTTTGGGACGCTCTATGTAAAGTAAATTAAAATAACTTATTTTATTTAGTTTAACTTATAAGAAATGTCTATACACCATAACTCACTGTAGTTAGTTGATTCTTTTTATTTTTGAAAATTTAAAAAGTACTTTCTATTTTTGGTATTAACTAGGTTTTAATAGTGATAATTTTTACATAAATAAAAGAAAATTTTATGAATGCTCAAATTTGGTATTTAACTTATTTAAATTATAATAAAGTCATGAGTTAAGAGAATTTAATATTTTTAGTTGTTCTTGTTGGTTTTACGTTTTTAACGCTCATGGTAGGTCGACCTTGGTCTTATTTTTTTGCCATAGACTACCTTAATATGCTTTATAAAATTATTAGGTTCTGGAGTTTTTCAAATTTTAGTAATATAACTTGTTTTTAATAATTTTTATATTTTTAGCATCTTTTACAAATCCACCCCACCAATCTCATTCATCTTCCAGATGCGATTAATGCTTTGCAACGATGACAAGAAGTGGTGGTGGTGGGTTGCCGAGAAAATGTATACAGGGAGAGGCGATGACGGGATTTCTTGCTCACTGAGCTATAGTTGTTCACAAAGTTTTCCGGTCAAGAATATTCATAAGTAAAGATGTTTAATTATAACTTTAACAAATACTTATCATAAATTATGTTCTTACAATTAAACATCAAGGAATGAAATTCCATATACTAACTAAATAATAGTCTCAACAATAATGTAATAGCAACGAGCAGAATTAAAGTATTGAAAACCCTTCACTCATACCATCAATTATTCAAAATCAAACCAGTTCCTGAATCGAGCGACAAATGAGAGAAGTAATGACATTCTGATCATGATACGAGACGTCAACAATGAGAACAAATAAGACGAAAGCCTCCGGGAGGCGATGGTGTTACCTAATCATAGACGAGCAGCGATTGCAGAGAATCATCGACTGAGGTGGGCGGTAGGGGTGCTTGACCTAGGGTAAGAAAGGAAAAGAGGGAGAAGAAAAACGAGTACCGAAACCAATCCTTATATTAATATATTTACTTATATTTAGTTTTTAATTCCATAATATGAAAAAAGCAAATGCTGATGAATAATACTATTCATCAGCATCCTGCCCTCAATCTTCGATCTCTTCGGTCTCCACCTACAAACCAACGCCATCGATCTCTTCGGTCTCCACCTACAAACCGACGCCCGTCTGCCATCCACCACCGCACCGTCGGCCATCCACCACCTCACCGTCGGCCATCCACCGCCCCAACCCTCTCTATTTGACCTCAACTCTAACCCACCCCTTAAACCATCGTCGTCCAACGACGAAACCCTAGATCTGGGTTCGCCGGAGGAGCTGCAGCTATGTGGTTAGGTTTCGCAGGACGGAAGAAGGGTTCGAAACACTACAAGGCCACCCTTTTAGGGCTCCATTCATTGCTAGGGCTCGAATACTATTCAAGTTGGGAGGTTAGGGCGTCGATTGAAACCAAGGTTAACGCATTGGTGGTCTCGATTTTGGACCCGATGATTTCTCCGGTTTTCAGGTAGGCTTTTTTTCCTCTTTTTTGCCTTCATCTTCGGTTTATCGATTTTCTTTCGTGTAATCGGATTGTGCTTTTTTGAGGCTGCATGTTGATGTTTTCTCTATTTTTTACTCCTGTAATGTGCTTTAGGATTGGGGTTTTTGTGTTTTTTCAAGAGGTTGTTGCGTCTATGGCTCCGGATTTTGCGCTGTCATTCGTTTGTGTGTTACATTGAATAAAATTGTTGTCGATTTCTGATGTGTTATTGCTGTCGGATGTTTTAGGGTAGTGTTTGAATGTTATGCTGGTTTGTTTTTTACACCCTGTGAGTATGTGTTAACAACTGTTATTGATTTTTTCTTTTTTTCTCCTATTCTGCATTCTCTGGGTTTCTTCTTATGTGTAGAGTAGCAGATAATATTCTGTGGATGTTTGTGTATAGAATTTTAGTTTGGTCTTGCATTGGTGAGTTACATGATAATGATGTACATGTATGTACAGACATTTTTCTTTGGGTTGTTTGGTTATTGTTAGATTTGAAGTTGAGCACCCATTACAGCTTTTATATGGTAGTGGCTATTGCTGTCTAACTGATATTTCTATGAATCTATTTTTGTTGATCAGATTTTCGCTCATCGTTTGATATCTACTTCATCGACTGGTGACTTGCATAGGTAATTTCTACATTGAATGAACCATTTATGTGTTAACGGCTGTTGTTGATTATTTTTTTTCCTAATCTGCATTTTTTGAGATTCTTCTTATGTGTAGAATAGCACAAAATATTCTGTGGATGTTTGTATATAGAATCTGGGTTGGTCAGTTACATGATAATGTTGTACATGTATGTAAATAGATTTTTTTTGGTTCTTTGATTATTGTTAAAATTGAAATTGGGCACCCATAATAGCAGCTTTTATGTGGTAGTGGCTATTGGTGTCTAACTAATATTTCTATGAATCGACTATTGTTGATCAGATATTGGGCCGTGGTTTGGTATCTACTTCATCTAGTGGTGACTTGCATAGGTAGTTTCTAGATTTAAAGTTTGTATGGTAGTTAACACTGCTGTTATTACATATTTTATTTTTTTTCAACGTTGTTATATTTTGACATCTTCAGTGTTTGACACTTTGTATGCCTTGCATATGCGGGTATGTCTTTAGGCCATATATGTCATTTATTATTTAGTAATATGAAAGTTCATGGTTTTGTTTAAGGGTTGTGGTGGTAGTTTTTATAACTGCAGAATTTGTGCTTTTGCTTATTATTTACGTTGGGTTTTTAGAATTCAATGCCCAAACGCACACGTCGGGAAACACTTCCTGCGGGTGTTTCCTCCTCTTCTACGTCAGCATTTGAGGCTGCACATCAAAGTCACTACAGTCCAGACGTCGTATGTCAATGCTCAGGGCTTCTGCGCAATATGACCAACCTGATGTTACTTTGAATTATACTATGAATATTGACAGTCCTTCTACTATGTCTCCTGATTATGCGGATTTGGGAAGTTGTAATGAAGTTTGTGTTGGACCAAAAGAACCAATGAGCCAAGATCAGGAAAACCTCTAAGTCCCACATGACATCACAACAACTGCTGAAGGCTTCATCAGCAGTTTGACAAAGACTGAAGACTCAACAGCTGAAGATCAAAGATCTGAAGAACAACAACTAAAGATCCCAAGTACTGAAGACAAGTACTGAAGTCGAAAGTACTGAAGAATATAAGTACTGAAGACTTCAAGTACTGATGACTCAAGTGCTGAAGATCAACAGCTGAAAACTGAAGAACTGAAGATCAACAACTGATGCACAAAGTCTGAAGACAAAGACTGAAGACATCAGCAGATGACAACTACTGAAGTCATCAGCTGATGAAACATTTGAAGCCCAAAGTCTGAAGACCAAGTGCTGAAGCTTTAGAGTTTGTCACAACAGCTGAAGAAGTCTTCTTCAGATGTTGTGATGGTTTTTCTCATTCAGTAGTTTCTATTTTTCCTTTTCAGTAGTTTGTAGAACAGCTGAAGAGTTTGTTCTTCAGTTGTTATAGTTCAGTAGTTGTAAATGACTGAAGAGTCTGTTCTTCAGTCGTTGTAACTTTCAGTAGTTTCTTGTTTCCTCAGTACTTGTAATAAGTAGAAGACTTAGCTATTTTGTAAGAAGATGTCAGCTGTTTGACATCTTCAGTAGTTTAGGTGTTCTATCAATAGTTTGTTAATAACGGTTTGATGTCACTATCAAGTGACATCAGCCTACGTCATTCTTCCTATAAAAGGAAGATGACCTAATTGTAACTGTGCCGAAACGTGTGAGTAATAGAAAATACCTTTTTGGCAGAATTGTTCTCTCTCTCTATATGTGTAATGTTACATGCAAAATCATATGTGTTCTTGCTGCAATTGCTATTTCTTATGCTAAATCCGCTACGAATACAACCTAATTGATCAAACTAGAGGCTGAGATCCTGTCAAATGGTATCAGAGAAGGTTAATCATTGATCGATTTCACTATTGATCATTGAAACTGCTCTTTTGATCTCTATGTTTGATCGAATTATCAATTTGCAAGAATTAGTTATAGAGATTGAGACCCTGCTGTTTCTGGCCGTTAAACTTGATGTTCTTGTGGTTTTGAGCTACATTTGTTTTGTTTAACTTGATTTTGACTGAAATCTGAGATGGCGACACCAACGAACGATCCTCACAATACTGGTTCCTCTACCTAGCCTCCGATGCTTGTGAGGAATGAGTATAACATCTGGCAAAGGCGTATGCTCCATCATCTATCGATCAACAGCGCTGGTTGTTGGAAATCGGTGGTGCATGGACCATACAAGCCGATGGTGAGCGTCCCTGAGTCTAATGAGAGGGTTGCGAAGAAACCCGATCAATACTCGGACGAAGATCTCAAGCTGTTCGAGATTGATGCAAAAGCCCATGGAATTCTAGCCATGGCACTGCCAAATGAAATCTATGCTGGTCTGATGCATCATGAGACTGCTCATGATCTCTGGGTTGCTCTGAAGGAACAATTCAGAGGAACCGATGAGGTTTTAGCAAACACAAGGGAAATCCTCGCCCAACAATATGAGACATTCTCTCATAGGAAGGGTGAGACTCTGACTCAACAGTATGAGCGGTTCTCATGTTTGATCTCTGAGTTGAAGATGGTCAAACAAGAGTACTCTAATTACCAGATGAACAATAGATTCCTCAGATCACTGCCTGAGAGATGGGACACTTATACCATTGGCCTACGCTCCAGTGCAAATCTGGATACTCTATCTCTCACCCAACTTCATGGGAAACTGCTCACATTTGAGAGAGAGATAGAGCAAAAGAGGAAGTTTTCCACCTCTGGCAAGCTCACTAATGACTTTGTCACTGGCAATGCTGCCTTGATAGGTCAGGAGTCGGAATATGCTGCATCAGAGAGTGCCTATGATGAGCATATTGATTTCTCTGCCAACTCTGAACATGCTTTTGTTGGTGTTGATAGTGGTTCAGAGGGTAGCAGTGATAACCTGTGTTTCCTGATGGAGGACATGAAGGGCATTCCAGATGATGATCTAGAAGAGATGGATATATTGAGTCAGATGGCTATGATAAATATTCGATCTCAAAAGTTCTACAAGAGAACTGGCAGGAAATTTCCTTGTCTCTCAGGCAAAACCAAGGTTGGTTTTGACAAGAGCAAGCTGAGGTGTCACAAGTGCCACAGGCTTGGACACTTTGCTAGAGAGTGTAGATCATCTGGATCTAACACCTCTGCACCCTTTGTGACTTTTCCTAGTAATAGCTCACAGAACAAAGGGCAGCATTCTAGTTCTCAGGGTAGCATTCCAGTTCTCAGGATCTAACACCTCTGCACCCTTTGTGACTTTTCCTAGGTATCACATCAGCACAGCCATCATCTGCTTACTTTGTGCCTCAGGATCATATGCCATACCCATACCCCTGCTACTATGTGCCTCAGCCCAGTCAAGCTCAAGGACCTTCTACTCAGCCACCACATGCTCTCCTTGAGCCACAACCTTCCTAATCCCATCATCAAACCCAACCTCAACAACACAACTTCTTCACCCCAGGAGTTGTTGACTGGAGTAGTCTACCAGATGATATATCTGGTCAGGAACTACTATTCCAAGGTGCTGGTCAATATGGTGGTGATCATTCATTTGGGAATCTTGCTCTAATGGCCTTTGAGTCTGCTGATGGGTCATCATCCAATGCTTCATCACAGGTATCCTCTGAGGCTAAAGCCAAGCTTTGTTCTGATTCATGCATAGCAGCATTTGCTTCTATTAGAGAAGCAAATGTGGCTTTAATTGATAAAAACCTTGAGCTAGAGCAAACCATTTCCAAAAAGAAAGCTGAATTTGAGGCTGCACTTAATGATAAAAATGATGAGATTTATAAGCTTAAATGCCAAATAAAAGATGATAAGGCTAAGGAAGATGTACTTCTAGAGAAGTACAGAGACCTCAAGGAAAATCTTGCAACCACCCAAGTAGAGTGTGATCGATGGGTGCAATCCTGCAAGGGTTTTGAAATGCTTCTTAGTAAGCAATCAGCTTCCAATGTGAAGTTTGGCATTCGTTATAATCATACTGCTCCTCATAAAGATTTCACTTCAAGAGCAGAAGTTGAATCTGATGGAGAGAGCAATAACAAATCCTTCTCATCATGTGACTTACTATCTGATATAGCATCATCAGAGGTAGACGTCAGCATTTCCTCCCAAAACCAATCAGCTGATGCTACAACAGCTGATGGTTCAAATGCTGACTGTCACATGATCAACAAGTTGATCAACTCAGGTATTGTCTCTAGAAGTACTGAAAGTACTAGAGAGCAAGTGGTAACACCTGAAGTTCAAAACCCAACACTTGCATGTACTGAAAAGAAGAAAACTGCAAGTAGAAAGGGTTTGAAGCCTAATGAAGAGGATGTCAGGAAAGCAGGTACTACAAGGAAGAAAACTGCAAGTACTGACAGCAAACAGCTGAAGAACAAGTCTTCAGCAGTTTCATCCTCTTCAATAGATGATCAACATAAGATAAAGAAGAAGCCATATGAGATATGTGGCTTGTTTAATCATCTTACTGATGATTGCTGGTACAAAAGAGGTTCCAAACTCAAATAAAAGGAGAAAATTAAAGAGCACATGAATACAATGAAAAATGAGTTTGAGACCGAGTTTGTACTAGCAACATCAAAGCCTGAAACCCCTAAGCCCAAAAGCAAATCCAAAAAGAAGGTAGGGGTTACTCAGGCAACAGCTGAGGTTGCTCAAAAGAAGATGGTGCAACACAGGAATCCATCATCAGCAAGCCCCAATGTGTCTGAAGAGCTGAAAGCTTTATTATAAAGTCCGACACAACTTGTGATGATAGTTCAGCATCTAATGGGAAGAGTCAACCAATTAGATGCTCCTGTGTTGAAACCACAGAAAAGGAAATCCAAGCCAAAGGGTTCCTCTTCTACACCATCTCCTTCACCTCAGGTTGTCACACATAACACACCTGTTAGTGTTGCACCTGTTGTTGAGAACAGACCCAAAACCAAAAAGGTTTAGGTCTCTAAAACTAACTAACTTGTTGTTATGATTGCAGGGTTCTTCAACATGCCAAAGAAGCATCTGGTATGTAGACAGTGGAGGATCCATGCATATGACAGGAAGCAGTTCCCTTCTTAATGACTACTCTTAAGGAAAGAAGGGATTTGTTTCCTTTGGCAATGATGCAAAGGGTTACATCATCGGAAAAGGCTTTGTCTCCAATGAGGAAATAAGGTTTGATGATGTTAACCATGTGGAGAATCTTAAGTACAATCTCTTGAGTGTCAGTCAAATGTGTGATAAAGGCCATGTTGCCCTTTTCACCAGCTAGAACTGTCGGATTCTGTCATCCAAAGTTCTAAATTTGATTGACAATGTGTTGGATGAATATACTCTCCTGAAGGCCAACAGGACAGGAAGAGTATATGCCTTAGATCTTTCCAAAAAGATAGATCTAAAAGGCCATCCTTGCCTATTCTCCAAGACCTCTCCTCAAGAGTCTACTCTATGGCATAGAAGGCTGGGGCATGTTAATCTCAAGAACATGAATCAGCTGATAAACCATGGTTTAGTAAGAGGATTGCCTTTGAAGGAGTTCAAGTGTGAAGACAACTGCACAGCTTGCTTAAAGGGAAAACAACACAGAGTTTTATTCCCTCCAATAGAAGAACCAAAGTCCACTGCCTGCTTGCAACTCTTGCACATGGATCTCTTTGGTCCTGTCAGGGTGATGAGCATGGCAAAGAAGAAATACTGTCTGGTAATTGTGGATGATTACTCCAGATATGTATGGACTTTCTTCTTTCACACCAAGGATAAAGCTGCCAAGGCTATTATGAACTTTGTGTTATTTATGGAGAAGCAGTATTCCCTGCAGGTCAAGTGTGTAAGGAGTGACAATGGAATAGAGTTTAGAAACCACACACTTGATGACTTCTACCTGTCTAAGGGAATTAAAAGGCAGTTCAGTATTCCCAGAACTCCTAAACAGAATGGAGTGGTTGAGAGAAAGAACAGGACTCTCATTGAAGCTGCAAGGTCAATCCTGGCTGACTCAGGATTGTCACTGACCTTTTGGGCTGAAGCTGTCAACACAGCTTGCTATGTGCAGAATAGAGAATTAGTGAATCAGAGGTTGATGAAGACTCCTTATGAAGTACTTCATCATTTGGCCCCTCTGATTTCCTTCTTTAGAGCCTTTGGGTGTCCATGTTTCATTTTCAACACTAGCAATCCACTCCAGAAGTTTGCTAGTAAGGTGGATGCAGGGTATTTTGTTGGTTATTCATCAACTTGCAAGGCATACAGAGTTTTCAACTGTAGGACAAAGATGGTTGAAGAAAATCTGCATGTCAAGTTCAATGAATCTCCAAAGGACAAGATTCCACAAAACCCTGTGGAGTGGTTTGATCTGGACATACTGCAATATGTTCCTTATCAACCTCCAGCTGTTGTGCCTGTCAATAGTTCTCCACCTAGTGGTACTGATGATGATGATGATGTAGCCAGTACTCACCTTTTCAGGTTTAGCGACAACCTGCCTGAGTTCACTAAACCTGATGCTCCTGTAGCTTCAGCAGCTCCATCCACAACAAATGCTGATGAGATTTCTGCTTGCTCTACTTCATTTGAGCTGCCATCTCCTATATGGTTTCAAGAATCTCAATCACCATCTATTGCTGCTGAAGGTTCTACAAACACTTGCACTGATCTTATAGTTTATAATGAGCTTAAGAATCACCTAATGTCTCAAATCATTGGTGATATCAATGCTGGAGTCTCAACCAGGAGTCAATTGTCCAACTTCTGCTTCTATGCTCTCTTCATCAGTCAGCAAGAGCCTAAGAACTACCATATTGCACTCAGAGATAATGGATGGGTTGAAGCAATGCAGCTTGAGCTTCTTCAGTTCAAGAAACAGCAAGTGTGGGAGCTAGTTCCTTTACCCCAAGGTAAGTGTGCAATAGGCACTAAATGGGTATTTAGGAACAAAACAGATGAAAAGGGCCAAATAGTTAAGAACAAGGCCAGGCTGGTTGTCCAGGGGTTTGCACAAGAGGAAGGCATCGATTATGATGAAACCTTTTCTCCTGTAGCCAGACTGGAGGCAATCTTCTTAGCTTATGCTGCCTTTCATAGTCTTAAGGTTTATCAAATGGATGTCAAAAGTGCCTTCTTATATGGTAAAATAAAGGAGGAAGTTTATGTGTGTCAACCACCAGGCTTTGAGGACAATAAACATCATGATTGGGTGTATAAGCTTGATAAGACTCTTTATGAGCTGAAGCAAGCTCCTAGAGCCTGGTATGAGACACTCTCAACTTTTCTTCTAGAAAATAAGTTCACTAGAGGCACCATTTATAAAACCTTATTCATCAAGACCGTGGGACAGCATAAGCTCCTTGTTCAAATTTATGTAGATGACATAATTTTTGCATCCTCTGATCTACAATTTTGTGATGAATTCACAAAGCTCATGAAGCAAAAGTTTGAAATGAGTGCTATGGGGGAATTACAGTTCTTTCTAGGTTTGGAAATCAAACAAAGGGCTGATGGAATCTTTATTCATCAGTCAAAATACACAAAAGAGTTGTTGAATAAGTTTGATTTACAAACCTGTAAGCCCTGTTCTACTCCCATGAGCAGCATCACACAACTGGGTGTTGATCAGAAAGGTAAAGCGGTTGATGAAACCCTTTACAGATGTATGATTGGGTCCTTGATGTACCTTACAGCTTCTAGACCAGACATCATGTTTGCAACATGTGCCTGTGCTAGATTTCAGGCTGCACCTAAAGAATCCCATTTGATTGCAGTCAAAAGGATCTTTAGATATCTACAGGGCACCCAATCACTAGGTCTTTGGTATTCAACTGGGCATTCTTGCAAATTAGTTGCTTTCTCTGATAGTGACTATGCAGGATGCAAAGTCACCAGAAAATCCACTTCTGGTGGTTGCCAATTCCTAGGCAATTGTTTAGTTTCTTGGCAGTGTAAGAAACAAACATCGATTGCTACATCCACTACTGAAGCTGAGTACATTGCTGCTGCAAGTTGTACTTCTCAGGTACTCTGGCTTCAGAACCAACTCTTGGATTATGGCATTACAGAGACTAAGACTCCATTACTAATGGATAGTGCTTCAGCTCTTTGTATTGTTAAAAATCCAGTCCAGCACTCTAGGACCAAACATATAGAGATCAGACATCATTTTATAAGAGATTGCTATGAAAAAGGTCCGATTGATCCAAAGTTTGTGCCTAGTGCTGATGAGCTTGCAGACATCTTTACTAAGCCTTTAGATAGTGCCATATTCCAAAATTTGGTACTAAGGCTTGGTATGCTGTAGCTAGAATAATTTGACTAATACTAATGCTCTCAGTTCACAAGTACTGATGAGCATTGGTATGCAAAGGTCAAATATAAGTACTAATGAATCATTTAGTCTTCAGCATTTTCACAACTACTGAAGACTAAAATGATTCAAAGTACTGAAGTACATTATTTGTTGAAAACAGCTGATGTAGTTACAACTACTGATGTGGTTATAACTACAGATGTATAATTTTCACACAAATAAGTACTGAAGAATAAATTTTGGTCATAACTACTGATGTGTAATCTTACACATAAGTACTGAAGACAATTTGTTCACCAGTTCTGAAGAATAATTTATTTCATCAGCACTTATGAACATCTGATCACAAGAGCTGAAGAATAAATATTCACAAAAGCTGAAGGGCCAATGAAACATCTGAAAGTCAGCCAAAGAGCTGATGAGTAAATGTGGAGGTCAGAATGAAACAACTGAATTGACGGAAACAGCTGATGAGTAACTTTACTCTTCAGCTGATACCTACATCTGTTGTTTCATACCCAAACAACTGAAGGACAAAACCATGTCTTCAGTAGTTTCACAACTACTGATGACTAACACCAAGTCCTCAGTTGTTTACAACAACTAAAGCAAAACCATGTCTTTAGTAGTTTATAACTACTGATGTCAGTAGTTTACAACTACTGAAGACTAACACCAAGTCTTCAGTTGTTACAACGTCTAAAGATGAAAACCATGTCTTCAGTAGTTTATAACTACTGATGACTAACAACAAGTCTTCAGTCGTTTACAACACCTAAAGGACAAAACCAAGGTCTCAGTAGTTTCAACTACTGAAGACTAACACCAAGTCCTCAGATGTTACAACTTCTGAAGGTTAAAACCATGTCATCAGTAGTTTCAACAACTGATGACTAACACCAATCCCTTCAGTAGTTTTCTTTTAGCCTATAAATACCCAACCAAACCCTTCAGAGCTTTTCATTCTCATTTGACCTAACTTTCAAAAACCTCTGAAGCTTCCCATACACCATTAATGGCGACCATGCAACTCAAACCCCGACACAACTGTGTCGCATACCTTACTAAATCGCCCTTCTGGTCAAATTTCACAATGCCATTGATCTGATAACCGACTCACCATACCAAACGGCCTTCCTATTAAATCCAATCGTTCATGCCGATTCCCTATCAGAGTTCTGGACAAACGTTACTATTCAATCTGGAGAGAACGACGGCAAGGTCTCTCTCCGGTCGTCCGTGAACAACAAACCCGTGGTCATCACTCCAGCTATCATCCGACAAACCCTAAAGCTGGAGGATGCCACCTTCCCAACTGCCTACCCCAAAGGCACCCTTGATCTCTCTTTCACTACTCATGATTATCAAGGTGACCTCTCTGCCTCCACCTTGCTGAAGAAACATTTTCCTGATCCACAACGACTTATCTTCCACATGGTGAATGTTTGTCTGGCCCCGAAGACATCCTCATGGGACCAGATGTCCACAAGGTGGCAATAGGTATTGTACTCTATCTTTGAGAAACAGCCATTAAATTTTACTGAAATAATATTTTTGGAACTCAAAGACATGGCCTCAAAACCATTTACAAACCGTTGGATTTTATATCCACGGTTCCTTATGGCCATGATAGAGAGCCAGCTTAATGCTGAGGGACTAGTTGGCACTGGAGTCCCTGCCATGGCTGTATTAGCTGAGGTATACTCCAGGTACAACACCGACCACACACTCAAAAAGGCTGCCAAGCTGCGCAAACCCACGCAGCTAGAACCCACAGCCTCCATCTCTAAGTCTAAAGTCCCCACCAATCCCAAACCCACAAAGAAACCCACAAAGGCTACTCAGGGAGATGAGTCCCCTGAGGATGCCCCTGCAACACAAACGCAGGAAGTGACTGCTGGCTAGATTCTCCCAGCAGTCACCACGACTCCACCTACCACAACCGTACAGGTTTCCTCTTTACAGGAGCCTGATGTAACCATTTCAGGGGCTGCCACACATCTGGAAACTTTCTTAATTGAGGAGGTTGCCATTGAAGAGCACATTCCTCCCCATGTGCAATCTGCTTCTAGCCCATCTCCCACTGAAACCGACCCTCAAAGCCCTACTCTTATAATTGCCAAAGTGTTGACCCATCTGAACACTCCACCCTCTCCCCAGAAACCAATCACAACTGGGGTATCTCCAACTGAAGAGAGGGTGGAAACAAGTGTCAGTGGGAGCCCACAACACCGAGAATCACATGTCTCATCTCCCAGTGTGGCTAGGGAGATAAGACAATCTGGTGAGGCTGCCACTTCTCCTGCATCAACAAATAAGCAGGAAGAAGCTGGTACCATCAATAAGACCTCACCAGAGGCAACTGCCGATGATGGATCCAATCCGGAGGCTGGAAGTCCCCAGAACCAAGACAAAGGGGCACATGCAACTACTGAGCCACACTCAGTGCATGTACATCCAGACACAGTCAGGAGGTCAGGTGATTCAATGCAAACTGATGATGACCTGAGCTTCTTCTACGATGTAGTTGCTCAAAATACAGTTCTTGAGGATGAGGTAAGCAGACTCAAAGAGCTGCTTGCCAAAATGTCTCAAGAAGCAAGTCCATCTGCCACCATAAACCCACAGATGGCACCTTCACCTGAAGGTCTCACATATACTCAGTCACTCTCACAAACTCAGCCACCTCCCTCTGCTTCTGGCACTAGTTCTCAGGAACAGAACCCTCCTGAGCAATTAGTTGCTATCTTCCAAAAATCCCTGCCTCTCATCACACCAATAATCACAGACATTGTGATGAAAACCCTTGATGAGAGGCTTCCCTCATAATTCCAGCCCATGGTGGGGGCTGCTGTGGCCAAAACGCTTTCTGATAGTCAAACCCTAAGCATTGCAACCAAAAAGGGGGAGACATCATTGAAAGCCAAGAGGAAGAGGGTAGAGGAGGAGCAAGAAGTAGGGAAAGAGGGGGAAAACGAGAGGGATGTGGTTGAGGAGATTGAGAAGGTGAAGGGGAAGGAGAAGGAGAGGGAGGAGAGAGCTGAACAGATTGAAGTGGCTGAAATCCAAAAAGATTTCAGTGTCACTTACAAAAAGAAGAAAGGAGAGAAGGAGGGAGAGAAGGTGGTGAAGGAGACTGATCTAGCTGTCCTTGTCAAGGAGGCTGATGCTGAACATAGCCAATCAATGGACAACATCATTGGTCAGCTGTTCAGGCAAGGCTTTGACACTGACACTGCTATGCTAGATCAGGAGATAAGAAAGTTGGAGATGAAATAGATTGAATACTGATGGAAATGTCATAGCCAAGAGGAAAGAGAGAGACTTGAGGCTATGACAAGGTTTATTTCGAAGTACCTAGGGAGACCAGTCCTAGATGTTAAGTCATGGACCAGGGACAGCATCTTGGCTATAACCACCAAGATCTGTTTGGCTGGGGAATTCACGAAGGGACTGGTCATAGAAGCCCTTTCTGAAGCCGGTGCTGGGAACAGGACTCTGCTAGCAAAACAAACCAAACCTTCACTCATATCCAGATTGCTAGCAAAGCCTGCCCAATCTCCCATACCAACACAAACCCAAACACAACCCATAAAACCAACTCCTTCACCATCAAAACCCATAGCCGATGATGCACCATTAAAGAAGAAGAGAAGGGTGTTGAGGCTACAAGAATAAGAAGAAGGGGATGATGAGGAAGAAGATAGGCTGTCTCTCTCTGCAGTTTTATCTTTGCCTAAACCCAAAACTTTATCCATCACTCCCATCACTCCTGCCTCACAGATGGAAGCTGTGAAGGTTAAACTAGAAAAAGAGCAACAGCAAAAGCTTCATGATGATGAGATGCTGAAAAGTATAGATAAAGCTTATGCTGCTTCCTCATTAATAACTAATATGAGGAAAGAAGCTCTGAGACTGTACACCCTTGCTAACACATTTCAATATCATAAGGATAAGGTGAGAACTTGGCCTGATCCCAGGGTGGCTCACAGGATTATAAAGAAAGACATTCCATTGAGATACAAGGGCCAGGTTAGGAGGATTGTAGATGAAGTGATCACTGTGGCCCTTGTAGTATCACCCTGGGAAATTATTAAAGATTTCAAGAAGGCCTATGAGACTAAACAGCCACCCTAAAAGATGTTGGAAAATAGGGTGGTCAGAAAAGGGTTAGTCTATAAGAGGCTAGAAAACTTCAGGAAAGATGAGCTCAATCTGTTACTTGAGGGCATTCACCCAGATGAATTTTCCTACAGACAGATAACAACAGTTGAGCTCAAGAATGGTAAATAGGCCAAGTATGTCTCAGAGCTGTATGGCCGTGAAGGATTATTTGAAGGTGAGGCTAAGGACCTATCCATGGAAGAACAAATTACATTCCTCAGAGCCTACACCCGATAATCTTACAGGCTCATACATGGGAAGTAGGTCTCATAGATGGGACAACAGCCCTGTGTCCAGTTCCCCAAGACAGGGTTCCTATCCGTACTATGCTAATCAAATCTCAGAGACCTCTTCCCAGACCAGTGCTTATTTGGGTCAACTTCTGATCTAATCCAGAAGGAAATAGACCAACATTTCTACCAATAATAAGTGGGACAATAAATTGATTAGAGGTTTTGGCTACATTGGTTCAGGGGGAGTTTGTTGGACCAAAAGAACCAATAAGCCAAGATCAGGAAAACCTCTAAGTCCCACATGACATCACAACAACTGCTGAAGGCTTCATCAGTAGTTTGACAAAGACTGAAGACTCAACAGCTGAAGATCAAGATCTAAAGAACAACAGCTGAAGATCCCAAGTACTGGAGACAAGTACTGAAGTCAGAAGTACTGAAGAATACAAGTACTGAAGACTTCAAGTACTGATGACTCAAGTGTTGAAGATCAACAGCTGAAGAACTAAAGAACTGAAGATCAACAACTGATGCACAAAGTCTGAAGACAAAAACTGAAGACATCAGCTGATGACAACTACTGAAGTCATCAACTGATGAAACATTTGAAGCCCAAAGTCTGAAGACCAATTGCTGAAGCTTCAGAGTTTGTCACAACAGCTGAAGAAGTCTTCTTCAGATGTTGTGATGGTTTTTCTCTTTCAGTGGTTTGTATTTTTCCTTTTTAGTAGTTTGTACAACAGTTGAAGAGTTCGTTCTTCAGTTGTTATAGTTCAGTAGTTGTAAACGACTAAAGAGTCTATTCTTCAGTCATTGTAACTTTTAGTAGTTTCTTGTTTCCTCAGTACTTGTAATAAGTAGAACACTTAGCTATTTTGTAAGAAGATGTCAGCTGTTTCACATCTTCAGTAGTTTAGGTGTTCTATCAGTAGTTTGTTAATAACGGTTTGATGTCACTATCAAGTGACATCAACCTACGTCATTCTTCCTATAAAAGGAAGATGACCTAATTGTAACCGTGCCGAAACGTGTGAGTAATAGAAAATACCTTTTTCGCAGAATTGTTCTCTCTCTATATATGTGTAATGTTACATGCAAAATCATATGTGTTCTTGCTGTAATTGCTAATTCTCATGCTAAATCCGCTGCGAATACAACCTAATTGATCAAATTAGAGGCTGAGATCCTGTCAGTTTGTGAGTTTTGCGGTGCACTTTTTTGGTATGATGAACGGTTGGCATCTTTTCCTGCCACCCGAAGGCCTAGATATCATAGGTGTTGTAGGGCCGGAAGGGTTGTCCTCCATTATCCTGTGGAACCTCCAGATTTACTTAGATCGCTTTTCGCTGATCCTAACTTTATGCGTAGTATTCGTGCTTATAACTCAATGTTTTCGATGACATCTTTCGGTGCTGCTGTTGATAATTCTATTAATCAAGGTGGATCTCCGTATGTTTTCTGGATTGCAGGTCAGATATCTCATTGGATAGGATCTGTATGCCCCAACCCTAGTGAACGGCCTAGGTTTTTACAAATGTATGTCTTCTATGGTGATAATGAGATTTCAAATAGACTACGGTTCTTCTCTACTGAGAGTAACGCAGCTTTGTCTGTCGCTATTGTTTTGGCACTAACCGAAATATTAGATGAAGTTAATGAATATGTTAAAATTTTCAGGACAGCAAGAGAGTTGTGTGATCAGCCTGTCTTCCAAACTTCTCAATTAAGCTTTTTAGTCGGAAAACAGATAGAAGGTATGACAGCCCATCTACAGGTGTCATCGGTGCGATTTTTTGTGATTCGTACTCTGCGTCAGATGATTTTGACATAATCATTCACAGAAAGGAGAATACACCTCGAAGGATTAGTAAGCTTCATCCTGCCTATATGCCTTTGCAGTATCCTCTCCTGTTTCCTTATGCTGAACAAGGATGGTCTCCTGAACTACAGATATCAACAGCCGCCGAAAACAACAGCCGTAACCTGACACCGTCCATGTTCTATAGCTACCAAATTCATGACCGCCAGGATTTGTACACACATCTTCTACGTGCAGGTCGTCTTTTCCAATGGTACATTGTTGATGCGTATGTTTGTGTAGAACACTCAAGGCTTGAGTATATACAAAATAATCGACAAGATTTTCGATGCGAGTTTTTAGATGGTGCGCAAGATGCCATTTGTCGTGGTGACATAGAGGGGCGAAGTGTAGGTCAACATGTAGTGTTACCGTCATCGTTCACTGGTGGTCCCAGATACATGTACAAACATTATCAGGATGCCTTGGCTTTATGTCGTGTTTTTGGTAATCCCCAGTATTTTATCACATTCACGTGTAATGTTAAGTGGCCTGAGATTACAAGATAGATTTTCGCTGTTGGTGTCTCATGTGCGCAAGATAGGCCTGACATCATAGCTAGAGTTTTCCAAATGAATGTACGATTGTTCATCAAGTATTTGAATAAAGTAAAACCATTTGGGGATGTGGCCGCAGGTACTCTTAGTCTATGCTATATTATTCCCGATTTTCAAACATACTTTGTTCTAAGTCATCTTCTCCATTTTATCTTAGAACTTTACACTATTGAGTTCTAGAAAAGAGGTCTTCCACACTGTCATACATTATTATGGGTCATCGAACCTTACCGTATACACAATGCGAAAGATGTTGACCGTTATATAAGTGTTGAACTGCCTGATCCGGTTACTGATGCTGCATGAATGGGTCGATATGGATTATATTTAAGTTTCTCTCAATGGGTTAAATACTTAAATCATAAAACTTAACTATAAATGAAACGGGTTAAATGGGTCAACGTTGCTTAACATGTGTTTTTAATACATACAGTTTTTCAACCATTGCACAATTTTAAAGTGGATGATCATCTAAATTTGTTACTCATTGTTGTTACTGATAGAGAGATCTATTTTGGACACTTTATGACAATGCAAATGATAAAAGAACCATCATACGAGGCATTCTTTTTGGCATATGATCTCTCATTCTTGCAAAGTGTTGTGTATGCATTTTTGTATCAACAATGGTTTCTTATTCCTAGAGCCGAATGAAATGGGTAAAAGTTAATCACTATTTTTGGCATGTGTAAACTGCAAGTAAAATTTCTACATAGCTTGTTTATGAAGTTTAGCATGACATCTGCAGGATGCATTGCAAGCAATTAAGAGAGGACGTGTGCCTTCCCCTGCAAGCATGCCATCCTTTGAAGAAATCAAAGAAGTCTTAGGTTTTAACACATACTAGAAGAAGAAAGGCGTTGTGCTACCAAGAGCAGTCAATCTGTGTGGCAAACAGGTCTATGAACAACTAGTTTTTTGAACATTTTTTTAAATACGATTGTTTTATTTACTTTCTACTCTTTTCTACCATTAACATGGTATATGTATTTCGTAGGTAGCAGTAACCCATACAGCATCCAAAGAAAGGGCCAAGATGATATAGAACAAACAGGTCAAAGACCAACTGAGCCTATTGTTGAACTGTTAAATCCAGATAATTACAGTATGTATGGTGGAGGTGACACAAATAATCCTTTCTCAGGATCTGGTCCCACACGCTGAGAATCAAAATTATTGGGCGAGATGGCTTTGAAAAACTTGACGTCCGGATTCCCGTATGTCATATCTTCTTAAAACTCTAGCAATCGATCATTGCATAGGTTTTTAAGCCAAACACCCAATGTGCATGTAGTGATACTTAACTTTATTATTGTACATCTAGTGGTTAAAATTTCAACTCATATACTTATGAGTTGGATTGATTATGGTTGGCATTTATCTTTAATGGGTCAAATACATATTTTTCTCAACAGGAAATGGCCCCTAAAATCTAACTTTTAAGGGATGTAACATTTTAACTCAAAGATTTCGATATTATCATAATAATATTGTTTTTGTAATCATAATTATTGCTTTATTTACTTATAAAAATGGTAAAAATGGAGAAAAAAATATTTGTTAGCTCAACAACCATACAGAAAAAGAATCATGATTGGGGTCGATTTGGGTTGTGTTTTATTTCAAACAGGTTAAATAAAAGAAACTGCTACAAGGAGAATAGGTGAAATGGCCAAAACGAACTAAAAAACATACCAAAGTCTTTCATACAACCCCCTAAAGATTTAGATTGTTATTTATAAAAACCAGTCAAAAAAGTGTTTGCTGGTCAATCTAACCTGGTCTGTTTTGGCCATTACTAAAAATGCCCATGCGACATGAAACTACTTTGACCTGTTAGCCTGAACAACTTGCTGCCTCTGTGTACAGCTATTGTTTGAACTACGAAAATACGTGCTGTGATCTTGACCATATTTGTAGTTGTATGATGAACATGTCAAAGAGCTAACTCAGGTTTAATTTTTGTGAATATAAACATTTTTAGGCTGGTTTTTTGATGGCATCACCAATATTGTCCCAGGTATCATCTCTAAATAACCTTTATGTAATGTTAACTTGTACATAAACCAAATGTTTATGCTAGAACCTGGTTTTATCACACAATTTGTTTGTGGCGATTTCAAACCATTTACTTATGGATGGGTCAAATAAAAACTTATAGCTGGTAAGAAAGCTGACCAAGATGTATTTTTATGGGATATCTTACAAGAACCCTACATAATCTTACAAAAAGTGTTTTCAAGTCCCTCAACTTTTAGTGTGATAGGCTCTTTTTCTATTAAGTTAGTTCTTATAGTTTATTAATTATGAGTGAAAATTACTTGATCAGATTACTTTGAATAAATTTCTATGATTAGATTTCTTTATGTGTGGTTGACTAACCAATTTTGTTAGCATATCTTTGATGAATTAGTTGCAGACATGGTGTTCTTTGTGATTTTGCTTTGTGGTTTTAGCTTTTTTTTTGAACTTTATCTTTGAAAATATATTTTTATCATTTACTATACAATCTTGAAAAGATGTAATTCTTAAGTGCCTATGTATTGTTAGGGCTTAGGCACTAATTCTTGATAGCTAATATCATATTCTCCACTAGCATATGTATATATGACCTTCATTATGTGTTTTTTCTTAAATTTGAACGAAACATGCAGGTGATCAAACCAGTTCATCACAAAAAGAAAAATACCCCGCAACATCCGACTAAAAAAGGTGCAGCCAAACGCTTATAGACAAAATGATGGTAACAAGATGTTTGCTGTCAAAAAAATATCCAGCCTCTCACAAACAAGCATATCCGGTCTTTTGAATCAGTTCGGATATAAAAGTGGCGAGTCACTAGAACACGGATTACTCTTTTGGGACGGAAATCATGGCAACAGTTGTCGTAAATGCAAAAATCGGGCCTCATCCTTTGCAGTAATGACGGAAGAACATTGGGTAGGCTTTTGAACAACTTGATATATAGAAGCGATAAATAGTTGTTTTGTGTACAAAATATGTAAATAGTGATCGAACGTTTTCAACCGAAAAAGGTACACGATGTGGAATACTACGCTTAAATCGTGTAAGCAAACTTTTCCCTTTGACGCAACAACATAGACGAGACTATCAAGGTTATCAAAATGCATAATAACCAGTTTACCATAATTGTACATAAATCGCGCAACGCGCGTCCCGGAATACTACTAGTTTAACTTAATAAACCCTTTTATGAAGATTCAATCGTTTATATTTATTTAACGGAAAAAGTTACATACATATATAACACCCCTTTGGTAAAAAAAGTTACGTATACCGGTGCAAGTAAAAAGAAGTAAATTATCCAAAATAGAGTCGATCGGGAAGGATGATTCTTATAAACTCCACCCCACACTGTACACATCCTGTACCTCCACTAGTATTACTCACCTGCGTGTGCCGTGCGTCATCATTATTATCCATTCGATGGATCAACAGCATGTACTCTACGATGAAGTTACAGTAAACGGCTGCAAGACAGCAATCACTTTGTCCACCTACGGCAAACTAAGGTGGTACGATCACACCAACGTCCTGCGTTGCCTCTCCGTCGACACAAAAGTTCTCGAAGTATCACATGTTGGCCTGCAGATCATAATTAGGTCATTTGTTGAGATCGATGGATCTTGCTTTCAAAGTTGCGGAGGAAGTTTGGTAAGGAGGAGCTTCGTCTTCGAGGCGTTGTCGCAGGATTCACTGCAGAATGTGTGCCAGAAGATTTAGGGATACATTGACTTCCTTGGTAGTTCGTCGAATTCATTTAGTTATTTATATGTTATATTAACCCTAGAATGATTTCGACTTGTTGATGATTTATTTCAATCAATTTTTGGTTAATTGCTGTCATTTTGAAGTTAGTTGATACAGTTGTTAGTCCTGAAGGAATTAGTTGTTGGTAATACCGTAGTAATTAATAGCTAATTCAGTTTTTAGTTCATTTATAGATTATAAGTTCAATTCCCACTCATTTGCTTTGTGGTGAAGGCAGGGTGTAGGTCAAAATTAAACTTGAGTGAGTTCTAGTTTTATAATAAAACATACTTTCATTTGTTATAAATGTTCTTACATACATGCGATCATACAACATACGTACACTTAGATAATATTATTATTATCTTCATCATTTGTTCATTAGCTTTCATTCGTGTACCATTCATCGTTCTCATTCATGTTCGTACATACATTCTTTACATTCATTCGTACGTTCTTTACTTTCATTCTTACATTCATTACATTCGTTCGAACGTTCATTACATTCGGTGACATGTACGGTACCCCAAACGTCATACTATACTGCTGGTGCTGGACCTGTGGTGATCAACCACGAACGTTGTGCACAAATGCTGATCCAGTCACCTGGGGAGGTACATGCACCATTTATCTTCCACTTTCATTCTATCGTACGTTAGCCAAGTCTGTTGCAGCACACGGCTGCTCACCACAGTGGCAATCTCATGATTGCCTGCTAACCGAGTCTCTTGCAACACGAAGTTACTCACCTCATTATCAATCTCAAAGATTGACCCTGTGTGCATCCTTCGGGGTAGCTAACCAGCATCACAGTTGAGCTAACACCTGCTAGGGGTGTGCACCTCCATTCAATTGCTTGCAAGCCTTTCTTATATTCATTCGTTCATTCATTAATGCATGCATTCATTCATCATGTTCCTCTTTCATTATCTTTCACTTTACGTTATTTATTACTTTCATTCATTCATATATGATACACGTAAAGCTACGGAAAGATAAACATACATCGACACAAGGAACATCGGCATTTACAAATCATCAGTCATTACCATCATATAAGGCAACATCATACTTATCATATTTACGTCCTACATACACATCTCTCCTCATTCACATCAGCCCTATTTGGGCGATTGAACATACTGCAGTCGCATGGCCTCCATGCGACTGGGTCGTGCGATTGGGCAGTTATGCGAATGGGCATATAATCGTGCGAATGGACCTCCTATCGTGCGAATGAACACTATACGAATGGACTACTAGGCGACTAACCCTCAGTCGTGCGACTGAACTACTATGCGAATGGACCTATGCGACCGAATCCCTCAATCGCATGGCCTGTCGGGCGACTGAGCCCCAGCCGTGCGACTGAGCCTCAATCGTACGATTGAACATCATTCTTTCCTCAGTGTGCGACTGGCCCTTCAGTCGCCTAGCCCTAACTGGGCAGCGACTGGAGTTCATCACGAACAGCAGCCGCGACCTACGGCCTTCAAACTCCTCTAAACTCATTTCCAGCCCAAATTAGCCCTCCTAAATCTCAGGGATTCATACTAGGACATCATACAAGCATATGCAAGCCCTAAATCGTACCTTAAACCCATTACTCAAGATTTCACCCAAATGGGTCAAACATGCACTTTTTCAAATACGGGTTTGAATGTGTTCCAGCCCCAAAATCATATGAAAACAAGTAAATCAGGGGTTCTAGAACTCACATTATCAAGGTGAAGATGAAGAGCTTCGATTTGACTAGCCACTCGACAAATCACTAGCCCGAATCACCACTTTCTCTCTTTCTTTCTCTTCTTTCTCTGCTCTCTCTCTCTGCTCTTTCTTCCCGACAGAAAATGTGCAAGTGTGGGTAGGGGTGTAAACGAGTCAAGCCGGCTCGCAAGCTACTCGGGATCGGCTCGAAAAAAGCTCGAATCGAGTTGAGCTAAAACGAGCTCGAGCCCGAGCTCGAGCTCAAATTATTGCTCGTTTACTAAACGAGCTCGAGCTCGAGCTTCAGGATATCGAGCTCGAGCTGGCTCGCGAGCCTAAACGAGCTTTTTGTATATATGTATTTTTTACTTACATAGTAAATATATATAAATACATATTTACATAAATTATATTATTAAATATATTATTGTGATAAAAATAGTTAAATAATATATATTGTGTTATATATAAAAAGCATGCTTATAAATAATTATAAAAGTAATTATAAAAATATAAATTTAATAATTTAACAATAAACTAGCCGCTTGAAAATTTTCTAACGAGTCGAGCTCGAGCTTTATAAATAAAACTATAAACGAGCCGAGCTCGAGCTCGAGCTTCCTAAAACCAAAACGAGCCGAGCTCGAGCCTTAGCGAGCTCGGGCTCGGCTCGGCTCGTTTACACCCCTAAGTGTGGGGGAAGAAGAGGGCTGCCCCTCCTTTATAGCTACAGCTCAGTCGCCCGAGGTCCAGGCAACTGGACTTTCAGTCGCATGAACACCATGCAACTGGACCTCCAGTCGCATGAGTTCCATGCGCTTGATCTTCAATCGTCCGAGCATCATGCGATTGGGCCTCCAGTCGCATGAATTCCATGCGACCGAGACTCAGTCGCATATCACTCCAAAAAGTCAAACTTTCGGGTGTTACAAGTCCACCCCCCTTATTTAGGTTTCGTCCCCGAAACCTGTTATTCCTCGAACAATCGTGGGTAATGCTGCCTCATTTCTTCTTCAGTTTCCCACGTTGACTCGGATCCCTTCCTGTGCTGCCACTGTACACGCACAAGAGGAACCACTTTATTTCTTAACCTCTTCTCCTTGCGATCGATGATCGCCACTGGTTGCTCTACATAGTTGAGCCGTTCGTCTACCTCGATGTCCCCCAGTGGGACGATCATATCTTCGTCCGCCAAACACTTCCTCAGATGAGATACGTGGAAGGTCGGGTGAATTCCACTTAACTCATCTGGTAGATCCAACCTATAGGCCACCTCTCCTACTCGAGCAATGATTCGGAAAGGGCCTATATACCTCGGGCTCAACTTGCCCCTCTTTCGGAACCGAATGATACCCTTCTAAGGTGAGACCTTCAACATAACCCGATCTCCCACCTGAAACTCAATCGGCCTGCGTCGTTTGTCAGTATACGACTTCTGTCTGTCCTTGGCTGCCTTCATGTAGGCCTTGATCCTTTCAAGCTTTTCAGTCGTAGCCTCGATCACTTCGACGCTCCCCAATTCCTTTTGACCAATATCACCCCAACAAACGGGTGTCCAGCATCTCCTGCCGTATAGCATCTCATAGGGTGGCATGCCAATACTGGTGTGATAGCTGTTATTATATGAGAATTCAGCTAACGGCAAGTGGTCATCCCAACTTCCCCCGAAGTCAATAACACATGCCCGGAGCATGTCCTCTAAGGTCTGAATGGTCCTTTCCGACTGACCATCAGTTTGAGGATGATAGGCAGTGCTAATATGTAATCTTGTCCCCATAGCGTCATGGAATTTCTTCCAGAATTTGGATGTAAACCGGGTGTCGCGATCTGACACAATCGACACCAGTACACCATGATGAGTCACAATCTCTTTGATGAAAAGATCTGCCAACCTCTCGGATGAATATGTCTCCCGCATCGGCAGGAAGTGAGCACTCTTCGTCAGACGATCCACAATCACCCATATAGTATCATACCCTTTCGGGGTACGCGGCAGCTTCGTGATCAAATCCATGGTGATGTGCTCCCACTTCCATTCCAGTATATCCAAGGGTTGAATCTTTCCATACGGCTTCTGGTGCTCGGCCTTCACTTGCAAACAAGTAAGGCATTTACTCACATACTCCACCACATCGCGTTTCATACCCGGCAACCAATAATCTTTCTTCATGTCTTGGTACATCTAGGTAGCACCAGGATGAATGGAGTACCAAGTCATGTGAGCTTCATCCATGATCTTTACCCGTAGATCCCCAAGACGAGGAATCCACATACGCCCAAACCGGGTTCTAACACCAATTGTGTTTTCACCCAACTCCACGACCAGACCTCTCATTCTTTCAGAGTTAAGATGATCTTCTTTCAGTGCCTCATCTTGGAACTCTGAGGTCATAATTAGCTGGTACGCCTTCACCCGAATCGGCTCGAACTTCTCTTTTCGGCTAAGGGCATCCGCCACCATGTTGGCTTTGCTCGGATGGTAATGGATTTCACAATCATAATCCTTTATAAGCTCCAACCATCGCCTCTGCCTCATATTCAAATCCTTCTGCTCGAAGAAGTACTTCAAGCTCTTGCGGTCGGTGAAGATGGTGCACTTTGTACCATAGAGATAGTGCCTCCAAATCTTTAAAGCAAAGACCACCGCTGCTAGCTCCAAGTCATGAGTAGGGTAATTAACCTCATGAACCTTCAACTGTCGGGATGCATAGGCTATAACTTTTCCCCTCTGCATTAACACACACCCCAATCCCGAGTAGGAAGCATCAGAATAAACCACCAGATCTTCGCTTCCATCGGGTAATGACAGAACAGGAGCTTGGGTCAATCTCGCCTTCAATTCCTCAAATGCCTTTTCTTGGACTTGACCCCATACAAACTTCACATCTTTCCGGGTCAACTTGGTTAGTGGAGAAGCAATCTTGGAGAAGTCTTGAATGAATCTTCTGTAGTAGCCCGCCAAACCCAAGAAACTACGGATCTCGGATGGCGTCTTTGGAGACTTCCATTGCATTACTGCTTCCACCTTTGTTGGATCGACCATAATCCCCTCCGGATTAACCACATGACCCAAGAACTGAACTTCACGCAACCAAAATGCGCACTTGGAGAACTTGGCGTACAATTTCTCCCTTCTCAACATCTCTAGTACTTCTCGAATGTGACCGGCATGCTCTGTTTCGCTCCTTGAATAAATCAGGATATCGTCAATAAATACAATCACTGATTTATCCAACATCGGTCGACACACTCGGTTTATCAAATCCATAAAAGCAGCTGGCGCATTGGTCAAACCAAAAGACATGACAAGGAACTCGTAATGACCGTAGCGCGTGCGAAAAGCTGTTTTAGGGACATCCTGCTCTTTTACTTTCAGTTGATGGTAGCCCGATCGAAGATCTATCCTTGAAAACCAACTGGCACCCTGAAGTTGATCAAACAAGTCATCGATCCTCGGCAAGGGGTATCTGTTCTTTACCGTCAGCTTGTTTAACTCACGGTAATCTATACACATTCTCATGCTGCCATCTTTCTTCTTCACAAACAGGACCAGAGCACCCCAAGGTGAGATACTCGGTCTAATAAACCCCTTATCCAACAACTCTTGCAACTGCTCCATCAACTCTTTCATTTCTGTCGGAGCCAATCGATACGGTGCTTTGGCAACAGGTTGGGCGCCTGGTATCAGATCAATCTGGAACTCGATCTCTCGGTCCTGTGGCACCCCCGATAAGTCTTTGGGAAACACATCTGGAAAATCACACACCACTGGAACATCGGATAGTTGTGGTGTTGGCGTTTCTACATCCTTCACATAACATAAGAAGGCGCTACATCCACGCCTCATACATTTTCCCGCCACCGCCATTGAGATCACCTTCGGAATTGTCGTGACCCGATCCCCATAAACAGTTACCGAACATCCGTCAGGCGCTATCAAACAAATCATCTTCTTTCGGCACACTATATTCGCCTCAAAGTCCGCCAACCAATCCATCCCAAGCACCAAATCAAAACCACCCAAAGTCATTGCAAACGGTCTAACCGGAAATTTGTGGCCCTCTAATTCTACATCACAATCCTCTATCACCTCGGAAATCCTAGTAGATTTACCTATAGCAGTCTCTACATCAAACGGTACTTCCACACGTCTACTACTAACAGGCAATTTGGCACAGAACGCAGCAGAAATAAAACTCCTACTGGCACCCGAATCAAATAATACAGAGGCTAAAGTTTGGTTCACCAGAAACGTACCAGACACTACATCAGGGTCCGTCCTAGCCTCTTCCTGCGTCATCGTGAATGCCCTGGCGCTTGCCTTCGATCCCTCTTTCCCCGTCTTCTTCACGCCGGAACTTTCAGACCTCGGCTTCTTGCAATCTTTATTCATATGGCCACTCTCCCCACAGTTGAAGCACCTCATGCTCTTACACTCCCTAGCCATATGACCGGGCTTTCCACACTTGAAACAAACATTCAGCCCCAGTCTGCACTCCCCACCATGCTCCCTTCCACATTTACCACACCTCCTCAGTCCCGTACCCGGTGTGGCCACACGACAATCGTCCACCCGGGCCTTCTTGTTGCTCGTCGAAGCATCACCCCAACCAAATCTCTTCACGTTCCAATTCCTATCACCACCCTTCCTATTACCATCAGTCACCACCACCACTGCCCGTTCATCATACAGTCTCCCCGCCAAGTCTACCGCCGACCTAAAGGTGGTTGGTCGGGCGGCGATCATATGCCTGCGAATATCCGCCGGCAAACCCTGAATATACCTCTTGATCTTTCGTGACAGAGGTGTCACCTGGTCCGGCACCAGACGTGCCATTTCGTTGAATTTCATGGTGTACTGTTGGTGGGTCATCGTCCCCGCCTCCAGCTGCAGGAACCCTCTCTCAACTTTGTCCATTTCCCAATAAGGACAGAACTCCTCGATCACCAACCTCTTCAATTCGGACCACTTCATCTTTCCAATGGCCCGGCAACCCTCGGCTTGGACCACGTTATCCCACCAGCATAAAGCCGAATCCGTGAAAGAATAGGTAGCGAACTTCACTTTTTGGTCCTCCTGGCATTCGTTGATATCGAGGACACCCTCCATCTTTCTCACCTATCGATGAGCAGCCGCAGCATTGCTATTACCGTCAAAAGTAGGGGGCTTGCACCTCATAAATATCCCGTAATTACAGCCTCGTGCTGTTTCATGCACCGGCTCCTCCTCCTCTTCCTCTTCCTCTTCATCAAAAGAACCGTTTCCGGTCCTGATTGCTCCTGTCTTCCTGAGGACCTGTTCCTCTCTTTTCTTTCACCTTCCCTGATAGCCTTAATCACTTCGGTCACCACAGACGGTAAGATCGTCTGCATGACCTGATGTACCTCTTCAACCACTGCCTCTTTTACCGAGGCTCTCAAATTGGCGCTCTTGTCTACTCCCTCCTGATTAGGGGTCTCGGTTTCCTCATGAACCACTTTCTCCACCCTAGGTCTCCCTCTCGTGACACGCGGTTCAGCACCACGTCCACCACCACCTCCACCCCGTGAGGCCTTAGAAGATCTACCACCAGCCATTCTCTATCACACACTGAAAGATTCAAACACCAACACGGTCATTCAAGGAAATAGCTCAGTTTATGTCAAGTATAGCAAGTTCCTAATTACAGTGGCCAGTTGTGATTAGCCACTTACTTTACTCTTCGTACCCCGAGCATTACCTGTCCTGACTACGTTAGTATCTAACTCTAACAGTAACACATACATCACATAACATGCGCACATACTACCAGTTAATATTAAGAAACTACCTGATGGCACGCAGCTACTCAGATGGCATTCTTCCCTTTCCTATCCCATTCTCAGTTTAAGTTTAGGTTTATTTTGAAAATTTACCCATTTCACTTAAACATTGGCTCTGATACCAACTTGTAAGGCCCCGATCCCGGGCACCTCACAGTTGGTCCTTCATCGCATTTCAACATATAATTTACATTTACTAAGTAAGTAACGCAGTGTAATTAATAAAAAGTACATTCTCATTTTACAAAATACAAGCTTTCACATTGCCTAAGTTTTATGATTGTCGCGGAAGCATTACGAGGATTTCTTAAATAATCCTGTTATGTGAATACTCAACAATCATAGGGTCATATACAGTGACCTCTAGTATAAAACATTAATTTTCATCATAAAGATGATTCCTTAAGTAATCCCGTTTATCAGGATCCTCAAGGAACACTTGACACTTGCATGCAACATAAGTTGTTGCATGCATTATGCGCCCGCATCCCATTGCGTGGCAGCATTATCAAAAGGAGAATGCCATCCCAAAAGAGCTGAGTAGCCGCCTCGTGCCATCCTCAGCAACACTACCTGTCAACTGGAAACACATAAAAAGTCAGCGTTGCTGAGTGAGTTCTAGTTTTATAATAAAACATACTTTCATTTGTTATAACTGTTCTTACATACATGCGATCATACAACATACGTACACTTAGATAATATTATTATTATCTTCATCATTCGTTCATTAGCTTTCATTCGTGTACCATTCATCGTTCTCATTCACGTTCGTACATACATTCTTTACATTCATTCGTATGTTCTTTACTTTCATTCTTACATTCATTACATTCGTTCGAACGTTCATTACATTCGGTGACATGTATGGTACCCCAAACGTCATACTATACTGCTGGTGCTGGACCTGTGGTGATCAACCATGAACGTTGTGCACAAATGCTGATCCAGTCACCTGGGGAGGTACATGCATCATTTATCTTCCACTTTCATTCTATCATACATTAGCCAAGTCTGTTGCAGCACACGGCTGCTCACCTTAGTGGCAATCTCATGATTGCCTGCTAACCGAGTCTGTTGCAACACGAAGTTGATCACCTCATTATCAATCTCAAAGATTGACCCTGTGTGCATCCTTCGGGGTAGCTAACCTGCATCACAGTTGAGCTAACACCTGCCAGGGGTGTGCATCTCCATTCATTTGCTTGCAAGCCTTTCTTACATTCATTCGTTCATTCATTAATGCATGCATTCATTCATCATGTTCCTCTTTATTATCTTTCACTTTAAATTATTTATTACTTTCATTCATTCATATATGATACACGTAAAGCTACGGAAAGATAAACATACATTGACACAAGGAACACCGGCATTTACAAATCATCAGTCATTACCATCATATTCATACATCATATTTACGTCCTACATACACATCTATCCTCATTCACATCAGCCCTATTTGGGCGATTGAACATACTGCAGTCGCATGGCCTCCATGCGACTGGGTCGTGCGATTGGGCAGTTATGCGAATGGGCATACAATCATGCGAATGGACCTCCTATCGTGCGAATGAACACTATACGAATGGACTACTAGGCGACTAACCCTCAGTCGTGCGACTGAACTACTATGCAAATGGACCTATGCGACCGAATCCCTCAATCGCATGGCCTGTCGGGCGACTGAGCCCCAGTCATGCGACTGAGCCTTAATCGTACGATTGAACATCAGTTTTTCCTCAGTCGTGTGACTGGCCCTTCAGTCGCCTAGCCCTAACTGGGCAGCGACTGGAGTTCATCACAAACAGCAGCCGCGACCTACGGCCTTCAAACTCCTCTAAACTCATTTCCAGTCCAAATTAGCCCTCCTAAATCTCAGGGATTCATACTAGGACATCATACAAGCATATGCAAGCCCTAAATCATACCTTAAACCCATTACTCAAGATTTCACCCAAATGGGTCAAACATGCACTTTTTCAAAAACGGGTTTGAATGTGTTCCAGCCCTAAAATCGTATGAAAACAAGTAAATAAGGGGTTCCAGAACTCACATTATCAAGGAGAAGATGAAGAGCTTCGATTTGACTAGCCACTCGACAAATCTCGAGCCCGAATCACCACTTTCTCTCTTTCTTTCTCTTCTTTCTCTGCTCTCTCTCTCTCTGCTCTTTCTTCCCGACTGAAAATGTGCAAGTGTGGGGGAAGAAGAGGGTTGCCCCTCTTTTATAGCTACAGCTCAGTCGAATGAGGTCCAGGCGACTGGACTTTCAGTCGCATGAACACCATGCGACTGGACCTCCATTCGCATGAGTTCCATGCGCTTGATCCTTCAATAATCCGAGCATCATGCGATTGGGCCTCCAGCCGCATGAATTCCATGCGACTGAGACTCAGTCGCATATCACTCCAAAAAGTTAAACTTTCGGGTGTTACACATCCTCTATTTCTTGGGCTTTTTCTTCTCTCGTGTGAATTGTTTGTGTGTCCCTCATGTATTGTTGACCTCGTCTGACAGATTGCTTTTGATTGTGCTTTTTGATTGTGCTTTACTTGTGCTGCGTTTCCTTTTTTAAGGTGTTGTCTGTGTTTTTTGGTTGTATTAGTGGACTTTTGTCTGGTATAATAGATAGTAGGATCCATTATGCTGCCTCGAGATCATGTTCGATGACGAGAGGTGCGAATACAGGGAAAAAGGATTGTAGATTACGAGTGGCATCGTGGAATGTAGGAACCCTAACTAGTAAGTTACTAGAGTTAATTGATGTGCTGAGGAAATATAGGGTCCAGATAGCGTGTCTTCAGGATACTAGATGGCGGGGTGGGAGAGCAAATGAGTGTAATAGTTATAAACTATGGTATTCAGGGTCTGATGGAACAAAAAATGGAGTAGGTTTTCTAGTTGCTAAGCAACTTCAAGATAACGTAATTAAGGTGAGAAGATACGATGATAGAATTATGCTGTTAAGAATAGTAATAGGGAATGAAGTAGTGGTTGTAGTTAGTGCGTATGCACCACATGTTGGACTAGGGGAAATGGAAAGAAAGAAGTTCTAGGAGAGTTTAGATCACGTTATGGGTGACATACCTAGAGAAGAAAAAATATGTATAGGAGGATATTTTAATGGGCATATCGGTAAGGATAATGAGCACTTCCAGCTGGTGCATGGAGGCTTTGGGTATGGTCTTAGGAATGACGGTGGTAAGGAGCTTCTTGACATTGCAGTAGCACATGACTTAGGCATCATAAATTCATTTTTTAAGAAAAGAGAATCGTATCTAATCACGTTTAGCAGCGGCGGGAGACACACGCAGATAGACTATTTATTGACGAGGAGAGAAGATCGTAGCTCATGGAAGGACTGTAAGGCAATCCGGGAGAGACAGTTGTGATGCAACATCATATGTTGGTGGCGGATATACGTGTGAAGAGACCAATTGCCCAACAAAACAAGAGAGTTAGACCTACAATCAGATGGGGTTAGCTCAAAGATGAAAAGATTACCAATTTTAAAGATAACGTCATATCAATGAACCAGACTGGGCCACAGGAAGACGCAAACCAAAAGTGGGAGGCTATTGCAACTAGGCTCATCCAAGCAGCTAAAGAAACGCTTGGAGTTACAACAAAGAGGACAGTCGGCCATAAGGAATCCTGGTGGTGGAATGAAAATGTACAGGAGAAGATAAGAATTAAACAACAAAGTTTTAGAGAGCTTATACTCTGTAACAATGAGGAAGAACGCGCAGAGCTAAAAGATAAATACAAGGAGGCTAAGCGAGAGGCGAAAAAATCGGTGTCAGAGGCAAGAACACGGCGTATGAGATGATGTATAAACGATTAGACGAAAGAATGAGAGCATGACATGTTTAACATAGCCAAGGCAAGAGAAAGTAGGAGACAGGACGTGAGAATGGTGAAGTGCATAAAGACTGCGGATGGAAAGGTTTTGGTGAAGGAGAAAGACATCAAAGTGAGATGGAAAACTTACTTCAATAACCTTTTCAACATAAGGAACCCAAATCAACAAACTGAGATAGATAAAACAACCCAAACAACGCAACAAAACAAATGCTATTGTAGAAGCATCACATCAGACGAAGTTACGAGAGCTATGAAGAAAACGGGAAGGGCTAAAGCGGTGGGGCCAGACAACATACCGATTGAAGTATGGAAATGCCTGGGAGATGAGGGTCTCCAATGGCTAACATATTTATTCAACACTATCTTTAAGACAGGGAAGATGCCAGACCAGTGGAGAACCAGTGTCATAGTCCCCATATATAAGAAAAAAGGAGATGTCCAATGTTGCGAAAACTACAGGGGAATAAAGCTATTGAGTCACACGATGAAATTATGGAAAGAGTTATTGACACGAGCATTAGACGGGAAACTCAGATATCGATAAACCAATTTGCATTTATGCCAGGACGCTCTACAACCGAAGCCATACACGTCATAAGGAGGATAATGGAGAAATATAGAGAAAAGAAAAGGGACCTCCATATGGTATTCATAGACCTAGAAAAGGCCTATGACAGTGTTCCGTGTCAACTAATTTGGGAAAGTCTAAAGCTTAGAAGGATACCAGGGAGGTATATCAAAATAATTAAGGATATGTATGATAGGGCAAAACGTGTGTGCGAGCATCGGTCGGAGACACTGACTCCTTCCCCAGTGGAAGTGGGACTCCACCAAGGATCGGCACTGAGCCTATTTCTATTCATAGTAGTGCTGGATGAGATGACAAGTCTATACAACAGCCAGTTCTGTGGCGCATGCTTTTTGCGGATGATATTGTCTTAATATCAGAATCTAAAATAGTGCTTAATGACAGGCTAGAACAGTGGAGAGCAGCACTAGAGCACAGAGGCTTAAGGATAAGTCGCTCTAAGACAGAATACATGCATTGTAACTTTAGTGGTGAGGCTGAAGAGGAAACACAAATCAGTATCCAGGGTATGGCGGTCCCACGAACGTCTAGGTTCAAATACCTGGGCTCGTACCTGCAGGAGGACGGAGAGATACACAGCGATGTAGCTCACCATGTTCAAGCAGGATGGTGCAAGTGGAGAGCAGCATTAGGGATTCTATGTGATAAGAGGTTTCCGCAAAACTAAAGGGAAAAATATACAGAGTGGCAGTACGCCCAACTATGTTATATGGAATAGACTGCTGGGCCATAAAGAAATCGCACGAGAAACAAATAGAGGTAGCGGAAATGCGAATGCTGAGGTGGATGTGTGGACACACAAGACTGATCGGATAAGAAATGAAGTGTTTCGACAGAAGCTAGAAGTGGCTTATATCGCAGATAAAATACGAGAGGAAGATTAAGATGATTTGGGCATGTGAAGTGGAGACCAATGGCAGCACCAGTTAGAGCAGTAGAGAACATCATCTTAGAGGGTAGGAGGAGTAAAGTAAGACCTAGGTTGACTTGGGACTAGATAATTAGGCAAGATATGTTACACTTGCACCTCTTGAACACATGATCGAGGATAGGAGTGAGTGGAGGCATAGAATTAAATTAAGGACTTTTAGTGGGATCTGTAGGTAGGAAGGGTTAATGTCGACATGTTGTTGGGCCTGATGTGTACATTGTCCACATCTTCCCTTTATAGGTGAAACTTGCTGCTTCTCTGATGTATGCTTTTTCATTTTCTTATTCTTTTAGCTGATTTATTACTATATGTTGTGTGCTGTGTGCTGTATGATATATTATATGCTGATGATATATTATATGCTGACTTACTATCGTTATGGCTTTTGTTATCGAGTCGGGGTTCTCTTAGGAAGCGGTCTCTCTGCCTACCAAGATAGAGGAAAGACTCACCACCACCTATCCCCCAGACCCTGCTCTTGAGTAGGATATACTAGTTTGTTTGTTTATTTGTTTGTTTTGCTTTGTGGTTTTGTATTCCATTTTGATCAACATGTTGTCTTTCTACTAAGTTACAATGTCAAAAGCTTGTCAATGCTTTCCTTGAGATTTTGAATTCTATGGAGCCATTGGCCTCTGTGGGTTTTAATCGTAATGCATATGGCTCATGTCACATTTTTAATTTTAAGAGAAGAGGCAGAATTAGAACTAAACAAACAAACAAACATACCCAGTATATCCCACTCAAGAGTAGGGTCTGGGAGGGGTAGTTGGTGGCTAGTCTTTCCTCTATCTTGGGGATAGAGAGACCGCTTCTAGAGAGACCCCCGACTCACTAACAATAGCAAGAAATAGCAAGTCATAGCAAGCATCTTATATATCATACAACACATAGGTAAATAACACAAAGATTTAGAAAGTGCATACAACCAAATACACGGCATGTTTCATCTAGCAAGGGCCTCATTTATCCTTCTTACCCACAGATCCCGCTAAAAGCCCTTACTTTTAATTCTACGCCTCCACTCATTCCTATCCTCGATCATGTGCTCAGAGAGGTGTAAGTCTACCATATCCCTGTTGGGGTTTGTTAGAACAAGATACATAGTTTAAACCATTTAAACTTTGTAAAAACGCAGCGGAATAATAGCTTTATAATCTTGTTTATAAGCTGAAAATTTCAAGTTCTATTTTGATGTTATAAGTTTTAAACAAACCCAAGAACAAGAGGATCTTTATATGTGAATAAGCAAGCTTTGAACGTATGTAAAGTACATAAAATCACAGCTACAATGAGCTATGAAAACTACCTTCCAGCAGCTTGAAAATCGACCAAGAAGGAGAAGATTTGTGCTGAAGATTCGGCCAAGGCTCCAAGGAAAGGATCCCTCAAGCTTGTATACCCCAAGATAACTTGCAAACACCTCTTCTTGCTAGGGAGATTACCACCAAATGACTCAAAAAACCCTCTATCCTGCTGCTGCTGGCCGTAGGCTTTGACAGAGAGAGGGAGGTTTTTTTTGATCAATTTTGCATGTGTTAAGATGAGAGAAGGATGAGTGTAAGACTAGATAATGTGTTTTTATTCTCAAGAAAGCAAGTGAGCCAATAAGATCAAAGGGGGGGTGGCCGAATCTTAGTTTGAAAAGGGTCTTCCCCCTTAAACTAATCACACATTATTTTAACTAGTCTTCTACTTAGATATACAATTAACCTTTTAATTGTATAATCCATACACTCCTATTATTAATTTGTGATGTTATCTAACTTACTTAAATAACATTACAATAATATCATTGAACAAAATATTCTAATAAGTTGTTCCATCTCACATGCAACTTATTTAGAAAACCCATTTTCTAAATTTGGTGTAAATATTTAATTGCATGATCATATCATCAATTAAATATTAATTGGTGTTTGCTAAGCTTGTTATTGGGTATAACCCGACTTGGATCATAACGTACTAACCGCATCAATATTCTACGTGTCTTGGGCATATAGAATCCAACAATCTCCCACTTGCCCAAGATTTGTAGAAGATTGATGCAAGCAGTAAATACCGCCTAACAACGGTTTACTACCCTTAATACGCATGACTTATGGCCATTCAATAACATCATCCCGTTCAAGTACCCTACTTGAAATGATTTAGGTGAATCAATCATCTATCCTTTTGTTACAGATGTCATGTTAAATCCAAGGACACAGAATGATCATTCCTTATTGATTTAACTTAATCAGGCCTTAGACATCTTGCTCTCAACAAATAAGAGGAACAAATCCCATCTTGACTACATACATTTCTCACAATCACCTTGTGTCACACCTGAAGATAGCCTTACGTACTGTCCATTATTTCAGGACAGTGAAGAACTAGCTCAAGGTACAACATCTGTGAATATCAAAACCCAATATGTATCTCAGGTCTGAGGATACCAAATGATATTCACCTTTTACTCAAAATTACTTATGATCAATCTAGAAGATTCCATGTAGTAAAATTTGAGATGCGGGTTAGTCCAATATTTATATCCCACAAATATCTATGAACCTTGGTAGCAACCCATTGCTCTATATTCATCCTTATGAATATCAACCAATCCAAGTTCATAATAATCTTACCCTCACACTTGTTCCTACAAGTCTGACTGACTACGGACATTTAGAGTAAACAATTTACTCATGGATTAAACATGCTAAATTGGAACATTAATTGAAACATTATAACCAAATATTTTATTCAAATAATAAAAGTTCCATATATCCAAATACAAAATTTACAGATCAAGTCCAATCACTGGAATATCGAAGTCCCATGGCACAAGTATGACCTTCATGCTTTGCCTTTTCAAGGAGCTTCGTGAGGGATCCGCAATATTTTGATCCATGTGAACTTTGCGAATACATATCTTTCCTTTTTCAACTTCATCTCGTATGTAGTTGAATCTCCGCTCAATGTGCCTAGTCTTTTGATGAGCACGGGGTTCCTTGATTTGAGCAATCGCACCCTCGTTATCACAAAAGATCTCTAGGGGTCCTGAATGAAAGGGACAACCCCTAGATTGGCAATGAATTTCTTCAACCATGCAGCTTCTTGAGCTGCCAATGAGGCGGTGACGTATTCTGATTCTGTAGTTGATAGAGCCACCATATCCTGTTTGGAGCTCTTCCAAGAGACAGCTCCTCCATTCAGAATGAAAATATATCCCGATTGTGACCCGGTTTGGAAACTCGCATCCGTGTAACCTTTTACTACAAATTCCTCATCACCAGATCCATAGATTAGGAACATATCTTTAGTCCTCCTCTGGTACTTAAGTATGTTCTTAATAGCCATCCAATGACTGTTTCCAGGATTTTGCTGGTATCGGCTTGTCATGCTTAATGCGCATGAAACGTCCGGCCGAGTGCATATCATTGCATACATGATGGATCCAATAGCAGATGCGTAAGGGATTGCCTTCATGTTATCTTGCTCATCCTTTGAGATAGGACATTGAGTCGTACTCAATATCATTCCTCTTTGAATAGGTACGGTACCTTTCTTAGAGTTCTCCATCTTGAACCTTTTCAAGATCTTATCAATGTATGCACTTTAATTTAAACCAATCAACCGCCTTGATCTATCCCTATAGATCTTTATTCCTAGAATATAGGCGGCTTCACCAAGATCCTTGATGAAAAACAACTTCCAAGCCAGGTTTTTACACCTTCCAAGGTTGGAATGTCATTTCCAAATAGTAGTATGTCATCAACATACAATACTAGGAAAGTGATGATGCTCCCACTAGCTTTCTTATATACATAAGCTTCATCAGCGTTCTTGATGAATCCAAATTTAATTACTTCTTCATCAAAACGGTGATTCCAACTTCTCGATGCTTGTTTCAATCCATAGATTGATTTCTTTAACTTGCATACTTTATTAGGATGTTTTGGATCGACAAAACCTTCAGGCTGAACCATATAGACATCTTCCTCAAGATATCCATTTAGGAAAGTGGTTTTGACATCCATTTGCCAAATCTCGTAATCATAATGAGCAGCCATGGCAAACAATATCCTTATAGACTTTAGCATCACAACAGGTGAGAAGGTTTCATCATAATCAACCCCTTGAGTTTGAGTGAAACCCTTTGCTACAATTCTAGCCTTATAAGTATCCAAGTTTCCATGCATATCGGTTTTCTTCTTGAAAATCCACTTACTTCCAATTACCTTGGAATTTAGAGGTGGTACAACAAGTTCCCAAACTTGATTGTCATACATGGATTGCATCTCAACGTTCATGGCTTCAAGCCATTTGTCACAATCCAAATTGGACACTGCATTATGGTATGTGGTTGGTTTATCTGAATCTACCACATAGCATCCATCCATGAAAAATCCGTTTCTTTCAGGTGGATTACTAGTTCTACCACTTCTGCGAACGTTTTGTGTGTATTGATCAACCGCTTGATCATCCTTAGCAGTAGATCCATTGTTCTACTGCTAGTTTCTTCCATAAGGAACTTTGCTTCTAAGAACTCACCCTTTCTGGTAATAAAAACTTTTTGTTCCAGTGGATCATAGAAATAATATCTCATAGAATCTCTAGGATATCCAACAAAAATACACTTGGTGGATCGGACATCCAATTTATTTGGGGTGGGAGTCTTAACATAAGCCTCACAACCCCAGACCCTTAAGTATGATAGGGATGGAACTCTTCCATGCCATATTTCAAAGGGTGTCCTTTCCACCTTTTCGGTTGGGGCCATATTTAGAATACGGGTCGCGGAGAGCAAAGCGAAACCCTAAAATGATAGAGGCAATGTACTTCTAGCCATCATAGATCGGACCATATCCAATAAGGTTCGATTCCTCCTCTCAGACACATCATTATGTTATGGTGTTCCAGGTGGAGTGAGTTGTGAGACAATCCCACAACTCCTAAGATGATCTTAAAAAGTATCACTTAGGTATTCACCTCCTCTATCGGTGCGGAGAACTTTAATTGACTTGTTGAGTTGATTTTCTACTTCATTGTTGAAGATTTTGAACGTTTCAAAAGCTTCATCTTTGTGCCTTAATAAGTACACATACCCATAGCGACTATAATCGTCGGTAAAGGTAATGAAGTATCTTTCACCACTCCTAGTCATTGGCTTAAAAGGACCACATACATCCGAATGTATGATTCCTAATAAATCTTTTGCCCTTTCGTTAGTTCCACTAAAGGGTGCCTTAGTCATTTTTCCTTGTAAACAAGATTCACATACATCAAATGAATCACATTCATTTGTTTTTAAAAGACCATTCTTTTGAAGTGTTTGTATACGTTTCTTGTTTATATGACCAAGACGACAATGCCAAAGATAGGTATTACTCAAATCCAACTTGAGTTTCTTGGTGTTAGTTTGGTACTATGAACCATTTAAAGTATTTTAATGAACCAATTCATAAATACCATTAATGGGAATAGATTTAAAATAGAACATATCATTTAAAGAAACATGAATAACATTTTCAACAAAAGATAATACATAATCATAATGTCTTAATTGGGATACAGAAATAATGTTCCTAGTTAAACTAGGAGCATACAAAACATTCTTCAAAATTACATCCAAGCCACTTGGAAGTTTTAGGATGTAGTCCCCACGGGGTTCAACTATGACTTTAGTTCCATTGCCCATGAAGAGGCTAACATCCCCTTGCTTGAAGTCCCTACTTCTTATGAACCCCTGCAACAAATTGCAAATATGAGTTCCACATCCGGTATCCAATACCCATGTGTTAGAAGATGTAACATTAAGATCAATATGAATCATGTATATTGTACCTGAGGTCTGCCCGGCATCCCTCTTTGCTTTCAACTCTTGGAGATGGACAGGACAATTCCTTGCCTAATGTTCAATCTCTCCACACTTGAAGCATGGGTCATTAGTAGCAACCTTTGCTTATTCTCTTGTGGTTTGGGTGGCACCCTTGCCACCCCTTTTGCCTTTCCCCAAACGGGTCCCTTACCCATGGCAACTTTTGCCTTGGGTGCGGGATGAGGCCTTTTATTGTTCCCACCTTCATTGATGGTGAGAACGGGTAAAACCCTTTTACCCATGGCCGCCTCGGCCGTTGATGTATTGTAAAATACATCGGTTATTCATGCATATTTTGTTTAGTTTTTATTTGTTTAGCGTCGTTTTCCTTTAGAATAGATAAACTTTTGTTTTTATTTTATTTTGCAGGCCTTGTGGGTTAAAAAGAGCCTAAATAAACGGAAATACAAGAAGAAACGAGTCGCGAAGCGATACACGAGATCACAAGCTGAAAGGAAGTCAATATCTGAAACTAGGATCAGCTGGCGGGGCGCGACCCGTTTTACATATCCTCTCGCGGCCCACGAGAGAGTGTGCGAGAAGTGGGTGTTTGCTTTAACAAGGTGGCGGGTGGCGACCGGAATTATAAAGCCTCTCGCGCCCCGCGAGAGGCCCGTATCTGCAGAAAGGTCGTAATTTTCTTGTTTTTATCCTACTTAAGCCCTATTGAAGAGGGGAAGAACGGGGAATCAAGAAAGAGGCAGTTCTTGGACGATTGGGAGAGCAAAAATTGAGTCATTTTGAAGTATTCGGAGCATCCGATTCGAAGATTGAAGGCAAGGAAGCATTCGGGTCGACCTCGTGACGTTCGGGTGTCTTTATTTTCATTCTCTTTTCGTCTTAGATGTTTCGTTTCATTGTTTCAACTTTACTTTTGATTGAAACCGCAATTATGAGCGGCTAGACACTTTGTTACTACCTAGATTGGATGATTGATTGTTAAAGTTATGATTTTTATGGGATTCTTATGAAAACCTTGGTAGTCTTTGAATTGTAAGAATAGTTGGCTCTTTAATTGAATGCATATGAGTATTTGAATGGGTTTGGTTGTCGTTTATTTGCTTTACATAACTCTTGGTGACGGTCTTTATCACATAATAGAGTTGTGTTAGGTCTTGAGTTTTGGTGATTGTCTATGTCACATAATAAATTTAGGATCTTTAATGTTGAATGTACAATAGACTTTAAAAGCAATTAATCGGTAATCTTACTAATTCAAGTGTTTTGCTAATCTCATAATCTGTGAGGTGCGAGTTTATTGGTAGATCTAAGTCATTAAGCTGCAAGGCAGGAGCTTCTGTGAGGGAGTGGCCTTTTGACTAATGTCTAGCAAGTTCAATTAATAGAGTTCAACTTACCTTGATTTAGATCCCGTGAAGGAGTGAATCACATAGGTACTTTCATAGACCCATTAGACATCTCGTGAGAGTGAGTCTAGCATCCGGTAGTTACACTAATCTTAGGATGTCACTTTAGTACTCTTGAGAGTGATTAGGAGGCTTTAGGCGTCCTAAAAGGTGAAAACTTTAAGATCCCGGTTCCCCAAAATTTATAATTTCCCAAACCAATCATCTTTAAACAAAATCAGGATTCCAATCTAGGTAGTGCCTTTCTATCATCCAAGTTAAGTTGTTCTTAATTCGTGCCTTTAGTTATTTCTAGTTTTCAATTACTTGTCTTTTGTAGGAATTGTTAGACAACCCCCCTTTTTCAAGAACAAAACAAACAGTCCGTGTCTTTTTAGACTAGATTGAGTTAATTATTGCAATACATTAGAGTCTTGTGGATTCGATATCCGGACTTACTTTAGCTATACTAGAGTCGACAGGTACACTTGCCGGTTAGTAGTTTAGTGTCATTTAGTAAGTCTAGAGTATTACTTAGTGTCTAGAATAGGGTTAATTTAAGTCGTTTTTACAAAATTACTTTCTTCACATCAAGTTTTTGGCGCCGTTGCCGGGGACTCTTAGCAATTGCGTTAATTAGCTTGCTCTAGTTTTGTTTTACTATTCTGTGTCTATTTTGTTTGTTTTTCCTTTTGTTTGGTTAATTCTTTGCAATTTTTATTAATTTTTATTACTTTGTTTGCTATTCTTGAGTTGCAGTACATGCCACATACCCGATCGAAGGGACCACCACCGACACATACAGCTGATTCTGCGCTCTCTTCCGTCAGATCAGGGGTAGGTACTTCTACTTCAAGTTTAAACTTTCCTACCTCTATTCCACCCTCGAAACCATCCATCTTTGATAGCACCCCACAAACCTCACCCAAGTCCACACCAAACTCTACACCACCCATTTCCGCACCTACTAGTCCTAAAGCCAATCCTTTACCAATGGGAGACCGTAGAACCATCCACCAGCAATCCACCCAGGGTTTTACCGGAGTTAATTCTCCAATCACTTGCCCTCAGATTGCCAATGAAAACTCTTGGCAAATCCCATCCTACATCATGACTGCGATCACCAATTCATGCCAATTCCATGGACGTGATGATGAGGATGCACCTGCTCATATTGCCCGCCTGACCCGCATCTGTGGTACCTTCAAGCTTCAAGGTGCCAATGATGATGCAATCTTTCTCCAGTTTTTTCCTTTCTCACTAGCGGGACGAGCCGCCACTTGGCTTGACTCGCAGCCTGCTGGGACTTTCACTACTTGGGCAGCCCTTCGCCAAGGGTTTCGGAACAAGTATTTCCACCTGCAAAAGCATCCAGGCTCCGTGACCAGATCCATCATTTCGTATGGAGCCAGATGAGCCTAACTATCTTGCTTGGGAGCGGTTCCAAAACCTACTTAGCAAATGCTCCCAACATGGTTTATCTGATTGGGCCCTTGTAGAGAAATTCTACAATGGTCTCACTTATGAAACGAAGGCCCGCTTTGATACTTCCGCAGGAGGGCACCTGATGGGAAAGAAAACTGTAGACGAGTGCCTTGACCTTTTTGAGAGTTTTGCCCAGTTTGAGTATGAGCAGCGGTCAATTACTAGGAATTTCACTCCTTCCTCGAGCCAACCCTCGTCTTCACGAGGTGTTCACCAAGTCACCTTGGATACTCAGGTGGCTGCTGCTTTAGAAAACCTGACAAGAGAAATGAAAGAGCTTAAGGCTAAGGTTGATAAGTGTGAGATGTGTTGGGGAGGTCATGGTACGTTAGAGTGCCCCTTGCTCAACCAGGAGCAAGTAGATTTCATAGGAGGTCAGAACCAAGGACCCACTAACCCCTTTGGTACTCGTTTTAATTCAAGTTCTAGGTTCAACAATAACTTTAGGTCTTCAGGAAACCCCCCGGATTCCATTCCAATCAACAATATAATTCCGGGCAGGGTCAGTTTGCTCCTAGGAATTCAGGAACTAATTCAAGTGGGGATGGTGGGAACGGTTTGGGTGAAATAAAAGACTTGTTGACACAGTTAGTTGCTAAGGATGCTACCACCCAAAAGACCCTTACAGAGCATGACATCCTACTTAAAAACCAACAGTCAGCTTTTCAGGATCTCCAGAGAACAGTACTTGACCTTGCTAGGAGGATAGATGAGAAACCCCATGTACTTTTTCATCTAGTTCTAGTACACAAAACCCGCATGCACATGTTAAGGCAATCACCACTAGATCGGGTAAGCAGTTAGGGGAGGTAGAGTCACCTGATAGAAAGGTAGAAGATGTTGGGGAGAGAGAAGAGGAAGTAGAGATAGAAGGTCCTAGGGTCCAGAGCACTATTAGGGTTCGCCCACCCATTTTTAGACCCAGCCCTGAGATAGATCTTTCTAGAGTCCCATATCCTGATCGTGTCCGCCATCAGAAATATTCTAGGGAGTATGGGTACTTTCTTGATTTGTTCAAGCAGATCAAGATAAATCTTCCATTCATAGAGGTTCTCCAATGCATGCCCAAGTATGCTAAGTTCTGGAATGACATCCTCAAGAACAAAGCAAAGCTTGGAGAACTTTCTAATGTTGATCTTACTGGTGAGTGTTCTGCAGTGGTGATGAACAAGCTTCCAGAGAAGCTGTCTGATCCGGGAGTCTTCACCATCCCGTGTCTCTTTGGTAGCAATATTCACAACCACGCGTTAGCTGATCTAGGTGCTAGCATTAATTTGATGCCTTATTCGATTTATGAGAAGCTAGGCCTAGGTGAACTTACACCGACGCGCATGACACTCTCTCTTGCTGATAGTTCTGTTAAGTATCCTCGGGGAATCATAGAGAACTTGCTTGTTAATATTGATAGATTTGTCTTCCCCGTGGATTTTGTTGTTCTAGACATGGAGGCTGATGCGAATGTACCTATCATTCTTGGACGTCCTTTCCTTCGTACGGCTAAGGCCAATATTGATGTCTTTAAGGGCACTATTGCACTTCACTTAGGAGATGAGGAAGTCACATTCCATGTGGCTGACTCCATTAGGAGTCCGAGTAGTGTTAAGGAAGTTGTGAGCTCCATTAGTTCTAGTGAGAGTGAGGTAACTGAGAAGTCTAAGGAGTCTGAGTCTTGGGAGCTTGAGTTTGCTGGAGAGTTAGATGGTCTGCCTGAGTATGTTAGAGAGGGTGAGTTTGATGCTGAGAGAGACCTTACTGAGTTAGAGGCACTGATAGCTGATAGACCTCCTGAGATAGTGAACCCTACACCCATAGAAAAACCTAAGTGTGGGGATGTTTCTGCGTTTAGTAAGCCTAGGTCTGATCAACCCACTCTAGAGTCTGAGTCTAGTTTAGATCAGGAGGATGCATTCATTAGAGAGAAGTGTTGGGATAGGCTAGTGCCTTTAAGAGGTTCTACTGTGATTGATGGTGGAGCTGTTACATGGGATCTATTTGATCCTCCATGATTTTTGCTAGAGTTATAGATCTTTAGGAGGATCCCATGTGTAGAGTATTGTATATTATTTGCTTGTTTGCTTTGTCTTATTTTTTATTTTGTTAAGTCTTTTATTTTATTTGTTTGAGTCAGTATTTTGAGTCTTTTTGTGTCAGTGTTATGCTGCTCGGGTTGTGCTTTTGTTTTGGTTATGTAGGTTTCGATATGTACCACCCGTACTCAATCTCCATTCGGGTGAATCTGGAGCTGTTGGCTGGAGTATGAAGGATGATCCGAGGCATGAGGGTGCTACCTGTGAATGGAATGCTATATAGCTAGTGGGAACGGTTTGGAAGAATTGTTGCTTTGCTATCAGGTGAACACGTTCCTTTTATCCTTTTATGTTTTTTTTATTTATTTGTTTTAGTGTATTTTTGTCTCTGCATTGAGGACAATGCATGTTTTCAGTGTGGGGATGGGAAATATGAGTCATAGTTGTTGCTTTGGTTTTTAGCTTAGTGGTTTTTAAAAATAATAATAATAATAATAATAAAATAAAAAATAAAAAAATTTAATATATATTGTTTCTTGAAAGAAGTTTTTTGCATCTAAATGGAAGATGATATAATTACCAGATTTCGTGATCTCTGAAAAGTTAAAACAATCTTGTTTTCTGAAAAAAAAACAAAAAAAACAAAAGGGGTATGTGATTAGGATGTGTTGGTAGGCCCAACCGGTTTTGAAAAATCCCCTTAAGTGTTTAATTAATCACATCTTAAGAAACGCTTAGAAATCTCGTGGGTTATCATCTTGGGAGTATACGGTAAGGCTGAAAACTGCTAATATAGTGAAAAAGAGCCATTGAAAGTCCACCCTAGGATTGTGCAATTGGTGAAACATGAAAGCAACATGATAAATAAAAAAAAAATGACAAAGCCTATGGTGTTGCTCAAGGGGATGGTGACTCAGTGGGCAACAGCCCTCTAGGTGGAGTCTTATGAAAAATATATATATATATATATAAAAATAAATAAATAAATAAATAAATAAAAATAAAAAGCATTTCCGGGTCTATGGTGTTGTTCATTGGGATGGTGACTCAGCGGATAACAGCCCTCTAGGACGAGATGTGAAAAAAAAAAAAAAATTGCTCATGAGAATCCATTATTCGTTCCAGGTTGGTATTTAAACCTGGAGGGGTGTGTACAGAAAATGGTAGGGCAGTCCCTGTACCTTATAAGCTTGAAGTGGGACTAGGTTGAGTCGTGTGCGTCCAAGTGTGAGACCCATAGATTTTAAAATCAACGAACTTGAACATAAAACTTTACACGAAAGGGGGTTTGATGAGTCGGTGGTTGGGTTTAGGTGGATTACAATACCGGCAATCGTAGTCACATCCTTTACGTGTTTGTTTATCTATATTGTTTGATGTTTAACTTTATAGAGAACTTGCCTTTCCGGTTATGATTCCATTGCAAATTAACTATTTTTCGAGGACGAAAAAAGGATAAGTGTGGGGATATTTGATGTATTGCAAAATACATCGGTTATTCATGCATATTTTGTTTAGTTTTTATTTGTTTAGCGTCATTTTCCTTTAGAATAGATAAACTTTTGTTTTTATTTTATTTTGCAGGCCTTGTGGGTTAAAAAGAGCCTAAATAAACGGAAATACAAGAAGAAACGAGTCGCGAAGCGATACACGAGATCACAAGCTGAAAGGAAGTCAATATCTGAAACTAGGATCAGCTGGCGGGGCGCGACCCGTTTTACATATCCTCTCGCGGCCCGCGAGAGAGTGTGCGAGAAGTGGGTGTTTGCTTTAACAAGGTGGCGGGTGGCGACCGGAATTATAAAGCCTCTCGCGCCCCGCGAGAGGCCCGTATCTGCAGAAAGGTCGTAATTTTCTTGTTTTTATCCTACTTAAGCCCTATTGAAGAGGAGAAGAACGGGGAATCAAGAAAGAGGCAGTTCTTGGACGATTGGGAGAGCAAAAATTGAGTCATTTTGAAGTATTCGGAGCATCCGATTCGAAGATTGAAGGCAAGGAAGCATTCGGGTCGACCTCGTGACGTTCGGGTGTCTTTATTTTCATTCTCTTTTCGTCTTAGATGTTTCGTTTCATTGTTTCAACTTTACTTTTGATTGAAACCGCAATTATGAGCGGCTAGACACTTTGTTACTACCTAGATTGGATGATTGATTGTTAAAGTTATGATTTTTATGGGATTCTTATGAAAACCTTGGTAGTCTTTGAATTGTAAGAATAGTTGGCTCTTTAATTGAATGCATATGAGTATTTGAATGGGTTTGGTTGTCGTTTATTTGCTTTACATAACTCTTGGTGACGGTCTTTATCACATAATAGAGTTGTGTTAGGTCTTGAGTTTTGGTGATTGTCTATGTCACATAATAAATTTAGGATCTTTAATGTTGAATGTACAATAGACTTTAAAAGCAATTAATCGGTAATCTTACTAATTCAAGTGTTTTGCTAATCTCATAATCTGTGAGGTGCGAGTTTATTGGTAGATCTAAGTCATTAAGCTGCAAGGCAGGAGCTTCTGTGAGGGAGTGGCCTTTTGACTAATGTCTAGCAAGTTCAATTAATAGAGTTCAACTTACCTTGATTTAGATCCCGTGAAGGAGTGAATCACATAGGTACTTTCATAGACCCATTAGACATCTCGTGAGAGTGAGTCTAGCATCCGGTAGTTACACTAATCTTAGGATGTCACTTTAATACTCTTGAGAGTGATTAGGAGGCTTTAGGCGTCCCAAAAGGTGAAAACTTTAAGATCCCGGTTCCCCAAAGTTTATAATTTCCCAAACCAATCATCTCTAAACAAAATCAGGATTCCAATCTAGGTAGTGCCTTTCTATTATCCAAGTTAAGTTGTTCTTAATTCGTGCCTTTAGTTATTTCTAGTTTTCAATTACTTGTCTTTTGTAGGAATTGTTAGACAACCCCCCTTTTTCAAGAACAAAACAAACAGTCCGTGTCTTTTTAGACTAGATCGAGTTAATTATTGCAATACATTAGAGTCTTGTGGATTCGATATCCGGACTTACTTTAGCTATACTAGAGTCGACCGGTACACTTGCCGGTTAGTAGTTTAGTGTCATTTAGTAAGTCTAGAGTATTACTTAGTGTCTAGAATAGGGTTAATTAAGTCGTTTTTACTAAATTACTTTCTTCACATCAGCCGTTTTGAGCATTGAGTGAAGCTCACCAATGCTTTTATTCCAAGCATTCATGTTGTAGTTCAACACGAATGTCTCGAACTTTTTGGTAAGGCCATTAAGGATCAAATCCGTGGCCAATTCCTTAGAGACAGGACAACTAAGCCTTTCGAGGCGGTCAATGAGGCTTTTCATCTTAAGTACACAAGATGAAACCGATTGGTTGTCGTCCATATGACAGTGCTCGAACCGTTTCGAAGCGATCAACCCTTGCTTGCTGTTGGAACGTTTCCTTCAGCTGGGTTATCATGTGATAAGCTCCGTGATGTTCATACTCGTTTTAGAGATCCAGAGACATGCTCACTAGCATGAGACAAGACACTTGGACGGAGTCCTCAGTGTACTTCAGCCAATCGTTATAGGCCTCCTCATCATCCTCAATAGGTTGATCGGGGATAGGGTCATCTAAAACATATGATCGTCTCTCTTGCTTGAGAACGATTCTCAAGTTTCGATACCAATCAATGAAATTGTTATGATATAGACGTTCCTTTTGGAGAATCGCTCGTAAAGATTGGATGGACGTGGATGAGTTATCATGATTATCATTATTGGTGGCTATCTACAAAATTTAACAAAGATCTATTTTAGTATTTTCTATATTGCTATTTTTAATAATTAATACCTTTTAAGGTCATTTTCATATTAAAATATAGAACCCAACATTACATTTAAATTGTGGTTAGGTGACCTTTATCCCACGATTTAAATTAATAAGGTGATCAATGATTGACGGTTACAACCATTTGCAACTTCTAGAGGTATGGGATTGACTTTAAACATCATATGTAAAGTCGGCATGTTAATCCCATCAACACCATTTGGAAACCATATTGTAGGTGATCCACTTAACATGGTTTGCAAATCAAGTTACCCTACTTGCACACACATGTGAGTTTTCCAAATAGGTGGTTAGGTGATCTTTATCCCACAAATGTGGTATCCCCACCTCAAATCACAAGTTCCCTCAAAATGGTTAGGTGACCTTTATCCCATTGAGAGTTTCCAAGTGACTCAAGCGTTGTGCAAAAGGACGGTGTTAGGCTTGTTTTAAAATATTTAGAGATTTCTTAATTCTAGTTTAGAAAACTCTACGTACTTGTATTTGCATGCTTACAAATACTTGGTACCCTATGGTTCTTTTAATAAAACCCATTTTATTATGAAATCATTAATCCTTTTAATAACCATTTATTAACACTTAATGATTAAGAACCATTTTTATATTAGCTTGATAAGATCATTTTTATTAAGATTGTTTATCATATCCATATATCATACAATCATTCACAAAATCACAATGAAACAAGCATAGTATAAACAACCACATGTGCATAACCATAGCCACTATGTTGACAACACTTGTTTGCCATCACAAGTGTTGTCATTTGGTCTTTCCTAAGGGTTGAATACAACACAAAGATGAGATCTTCATAGACCCCCACTTGAACTTGCATCCATATGCTTTATGTCCTTCTCTTTGTATCTTCCTCTTGTGCTTCCATTTTGTGCATCTTCACTTACAAAATTTATATCCTAATACAAATTTTCTAATAAAGAAAATACACTTAATCTATCTATTACATTACAAATGAATGAATAAATAAAATACATCCCAAAACTAGCACAAAAGAATAATATTACAACCCAAATGAAAACAACCAAAACAAACATCCATTTCTAACCAAATCAACACAAGGTCTAAGCTAGGTTATGCACCAATATTAACATTCATCACATCAACCAAATATAACAAAGAATCCCCACTAAAACCCACGATTTTCAGCCAACATAAACTGAAAATTCGGGTTTTAAACATTGTCCAAACAATATACATATCATCATACATATCTTTCAAGGTTTAATCACAAGCATGTGTGATATGACCTTGAAAGTTTGGGGATTCAACATACAAGAACATAGCAGCCCCTAAAAGGGTTTCATGGTCCCATAAAACGAATTTTTAAGGGACAATACAAGCTAGCTGTCCACATAACCGGCTCTAGATGCCATTGTTGGGGTTTGTTAGAACAAGATACATAGTTTAACCATTTAAACTTTGTAAAAACGTAGCAGAATAATAGCTTTATAATCTTGTTTATAAGCTGAAAATTTCAAGTTCTATTTTGATGTTATAAGTTTTAAACAAACCCAAGAACAAGAGGATCTTTATATGTGAATAAGCAAACTATGAACGTATGTAAAAGTACATAAAATCACAGCTACAATGAGCTGTGAAAACTACCTTCCAGCAGCTTGAAAATCGACCAAGAAGGAGAAGATTTGTGCTCATGATTCGTCCAAGGCTCCAAGGAAAGGATCCCTCAAGCTTGTATACCCCAAGCTAACTTGCAAACACTTCTTCTTGCTAGGGAGATTACCACCAAATGACTCAAAAAACCCTCTATCCTGTTGCTACTGGCCGTAGGCTTTGAGAGAGAGAGAGAGGATTTTTTTATCAATTTTGCATGTGTTGAGATGAGAGAAGGATGAGTGTAAGACTAGTTAATGTGTGTTTATTCTCAAGAAAGCAAGTGAGCCAATAAGATCAAAGGGGGGCGGCTGAATCTTAGTTTGAAAAGGGTCTTCCCCCTTAAATTTATCACACATTATTTTAACTAGTCTTCTACTTAGATATACAATTAACCTTTTAATTGTATAATCCATATACTCCTATTATTAATTTGTGATGTTATCTAACTTACTTAAATAACATTATAAATAATATCATTGAACAAATATTCTAATAAGTTGTTCCATCTCATATGCAACTTATTTAGAAAACCCATTTTCTAAATTTGGTGTAAATATTTAATTGCATGATCATATCATCAATTAAATATTAATTGGTGTTTGCTAAGCTTGTTATTGGGTATAACCCGACTTGGATCATAACGTACTAATCGCATCAATATTCTACGTGTCTTGGGCATAAAGAATCCTACAATCCCGCCTAATTATCTCGTCCCAAGTCAACCTAGGTCTTCCTCTACCCCTTCTACCCTCTACGTTGATGTTCTCTACTGCTCTAACTGGTGCTGCCATGGGTTTCCTCTTCACGTGCCAAACCATCTTAATCTTCCGTAAACAAACAAACAAACAAACAAACCCAGTATATCCCACTCAAGAGCAGGGTCGGGGGGGTAGATAGTGGCAAGTCTTTCCTCTATCTAGGTAGGTAGAGACCGCTTCCAAAGAGACCCCCGACTCGATAAACAAAAGCACTAACGTTAGGAAGACAACAAATAATATATCATGCAGCACAATGCACACAACATACAGGGCGTTTCACCTATAGAGGGCAAATAATTAAGACACCAACATATAAAGAACAAGATATATCAAACAACAGAGAAGCGGCGCGATTCACCTATAGAGGGCAGTAGTGAACTGCGTACACTTTTGCCCCTGCACCAAGTCTACAATAACCCTTCCTACCTACGGATCCTACTAAAAGTCCTTAATTTTAATCCTACGCCTCCGCTCGCTCCTATCCTCGATCATGTGCTCAGAGAGGTACAAATATACCATATCTCGCCTAATTAACTCGTCCCAAGTCAACCTCGGTCTTCCTCTACACCTCCTACCCTCTAAGACGAAGTTCTCTACTGCTCTAACGGGTGCTGACATAGGTCTCCTCTTCATATGCCCAAGCCATCTTAATCTTCCCTCTCGTATTTTATCTGCGATACCAGCCACCTCTAACTTCTGTCGGAACACTTCGTTTCTTATCCGATCCAGTCTTGTGTGTCCGCACATCCACCTCAGCATTCGCATTTCCGCTACCTCTATTTGTTTCTCGTGCGATTTCTTTATTGCCCAGCAGTCTGTTTCGTATAACATAGCTGGACGAACTGCTACTCTGTATAGTTTTCCCTTTATTTTTTCCGGAGACCTCTTATCACACAAAATCCCTGATGCTGCTCTCCACTTGCACCATCCTGCTTGGACACGGTGAGCTACATCGCTGTGTATCTCTCCGTCCTCCTGTAGGTACGAGCCCATGTATTTAAACCTAGTCGTTCTTCGGACCGCCACCGCCATACCCTGGAGACTGATTTGGGTGTCCTCTTCAACCTCACCACTAAAATTGCAATGCATGCATTCTGTCTTAGAGCGACTTATCCTTAAGCCTCTGCTCTCTAGTGCTGCTCTCCACTATTCTAGCCAGTCGTTAAGCACCGTTTTAGATTCTGATATTAAGACAATATCATCCAGCATGCACCACTGAACTGGCTGTTGTATGGACTTGGTCATCTCGTCCAACACAACTGTGAAGAGAAATGGACTCAGTGCCGATCCTTGGTGGAGTCCCACTTCCACCGGGAAGAATTCTGTGTCTTCGACTGGTGCTCGCACACACGTTTTTGTCCCATCATACATATTCTTGATTATTTTGATATACCTCTATGGTACCCTTCTAAGCCGTAGACTTTCCCAAATGAGTTGACGCGGAACACTGTCATAGGCTTTTTCTAGATCAATAAATACCATATGGAGGTCCATTTTCTTTTCTCTGTATTTCTCCATTAGCCTCCTTATGACGTGTATGGATTCTGTTGTAGAGTGTCCTGGCATAAATCCAAATTGGTTTATCGCTATCTGGGTTTCGCGTCTAATTCTCGCGTCAATAATTCTTTCCCATAGCTTTATCGTGTGACTCAATAGCTTTATTCCCCTGTAGTTTGACCAACATTGGACATCTCCTTTTTTCTTATATATGGGTACTATGACACTGCTTCTCCACTGTTCTTGCATCTTGCCGGTCTTGAAGATAGTGTTGAATAAGTCTGTTAGCCATTGCAGGCCCTCATCTCCCAGGCACTTCCACACTTCAATCGGTATGTTGTCTGTCCCTATCGCCTTAGCCCTTCCCATTTTCTTCAGAGCTCTCGTAACTTCGTCAACTGTTATGCTTCTACAATAACATTTGTTTTGTTGCGTTGTTTGAATTGTTTTATCGATCTCAGTTTGTTGATTAGGGTTTCTTATGTTGAAAAGGTTATCGAAGTAAGTTTTCTATCTCACCTTGATATCTTTCTCCTTTAGCAAGACCTTTCCATCCGCAACCTTTATAAACGTCACCATTCTCAAGTCCTGTCTTCTACTTTCTCTTGCCTTGGCAATCTTAAACATGTCATGCTCTCCTTCTTTCGTCTCTAATCGCTTATACATCCTCTCATATCTCATACGCCGTGTTCTTTGCCTCTGACACAGCCTTTTTCGCCTCTCGTTTGGCTTACTTGTATTTATCTTTTAGCTGTGCTCGTCTTTCTCATTATTGCAGCGTAAAAGCTCTCTAAAACTTTGTTGTACAGGAGAAGATAAAAATTAGAACTGTTATCTTTTTTTAATTTTTAATTTTTTATCATTTCGACCTGCTTTGGCGTTAATGATTGTTTGTTTATTTACCTTACTGAATCTTTTAAGTAGAGTACCTCTCATTTTCTCATAATGGGATTTCTGACAGGTAGACCAAAGAAGCTGTTTATATTTGTTAATCCATTTGGAGGGAAGAAATCTGCTTCCAAGGTTTTTACTCATGATGTAAAACCTATACTTGAGGATGCTAATATCGAATATACTTTACAAGGTTTGTTGAACGTGCGTATTTTAAGCATGTACTGCCCATTTTATTTTTGTAGGCTAATCAATTTCAGTGGGGCTATTTGTACCTCAGAAACTAAATATCAGCTTCATGCGAAGGAAGTTTCATATAATTAGGATCTTACAAAGTATGATGGCATTCTTTGTGTTAGCGGAGATGGGATATTGGTTGAGGTTGGTTTGTTGTTATTAATCAATGCTTTGTTAATTCATTTGGTTCAACATATCTTCTATGCATGGCCCCTACACCTGTAATAACATTTTAACTTCTTTTCCTTTCTCCCATCGCTTGGATACTCTAGTAGGTTGTTAACGGATTGCTTGAAAGAAAAGACTGGCAAATAGCACTCAAGACGGCTATTGGAGTTATACCTGCAGGTCTTTATATTACTTCGTGTTACCGATCTTAAAGTTCATTTAGATAGTATGATCGTATGATCTGTATTGAATTTTCTTTCATATATATATATATATATTTGTTGCGATGCATTAATCAGGTTTGGGTAATCAGTTGGGTAACACCTAACATCATACCCGTCCTAAACCAGCGGAAATATATATAAACTAATTCATACTTGAATACCCATCCCAAATGTTCCGTGTTTTTCTTTTGTTGGGTTTGGGTTCTTTGCCATCCCTCTTATTGAGACAGAGGCGAGGGAACTATCTACATCGTTAACATCCCCCTTTTGTGTAATTCTCTTAATTTGGGGTGGAATATGATTCTGGTGAGGCATTGACATAAATAATTTGTTTATGAAGGCACTGGAAATGGAATGATAAAGTCTCTTCTAGATTCAGTTGGTCAACCATGTACAACTGCATATGCCATGATTGCTGTAATTCGAGGTATAGTTTTAATTGATAGTTTCTTATGCAAATCTGAATTTGTTTATTACTTGATTTTCTGTTGCATGTTCATTTTCGGCAGGGCATAAACGCTCTCTGGATGTAGCCACAATCTGGCAAGGGGATGCTAGATTTTTTAGTGTCTTGATGCTTGCATGGGGTACAATTAAAGTTGCTAGCTTTTACATGGTCATCTTTTTAACTGTAGTCTTTATATTTATCTAACAGTTGCACCTGGATTTCTATGTTTGCATTTACTGCAATGCTTATTCTTTGCTTTCTCTTTTTTTCTGCTTTTCTGAAGGACTGATAGCTGATATAGATATTGAGTCTGAGCAGTATCGGTGGATGGGAGGTGTTCGAATGGATTTATATGTAAGTTCTACGTGTGTTGAATCTAACCTTAATTAATATTGAAAACAGCTATGGTGTTTGTCATTTGTGTGCTATAACATACATCAAGAAAGATGTTGTCTCACTATCATGTTTGGAACAATATCATGTAGTAAATTGCCTACTATGATGATGTCTTGCATGACTCATATATGAATATCAATCGATCTTTTTTGTTAATCAATAAAAGGGGTTATCACCTCAAAAAAATTATATAATAAAAATACTCAGTTGTGCAGAAAAGCATTGTACGCTTCCACAAGAATTTAATCCGGAAGTTTTATCTGTTTTAATTCTGGAAATTGCGGCTTCAGCTGCCACGGTTTGGCCAGAAGCCGTGGGTTTCCTTCTAGTTTATTTGTCTTTGATGTTGTGTGATTTATTTCGTTATTACTGGGCCATTATTTTGGTAGATTCTTAGTCCCCAAGGATGGGTTTATAATAAATAGGTTAGAGGTGTCATTGTTTTATACACAGAATTTCTCTGAGTTCGTTAATCAGAAAAGAGTCATTGTTCAGTTTTGCAACAAACGTTGGTGTTCTTTATTGTTTTTTGCCAATAAGCTTAAGATTAATGGAACACTACATATAGAAGTTGCATATGGTGTTGATATCACTGAAGTCTAAGAAATTATTAACACAAATAGCTTCCAATCTTAGTAGTGTCTCTACTGAAATAAAAAACAATGTAATATTTCGAGAACAATTGAATTACAAGTTGTCAGTGATATTTTATTGTTGAAAGCTAATTACTTGTAAGGGGGCCATTTATTTTGAAATCTATTACAATTTACAAAAGTTTGATGTTTAACATATGATTATAATCACTATATTATGAAAATAGTAACTCACAACACAACTTATGTAGGGTCTACAACGAATTCTAAGACTGCGGAAATATAACGGCTGTATTTCTTTTGTACCTGTCCCTGGATTCGAAGATGTAGGAGAACCAACCAGTGTTGTTGTTGAACCTCTTAAAAGTCAGCACCATGGTTACCAGGGCCCTAAGCTTGATTTAGGGAGTTTAAGTTGGAGAAAGCTTAATGGTCCTTTTATTGGTATTTGGCTTCAGAATGTTCCTTGGGGTTCTGAAAAAGCCATGGCCGCACCCAATGCTAAGGTTGGTTTTCGTTTTCTTATATATTATTACACATGAAGTCTAATAAATTGGATACGTGCGTACTTACACTTTACCGGGACACGTTATCAGCCGCTTTGAGAATCTAACATAGTGTACCCCTTCCTAAGTTGATAATTAGGTGTAGCAATAGGCGGGTGGGTTGAGTAACGTGTCAAAACCAGTGTTTTTGGTATCGGTCAAATTAAGCCAGATTGGTGAGTCAAAACACTTTTTTTTTCCGTCTTTTTAAGAATAAATGTGTTGTTTTTTTAAAATAATGCTGTTAAGAGTAAATTACAAATTGTGTTATTTATTAATATATAGTACTGCATCTTGTGTCCTTTTTTTAATAATTACATGGAATGTCCTTATTTAAAACAAGTTGCACATCTATCGTCCTTTAGAGTTTAGACTAACCTCTATCCAAATTTATAGTTAAGTCAGGCATGTGTCACTCACATGAGAGACATTTATGTATTTTACATGCTCACAATGAGTCAAAAATATTTATGTTGCTTCATTTTCGTGACCTTCATGTTAAAGTGTTCAAAGTCAGATATCTGAAATATTCGAATAGTAAAAATCACTATCCGTATCCGCATTTGTATTTGACATTTTGGATACTAGAAATTTGGATATCATAAATTTTCAGATACGGATAGCGATTCGGAAATCCGACCTTTTTTGCAATAATTAGATATATGTTATTTTAAAAATAATATAAAAATTGTTAGAACATTGGCCCAGAGAAACAAAGATAATACTTGGTATTTTGTGGGAACTACCACTACTCTATTTATTAATATGAAGAACAAAAAACCACACCTTAAACTCTATATAATGATGCTCTTATATACTACTCCTAAGCTTGATTAGTATGAAATCACAACTTAAACACAACTGGAATGACAGCCCATTCACAGCCAAAGCATTCAGTACTTTCCTAATTTTTACCTTGACTAACATATTATACATGTTAACTAATTTCATCCTCATCTTTCTTGGTTCACCCATTTACACCCTTGAACATTAAGATTAATTTTTAACATTCTCGCCCTTAATCTTGACTAGCGGGAATACCCGCGCGTTGCTGCGGTTGAGTTGCCCTTAATGTTAGGGCGGCTTGTGTGGCATTCTTAATATGCAATTCGTCTTCAAACTATGATATATTGGAGAAAACTTAAAGCTAAATAGCTAATAGCTAATACCTAAAAGCAGTCTTAAGCAAACTCAATCACAAGGACTACAGAATTATAAAGAGTACCCCCAACAACTATGTAAATTTTACATATTTAATGCATGAAAATTTATATTTTACCCACCTAATACCCTTAGCTTTAAATAATATAATAAAATATCAATTTATCATTCTATTTTCGAGAAGTGTAAGGCCCCGTTCCCAGGAAACCTCACAGTTGGCAATTCATAGCATAAATTCAGTTCAATAACAAAACATTGCAGCGGAAAATAATTAAACATTCGTTAAAGACTTAGAAACCCCATTGTACTCATACATTTGTCTTTTAAAGGTAAACAAAACATATTCCTTGTTCATTAATTACAATAAAGACTTCATTAATAGGAATGTCATCCATATTTCCCCAAGTAGCTCCGTGGAGCCATCCTCAGCATCAGCGCCTACCTGCCCACTATTATGCATAAAAAGTCAGCCACGCTGAGTGAGTTCTAGTTTTATATAAGTAAGAAAGTATAATCTTTTATCCTTTCATATAATGAACACGCATACATCATACTACAATCATTACTTGCATCACATTAGGCACGTTCATTATCTTTTATTCTTTCATTTCGTTTTACTTCATCATCGGCGAGGTTTGCACAAAGCAAGCTCTCCATGTTGATTGACAACGAATGTCAATCCCCGTCGGTACACGTTATCCATGGTCGCTACCCCCGACGGTCGATCGATCCCCGTCGGTACACATCTTCATGGTAGTTTCCCCCGACAGTTGATCCACACTAGCAGGCACATAGCCCGCTTATGAATACGGATCCATCATCGTACATCAGACACACACATAAGTGAAGTCTATCATAGTGCTTGCAAGACTTTTCATCATCAAACGGGCCCGGGGGTAACATTCATTAAGTTCCACTTCTCATTAGTATTATTTTTCACTTAATATATATATAATACTTAGCTGATTAAGTACACAACACACCAAGTACTAGTCATCATAACACGTAACCGACCCTCCGCGGGACAGCGGGGGTTCGGGGGCGGCAGCCCCTGACAGCGGGGTCCTAGGGGCAGCAGCCCCTAGTGGGGTTCAAGGGGCAACGCCCCTGGCTGGGGCCGGGCTGCCAGGTCAGCGCGCCCGAAAATTATTTTGAGCTATTTAAGTGTCACATTTTGCTTTAGAAAAATGTATTTCCTTGTTAAAACACCTTGAAATCCTTATCTTGAAAACCTTATGTTTACTATGCATAATAGCCCCAAAAACAAGAAAAAACGTTTAAATAAGGGGATCTAGAACTCACCTGAACTTAGCAAATAACTTCAATCCTAAGTTACTTAAGCTATAGTCCAAACACTCTAGCTGCACGAAAGTTAATACACAAAAACGTCATTTTCTTCATAGTTTCGCCCACAGTTTTGCTGCAGCGAAACTGCAGTTTCGCCAGAAGTTTCGCTGGGCAGCACTTCTGCTAGTTTCGCTAGACAGATTCGCTGCCTTGAGCGCCCAACTTTCGTTGGAATTTCCTACTTTCGCGAAGTCTATGGGTCAGTCTGGGTCTTAGCGAGATTCCCGGCGAAACTGTAGTGAAACTGTATCGCTGGTCCTAGTCTCGCTGAATGGTCAGCTGGATTCCCAGTTTCGCTGGATCGGGCCCAGTTTCGCTGGAGAATTTCAGCCCGTTTTTAACCCAAAATCTTAACTTTTTACGTCCAAATCCTTAGTTTACCTTCCATGAAGCCAAATCTAAGCTTTTACACGTTTTCATACGTAAAAATTCGACCTTTATGTGTTTCTTTAAACTTTTCAAAACCCCAAAACCCTAGAATCCGGGTTTGATTTACAGAAGGCTTAGAAGTCGTTTCTTACCTTGTTTGTTGCTCCTTTCTTTGAGATTTGATGCACAAACACCCAGATCCTCAATCCCTTGATCTTACAAGCTTCAAATCTTGTGTTTCTTGCACTTTCTCTCTCTACTTTCTCTCTCTACGAATTCTTGTTGTTAGGGTTGAAATGAGAAGATGGTGGCTGCATTTGGGTAGGTTAAGGCTGATCATGGGCCTCAGTTACTCAAGTTCTTGTCCATAAACCCAAATTAGCCCATAATCCTTTCTTTTTCTATTAAATACCCATTAATAAGCCTCTAACCCATTTTGACTCGTTTTGACTTTTCGGGGTGTTACAAGAAGTAACCCCACACGAACAAATGGCTAAATGAGCAAGTGGTGCAACCACAATAGGCAATACAAACATGATTTGAGGTATAAAACAAAAATCTTATGTTATATTACTGACCATATTGCACAAATCAACCTCTAGATTGAGTAACCCTAATGGAATAGCAATAGCGTCATGATCATCTACAGCCACATCAAATGCTTGCAATCAACATTTAGCGAGTGCATACAACTATGACCTCATACAAGACATGAAAAACATTACTATTCTAGGCTTTCTTGGCATCAATTGTAAATTCGATATACCATTAGCCGAGGAATCAGTGTTAGTATGTTCAAATGCACAATAATAAACCAATTTAATGAAAACCCTACAAAATAAAATATAAAAAACATTTAATCAAAACAACAAGCAAACATAATCACCATCAAATCAAAGATGGAAAATTAATATGTAAATTTTATATCAAGAACATAATTTGATTTTAACTTGCCATTTAGTCATAAGGGCAGATATGGAGGTTTAATTGATCTTACCTCGCAATACTATTTAACAGAGCCAGAGCAACAACCATAAGTTTTTGTTTAAAGATGAAACAAGCTTCACCTAGTCCTCATAATCTTACAATAATCCAATAAACTCAGCAAAACGCCAACACGGGTCAAATTTACATAACATAAACATCTCAACTATTCAATAATCAATAATATGTTCTTCATCAATCTAGCAAACTCACAGCTCCCCAAAGAGTTTATATTCTCAGTGATTATTTTAAGTTATTCTTTACATAAAATTCGTGCCATTCCTTTCTCATTTCAATTTTACAGTTCCATTTGCAGCGAACAAACGGACCCACAAAATGAAAATTAAAAAAAGACAGAAAATAATTAAAGGTACTAAAAAGTCTCACCTGAATCTAACTACGACACATGATGTGTCATCTTTACTGTCTCTTTTTAAAGCTTCGGCTACTAATCTCTTAGCAGCCTTTTGTGGGTCCCTGATTTTTCTTGCAATATCAACTGCTTCTTCATTATCCACGAACTGCATTAACCGATAAAACGATAATTAACAATCATACAAAGGGTATGATTCATCAGAGCTTTCCAAATTAACTGGAGATGGAGTTGTGTAACGGGCCAAAACAGGGAAGTTTTGTATAGTTTTAAATGTGTAGGGTTATAACTTATAATAATATCATTACATCTTATTATTGCATTAATAATCAAAATTTTACCTTTCAAAGACCAGCACTTGCCAACACAAGAAGATCGGTTCTGGTATCTACAATTGTATCTTGAATAGCAGGGTCAGATCTCAAATGCGATTTGAGGCTTGTGTCTCCAAATGCACGAGAAACTGCCAGTTGTCCGTTTACTCGAGGGACGTCCCCTGTAAAAAGAAAAGAGAATGATACAAATAAAGAATACGATCCATTTAATTCTACAAAATAACACTTCCTTGCAATAATGACAATAAAGAAACAGTAACCTATGTAAAGTAATTCCAACTTATAGATTTCAAGTTTTTGTTAATCTTGCTTAGTGTCATAATTGTACTTGGTATTCAATCCCAATAAGAAACGCAAAGTATTCAACCTCAACAAGAAATAGAAATTTTCAATCCAAGATTCTTGATTAAATATAATTAGTATGTGTATAATGGAAACTAAGTGGCGCAGAGTCATGTTCAGTACTGATCAGCATAATTTTCAGACTACTGTGATATATATAATCAACTATTTAAAAGTGTATATAAACTGATTGTCAATGTTATGTTCATCAGCAACCATGGGTGAAAAAGTCAACAAAAGTCACTCTTGATGATCAGCTTTTTAGTTTTTGGTGTTCTACAGCCTCTACTTTGCTTAATTTTTTTACAAGAATAACAATACAACTAATTTTGATCATCCAAAAGATTTATTAATCAAAACAGACATATACAGATGAATCAAGTTATCAACTAATCATCAAGCAAACCCATCTTGATATTAGAATCACAACACAAACAAAAAGGATTATTTACAATGATCAAGCTTAAACTAAACACTTGCATACACCACATAAGGTCATTAAATCCGAAACTCCCGGCGAATGGCCAGTGGCCCAAAGAAACGAAAGAATCAGTTACATTTTTCATATGATCTCCTCGTATAGATAGACTAAAAAATCGAACAGAGTTCTTTTGTATTCTAATAAATGATTTTCATCGAATGACTATTCGTCTATTGTATTTTCATGCAAATATGGAGGAAAGAAGTAAATTTATTTGATTAACACGATTCCTAAGTCGCAAAATAATGTTAGACCCACTTTCACTTATTTCATAGGATGTGCAGACAAAACAACCTCTAAAGAAATGGGTAAGATAAATAGGCAATAACTTAAACTTTTATATATTTTGGCAGCCTTCTCCTATGAGGGTTTCTGAGACGATAATAAAATAATAAAAAAAACATTGTGTGTGTGACAATCAATGTGTATTACCAACTAAATAGTAGAAAACTAAATTAGCCTAAAGAATCAAATAGAATATAGTCAAATAAATTAGTACAGTAAATCTACAAAGCAACAATATGAAATTTCACCTTCGTGTAGCTCCACTTGTGGAATCTGGATCATGTCTGATAACACAAAGATGAGTAAGCGATTCACTTAATAACCAGACATGGCCTACAATTTACCAAATATAAACTTGTTCTTATAATAAATAAGTAACAACTTAAACCTTTCTATATTTTGGCAGCCTTTTCCCATGAGGGTTTGTAACCCTAGCCTTTTGGTATATCCTCTGATGAGTTGGTGGGCATAGAATTTGATGCCTGAAGCATAAGGCCTATTGTTCTATATTGGCTTTTATGAGCTGAACTCCAGTGAATGGCCTGCATAAAGAATAAAACAGGGATGGGTAACCAAACAAAAAAAAATTAAAAGCAAAATAATAGGAGAAAATAAATTAGCATTGCAGTAACAACTTGGTGTGTCTTGGAACAGTATCGGGCTCGCTTGCAGTTACTACAGACTTTATCTCCTTTCCAAGTACCACACAAACTACAAAGTGGAGCTATAAAAACCATGAAACGAAATGTTTATATGTTTAGGCAATCATCTCAGTAACCAAATGAAAGATTACAGAAAAAAAACAATAATGAAATTGACCTAAAGTAAAATTTCTCTACCTCCTGTTCCTAAAGGTTTGTCACTGGCATCGAATTTAGGTGGTTCACTGGGGTAAAACTGATTGTGGCGAGGAAGTTGACAACGAAAGACCTTAATGCTTGTCAAAAAGATAGAAGTATCATTAAAAGTGGGACAATAAAACAATCTGAAATATCAAAATATGAACCTAAGAATACCTCCGAGATCCCTTTTCTGGGTGGTGTTTCCATTGTTCATGATGGTCTTGGAGAAGGCATGACATTGATGTGCACATGAATACATATTAGATTCTATCAAATGTTGAGTCCTTATCCGATAGAGGAGCGTAGACCTACAAGACAAATGATCAGAAAGAATACTGGGATTAGAGTTTTCAGTGTTTAGCGGTTGTCTGTGATTTCTTATTTAAACAGCAGATCTGCACATTATGTTTTCTAAAAGCATTAAAGCAGATATACACCTTTAAGATTTTGATGTAAAAAAATGTTTAATAAAAACTGTTAAAGAATTAATCCCAAACACGAAAGGTATTAGCTCACTAATCATGAAAACATACATATGTGCCAATATTCCTGTGAGTTTCTTACACCATAATTAATCCATGTAATGTTTTGATTACCAGGTTCCAACTAAATGAACCCAACTTCTCTATTTAGATTAACTGAAGGTTCAATTAAGCCAGAGCAAGTTTGTAACTTTTAGCTAGAAATGGTTCCCGTTGGAAAAACCATTTCTAGTTGATTAAAACCCATAGCGGTTATTCCACATGTCAGCACAACATTCGTCATCCATTTGAAGCTAAACACAATATTTGATTCTATAAAGCCAAAAATGGAATTCAATTTGGGAAATAGGTTAGCAAGAACAAATGAGATGACTAAATCTTACACTTCCACAAAGCCTGAAGGATATAAGAAAACTTTCTATTAGAAATGAAGTAAAACATTGTCATGGCTATCATTTCTTCTTATATGAAACAATAACTATCTCTCACATGTGACAAAACCAAAACTACACACGGATGCACGATCGCTCAATGTAACTGGCAAATTGAACACATATTAAGATGATATAAGGGTTCAATGGCATTGTGCATGGATATACACAACAGAAAGGTAAATCCAGGAAAGAACTCCGAACATTCTTTCATCCTTATTAAACAAAGAACTAAGCAATTTAATTAGTGATAGATTAGAAGATGATTATGAATTTTCTTACAGCTGTTGTAATTTTTGCAAATTTCCAAGTTCAGATGGCAGAGAACCATTGAAATTGTTTGTGTCGATGGCCCTACAACATAAAATTAAAATTTCTTTCAAACAAAAGAAGTTGCTGACCGTTGACATGTAAACAAAAAGCAGAATCATATATACAATGATCTAAGGTCAGAAAGCAGTCTTACCTCTGGTGGAAGCTCCCCAGGGCCCAGACAAAGCATTGATGCCCATATTCCTAAGAATAAATTCAAAATCATTGTCATAACCTTATATTTATTATTCTTAAGGATGATTAGTATACAAATGATCACCATGCCATAAGTATAAAATAGGAAAGCCTTACAACCATTGCATCCGAGTTAAATTGCGAATTGAAGGTGAGGAGGGACCTGTCAAGTAGTTCTAGCCCAAATTTTTGTAGCAAATACTTGATCATTTAGCAGAATACAAGCATAGATGCTCATGAGAACTAATGTATATGTGTTTATACACAAACACATAGATAGTTGTAGGCTTTAACTTCCAATAGTTACAAAAAGTAGTTGATAATAATATGGCTAACATAAAACAAAATAAAAATGTCACGGTCAAATTCTAAGCATGGTACTTGTAATTTCAAACAATGTTAAAAAGAAAACATATAAAAGCACGTGCATTCATTCACTTTTGGCACATTGTTCGCACTTGCTAAAGCACAACGGTTGGCTTACAACATTCAAAGGAAATTACTCGTATATTATAAAGATAAAAGTTATAAACAAAGTGTTTCTGATCAACACAACCAAACCAAACCCATTTCAACATGTACCATATATTACATGTTGTGAACTGTTACCCAACCCACCCGTTTTGCCATCCTAAAAGAATTTCAAACCAAAAACGGATCAAGATGGGGAGAAACTATACGTTTAAATCAGGCTCCCTACGAAATCTTCGTCTTCTAGCATCTCTCATTGGCGGGGTAAGACCATGGCGGTACTCCACCACATCTGGAGCAGGATCGCCCTCCTCTCTCACCATAATCATCTGTCGTAATAATATATACACATCACTGGACGCAAATGAATCACAATCATGTTTACTTGAAAACATGCATAAGCAACACATCTTACTTGGCCAACATCTACGGTTTTTATCAGAACGCTGTCATCATAAGTCTTGTAAGACTCCACAATGCCTGGAAGGTCCAATAGGGATGCAGGAAAATGCTCATTGCCTATAACAAATGTACCATTCCTCCCATCATCTGCATTAAAAAATAAACAAGTAAACATATCAGAAAAAAAATTAAAAGTTTAATAATGAAGGTCATGCCATCTTACCAGAGAATGGCAAATCCAGGGAATTGTCATCTGCAGCGCTCTCATTTAAAAAGCGATCTATACGTTCAGCAACAGAGGGTGGCACTCTTAGTATAAACTGTTCCTCCATTCTTTATTTAAAATGATATGATCCGTACAAAGTCAAATTTTATCAAGATAAGTGTTTAACTACTAAGATAGATAAAGTGAAATCCCAAACTCTTTTTGGTAGACAGTATCATCAGTTGTATGCTGCATTTATGATGATATAAAAATTTAATTATGAATATCAATGGCATGTGATCGGGCTTCTTTGGATTTCAAATTTTAGTCAATGGCTCAATGCATTAGAGGAAATATACACTAATACTGATCACAACAAAATAATGACAATATCCAGTAAATTCAGTTCTTTCAAGCCAATCACTACTGATTTCATGGTCTCCTACAATTTCTAGTTTCAAATTTCAATACTTAAGTAGTTAGGCCTATGTACTTCATAAAATCATATGCCTCTTTAGCAATCATCCCCTTGTTGAAAAAAGTGTTACCAGTGTAATATTGTGATGCTAAATTGCTAATTTTGGTACAAACTATAACGCAGCTGCCAACTTACCCTTTATATAATCACAATTCAAATACAAAAAAGGATAAGCACTTTAAAGGTAACATGTAAAAGACACTAAAATTTCCAAAGTGCTATGTGCATATGCAAACAACTTTATATGGTTTACTTACGCGAAAATATTCAATTCAACGATCACCCTTAGCAATTTTAGGCCAGTAAAGAGCTAAAACTTATGAGTCAATAAAAAAATCACTATAAGTTCTTGGAGTAGAGAAAGATTCATAATGATAAAGAGAAACTTACCCTTTATAAAATCACAACTCAAATACAAAAACGGTTAAGCACTTTAAAGGTAACATATAAAAGACTAAATTTCAGAAGTGCTATGTGCCATATGCAGACGACTACGCTTTTTATATAGTTTACTTACGCCAACATATTCAATTCAACGATCACCATTCGCAATTACAGGCCAGTAAGGAGCTAAAACTAATGAGTCAATAAATAAATCACTATCTGATGTCGGCTGTTGACAGGCTAACAAAAGTGAAGGTGGTCAAAAGACTTTAAATCGTTTAAGGGCTAAACATTTCGCAACCTCTATGTCTAACCTGCACCATTCATTTGGCTGTCTGATGTTGGTTGTTTACAGGCTAACAAAAGTTAAGCTGGACAAAAGAGTTTAAATCGTTTAAGGGGTAAAGATGCTAAGGGTATGCAAGTAAAGGCTTAGTTTATCTTAATATAACTTCTATCCATGTTTCGGAATGGTGAAGCATCATCAACTACTAAAGTTCAATTTTGGTTCACTGAATAACTACAAAATCTAATGTAATTGATTTAGTTATACATCATAAATAATACTTACCTAAATCGGCTTGCTTAGCTCCATTCCTGCACCCAAGGAGAAAACAGTATTAATGATTAAAAGCAGATGGTTGTGGGATGATATGCAAGTTAAAACAGACCTATGGACACAAATGAAGGGAAAATATGTTGAAAAGTGAGTCTCCTCGGAATTGAATAGAACATACAAACAATGATTATTAATTGGGAGCTAATAACTTATATGAAAGACATGTAACATTATATGTTAACCAGCTCATTTAAAAGCATCATGCTACTCATGCATTTTACTCACATAGATGTGGTATGGCCCGAGGAATTGAAGTTGATTAGCAACATTCTCTTGTAATTGTGGTGCAAGCATGTTTTATTTGTAATCAACAGAACAACTGTTTAGATATGAATTGATTAACAACATCACCCCTGTAATCAGTAAAGGTTAAGTTCATCAGAACCTATATGGTTTTACCTATAAAATTCAGCTAATAGATCTTTATCACTGATGTAGGCAAGTAGTTTCACAACCTACAGTTGGTTTATAAATTCAAAAGTCAGCCAGTAGTACCGCTTTTATTAAAATGATAGCATCTGTAACAATAAAAATACCTTCTCAAGTGTATCTTCAATTGCTTCATCACTCAATTTCTCACTTCCACCCTTCTTAAGAATATTATCACAAAATGTAGCAAGTAACTCTGCACTTGAGCTTCCAGCAACACCCTTATTGCAGAAATTCTCAAATGCTTCTTTGAGTGCCTACATGTGAATTTGTAAAGAAAAGAATAAGAATTTTTTTATATAAATGGTTTATCAATGAAACTACAAGACATACCTTGTGAAAGAGGGTATGGATACTAAAACAGTCATTTACATATGCTAATGTAATTGATTTAGTTATACATCATTTTGAAACATTCAAAATGTAATTGATTTAGTTATACATCATAAATAATACTTGCCTAAATCGGCTTGCTTAGCTCCATTCTTGCACCCAAGGAGAAAACAGTATTAATGATTAAAAGCAGATGGTTGTGGGAGGATATGCAAGTTAAAACAGACCTTGGCCACAAATGAAGGGAAAATATGTTGAAAAGTGAGTCTCCTCGGAATTGAATAGAACATATAAATAATGATTATTAATTGGGAGCTAATAACTTATATGAAAGACATGTAACATTATATGTTAACCAGCTCATTTAAAAGCATCACGCTAGTCATGCATTTTACTCATATAGATGTGGTATGGCCCGAGGAATTGAAGTTGATTAGCAACATTCTCTTGTAATTGTGGTGCAAGCATGTTTTATTTGTTATCAACAGAACAACTGTTTAGATATGAATTGATTAACAACATCACTCCTCTAATCAGTAAAGGTTAAGTTCATCAGAACCTATATGGTTTTACCTATAAAATTCAGCAAATAGATCTTTATCACTGATGTAGGAAAGCAGTTTCACAACCTACAGTTGGTTTATAAATTCAAAATTCAGCCAGTAGTACCATTTTTTATTAAAAGGATGGCATCTGTAACAATAAAAATACCTTCTCAAGTGTATCTTCAATTGCTTCATCACTCAATTCCTCACTTCCACCCTTCTTAAGAATATTATCACAAAATGTAGCAAGTAACTCTGCACTTGAGCTTCCAGCAACACCCTTATTGCAGAAATTCTCAAATGCTTCTTTGAGTGCCTACATGTGAATTTGTAAAGAAAAGAATAAGAATTTTTTTATATAAATGGTTTATCAATGAAACTACAAGACATACCTTGTGAAAGAGGGTATGGTTACTAAAACAGTCATTTACATATGCCAAGTACTTATCATGGAGCTCAATCTATAACACATGATTTCATTTGGTCATCACATCACATAAGAAACAGTTTATAGTTTATAAATATTGGTGTTTGTTTGTGAAATGTTGAGTGACATCATACCGATTTGACAGCATCATACACAGAATCATCAGTGGTGCGCCAGAGCCATGAGCCATCTGCACCTTTCCCCTTTGCTTTCAATACATCTGCAATCTTGGTGCTTTCAAAACCTTGTTCTTCAATACGAGCTGCTGATGTTGCCTCATGGCGTGATATAATCAATGGTCTGAGAGGGTTCACCAGCCGAACGTGCTGCAGAACTGCATTCTTCACAATGCTTCCATGTGATACAAATGCCCTAAGTCCTCCTTGCATATCCTTTAGCTATTGCAAAAAATAATAATAATAATAATAATAATAATAAGTCTTTTATCTAATAGTCAATATGATATCAATGTTAGATTACCCTTAAGCAAATCAAAATGCCAATACGATTGAAATATCATGATTCCAGAAACCAGTGTGAAGATTCTTGACTCAATCTCATTGATAGATAATTACAGTGCACATAAAACCAACATTTTTCACTATTTTGAGTATCAATAAACCACATTCATTAATGATAACGGAGCTTAAACAAAAACCTGAACACACACACACACCAGTGAACACATAATTTTCTGCCCATACACAAATAATAAATTACAGGAATATGAAGAGGGGTTGGTGATTGGGCTTAGGGTGGGTGCAAGTGAAGCTGCCCAGTGAAATCTTTTGTATGACCACTGGGTTCCTACCCTGCCATATCCATTGTGGTGGTGGGTGGGTGGAAAGCAGAGGTAGAACCATTGGTTATGTTGATTGCAAGATAATAATAGGGAATGAACTTGCACTGAAGATATAAATGTGAACATATATAGGTAAATTGAACAGTGGTGAGCTAATGGTTCATAATCAAACAATCAGTGAAGCTCTGATTTCAAGATGAAACCAAAATTCAACAAAAAAGAAACAAAGTTCAAGTAAATCATGTTCCTTACGGAATCAATCAACAAGAAACAAACGCACAAAGCCAAAACTCAGATCCCCTCTTCTCACTGAAACAATCAACACCCAAATTACAAAAATCCTAATTGAACACAAATTGTTACCCAAATCAAACAAATACCCACGTTGTAAAAGTACTAAAATCGCACAAAAGTCGTTCGGAAACTGTACCGATTACGATAATTAGGGCCGATGCAGTTAAGAGAGATGGTCAATAACGTTACAAAATCAAGAAACGAAAGTAGGGAATAGAAACATCGCCTTCAACGCCACTGCGTACCGGGTATGTTGAGAATCGCCGGCCGAAGAATTAGGGAATTTGGGATTTCGGTATATAGCGGAAACACGCATTATTCATTCAATTGAAGACCCAACAATGAATGTTCTTTAGTTTGGGAAGCCCGACGGTCCCCCTACCGGTGAATCAAATAACGTCTAATGGAGGTGTAACTGCCGGTGGAGGAGAAGTGGCTGCTCAACGGGCGCGTCTTACGGGAGGAGTGAAATTACCCTCCTACCCATCCTTTATGCATTATAAAGGAGTAGAGATGTTCTACCACCTTGGTCTTGAATTTTGAGTAACACCTGTTGTTGATTCACTGTAATTCTTGGACAACTTTCACATCTTAATACCACCATCTCATGAATGTGCAAGAACTTTCTTAGGGTCCATTCATCTTTATATTCAAGGTTGGATATCACATCCCTAAATCCTATCATCGCCGTGATAATGATGAAACTCATGACTTGTATATCTTCTTCCTTGGCCATGTCTTCTCTTCTAATTCCTAAAAGTATCATAACTTTTGCTTTTTGCCATATCACTTGGTTTTTCTTTTTCTTTAGTTGTGTCACACAACCTATCTTTAATTCAATCTGTCACAGATAAGTGCTGCTCGAACTTGCCTTCACAACTAACTTGGTTGTTTCACACAACCTTTAATTTCACCAAGTTTTGATTGCTTCTTGCAATCGGGTTCCACAATGCTTTAATCTTTCAACACGAACAAAGAAATAAAATTTCACAAACTTGGTCCACTGTTTTATTGTTACCCAAAACACAACCCTTTAAAACTTCACAAACCTGGTCTACTGTTTGATTACTACCCAAAACACAGCCCTTTGATAAGAACCTCGAAACAACCTTAATACTCAGTCAACAGCCCTTCAATTAATCTATCACAGATGGTTTAAACCTGTCATAGGTTTTTCTTCGATTAGTTTATCACAGAACTGATTGGGTGGCTTCGTTCTACACGTCTTCGGTTGTTACTTGTTACATGATCTCCCCTTTACCGCCACACAGGTCTCTTTGATCATCTCGCTCTGATACCAATTGTTAGAACGTTGGCCCAGAGAAACAAAAATAATACTCGGTATTTTATGGGACTATCATGACTCTATTTATTAATATGAAGAACAAAATACCACACCTTAAACTCTATACAATGACCATTTTATATACTACTTCCAACTTTAATTACTATGAAATCAGAACTCAAACACAGCTAGAATGACAGTCCATTCACAGTTAAAACATTCGGCACTTTCCTAATATTTACATTGACTAACATATTCTACATGTTAACTAATTCCATCCTCATCTTTCTTGGTTCACCCATATACACCCTTGAACATCTAGATTAATTTCTAACAAAAACAACACACATTAGAAAAATTTTCAATATACACTAACAAGTCCTAACCTAAAATAAAATATGTTTAACACTTAAAAAAACAAAAAAAATCTTTCTAAGTTTTTGAATAATCAAATATCCTAATATCCAAAATAAATCAATCTCCAAATTTTCGGTTATCCGAATTACAGGTAACTTCCTACATTATATGAGACAACATTTACATTAGACGAGCTTAACGGAAATAAAGCAACGACATTAGTAACTACAAACCTAGGTAACTTCTTATGTTGCACTAATTTGCTTATGTAATCCATAAACTATAAATAATAATGATATCAAATTGCTTCAATTAGATCTAATTTGACGGGGGAAGAGGTAGACAATGGATTTAGTGATGTCAAGTTGTGCTTTAATTTGTTTGAATCCAAGGGATGAAGAAGACGTTGGATTTAATGACGGCGCAAGTTAGCTTTATTAATTACAAATTGTCAAATTACATAAATGCCTTTCACGTGAAGGGCATATGTCTGATTTAACTGTGAATTTGAATTAAGGTTAGTGTAAAGGACAATATATGTCATTTTTTTTAAAAAAAGGACATAGAATAACAACAAACATACCCAGTAAATCACACCTATAGTACACAACTATTGGTGGGGTCTGGGGAGGGTGAGATGTAGGCAAACCATACGCTATCTCAAGAGATAGGTATGTTGCTTCCAACGAGACTCCCGACCCTTAAAACCATAATCATAATCAAACTATGTGAATCCTCTTCATATCAAGCTGGAGCACACCATGAGCCACCATATACAATAACCTTCAAGGAACGCACAAAGGCAATACACAATCTAGTAGCACACTAAGAATCAAAGCAGTCAATATATTTTAGGCATAAAAATAACTAAATTAAAATAATAATAATAATAATAATAATAATAATAATAATAATAATAAAATAGTTAATAAATAATAATAATAATAATAATAACACTAATAATAATGATAATAATAATAATATTACCTTTTAAATAATAATAATAATCATGATAATACTAATAATAAAATATTTAGTGACAATATACACCTATAACATGAAAAAGGCTTTTTTACATGGATTGTTTAAATATAAGCTCTAAGACACCGTAAGAAACCTATTAGACACTTGAACCCCTAGGCATCTTTAACCTTAATCCTATGTCTCCACATACAATATAATTATTGAAACTAAAGGACACATGGTGTAATTTCATGATTAATAAAGAATACAATTTGTAATTTATATTACTTTTAAATTTCTTGAGTGAACCAATTTAATTGGTTATTAGAGTAATGTAGATATGTATGATCACGTTATAATAATAAACGTAACTCACTTATCTGACACTTTTTGTAACCAATGTTTTTACCACCCCCATCGTAAGTGGATTCATTGAAATTGCCACCTTTATTGGGACCCACTTTTTGAGGTTCTCTTTTTCCGAAAGTAACTCCAAGGCAAATAGTCTATTCAATGTTGTTAGGACCGGATCGGACTGGCCGGTCCGACCGGTTCGACCGGGATTCGGAGGCCTGTCCGGTCCGGTCGAGGGTGGTTCGTTTTTGGAGCGTTGAACCGGCCGGTTCGAACCGAGTCGGCGGTTGGACCGGCCAACCGGTTCGGGTCCGACCGGATTTTGAATTTTTTTTTTTTTTTTGATTTTAGTGGGTAAAAACGGGGTGTTAAACCATAAATTAGTACTTTGTATATACAAATATAGTTAAGTTTTATATATAACTATAAAATATATGTATAAATCATATATAAATTACTTATATTTAATTACATATATAAATATAATTAAAATATAGTTAAATCCGGTCCATCCGGTCCGACCGGTCCGACCACCAAACCAGTAAGCCGTCCGGTTCGACGTCCGATCCGGTTCTGAGAACATTGAGTCTATTAACATCTAGAATATGCGGTTATTTGTTATATTATATGTAACCAATGCTTTTTTTCCATAGATCTCTTTCTAAGCTGTTAGTATATTTTTCATAAAAAGTACGTGGATATAGAGAGATTGCTTATACTAAATCAAGTAACTTTTAAAAATTGCTGCAAATTAAGAAAGAAGAGTACATGTAGATGGTCATATCGCGGTGTGTTTACTCCTGACTGGTTTGGGCCACAGTCTATTTAATATTCTATGTCGGAAAATAAAAGGTTTAATTAAATTCTTTTTAGGAGATGTGATAGAGACCGATTCGAGATGGTCAATCTCCCGATAGACCCGTTGAGTGGGTTAGGCTCCAAAGAACAAGATGATAGAATAAAAACACACACTTTTACTTCAATTTTCTTCTTAAACTTCATAACAATAACAATGTTCTTTTTAAAGACTTACAATGAAAACTACAAAAGAAAACGTGGATATAGTGGAAGTAAAATAACTACACATTACAATCACTACTCTAGTAATAAAAAGATTAACAAACTAAAAAAAGGAAATAAAGTAGCAACATGCATGCAACGTGGGTGATGGTGGTCATGGGGTTGGTTGGTACGTATCAATTCCCCACCGCTGCAAAACGTCCTTGTCCTCAAGGACGGTATCAATACGCCATGGGGGTCGCCATTCGACTCTCCCACCGGAATTCGAGCGCCATGGTGGTCACCATACATGTGTTCTGAGTGTCTCCAGTGCCTCGTTCTTCACTGGCAAAACGCGGGTGTTGAGGGGGTTGTGATGGGTTTGACTTTTGGCAGATGCGCATGAGGTTTTAGGGACTGTTTTAGATGATGTTTTTGGTATGGAAAGATGGTGCACAGGAGTAGCAAACATAGGTGTCTGTGTTGGGTTATGGTATGTGGGTGCAATGGATGGTGCAATGAGTTGAATAGGGGCTGTGGATATGGGGCTGGTGTCCATTGTCAGTGGGGTAGAAAGCACAAAAGGTAGAGGTGATGATGGTGGCGGAGGAGGAGGGGACGGTGATGGTATGGTAGCATTGGAGAGGGAACGTAATGTGGCAACTTGGGCAGCCATGCTATCTAGGCTGGCTTTAATTGCGGCTTTTGATCGGCAGAGAGGGATGCAACTCGACGACGGAAGTTGGCGGCAATTTGGGCGGCGTTGGCGGTGACAAAATCTAAGAGTTGTTGTGATCGAGCAAGCATTTCATCCGGTGATATTTCCTTGTGGGAAGGAGAGGACGAGAATGAAAGCACCATTGATAGAGACCGATTCGAGATGGTCAATCTCCCGATAGACCCGTTGAGTGGGTTAGGCTCCAAAGAACAAGATGAAAGCATAAAAACACACACTTTTACTTCAATTTTCTGCTTAAACTTCATAACAATAACAATGGTCTTTTTAAAGACTTACAATGAAAACTACATAAGAAAACATGGACATAGTGGAAGTAAAATAACTACCCATTACAATCACTACTCTAGTAATAAAAAGATTAACAAACTAAAAAGGAAATAAAGTTGCAACATGCATGCAACGTGGGTGATGGTGGTCATGGGGTTGGTTGGTACGTATCAAGATGACACACTCTTAAAAGTGAAAAGGACCACTAGTGTTAGTATATATGTTGAACTTTTTTATGTGATGAGTATTCATTTGATTTATTAGCTGTTGGGGGAGGCATATGGAACTTGTTAATTTAGGAGTGCTATACGGGTTGTGTTCTCAGGTTGGTCGGTCGAACCCGACTTAAACACAAACCTGAAAATCTTTTCATACACACGAACCCGAACACAATATGAGTATCCTTGTGCTGACATGAATACAAACTACTTAACCAAAAATTTTCTTTATATTTTCTCTTTTTGCTTATAAAATTACAAATTCTAACCATAAACACATTTTTGTATAAAAGAATCACATTTAAACTATAAAATCTGATGCTATTTTCTGTTTTGAATTTTGGCACAACAAGATTAAGTTATGACATAATTTTGTTTCAATTTATAGAAATAAAGGGTCAACCTGTGAACCTGACCTGCTTAGGTAAACGTGTTCACGGGGTTGAATTAGAACTGACCAATTAAGACTAACCAAACCCATAAATTTCACGTTAGGTTTTTGTCGTGTTAGAAATTCACACCCCTTGATACACCTATTTTATGAAACATTCTCCACAGTTGTAAAGATTTGTTATTTGGCTATAAAGGCATTCTATCTCTATATAAACATGAAGATGAGAACTTAAATTTCTTGGAAGTTGGAAGTCTGGTTCTTGGGGTTGCATTCACAATTATAAACAAAATTTTGCACCTGTCATTTGACTATGTAATTTATATGATTATGAATGTTTTGAGAATTTGATTACGACTTACTCTTTACTTGTTTCACATGCAGTTTGATGATGGTTATGCAGACTTGATTTTAATGCGGGAATGCCCGAAGTTGAAGTTGTTGTCTGATAGATACCGAGTTCGAGATCGGTGGTCTCCCGAATGAAATATAAAGCAAAGATACGAACTAAAGAATTAGACTTGCTGCAAATTTTCTTCTCTACTTTACTAATAAAAACCATGGCCTTATATAGGCATACAAGAAGTAAACATTTAAATGCAAACAGGGGTTGATCATGGGTAGATCATGGCATAACTAAGCTACGTGCATGTAAAACATGGAAAGTTAAATAACTAATTATATGTGCTTGGGCTGGGTCAGCTTTTGGGCTGTTGATGCCTGGGCTGAGCTAAGGAGTTAGGTTGGGTATCATGGGTTCGTATCAATTCCCACCCCTTTAAAACGGAGCGTGTCCTCATGACCCATTGCTGTGGAATTCATCCCGAACCATGGTGGATCGGTTGGCGGCTCAAAAAGCAAAAATTGAGGCGTTTTAAAACGATGACTGGGCTGGAACTTTTCGTCACAATGGAAACAAATCCCAGCAGCTTTCTTGGCTTGCATTTCGGCGTGAGTGAGACGCTTCAAGGGAGGAGAAATGGGTTGCGACGGAGATGGAGCAAGTGCACTCGGTTCTGTGGGATGATCTAGGAGCCCGGCGTGTAGTTTGTCTTCAATTAAAGAAGCAAGTCCGTAAGCTTGTGGAAGAGTTGTAGGTTTAAGGATGGCCATCTCGGTTTGAATATCATGTTTAAGACCCAAAAGAAAACAAATTTTAAGGCCTCTTGGGATAGCCCGTTAACACGATTGCTAATCCTCTCATACTCAGTTTTGTATGCCTTAACGGTGGACGTTTGGACGAGCTTAAAAAGAGTGGCTTCGTGATTCTCGTACGTCGATGGCCCAATACAGAGTTCTAAAGCGCGTTTGAAATCCGACCATGTGCCTGACAAGTTGTTGTTGGACAGATGCTTGTACCATGAGAGGGCGTCACCAGTGAAGTAGAAGACGGCTAAAGCGAGGCGTTGTGCAACGGGAATTTGGTAGTAAGTAAAGTAATTTTCTGCTTGGAAAATCCAATCTAGAGGGTTTGACCCATCAAAAAGTGGAAGAGAAATCTTTGGTGGTCTAGGGGTATGTGGAGGGGGCGGTGGTGGTGGCGGGGGCGGTGGATTCCGGTATGATTTGGATCGGGAGTTTTGGGTTCGGTTCGATTGAGGAGTGCAATTAAGTGATTGGTTTGCTCATATTGGGCGGAAAGTTGTTTCACAATCACATCAAGGTGTGATTTGTGATCAAGAGCAAGTTGTTGTTGGCTAGAAATGATGCGGTCGGTAGTGGCGGTGGTAGAGGCAACAAGCTACTTTATGTTGTCGGTTAAGGCAGCAAGGAGGTCATCGGTTGTAGGCGGATCGCTTGGTTGTTCGCGACGGGGCGGCATGGTTGAAGGATGAGGTCTCAATGAAAGCACCAAATGATAGATACCGAGTTCGAGATCGGTGGTCTCCCGAATGAAATATAAAGCAAAGATACGAACTAAAGAATTAGACTTGCTGCAAATTTTCTTCTCTACTTTACTAATAAAAACCATGCCCTTATATAGGCATACAAGAAGTAAACATTTAAATGCAAACAGGGGTTGATCATGGGTAGATCATGACATAACTAAGCTACGTGCATGTAAAACATGAAAAGTTAAATAACTAATTATATGTGCTTGGGCTGGGTCAGCTTTTGGGCTGTTGATGCCTGGGCTAAGCTAAGGAGTTGGGTTGGGTATCATGGGTTCGTATCATTGTCCTTGATGTCCGACATGAGCTATGGGCATTATGTAAGATCCCCATATATCGTGTATACTAAGGTGAGTGCATCGAATGACACTTTTAGTATTATTCTATCTTTGCTGGAGGTGATTAAATGAGCTGGTCAAGCAAGTTAAAAAAACTGGATAAACAGATGGTGAAAGTAATATGGGTCATGTTGGGTCAATCCACAGACAAACAAACAAACATACCCAGCGTATCCCGCTGAAGAGCAGGGTCTGGAAGGGGTATGTTGGGTCAATCCACAAACACGTTTATTCAGTTTTTTTCCTTAGAAAATAATCTGCCAAACAATTTGGTAGGTTTTATGGATTTGATCAACTGTTACCGCATATAAAATATCATGGCAAAATTTATGACAGGTGAAGGAATTATAGACTTTGATGGGGAGGTATTAGCAAGAGGCAAAGGAACGTACAAGTATGGCTTATACTCGTTGATGCGCTATGATAAGCTGCAAATCATGGTGGATCAAGGGTTGGCTACTTTGTTTACCCCTGTTTAAATTTCAATTATTAGTCTTTTCTGGTACGTCCGATGATTATTTGACCCGGATCTAGTATTCTATGAACAAAACAGAGGATAAGTCATGATTGTTTCTTGGAAAGACCTTATGAGTTTGAGAAATTATTGTAAAACTTGTAACAAGTGGTTCGTGTAAATCATTATATAATACTACTTTATAAATGTTCTCAAAATTTTGTTTTAAAGCAAATATGCATGAGCCATATAAAACTAGTCTACGCAATTGTGATTCAAATCACTAAGGTGTCGTCGCAATTGGAGTTAAAATCACCGTGGTGTGCTGGCGTTAGTGCATTTGAAAGTAAATTGGTGCAGATTACTATCAAAACATCGTAGATGATAACCACCCTGAATAGTTGAACACAAGCATGTGGGTATTTTCCAAAATTAAAAATTAAAAAACTCGTTTAATCTAATAATACAATTCTAACTCAAATCACCATAGTGTTAAGTATTTAAACACGGTAAGAGAATACCAATCGAGTACGTGATACATATAACACAATTCACCGCTTGAAAACACTTGAAATGTATTGTAGAAAATGAGGTAGGTGAATAGGCAGGCGGCTTTGAAAATTTCTCTAGAAAATAAGTAAACAGGTTAGAGGGAAAAAAAATGCTAAACTATTTATAGATGCTCGTGTTATTCTCTCCATGATCATTAATGAAGAATTAGCTTCACCACAAACGTCACTAGTTGAGAGGTAGTAACACCCTTGTACTTCCGGTTTGAGAAGATTGAGTCTTTCGAGATATTCATTAAAAAATCTCCTAAAGTGATCACTTTCTACGTTTCACTAAGGTGCTGTTTGTTTTTTCTGTAGGAAAACGTCTGCAGTCTGCGGACCACATCTGCAGACATCTGCAGCAGAAGAGGTGGACCAAATATCTGCAGTCTGCAAGAAAAAGACTGTTTGTTTTGTTTAACATCTGCAGAATGCTGAAATATTCTGTAATTAAACTAATCATACAAACAAACTAACCATATACAAACTAATCATATACAAACTAATCATATAAACAAACTAATCATACAAACCATATACAAACACAAACTAATCATACAAACAAACTAACCATATACAAACTAATCATATAAACAAACTAATCATATACAAACTATTCATATAAACAAACTAATCATACAAACAAACTAACCGTATACAAACAAAATAACCATATACAAACAAACTAATCATAACATGCTCTTCCTTCCACTTCGAAGGACTCATCGGGTCTTTCCAGAAGCCCACCTTAGGAGGTGCATGAGGATCTGCAAATAAACAAAATCATTCAATTTAACGCCAGAATCTCATTTCCAAACCTACACCACACAGATTACACAAACATCTACATCTAATGACGATTATTGTGATAATTGATTGAGAAATAAAAATAAATCGTGTGAGTGTAAATATATGTGAAAGACATTGTTCCACCTCTTCTCCGTGCTGAGGTGTTGAAGACGTTTTTTAAAACAAACAGTCTGCGAAGTAAAAACCTCTTTTCGCGTCTGCGAGCGGATGAAGAGGTGGGGAAGGGGTTTTTTCAAAAAACAAACACCCCCTAAATAATAGCAGTAATCATCCCTAAAAAATAACAATAATAATAATAATAATAGATAAATGAAAATTTGAAGATACGAAGAAAGTTAAGCACTTGATGTTCCTCTCTTGCTAGATTTTTTAATCTCTTAATCTTGTCGGAATGTAAATATATGTGAAAAATCAATGAATAATATGTACAAGTTTTTGTAGTCCAAGAGGGTGAGAAGCAAGTGTGGTGGAAGTGTGATATCTTTAAAGCTTAATGGATTTAAATACTCCTAACTATTGAGAATTGGCTGCTGCCACTCCCAAGTATCATTTTGGCGAATATAACTCCCAAGTAAACACTTCGGTGTCTGTATCACCTAAATGGCGGGTGATACAGACACCGAAGTGTTTACTTGGGAGTTATACAGACACCGAAGGTTGTGTTTGGTTGGAAGAATGGAATGGAATGGAATGGAATGGAATGGAATGGAATTGAGAAACTAGTTTAATTTTCAAGTAAAATTAAGTTTTAATGGGTAATGAAATGTAAAATCCAAGGGAATGTTTCACCTCAAATTCCCTTGGTTGTGTGATTTCAAATTCCCTCTCTAGATAAAAGGATTTTGAAATCCCACAACCAAGGGAATTTAAGGTGAAACATTCCCTTGGGTTTTACATTTCATTATCCACTCAAACTTAATTTTACTTGAAAATTAACTAGTTTTTCAATTCCATTCCATTACATTCCATTCTTCCAATCAAACGTAGCCGAAGTGTTTACTTGAGAGTTATATTCATCAAAATGATACTTGGAGGTGGCAGCGGCCAATTCTCAATAGTTGGGAGTATTTAAATCCAGTAACCCTATCTTTAAAGGGTAAGTTTGAAATATGGAAAAGGTTTATGTTGAAGGGGCGTTTGATCCACAGTGGGTGTGTTTTTTACCGAAAACCGAATATTAAACCCGAACAAAATCAATCCGAACCTGATTAAAGACTAACTCGAGCAACCCAACCCGATTATTACATCAGACCGAACCCACTTCTTATAAATGGTTCAGTATTTGGGTTGATTTTGTGAGATTCGGGTCAACCCGATTAACATGAATATTAGTTTTAAAAAATTCAAGATCTATATATATATATATGTGTGTGTGTGTGTGTGTGTGTAAATTTATATGTGTGTATATGCTACCATTTACAAGATTTGAAAACGTGATTTTTTAAACTTTATATTTCATTGTTGTGGTTCAATATTATTATGTGAACTTTAAGAATAATCAAAATATAATGTCCTACAAATTTTGAATATGCATAATATAACGAACGTGAAAATGCAAAAATTTTTGGATCAAGATAATAAACATGTAAGGTTTATATAGAGGCCGATTCAACCAAAGCAACCAAACAGCTTCCTCCATGCATGCACCAAGTACCAAGTAGAAATATTACGAAAGTTTTATATTTTGCACGAGAATTATGCTAAGTATAAAAATCTTCCGAAGCTAAAAGTTCATGTGGAAGCTTTATACTCTGCACAAGAAATATTCTAAGTATAAAGTCTTCCGAAGCTAAAAACCAAATCTTCCGAAGCCAAAGATGAAGTCTTCCGAAGCTTCAAAGACAAAGTCTTTCAAAGCCAAATGAAGTGAAGACAAATTTCTTCCGAAGACTTAGAAGAACATGCTTTTCTCTGATATACTTTTACATAAAGCTAACCAACTTTCCGCTGCAACTTTGAAGACTCACCAACTTGCATAAGTTGGTGAAAAGGTCCATGCTTTTATTACTGTACATTAAGGTCTTTGTCTATAACTTTCTACTTTAGGATGTGAGCTATGGCATGTCAGAGTCACTAGTCAAAAGGCAATCTGCCTTTTGACTCAATATTGATTTTGTTATCTTTCAATGTTCTAACTGGCTTTTCAAGTATGGCCGGTTGTAGGGTATAGTATAAAGTATCTCAATGTCTTGTAACTTATCTTCATGCATTGTAACTCTTGTAAGAGAACTTGAGATTAATATACATCATTCTTGTAAACCTTATATATATTGTTCTTAAGTTCTGTCTCTTTACTTACTTGTGTTCTTTGCATCTTACTCTTAAATTCATGTTTCCTATTTCATCTTTTAAGTGCTCTAACACTCTCCTCATTGTGAGACTGATTATATTGACCATCCCTTAACCAGTTCTACAATTGGTATCAGAGCTATCCATGATCTTGATTGTAAGATCTTACCATCTTAAATCTCCTCAGTTCTCATAGAACGCTTAGCATCTCAAATGGCAGCATCCAAGGCTGATATGGAAATCGGTACCATAGTAAAGGCCCCACTGATAACTCCTGATGATTTTGATACTTGGTGCCTAAGAATGGAAGGCTTCATTAAGTCACAATATAGTAGGATGTGAGAGTCTAATACTGGAGGACCTTACATTCCATGCACCTCTTCAGCTGCTGCTGGAGGTGGCATGATTTCAAAGAAGGTGGCTGACTATTCTGAAGAAGATAGAAAAAGAATAGATATAGATCAGAAAGCCATGACTGCCCTTCAAATTGCTCTTCCAAATGCCATCTACAGAGGCTTCAAGAAGTGAAAAACTGCCAAGCAGCTCTGGGATTCACTGAAGTTGATGTATGAAGGTTCTTCTGATGCAACAGAAAACAAGAAGGTTCTTTGAAGCAATAGTTTAAGAATTTCACCTTCAAAGCTGGTGAAACCATGACTCAACAATACTTTAGGTATGTTGAGATTGTGGCACTTTGATGATATTGGAGTAAAACTGGAGAATAGGGATATTGTGAGAAAGTTCATATCCTCTCTTCCTAGACAATGGACACACTATTGTGTGGTCATTAAGAGGATTGAAAATCTCAAGACCCTCACTCTCACTGAGTTGTATGGCATACTTAGTGGTTACAGATGGAGATGAACATGCAAAATCTACCTGGAAACTCTAACAATCAACAGAGTTCTGTCCTTCATCTGGTTGAAAGAAATTGTAGAGAACCACAACATCGTTTCATCTCTTATCCAGACAACTCACCCAAGGGCCTTTTCATCACCTTCCCTAAGACACCAAAGGAGAGTTACATCCAAGGAAGCCCATTCCAAGAGACAAGCTCATCATATGCATGACCCGCTCATTATCAAACTTTATGGTGCATTAGGCTTGGGGCCCCCCAAAACTAAGGGCCCTTATTTTTCTAAATTTTTTTTATAATGGGCCAGAATAGCCTATTAGCTGCCCTTGTCTGTTGATAACATAAGCTCCAAGCCTCCAAAGTCCAAAAGAACAGAACGACGCACAACAGCACACCCTTATCGGCTGCCTACCCTAGCCCCTGTTGAAAGCACCAAACAGCTCCAAAGTCCAAAAGCATTTGCCTTTCCAAGTTCTAACTTCCAACTTCCAAGACGAGTAAATGATTCGACGCAAAGCCTCATCGCCGATGAAGCAGCTGTCACACCCAGAAAATCACAGCGAAAGGTCACGTGACGTGGTGATAACGGAAGTTTTAATTATTCCAAAAATTATAGTGAAACGTTAACAATTAAACAGTTGACTACAAAGGGATCAGACCTTTACACACTTTTAAGCAAAACTCAGTGCAATTCAGGTTTATTTACAACCCAACTTGTTCAGTCAAGCGACAACATTTATTTATTAAAATTTCACAATAGGTAATCAACTGACACGTTTGACCCTCCAAAGACTCATTCCATTAACTCCAAACAGAGCTTACCTACAACCCTAAAAAGCATGACAAATACTAGTCAGCATAAAGTTGGAGAGCAATCGGGTTTTAAAACTTTATAAACAATCAGTTTTTCAATATTGTTGTGATATACCAAGATAATATACCCAACATAGACTAGCTAGGTACTATGATAACAATCAGGTCATAAGTCCATAATCAAGCCAAGAAACACGTCGTTGCCCCACAACAGTCCAAACATATAAACTCTCTAGCCACATAATATAACGAACGTGAAAATGCAAAAATTTTGGATCAAGATAATAAACATGTAAGGTTTATATAGAGGCCGATTCAACCAAAGCAACCAAACAGCTTCCTCCATGCATGCACCAAGTACCAAGTAGAAATATTACGAAAGTTTTATATTTTGCACGAGAATTATGCTAAGTATAAAAATCTTCCGAAGCTAAAAGTTCATGTGGAAGCTTTATACTCTGCACAAGAAATATTCTAAGTATAAAGTCTTCCGAAGCTAAAAACCAAATCTTCCGAAGCCAAAGATGAAGTCTTCCGAAGCTTCAAAGACAACGTCTTTCAAAGCCAAATGAAGTGAAGACAAATTTCTTCCGAAGACTTAGAAGAACATGCTTTTCTCTGATATACTTTTACATAAAGCTAACCAACTTTCCGCTGCAACTTTGAAGACTCACCAACTTGCATAAGTTGGTGAAAAGGTCCATGCTTTTATTACTGTACATTAAGGTCTTTGTCTATAACTTTCTACTTTAGGATGTGAGCTATGGCATGTCAGAGTCACTAGTCAAAAGGCAATCTGCCTTTTGACTCAATATTGATTTTGTTATCTTTCAATGTTCTAACTGGCTTTTCAAGTATGGCCGGTTGTAGGGTATAGTATAAAGTATCTCAATGTCTTGTAACTTATCTTCATGCATTGTAACTCTTGTAAGAGAACTTGAGATTAATATACATCATCCTTGTAAACCTTATATATATTGTTCTTAAGTTCTGTCTCTTTACTTACTTGTGTTCTTTGCATCTTACTCTTAAATTCATGTTTCCTATTTCATCTTTTAAGTGCTCTAACACTCTCCTCATTGTGAGACTGATTATATTGACCATCCCTTAACCAGTTCTACAATTGGTATCAGAGCTATCCATGATCTTGATTGTAAGATCTTACCATCTTAAATCTCCTCAGTTCTCATAGAACGCTTAGCATCTCAAATGGCAGCATCCAAGGCTGATATGGAAATCGGTACCATAGTAAAGGCCCCACTGATAACTCCTGATGATTTTGATACTTGGTGCCTAAGAATGGAAGGCTTCATTAAGTCACAATATAGTAGGATGTGAGAGTCTAATACTGGAGGACCTTACATTCCATGCACCTCTTCAGCTGCTGCTGGAGGTGGCATGATTTCAAAGAAGGTGGCTGACTATTCTGAAGAAGATAGAAAAAGAATAGATATAGATCAGAAAGCCATGACTGCCCTTCAAATTGCTCTTCCAAATGCCATCTACAGAGGCTTCAAGAAGTGAAAAACTGCCAAGCAGCTCTGGGATTCACTGAAGTTGATGTATGAAGGTTCTTCTGATGCAACAGAAAACAAGAAGGTTCTTTGAAGCAATAGTTTAAGAATTTCACCTTCAAAGCTGGTGAAACCATGACTCAACAATACTTTAGGTATGTTGAGATTGTGGCACTTTGATGATATTGGAGTAAAACTGGAGAATAGGGATATTGTGAGAAAGTTCATATCCTCTCTTCCTAGACAATGGACACACTATTGTGTGGTCATTAAGAGGATTGAAAATCTCAAGACCCTCACTCTCACTGAGTTGTATGGCATACTTAGTGGTTACAGATGGAGATGAACATGCAAAATCTACCTGGAAACTCTAACAATCAACAGAGTTCTGTCCTTCATCTGGTTGAAAGAAATTGTAGAGAACCACAACATCGTTTCATCTCTTATCCAGACAACTCACCCAAGGGCCTTTTCATCACCTTCCCTAAGACACCAAAGGAGAGTTACATCCAAGGAAGCCCATTCCAAGAGACAAGCTCATCATATGCATGACTCGCTCATTATCAAACTTTATGGTGCATTAGGCTTGGGGCCCCCCAAAACTAAGGGCCCTTATTTTTCTAAATTTTTTTATAATGGGCCAGAATAGCCTATTAGCTGCCCTTGTCTGTTGATAACATAAGCTCCAAGCCTCCAAAGTCCAAAAGAACAGAACGACGCACAACAGCACACCCTTATCGGCTGCCTACCCTAGCCCCTGTTGAAAGCACCAAACAGCTCCAAAGTCCAAAAGCATTTGCCTTTCCAAGTTCTAACTTCCAACTTCCAAGACGAGTAAATGATTCGACGCAAAGCCTCATCGCCGATGAAGCAGCTGTCACACCCAGAAAATCACAGCGAAAGGTCACGTGACGTGGTGATAACGGAAGTTTTAATTATTCCAAAAATTATAGTGAAACGTTAACAATTAAACAGTTGACTACAAAGGGATCAGACCTTTACACACTTTTAAGCAAAACTCAGTGCAATTCAGGTTTATTTACAACCCAACTTGTTCAGTCAAGCGACAACATTTATTTATTAAAATTTCACAATAGGTAATCAACTGACACGTTTGACCCTCCAAAGACTCATTCCATTAACTCCAAACAGAGCTTACCTACAACCCTAAAAAGCATGACAAATACTAGTCAGCATAAAGTTGGAGAGCAATCGGGTTTTAAAACTTTATAAACAATCAGTTTTTCAATATTGTTGTGATATACCAAGATAATATACCCAACATAGACTAGCTAGGTACTATGATAACAATCAGGTCATAAGTCCATAATCAAGCCAAGAAACACGTCGTTGCCCCATAACAGTCCAAACATATAAACTCTCTAGCCACATATCCTAACCAGCACAACTGGTCGCGAGAGCGGGCCCTTCTAACCCGATAGATCTACCAATATAGTCTGCGACCTCACACCCCGAGGTTAATGATTATGGGGGGGATTTAGGGCTCAATAGTCATACACTTATACTATTGACCAAAACTTATACCGTCGTAAATATATTATGCACGTTTTACCCATCATATATATAAAAACAGTTAACCATGCTTTTCCCCCAAAATAGTTTAAATAAAACAATATTTAAAATGGGGCCGAAGAACTCACCTTCGTACGTGATCAATAACTGATCAGAAACGTCTTGCCCGATCTATCAAGATCCTAAACGTGGAAGGCTTAATTATTATTTGAAAAAGTATGTTCATGATAATGCCGTTCACCCAACTTATTTTGTTTTAAAAATAAAGACGTTTTTATACAATTTATTACGCAGGGTTTTTAAAGAGAAAAAGTTTATTATTTACTAACTATCTTTCTTAAAATGATTAAGGCATAATATATTTATCTTATCGACTATTGTCATCCTTTAATACTAAATCAACTATGTATCTAACGATATCACTAGTCGTTTCGTAATTCTATGTTTGTTTCTTATGAATACTAACATATTTTTCTTAACCTAACTATTTATGCTATGAAAATCCTAACTAAATATTTATTGATTTCTAGTGATTTTACTCAAGGATTTCACCATAAATTTTTTTTTTGCATTTTTATTCCAAAATATCTTATTTTCCTTCGTAGAATAATTTAAAATTATAAAAATATATTTGATAGATAGAATATAGCTTCGTAGAATAATTTAAAATTATAAAAATATATTTGATAGATAGAATATATATATTCTTTTGATAAAGTCGATAATATTTCATGTTTTTAATTTGTAAATTATATCGACTATTTTTAAAACACGTTAACTAGAATTTGTGGTTTTACATATATATATGTATATATATATTTATATTTATTTATTATGTTAGGTTTTGTCACATGTAAAGACAAGGTAGTTTAACGATTTAAACTATAAAAACGCAGCGGAAAGATGAGTTTAACATATGGTTTACAATCTGAAAATTTGACCATTTTAAACCACAAACAAAACCCAAGAATGAGGATCAAAATATATGTGAAATAATATGCTATCAAACAAAACATAACAACCATAGGGTGTAACACCTCTGAAATCTAGCCCAATCAGAAAGCTTAATGTATTATAGGACCCAATTAAGGTCCAGATTGATTTGGACTTACCAAAGAAACCTTGCAAAATGAAACTGGCCTTCTTGGGCCCAATAAGCCAATAAGGGCCCGAACTTATAACAAGGCCTGTTTAAGGCCCACATGCATGTTTACGAACTAATTAAATGAGAAACCATGAAACAATGAATTATTATGTGATTCAAAATAATTATGGAAAGATCCAAACTGAAAACAGATTCGGAACCCATACGGGTAAAATCCGGCAATCTAACGCGTTCTAACGTCTGAATTCATTCAGAAATTCTTATAATGGCTTTTCATCCCATCATAATCATTGTTGATCTTAACAATAAAGTAAATAATGCTTGCTAAAATATTTTTCATCAAACATGCATAAGCAACAGAGATACGTGAGTGAAACGCGAATACCGGTTTTCACCGGCATTTAAATGTGATCTGATACGTCAACCGAGCCTCGTGACTCTGTAAATATTCATCTAATCATTGTTTATTATCGCAACATATTAAATTTGGTAAGTGATACATTGCCCAGAATAAATGCGTTCCAAAACGCAACCGTGACGCGCATCGATCTGGAAATTAGGTCAAAACCCGAGAATTCGTCAGATAAAGTTTTAACGCGACTAACATGGGAAGTTAATGCACATAATATCATTTTAATACTTAATTGCATATAATTTGATACTAAAATGATCATAATATCGCTCCTTCGATAAAAACGTATAAAACCGTTTAACGTGTTAGATACGCGATAATTTACAACTCGTTTGATTTTTCCGGCATATTTTAAATACGATAGAATTATTAATCTCGGAATATTTATGACGTTTTCTATAATGGAAACTAGCGAGAAGCGAAGTTTTAACGTTACGTGCAATTTAATCGAGCGTGTGCGAACCATTTTTACGAACCTGTTTCGTTTAACCCTAGTATATAACAAACATTCTTGCACTTTAGGGTTTTAAATCACATTTGATAGAAAAGTGAGGGGGCACCCGCAGCCCCTCCTCCCGGCAGATCTCTGGCCAGTTTTCCGGCCACTCACGGCGGCCCTTCCGGCGAGGTGCCGGCGGGTGACCCCATTTCCCCTTCGACTCCCTTCAACCCGAGCAGATGGAGGTTCTGGTTACTTGTAGTTCGCGATGCAGTTGGGCTAAAGGAACACAAACTGAAGGACGATAGTTGCAGACCCCGATGATTTCAGGGGAAGTCGCGGCCGTGAGTGTCGTGGTTATGAAGGTCGGCAAGGAACGTGGCTGCGATGGCGGAGTGCGGCCGCAATGGTGATAACAGTCACGGTAAGATGGGGGAAAAATAGTGAGGGTTCAGGATCTGGAAATGTTGCTGCGATGGGGGTGTATGGCCGCGATGGTTGTTCGAGATCAAGATCTAGAAACAAACGGTTGACGGTGATGATGTTGTCAGATGGCTGCGGTGGTGAAGGTGGTAGTAGCAGTGGTGTCGGTTGTGGCTGTCGGGGAAGGTAAATGATCGTGAAGGGGATCCAGACCGTGAATGTTATTGTGGTGATGGTGGCTGTTACGGTTGTGGTGTTGGATGTCAGTTAAGAAGGCTGTTGTAGATGATGGAGGTCATGGTCGTGATGTCGACAGTGGGGTCAAGTGGCGGTGCTGAGATGGTGCTGCAGATCTGGTTCAGAGGCTATGGTTCGGGATGTCGGGCGTGGCTGCCAACAATGGTGGCATTAGAATGATGGCTGTGGCAGTCACGGATGGTGGTGGTCGATTTGGTGTCGGCTGTGGCTGTAGGTTTCGGTGGAGATGAAGATTGTTGTATGTTGGTAGCCTATGGTTGCGAAGGTGGTTCATGGTGGACCGTGGCTGCATGTGGTGGATAGTGATGGTAAAAGTCATAACCGAGGGGTATGGTGACGTATGTTACGGTATTAATTGCGTTTGGTTATAAGTTAACAATGTAGAAGTGTTGCATATAATTTTTAGTGTGTTTTGATTAGGTAAACCTTGGTCAAAGCTGATGGTCGATGCGGTCGACAACACAAGTAGTCAACGGAGAAATGTTAGCGAGGTTATAACGAGCCAACAATGTTAACGGTGTCGACACAAATCGATTTTGGATGGGTTTGCATATGCGAGCAGAACGAGTGAAGGTATAACGCGCTTCGTTTTATGTCAAAGCTTGAGAAATAACTTACGCGTGTGCGCTTGAAAAATGTTGAGCTCAAACTTGTTAATAAAACATAAATCGCATATTCAAAACAAACTATAATCATAGTAATCATAGAATTGAGAAAGTTACACAATGAATTACAATAGCTACCCATTACTATGTAACATAAATCATATTGGAGCAACTTAATAGGAGACAATTATAGACCGTGCAACATGTTGATTTTAAGTCATGCTATGTATTTACTACTCACATGTAATTACAAATACGATTTTGATAAAATAATGTTAGGGACTATAGAAACCATGTGCTTTTGTGATCAAGATATTGCTATAGATGGTGTATAGACTATTAAAACAATGTATTCAAACAAATGCATGTGGCATGTTAGTATTTTCAAAACCTCAAATATGCACATAGTAATTTCTAACAATAATTGTAGATTGAGTATCAAAATAAATACTATCCTTAGGAAGATAATGTTACTACTAAAGTTGAAAAAAATGAGGTTTTATGTATAGTCTAGGTAAAGATGGTCATCGGTTTATGAGAAATAGTTATAATATGCTAACGATTATGCCACCAATAATTGGAAATGTATGGTTATTAATTGTCGGTCATCTCATTGTTATTGGAATAAATATTAATTGTAACACTCTTTTTATACAAAATATCGTCAACGATCATCAATAATTGGATTATTTAGCGTCAACCAAGTTAACAAATATGATATAAACGTGAACATTATAATCATCGCTTGAAACATTATATATTACTTACATCGTCAAGGCTAGTTAGTTATAAAGATTTGGAATCCATGATATAAATTGATTTTACTACATCCTTCATGCTAAGACTCAATTCTTGATTAAATGCATTAATTAACCCAATGTACACGAGTTAATTCATGACAATCAACAAATATACAAGAAGCTAATATACACTAACGATACTAATCACCAACCTAAAGTCAACTAAAGAGCTCAACCGCACGCATGTAATAACATCATGCTAATTCTAAATGTGAATCTTATATGTTCTAGTTAGGATTGCTTTGTTGGTGATCATTACTTTTCTTTATTGAGCTTTGAAATTATATAAGGATACCAGGTGAGTTCTAGTGATCCCCTTTTACTTACTGTTTTTGGGATGAAACATGCTCTGTTGTTTTATGAACTATGACTGTGCTTTACTTGATGCTTGTATGTGGGACTTATGGATACCTGCTGATACTTATATCATGATCACTAATTCTTTTGTGAATCGCTTGTTTTATGTGGATAGATCTATTTAGGGAATCCCCCACACACAGTGGCTCCCGCTACAGGGAGGTACCCCACTAAGATCCTGAGGGATCGTATGTGGCATGTAATAGGTTTTGATTAAGAAACTATGGTGAACCATCCTGGCAGGTATAGTTCACTATTTTGAGGCTTGGTTCCTTCCTTCGGGAATATCCGGTTAAATACAAGTTTAGAAGAGGGCAACCAGGGACTGAGTGCAGGGTTGATTGTGATACCCCACGATGATTGATACTAAAAATGAGGTTTTTAAAATCAAATGAGATTTTTCATAAGCTTTTACACTTTATTCTAAACTTTTAAATATGGACTTCAAGAGTCCCTTTTGTTTTAAGACTTAAAGCACTTATGTCTGAATGTCAACTAATGGATTCTAAAGAGGCTTATGTTTTTAAATTTTTAAGAACTTGAACTCACCAACTTTATGTTGACATAAAATCTTTTTGAGCATGTCTTCAGGTACAGCTAGGGAGAATAGTTGGGCTATAGAACTTACCCAAATCCAAAGCAAGATATGAGGGTAGAGGTTGAAGACAAAAGTTGAGCCTAAAAGCCTTAGTTACCGAAGCCTCAAGAAATATTGACCAGGAGATGGACCATGATACCTATAGATTGTAGATTGAGGCACCTTGTGAATTGAAACAAGGCCAATATTTTAATGTAAAAATTATGTGACGCTTTGTAATAAACCATTTAGTTTCCACTGCATTTTGGTTGTTGTTTACAAATCGTGACGTCCCGCCTCTCTGGGCCCGGGGTGTGACAGATTGGTATCAGAGCCAAAGGTTGTAGAGAAGTAGGTCTGCTTCGCGAGACCTAAACTACAACCATATGAACCTCATAGGACCACCTTAGTAAGATGACTTTTCCAAGCTTTGTTGAACCAAGGTGTATGGGTTTGCTTTGCAATACCTAAGCTGTAACCATAAATAGGACCAACCTAGTAGGTTGTTTCCATGATCCAGTGATCCAAAGTTTGCAGCAAGAATAGGTTCCCTTAAGAACTCCCATCTTTAATTTGTATACCATAAGGTTTACATATATCCCATTAAGAATTCTATACCCTATAAGAAACCTTGATACATTAGGGTATTACCTATGATAGGTGCACCTGAGTAAACCAATAAGGTATGGAACCTTCTGGAGTGGACTAATAGGACCACTGAACATCAAGTACTAAGAATGTTAGAAACCAAAGGTGTGCATATAAATTAGGACTTAAATCCTGGAGAGACACTTATATAATTGCACAGTTGATTTTGTCACTATATGAAACAACTGCTGTTAGCTATGCACTTGATACGACTTGTGTCGTTACATGAGACAACTGTTATACTGATACTTGTTGGAATGATGATACTTGCTTATATGCCTCATTTGTAAGATGATACATGTTGGAATTTAGTGATTAGATATTAACCATGATGCCTTTTTACTTGATCTGCTCCCTAGAATAGTATGTACCTGAATGCTCACTTGTTGCTTGATTTGTTGAAACTGTACTTTGACACAATTGTTGGGTTAGCAAGATTATTAGCATAATTAGAATCTAAGTGTGCGTAACTGCAGATGATGACCAAATAGGAATTGTAACTCAAAGACCTAATTACACAAAATCAGAACTTATGATGGGAATAACTAGAATGATAGTGTAAGGTAAATTGACGATTACGGGTGCACACGTAATGGTGAATTTACAGGTACACTTGAATTCTGGTGGGCCATGTCATGTAAACTAATATCTATGTATAACACTTAAAGAGCCAATAAATACAAGAATAAACACAAATATTTGGAATATATTCAAGGATTTCATGTTCAAAACTTTCATGCTGGGCGGAAACCATTTGACACTTGAAGAGCTACCAAGGACGATGTTGCAGTAACTATTCCTTTCTCTTCTTCTCTTTTCTTTTATTCTACTCTCCTATCAGAATTATAATGATAATACTATCAGACCCCGAAGATCATTAAATGATGTTCTCAAACTCAACTGGTCTCGTGCTGGGTATGGCACTTCACCTCGTTGAGCGAGTACTTTAGCCATACTATTTTTAGCGATGCCTAAAGATTCCTTCCTACCGAACATTGAATTCGTCAAAGTTTTCCCGACATAGTCGGAGACTTCATAACAAGGCTTGTGCAACGGAGAACACACCGGAGTAATAAATTTCCAAAAAACGCCTTTTGTGGTCAATGACATAGAAGACTTGTCACTTCTTTCTTTCTTAGTAGTTCACACTTCATAGGATCTTCCGGATTCTAGAACTTCTCTGATCATTTTCTCAAAGTCCTTGAGGAATATGACTTCACCATACCTATTCATTATAATGGAACCACCTAACTCAAAAGAATATCCCGGGTATCAGCTCTGATTGTGATTGATAATCACCTTTCTTAATACTATGCTCTTGAAATCTTTCATCATTTTCAACCGTTAGTCACCTAACGACAATCTTCACTCGAAACTTAAGTTGAGTTATCTTAACCATGCTTTTAACCGACCGTGTTGTTGGTAAATTTCTGAGCATCAGGCTACGCAGGAAATGAGTCCTCGTTCTAAAAATTCAGATTCTCCGAAGATAAATGCTCAAGTGCCAGGGATATTTGCCGAGAAAAACTAACCTTCGAGATTTCAAAACAAAAATATGAATATACAACTTCAGTGGATCCCCGATTTTTCCACTAGTGCTACTCACCTTAAGCCCTCTAGCATAACCCTCATCTTTGGAAACGCGTGATAGCCGATGCGGAAAACTTTAAAACCTTGTAAGTTATCTCTACTCTGAGATCTCTACTATTTGAGTGATAAGTTCGTGATTCGAGCGCAAAGATCTGAAGTATAATACGATCTCGAACTATATGATAAGTTATTAGAGTGGTAGTTAACTTTCTTGTGCTAGCTAGCACCTTGATAAAGTACTAAACTTGTTCGAATCGATGCGGTCGATAATAATGAAGAATTCATGGGAAGAACTCATGGTCGAACTTAAAGGATGGTATCGCTCCAAAAGATGTACTTAGAAGCATAGAAGATCAGCTACAAGAAATCTCATGTGTTAAATCACTTGAGATCCAACTACAATGAAGTCATAGACATGCAGCAGATTGTAGACAAAGAAAGTATGCATAATCATCCCCGATCGTAAGCGTTGGTGTTATTTCTCTCTAAATTTTCAAACCTCTCCTAAAGTAATTCTCTAATACCTTACCCTAGAACGCTCCGTACAGTCGGGAATTCGAGCAAAAGTCTTACTCCCATATCTCGTTGGAACAATCGATATGAGTATAAGGAACTGGAATCTAAATAGGGTTACTTGCTTCACGAATGGACCTCCAACAGGGCACAGTTACCTTGGAGAATATGGACCGAGGAAGAGGTCATCTAGAAGGTTGACCTTAATTGGGAAGCATTATGAAGAAATTAGTGGGAACGTTTGCAGCAATTCTGTAGCTTAAGACAACAGTTGAGGTTGCTCTTAAGGAAATTGAGTCGGAGAATAGAAGTAAAATATATAAATAGAGGTACTGGACTTGAAGCTTATATTAAGGAGCTGGTGGAAGGAAAGCAGATTCGATAGCTGTTAGATAAACAGTTCATAAGACCTAGTATGTCGTCTTGAGGAAACTTAATGCTCTTTGCGGAAGGAAAATAGGATGCTCCGAGTATTGATAGACTATTGAGAGTTAAATAAAGTCACCAAGGATAAGTGATATCGTCTTCCTAGAGATGCTAACCTGCTTAATCAATTTCAAGATGTTACCTACATCTTAGTTGTTATCAGCCTGATAATAAGGAAAACAACATTACAAAAGTAGCTGTTAAAACAAGATATGGCAAGTACGAAGGTTGTGGTCAAGCCCGTGTGGGAGGACCTACACATTTCACGGTATTTAGGAGTCTCATGGATAGGATCTTGCAGGACATACTTAGACATGTATGTCATTTTGTTACTATTAATAAGCACGAAATTCGAGACAAGTTGCTATAATTTGAAACTATAAAATTCCGGGAGAAGTAAAACCCCATTGAGATGCGTCAATGCTTAGGGTTAGGCGAAGATAGTAGGAGAATTAACAAAAACTTTGCTCATGCGGCTATACGACTGGCATCGTTACCCTTGGGTAAATACAGAAATTGTCAGGGCATGAATAAGAAAGTTTCAGATGTGCGTTGATGCAACGATAAGTGGTAACTTATCTAATCGCCCGATGAAGCCAAGAAAATATATGGAGAGCTACATTAAGCATGAACTGGAAACTTCCGTAAAATAAAAGGATGTATGTAGATACATTATCTGTACAACTCTACAAACTACCTATCAGAATTACGAGATCAAGCACAATAGAGTGATTGACAATCGGTAATGTCATCCGCATCGTCCTAAGACATCTGTATTTCCGAATACGAGGGAACCAGTCTTGACCGCGTTTTTATCTGCTTACCCTCGTCGACGAATACAGATAGCCTACAGTTAGGCTTTCCTTCTATTACCTACACCGTATCATTTCTTGAACTTGTGATTCTACCAGCGTCAGTTCACGTGAAAATTTATTAGTTTTAGCTTCATAGAAATGATCGGACGATTCGTAGACATTAATCTGTACTCGTTAGGGGAAAACCCAAATCCTTCTTGATTTGAAACTCTTTAGTCCATTGTGACCTGATTATCCTGACTAATTAAAGGCATGCACGCTAATATCTACTTCTTTTCAATCATTCTTAAGATTCTCAGTGAGGACGATAACACCGTCGGGATTTTGGGAATCTTCTCCTTGCTAGATCTACCTTGTAGGTTGGTGCATTGAACCACAGTGGAGAGTCTCTTCTTGTTAATTCTGTATGGCTGTTAAATGATCTGTGTGTGAAGCCAAAAATCTGTTTATGATTTGACTCACTGATTCTGTCAAGCATGATTCTAACATTCGGATAGTCACTTCAATCCAAACCCACCCAGTTATTTGACACATAATCATCAACATTTGCACTGGGATGCTCAACTAAGTAACTTTAAATCCTTAAGATTCATACCATGAGTGTATCACACTTGGAAACAATGTTAGCAATACTAAAATTTCGAGGACGACATTTCTTAAAGGAGGGAAGAATGTAACACCTCTGAAATCTAGCCCAATTAGAAAGCTTAATGTATTATAGGACCTAATTAAGGTCCGAATTGATTTGGGCTTACCAAAGAAACCTTGCAAAATGAATCTGGCCTTCTTGGCCCCAATAAGCCCAATAAGGGCCCGAACTTATAACAAGGCCCGTTTAAGGCCCACATGCATGTTTACGAACTAATTAAATGAGAAACCATGAAACAATGAATTATTATGTGATTCAAAATAATTATGGAAAGATCCAAACTGAAAACAGATTCGGAACCCATACCGGGTAAAATCCGGCAATCTAACGCGTTCTAACGTCTGAATTCATTCAGAAATTCTTATAATGGCTTTTTATCCCATCATAATCATTTTTGATCTTAACAATAAAGTAAATAATGCTTGCTAAAAGATTTTTCATCAAACATGCATAAGCAACGAAGATACGTGAGTGAAACGCGAATATCGGTTTTCACCGGCATTTAAATGTCATCTGATACGTCAAACGATCCTCGTGACTCCGTAAATATTCATCTAATCATTGTTTATTATCGCAACATATTAAATTTGGTGAGTGATACATTGCCCGGAATAAATGCGTTCCAAAACGCAACTGTGACGCGCATCGATCTGGAAATTAGGTCAAAACCCGAGAATTCGTCAGATAAGGTTTTAACGCGACTAACATGGGAAGTTAATGCGCAAAATATCATTTTAATACTTAATTGCATATAATTTGATACTAAAATGATCATAATATCGCTCCTTCGATAAAAACGTATAAAACCGTTTAAAGTGTTAGATACGCGATAATTTACAACTCGTTTGATTTTTCCGGCATGTTTTAAATACGATAGAATTATTATTCTCGGAATATTTATGACGTTTCTATAATGGAAACTAGCGAGAAGCGAAGTTTTAACGTTACGTGCAATTTAATCGAGCGTGTGCGAACCATTTTTACGAACCTGTTTCATTTAACCCTAGTATATAAACAAACATTCTTGCACTTTAGGGTTTTAAATCACATTTGAGAGAAAAGTGAGGGGGCAGCCGCATCCCCTCCTCCTGGTGGATCTCCGGCCAGTTTTCCGGCCACTTACGGCGGCCCTTCCGGCGAGGTGCCGGCGGGTGACCCCTTTTTCCCTTCGACTCCCTTCAACCCGAGCAGATGGAGGTGCTGGTTACTTGTAGTTCGCGATGCAGTTGGGCTAAAGGAACACAAACCGGAGGACGGTAGTTACAGACCCCGAAGATTTCGGGGGAAGTCGCGGCCGTGGGTGTCGTGGTTATGAAGGTCGGTAAGGAACGTGGCTGCAACGGCGGAGTGGGGCCGCAATGGTGATAACAGTCACGGTAAGATGGGGGAAAATAGTGAGGGTTCGGGATATGGAAATGTTGCTACGATGGGGGTGTATGGCCGCGATGGTTGTTCAAGATCAAGATCTGGAAACAAACGGTTGACGGTGATGATGTTGTCAGATGGCTGCGGTGGTGAAGGTGATAGCAGCAGTGGCGTCGGTTGTGGCTGTCAGGGAAGGTAAGTGATGGTGAAGGGGATCCAGACTGTGAATGTTATTGTGGTGATGGTGGCTGTTACGGTTGTGGTGTTGGATATCGGTTAAGAAGGCTGTTGTAGATGATGGAGGTCATGGTCGTGATGTCGATAGTGGGGTCAAGTGGCGGTGCTAAGATGGTGCTGCAGATCCGGTTCAGAGGCTATGGTTCGGGATGTCGGGCGTGGCTGCCAACAATGGTGGCATTAGAATGATGGCTGTGGCAGTGACGGATGGTGGTGGTCGATTTGGTGTCGGCTATGGCTGTTGGTTTCGGTGGAGATGAAGATGGTTGTATGTTGGTAGCCTATGGTGGCGAAGGTGGTTCAAGGTGGACCGTGGCTGCATGTGGTGGATAGTGATGGTAAAAGTCATAACCGAGGGGTATGGTGATGTATGTTGCGGTATTAATTGCGTTTGGTATAAGTTAACAATGTAGAAGTGTTGCATATAATTTTTAGTGTGTTTTGATTAGGTAAACCTTGGTCAAAGCTGATGGTCGATGCGGTCGACAACACAAGTAGTCAACGGAGAAATGTTAGCGAGGTAATAACAAGCCAACAATGTTAACGGTGTCGACACGAATAGATTTTGGATGGGTTTGCATATGCGAGTAGAACGAGTGAAGGTATAACACGCTTCGTTTTATGTCAAAGCTTGAGAAATAGCTTACGCGTGTGCGCTTGAAAAACATTGAGCTCAAACTTGTTAATAAAACATAAATCGCATATTCAAAACAAACTATAATCATAGTAATCATAGAATTGAGAAAGTTACACAATGAATTACAATAGCTAACCATTACTATGTAACATAAATCATATTGGAGCAACTTAATAGGAGACAATTATAGACCGTGCAACATGTTGATTTTAAGTCATGCTATGTATTTACTACTCACATGTAATTACAAATATGATTTTGATAAAATAATGTTAGGGACTATAGAAACCATGTGCTTTTCTGATCAATATATTGCTATAGATGGTGTATAGACTATTAAACAATGTATTCAAACAAATGCATGTGGCATGTTAGTATTTTCAAAACCTCAAATATGCACATAGTAATTTCTAACAATAATTGTAGATTGAGTATCAAAATAAATACCATCCTTGGGAAGATAATGTTACTACTGAAGTTGATAAAAAAGAGGTTTTATGTATAGTCTAGGTAAAGATGGTCATCGGTTTATGAGAAATAGTTATAATATGCTAACAATTATACCACCAATAATTGGAAATGTATGGTTATTAATTGTCGGTCATCTCATTGTTATTGGAATAAATATAAATTGTACACTCTTTTTATACAAAATATCGTCAACGATCACCAATAATTGGATTATTTAGCGTCAACCAAGTTAACAAATATGATATAAACGTGAACATTATAATCATCGCTTGAAACATTATATATTACTTACATCATCAAGGCAAGTAAGTTAAAGATTTGGAATCCATGATATAAATCGGTTTTACTACATCCTTCATGCTAAGACTCCATTCTTGATTAAATGCATTAATTAACCTAATGTACACGAGTTAATTCATGACAATCAACAAATACACAAGAAGCTAAGATACACTAAGGATACTAATCACCAACCTAAAGCCAACTAAAGAGCTCAACCGCACGCATGTAATAACATCATGCTAATTCTAAACGTGAATCTTATATGTTCTAGTTAGGATTGCTTTGTTGGTGATCATCACTTTTCTTTATCAAGCACTGAAATTATATAAGGATACCAGGTGAGTTCTAGTGATCCCCTTTTACTTACTGTTTTTGGGATGAAACATGCTCTGTTGTTTTATGAACTATGATTGTGCTTTACTTGATGCTTGTATGTGGGACTTATGGATACCTGCTGATACTTATATCATGATCATTAATTCTTTTATAAACCACTTGTTTTATATGGATAGATCTATTTGGGAATCCCCCACACATAGTGGCTCCCGCTACAGGGAGGTACCCCACTGAGATCCTGAGGGATCGTATGTGGCATGTAACAGGTTTTGGTTAAGAAACTATGGTGAACCATCCTTGCAGGTATGGTTCACTGCTTTGAGGCTTGGTTCATTCCTTAGGGAATATCCGGTTAAACACAAGTTTAGAAGAGGCTAACCGGGGACCAAGTGCAGGGTTGATTGTGATACCCCACGATGATTGATACTAAAAATGAGGTTTTTAAAATCAAATGAGATTTTTCATAAGCTTTTACACTTGATTCTAAACTTTTAAATGTGGACTTCAAGAGTCCCTTTTGTTTTAAGACTTAAAGCACTTATGTCTTGAAAGTCAACTAATGGATTCTAAAGAGGGTTATGTTTTTAAATTTTTAAGCACTTGAATTCACCAACTTTATTTTGCCACAAAATCTTTTTAAGCATGTCTTCAGGTACAACTAGGGAGAATAGTTGGGCTATAGAACTTACCCAAATCCGAAGCAAGATATGAGGGTAGAGGTTGAAGACAAAAGTTGAGCCTAGAAGCCTTAGTTACTAAAGCCTCAAGAAATATTGACCAGGAGATTGACCATGATACCTATAGATTGTAGATTAAGGCTCCTTGTGAATTGAAACAAGGACAATATTTTAATGTAAAAATTATGTGACGCTTTGTAATAAACCATTTAGTTTCCGCTGCATTTTGGTTGTTGTTTACTAATCGTGACGTCCCGCCCCTCTGGGCACGGGGTGTGACATAGGGTGTTCATAGAAACAACCTTTCTTGAACACAATGTTGTAGATGAAAAGATTGAAGAAGATGATGTTCTTGAGCGGCTAGTCTTCAAAGGAGAAGACCTCAAACTTGTATACCCACAAGCCTAAACTAAACACCCAATCTTGTTAGGAAGATGAGCACCAAGATAAAACCCCTTGTGAAACAAAACAAATCAACCAAGAAGATCTTTAGGAGCTGCCAAAATCCGGATTTTCAGCCCTATTTTTCTCCTCTTGAATATGAAATTATGCCTTGTTCAAAGAGAGAATTAGTTGCTTTGTAGTGTGGAATTATAGTTGCTTGAATTAATGAATGAAGTCTTGAAAAGGCCAAGACAAAACGGGGTTCCCCATGCCTTTGGGCGGCCAAAATTTGGGTTCCAAAAGTCCCCCCCATTTTGAAACTTAATTTTATAATTCATTCTGGCAACCATTAGTTTTATAAAATTAAAACCAGTTTTAATTTTATAATCAATAAGACACTTTTGTTTGTTATTATTTAACCAATTTAAATAATGAAACAAACAATCTCTCATGAACAAATTATCTATATAATGTTGTTCTTTTACAAAAGCAAATTTAGAAAACCCATTTTCTAAATTGGTGTCAGTATTTATTTGTTTGATCTTATCAACAAACAAATATTAATTGGTGTTTGTATAGCTTGTTATTGGGTATGACCCGACTTGGATCATAACGTACTAACCACATCAATCTTGTATGTGTCTTGGGCATATAAGATCCAACATATTAGTCGTATTTTGTCCAGAAAGTATATTAATTTTTAGTTTTATACAATTTATTTATGAAAATCTTGGAGTCTCAAACGTCATCTTAGTCAATAATATTCCATTCGTCTTTTGCTCGGTTCTAACCATGGTTTCTAGTCTTCCGTTTATTTGTCGATCTAGACCACTAGTTTATGTAAAACTTTTCTAATGTGTTCTAGTATCAGTTTTTATAACAATATTTCAATCTAAACAATCCTTTTATAGCAGTATGCTTAACAATATTATCCAATGTTCCAACTTAATCATCCTCTTATGATATTATGTCCAACAATATTCATCCATCCCAAAAATTCTAACTAATCATTCTTATGAACTATAATCAACCAATCTTTCAACCTACACATACATACATACATATACAACATATACATACATCTCGATACATTCTTACAAACCCAAATCATATAAATAATATGATTTATCAACCCAAAATCCATTTCTAAGACACATTTCAGATTGTAAAATCACTTTTTAAACCCAAGTTCATCAAGTTCATCAAGTTTATCAACTTTTATTAAACATTAAGTGGGTGAACTAGGGTTCTTCAAGATTTTCATCTTGATCACCAATGCATGAAAAAATAAGGATGATCTAACCCAAAACAAGTATACCTTGAGTATTTCTTAGACTAGTCCACAAATGTCTAACGTTAGCACAAAGATTTCCAAACCCCGGTTGCACCTTTAAGCTCTCAACTCAACTTTACTTGAAAACCCTCTTGTTCTTAACTCAAATGAATGAAAATGAAGGTTCCTTATGGTGGTGGTGGTGTGATTTCGAAGGTGGAGCAGTGGTGGTGCTCACGGTGGCCGAAGGTGACGGGGGTTGGGCGACCGATGGTGGTGGGGTGACGGATTGGTTGTGGTGGTCAATGGTGCCGGTGCGGGTGCGGGGGGCGGAGGTGGCTATGGTGACGGTTGGCAGCTGCGGTGGCGGTGGCAGACGGTGGTGCGACGGTAGTTGGTGGTCTCGGTGGTGGGGGTGGGTGGCTGTAAGGCCCCGTTACCGGGACGCTTATCGTTGGACTTTCATCGCATAAAACATTTAAATAAAATATTTGTAGCGGAATTTAAACTTTTCATTCGTAACAAAAATCATGTAAAATAAGCATATTGTTAAGTTGACATCTCAAGATAAAACCAAGATAAAACCCCTTGTGAAACAAAACAAATCAACCAAGAAGATCTTTAGGAGCTGCCAAAATCCGAATTTTCAGCCCTATTTTTTCCTCTTGAATCCGAAATTATGCCTTGTTCAAAGAGAGAATTAGTTGCTTTGTGTGTGAGAGAGAAAGTGTAGAATGATAGGTGCTTGAATGAATGAATGAAGTCTTGAAAAGGCCAAGACAAAATGGGGTTCCCCACGCCTTTGGGCGGCCGAAATTTGGGTTCCAAAATTCCCCCCCATTTTGAAACTTAATTTTATAATTCCTTCTTGCAACCATTAGTTTTATAAAATTAAAACCAGTTTTAATTTTATAATCAATAACACACTTTTGTTTGTTATTATTTAACCAATTTAGATAATGAAACAAACAATCTCTCATGAACAAATTATCTATATAATGTTGTTCTTTTACAAAAGCAAAATTTAGAAAACCCATTTTCTAAATTGGTGTCAGTATTTATTTGTTTGATCTTATCAACAAACAAATATTAATTCTAACAATATTATAGCAGTATGCTTAACAATAATATCCAATGTTCCAACTTAATCATCCTCTTATGATATTATGTCCAACAATATTCATCCATCCTAAAAATTCTAACTAATCATTCTTATGAACTATAATAAACCAATCTTCAACCTTCACATACATACATACATATACAACATATACATACATCTCGATACATTCTTACAAACCCAAATCATACAAATAATATGATTTATCAACCCAAAATCCATTTCTAAGACACATTTCAGATTGTAAAATCACTTTTAAAACCCAAGTTCATCAAGTTCATCAACTTTTATAAAACATTAAGTGGGTGAACTAGGGTTCTTCAAGATTTTCATCTTGATCACCAATGCATGAAAAAATAAGGACGATCTAACCCAAAACAAGTATACCTTGAGTATTTCTTAGACTAGACCACCAATGTCTAACGTTAGCACAAAGATTTCCAAAGCCCGGTTACACCTTTAAGCTCTCAACTCAACTTTACTTGAAAACCCTCTTGTTCTTGACTCAAATGAATGAAAATGAAGGTTCCTTATGGTGGTGGTGGTGTGATTTCGAAGGTGGAGCAGTGGTGGTGCTCACGGTGGCCGAAGGGGACGGGGGTTGGGCGACTGATGGTGGTGGGGTGACGGATTGGTTGTGGTGGTCAATGGTGCCGGTGCGGGTGCGGGGGGCGGAGGTGGCTATGGTGACGGTTGGCAGCTGCGGTGGCGGTGGCAGACGGTGGTGCGACGGTAGTTGGTGGTCTCGGTGGTGGGGGTGGGTGGCTGTAAGGCCCCGTTACCGGGACGCTTATCGTTGGACTTTCATCGCATAAAACATTTAAATAAAATATTTGCAGCGGAATTTAAACTTTTCATTCGTAACAAAAATCATGTAAAATAATCATATTGTTAAGTTGACATCTCAAGATAAAACCAAGATAAAACCCCTTGTGAAACAAAACACATCAACCAAGAAGATCTTTAGGAGCTGCCAAAATCCGAATTTTCAGCCCTATTTTTCTCCTCTTGAATCCGAAATTATGCCTTGTTCAAAGAGAGAATTCGTTGCTTTGTGTGTGAGAGAGAAAGTGTAGAATGATAGTTGCTTGAATGAATGAATGAAGTCTTGAAAAGGTCAAGACAAAATGGGGTTCCCCACGCCTTTGGGCGGCCGAAATTTGGGTTCCAAAATCCCCCCCATTTTGAAACTTAATTTTATAATTCCTTCTTTCAACCATTAGTTTTATAAAATTAAAACCGGTTTTAATTTTATAATCAATAAGACACTTTTGTTTGTTTTTATTTAACCAATTTAGATAATGAAACAAACAATCTCTCATGAACAAATTATCTATATAATATTATTCTTTTACAAAAGCAAAATTTAGAAAACCCATTTTCCAAATTGGTGTCAGTATTTATTTGTTTGATCTTATCAACAAACAAATATTAATTGGTGTTTGTATAGCTTGTTATTGGGTATGACCCGACTTGGATCATAACGTACTAACCACATCAATCTTGTATGTGTCTTGGGCATATAAGATCCAACATATTAGTCGTATTTTGTCCGGAAAGTATATTAATTTTCAGTTTTATACAATTTATTTATGAAAGTCTTGGAGTCTCAAACGTCATCTTAGTCAATAATATTCCATTCGTCTTTTGCTCGGTTCTAACCATGGTTTCTAGTCTTCCTTTTATTTGTCGATCTAGACCTCTAGTTTATGTAAAACTTTTCTAATGTGTTCTAGTATCAGTTTTTATAACAATATTTCAATCTAAACAATCCTTTTATAGCAGTATGCTTAACAATATTATCCAATGTTCCAACTTAATCATCCTCTTATGATATTATGTCCAACAATATTCATCCATCCCAAAAATTCTAACTAATCATTCTTATGAACTATAATTAACCAATCTTTCAACCTACACATACATACATACATATACAACATATACATACATCTCGATACATTCTTACAAACCCAAATCATACAAATAATATGTTTATCAACCCAAAATCCATTTCTAAGACACATTTCAGATTGTAAAATCACTTTTACAACCCATGTTCATCAATTTCATCAAGTTTATCAACTTTTATAAAACATTAAGTGGGTGAACTAGGGTTCTTCAAGATTTTCATCTTGATCACCAATGCATGAAAAAATAAGGATGATCTAACCCAAAACAAGTATACCTTGAGTATTTCTTAGACTAGGGCACCAATGTCTAACGTTAGCACAAAGATTTCCAAAGCCCGGTTACACCTTTAAGCTCTCAACTCAACTTTACTTGAAAACCTTCTTGTTCTTGACTCAAATGAATGAAAATGAAGGTTCCTTATGGTGGTGGTGGTGTGATTTCGAAGGTGGAGCAGTGGTGGTGCTCACGGTGGCCGAAGGGGACGGGGGTTGGGTGACCGATGGTGGTGGGGTGACGGATTGGTTGTGGTGGTCAATGGTGCCGGTGCGGGTGCGGGGAGCGGAGGTGGCTATGGTGACGATTGGCAGCTGCGGTGGCGGTGGCAGACGGTGGTGCGACGGTAGTTGGTGGTCTCGGTGGTGGGGGTGGGTGGCTGTAAGGCCCCGTTACCGGGACGCTTATCGTTGGACTTTCATCGCATAAAACATTTAAATAAAATATTTGCAGCGGAATTTAAACTTTTCATTCGTAACAAAAATCATGTAAAATAATCATATTGTTAAGTTAAAATCTCAAGATAAAACCAAGATAAAACCCCTTGTGAAACAAAACAAATCAACCAAGAAGATCTTTAGGGGCTGCCAAAATCCGAATTTTCAGCCCTATTTTTCTCCTCTTGAATCCGAAATTATGCCTTGTTCAAAGAGAGAATTAGTTGCTTTGTGTGTGAGAGAGAAAGTGTAGAATGATAGTTGCATGAATGAATGAATGAAGTCTTGAAAAGGCCAAGACAAAATGGGGTTCCCCACGCCTTTGGGCGGCCAAAATTTGGGTTCCAAAATCCCCCCCCCCATTTTGAAACTTAATTTAATAATTCCTTCTTTCAACCATTAGTTTTATAAAATTAAAACCGGTTTTAATTTTATAATCAATAAGACACTTTTGTTTGTTATTATTTAACCAATTTATATAATGAAACAAACAATCTCTCATGAACAAATTATCTATATAATATTATTCTTTTACAAAAGTAAAATTTAGAAAACCCATTTTCTAAATTGGTGTCAGTATTTATTTGTTTGATCTTATCAACAAACAAATATTAATTGGTGTTTGTATAGCTTGTTATTGGGTATGACCCGACTTGGATCATAACGTAATAACCACATCAATCTTGTATGTGTCTTGGGCATATAAGATCCAACATATTAGTCGTATTTTGTCCGGAAAGTATATTAATTTTCAGTTTTATACAATTTATTTATGAAAGTCTTGGAGCCTCAAACGTCATCTTAGTCAATAATATTCCATTCGTCTTTTACTCTGTTCTAACCATGGTTTCTAGTCTTCCGTTTATTTGTTGATCTAGACCTCTAGTTTATGTAAAACTTTTCTAATGTGTTCTAGTATCAGTTTTTATAACAATATTTCAATCTAAACAATCCTTTTATAGCAGTATGCTTAACAATATTATCCAATGTTCCAACTTAATCATCCTCTTATGATATTATGTCCAACAATATTCATCCATCCCAAATATTCTAACTAATCATTCTTATGAACTATAATCAACCAATCTTTCAACCTACACATACATACATACATACATATACAACATATACATACATCTCGATACATTCTTACAAACCCAAATCATACAAATAATATGATTTATCAACCCAAAATCCATTTCTAAGACACATTTCAGATTGTAAAATCACTTTTAAAACCCAAGTTCATCAAGTTCATCAAGTTTATCAACTTTTATAAAACATTAAGTGGGTGAACTAGGGTTCTTCAAGATTTTCATCTTGATCACCAATGCATGAAAAAATAAGGATGATCTAACCCAAAACAAGTATACCTTGAGTATTTCTTAGACTAGGGCACCAATGTCTAAAGTTAGCACAAAGATTTCCAAAGCCCGGTTACACCTTTAAGCTCTCAACTCAACTTTACTTGAAAACCCTCTTGTTCTTGACTCAAATGAATGAAAATGAAGGTTCCTTATGGTGGTGGTGGTGTGATTTCGAAGGTGGAGCAGTGGTGGTGCTCACGGTGGCCGACGGGGACGGGGGTTGGGTGACCGATGGTGGTGGGGTGACGGATTGGTTGTGGTGGTCAATGGTGCCGGTGCGGGTGCGGGGGCGGAGGTGGCTATGGTGACGGTTGGCAGCTGCGGTGGCGGTTGCAGACGGTGGTGCGACGGTAGTTGGTGGTCTCGGTGGTGGGGGTGGGTGGCTGTAAGGCCCCGTTACCGGGACGCTTATCGTTGGACTTTCATCGCATAAAACATTTAAATAAAATATTTGCAGCGGAATTTAAACTTTTCATTCGTAACAAAAATCATGTGAAATAATCATATTGTTAAGTTGACATCTCAAAATTTGTATTAACACGTTAACATTCTCAGAAATGTGGATGCCAGTCTTCAAACAAATCCCAGTAGCTTATTCATCCACACCTGCACCTCCTCAGCATCAAACTTTACCTACCAATTATTATTCATACAAAAGTCAGCAACGCTGAGTGAGTTCTAGTTTTATAAATAAAATACATTACTTTCATCCAAAAAACATACCATTTACATTCGTTCTTGATCATTCATCATACATACACCTTGATCATAATTATTTATTATCTTTCTCAATGTACATAATCATTCATTCATTCATTCGTTTGTTCGTATGTTCATTCATTATCTTTCACTTTCATATGGACCAGTGTCATATGCTATACCCCCAACATTATGCACGAAGCTAGTACTAAGCCGAGGTCTATAAACCCCCAACATTGTACACAAAGCTGACTCCAGTACCGGGGCAAACGATAAAGGTCCTGTACATACGGTCAATCTCAAGGATTAGACCCCTGAGGCGCATCCTCATAGGATAGCTAAGCCGCACCTCAGTTGAGCTAACGACCACATGGTCATGCACCTCCATTCAATTGCTTGCAAGACTTTCATTCATTCATTACGTTTCACTTCTCATTAATGTTATCTTTCACTTCATTACATAATACTTTACATACATTCATATATAGTGAGGCGAGCCTCGTTATACAACACATGGTATGAAAAACATTGGCATACAAAGGAAAACACAGCAAACAACTAATAATAGGCACGAGGAGACCATAAGCAACCGCAACTTTCACATGTGAGATCCCCCTTTGGAGCCTGAACCTTACGGAGGCAAATTTAGCCCATGGCGTCGCTATCATTCGCGTGAGAACTTCTAGTCATGCGAGAACATCTTTGTTACGCGAAAACTTCCGGTCGCGCGAGAACATCCTGTCACGCGAGAACTTCCATTTTGGGCGAAAACTCCTCCTTACTCGCGAAGGCATCCTATTTCAAATTTCTAAACGTATGACCCACTGCTCGCGTGAGAACATAGTAGTCGCACGAGAACTCCCAACTTTTCCCGCCCCGTCATAACTTATCACGTCTAAAGCAGGTCTAACACAAAAACACCCAAAACATCACCAAACATGCATAAACAAGCATTTAAAACGTATAGTATGCATAATAGTCCCAAGATATGAAAAGTTTCATAAAAAGGGGACTAGAAACTCACCTCGTGAAGTATAAGCACAAACTCGACCTTCCCGATGCTTGTACCGAACGAAAACTACATATTCGTTCTTTTATACTAAACAAAAGTTACTACACGAGTTACAATACCTTAACCCTCCGAATCTGCACTTTCTCTCTCTAAACGGCACCTTTCTCTCTCTAGCAGCATCACTTTTCGCATAAGTGAGTGCCAGACATGGGGGTTCGCAACTATTTATACCCTAGCTCCACTTTTCGCAGGTTTCATGCGCGAGAACATCCTTTCGCGCGAAAAATAAGCCTTTTCGCATGAGGAATGAAACTTTTCGCGCGAGAACACCTCTTCACGCGAAAACTTCTTAAGCCTCTCTTTTCTCCAAAATTTCCGAGTGTTACAAGTCCACCCCCTTATTTAGGTTTCATCCTCGAAACCTGTCATTTGTCTAATAGATGAGGGTAATGCTCCCTCATCTCTTACTCCGTCTCCCAAGTGGACTCAGACTCTTTCCTGTGCTTCCACTGTACGCACACGAGCGGAACCACTTTATTTCTCAACCTCTTCTCCTTCGGATCAATGATAGCCACGGGTTTTTCCACATAATTGAGTCGCTCGTCGATCTCGATATCCCCAAGTGGCACAATCATATCCTCGTCGGCTAAGCACTTCCTCAGATGAGATACATGGAACGTCGGATGAATTCCACTTAACTCATCGGGTAGCTCTAATCGATAGGCTACCTCCCCTACTCGGGCGACGATTCGGAAGGGGCCAATATACCTCGGGCTCAACTTTCCTCGCTTCCAGAACCAGATGATTCATTTCCAAGGTAAGACCTTCAATATAACTCGATCGCCCACCTTGAATTCGGTCGGTCTACGCCTCTTGTTGGCGTACGACTTTTGTCTATCCTTCACCGCCTTCATGAAGGCCTTGATCTTTTCCAACTTTTAGTTGTAGCCTTGATCACCTCAAGGCTTCCCAACTCTTTTTGCCGATCTCGCCTCAACACGCGGTCGTCCTACACCTCCTACCATATAGCATCTCATAAGGAGCCATACCAATACTGGCATGATAGCTGTTGTTGTATAAGAACTCGGCTAACGGTAAGTGCTTGTCCCAACTTCCACCGAAATAAATGACGCATGCCGAAGCATATCTTTAGCGTCTGAATGGTCCTCTCCGACTGACCATCAGTCCGAGGGTGGTAAGCTGTACTGATGTGTAACCTCATTCCTATCGCATCATGAAATTTCTTCCAAAACATAGATGTAAACTGGGTGTCGCGGTCGGATACGATAGACACCGGTACACCATGACGAGTCATAATCTCCTTGATAAACAATTCCTCCAACATCTCCGGTGAATACGTCTCGCATATCGGCAGAAAATGAGCACTTTCATCAATCAGTCAACAATCACCCATATGGCATCGTAGCCTCTTGCCATACGTGGTAACTTTGTAATGAAGTCCATGGTGATCTGCTCCCACTTCCACTTGGAATGTCAAGAGGTTAGATCTTCCCGTATGGCTTCTGGTGCTCCGCCTTTACTTGCAGACAAGTAAGGCACTTGGTCACGTACTCCGCTACGTCATGCTTCATTCCTGGCCACCAATAATCCTTCTTCATATCCTGATACATCTTCGTGGCACTGGGATGAATCAAGTATTGAGTCTTATGGGCTTCTCTATGATCTTTCCCTGTAGATCCCCATGATGAGGTACCCACATCCGTCCAGATCGGGTTCTAACACCCAAAGTGTTTTCTCCTAATTCTGCGACTAGACCCTTCATACGCTCGGAATTAATCCAATCCTCCTTCAGAGCTTCGTCCTGAAACTCTTTGACCTACTTCATCACGTCAGCGGTCATGACCAACTAATAAGCCTTCATCCGAATCGGCTCAGGTCTCCCCTTTCGACTAAGGGCATCAGCGACTACGTTGGCCTTACCCGGATGGTAATGGATCTCTCAATCATAATCCTTGATGAGTTCTAACAATATCCTTTGCCTCATATTGAGGTCCGTTTGCTTGAAGAAGTGCATCAAGCTCTTGTGGTCGGTGAAGATGGTGCACTTCATCCCGTACAAGTAGTGCCTCCAAATCTTCAGCACGAATACCACTACCGCTAGCTCCAAATCATGGGTAGGGTAGTTAGCCTCATGGACCTTAAACTATCAGGACGCATACCTTCTCCCGTTGCATTAAATGCAACCCAACCCTGAATAAAAAGCATCCGAATAGACAACCAAGTCTTCGCTTCCTTCAAGTAGCGTCAAGACTGGAGCTTACGTCAACCTTGTCTCAAACACTTCGAAAGCCTTCTCCTACTTCGGACCCCATACGAAATTTACATCCTTACGGGTCAGCTTCGTTAATGGAGAAGCTATCTTAGAGAAGCCTTGGATGAATCTCCTGTAATAACCCACTAAACCCAAGAAGCTATGAATCTCGGACGACGTCTTTGGAGATTTCCATTGAATCACCGCTTCCACTTTCATTGGGTTTACAATGATCCCCTCAGGTTCACCACCATGACCCAGAAACTGAACTTCGCGGAACTAGAATGCGCACTTGGAGAACTTGGCATACAACCTCTCCCTTCTAAGCGTCTCCAACACCTCACAAATATGACCGGCATGTTCCTCCTCGCTTCTCGAGTAAATCATGATATCATCGATAAACACAATCAGTGATTTATCCAACATCGGACGACACACCCGATTCATCAAATCCATAAAAGCAGCTGACGTGTTAGTTAAACCAAAGGACATCACGAGAAATTCGTAGTGTCTATAGCGCGTATGAAAAGCTGTCTTAGGAATATCCTGCTCGTTCACCTTCAAGTGATGGTAACCAGATCAAAGATCTATTCTCGAGAACCAACCGGCACCTTGGAGCTGATCAAACAAGTCATTAATCCTTGGTAACGGGTACTGATTCTTCATCGTCAACTTGTTCAGCTCACGGTAGTCAATGCACATCTGGATACTACCGCCCTTCTTCACAAACAATACTGGAGCACCCCATGGAGAGATACTTGGTTGAATAAACCCCTTGTCTAGCAGCTCTTACAACTACGTCATCAGTTCCTTCATCTCAGACGGAGCTAAATGATATGACGCCTTAGCAACAGGTTGGGCACCAGGTATCAGATCGATTTGGAATTTGATCTCATGGTCAGGTGGCACACCAGATAGGTCCTCTGGGAACACGTCCGGGAAACTACACACAACTGGTACGTCTGACAGTCGTGGTACTATCACATCCACATCCTTCAAGTAGGCTAGATAGGCACCGCATCTACGCCTCATACACTTCTTTGCCACCACCATTGAAATCACTTTTGGGACTGTGCGAATCTTGTCACCATAAATCGTCACCATACTCCCACCGGACGCAGCCAATCGAATCGTCTTCCTACAACACACGATACTTGCCTCGTAGGCTTCTAGCCAATCCATCCCTAGGACTACATCGAATCCTCCTAAGGGCATCACAAACAACCTAGCAGAAAACTTATGACCTTCCAACTCAAGCTCACATTCCTCTATCACGTCAGAAATCCTGGTAGACTTACCAGTGGCAGTTTCTACATCAAAGGGCTCATCAATCTTTCTACTCCTAGCGGGCAACTTATCATAGAAAGCAGTAGGACTGAAACTCCTACTAGCACCGGAATTGAAAAGCACAGAGGCACAAATTTGGTTCACTAGGAATGTACCTGACACAACATCGGGGTCCACCCTAGCCTCCTCTGCCGTCATAGTAAACACTCGGGCTTTGGCCCTCTGCCCCTCTTTCTCCTTTCCAGTCTCTTTCTGCTCATATGTCCAGTCTCACCATAGTTAAAACACCTCACCACGTGACAATCCCTTGCCATGTGGCCCTCCTTCCCACATTTGAAGCATAGATTTGATCCCCACTTACATTCTCATGCATGCTCCTTCCCATATTTCTTGCATGCCCTTTCTCCCCACGTTAACATTTTCCGATCATCAACCCTCATTCTTTTACCGCCAACCATAGAACCACCACCGGTGATTCGCTTCCCATTCCCACCGTTCCACTTCTTCTTCGCCTCCACCACGATCACCACTTCTCGCTCATCATACAGTCTCCCTGCCAGATCAACCACCGACCTGAACATACTTGGTCGGGCGGCAATCAGATGTCTGCAAATATCCACCAGCAAACCCTGCATATACCTCTTGATCTTCTATGACACTGGCATCACCTGATCTGGGACCATTCATGCCATCTCATTAAACTTGGTGGTATACTGTTAATGCGTCATAGTTCTCGCCTCCAGCTGCAGGAACTCTTCTCAATCTTGTCTAATTCTCTGTAAGGATAGAACTCCTCAATCACCAACTTCTTCAGTTTTGGCCACCTCATCTTTCCAATGGCCCTGCTGCCCTCAGCTTTACAATATTGTCCCACCAACATAGAGCCTAGTCAACAAATGAGTGAGTGGAAAACTTCACCTTTTGATCCTCCATGCACTCACTAATTTCCAGTACTACTTCCATCTCTCTCACCCAGCGGTGAGTAGCAGCAACATTGCCATTTCCATCAAAATTTGGGGGCTTGTATCTCTAATATGCCCCATAGTTACATCCTCATGCAGTTTCCTGTATTGCTTCCTCCTCCTCCTCCTCACTCGAGACAATCATCTCGGTCTCTGATTGTTCCCTTTCCTCCCTTTCGGTTGTCCTTCTCCCTTCTTTCTTCTCATCCTCCCTTACAACTTTGATCACTTCAGTCATTACAGACGGCAGAATCGTATGCATGACTTGAAGGACTTTCTCTACCACCGCCTCTTTCACTAAGGCCCTTAAGTTCGCACTCTTATCACCACCTTCCTGGTGATGCATCTTGGGCTCTTCACGGGCCTTCTTAGCCATCTTAAACTTATTCCTAGTAACACACGGTTCACCACCACGTCCTACCTGTACTCCACCCCTAGATGCCTTAGATGATCTACCTCCATTCATTCTCTAATCACTATAAGATTCAAACACTAACACGGTTATTCAAGGAATAACGCAGTTTATGTCAAGCATAGTAAGTCCCAAATTATAGTGGCCAGTTATGATTATCCACTTACTTTACTCTTCATTCCCTAAGTGTTTCCTATCCTACCTACATCAGTATTCAAACCTACTTAAGAGAACATAAATCACATAACATGTGCACATGCTTCCTTTTAACTATCGCACGCAAAACGTTTACATGCAGGCATGTAGCTACTAGGACTGGCATCCCTTTCCTTTTTTTTCGTCCCGTTTAAGTTTTAGGTTTTGTAAATATTTTACCCAATTCTATTAAATTTTAGCTCTGTTACCAACTTGTAAGGCCCCGTTACCGGGACGCTTACCGTTGGACGTTCATCACATAAAACATTTAAATTAAACATTTGCAGCGGAATTTAAAATTTTCATTAGTAACAAAAATCATGTCAAATAATCATATTGTTAAGTTACATCTCAAAATTTGTATTAACACGATAACATTCTCAAAAATATGGATGCTAGTCTTCAAACATATCTCGTAGCTTATGCATCCACACCTACACCTCCTCAGCATCAAACTTTACCTGCCAACTTTATGCATACAAAAGTCAGCAACGCTGAGTGAGTTCTAGTTTTATAAATAAAATACGTTACTTTCATTTGAAACATACCATTTACTTTCATGCGTGATCATTCATTATACGTACACCGTGATCATAATTATTTATTATCTTTCTCAGCATATGTCATCATTCATTCATTCATTATTTTGTTCGTACATTCATTCTGAAGGATTTGATCTGCCCAAGATACATATTAAATTGATGTGGCTAGTGTGATATGATCCAAGTCGGGTCATACCCAATAACAAGCCAAACAATCACCGATAAAAAATTTATTCGTTGATAAGATCACACAAATAAATATTTAGCACCAATATAGAAACCGGGTTTTCTAACTTATTGCTTTTGTGAATGAACAAAATTATATGTATAATTAGTTCATGGGATTTGGTTGTTTTATTACTTAAGTTGGTTAAGTAATATCAAATAAAATGTGTGTTACATTTTATAAAATGTAAGGGTTACATTTTATAAAATTATAATGCAAGAGAGTGTATCATTTAACTAATTCAAATGGGAGGGAAACCCACCAAGTGGGGTCCAAATTTTCGGCCAGCCCTTGGGGTTTGAAAATCCCTTTGATTAATATTGGTTGCATGCAACATTGAAACTACAACTCTCTTCAATCAACACACAACCTCTCACACACACATAGCAAACTTCTCTCTCTCATTTTTCTCTCTAGAATTCGGATTCTAGAGCTTAATATTCAAGTTTTTTAGCCTTGAAACTAGTTCATCTTGGCTGGAAAAAATCGTTTTTGAAGAGGGATTTCAAGTTGGTGTTGCAACTCCTAGCAAGGAAGGTGTTTGTACGAGCTTGGGGTATCATCCCTTGAGGTTTTCTTGCTTGAAAACTCAGCCATGAAAGTCATCTTTCTCACCTCACAAGTTCGGTTTTAGGAAGCTACAAAGGTTGTATATTCTTAACTATCTTGTGTTCTTTTATTGTATGCATTTGTATAATGATCCATGGTTTGGGGTTCTTTATTAAATGGGTTTAATAAACGTCTTAGTAACATGTTTTAAAACATAAAATCCACTGCGTTTTCATATAAACAAGGTTATATGAGCTTTGATAAACATGTTAAAACCCTACAATGGCATCAAGAGCCACTTATACGTATGCATACATGTATTATACTCACTAACTCACGGTTTTGTGGTGTATAACACCACATGGCTGAGACTTAGAGGGCTGTTATGGTCACCCCCTTTTGATTTTAAAGATGTTACTTTATTCATGTAATGATCTTTAAAAATATAAATCATAAGATGATTGTTTGTTTGGACAAAACCCATTTGTTCTTGGTTTATGTTGGCCAAGAAAAATGGTTAAAAAGGGGCTGCCAAAATCGTAGCTTATTGGTATATTTGTATATATTGTTTTGGTTATGCATAAGAAAGCCTAGACCTTGTGGATGATTGATTGGTTGTCATGTTATATTCATTTGGGCTTGTAATAATTTAATTTTTGTTTCAAGTCTTGTTTTGTAATCTATTCATTCATTTGGTTTGTAATAAATAGATTAGGAGTTTTTCCTTTAATAGAAAAAAAATGTATTAGGATACATATTTTGTAAGGATGCTCAAGATCAAGACTCGAAGAAAAGATGGACAAAGAGGATGCTTGAAGATGTGGATTCAAGTGGGAGTCCTTTTGTCAACCATGTGTCATGTTCTTAACCCTTAGGACAAGACCTTTTGACACACTTGTTTTGGCTAAACAAGTGTGCTCAACTTAGTATGCTTTGTTATGTATATGTGAATTGTTTGTTTATGCTTGGTTGAATGCTTATGATGATGTTTGTTTTGAATATTTGGATATGATTAACAAACCGTCAATTATAACAAGCTATAACAAAAATTGGTTCTCAAATCATTAAGTATAAATAGAATGGTTCTATAAAAGGAGTTAATGGTTTGTTAAATAAAATGGGTTTTATTTAAAAGAACCAATAGGGTACCATATGGTTGAATGCATACAATCATATGATACATAGACTTTTCTAAACAAGAATTGTGAAAATGTAAATCTCTTTAGAAAACAAGTTAAACACCATCCTTTTACACAACACTTAGGTTGCTTGCAAACTCTTAGTGGGATAAAGGTCACCTAACCACTTTGAGGGAACTTGTAACTTGAGGTGAGAATACCATGTTTGTGGGATAAAGGTCACCTAACCACTTATGTAGTAAACTCACACGTGTGTGTAAGTAGGACGACTTGATTTGTAAAATATATTAATAGATCACCTAAAATATGTTTTACAAAAGGTGTTGATGGGATAAACATGCCGTTATAAACAAAAGATGTTCAAATGATCCCATACCACTAGAAGTTGCAATAGGTTGCAATTGTCATTTACGACTACCTTGTTTAATTAAATAATGGGATAAAGGTCACCTAACCAATATTTGAATATAACGTTGGATTCTAAAATTTTATTTATTAATGGTCTATGAGACATAAAGGGTATTGATAAATGAAATATAATTATATCAACGATTACTAATGGAACTTTGTAAAATCTTGTAGATGGCCGACAACAACAACGCTAATAACGATGTACCAAACCAAAACAACCAATCCCTAAGGGCGATCCTTCAAAGGGATCGTCTAACACCTAACAATTTCATGGATTGGTACCGCAACTTGAGAATCGTTCTCAAGCAAGAAAAGCGGGCCTACATCCTTGATGATCCCAACCCCGATGGACCTAACGAGGAGGATGTGGAAGCCTATAATGATTGGGTTAGATATGTGGAAGACTCCATCCACGTATCTTGCCTAATGTTAGCAAGTATGACACCCGAACTCCAAAAGGAGTATGAGCTCCATAGAGCTTAGGACATGATCACTCAGTTGCAGGAAATGTTCCAGCAACAAGCTAGAGTGGAGCGCTACGAAATGGTTCAAGCGCTTCATGCATGTCGGATGGAGGAATCCCAATCAGTTTCATCTTATGTTCTTAAGATGAAAAGCCACGTCGACCGCCTTCAAAGGCTAAACTGTCCTGTCTCAAAAGAGTTGGCCACGGATTTGATCCTTAATGGCCTAACTAAAAAGTTTGAGGCGTTCGTCATGAATTACAACATGAACGGATGGGACAAGAGCATAAATGAACTTCATTCGATGCTCAAATCAGCCGAGGCGGGAATGGGTAAAAGGGTTTTACCCGTTCTCACCATTAATGAAGGTGGGAGAAGGAGAAAGTCTCTACCCCCTCCTAAGGCAACTGTTGCCAAAGGAAAGGGGCACGTTGGGGCAAAGGGGAAGATGGTTGTTAGGGCGCAACCTCCGAAGCCTAAGGAGAAGAAGCAAAAGGTTGTTGTCAACGACCCATGCTTCAAATATGGTGAGATAGGGCATTGGATGAGATATTGTCCAGTCTATCTCAAAGAGTTGAGAGAAAAGAGGGATGCGGGGCAAACCTCAGGTATAAGTTACATGATACATGTTGAGCTAAATGTTATTTCTTCTAACACATGGGTATTGGATACCAGATGTGGAACTCACATTTGCAATTTATTGCAGGGGTTCAAAAGAAATGAGCATTATGCAAAAGGGGAAATAAGTCTCTTCATGGGCAATGGTGCGAAGGTTCATGTGGAAGCCTAAGGAGACTACATTTTGAAGCTTCCAAGTGGTTTGGAAGTCATTTTAAACAATGTATTATATGCTCCTCGTTTGACTAGGAACATTATTTCTGTTTCCCGTTTAAGGCAATATGATTATGATTTCAAGTTTGTTGACAATGATATTTATGTTTCTTTAAATCATGTATTTTATTTTAAGGCTATACCTTGTAATGGTATTTATGAATTGTTTCATGAAAACGCAACATATGATAGCTCAATATACCAAGCAACCACCAAAAGGCTCAAATTAGATTTGAGTGATACCTACCTTTGGCATTGTCGTCTTGGTCATATAAACAAGAAACGTATACAAACACTTCAAAAGAATGGTCTTTTAAAAACAAATGAATGTGATTCATTTGATGTATGTGAATCTTGTTTACAAGGAAAAATGACTAAGGCACCCTTTAGTGGAACTAATGAAAGGGCAAAAGATTTATTAGGTATCATACATTCGGATGTATGTGGTCCTTTTAAGCCAATGACTAGGAATGGTGAAAGATACTTCATTACCTTCACTGACGATTATAGTCGCTATGGGTATGTGTACTTATTAAGGCATAAAGATGAAGCTTTTGAAATGTTCAAAATCTTCAAGAATGAAGTTGAAAATCAACTCAACAAAACAATTAAAGTTCTCCGCACCGATAGAGGTGGTGAATACCTAAGTGATGTTTTTCAAGATCATCTTAGGAGTTGTGGGATTGTCTCACAACTCACTCCACCTAGAACACCACAACATAATGGTGTGTCTGATAGGAGGAATCGAACCTTATTGGATATGGTTCGATCTATGATGGCTAGAAGCACATTGCCTCTATCATTTTGGGGTTTTGCTTTGCTCTCTGCGGCCCGTATTCTAAATATGGCCCCAACCAAAAAGGTGGAAAAGACACCTTTTGAGATATGGCATGGAAGAGTTCCATCCCTATCATACTTAAGGGTCTGGGGTTGTGAGGCTTATGTTAAGACTCCCACCCCAAACAAATTAGATGTCTGATCCACCAAGTGTATCTTTGTTGGATATCCTAGAGATTCTATGGGATATTATTTCAATGATCCACTGGAACAAAAGGTGTTTGTTGCCAGAAAGGGTGAGTTCTTAGAAACAAAGTTCCTTACGGAAGGAACTAGCAGTAGAACAGTAGATCTTGAGGAAGATCAAGAACCACAACCCGATGCACGTTCGGTTGAAACTAGCACTCAACATGAGGATGTTGAGGATGATCAAGGGGTTGATCAATACACACAAGACGTTCGCAGAAGTGGTAGAACTAGTAATCCACCTGAAAGATATGGATTTTTCATGGATGGATGCTATGTGGTAGATTCAGATGAACCAACCACATATCATGATGCGGTGTCCAATTTGGATTGTGACAAATGGCTTGAAGCCATGAACGTTGAGATGCAATCCATGTATGACAATCAAGTTTGGGAACTTGTTGTACCACCTCTTAATTCTAAAGTAGTTGGAAGTAAGTGGGTTTTCAAGAAGAAAACCGATATGCGTGGAAACTTGGATACTTACAAAGCTAGACTTGTAGCAAAGGGTTTTACACAAACTCAAGGGGTTGATTATGATGAAACCTTCTCACCTGTTGCAATGCTAAAATCTATAAGGATATTGTTTGCCATAGCAACTCATTATGATTATGAGATTTGGCAAATGGATGTCAAAACCGCTTTCCTAAATGGATATCTTGAGGAAGATGTCTATATGGTTCAGCCTGAAGGTTTTGTCGATCCAAAACATCCTAACAAAGTATGCAAGTTAAAGAAATCAATCTATGGATTGAAACAAGCATCGAGAAGTTGGAATCACCGTTTTGATGATGAAGTAAAGAAATTTGGCTTCATCAAAAACGCTGATGAGGCTTGCGTGTATAAGAAGGCTAGTGGGAGCACAATAACCTTCCTAGTATTGTATGTTGATGACATACTACTATTTGGAAATGACATTCCAACCTTGGAAGGTGTAAAAACCTGGCTTGGAAGTTGTTTTTCCATCAAGGATCTTGGTGAAGCAGCCTATATTCTGGGGATAAAGATCTATAGGGATAGATCAAGGCGGCTGATTGGTTTGAATCAAAGTGCATACATTGACAAAATCTTGAAAAGGTTCAAGATGGAAAACTCTAAGAAAGGTACTGTACCTATCAAAGAGGGACAATATTGAGTACGACTCGATGTCCAAGCTCAAAGGAGGAGCAAAATAGAATGAAGGCAATCCCATATGCATCTGCTATAGGATCCATCATGTATGCAATGATATGCACTAGACCGGACGTGTCATGCGCTTTAAGCATGACAAGTAGATACCAGCAAAATCCTGGTGATAGTCATTGGATGGCTGTCAAGAACATTCTGAAGTACCTAAGGAGGACTAAGGACATGTTCTTGATCTACGGGTCTGGTGAAGAGGAACTCGTTGTAAAAGGTTACACGGATGCCAGTTTCCAAACCGATCGAGATGATTCACGATCTCAATCGGGGTACATCTTTATTCTGAATGGGGGAACTGTTTCTTCGAAAAGCTCAAAGCAAGAAGTCGTAGCGTTGTCCACTATAGAGTCAGAATACGTCGCCGCTTCAATGGCAGCACAGGAAGCTGCATGGCTGAAGAAATTCATAGCCGATCTAGGGGTAGCCCCTTCCATTCAGGATCCCCTAGAGATCTTTTGTGACAACGAGGGTGCGATTGCTCAAATCAAGGAACCTCGTGCTCATCAAAAGACTCGGCAAATTGAACGGAGATTCAACTACATAAGGGATTAAGTTGAAAAATGAAAGATATGTATTCGCAAAGTCCACACTGATAAAAACGTTACGGATCCACTCACAAAGCTCCTTGAAAAGGCAAAGCACGAAGGTCATGTTTGTGCCATGGGACTTAGATATTCTAGTGACTGGGTTTGATTTTGTATTTTGTATTTGGATATTGAAACTTATGTTATTTGACTTAATTATATGGTTTTAATTTTCATTAGTTCTTCTATTTTAGCATGTTTAAATCCGTAAATAAATGAGTTATTCTAAACGTCCGTAGTCGATCATACTTGTGGGAACAATTACGAATGTAAGACTATAATGAACTTGGATTGGTTGATATTCATAAGGTATGAATATAGATCAAGAGGTTGCTACCAAGGTTCATTGATATCTATGGGATATAGATATTGGACAGACCCGCTCTCAATTATTTCTGCATGGAATCTTTGTAATTAGTCATAAGAGATCTTGAGTAAAGGCGAATATCATTGTATCCTCAGACCTGAGATACATATTGGGTCTTGATATTCACCAAGTATTGTACTTTGACTTAGTACTTTGCTGTTCTGAAATATTGGCAGTACATAAGGCTGAGTTCAGGTATGATATGAGGTGATTGTGAGAGACGTATGTAGTCAAGATGGAATTTGTTCCTCTTATTTGTTGAGAGTTACATGTCTAAGGCCTGTTAAAGTTAAATCATCGGAGAATGACAATTCTGTGTCTCTTGGATTTAACATGACATCTGTAACAAAAGGATAGATGATTAATTCACCTAAATCATATTCAAGTAAGGTACTTGAAAAGGATGATGTTATTGAATGGCACTTAGTCATATACATTAGGGGTAGCAAACCGTTGCTAGGCGTTATTTGCTACTTGCATCAATCTTCTATGAATCTTGTGCAAGTGGGAGATTGAAGGATTTGATCTGCCCAAGATACATATTAAATTGATGTGGCTAGTGTGATATGATCCAAGTCGGGTCATACCCAATAACAAGCCAAACAATCACCGATAAATATTTATTTGTTGATAAGATCACACAAATAAATATTTAGCACCAATATAGAAACTGGGTTTTCTAACTTATTGCTTTTGTGAATGAACAAAATTATATGTATAATTAGTTCATGGGAATTGGTTGTTTTATTACTTAAGTTGGTTAAGTAATATCAAATAAAATGTGTGTTACATTTTATAAAATGTAAGGGTTACATTTTATAAAATTATAATGCAAGAGAGTGTATCATTTAACTAATTCAAATGGGAGGGAAACCCACCAAGTGGGGTCCAAATTTTCGGCCAGCCCTTGGGGATTCAAAAGCCCTTTGATTAATATTGGTTGCATGCAACATTGAAACTACAACTCTCTTCAATCAACACACAACCTCTCACACACACATAGCAAACTTCTCTCTCTCATTTTTCTCTCTAGAATTCGGATTCTAGAGCTGAATATTCAAGTTTTTCAGCCTTGAAACTAGTTCATCTTGGCTGGAAAAAATCATTTTTGAAGAGGGATTTCAAGTTGGTGTTGCAACTCCTAGCAAGGAAGGTGTTTGTACAAGCTTGGGGTATCATCCCTTGAGGTTTTCTTGCTTGAAAACTCAGCCACGAAAGTCATCTTTCTCACCTCACAAGTTCGGTTTTAGGAAGCTACAAAGGTTGTATATTCTTAACTATCTTGTGTTCTTTTATTGTATGCATTTGTATAATGATCCATGGTTTGGGGTTCTTTATTAAATGGGTTTAATAAACGTCTTAGTAACATGTTTTAAAACATAAAATCCACTGCGTTTTCATATAAACAAGGTTATATGAGCTTTGATAAACATGTTAAAACCCTACACATTCATGATCTTTCACTTCCATATGGACCAGTGTCATATGCTATGCCCCCAACATTATGCACGAAGCTGGTACTGGGCCGAGGTCTATAAACCCCCTACATTGTGCATGAAGCTGACTCCAGTACCGGGGCAAGCGTCAAAGGTCCTGTACTTATGGTCAATCTCAAGGATTAGACCCCTGAGGCGCATCCTCATAGGCTAGCTAAGCTGCACCTCAGTTGAGCTAACGACAACATGGTCGTGCACCTCCATTCAATTGCTTGCAAGACTTTCCTTCATTCATTATGTTTAACTTCTTATTAATGTTATGTTTCACTTCATTATATAATACTTCACATACATTCATACATAGTAAGACATGCCTCGTCATATAACACATGGTATGAAAAACACTAGCATACAAAGAAAAACACATCAAACAACTAATAATAGGCATGAGGGAGACCATAAGCAACCAGAACTTTCACATGCGAGATCCCCCTTCGGAGCCTGAACCTTACGTAGGCAAACTTAGTCCTTGGCGTCGCTGTCATTCACGCGAGAACTTCCAGTCGCGCGAGAACATCCTTGTTACGCGAAAACTTCCGGTCGGGCGAGAACATTCTATTGCGCGAGAACTTCCCTTTTGCGTGAAAACTCCTCCTTTCGCGCGAAGGCATCTTAGTTCAAATTTCTAAACGTACGACGCACTACTCGCACGAGAACATACTAGTCGTGCGATAACTCCCAATTTTTCCCGCCCCGTCGCAACTTATCGCGTCTAAAGCAGATCTAACACACAAACACCCAAAACATCACCAAACATGCATAAACAAGCATTTTAAAACACATAGTATGCATAATAGCCCTAAAATATGAAAATTTACGTAAAAAGGGGACTAAAAATTCACCTCGTGAAGTAGCACAAACTTGACCTTCTCGAAGCTTGTACTGAACGAAAACTACATAACCGTGGGCTACATTCATTATTAATCATTCCTTTATACTAAACATAAGTTTCTACACAAGTTTACATACCTTAACCCTTCGAATCTGCACTTTCTCTGTCTAAACGGAAACATTCTCTCTCTAGCAGCAACACTTTTCGCATAAGTGAGTGCTAGACATGGGGGTTCGCAACTATTTATACCCCAGCTCCACTTTTCGCAGGCTTCTCGCGCAAGAACATCTTTTCACGCGAGAACTGAGCCTTTTCATGCGAGAACACCTCTTTGCGTGAAAACTTCTTAAGCCTCTCTTTTCTCTAAAATTTTCAGGTGTTACAGTGGCAGATGGTGGTGGTCTAAGCAATGGGGAGAAGGAGGAGGATTGGGGGAAGTGGAAGAGTTGTGGTGTGAAGTTTGTGTGTAGAGTGTAATGGTGTTTATAGTGATTTGAGGTCGATGAGTTATGCACAAATCCTTATTCATTCTCATTGTTATTGTTATTGTTATTGCAGTCGCTGTCGCTCTCGCTGCCGCGCTCGCTATTGCTCTCACTGTCGCTCTCACTGTCGCGCTCGCTGTCGCTCTCGCTCTCACTCTCACTCTCGCTGTCGCTCTCGCTCCCGCTGCCGCTGCCGCTGCCACTGAGTATTATCATAAATGAGGTTCACAAGTTATTGAGATGTTGTTAGCTAAACTGTGTGTGGTTTAACTAACCCATGAGGATGCACACAGGGGTCAGTCCTAGTGCTTGACCAATATGTACAGAACAGGACCCTTATTGCATGCCTCGGTACTGGAGTTAGCTTTGTGCATAATGTAAGGGGTCTATTTATAGACTTCGGCCCAGTACTAGCATCGTGCCAATGTTTGGGGTATAGCATATGACATTGGTCCATATGAAAGTGAAAGATAAAGATAAAGTACGAAATGTACTATAAAGTACAAAACAAACGATGGTGAAAGATAATATTGATTATTATCTAGATGTATGTATGAAGTATGATCATGTACGAAAGTAAAGATAATGTTTTTAAACGAATAAAAATTTTTTTATTTATAAAACTAGAACTCACTCAACAACGCTAGCTTTTATGCATTTTTGGTTGGCAGGTAATTTGTTGCTGGGTATGGCATGAAGGTGAAGCTGCTTGGCAAATAAAGACAGTCATCCATCTTATGCAGAAATGATTTTTGTGTTGTAATGCAATTAAATGTTCTTTTATATCTTTAACAATGATGTATTATTTGGCGAAATGATTATTAACGCATGAAATGGTTTTTGTTAAATTATTCCACTGCAGTGTTCTTATTATTTTAAATAATCTTAATGTGTTTTAACAATTATGTTTGATGAATGACCAATTGTAAACGTCCCAAGAACAGGGCCTGACAAGTTGGTATCAGAGCTAAAGTTTAAGAGAATTGGGTAAGTTATATTCAAAACCTAAAACTTAAACTGATAATGGGACAAGAAAAGGCAAGGGATGCCAACCCAAGTAGCTACATGCCATCAGGTAATTTTCTTAAAGCTAATCAGTATTATGTGCATGTGTTATTTGACTTATGTTCTCTTAGTAGATTTGAATACTGATTGTATTGGTGTTTAAATATTATAATGATTAGAGATGGCCGGTGGTAGATCATCAAAGGCCTCACAAGGTGGAGTACGTGGTGGACGTGGTACTGTACCACGTGTCATAAGAAACATGGCTAGAGCTGCTGAAACAGTACCTGAAGAGCCCGAGATCCATCACTAGGAAGGTGGTGATGATAGTGCTAACTTGAGAACTTCGATGAAAGTGGCAGTAGTTGAGGAGGTCCATTAAGTCATGCAGACGATTCTACCATCTGTGGTGAATGAAATGATTAAAGCTATGAGGGAGGATGAGAAGAAGGAAAAGAGGGAAAGGAGGAAGACTGCTGAGAGAGGGAACGACAAGAGAGGAGAAAGAGAGCGACCAAAGGCTGAGACGGTTGTCTTGAGTGAGGAGGAGGAGGATGAAGTGGTGTAGGAAATAGAACGAGGCTGTAACTATGGAGAAATTCAAAGATGCAGACCCCCAACTTTTGAGGGAAACTGAAATGCTGCCGCTGCTTACTGATGGGTGAGGGAAATTAAGGCTATGTTGGAGAACAGTGAATGCAGGGAGGACAAGAAGGTGAAGTTTGCTACCCACTCATTTGTGGACTCGGCCTTATGCTGGCGGGACAACATTGTCTAGGACGAGGGTAGCAGGACGATTGGAAGGATGAGGTGGAGTGAACTGAAAAAGCTGGTGATCAAGGAGTTTTGTCCTCACAAGGAACTAGACAAGATCAATAGAGAGTTCCTACAGCTGGAGGCGGGAACCATGACACACCAGCAGTACACAACAAAGTTCAATGAGATGGTGAGGCTGGTACTAGACCAAGTGACACTTGTGTCACGGAAGATCAAGAGGTATATTCAGGGTTTGTTGGCGGATATTCGCAGGCACATGATCGCCGCTCGGCCAAGCACTTTTAGGTTGGTAGTTGATCTGGCAGGTAGGTTGTATGATAAGAGAGAGGTGACAGTGGTAGAGGTGAATAAGAAGGTTGGTAGTGATGGAAAATAGAACGGGAAACGATTTTAGCAGTGGTGGTTTCACCCCCAAGAACAAGAAGGCAAGGGTCCCGGAAGGTGGTGATAGCAAGTGCTGGGATGAGGATGTGCAATTAGTGTGGGAAGAAGTATATGGGGGAATATAGATTATGGTTCGAATATTTGTTTCAGGTGTGGAAAGCCAGGGTATATGGCAACGGATTATAGGGTGATGAGGTGCTATAACTGTGGGGAAACATGTCATATGAGTCAGGAGTGCAAAAAGCTAAGGGTTGAGAGCTCGAAGGCGGGAAAAGAGATCGAGAAAGAGAAGGAAGTGCAGAAGGCTACAGTAAGGGCCTTTACTATGACACATGAGGAAGCCAAGTGGACCCCGACATCGTATCGGGAACATTTCTAGTTAATGACGTTGCTACTTCTGTATTATTTAATTTTGGTTCTAGTAGGAGCTTTATCTCCTTTGTATTTGTACTAAGTTGTCTACTAGGAGTTGAAAGATTGATGAGCCCTTTGTCATAGAAACGGCTATTGGTAAATCCATTAGGATATCTGATGCTTTAATGGATTGCGCGATTGAATTAAAAGGTCATAAGTTTCCTGCTAGACTGTTTGTGATAACCTTAGGTGGATTTGAGGTAGTCTCATGGATGGTTTGGCTAGCAGCCTACAAGGCAAATATTGTGTGGCAAAAGAAGATGATTCCATTGACCACGCCTGATGGGAGTTTGGTGATGTTCTACGGTGATCAAGTTACTATGTGTTGGATCTATTGAGGCTGGTGCAACCAAAACAAAACTAAGAAGAAATCTGTACAACTAAAAGAAGTCTTCCAAAGGCAATGCTGCAATTTCCAAAGCTTACAAGATGAACATGTTGATACATATTGATGTACCTAGTTTATGTTCTAAAATGTAAAAGTCTTTCATGTCTTACATATATGTAATCAAAGTAATGAATTGAATGAATGATATATGAAGTGCATTGTGATGTTAATTTATGTTTGATTATGTCATGATATCATTATATTGAATGTGTTGCACGTGTGTGAACTAACTATATAGGTTTGATGTTGTTCTACATGGTTCTAAGTCAATAAGAACTTAGAAGTATGTTTAACTTATCCATGTGATAGTTCATGCTAATGGAACATGCTAATGGACCATACACATGAATATATCATGCTTATGGACCAGTCGCACGACTGAACCAGAAAACTAGATCAGTCACACGACTGAGACAAATGATTGAGTCAGTCGCACGACTGAACCTTCAGTCATGCGTATGAGTCAATCGCATGATTCAGTCGCACGACTAAACCATGCTAATGGTTCAGTCGTACGAATGAAGGAAGATTACCTATAAATACCACATAATTCGTGGAAAAACACAACACTTTGAATACCTACGTACCCTAGCCGTCCAGAGCGTACCAAGTCGTCAATCCAAGTTCATAGTTCGTTTCTGATCAATTCTCATTAGTTCTTAATGTTTGTTTTATCGTTGGATGGATCAGGATGATCGCCAATCAAATAGGATTCCGCACTATTTGATTCGGTATCACGCAGAATCCGTTAGTACTCCGTAAAAAATCGGTCCTAACAGAACTTTCGAAGGATAAACTCAGTCTTCGAGACTTAGAAAATCTCCTTCTGAAGTAAACACTTAGAAGACAAAGTCTTCCGAAGACAAAGCCTCAGAAGAAGCTATGTCTTCCGAAGGTAAAATGGCTTTGGAAGAATAGCCATTTTACCTTCGGAAGAATCACAGTATGAACCAGTGGACAAAGCATGGTCCGACTGATTAATCATAAGGCTATGTTCAGGGGTTATGAGTTTGAAGATATTTTGAGGATGTTTAAAAGAACAGACAATTTGAAATCTCTCAAGGCTATCTGTATGAGGAAAGATAGACCAGCTGAAGAAGTGGTGTTCCCTGAGAACAAGGAACTCATTCCTCCACACTAATCTCAAATGTCTATTATGATGAAAAGACATATGAGTTGGTGATTGAAAGAAAACGGGGAGGAAAAGCAGGTGCAGAAATCAGATTATTTAGTAGATATGAGGTAAGATTGCTTGATGAATCCTATATCCACCACATTTACGCAAGGCACTTCAGAGATATAAGCAACAAGCTTGGAGAAGCTGATATGTAATTCTTTCAACTCCTGAAGATGGCCTATGATAGTTACATACACAAGAGAGAGCAGATGAGGAAGAAGAAGACTCCTTTGCAATTTGGGAATATTATGAAGCTGGAGGTAGACATGGACGGATCTCTACTGATTCATAGAGATGGGCTGTCAACTGTGTCCTTCTGGGAGCCTATCTCATTGAAAAAGCTGCCCATTGAAGCCATTCACACTATGAGTCAAATGAAGATCCATGTATTGAGCAGAGAAAAGTTGACTGAAGCAAGACAATTCTCAAACATGATTAAAGCCATCCTGGATCCTTCATACACAGACCCAGCTCCAGCTTCATCTCCTCCTACTGATCAAGACCCAGCAGAATCCTCATAACTTCATCCACCAAACCCTTGAAGTTCCTAGGCTGTATAATCCTTAGGGGAGCATTGTTGGACCCTGAAAGGATCATACATGCTAATTTAAGTAGTGGATGATGGTTGTTCTACTAAAATTTCCCCATGTCCAAGAACCAATGCGGATGAAGAATCTGCATCAACAAAAGAAGACTGTCGGCTATCCGCATTTGCATATGCGGATGAACAAAGAACAAATGCTGACAAGTGTTTGTTCTTCTGTATTAACAAATGCGGACAGCCGAACAAATGCTGACAAAGGAATTACACATCCGCATTAACTAATGCGGATGCTCAACAAAAAATGCGCCAAGTGTTTGTTCATCCGCATTTCTCAATGTTGATGACCAAACACTAATGATATAGAAGAAAAACCAATGCTGATGAAGATTAACACATTCGTATTAGTTAATACGGATGAACATAACAAATGCTGATGAAGACCTTTTGTACTTAGACTAGATTATGTACTGGGGTAATTTAGTCTTTTGTAAAGGCTTCTTGTCAGCCTATAAATAGAATAGAAAACCTTGTATGTGAGGTGACATGTGACTAACATTAAGCAATCAGAATATTCAGTCTTTTGTCAACAAGGTGTATTGTTACTGTATAGTGCTCAAACCCTAGCATTTATTGTAACTGTTCATCTTAATCAACAAAAAATTGCATTTATGAATATTTCTTGCATTCAATGTTCTGTGATTGTATGATTCCACAATATAATCACTGACTCAATCATCATATTCGGTCCTTATTGTTTCACAACAACAAAGAACATCATTCTCACGCCCAGTCAATTGGTATTAGAGCTTTGGCTCTCGGTTCTTCTTCAGATCTGCATAGATCTAAGCTGAACTCGATTGATCTGGTGATTGAGGTGCTGGTAGAGTGTTCAACTACCTCTATTCAGTATACAAGTTGAATATCTGCTGAAATACTTCGATAGTCACTGTGCATCCGTCATCAACCTCAAAAACAAATCTATTAACAGTTTCTTTAACATAAAATCATACGAGAAACATACTCTGAAACTTAACAAAAGAAGTTCTAACAAATTTCTATCTGCACTCAGCAGATCTTGTTATATAAGCCTTTTTGGACTAATTGGACTAGGCGGACTTAAGAATCAATCTAATCTGTATTTAAACAAGTTAAAAACAACTTATTAAAATGGATTCACATACTTTCTCTAAACTTGGTCATACTCCTAAACCTCCTATGCTTAAATACAAATCTGAGTTTAAGCAATGGAAGATTAGGTTCATGAATTACTTTACAGGTGTAGATCCGGACTATTGGATTTCCATATGTAAAGGGCCTCACATTCCAGTGACACTTTCTGCTAACCAAGCTGCTCTATACAAAACCTCAAGAATACCCATAGAGGATCTCACTCTTGATGATGATGACTACAAAAAGATAAAAATTGATCTTAAAGCTTCTTCTATTCTAACTCAAGCATTGAAAATGGATGTGCTAAAAAGGCTTGAGAAGTATGGAATAGCTAAAGCTGTGTGGGATGCACTACTGATTATATGTGAAAGCAGTAGTGAAGTAGCTGAAATTAACAAGGATAAACTTGTTAATCAATATGAAACCTTTCATCACTGCAAGGGGGAGTCAATCTCAAAACAATTGCATAGATTTGTGCAGCTGGTGAATGATTTAGAGATTATGGGGGTTACGTATAAAGTCAAAGAGTTGAACAAAAAGATGCTTCACAGCCTTCCTGAAAGCTGGAAACAAAATGTTACCATGCTGAAAAACACTCTTGATCTAGAGAGTACCACCTTGGACATAATGATAGCCAAAATTATAGCTCTTAAACATGATGAAAGGAGCAGGAACCTTGGTGGACCTAGAGTTATTGAAGCAAATAAATTTTGATCAGACACTCACTTAGTGGAAAATGCTTTCATTACTGAAGATGATGATTTTCTCTCCTTAAGAGATCAAGTGAAGACAACTGGTTTCATTGTTGCTCCATCAACAAGCAAGCCATCAACATCATCTCAACAAACAGGGTTCACTGCTACTGCCACAGGTCTGTCTGAAGACCAAAGGTCTAAAGAGCAAAAGGCTACTTACAATGCCTTTGTTACAAGCTTTGAAGCCTACTTGGGAGGAAGACTCACTTCTACCCACCTGATCCAAGAAGACTTGGAAGAAATGGATCCAGATGATGTAGAAGAAATGGATCCAGATAATGTAGAAGAAATGGATCTGTAATGGCAAATGGATGTGATAGCAATAAGAGCCAAGAAGTTCTTCAGAAAAGGGAGAAAGCTTAGTTTGAATGAAAACACAAAACTTGGATATGACAAATCCAAGGTCAAATGCTTCAATTGTGGTATGACTGACCATTTTTCAAAAGAATGTAATGCTCCTAGAAGAAACAACAATAGTTTCCAAAGGAATTCTCAGGGCCAATCAACCTCACAACCAAACTCAAGCTATCAGTCCAACAATCATCAACAACAGCAGTATCATCACCACCAACAACATCAACATCCATACCAGAGTCAGCCACAACTGACAAATCAAGCTCATGGAACCAACCAATCTACTTTAAATGAACTTGTCATCAAATAAGATGGAGTATGTGATTGGAGCTTATATGCTGAAGAAGTGAAGCCTCAACTTCAAAATCATGCTCTCATGGCTCATATCAATGATGGCCCAGCTCCAATACCATTTGTGGTAAAATCTAATCTGTGTAGTGATAAATGTATTGCTGAACTATAGAGTTACCGTGAGCACAATCAGAAATTGGCAGCTAAAATCAAAGAAGAAAATGTAAAATCTGAGATGTATAAAAGAGAAATCAAATGCTTTGAAATAAAAATCAAATCTCTCATCTCCGACATAGAAAACTTGCATGGAGAAAAGTACACTCTTGCAGCTAAAAATCAAAAATTAACTGAAAAGCTAGCCCAATCCAAAGCTGAGCAATCAGTTACTGAAGTGAAACTTGAAAAATTTCAACTGTCTTCAGCTAAGCTGCAAGAGATGCTTGATTCACAGAAGGAGCATAATGATATGGCTGGGTTTGGATATAATTCATGTCCCCCACCACATAATGACAATTACACTATCATGCATGAGTCTGTCACTGTGACTGATAAAATTGAAGCTAAAACTATTGAACCTAAATCAATAGTAACTCAAATCACTAATCCTCAAAATAAACCAAGTGTTTATATTGAAACAAATGAGGAGAGAATTAAGTTAGGTCATCCAATCAAAATCAAAGAGTACTTGGACAAGATAGTGAATGTCATTAAACCAAGAAGTCCTGTCAAATCCATAGTGCCTTTTGTGAAATTTGTTCCTGCAATTTCCAAAGAAAAAAAGATAACTAATGATTTTGTGACACCATCTACTAAAAGCAGATCTGATTGTGAGATCAAGTCACCAAAGAATTCAATCAAATCAGATAATGTTTCACCAAAACTCAAAAGCAAAATCTCATTGGTTTCAAAAACAAAAATCAAATCAGATCCTCAAACATCAAAACCGAAGCATTGTAAATCCAGGAATAAGCACACTTGAATCAAATCATGAAGATTATAGATCAAAATATGATAATCACAATCAAAACCCCTTTGATTTTCAATTAGATTGCTAATAATGTGTTTACAAATAATCCCTCAATCTCTGGTCATCCAACCCTTTACCAATTCTAATTACAATTAGGCTATTTATAGTCTAGACTAACTTTCACTATTTACATTTAGCCCCCTAGACTATTAAACTTGACTAAAATAAGACTAAAACAAGATAAAATATATTTTGTTCACACAAATATATTTAATACAATAAAGTCTCAAACACAATATATCTTCAATATCTTCACTCGGTTCTTCGTCTCGAACTTGACGTTTGACTTTTCTGTTGACTTTGACTGAGACGTTGACTTTTGTTGACTTTGACTATGTTGATAATATTGACTATCTTGTACAGATCCAACAATACTCCCCCTTAGTCTGTCATTATCAACGTCTTCATACGAATTCAGCACCGAGAAGTCAACCATAGAAAGATCTTTAATATTGAAGCTCTCTGAATCTGATGAGAAAGATTATTCATCTCATAAGCTCCCCCTATTTATATGCTCCCCCTATTTTGGGTGCATCCTTTGCGAGGATATTAGAACAGCTTTCCCTAATCTCTAATCTTAAGTGCTTCAGAAGATGTAGGAGGAGGATTCCTAGCTTGGTATCTTTTGAAAACTTGAGGAACAGGTTCTCTGATCAGGTACACTGCTTGACTGATGATCGACCATCACTTACAGCAAAAATCTGAAACACATTCACAAACACAATCTTGACATTTCTAATTAGATCATTTCATTTTAACAAAATAAACCAATGTTTATATGTGTGTGAAAACAAGCAAACCCGTGTTCGTTTATGTGTAATTTCTGTGAGATGCATAAAAAATGATAAAATTGTATCAGTATAATATGGAAGACCTAAATGAATATGAAATGAAAATTTATTATAATAATAATTTTTTTTTAATTTTTTAATTTTTTTAAAATTTTATTTTATGTGTATATATTTTTTATATTTGTATATATTTTTTAGTTACCAAGAACTGAATCGATCATGAGATCACATCCTCAAGATATACTTTAGCACAAAGATGAAATTAATCATCGACAAGCAATGAGATCACACTAATAACTGAATCTAATCACAGTCTTTGAATGATTTTGAAATTCTTAAACAGATCAATAACGATTGCTGATATGTTTGTCCACTTAAACCCATGCCCTATGTAATGCCCGGAAATTTTGCTTGGAGTGTCATGCGACTGGAGGCCCATACGCATGGAAGTCATGCGACTGGAGCTCCATACGCATGGAAGTCGCACGACTGGAGCGTCCAATCGCATGGAGCTCATGCGACTGAAGGTCCAATCGCATAGGAACTCGGGGGACTGGATTGTAGCATTTAAGGGAGAGGGCAGCCCTTATCCTCTCCCCACACTCACAAACATTAGCCATAGAGAGAAAGAAGAGAGAAAACGGGAGAAGAGAAAGAGAAAGCATGGTTCAAGCGGGTTCGAGAGCGAAAATCGACGTGTAGCGAGTCAAATCGAAGCTCTACTTGATGAGATCGTTTAGGTGAGTTCTAGGACACATCTTTTACATGTTTTTGAATGATTTTGGGGCTGGAACACATCTGAAAAACTATTTTCAGGTCTTGGGTGTTTAACCCGTTTATGTATGTATGTGTATGTGTATGATGCGTTTGGGGCTCGATTTCGGGCTTGGATAGGCTTTTATGAGGTCAAGGTATGTTTCCCTATGGATTAGAAGGGTTGATTTGAGCTCAAATGAGGTCTGGAAGGGTTTCAAGGCCGAATGTTGCGGCTGCAGTTCGGGATGAACTTCAGTCGCTGCCCAGCTAGGGCTAGGCGACTGGAGGGCCAACCGGCCGACTGAGGGACGACTGAGGTTCAATCACATGACTGAAGCTCAATCGCATGACTGGGGGTCAAGTCGCACGACAGGTCGTACGACTGAGAGCTCAGTCGCACGACAGGTCATACGGCTGAGAGCTCAGTCGCATAGGTCCATTCGCATGGCTGTTCAGTCACACAACTGAGGGCTCAGTCGCAAAGGAGCCCATTTGTATAGTGTTCATTCGCACGACTGAGGGTCCATTCACACGATTAGGTGCTCATCCGCATGGGTGTTCATCCGCATTGGTCTAGTCGCATGATGTTCAGTCGTATGGAGGCCATGCGACTGAAGGGTGCCAATCGCCCAAATAGGGCTGTTGTGCACAAGGAGAGTCATAGTTTGATTACTGACCTTCGGAGAAAAGAGCATGGATAAGTAATGATACGATAGCTCCCATAGATACATGTGATATGGCCGTTGAGGCTTTAGAAGTTATATTGGGCACGATAAGGATAGTATTGCATGTTCATGTATGATGTAGCCCTGTATGATGGTGATGACTGGTAAATGTCGATGTTCCTTGTTTCGATACGTGTTTATCTTTCCATGGCTTTACGAGTTATGATTAATAAATGTAATGAAAGTATTATGTAACATAAAGTGAAAGATAATGAAAGAGGAACATGGTTAATGAATGCATGCATTCATAATGAATGAGAGTAATAAAGTCTTGTAAGCAAATACGGGAGGTGAGCGACCTTGATGTTGCAACAAACTCTAAATGGATTCCCTGTCTTGTAACCTCAGTAATCGTGGCTGTGTGCTACGAAGACGGTAAAATCCTGACACAGGGATCAACTGCTGTATAGAACCATTGCTGCATATCCTAGGTACTGTGGCCAGGAGGGTACGGTGCGCCGATAAAGAAGGTCTATGATAGACCTAGGTCCAGTACCACGATTACAGAAGGATGTTGCATGTGGCAATGGTACACTCAAACTCTACCTTAGGTGCTGTGGCCAGGAGATGCGATGCACCGTTATAGAAGGTCTATGATATAGACCTAGGTCCAACACCACGATACAGAAAAGTATTGTTTATAGTGATACTACCCTTAAGCTTTACCTTAGAACCTGTGGCCAGGAGGTGTGATGCACCGTTATAGAAGGTCTATCATAGGCCTAGGTCCAGTACCAGGATACAGAAAGGTAAGGTTTATGGGTGATGTAAAGAAAAGAGTAAAGATGAAAGAGTAAGAAAACTAAAGATATACAAAGAATGAATAAAAGCTAAAGAAATGAACAGAAGAGTATAATGATAAAGTATGAAATGGGATTCTTGTCACTCGACCCTCGTAATCATGGCTGCGTGTCGTGAATAAGGTGAAGTGTGACAAGATCTAAATAGAAACAAAGTTAATGAATGATGAAAGTAATGAAAGTCTTGCGAGCATTGGATATCGAGACACGCCAATTAAGGTGTTAGCCTAAAGGTGTGGGTTCGCTACCCCAGGAGGATGTTGTTATAGAACGTCTACCGCTTACCCCTAGTACTGTGGCACCACGTTTAGCTGTCTCTTTATAGACTTCGGCCCAGCAGCTATATAGTTCGGGGTGTAGCATATGGTATTGGTACCTCTACCGCTTACCCCTAGTACTGTGGCACCACGTTTAGCTGTCTCTTTATAGACTTCGGCCCAGTAGCTATATAGTTCGGGGTGTAGCATATGGTATTGGTACGGAGGATCTCTGTTGCGCAAGAAAAGATGAAATGATGAACGAACGAATAGAGAAGATAATAATGATATTATCTACGTGTACGTATAATGTGTGATAGAATGAAATTAAAGAAAAGGTTTTAATGAAAATAAAGTAAGTTTTAATATAAAACTAGAACTCACTCAGCAACGCTGACTTTTTATGTGTTTCCAGTTGAAAGGCAGTGTTGCTGAGGATGGCACGAAGCGGCTACTTAGCTCTTTTGGGATGGCATTCTTTTGTTTAATGTTTGTGTATTGTAATGCAAACAAATGATATTTTGTAATGAGTGTTGTATTACTCTGCAAAAGCGTTTATATTGAAATGAAAAAGTTCTTTTACTGATTCCGCTGCGATGAATTAAATAATAGTATGATTTATGTGCGATGAATGACCAACTGTGAGGTGCCCGGGAACGAGGCCTTACACCCTATCTTTTTCAACAAGCAGCAGATAATTCGTTATAGTTCGATTAAGCACTTTAGAATGCTAGGACCCTATAATCATTTGGAAAAACCCTCACCCAACCTCAGGATTTCTTGAATTTTATTATGATCTTTATGGAACAAGGCTTGTGCATTAGTGTGCAAGTGATTATCAACAAAATATTGTATTCTTTGATGAATTCATCGTTAGATGATTTGACACAACTTAGATCAAAATGGTGAGGGCTCCAGGTCTATACTCATGTATAACAAAGGAGATGACCATTTAATCATGTACCGATGAGAGCTCCAGGTCAGTACTATCGTACAGCAAAGGAGATCATCACTCCAGGTCAGTACTTCCATACATTAGAGGAGATTAGCACAAACCCAAGACATATAAATACACCAAACATGGCAAAGAGATATAGCTTATATGATTTGCATCATGGTGGGTGAAAGATCAATTCTCAATCCAATTTTTATCGGGACTCAGTTTTCATGCAGGCCAAAACGATTGCGTAAATCCAGACATCCTTAAGCATATATTTAATTTAAATCATTGTGATGCTGTCTACTTTATTCTTAAGGCTGAGCCTACCAAGCATATCATAAACGAATCTGTTTTTTTCTTTTACTTGCAGTAAAAAATAAGATATGAATCAAATAACAGTATTAGTTACTATCATTTCTCATTATAAAACACAAGTTATGCAAGAACAAGCATTTTAAAAATATATACAATCATTTCTTAGTCATCTCGAATCAAGTTCCCAGTTCTCTTTTCATTTTTTTTATCTTTATGATATACTCTCCCCCTAAATTTTTGTTTTTGCAAATCATGTTTTTTTATAATTTTTTATAATTTTTTTTATTTTATAAAACTTTACAAAAATAGAAATTTACCAAAGAAAGTCTTCCAAACTACACTGATATGAAGATAAGAAATGAATTATCAAGAAATATGTAGTGATTGTGAAGTGAGAACTGTGATTGTTCAGACAAAAATCCAGAATGTGGATAAAATATCATGACCTTAACCTGTTTGTTTCATCTCAAATTTGAATTAGGAACAATCTCTGTCAGTAAACCGGATTACTAACAGTCCTCCTGAATTGTTCCTACACTCATAAACAGATTAGTTTGAAAGGGGAACCCCGACCATCGTAGTCTAGGGTGTTCCTTTTGCAACGGTAGAAGTAACCTGCTTCAACAAACAATCTGTTAAAATATCAGGGACATCTGTATCTTTCTTTTTAATTTGCCAAATTTGTTTCGGTTTAATTAACTTGGATTTGAATGAATTAAATTTGGAAATCATTTTCTGTTTAAGATCGGATGGAAAAGAATTTGGTTTGAACCTTTAGTCATTTTCATCTTTGAATCACGTGAAACCAACTTCATACGAAAAGGTTTCGATGAAGGATTTTTCATCCAACCATTCAAAGATGTGTGCTTCTTACCTCTTGATCTAGAGAAGCAACCCGTGTTGCCTTTACCGTTAGGAAAATTCTTTGTAGACTTACATCCGGAGAAGCAATTTGGTTTGCCTTTACCATTCGAAGCAAGTCTTTGAGGGCACTTCTTTACCACATGACCTTCTTTTCCACACTCAAAACAAGCCTTGAAAGGCTTTTGATGCTTGACTGACCTGTGTGATTCAGGTGGGGATGAGGATTGCTTTGAGCTTGTAGCAGATTCTTGCTTGTTCTAAAGTTTCCCGTGCCAAACAGGGAATGAGATCTTCACTGATTGACTGGATTGTTTTGCAGTTAGAGTAGAGATCCGTATTGGTCTTGATTCAGTTTTTGGAAGCTGTTGAGACTTGACAATTTCAGGAGATATCTTGATCTGTGAGGAACCAACATGATCCTCTGTGTTTGATTCATCATCTGAGCTTATCCAGTCTTGTATACACAGATCTTTCTCCAACAGATCTTGATTGACACCTCCTTTTGTGTCAGCTTCGGTTATAGGATTCTGATTGCCTGACAATTCGATAACTGTTCCCTCTTTGAAAAACCAGACATGAACAAACGAAGGAATGTTACCTGTTTTGAATTTGTTGAAGAAGATTGAAGAAGCAACTGATATTGGTTTTGGAGCATCAGGGGTGGAATCATCATTAATCTTCTTATCAGACCCCTGCTTGAGGAATCCCAAACCTACAGGAGAATCCTGCACATCTTTAACTGATAAGATCAATTAGAGCAATCTGTAACAATTATATGAACAATTCAAAGCAAAATACAAGCAATTGTAAGCAAATCAAGCAAAATCAACAAAATTCATATTTCATTGATAGCAAAGACGATTACAAAGGATAGAGAGCAGTTCTCATAAAAACATACAACAACTTGCAATCTATACTACGTCTATGCTATTTATACTAGAACCTAAGGAACTAAATTTACACAAAAAGTCCCTATACTAGTATAAAATACAAAACTTAGACAATAAAGACTAAATGTTAATCTTTTAAGGGACCTAACAATACTCCCCTAAGATTTACATTGTCTTCTGTCTTCAGTTCAGCTCCATCCTTTCTTTTCTTCTTTTATCTTCAATCTTGTCTTTGTCTTCATCTTATCTTCTCTGCATCCTTTGACTTCTTCTTTTATCTTGATCTTCTCTCTTCATTCTTCAATCTGCAAAGAAATCTTCAGGTTCTTCTTTAACAGTGAACATCGGTTTCTTCTTGTAAATCTCTGTTTCTTTCAATACATTCTCTATTGCTGACTTGAATTTCTTTGCTAGAACAGCTTGCTCTGGTTTTGATTCATTGGTTTTTATATATAACTGCTTCATTCTTTCCAACGTGTTCTTTGACAAACATTCTATATCAACATTAGCATATAGCTCAATTGGAATTCCGCAGTCTTTTGTATACAATTCAAGCACACCTTTTCTTGATATTCTCATAAACTCAATATCTGGAATATCTTTCTTCATGATGTTTGCATATGCAAGAGCCTTTCTCAATGAAATTCGCTCCATTGCAGCATTCATTACATTAATGATTGAGATAAAGTATTTCTTATCTTGTTCTGCAATTTCAGGAATCACCTTCTCAAACTTTTGTACAGCCAAGAATGAAATATAACTCGGGTGAAGTAGTTTTAGTTCAAAAGTACCAAACAATGAAATCATGTCCTCATCCCAGTTTGTGAGATTTCGGACCAACTTCAACTCAAAAGTTGAGGTGTTATAGAACCATCTCAAAATTGGTTTTGTCTTTTGATTTCCTTCAATGACCTTCAATCCCGGTGAAGTTACTTTTTCGAAATACTTATCAGAAAATTCAATCGTAAAATGTTCTTCTTCTGTTTGTAAACCCCTTAATTTTTTGTTTTTCTTTAGCAAAGCAAAGTACTCCTTATCTTCCTGATCGCATCTTGTTTCAAGAAAGTTACTAGTCCTTGCTAATCCTCTTCTCAAGAGTTCTACAAACATTGATCCTCGTTTTGATTCAGTAGGGTTTATCAAATCAAGCTTACTTAACTCTTTCAAATCTTGCACTGGAAGTTTAATGATGCTCGAGTAGAAGTGATATACATCACACACAGCATTTACTCGTTTTATCAAAAATGCATCAAAAATCTCATCATACTTCCATGCTATGATTTTAACTTGATTTGTAAAATCTGGAGCAATCATTGCATTTAAAAGCTCAGCAACTGATTGTCCTCTCTGTAAAACATTTCTCACTAGATCACCAGTTGATCTAGACTTATCAAAAATTTGAATTTGATCAGAAGAAGCTTTGTATACTTGTTTTTCTGTTTGAGGAAACATGCTCATCAATTCTTTCCTTCTTTCAAGCATACTAGATTTTTGAGCCATCTGTTTGATTTCTTGGGGTTTCAAGATCCGAGTTCTTTTTGTAATGTCTAAATACTGAGGATTATCAGTATCTAGAATGATCATTTTGTTCGATTGTTTTTCAGTCAATTGAAAACTTTTTACTAAATTCCTCAAAGATTCTCCTTGTAATCTCTTCAATCTTTTCCATGGATAATTCCTAGCTTGCAACCATGATCGTAAAGCAGTTATGCTCATCTCATCTGGATCTGGATGGTGCAATTCAGAACTAGAAATTTCTTCAGCGTTTATGCTCTCCTGTCTTCTATCCCATTCACCATGTTCCAAACTTATTTCATTTGGATCAACAGGTGCAGAAGACTCAGCAGCTAAACACTTTTCATATTCATCGTTGATTTGAGAAATAGTTAGTCCATCTAAGAACACTCTGTTGTACTTCATTTTCACCAAGAAGTTATACCTTTCCTCAAAATCTGTTGGAATGTCACCAACTCCTTGATCATGCTCCAAAGGAAGATTTTCAAATTCTTCATTCATATCTTCATCATCAAGAACTTCATTATACCAATTATCATCAAATTCATCTTCCAAGTCTTCCAAAGCACTAATTTTATCTTGAGTACTTGGTTCTTGGCTTTCTTGAATTTCTTCTTCAATTAACTCTTCAGTTCTCTGAACCTTTGAAGATGATTCAGGTACAACTTCTACATCTATTTCATCTATTTTTCTCTTCCCTTTCTCCATTGCAGATACCTTCTCAACATCAATTGGAATATTTTCTGAAACAATCACTACTTCAGGAGAATTGGGTTTTTCAGATTCTTTTGACTTCAAGTTTTCTTTCAAACTTTCATTTTCTTCAGTCAATTTCTTGAATTTTTCTTCAAGAAGATCATAGTCTTTTATCATCACCTCAAAATTTTTAATCACATCTTCTTTGTCTTTAGCATAAGCCACAATCTTTTCATCTTTGCTAAGACTTTCTTCTTTCAATTTCTCATTTTCTTTCTTTATCATCTCAATCTCAGCCTTTAGATCTGCAATCTCCTTATCTTTTGCTTTATTTTCATCTTTTAATCTATCAAGTTCATCAACATCTACAATCTCATCAGTTTGAACTACCACATGAGTTGTTGAAACTGGTATATTTTGATCAATTTGAAATGAATCAATGAATTCATAATCAAAAATTTGATTATCAACATTCATATCATGATCTATCTCTGTTTGAGCCTCTGCCTCTTCATGCTCAATTTCCTGATCAACTTCATCATGCTCACTTTCTTGATTATGAACTTCATCACCAACTATTTCTTCATCTTCATTTTGAGCTTCATTTTCATGCTCAGACATTGGTGGTTCATGACTTATATCTTGGTGTGTCTCAGCTACACCACCACCATCATCATCATTATCATCATCTTGATCATTATCATCTTGATCATTATCATCTTGATCACCTTCCTCATCTTGATCATCTTCCTCTATAGGAAACTCATCTATCAGATCAGCAGGATCAATTGGTTCACCCTCTAACAAATGATAATGCTCTACAGTAATGTCAACTTCATCATTTGCTACATTTAAAATGTAGTCAAACATAGGAACATTCTGAGCACCTGTTATCATTGTTAACTTCTTATATGTCATTTCAGACATATTTTCCAATTCCAACCGATCTCCACCAACACCATAAACATGTATATCAGGATATTCCTCATTGATGATCATTTGGAGGAATCTTGGATACATCAAGTATTTGTGTCTTGTTCCTTTTTCTAAATTGAACACAAATCCATTAAGAATCCATTTCTTCGATTTGTGATTAAGGCAACAATAGGTGATGCAATGTCCACAGAAAATGAATTCCATCCCGCACTTCTTTTGGACAAGCAATGTTGAAAGACATAGCATAAAAGTTTCCAGTGGTTATAGACTCTTGCTCTATGAAATTGCTGTTTAGGAAATGGTCTGGATGACCCATAGCCATGAAAGTTTCTCTGCATTCATCAAAAGTCAATTCACAGAGATCTTCAGGATCATTTGGACCTAGTCTTAGAGCATTTCTGATAGAAGATTCAGACACTTCAATCATTCTATCTCTGGTCACAAACCCTCTAAGAACTTTTCTGCCTTCATCACCTATTTCAACTCTGGCAGTATTCCAGAATTGTCTAATCAGTCTGTCATAGATCACAGTTTTGTAGCACATTGCATATACATATTTTGTTCTTAGAAGAAATCTTATCATCTCTTCATAAGATAATGCATCTTGTACTTCTTCATCAAGCAATGCAGAAATGTTATGCTTTGGTGCAAACTTTAACTGAGCCATCTGCAACATTTAAAATCAAAAATATTAGACAATCTGTGTATTTGAAGCACATTATTTAATGTGAGTATAAAAATATAATGATTTAAGATATTATAAACTGAAGTGTTAAAATTCATTTGAATTTTAAAATCAAATTGAAATTTAAATTTTAAGTGCAAACACTTAATTTTAATAAAAGATGAATTTTCAAAATTGATTTTGATTTAAAAATTAACACTTTTGTTTATTTTATCTCATATCATTTTATTAAAACTCTTAAGTTCCTGAATTGATGATTTTTTATCAATTTGAATTGATTTTTCATTTTTATTAAAAAAAATTCATGAATCTGTTCATCTTCTTCATTGGGTTCTTCATCTCCTATTACCGTTCATCGAAGAACATCAACAGGGTATTCAATCAAATGTCAGATTAAACAAGTTTAACCTAATATCATGATCAAAATCACCAGATAAACAAGATTCAATCATCAATTTTGAACATTTGTTTGATTTGAAAGTTTAATCTGAAATTTTTTAAAGTGTTTAGGGTTAAACGACCGTACAGGTGTTGAACGCCTATCACACAATTTTTATTTAAACATGAAATCAGATGAATGATAATCATAAACTTACGTTTACAATCACAAAAACTCTATCAATAATCTGTGATTTGTGCTCGAAATGAACGAAGAATGAGGGTTTTAGGTCGAAAGTTCGAGAGTTTGAAAGGTCAGAGGGTTTTACAAGGGTTTTGAAATTAGAATGAAATGAACAACACAAGTTTGCTTTTTATACCAAGTAAAAAATGTTAGTCGTATAAGCACTGTACAGTCGTTTAAGAACTGTTCAGTCTTATTAGGTCACAAATTTTACCAAGTGTGAGACATATGAGCACTATTCAGTATGATACGGCCAGTCGTATGAGAACTGTTTGGTCGTATAAGGTCAGTCATATGACAACTATTCAGACATATAAGGACTGTTCAGTCGTATAAGAACTGTTCAGTAGTATAATGATGCTGAAATGTCCACAAACCAACTTCTCATACACAACAATTGTTTGAACATACGACAACTGTTCAGCCACATAACAACTGTTCATGCATTTTTGCACTTGTATTTTTCAAATCTTCCACCTGCACACTGTTTAAACACATTAGTAATATCTCATACTAATATTTAAACAATATAACATATTTTTATTTTTCCCTCAAATTTACACTTTTGACCCTCAAAAATGAACTTTTTACATTTTTTACCCTCAAAATTAAACTTTTTACATTTTTGACCATTCATATTAGAATTTTGCATTTCGACCCTCAAAATTTCAAATTAACATTTTTAACCTTCAAAGTTTAACTTTTACATTTTGACCCTTCATCTTAGTTTCAAAATGAACAACCAAATATTTCAAAATATTTGTCTTGATTTCAACTTTTCACAGAAACTTTCCACTTTGCTAAAAATAAGCTTTTCCACTTACTAAAAATTATGAGCTCATTTTATCATAGATAAACACATACATGCTTTGAAATTAAAGCATCATCCTTTTAATTCAACATGATCATTTTGATTTTCTGAGAATATTCTTATTGGTTTATTACTCCCCCTAAACTTTTAAGTTTCTCAAAACTTAAAAGTTTACCAATAGATCATAAGAATATCACACTTAACATTGTTATATTGCCTGCACACAAGAAAACAAGCATAAAATCAAAATGAAATCAGAATGAAAATGCAATATTTACAATAGAATCATAGATTGCAGTGAGATCATATTAGATAAGATCAGAACATTAAAATAAAAAATTATGTGGATAGTCATAGACAATGATTAAATCCTGATCAAGTGTGTTCCAGGTCAGTGACATCACAGCAAAGGAGACACAAGATCTAAGGACAGCAAATGAGTGTTTTTGACACAAACTATCAGCTCACTTACTTTTTCAATTCTTGCATGAGTATGGTAGAAGTATATGACAAGATGTGACTCATACGAAGACATAGAGGATCGACCATCATCAAGACATGCAAGAAAGCACATATTCTCAACTTATTACCAAACAAATATGCATAATCAGAGTTCATGTTACTGAATTTAATAGAGAATGATCATGGATAACCATTTGATCAACTCTAACCATCCTTTTGAATGGGTTGTGCACATTGGCATCTTTTGCATCAAAGGAGAATATCCAGGTCTGTAATGACTTACAACAGAGGATATCTCAGTACTTCAGGTATATGATGACTCATAACAGAGAAGTAAATGATGCTTGTAACAGATCTCATGATTAGTCACATTACCATTAGGTGTGAGTAGAAGTAACCTAACAAGCAGTCAATCTGATAAGCTAATACACTCAAAGTACTTAGATGAATACACAAACAAGCATAAGGATGTGGGTAATCACAAGAATTTACTTGTTCATTATATTAGCATGATAGTGTCTACACATCAAATCCTGATCATGTCAGACTTTATTCGCGAGTGAAGTATGCAACTGATCTTACTAATGTACTATCATTTCTCACATAAGGCAAACACAGATTCATTCCTAAAATAATGAATGAAAAATGAAAAGCACTCTATTTTTTTATTTTTATTTTTTTTGATTTATAATTTTCTATTTGAGTTTTGATTTTTCTAATTTTGTATTTGTTTTTCTATAAAAGAAAGCACACACACAAAAACAATCAGGCAAATAACTATGAAAAGTTACCCTTATGAAAATATCAGATTTAGGAAAGTATTTGATCATGAAAAGATTCTAATTTGTAACCAGGTTTACACATGGTTAATAAGGCCAATTGACTCCACTAAATACTCAAACCTTCCTGGTAGAAAAGCTTTAGTAAATAGGTCTGCCAACTGTTTTTCAGTTGCTATTTGAATCAAAATGATTAAACCTTTTTTAGAATTATCTCTTAGAAAATGATATCGAATTTTGATATGTTTTTTTTTTGAGTGTTGAACTGGATTAGCTGTAATGAACATAGCAACAGTGTTATCAATGTAAATGGGTGTTTTAAGAAAATTGAACCCATAATCTAGCAGTTGGTTTTGCAACCAAAGGATTTGTGAACATCCTGTTGATGCAGCTATGTACTCAGCTTCTGCAGTTGAGACAGAAACATTTGTTTGTTTCTTACATTGCCATGAAACTAATCTGGGTCCAAGAAACTGACAACCACCCGTTGTAGATTTTCTGTCTTGACAACATCCACCATAATCACTATCTGTGTATCCATGTAACTCAAAATTACCTTCGTAAGGATACCAATGCCCTAAAGCTGGTTTACCTTTGAGATACCTGAATATTCTTTTGACAGCAATTAAGTGAGATTCTTTCGGGTCTGATTGATACCTAGCACAAACACATACAGCATACATGATGTCTGGTCTTGATGCAGTAAGATACATCAAAGAACCAATCATAGATCTGTATAATGTTTGGTCTACTGATTTTCCTTTAGGATCAGGCTCAATCTTGGTGTTTACGTCAGCTGGAGTTCTTATGGACTGACAATCATGTAGTTTGAATTTCTTCAAAAGTTTATCAACAAATTTCTCCTGATTGATAAAAATACCATCTGCAGATTGTTGAACTTGCAATCCAAGAAAGAAATTGATTTCTCCCATAGAACTCATTTGGAAATGAGATTTCATGATTTCTTCAAATTCATTGCACAGAGTTGGACTGGTAGAACCAAATATGATATCATCTACATACACTTGCACACATAAGAGATCATCATTATCCTTCTTTATGAATAAAGTAGGATCGATTTTTCCTCTTGTGTATCCATGTTGAATCAAGTGTTGAGATAATGTCTCATACCAAATTCTAGGAGCTTGATGTAGGCCATATAAAGCTTTGCTAAGCTTATACACTCGATGTGGAAATTCTGCATCCTCAAAGCCCGGAGGTTGCTTCACATACACATCATCAGTGATTGGACCATACAACAATGCACCTTTGACATCCATTTGATACACCTTGAATTTCATGAATGATGCATAAGCCAGGAAAACACGAATAGATTCGAGTCTTGCAACTGGAGCAAATACTTCATCATAGTCAATTCCTTCTTCCTGTGTGTATCCTTATGCAACAAGTCTTGCTTTATTTCTTATTACAATGCCACGATCATCAGTTTTATTTCTGAACAACCATTTTGTGCCTATGGCATTTTCTCCTTCAGGTAATTCCACTAACTTCCACACTTCTTGTTTTCGAAATTGAAGAAGTTCTTCTTGCATAGCTTCAATCCAACCATTGTCCTGTAATGCCTCGGTGACATTTTTAGGAACAATCTGAGAAAGGAAACAAGAGTATAAACAAACATTTGCATGTTCAGATTTACTCCTAGTAGTTCTTTCATTCAGAGGACCAATAATCTGTGATGTTGGATGGTTCCTGTGGATACGAGATATCAGAATCTCATTTCCTTGAACATTAACATCAAGATTGGTTTGATTCAAATTGGAGAGCTGTTGCAATAAAGTAGAAGAATATGGATTGAAATTTGGAACTTGAGTTGGTGAATTGATAAAGTAATCAAAGTTACTATGATCAATTGCATCTCCAGAGATGGAAGATGTGCCAGACTCAGAATGTCCAATTTCTGTACCATCATTAGGAATAGGTTGTGATTCTTCTTGATCTGCTGAAACTGAATGATCTGAAGCTGAAGCATCATGAACATTGTCATTAAATTGGATTGTTGAATCCTTGATAAATGAAAAAAATGGATAATCTGGGCGAGAATCATCTGAATCATCAGAATCTGAATCATCACTGAAAGATCCAAGATCTCCTCTTGAGTTCTTCTTACCTGAAAAATCATCAGATTGATTAAACAAGTGAGATTGAAATGAGTTTGACAAAGAATCTATATCAAATAACCATGCAGGACCATTTGAAACTGATGGAAAAGAATTTTCCAGAAATTTAACGTTGAATGTTTCATTAATAGTATTTGTCCTAGAGTTATAAACTTGATAGGCGTTTGAAACTGATGAATATCCAACGAAAAATCCATGATCAGCTTTTTCTTCAAATTTTCCTAAATGATCACTTGAGTTTAAAATCATAACTGGACAACCAAATGATTTTAAAAAGGTTATGTTTGGTTTCCTGTCAAACGTTAACTCATATGGAGTTTTCTTTTTATCTTTAACAAGTAAGATTCTATTCTGAACAAAACATGCTGTTGATATCGCTTCATCCCAGAAAGTGATTGGAATTTTAGCATCAGCTAACATAGATCGGGCAACTTCAATCAGAGTTCGGTTCTTCCTTTCAGCAACTCCATTTTGTTGTGGAGTTCTGGGAGCACTGAACTGATGAACTATCCCTTTTTCTGCACAAAACAAATCAATGTTAGCATTTTTAAATTCAGTTCCATTATCACTTCTTATTATCTTTACTTTTTGTTCAAGTTGATTTTCAACTTTATTAATGAATTCTTTTAGAAGATCTGCAGTTTCAGATTTAGCTTGAAGAAAGAAAACCCATGAAAATCTTGTATAATCATCTATGATGACTAAACAATATGATTTTCGACCAATACTCCTAACATTAGTTGGTCCAAAAAGGTCCATATGTAACATCTGGAGTGGTTTGGTGTTTGAGTTTATCAGTTTGGACTTATAAGACGCTCTATGTTGTTTTCCCTTCAGACATGCTGAGCAATGATCAGTTGTTGAAAACTTCTTGGAAGGAAGTCCAATAACATGATTTCCTGCTACAAGCTTGTTCATGTTTTTGATGTTGGAATGACCAAGACGTCTATGCGAAAGCTGGCTTTCATCATTTGAAGCTTTAGCAATCAGGCAAGTAGTTTCAGTTGCAGGATCCACTTGAGACATATCCAATTTGTATACATCTCTGTCTCGAGCAGCTTTAACTATCACCTAGTCATTGCTAATCTGAAAACCTGGTTTCAAGACATAACAGTGAGATTTATCAAAAAGAACAGAATAAGATTTATCAAAAATTTGGAATACACTTAGAAGATTAAAATTCAACTGTGAGCAAAAGTTGACTTTATCAAAACTGATAATCCCATTGGACACTGTTCCCTCTCCTGTTATCTTTCCACCTGCATCACCTCTAAAAGCAACATGAGTACCATCCTTTAACTTAAAGTCTTGCAACAAGGCTTGATTACCTGTCATATGCCGGCTACACCCACTGTCAACATACCATGAGTTGATTGGTCTCCGCGGGCGTACCTGCAGTCACAAACATTTAAGGTGAGTTAGTAACCCAAGCCGAGATGGTCTTGGGCTTGCCAAACTTGTCAACAATTGTAAATTGTTTGAAATGAAGTTTGTTGACATCTGGTTTCTTTTGAATTTTAACATGTTCAAATCCTTTTTGAGAAACCAACTGATTATCTCTTTGTGATTTTGATTTCAAAGCATTATCAAGAAATCTTGAACTCTTGTATGAATCATTTGAGAATGTTCCTTGGTTTATTCTCACAGATCGAGGAATAAACTTATCTTGATGGTATTGCTGTGATTTGACAAAATCAGAATTATTTCTTCTGAAAGATCTCAAACCCAAGGAAGGTTATTGTTGTGAAATTTAAATCCAATATTTTGATTTCTTATAAATTGTGGATTTACAAAGCCTTGATTATTAAATTCCTTCCTTGAAGAGTTCTTCCTGAAGTAACAATCGTTGGTATTGTGATTTCTTTCATCACACAAAGCACAATATTTGTTAAAATAACACTCAGCTGTTGTATGATTTGTCATATCACATATGTAGCAATACTTGTTAAAGTAACATTCTGAAATGTCATGATTGTACATGTCACAGATATCACAATACTTTTCAGAATTTTTAAACAACATTTTATTAACCCTTGATGTTGAAGCAACATTTGATTCTTGTTTAAATTTTGAGTTAGGCAATTTAATTTGTTGTTTAATTGGTGTGAATTGGTCTTTTGATCTTTAGGATTTTTCTTTTGAACTTGAACAAAATTCTTTGACTCCTTTGATTCAAATCTTTTATACACAGCGGAAGTCTTATGATCTGAACTTGTTCTCAGATCAGAGTTAGATTTGATCTTAGGTGTAGTTGTTATTTTTGTGTTTGTGTTCAAGTCAAAAGTTCCTGCAGATACAAACTTCACAGGTTTAATTTGAGTATTGTTCTGTGACTGATTAATTGATTCAGTTTTCTTTGCTTTTGCAGCTTTTCTTCGTCTTTGATTTCTCAATCTTGATGAAGTTTTCTTGCTTTGAAGTTTAGTTGAATCTTGAGAAGATTCCTTTTGACACTCTTGTACTTCAGTTAGTTCATTTGAACTTGAATCATCAGAAATATTATTATCTGTTTTAGCTTCTTCACATTTTCCTTTAAGTTTGTTATTGAATTCAGTAGATTTTTCACTCATTTGTTCACTTTGTTCAATAACAGTTTCACCTTTTGGTACAAACAGCTTCTTTTGCTTTTGTTGAGGTTTATACGATTTGACTTTGATTGGATGACCATTTTTGATCTTATCTAAGTCAGTTTCTTCATAAACTTCAACATTTTTCTTTTTAAAGTTCTTTTGATCTTGAAATTCTTTCAGTTTAGCTTTGTTTTCTGGTGAATGATCATGAGTATTGAAATTATCTGGTAATGTTTTTGAGATTGATTCAGGCATAGGTTCATGTGTGAATCCTAGTCCTGTTTTATCTTTGTCATTTCTTCCATTCACCAGTTGCTCAACAATTTCTTTGAGCATTTAACTTTGGCTAAATCTATTTGAGTTGCTGCATGTGCCAATTTTTCTTGTTCAAGTGTTTTGTTCCTCTCTTCAAGTTGTTTCTTTGTAAGTTCAAGTTCTTTAATAGTTTTGTTCCATGAAGCTTGAAGAGACATTATCTTTTCATCAGCAATTTTGTCATCTGATTTTAGTTTATTGTGCCTTGATTCTTCTTGTTTGAGCTTGTCACATATTTTGAATGAATATGTTCTGTAGTGTTCAACTAGTTCAAAACATGCTTTTGTGCACATTTTCTCTCTCACGTCTACTAGTATTTCAGGATATGAGTTTGAAGATTCAGTATTAGAAGAGTTAACAACCTTTGATTGTTCTGATTGAGCCATAAGAGCAACTTCTTCAGTAGTATCTTTTAGGTCTGATTTGTCACTCCAATCATACTCTTCTTCTTGATCTGATTCATCATATTTAGGATCTTTAACTTCAGACCAGTCTTCATCATCAACTTCAGCAACTAGTGCCAGATTAGCAGTGAGATCAGCCGTAAATTGCTCCGCATATGCACTCCAGTCATAACCATCTTTGATGTTTACAACCAGTGCCTTCTTAGTTTCCTCACTTTTCTTCTCTTCTTTGGGTTCTGGCATTGGTAGACTTTGATATGGCTTCTGAAAAGTCTTGTTTGCATGTTGCTGATATTTTTGACCATTTGAGCTGCCTTGAATATTTCCTCCTTGGTTTCTTGGAGCTTTACATTCTCTTGAAAAATGACCATAGCTGTTACAGTTAAAGCGTCTTGATTTTGATTTATCAAACCCAACAGTTTTGTTTGCACTGGGTTTGTAATTTCTGTTAGTGTAAGAATGCTTTTGAGTTCTGTAAGCTATCATGACCATCTGCCAGTTAAGATCCATTTCTTCTACATCATCTGGATCCATTTCAAACAGATCTTGTAAAACTAGCTCCATTTGAGTTAGATGACTGCCTTGATAAGCTTGAAAGCTTGCCATGAAAGCAGTGAAAGCAGTTTTTGACTCTTCATCTTGTAAAAGAATGTTGATCACATCTTTCACTTTACTTGGATTGGGAGAGTTTGAGGAAGATGGCATCTCAGTTGAAGGTTTAGGCATTTGAGCTTTAGGTGAAGACTGTGGTTGTGGTTGAGTGGAGTAAGCAGGTGTACTGGTGAAGAATCCTGCTCCCACAAACAGATCACCTTCATCTTCAGGAGTTGATTGGTCTTTAGCCAGAACTGCATTCTCTACAGTATTTGCTGGTGAAGCAACATACTTATACTGAGTTGTTGATGCATGTCTATCATTATTTCTTGAGCTCTCATCAATCTCTACAGATTCAATTTTAGCAATGAGTAGATCAAGATCCATTGGAAACTTTTCAGTATGTTTCAACAAAGTAATAGTTTGTTTCCAAGAAGATGGTAGTGCATTCAGAAGTCTGTTGTTTAGATCCTCAAGATCATTCTTAATTCCCAAAGTAGACATTTCTGTAGTTAATTGCACAAACCTATTCATCATTTGATTTATTGTTTCTCCTGAGATGTGCTCAAATAATTCCAATTGCCTTTTAGTTTTTGCTTTTTCAGATCTTGGATTTCTTTCCCTCCTTCACATATGATCTTCAGAGCTTTATACATTGTATATCCAGTTTGGTAGTTTTCAAGTCTGGATAATACTTCCAAAGGTAACCCTTTGCACATGAGAGAATAGGCTTTAACATCATTTTTCACCCTCTTTAAGTCTTCTCCATGTAGGTTATCTTCTGGATATGGCTCTTGTGTATCTTTTGTATACACAAATCCTCTGTCTGGACCATCAGTAGTCACAGGAATGTGTGGTCCCTTTTTAATTGATTTGCACAGATCTGTGTCTATGGAATTCAAATGATGTTTCAGTCTAAGAGACCAGTTTTTAAAATCAGCTCTGTTTTTAAGTTTTGGAACTCTGTTCTCAGAATCTTCTAATTTCACCATTTTTATATTTGTTGTTTTCTAAGCTTTTGAATTAAGAAAAAAACTTAAAAAAAATATTTTTGGATTTTTGAAATTTTATGAAAAATTTCCAAGTGTCAAGGCTGATATGTCCGAACAGTGGTGATACGTCCCAACAGTGTGAAACGTCTCAACAGTGTAAAACGACTCAACAGTGTAAAACGACCAGCTGATAAGTCTAAGGGAATGCCTTAGGAAATTTCCAACACAATAGAAACTATCGCACAGTGGTTGTATGTCCACACAGTAGTTATACGACCACACAGTGTTGATATGTCCAACAAGTGAAACTCACACAGTGGTAATACGACTCCACAGTGGTCATACGACTAGAGGTAATACGACTACACAGTGGTAGTATGTTCAACCAGTGAGACTACCACACAGTGGTAATATGACTACACAGTGGTAATACGACCAGGGGTAAAACGACTAAACAGTTCTCAAACGACTGTACAGTTCTCAAACAATCAAACACTTAGGCAAATTTAAGTGATTTTCAGCCCTAATACGACACATTCATCAGATTCTTATGAATTTAACGAACTCAGAAATCTCAAAATCCTTCAATTGTTGATGAATTGAGCTGAAATTTTACAACTAGTTCATGATTATACCGATAATCAATCCTATAACCTCAATTTCAGTAATTATCAACAGATTTCGATGAATTTTGGAGATTCAAAGTCGAACACTCAAGAACACTTATTCGAACTGTTTTTCACTAATTCACTCGATTTTTATGAGATAAACTGCAATTTGTGATTCAAAACATGTTTCAGATGATGAAACACAGCTTCGATTCACAATATTTCACTTGAATTGTCAATTGATTACAGATTTCAGTGGATTTTTGAAGTTTCTATCTTTGACAGAACCTTCAAAAACACTCAACCGATAGCTCTGATACCAATTGATAGGATCAATTAGAGCAATCTGTAACAATTATATGAACAATTCAAAGCAAAATACAAGCAATTGTAATCAAATCAAGCAAAATCAACAAAATTCATATTTCATTAATAGCAAAGACGATTACAAAAGATAGAGAGCAGTTCTCATAAAAACATACAACAACTTGCAATCTATACTACGTCTATGCTATTTATACTAGAACCTAAGGAACTAAATTTACACAAAAAGTCCCTATACTAGTATAAAATACAAAACTTAGACAATAAAGACTAAATGTTAATCTTTTAAAGGACCTAGCATTAACCTATTTAAGGTTAACACTGCTTAAACCTGAATTTAAACTATTAGTGTCTGCAGCTTCAATTAAATCATTAGATGGATGAGGTTGAGGCATAGGAGAGTAACAATGGGTACTAGAAGGAGGATAGACGTATGGATTTTCACCACAACCCACTCCCGTTTTGATCCTAGCTCCCCTTTGTTTACACAGTAGCCCTTCCTGTTTCATTCCGGATATGGTCCATCTATCAAGCTTTGTTTTAAGCTTGCTTGTTTCAAATTTATCCAAGGTGACTCTTTCGCTTAAAAGATTAATTTCAACATTTCTTTCAAGAAGAGGTAATTTTAAATGATCATTTTCTTTTAAAGCTTCATTTAATTTTATGAAATACTTGGCTTCATTCATTTTAAGTTCCACGTTTATGGTGGTTAATTCCTTTTGGTTATCTAAAAGTAACCTGTTAGCTTTATACACACATAATAAACGAATTTTGCAAGCAGAAGAACACATATCCTGAACTGTCTCATATGGAAGTCCCATGACAATTCTTTCAGCTTCTAAGGCTTTCTCGTAGTTGCAGACCCTTGTGTTTCTTTTATGTTCCTCTTCCTTGGCCTTTAGCGTCTCTTCATCCTCAGTTTCCTTCTTTCGTTCATCATTTTTCTCAGCTTCATTATCATCAGTTCTCTCACAAACATGTTCACTTCCATTACCAGCTCTCAAAGCTTCACAATTCTCTTTTACACTCTCTCTGATTTCAGTAGTTGAATCGGAATGAATTTCCATCAACTTCAACCTCTCAATCATCTTGTTTTTTTAATCAAGAATGCTTGTCGCAGAAGAGATAATAGATACATTCATTCTGTTAATTTGAGATGGAAACACGGTTTCATGAAATTTTCTTCGCTTGATATGCAGCTCAGCAAATTTTAGCTTGTTAATCACATCTATTAACTTGTAATCAAGAAAATTTCTTCCTTTTTTAAGCATTTTAACGTGAGAACTCCACTCGAGTGGACGAGATTTAAGAAGCCTTTGAACTTGTTCATAGTTGGTGAGTTGGGGGTCATGCTTCTTCAGATTATTTGCCATAGATATAAGTTGATTAATGAAATTAGACAACTTTTCATTCTTCATACCTGCAAAACAGTCAAACCGGCTTTGAGCCATTGTGAGATTATCTGATTTAAAGTCTTCTGAAGATGACATTTTTGAACAATTAAACGACCCAAAATATGTTTCCCAAAAATTGTAAAATAATTCTCCCCCGTGAAAAATATATATTGTTTTTTTAAATGTCACACTAGACAATTTTAACAACTGGGGTCAAGCTTATTTTTTTATAAATCTTGAAAAATCATTGAATATTTCTTTATCGGGATGACATCAATTAATTCCAACTAGTTAATGTTCTTGATATTTAATGAGCCTAACTTTGTTAGTCCTAACTTGATTATTGAGCCTAATAGTTAGTCCAATTGTTCTAAAAAACCCAGCCCACACATCAACTTTTTTAAAAAAATTCAGCCTAATTTGCTTAACCCAATTGAAAACCCAATTTTACACAACCCAGCCCATTAACACATATAAACCCTAACCTAACTCTAACTTCCACACAAAACACACACTTAAGTGTGTTAGAGAGAGAGAGGGCGGATGAAGCTAGGGTTCCGATGGATCAATTCATTTTCCAGCGGACGAAAAAAATTTTCGGCGATGTATGACCGAAATTACCCCTACCCACACTAAACTCAACCTCCTGATTCCAATGGTGGGTTCAGTTTGCTTCGAAACTCAATATCGAATGAGCTATTTAAGAGAGAATGTGGCAGCTGAAATGATGGTTGTATTGGTTGCGGTGGTCGATGGTTGTGGTCAGATTCAAATCAGGGTGGTCGCGGTCGCAGTTGGGTCAGGTGGTGTATTCGCAGGGGGAGTAGTTGCTACGAGATGGGGTTGGTCGGATGAGGGGCTGCGAGGAGATGGGCTGCGATGGTTGTGGCTGTGGGTGATAATGTTCCGGCCGCTAGGGTTCCGACGACTAGGGTTCCGATCTGTTTATGTTACGGCGGTGGCTATTTGTGGCGGAAGCGATAATGGCATGTGGTTGTTGTTGTTTAGGTTGTCGGTGAGTGGTTTATTTTAAATTCGCAGAAAGAATTTGTAATTTCGCAAACAACAAATTTTCTAATTTCACAGCCTTGTTTTATTAATTTCGCAAGTTTTATATTTTCATCGGAATTCTAGTTTCGCCGGAGTTGCAGTTTCGCCGGAGTTTCGCCGGACGAAACTGTAATTTCGCCGGAACAGTTTGAACTTTCGTTCAAGATCAGATCTAGTTTCTGCCCATGAAGATTTGAAGCTCTCAAGAAGAACTTTCATTCAAGATCAGATCTAGTTTTGGCCCATGAAGATTTGAAGCTCTCAAGAACACCAAGAACACCAAGAACACACACACACACTAGTGTGTGTGAGGGAAATTTCAGATCTGAAATATTTTGAGTTTTCTTGTATAACAGATGATGTAGATCCAATATATGTTGTAGATAGTGATAGATCTGATGTTGTTTGTTGATACATGTGTCCCTAGATTCTGAGCTGAATGAAATATCTTTGTAATTTCTTGTTTATATGTAATTGAATGTTGATTAATGAAATACATTTAGTTGTTTATATTATAATGTTTATATATTTCATTAATGGGTTGTGTAATGATTAATTATATAGGTTTCTGGTTGTTTGAATTGGTATGCATAATGTTGAAATGATTAACACATTCAAACTTAACATGATGAAGTTATCATGCGAATGGGCCATGCCAATGGACCATACGCATGGATAACTTCATGCGAATGGCTCAGTCACACGACTGAACCATGAGACTGGATCAGTCGGAAGACTTATGCATGAGATTGAACCAGTCATACGATTGAAGGCTCAGTCGTGCGTATGGATCAACCGCATATCTCAATCGCACGACTGAACCATGCGAATGGTTCAGTCGCCCGAATGAGAAACCCTTACCTATAAATACCATCTAGTTTGTGGAAAAATGGAACACTTCGGAGATTCATAACCCTAGCCGACCCAGAGCGCCCTGTTCGTCAATTCCAACTTCATAGAACGTCCTAGATCATTCCTATTCAATTCTTAACGTTTTCTAATCGTTAGGATTGATCTAGATTTCGTTCTCCCTGATTGGATCACCAATCAAATAGGATTCCGCACTATTTGATCCGGTATAACGAAGAATCAGTTAGTACTCCGTACGTACACGGTCCTAACAAGTGGTATCAGAGCCTTGGCTCTTGATTCTTCGTTTGATTCAATCAAGTTTGTGTTAAAGTCCACGTTTTTCGCTAAAAGATCCAATCTTTCTGCTCAAAACCGAGTCTTTACGTGTGCATGTTCTGAAAAATTTAGTGTTTTTCGACTTACAGCCGTCTAGGGTGTCAAAAACCACGTTTTAGGTCAAAAAGTGTGAAAAACCTTGTTTTCAGCCGACCCAGTCGCACGATTATCTCAATCGTACAACTGAAGTCCAGTCGCTCAGTTAAATCGTCAGATTGAGTAGTTCGCCTGTTCAATCGCCCGATTGAGTCAATCGCCCAGTTCTTTCGTCCAGTTGAGTCGTTCGGTCTGTTCAGTCGCCTAAGTCTCTCAGTCGGCTGTTCAATCGTGCGTTTGAGTCCAATCGCATACAGCTAGTGTCGGTCGCATCCCAGTCGCACTCCTCAATCGCATTAGCAGTTTCATAAACAAGTTAAAGTTATAATATAATGGACTCAGAAAACTTTGGAATGTCAGCTGGAAAGGACTCAAGGATACAAAACCTGCTTTTACTGGAAAATGAGATAGGGAACCATAACAAGCCACCTAAGCTATTGACTATAGATGAATTTCCACAATGGAGACAATGTTTTGAGATTCATCTAAATGGAGTGGACCTGAACTTATGGAACTCTATTGAGACTGGTTATAACATGCCCGTGGGAGCAGATGGTGTTCCTTTGACTTTAATTGGACTTACTGATACACAGAAGGTTGCCTACAATGCCGAAAAGAAGGCATATGCTCTTTTGACTCAGTCCATTCCCAAGGCCATTTTTCACCAATACTCAGAGCACAAGAAAAGTAAAAAGTTGATGAAAGCTCTTGAGAAGCGGTATGATGGGAATTCTACTCTAAAGTCCCTAAAGGGTAAAGCGTTGAAGAAGGAGTTTGACAACTTCTCTGCAATTGGGAATGAGAGCGTGGATGAAATTATCGATCGCTTCTATCACTTGATGAGTGAGCTTCACACTCATGGGGTAAAGACGTCAATGGAAGACAAAGTTTCAAGCTTGGCAGATGGTCTACCTGAAAAGTGGCATTCATTCATTTCCACTATGCGACACAACTCAGTTTTAGAGACCTTGGATATTAATGACTTTATTCTAAAACTGAGAGAGGAAGAAGTGCGTCACCAGTACAGGACGAAAGGAGCAGCGTATACTCAAGACCCATCACTCTACAATGTATCTGGAGCTCCTACTTCCACTCCTGCTGCAAAGTCTTCTGGAGCTCCTCTGTAAACAGCCTTTGTCTCCAATGCATCGTCATCTACTGATCAAGGCTCTTCATCTGCTAATGAGTCTCATGGTGCATATGGAATTCTACAAAGTCCAATTGTTAATCAATCTGCTAAGTTGATGATAGAAAATTGGGAAAGGTAACAGTGGAGGTTGCTAAAGAGCACATGGATCTACTCGCTGCAGTTGTGCACTCTTATGATGGTCTGGTGGCAGGTAAGATTGGAAATTGCCATCTTGCCGATGAAGACTACGAACAAGTAGATGAAAACGAGCTTGAAAGGATGGATATCATGTGGGCTCTTGCAAGTGCTGTTCGAAGAGCTAAAAAATTTGTGAAGAAGACAGGTCAGAATCTCGTGGCTACAAAAGATACTACATTTGGGTTTGACAAGTCCAAAGTCACGTGTTTCAACTGCGGGGAGAAAGGACACTTCAAACGGGAATGTGTCAAACCTAAGAAGACTAGGAACGGAAATCCATTCTCCTCGTTCAACAGACAAGATAAGGATAAGAAGCCAGCTTCAACCAGCAGTGACTCAAAGGCAATGGTGGCGCAAGGTGATGAAGGACAGGACTGGTCCTTCCGATTCTTATCTGATGGTGAAGCCAACATTGCTTCTGTTGAGGACCTGAATGAAGACTCAACAAGTGAGGGGGAGAACTCAGCTGAGCCTTACATTGCTGAATTGGATGATGACATAGCTGATGTTGATCAGCTTGTGGAGAATGAACTGAATGCTGAATCTGAAGCACAATCTGAACCCCACAATGCTTTCATGGTTGGAACATCGACATCAGCACAGGTAGAATCAAAGGATGAGTTATTTACTAAACATGCTTGTGTTGAATGTAAAAAATTTAGGGAAAGCATTGACCTGAAATTTGCTAGGTTATTAGATCATAATGATAACTTAGTAAATGATTTAAAATTGTGCACTGAAGCAAACAGAATCTTAAAACAAAATGAAAACAATTATAAAGAAAAGGTTGAAGCTTTAAAGAAACAGTTAAAAAAACTGAAGTTGTTGTGTTTAACCAAGAAAATGACATTAAATTCTACTTAAAGACCATTGAAGAGACTAAAAAAGACAAAGCAATTTTACAAGTTGAAAATGAGTCTTTAAATCAAAAACTACATAGTTTAGCGAATCCCTCGCATATTTTGAAAAACTTGGTTAAAGAACGCAACAATGGGGAGGGCTTGGGTTACAAGGTTGTTCCACCACCACATGAGATCCTGTTGAACACTACACAACATCCAATAAATAATAATCCAATTAAAGATCATGTGGTGACAACTCCTTTGGTTAGTGATCCGGACACAGTAGTTAAATCTGCTTCTCCGGATGATGATCAGAAAATCTCAGCTGCGAGCAATGTTACTGCTGAGAAACGGGTGGAAGAGAATGTCCAAACATCTCTTGGGTTGGATTCAAAGTCTAATAACACACAATCCAAGATGTCTAAAACCACTCATGTTAAATCGGTTAAAAGAGATAATATTCAGCCACACAGACAAATAAACCAAAATGTTAAACAAGTTAAGTTTGTCAAAGAAGGTGAATGTTCAAAGACTGAGACCAAAAAGCCCATTCCTGAGGTCTACTCACCGCCCCACAAGAGATCTTCTAGCCCCGATGAATGGAGATCCTGCTATACTTATGGACAGCGCGGTCATATTTCAACACATTGTCCTCGCTATCAGACTCCAAGAATTAAGGTGGAGCTGAATAACAAACTTAATTTAGATTCAAAACAGCGATCTAAGACTCCTATTAGATCGAAAACACATACTAGGTCTAAAACACCTTCTCGGTCGTTTTTGTCTCCTCCACGCCAAAGGCCACACAAACAAGTCACTGACAAGTCTGTGATGCCAGCGGCGAGACCTGTTTCTGAATCTAAACCATATGCTCAAACTGTGAATCAGTCTAAGGTTTACCACAAAAAATCCTTTCACAGGGATGGTTTGTGGAAAGCCAAAACAACTGATGAGTCTGAAAGTAAGGACACGTTGAATGTTGAAATTCCATTCACTGATAAAGGCCAGTGGGTCGAATTCATGATGGTTGATTCCTCTGGGAAGCCCAAGCCAGTCAAGGCTTGGGTCCCCCTCCTTAACTGATTACTTTCTCTTATGTGCAGGTTGTCCGCTATAGTGCGTCTTTAAATACATGGATCGTAGATAGCGGAGCTTCCAGGCACATCACGGGAAATAGGTCCCTCCTTTTCAATGTCAAACAAATTAAAGGGGGACACATTTCCTTTGCTGGAAACAAAGGAGGATACATTACTGCTCAAGGCGAAGTAGGTAATGAAAAGGTAAGGTTCGACAAAGTAAACTTTGTTCAACAGTTAGAAAACAATCTACTTTCTGTGTCTCAGATTTGTGACAAGGGATTCAAAGTCATGTTTGATAATCGCAAATGTTACATTCTGACGAAAGAAATGGATATTCCAGAGGATCAGGTATTAATGTCAGCATCTAGATATAATTACTTATATGTTCTAGATATGTCTAATGCTTCTACTAGTTCTTCTACTGTTCAATGTTTCTTATCTAAAGCTATAGAGAAAGACTTTATTTCGTGGCACAGAAGAATGGGACACATTAATCATAGGAAGATGAATCATCTGATTCATAACAACTTAGTTGATGGAGTTCCTGTCAAGAACTTCCAGCTTCCTGATTTCTGTGTCTCATGCAAGAAAGGCAAGCAGACCAGGAAATCTCACAAGACCAAGCACGTTAATCCTATAGAGATGCCCTTGGAGTTGCTACACATGGATCTCTTTGGTCCAGTTAGCACAAAAAGTATAGCAAGAGACTGGTACTGCTTTGTAGTCACAGATGTCTACTCAAGATTCACCTGGGTGATATTTCTGAAAGCTAAATCAGAAACATTTGAATCATTCAAGGTACTCATCACAACACTGGAGTCACTCTACAACCTGAAGGTAAGGAAGATTCGTTCTGACAACGGCACAGAGTTCAAGAATCAGTGGATGGATGCTTTCTGCAAGGAAAAGGGGATTGTTCATCAGTTCACTTCAGCAACACGCCACAGATGAATGGAGTTGCAGAACGAAAGAATCGAAGCTTGATCGAGATTGCGAGAACCATGTTAGCTGATTCTAAACTTCCGGTACAGTTCTGGAATGAGGCGGTTGCTAATGGTTGCTACACACTTAACCGTGTGTTAGTAGTCAAAAGGCATGGCAAGACTTGCTATGAGTTGCTTCAGAAGCGCAAGCCAAACTTGGAGTATCTGGAACCTTTTGGAGCTCCTTGTACACTGTTGAAGAAAACTCAGGATGGCAAGTTCAGTGAGAAAACTGATCAAGGAATATTCTTAGGATACAGCATACCAGACAAACGAGTTTACAATAATTCGGCAGGTCAGGTAGAAGTGTGGTGCAACGTAGACGTTCAGAGATACACCACCCCCCCTGCTGGAAAAGGTCCATCATCATTCTTCGATTATGATGGCTTTTTCAAATCCTTTAATCTTCCTCAGTTTGAGTTGGATGAAGAAGTTGCTACCCAGATGATGTATGATGTTCTCAACAACCCTAATCTGGATTCAAGCAACATCACACCTGCAAGCGGTGCCTCAAGTTCTTCGACTCCTACTCAAGACGAGAGTGATGACTCATCAGGTGATGAAGAAGCAGCTGAACCAGACCTTGATCACAATGTTAATCAACAAAGTAGGTCATCCGCTGCTGAACCAGCATTGGAAAATCCGGATACTAAACCTGTAGTCACCAATCTTGACTCTGAGGTCGTGGTTCCTTCCTCACCAGTGACTAGGATCAGTGTGAATCACCCCCCACGGCTATCATTGGGGATATTCAATCTGGTGTGCAGACGCGAAATCAGCTGTACTCTGCTGATTATGCCGCGGTCATGGAAAAGGGTTATGTCAATGATGGGGCTTACTCATGTTTTGTTTCACAAATCGAGCCTAAATACGTCAGTGACGCCCTGAAAGATGAGGCCTGGGTCAATGCTATGCAAGAAGAGCTACTCCAGTTCAAGAAACTTGGAGTCTGGACCCTCGTTGACAGGCCAAGAGGAGTTAAAGTGATTGGTACCAAATGGGTACTCAAGTGCAAAAAGGATGACCAAGGTGTTGTTATCAGAAACAAGGCACGCTTAGTTGTTCAGGGATTTAGACAAGTCGAGGGGATCGACTACAATGAAGTGTTTGCACCAGTGGCAAGAATGGAAGCAATCCGGATCTTCCTTGCCTATGCATCGTTTATGAAGATAAAAGTCTATCAGTTGGATGTGAAGAGTGCATTCCTTTATGGGGAAATCCGTGAAGAGGTATATGTCAGTCAACCCGAAGGATTTGAGGATCCGTATCATCGGGACAGAGTCTACAAGCTGGATAAGGCTCTGTATGGTCTATATCAAGCTCCTCACGCTTGGTATGAGAAGCTCTCCACCCATATGTTGAAACACGGTTTTCGCAGGGCTGTAATTGACTGTTCATTATTCATCAAGGAAAAGGATGGTGATTTGCTTATGGTACAGATCTACGTGGATGGAATCATCTTTGGGTCTAGAAATGAAGCATTGTGCAAAGAATTCGAATCTGTGATGAAGGCAGAGTTCGAAATGAGAGCCATGGGAGAAATGAAGTTCTTCCTAGTATTACAGGTGGATCAAACACCAACCGGTATTTTCCTACATCAGACCAAGTATGTCAGCGATATTCTTAGTCGGTTTGATATGGAGAATGTTTCCACTGCCGGTACCCCTCTCGCCACAATCATGATGTGGCTCCTGATGAGAATGGGGATTTGGTGGATGCTACTATGTATCGTGGGATGATCGGATCTCTTATGTACCTCACTGCCTCGCGTCCAGATATTATGTATGCCACATGTTTATGTTCTAGATATCAAGCGAAGCCAAAAGTGAATCACCTGATTGGTGTGAAAAGGATTTTTCATTATCTGAAGGGTACTCCAACACTGGGGTTGTGGTATCCTCATGATGATGACTTTGAGCTTACTGCATACAGCGATTCAGACTATGGTGGCTGCAAGATGAACTTCAAGTCTACATCAGTAGGGTGTCAGTTCTTTGGAAGGCGATTAGTCACGTGGCAATGCAAGAAGCAGACCTCGGTTGCTTTATCAACCTGTGAAGCTGAATATGTTGCTGCTGCAAGTTGCTGCTCACAGATTATCTGGATCCAACAGCAAATGCGCGACTACGGTTTGCAATTTTCTAACACTCCTATTTATGTTGATAATTCTGCTGCCATAGCTGTTACTAAAAATCATGTTCAACATCCAAAAACAAAACACATCGGCATTAAATATCATTTCATACGCGATTGCTATGAAAAACAATTGATTGATGTGATTAAAATTAACACGGATTTTCAGCGCGCTGACCTTTGCACAAAACCATTTGATAAACCAAGATTTTTCTATCTGCTGGAGGTCAACGGCGTTAAAAAGAAAAGTGATGTGATTGCGGAAGAAACAGATACATAGTCCGACATTGTCTTTTGAATTCTTTTATTTCTTTTATTTTAATTTTTTATTTTCCTTGTGTTATAAAATCCAAAAACACAAAAAGATTTTTGTTTTAGTATTTTAGGGGGAGATTTATTTCAGTATTCATTTACTTAAAAAAAAGTACACAGGCACCGAGTTACTTGGAACATCAAAAGGATTTTCGGTTCTGCAAAGTTAATTAAATCACAGAAAAATTATAAATCCGAGAAGTCTAAGTCTAACAAAATGGGAAGATGATAGTACGCTTGGTTGGTATTGTAACTACACGGAGAAAGTTGATCTAGGGAAGTGCTAGTTCACTATACGATGTGTCGGTAGATTCAACACATCAGACGAGTAGATGCCATTGGTAGACTTAATCTAAACTAAATGGTTCAATCAACTGTGGGTTCCCATCTTATCACTGGTTAACACAATCAGCCATTTCCGATAAGGGACAACGAGCAAATAAACGCCACCAAAGGTGTGCGTGTGACTGCAAAAAGAGAAAAAAGAAAAAATGAATACAAGCGCAATCATACTGATAACAAAATGTTGTTAGTGCGTTATGTGAAAAAGAAAAATAAGAAATGCTCTAACAAGGAGATAGGTTGTGTGCCTCTCTGCTGTGCGATGGCACTGACCTGAGGATAAGCATAACCTACATATTCTAGAATTCATTGTTGTTTGCCACCTCTCTGCTGTGCGATGGCACTGACCTGAGGTTTGGCTTCTCTTTGAAAGCTCTAAGAATAGTTTCTTCTTGTCAAAATACCTATAGACCGCTCGAAAGCCCTCTAAGGAATACTGATTACCATATAAGCTTGGGATCCACAAATGTTGGTTGAAATAATATAAGTTAATTCGTTTACCAATGCGTGTCAAAAGTCTGTGTATGGATTTAAGTGGACAAGTATACTGACAATCGTTGTGTATGCACTGACTGAAGTTGATAATCAAAGTACGTTACGTATCATATCAAGCATGATTCCCAGTTAGATCTTAGAAGTCTTAGATAAGTGAGAAAGCTGTGATATGCAAGTGTGTAAAGTTGAATACTAATCAAAGGTTCCAAGTAATGGTGTATATGCCTGCCTGATTCCAAATGAGTCTGTTCTTGCTATAATGACAATGCTAATAGGCTATACAAACCTGCCCTAACAAAAATCACAAAAACATGTTCATCTATTCGTAGTTTTTTTTAAGATTTTTCAATTTTTAGTAAAATGTGTCATTGTCAGACTGTGTGTATTGTTCTCTGTTAACATCACCAAATGTGCTTAACGTTTACTTAAACAAATTGTTTCTGAAAGGTTAAAAGGATCACATCTGAGGTGATCGGGTGGATAACTGGATCACGTCTGAGGTGATCGGGTGGATAAATGGATCACATCTGAGGTGATCAGTGAATGTGTTGCTTTTAAAAGTGATCATGTCTGAGATGATCAAAAGATTATAATGTTTTATCAATTGGCTAAGAAAACTAAGGGTCGGTCCATAACTTGACAAAAATAGCTCAAGTATAGCCCAATCGCACAACTGAATCTGATCTGACCCAGTTGTACGAATGTGGTATACGATTGAACACAATCGTAAGATTGAGACATGCGAATGAGCTCAATCGGCCGATTGAATGTGACCGAATAGGCCAATCATACGAATAGACTCAATCGTACGACTGAGTTTGAGTCGGGCGAATGAGTGGAGCGAATAAGTCCAGTCGGCCAACTGAACTGAGCTCTAGTATAAATAGAACCCTCAGTCGATCGCAGACCTCATTCTCCCTAAAATCAAAATCGCACCGTTACGCTGCCCAAATTTCATTTGAAATCAAACCTTTGTCTACTTGATTACTGACAGTGTGACATTGTTATACAGGTAATATGCGACCAAAAGATGATCAAAATTGTAAAAGCTGGTTCGAAATAGAAGGCTATTTGACCTTTGAATCGAAACAACGCTGCACAATATACTGCCTTAATCACATACAATGTTAAAATCAATGGATTAGGTGGTTTAGATACATGATTGCGAGTATAATAAATATGAACTTAATGTTTAATTTAGCCATTTGATAAATCTGAGTTGGAAATGGAACAGTTTTGTCTACGATGCGACTGGTCCCTCAGAATGAACTTCAATCGCCCGATTAAAAGGGGCGACTCATTCAATCAGCCGAATGAATAATGCGAATGGATTGAGTGTGTGATACGACTGGACTCCAGAATGAACTTCAATCGCATGATTGAAAGGGACAATTTAGTCAATCGGCCGAATGAAACATGCGAATGAGTCATTCGGTCGACTGACTCAATCGCAGGTTCAGTCTCCCAATTATACTAAATCGCATGACACACCATCCGACTGAACCCAGTTGCACATTGCAATCGCATGATTGAACTAAACTATTTTCTGATTTAGTCAAACTCTATTTTACATGTTTCTAACGTGTGTTTGCTATTGATTACAGGAATATGGCTAATAGGTGGACTATAAATCCAAAGCACAATATTTGTGCCCACTTGGATTCCACCTCGAGAAATGGTGGTGAGTTTGAAGGGATTATCGATTTTTTGAGGAGGTCACGAATCTGCAGAGCCATATCTACACCCTGTACTCCCTATCAGTCTATCCATCAGTCATTTTGGGAGGGAGCTTCGGTAGACCGATCAGTGGAGCCCTACCGTATCCGAAGTACTATCTTTGGTAGGGCAATAGAGATCACATCGGCAGATATCAGGAGAGTTTTAGGTTTTGGAGACGACGAGGAACACCCACTCAAGCTGCACCCTCTTACTGTTCGTGGATGATTCCTGAGGATAGGGTACTGCGGGGACATAAACTCGGGTGTGTTGAACAAGTGCAACCTGAGCCCCCAGTACAAGTACCTAGCACATGTCATCCTCAAGTGCATAGCTTCGAGGAGGGGTGGGTTTGATGACCTATCAGACCAGATTCAAAATGCCTACGTGGCACTGGTTCTAAACCACCCCTTCAGCTTCTCTAACATGATCTTCATGTATCTGATCGAGAACATAGAGGCTAAGGGGAAGGAAGGCTTTTGCATGTATCCCCGATTTCTACAGCTTATATTTGATGAGAAGCTGCCCGATCTTCCCAAGGAAAGGAGTGATGCAGTGGTGTTGGAGATTATGGATGACACCACTCTTGGGAGGATGAAGGTTTACAGAGGCAAGAAAGTGAAGCCAGTGATGAAGAGGTTGATTGGGCATCTGGCCCGGGCTGAGTATGTTGCACCGAGGAGACGCAAATGGCGTCATGATGACAGCGAATCTGATACGGAGGTGATTGCGATACCATCAGATGATTCTGATGATGATGACAGTGGTGATGGTGGAGATACAGGCCCCGTTCCATCTAGGGCCCCTACCACTGATATACCATCTCCACCATCCACCCACGATAGAACTGAGTCGGCTAGTTTCCATTAGGATTTTATTCCTGATATGGAGGAAGAGGAGTCTGAAGAGGAGCCCCTGACACGTACTGTGGGAAGCAAGGTTGTTCCCACAGAACATGGGCTAAGGGAGGTTGGTGAAGGCCCACGAGACTCAGGAGAGATAGCTACTGATGCGAGTTATGCACCGGAGTCAGCAAGCAGGGTTGTAGGGGGAGCATCCACTTCCACAGGAACGAGGAAGAAAAGGATGGCTCAACCCCATGGTCAAAAGAAGAAGAAAAGACGTCTCACCTTTGTTACAACCACCTCCACAGCCATACCATCCACCTTCACAGCCACACCATCCTCCACCACAGCCACCACACCATCCACCTCCACAGCCACACCATCCTCCACCTCCTCCCATATTCACCACAGCCACCACAACCCACACCACTCACCAATCACAACCCTCATCTGCACCCTCAAGCTCAGTCATACCACCGGTCTCTGTGGCTGAGCAACTTGCTGCACTGAATAGCATGGTGCTCTAGTTACTAGACTCTGACAAGGCCAAGTCTACTCATATTCTACAGCTGCAAGAGCAAAGTTCTACACAAACAGCTGAGATTGAGAGATTGAGGGAGTTGACATCTTCACAAGGCCAGGTGATCACTTCACAGACTGATCAGATCACAGGCTTGCTTAAACATGAGGCTGAGATAGGTGAAAAGATGGAGAAGTTGGAGGCGGCCACAAGACTCTATTGCTTAAGCTGAAAGGCAATCAGAGTGAGCCCCTCAAGATCGGGGAAGGTGATGATGAAGATGATGATGATGATGATGATGAGGACGACGATGATGAGGAGGACGACAATGATAGTGATGAAAGTGGTGATGGTGACGAGAAGAATGACGATGAGGAAGGTGAAGGAGGAGAGACAGCAGGAGATCATAGCGATAATGTAGCAGACGAGAGAGGCTCTAAACATCGTCAAGATCAGGGACCCTCTTTGTCTGCTCCAACTGAAGAAACTCCTGAGATTCAAGAGAAAAAAACTGTTAAGTTATTCATGTTTATGTATTTAACAGACTTTTGTATTTGAAATTATGTAACATTTATGTAATGAATGTTTATATCTAGTGATAATGATTGTGCTTGATTATTTACTAACAGATATTGTGTTTCATGTTTTAAATTAAGCAGATCCAAACTTCCAACGCAATGAATATGATGTTGAACCCCTACAGCAGGTCAGAGTCAGTTAACAATGATCCTTGATCTGCAGGGTATCGTCAGAAGATCGGTTGTGTATACCCCTGAGGAGGGTGAGATTATTCATGGCTTCACAAAGGAGCAGTTGGCTGAGATATTCAAGCTTAACGCCGATGATATTGTGAAAGATGCTCCTGAAGTCCATTTTGACAGTGATGAAGAGCTAAACGATATAGATGAGATTGAGATTGAGGACATCACTAATCAACATTATCCAGAGTATACAGACACTGAAGGTCACGTCATTCCAAATTTGGATGACAACCTAGTTAGTGAGACATTTGACACTCTGGAAAAGATGGAAGCAGATAATGACAAACAAGAGGACACAGCCCGAGCTACTGAAGAAGAAGTCAAAGAAAGAAAAGCTGAGTGGGCTGCTTGTTTTGCAGTGCTTCGTGCCCAGAGAGATGCTCCAAAGCCTGATGCCTACACCAAACTCTATAGAGTGAAGAAACATCAGAAGGTGTCTGGTAAGATCATATCTTGGGCATATTTTGAAGATCTTAACGCATATGCAGTTAAGAGGGAGAAAGGTATCGAGTACTTTAGATTCCCACACGATCTAAAGACTCTACCTGGTTTTGAGCTCAACCAACTGGCAAAGCTGAAGTTGCTGTATGCTGATCCAGAAAAATGTCAGGTTGGTTTGAAGCTGCGTTAAAGAGAGAGTACCACACCCGGTGGGTGAACTTCAGGCCTCAGCAACCTACGAGGTACATTCGAAGGTCTGAAGTTGATCCACGAACCGGGAAGCCAAAGATTGTGTTGAAGTGGCGTCCACCGCGCACCATGTCGAAGATCCCTCTAAGGGAAATGCCTCAGGACATCACTTCGCATTTTTAATGGTGGTACTACGATTGGCGAACAGCTGAAGCAGTCATAGTGTTGAACAGAGATGGACAGATGGATGTCAACCGAGTATTTGACCCTATGTGGCTTACGAACTTGTCGGCTAATGATGTTTATACAGTCTACAAGTGGCCACTGTTCTGTGACTCGCAGGATATCGTACAAGCTCTCCAGTATCAGCACGTCATACGCCTCTGCTTTGTATTTGAAATACATGCAGGTGTAACCAGAGAGGAGAAATTCAAGAAGTACGAAGAGGTTATGGGTAAAGCAAGACATTAGAGGAATCTAGGTCCAAGGGGGAGTTTGTTGATACATGTGTCCCTAGATTCTGAGCTGAATGAAATATCTTTGTAATGTCTTGTTTATATGTAATTGAATGTTGATTAATGAAATACATTTAGTTGTTTATATTATAATGTTTATATATTTCATTAATGGGTTGTGTAATGATTAATTATATAGGTTTGTGGTTGTTTGAATTGGTATGCATAATGTTGAAATGATTAACACATTCAAACTTACCATGATGAAGTTATCATGCTAATGGGCCATGCCAATGGACCATACGCATGGATAACTTCATGCGAATGGCTCTGTCACACGACTAAACCATGAGACTGGATCAGTCGGAAGACTAAAGCATGAGATTGAACCAGTCATACGATTGAAGGCTCAGTCGTGCGTATGGATCAACCGCATATCTCAATCGCACGACTGAACCATGCGAATGGTTCAGTCGCCCGAATGAGAAACCCTTACCTATAAATACCACCTAGTTTGTGGAAAAACGGAACACTTCGGAGATTCATAACCCTAGCCGACCCAGAGCGCCCTGTTCGTCAATTCCAACTTCATAGAACGTCCTAGATCATTCCTATTCAATTCTTAACGTTTTCTAATCGTTAGGATTGATCTAGATTTCGTTCTCCCTGATTGGATCACCAATCAAATAGGATTCCGCACTATTTGATCCGGTATAGCGAAGAATCAGTTAGTACTCCGTACGTACACGGTCCTAACATTATTGTTGTTGAATTTGTAGAAATTTGAACTCAGATCTACTTTCTCTCTCTAGAAACCCAGTTTCTCTCTCTAAAAAATAATGAACATCTTCAAAAATCAGCAACAATTTCTTTAGTTCTTCAATGCATTTGATCCAATAAGGCCCTGATACCAAATTGTTAGTCCAGGAGCACTTGAATCAATCAAACAACAATGAAGATTTGGATCAAAATGATAAAATATGAAAAACTTGTATGAACACTCAAGAACATCAATGAAAAACCACCATTTGATTCATATTGATTTGCATATGATATTGTTTACATGGAAACCCTCAAATCTAGCTCCTTCAAGCTACTTAACCCTAATTACAACTTATCTATTTATAGTGAATATGATATTCAGTAATGACACATAAAGCCCCTAGACTTAAACTAATTAGGGAAAATTACAATTAAACTAAAACATGACAAAAACTAGATTAAATATATTTTATTGACACAAAATATATTTATTACAATAAAGATCCTAGTCACAATATATCTTCAACGTTTCATCTCGGTTCTTCATCTCGTACGTTTGACTTTTCTTGACTTTGACCGTGACGTTGACTTTTGTTGACTTTGACCGTTGCGTTGACTTTTGTTGACTTTGACTGTGTTGATAATATTAGACTATCTTTCAGACCAAACAAAGAATTCAAATCTGGTTGGATCAAATGCCTTAGTGAATAAATCAGCTAATTGATTATCAGTGTGAACCTGTATCAATTTGATTAATCCCTTTTCAGAATAATCTCTCAAAAAGTGATATCTAATTTCAATATGTTTAGTTTTTGAGTGTTGAACAGGATTATTTATTATGAACATAGCTGTTGTATTGTCAATGTGAATTTGAGTGTGCAGAAAGTTAAAACCATAATCAAGCATCTAGTTTTGAATCCAGAGAACTTGAGAACATCATGCAGATGCTGCTATATACTCAGCTTCTACTGTGGAGACATATACATTTGTCTGCTTTTTGCACTGCCAGGAGACCAGTCTGGGACCAAAAAATTGACAATCGCCAGAAGTGTACTTTCTGTTGAAATTGCATCCCCCATAATCACTGTCAGTGTATGCATAGAGATTGAAATCTCCTTCCTTTGGATACCATAATCCAGGAGCAGGCTTGCCCTTAAGATATCTGAATATCCTCTTGAATGCATTGACATGGGATTCCGTGGGATCTGCTTGATATCTGGCACACACACAAACACCAAACATAATGTCAGGCCTGCTGGCTGTTAGATACATAAGTGAACCTATCATAGAATAATAGTGAGTCTGATCCACTGATTTGCCTTCAGGATCAGGACCAATCTTGGCTTTAGTATCAACAGGAGTTATGATGGACTGAAAATAAGCAAACTTGAACTTCTTCAGCATTGTTTCTCACATAGTTTGATTGATTGATGAAGATTCTGTCTGCTATCTGTTGGACTTGTAATCCTTGAAAGAATGTGAGTTCTCCCATAGCACTCATTTGAAATTTCAAATGCATAAGATCTTTAAAGTCTTTACAGAGTGTCTTGTTTATTGAGCCAAAGATGATATCATCCACATATATCTGAGCAAGCAACATGTACTTTCTGGTTCTTTTTCTGAAGAGAGTCTGATCAATCTTCCTTCTTTTATACCTATTTTCAAGAAGGAAGGATGATAGAGTCTCAAACCACTTCCTTGGAGCTTGAAGAAGACCATATAAGGCTTTGTCCAGCTTGTATACCCTATGTGGAAAATCTGTGTCTTCAAATCCAGGAGGTTGACTCACATAGACCTCTTCAACAATCTTTCCATACATAAATGCACAGTTTACATCCATTTGATAAACAGTGAATTTCATGAATGCTGAATATGCAAGAAAGATTCTTATGGCTTCTAGTCTGGCTACCGGGGCAAATACTTCATCATAGTCGATTCCTTCTTCTTGTGTGTACCCCTAAGCTACTATTCTTGCTTTATTTCTAATGGCGATTCCCCTGTCATCAGTTTTATTCTTGTATACCCACCTAGTACCGATAGGGTATTGTCCTTCAGGAAGATCTACCAGCTACCATACTTCTTGTTTCTTGAATTGTAACAACTCTTCTTGCATTGCTTCAATCCAACTATTGCCTTGAAGAGCCTCTTTGATATTCTTGGGTACTATTTGACACAGAAAACAAAAGAACAAGCAGATGTTCGCTATGCTTGACTTGTTTCTTGTCACCCGTTCATTAAGTTCACCAATGATGTTGTCTACTGGATGATTCTTGTGTATTCCGGTGGTTGGAATTGAGTCACCAACAATGGTTACATCAAGATTGGAGACATTCAAATCATCTTGGTGTGAGGCAACTTCATCTTGTACTGTTGGGGAGCTGTGAAAGTAATCATATTCTGTTCCAGTTCCTGCTTCAGCATCAGCAGGACTTTGATTACTTCCATCATTTGAAGTTCTTTCACTGTTAACTTGATGGATGACATGATTTTGAGTTCTAACATCATCTTGATTTCTGACTTTAATGGAGGGTTCTTCTGAGGGAGAAGGAATTATGCTAGGACCATCCTCAATTGAAGCACTTTGATTTTGAACTGTTTGTGTGATGGGATCAGCTTGTAGTGGAACCTCTTCATTAAGTTGACCAGTAGATGTTGGAGGAATCATTGGAAAGTCATTCCTTCTTTCTACTAATGATGAAGGTACATCTGATTGTAGTTTTCCTGCATCAGACCTGTGAAATTGATCAAAAGATTTTTTGAATGAGTCAATATCAAACAGCCAGTCAGGACCATTGATTGATTTGGGAAATGAACGTTCCTTGAATTGAACATTTGTTGATTCATCAATTATATTTAATCTAGGATTAAACACTCTGTAAGCCTTTGAGACTGAAGAATAACCTACAAAGAATCCTTCATCAGACTTTGATAAAAACTTTCCCAAATGGTCTCGGGTGTTTAATATTGAAACAGGACAACCAAATGACTTGAAAAATCCAATAAATGATTTTCTTTGAAATATAAGCTCATAAGGTGTCTTATTACTTTCTTTGACAATCAGAGTTCTATTTTGTACAAAGAACGATGTGTTAACTGCTTCTGCCCAAAAGGTGATTGGCAGTTTAGTAGCTACTAGCATGGTTCGTGCTGCTTCAATTAGTGTTCTATTTCGCCTTTCAGCAACCCCATTTTATTGAGGAGTTCTAGCTACACTAAATTAATGAGCTATGCATTTGGTTGTACAAAAAGAACTCATATCTTCATTTTCAAATTCTGTCCCATTATCACTCCTGATTGTTTTGACTTTAAGATCAAGTTGATTTTCAATTTTTATGATAAAATCTTTTATTAATTGGGACGCTTCGTTTTTATGAAGTAAGAAGAAGACCCATATGAATCTGGAAAAGTCATCTATGATGACCAAACAATATTATTTCTTTCCAATACTCATAACATGAGTAGGTCTAAAAAGATCCATATGAAGTAGCTTCAATGGAGAATTGTTTGTGTTCACCAACTTTGGCTTGTGAGAAGACTTGTGTTTTTTTGAGACACGCTGAACAGTGGTCAATAAAGTGTCAGTGAAGTGAGTTGAATATTTCTTGTCACCTATAAGTATTATTCTTCCTCGGGGTTTTCAAGACAACCAATTCTTCAGGAATTTGGAATCCTGGTCTTAGAATGTAGCCTTGAGTGTCAGTGAAGTGAGTTGAATATTTCTTGTCATAGATCTGAGACACGCTGAGCAGATTGAAGTTCAGTTGTTCACAGTAATTCACTCTGTCAAAGTTCAGCATCCCATTTGTCACAGATCCTTCACCAGTAATTCTGCCACCTTGTGAATCTCTGCCGAATGCCACAGTAGTTCCTTGAATATGCTTGAAGCCTTGAAGGAGGGAACGATCTCCAGTCATGTGTGGGGAGCATCCACTGTCCACATACCATAAGCTGTTGGACCTGTATGAATGTCCCCACAAGCACATAAATAACTAATTAGAATGTGAAACCCAATCCGTGATGGTCTTGGGTTTCCCATTCCTATCCATGATAGTAACCTGTTGGTACTTTCCTCTAACCTGGGGCTTTGGGGATGAGGTCATGCTTGATTTCTTTCTAATTCTTGGTTGGTTTATCATATCAACTGAAGAGTCGGATGAGTATTCAAAAAATTGATCCCTATTTCTTTTCAGAAATTGGATATGTTTTTTGTTGTCAAAAATAGTTTTAGATTTGTAAAAATAATGAGTTTGTTTTACTTTTTGATTTTTATATTTTTGAACTCTGTTTGACTCTTTCAGATTTTTCACATCATCATCAGACTTAGAAATTCTTTGATGAGCACGACAATTGATCTTGTGTTTCTCAGACATGATTGGAGAGATGGGCTTGTTTGGAGGAATTCTCAATCCCTTTTGTTTGAAGAAACAATATGATGTGTTGTGATTTGTCATGTTACAGACTGGACAGTATTTATTGAAATACCAGTTCTTGGTGGAATGATTGTTCATATCACAGATTAAGCAGTATTGATTGAAAAAGCATTTGTCTGTTCTGTGATTAGACATTTCACACACATCACAATACATGTATTTGTTTCTAGGTACTGATCCTGGTGTTGAGGCTTTTGTAGCTTTACCAGTTTTGGATTGAGTTTCATTCCTCGATTTTGATGAGAAAGCCTGATCAGCCTTGTTAGTAGTTTGTTTCACAACACTACTGACTTTGTTTTTCTTAGGATGATTTTGCTTTCTTAATCTTTGCCTAACCTCCTTTTCTAGTTGGTTCACATGCTCTTTGTTGAAAATATCAAAGCCAACCCCTTGCTTTGATTTTGATGTTTGAGGGTCTGAGTTAATTTTAACTTTTGAAACCTAAGAAATTTTTCTTTTGATTTTTGGTGAATCATTATCTGATTTGATTGAATTCTTAGGAGAGTTGATCTCACAATCCGATCTGCTTTTAGCAGTTAGATTCACACTATCAGCTTTTATCTTCTTTTTTTGGAAATTGTAGGAATGAATTTCACAAAAGGAACAATGGCCTTGATTGGGCTTGTTGTTTTGATGACACTCACTGTCTTGTCTGAACAGTCCTTGATTTTAATTGGGTGACCTAACTTGATTTTATCCTCATTTGTTTCAATGTAAACACTTGGTTTATTTTGAGGATTAGTGTCTTGTTTTACTATTGTTTTTGGTTCAATAGCATTAGGTTCAATTTGCTATTTGAGTGTAACAGATTCAGGCATGACGGTGTAGTTGTCATTGTATGGTGGAGGACAAGAATTATATCCAATCCTAGACATATCCTAGGGATCCTTTTGAGAATTAAGAATCTCTTGCAGCTTTACTGATGACTATTGAAACTTTTCTAGTTTCATTTCCATAAGTGTTTGTTCAGCTTTACATTGAGCCAACTTTTCAGTTAGTAGCTCATTCCCAGCTGCAAGAGTGTACTTTTCACCATGCATTTTTTCAATGTCAGAGATGAGAGATTTAATTTTCATTTCAAAGCCTTTTATTTCTCTCTTCAGCATCTCTGACTTGACCATTTCTTCTTTTATTTTGTCTGCCAATTTATGATTGTGCTCTCTATAACCTTGCAGTTCATTAATGCATTTATCACTACAAAGGTTAGATTTTACCTCAGTTGGCATGGGAGATGGACCATCATTGATGTGAGCCATGAGTGCATGGTATTGGAATTGAGGCTTTACTTCCTCTGCATACATGCTCCAGTCACATACTCCATCTTGCCTGATAACAAGAGCATTGGCTGATGACTGACTGCTTCCATAAGCTTGGTTGGTCAGTTGAGCTTGAGTCTGATACGTTTGTTGTTGTTGTTGTTGATGATGATGCTGCTGTTGATGATTGTTGAAGTGAAAACTTGAAGTTGGTTGTGATGATGTCTGGCTCTAAGAAGGTCTTTGAGAGTTGTAATTTCTTCTGGGTGCATTGCATTGTCTAAAGAAGTGGCCAGTCATGCCACAGCTGAAGCACTTCACTTTTGATTTGTCATACCCGAGCTTGGTGTTTTCATTATGTAGGGTTTGTTAGAACATAAAATCATAGTTTAACCTCTTAAACTTTCTGAAAAACGAAGCGGAATAACAACTTTAAAACATGATTATAAAGCTGAAAAATCATGTTAGTTAGGTGATATATGTATGTGAAAAACAAACCCATATAACAAAGGATCATTTATGTGAATTAGCAAGCTATGAATATGTGAAAAGTTACATAAAATTACAGCTACATAGAGCTGTGATTACTACCTTTCTGCAACAGCAAAATCGACCAAATAATTGTGAAAATGTTGTCCAAAATCGGCCAAGAATTCAAGGGTAGAAGTCCTCAAGCTTGTATACCCCAAGCTCTTTGCAAAACCACCTTCTTGTTAGGAAGAAACACCAAAAACAAGCTTCAAAACCCTCTTCTTCACTATTGAAAACCTGTGACATTTAGAGAGAAGGAGAGCAGATTTTAGTCTTGTGTTGCATGTCTTTTTGAGTGAGAAGAAGAGAGTATTTTTCTTGTTAGTGGAACTAGACAATAACCATGTGTGTGTTCTTATCAATGTTAACTTAGTGGAACTTAAAAGGCATGCATGTGTTGGTCTTATCAAGGGAATAACAGGGCACTATCTCACGCATGGGGAAGGGCCACATGCACAAGACAAAGTGGTTTTGTTTATTTTTTTTCTTTTTAATTAAACACACACACATATTGTCTAGTCTTGTAACAATTAACCATTTAATTGTATAAGTAGTATACTCTCATTATTATTTGGTGTTATACAACTAATTTAAATAACACTTCAAATAATATTATTGAACAAAATATACTAATAAGTTGTTCTTTCTCATATGCAACTTATTTAGAAAACCCATTTTTTAAATTTGGTGTAAATATTTAATTGCATGATCATATCATCAATTAATTATTAATTGGTGTTTGCTAATCTTGTTATTGGGTCTAACCCGACTTGGATCATAACGTACTAACCGCATCAATATTCTACGTGTCTTGGGCATATAGAATCCTACAATCTCCCACTTGCCCAAGATTTATAGAAGATTGATGCAATCAGTAAATACCGCCTAACAATGGTTTACTACCCTTAATGCGTATGACTTATAGCCATTCAATAACATCTTCCCATTCAAGTACCCTACTTGAAATGATTTAGGTGAATCAATCATCTATCCTTTTGTTACAGATGTCATGTTAAATCCAAGAACACAGAATGATCATTCCTTGTAGTTTAACTTAATCAGGCCTTAGACATCTAACTCTCAATGAATAAGAGGAACAAATTCCATCTTGACTACATACGTTTCTCACAAACACCTCGAGTCATACCTAAACATACTCTTATGTACTGTTCAATATTTCAGGACAGTGAAGAATTAGCTGAAGATATAATACTTAGTGAATATCAAAACCCAATATGTATCTCAGGTCGGAGGATACCAAATGATATTCACCTTTACTAAAATTTACTTATGATCAATCAATAAGATTCCATGTAGTAAAATTTGAGATGCGGGTTAGTCCAATATTTGTATCCCACAAATATCTATAAACCTTGGTTGCAACCCATTGCTCTATATTCATCCTTATGAATATCAACCAATCCAAGTTCATAATAATCTTACCCTCACACTTGTTCCCACAAGTATGAACGACTACGGACATTTTGAGTAAACAATTTACTCATGGATTAAACATGCTAAATTGGAACACTAATTGAAACATTATAACAAATAATTTTATTCAAATAACAAAGAGTCCCACATATCCAAATACAAAATTTGATCAAGTCCAATCACTAGAATATCGAAGTCCTAAGGCACAAGTATGACTTTCATGCTTTGACCTATCTAGGAGCATCGTGAATGGATCCGCAATGTTTTGATCGGTATGAACTTTGCGAATACATATCTTCCCCTTTTCAACTTCATCCCTTATGTAGTTGAATCTCCGTTCAATGTGCCGAGTCTATTGATGAGCACGAGGTTCCTGTATTTGAGCAATCGCACCTTCGTTGTCACAAAAGATCTCTAGGGGTATTGAATGGTAGCAACAACCCCTAGATCAGCAATGAACTTCCTAAGCCACGCAGCTTCTTGAGCTGCCAATGAAGCGGCGATGTATTCTAATTCTATTGTAGATAGTGCCACTACATCTTGCTTTGAGCTCTTCCAGGAGACTGCTCCTCCAGTCATAATGAAGACATATCCCGACTGTGATCGAGAATCATCTCGATCAGTTTGGAAACTCGCATCCGTGTAACCCTTTACAATGAGCTCCTCCTCACTAGATTCATATATTAAGAACATATCATTAGTGTTTCTAAGGTATTTCAAAATACTCTTAACAGCCATCCAATGACAATTACCAGGATTCTGTTGATATCTACTTGTCATGCTTAGAGCACATGACACGTCTGGCCTAGTACATATCATTGCATACATGATGGATCCTATAGCAGATGCATATGGGACTCCATTCATTCTTTCTTGTTCAACCTTTGAACTAGTGGATTAAGAAGAGCTCAATATAGTCCCCTTTTGAATAGGTACCAAACCTTTCTTAGAATTCTCCATCTTGAACCTTTTCAAGATCTTTTCAATGTATGTACTTTGGTTTAAACCTATTAACCGCCTTGATCTATCCCTATAGATCTTTATTCCCAAAATATAGGTGGCCTCACCAAGATCCTTAATGGAAAAACAGCTTCCAAGCCAGGTTTTTACACCTTCCAAGGTTGGAATGTCGTTTCCAATTAGTAGAATCTCATCGACATATAATACAAGGAAAGTAATAATGCTCCCACTAGCTTTCTTATATACACAATCATCATCAGCGTTTTTGATGAAAGCAAATTTCTTTACTTCATCATCAAAACGGTGATTCCAACTTCTTGACGCTTGTTTCAATCCATAGATTGATTTCTTTAACTTGCATACCTTGTTAGGATGTTTTGGATCGACAAAACCTTCAGGCTGTTTCATATGGTCATCTTCCCCAAGATATCCATTAATAAAAGTGGTTTTGACATCCATTTGCCAAATCTCATAGTCATAATATGCTGCTATGGCAAACAATATCCTGATAGACTTTAGCATTGCCACAGGCGAAAATGTTTCATCATAATCAACCCCTTGAGTTTGAGTGAAACCTTTTGCTACAAGTCTAGCTTTATAGGTATCCAAGTTTCCATGCATATCGGTTTTCTTCTTGAAAACCCACTTACTTCCAACTATCTTGAACTTGAGAGGTGGTGTAACCAGTTCCCAAACTTGGTCATCATATTGCATCTCAACGTTTATGGCTTCTTGCCATTTGTCAAAATCAGGTTTTGACATTGCCTCATGGTATGTGGTTGGTTCATCTGAATCTACCACATAGCATCCATCCATGAAAATCCATATCTCTCAGGAGGAACACTAATTCTACCAGATTTGCGAACGTTTTGTGTATCTTGATCATCCACATGATCATTCTCAACATCCTCATGTTGATTGCTAGTATCAACCAATTGTGTATCGTCTTGTGAATCTTGAACCTCTTCAAGTTCCACTGCTCTTCCACTAGTTTCCTCCGAAAGAAACTTAGTTTCCAAGAACTCTGCCTTTCGAGCAATAAACACTTTCTGTTCTGTCGGATCATAGAAATAATATCCAATACAATCTCTAGGATATCCAATGAAGATACACTTTGTGGATCGGGCTTCCAGTTTGTCTTGAGTGGATTGCCTAGGATAAGCATCACACCCCCAAACTTTTAAATATGATAATGATGGAACCCTTCCATTCCATACTTCAAAAGGTGTCCTTTCCACTTTCTTGGTTGGGGCCATATTTAAAATACGGGCCGCGAAGAGCAACGCGAAACCCCAAAATGATAGAGGTAGTGTACTTCTAGCCATCATAGATCGAACCATATCCAATAGAGTCCGATTCCTCCTTTCAGACACACCATTATGTTGTGGTGTTGGTGTTCCAGGTGGAGTAAGTTGTGAGATAATCCCACAACTTCTAAGATACTCTTGAAATTCACTACTTAGGTATTCAACTCCTCTATCTGTACGAAGAATCTTGACTGTTTTGTTGAGTTGATTTTCTACTTCATTCTTGAAGATTTTGAACATTTCAAAAGATTCATGTTTGTGTCTTAACATGTACACATACCCATAACGAATATAGTCATCGGTAAAGGTAATGAAGTATCTTTCACCATTCCTAGTTTTTGGTTTAAAAGGTCCACATACATCCAAATGTATGATTCCTAATAAATCCTTTGCCCTTTCATTAGTCCCACTAAAAGGGGCCTTTGTCATTTTACCTTCTAAAAAAGACTCGCATACATCAAACGAATCATTTTCATTAGTTTTCAAAAGACCATTCTTTTGAAGTTTTTGCATACGATTCTTGTTTATGTGACCAAGGTGACAATGCCAAAGATAGGAATCACTCAAATCTAATTTGAGCCTTTTGGTGGTTGCTTGGTACATGGAGCTATCATATGTTGTGTTTTAATGAATCAATTCATAAATACCATTACAAGGTATAGCTTTAAAATAAAACATATGATTGAAAGAAACATGAATATCATTGTCAACAAACTTGAAATCATAATCACATTGTCTTAAACGGGAAACAGAAATAATGTTCCTAGTCAAACTAGGAGCATACAAAACATTCTTTAAAATAACTGCCAAACCACTTAGAAGCTTCAAAATGTAGTCTCCTTGGGCTTCCACGTGAACCTTTGCACCATTCCCCATGAAGATACTAATTTCCCCTTTTGCATAATGCTCACTTCTTTTGAACCCCAGCAGCAAATTGCAAATATGAGTTCCACATCCGGTATCTAATACCCACGTGTTAGAAGAAATAACATTTAGCTCAACATGTATCATAAAGATTGTACCTGAGATTTGCCCCGCATCCCTCTTTGATCTCAACGCTTTGAGATAGGCCGGACAATTGCGTTTCCAATGGCCTACCTCACCACACTCAAAACATGGGTCATCATGAGCAACCTTTTGCTTCTTTTCTTTTGGTTTGGGAGGTTCCATTTTTGCTTTACCCTTACCCTTCCCTTTGACGTGCCCCTTCCTTTTTGCAACACTTGCTCTAGGGTCGGGGAGGTGCCTTTTCCTACTACCTCCTTCATTGATCGTAAGGACCGGTAGAATCTTTCTACCCATTCCCGCCTTGGCCGTTTTGAGCATTGAGTGAAGCTCACCAATGCTCATCCATTCATGTTATAGTTCATAACAAAGCTATCAAACTTCTTGGATAGAGAGTTAAGGATCAAATCCGTTGCCAACTCATTGGACACACGACAGTTAAGCTTTTCGAGGCGATCAATGTGGCTCTTCATCTTAAGAACGTAAGATGACACCGATTGGGTCTCGTTCTTCCGACATGCATGGAGTGCTCGAACCGTTTCGAAGCGCTCCACCCTTGATTGTTGTTGGAACATTTCCTTCAACTGGGTGATCATGTCATAGGCTTTATGGTTCTCAAAGTCCTTTTGCAAATCGGGAGTCATACTTGCTAGCATGAGACATGCGACTTGCATAGAGTCCTCGTTGTACTTGACCCACTCGGCAAAGGCCTCAACGTCATTTTCATCAGGTTGATCGGGAATGGGATCGTCTAACACATAGGACTTCCTTTCTCGCTTGAGAACGATTCTCAAGTTTTGGTACCAATCCATGAAGTTCCCATGGTTTAGACATTCCTTTTCAAGGATTGTTCTTAGTGATAGGTTATGGACGGTCGGGTTTGCGTTGTTGTTGTTAGCCATCTACAATTATACAAAGTTCAGTTTTTAGTACTTTTAATATCAATGTATTTTGATTATTAATACCCTTTTTGTCTCATAGTCAATTAATAATCAAAATTTAGAATCCAACGTTACATTTAAATATCGGTTAGGTGACCTTTATCCTTTATTTAAATTAACAAGGTAGTCAACATTTGACAATTGTAACCTATTACAATTTTTAGTGTATGGGATCGGTTAAACATCTTATGTTTTGTTTGGCATGTTTATCCCATCAACACCCTTTGTACATCATGCTTCGGTGAACCTAATGCATGATTTCCAAATTAAGTCGTCCTACTTAGACACACGTGTGGATTTGCTAATATTAGTGGTTAGGTGACCTTTATCCCATAAATATGGCAAACCCACCTCAAACTCATAAGTTCCCTCTAATGTGGTTAGGTGACCTTTATCCCATATCAAGTGAATATTTAGAGGTTTCATAATTCTAGTTTAGAAAACTCTATGTACTTGTATTTGCATGCTTTCAAATACAAGATACCATATGGTTCTTTTAATAAAACCCATTTTATTATAAAATCATTAATCCTTTTAATAACCTTTTATTAACTTTTAATGATTAAAAACCATCAATTTTTAGCTTGTTAAGTTTGCTAATGAGTTTGTAATATATGTCCAAATATCAACCAAACAATCAAACAACAAACATTCAAACAAGCATAAACATATAAACATGAGTGCATAACCATAACCACTAAGTTGACAACATTTGTTTTCCATCACAAGTGTTTTCATAAGGTCTTTTCTAAGGGTTTGTAATGACACATTATATGTGTCCATGGACTCGCACTTGAATCCATATCCAAATACTTCAAGGTTCATGTCTTTGATGTCCATCTTTGGGTCTTCATCTTGTGCATCTTCCTTTTACAAAAATTGTATCCTAATACATTTTTCTAATAAAAGAAATGCACCAAATCTATTTACTAAATAAACAAATGAATAAATAATTACAACCCAAATAATAAACATAAATATTACAACCCAATTGAATGAATTAAAACAATCATTCCAATCATCCAAATAACATAAGGCCTAAGCTAGGTTATGCACTATTATATGACCAATCATAAACATCATTCAACAAACAAAATAACCCCATCTAACCCTAAATTTTCAGCCAACATAAACTGAAAATTTGGGTTTGTTTGTCCAAACAAACAACAACCAAACATATCAACCAATTGACTTTCCTATCTTTCAAAGTTTAATCATAAGCATGAAGATATAACTTTGAAAGACTTGGGGTTTACTAAATCAACCAAAATCAGCCTCTAATGAGTTGACTATTATCCTCTAAAACCGATTTTAAAGAACAAGAACAAGCAAGATATCCACATAACCGGCTCTAGATGCCATTGTAGGGTTTGTTAGAACATAAAATCATAGTTTAACCTCTTAAACTTTCTGAAAAACGCAGCGGAATAACAACTTTAAAACATGATTATAAAGCTGAAAAATCATGTTAGTTAGGTGATATATGTATGTGAAAAACAAACCCATATAACAAAGGATCATTTATGTGAATTAGCAAGCTATGAATATGTGAAAAGTTACATAAAATCACAGCTACATAGAGCTGTGATTACAACCTTTCTGCAGCAGCAAAATCGACCAAATAATTGTGAAAATGATGTCCAAAATCGGCCAAGACTTCAAGGGTAGAAGTCCTCAAGCTTGTATACCCCAAGCTCTTTGCAAAACCACCTTCTTGTTAGGAAGAAACACCAAAAACAAGCTTCAAAACCCTCTTCTTCACTGCTGAAAACCCGTGACTTTTAGAGAGAAGGAGAGCAGATTTTAGTCTTGTGTTGCATGTCTTTTTGAGTGAGAAGAAGAGAGTGTTTTTCTTGTTAGTGGAACTAGACAATAACCATGTGTGTTCTTATCAATGTTAACTTAGTGGAACTTAAAAGGCATGCATGTGTTGGTCTTATCAAGGGAATAACAAGGCACTATCTCATGCATGGGGAACGGCCACATGCACAAGACAAAGTGGTTTTGTTTATTTTTTTTCTTTTTAATTAAACACAAACACATATTGTCTACTCTTGTAACAATTAACCATTTAATTGTATAAGCAGTATACTCTCATTATTATTTGGTGTTATACAACTAATTTAAATAAGACTTCAAATAATAAGTTGTTCTTTCTCATATGCAACTTATTTAGAAAACCCATTTTCTAAATTTGGTGTAAATATTTAATTGCATGATCATATCATCAATTAAATATTAATTGGTGTTTGCTAAGCTTGTTATTGGGTATAACCCGACTTGGATCATAACATACTAACCGCATCAATATTCTACGTGTCTTGGGCATATAGAATCCTACACATTAAGCCTGAGCTTTCTACCTTTTCTGAAAAACTTCTTTGCTCTCATAGCAATCATGGCCATTTGCCATTGCAAGTCCATTTCTTCTACATCAGCTGGATCCATTTCTTCCAAATCTTCTTGGATCAGATGTGTAGATGTGAGTCTTCCTCCCAAATAAGCTTAAAAACTAGCAAGAAAGGCATTATAGGTTTCCTTCTGTTCTTCAGATCGTGGATCATCAGGAGTATTTGTAGGAGTTGAAGAGAATCCTGAAGATTGGCCTGTTGATGTTGATGGGGATGATGTTGATGGTCTGTTGATTGATGGAGCTGCAATGAAACCTGTAGTCTTTACTTGATTCCTGGAGGAAAGAAAATCATCCTCCTCAGTAATAAATGCATTTTCCACAGAGTGAGTGTCTAAAGGAAACATATATGCTTCAATTACTCTGGGTCCTTCTAGGTTTCTGCTTCTTTCATCTAGCTCCAATGCTTCTATCTTAGCTATCATTATATCTAGGGTAGTACTCTCCAGATCAAGAGTACTTTTCAGCATAGTTACATTTTGTTTCTAGTTTTCTGGAAGACTATGCAGCATCTTCTTGTTTAACTCTTTTGCTTTGTAAGTAACTCCCATGATCTCTAAATCATTCACCAGCTGCATAAATCTATGCAATTGTTTAGAGATGGACTCCCCTTTGGAGTGATGAAATGTTTCATATTGATTCACAAGTTTGTCTTTGTTGATTTCAGCAACTTCACTGCTTCCCCCACACATGATTTGCAGTGCATCCCATACAACTTTTGCAGTACCATACTTTTCCAGTCTTTTCAGCACATCCATCTTTAGTGCTTGAGTGACTATGGAGTAGGATTTGAGATCAACCTTGATCTTCTTGTAATCATCATCATCAAGAGTAAGATCCTCAATGGGAATTCTTGATGTCTTATAAAGAGCAGCTTGATCAGCAGACAGTGTAACAGGAATGTGTGGGCCTTTGCATATTGAGATCCAATAGTCAGGATCAACACCTGTAATGTAGTTCATGAATCTGATTTTCCATTGTTTAAATTTAGATTTATGCTTAAGCATGGGGGTTTTGGGGTATGCCCAAGTTCTGAATAACTATGTAAATCCATTTTAACAGTTAGTTTTAACTTGGTTAGATATGGATTAAATGAGTTTTATGTTCAATTAGTCCAACTGGTCCAACTAGTCCAAACAGTGTCCTGTAAGTTCGGATCTGCTGAGAATAAGCAGATGTTAGCAAGAACTTCCTTTGTCAACTTTTGTTTTTCTGATTTTATGGATAAGCAGCCTGTAAACTGTTTTGTTTTCAAAGAAATCTTCGGATGAACAGTAACAGTTGAGAATTTCAGCAAGTATTCATACGGTATACTGATCAGAGGTGTTCCAAAACTCTTATTAGCAGCTCAATCACCAGATCAATCGAGTTCAGCCCAGATCTGAGCAGATCTGAAGAAGAACTGATAGCCAAAGCTCTGATACCAACTGACTGGGTTTGAGAATGATATTCTCTGTTGATATGAATCAACAAGGACCGAATATGATGATTGAGTCAATGATTGTAGTGCGGAGTCAAACAATCAATGAACATTGAATACATGAAATACTCATAAATGCACTTTTGTATTGATTAAATGAACTGTTACAATAAATGCTAGGGTTTGAGCAATCTACAGTAACAAGACACCTAACATAGGATGAAAACAAAGTATATTCTGATTGTCTATTCTAAATTACAAAAGTTACCTCACATACGAGGTTTCTATTCTATTTATAGGCTGACTTAAAGCCTGTACAAAAAGACTAAACTACCCTTACAACTATTACAGAATAGTCTTACAAAGTGTTCATGCGCATCTGTAGCTGGGCATCCGCATTGACTAATGCGGATGAGTTGACTTTATCAGCATTTGTGCTTTCTTCAACCGCATTAGTTAATGCGGATGAACAAAAGTCTTGTCAGCATTTGTTCGGCTGTCCGCATTTGTTAATGCGGATGAACAAATACCTGTCAGCATTTGTTCTTGGTCATCCGCATAAACAAATGCGGATAGCCGACACTTGTCTTCTTATTGTTGATGCAGATTCTTCTTCAGCCATATTGGTTCTTGGACTTGGGTAGATTTCCAGCAGAACAACCATCCACCACTTGAATTGGCATGTATGATCCTTTTAAGGTCCAACATAGTTGGATTAAGGCAATGCAGGAAGAGTTGCTACAATTCAAGAAATAAGAAGTATGACGACTGGTAGATCTTCCCGAAGGACAATACCATATCGGTACCAGGTGGCTATACAGGAATAAAACTGGTGACAGGGGAATCTTCATTAGAAACAAAGCAAGACTAGTTGCTCAAGGGTATACGCAAGAAGAAGGAATTGACTATGATGAAGTGTTCGCTCCTGTAGCCAGACTAGAAGAAATAAGACTCTTTCTAGCATATTCAGCATCCATGAAATTCACTGTTTATCAAATGGATGTGAAATGTGCTTTTCTATATGTAAAGATTGCTGAAGAAGTCTATGTGAGTCCACCTCCTAGATTTGAAGACCCAGATTTTCCACACAGGGTATACAAGCTTTATAAAGCCTTGTATGGTCTTCATCAAGCTCCAAGGAAATGGTACAAGACTCTATCATATTTTTTCTTGAAAATGGTATGAATGAGGGAAGATTGATCAGACTCTCTTCAGAAAGAGAAAAGGAGAAGACATGTTGCTGGTTCAGATATATATGGATGATATCATCTTTGGCTGGACAAACAAGTTACTCTGCAAGACTTTGAAGACCTCATGCATTCAAATTTTCAAATGAGTTCTATGGGGGACCCGAAGCTACTGTAGTCCCGAGGGGATGGAATCCTCCAAAAATAGTTAGCAGTACTAAATAAGCGAGTCAGCGGTCCGGGGAAAAAAAGGACTGGTGCAAGTCCAATAGACAGCAGATGGGATCTTCATTAATCAATCAAAATACATGGAAACAATGTTGAAGAAGTTTAAGTTTACTGATTGTCAGTCCATCAGAACTCCTGTTGACACTAAAATGAAGATTGGTCTAGATCCTGAAGGCAAACTTGTGGATCAGACTCACTATCGTTCTATGATAGGTTCACTTATGTATCTAACAACCAGTAGGCCTGACATTATGTTTGGTGTTTGTGTGTGTGCCAGATATCAAGCAGATCCCAAGGAATCCCATGTGAATGCAGTTAAGAGGATATTCAGATATCTTAAGGGCAAGCCTGCTCTTGGATTATGGTATCCAAAGGAAGGAGACTTCAATCTCTATACATACACTGATAGTGATTATAGGGGATGCAATTTCAACAGAAAGTCCACTTCTGGCAGTTGTCAATTTCTTGGTCCCAGACTGGTCTCCTGGCAGTGCAAGAAGCAGACAAATGTATCTGCTTCAACAGCAGAAGCTGAGTATATAGCAACATCAACATGATATTCTCAAGTTCTCTAGATTCAAAACCAGATGCTTGATTATGGTTTTAACTTCTTGCACACTCCAATTCACATTGACAACACATTAGCTATGTTCATGACAAATAATCCAGTTCAACACTCAAAAACTAAACACATTGAAATTAGATATCATTTTTTGAGAAATTATGCTGAAAAGGGTTAATCAAATTGATACAGGTTCACACTGATAATCAATTAGCTGATCTATTCACTAAGGCATTTGATCCAACCAGATTTGAATTCCTAGTTCAATCAATTGGCATGATTAACTTTGATTAAAAATCAAAATCAACAAAACATTCAAATATTTCAAAAATACAAAAAGAAATTAAAATAAGAAGTATATGGTTTATACAATTGGTAAATGATATCATTACAGTCGTTATATCATTCACTGTGCTTACTTAAAAATCTTAAATGACTGACATTACTTATCTGATATGCGAGTAGGCTCAAATTGGAAAAGAAAACACATGCAGTGATGAACTAAAGCTTATATTCAACTGTGAAGCTTTCATCTCATAGTGTGTGTAAGTATTGGCTTATCCAAATGTGTGTGTGCAGCAACCTAAACACACCAGGTAATGATATCATATGAATCTCTTTTACTAACATCAGTTCCTCTTCTGTTTTACTGAGCAAAGACCTAGAGAAACAAACACATAGTGCTGATGTCATGATTCATCAAGATTCCTAATGAGGAACACATCCAACTTGGATGAAACAAAAGAATAAAATACATTCCAAGTGAATGAAACAAAAGAATCCTAAGAGATCACCTTCCAAAGTGAAGTCAAAAGAAACACAATGTGGATCAAACTTATAAAAGGATCAAAAATAAAAGAATCCTTATGAGGATCAAGCAAAATGAGAATTCATATTTTAAGTAACCTGGTCAAGTAAGATGTTAAAAGTTCTACCATACATTGCATGCAGATGGTTGACCATGCCATGCTTTTGAGTCTAAGGTACATGTTTAATACAAAATCAACTAAAAACATGATAAGATCACTAGCAATAAGATATTGACCAAGTATGAGTTTAAAAGGACAAACATATGTTCAATCAATATGTTGCTGAACATGTCTGTTTTACTAACAATTGCTTGCACTTGTGTAAGGTAAGATTGATATGATCCTAAAGAAAAGTATATCTCAACTTCTTGTCTAGATAAAAAAGGAAAAATTAGAAAAGATTTTCTCTTCAAAATTTTCAACTCTTTAAAGTTTCTATCTCATATAGATATAAACTTTAGGGGGAGTAATTAAAATTTTGATCATCAATGTACAAATGTTTCCTTTCCTAAAATATAAAAAATCAAAAATCAAAAAATAGTTTCAGAAATTAGAAAATCTGACTGTGTTAGTGCAGAAGTTATACCATAGTATCTCAGTTTTTGTAGACATCTTGAAGCACAAAAGTCTAAGATCAGTCAACACTAGGAAACTTGTATAACCTCTGATGTACAAGTCAATACAAACAAGAATTGACAACTCAAGAAACAGTCAAAACTTCATAAGAAACAAGCAAAAGACATATCTTCATAACAATCAAAAGCAAAAGACACAGCTTCATAAAGATCAAGCATCAAAGCAAAAACAACTAAAACTATCCACATTAGAGCATTGGTTAATGTGGGTGTAGGTAACCCAAGCAAATAACCTATGCGGGTAATAGTTTTGAGTCATGAAAAGCACAAGTGAAAGTAATGCGGATAAGTTAACTCTACCGCATTAGTCTCACCACAAATATCAACAAAGTTTTCAAAATATGAAAACTAATGCCGACAGAAATTTGTTCATCCGCATTTGTTTTCCTCAGCCGCATTTCTCAAAAATGGCTGAAATTCAATACTTAAACTTGGTTGTATATTTGTATCATCACAAATAGAAGTGTGCTCACACTCTTCTGTCACTATGTATGAAGTTCAAGAAATGCGGACAACTCAGTTATTCATCCGCATTTATTGAAGTAAATACGGGAAGACCAATTCTCTTTAGCATTTACTACAGTGTACAAATGCTGACATAGTTAAAACATCCGCATTTGCTATAGTGCAAAAACGTATGCAAACTTAAAACATCCGCATTTGCTACAGTACACAAATGCTGACAGACTTTAATCTTCCACGTATGCTACAGTAAACAAATACTGATTGTTTTAATCTTCCGCATTTACTACAGTAGTCGACCATATTTGTTTTTAACACTCGTGAAATTTAAAAGGGACGTTAAAAGGGCTATTCAAACAGATCGCTATAGTTCATTTAATACTTTTAAAATTTAAGAGACTCTATAGTGCGACGAGCGAAAACACCATTTCTACTGTTCTTCATCCATAATCAAATTCATCAACATCATTCGGATTTCAGTGTTCATCAAACTTCATATTGCCTACATTTTGATTCTATGCCATTGTAGTATCGAAAAAAGGTGATTCTCAGATGCATTCGATGAACACATTTCAAAATTTAGAACCCTAGAACTTAAATAATCTCAAAACAACCACAAACTAAGGATTGATAGACATTTCCAAGTTCAATGACACAAATGATCATGAAAATCAACACAACAAGTGATTTTCAAAACCCTAATTAGCCTTCGGATGAACAGGGGATCATCAAAACTGAGAATGTTGACTTCAAAACTTATGGTTGAATGTAAAAGGGGATTTCAATCAGAAAACCAAAATCAAAATAATAGATAAAGCATAATAAAACTGGCCATACATTGTAAAATCAAGATTAGGTCAAATTTCTATGAAATAGTACCTTTGATTGCTTAATTTTGACCATTCAAAAGTCAAAACTTAAATAATCAACTTGATATCACTAATGTAATTGATGATTTATTATCCATATCTAACTCATATGCATCTTGTGCAGAATCTAATGGCTAACCTTACATGGAGCAAGCTCCATAATGTCAGTTGTTTTCTTGACCCTGATGCTCCTAGGCAGAAGTTTGAGAGACATGATCAGATTCATCTTGACTACTAGAGTGGCACATGCTGTTACTGTCAGACCAATTATCTATGAGAACTTCATAATATCTTTCTGGGGAACTGCTGAGGTAACATACATATATGGTGTAAGGAATCTGTTAGGAAGAATCACTGAAGATCACACTCTAGCCATCACTAAGAAAACTGTGAGACAGTGTCTACAGTTTGGTGATGATGCTGATTGTCCATTAGAGTTGGATGATGATGAGATTATGACCTTCTTTGCCAACATTGACTATGAAGGAGGATATGAGGGAAAGCAGATTGTTAAACAGTTGGCGGACTTCCAATGGAGGTTCCTAATTCACATCTTCCAACACTGCTTGTCCAAAGGGAAGACTGGTTGGAATGACATCCCTGTCACTACATCATCTGCCATATGTGCTCTGTGCACAAACCAACCATTCAACATGTCAGCTTATGTTTTCAGTGGTTTGGTATCTAACATCCAAGAGGGTAGAAGACATGTTCCTGATATATCCAAGATTTCCTCAATGCTTTATCAATGAAGCATTTCCTGACATAGTGCCTATAGGATGGATATTCCTCACTACAATGCTAAGTCCTACAAGTACTTAAAGAAGAGAGATCCGAGGAATTTTTACAGTGGGACATTCTTTCCTCTACTACCATGGATGTGTCAACAGATTAACCAAGATGAGAATGTTGAGGAACAAGAACAAGAGGCTCCTATTAATGAGCCTGTTCCCAAAGAAGAGCAAGCTGCTCCCAGTCAATACAATGTTGATGAGCAAGCTGGTATGGCTGAAGAAGGACAGAGGTCAGTGTCACCATAAGTTAATGTAGGCGGTGATCTTCACACTGGACCTTCTGTTCATCCAGCAGATATAGCCTCACCATTTATGACTACACTAACACTATCACCTCAAAGATCACTAATCCTATTTCCACAAACACAACCAATCATCTCTCCCCATACATCACCCATTCACTCACCCCATATTTCACCAATTCATCATTCACCTATATCTCGCATTCCATCATCACCCTCTACTGCTAAGCATGCTGAGTTTGGTGATTTTGCCAGCTTTTCAGAGGAATCCAAATCATCATCTGATGAGGAGGATGATCAGATGCAAATGCCTTTGAGGCAAGTGACTTCAGAAGCAGCTCCCTCTGAGAGTTTTGTTGAATCATAGATCAATAGACCTGATGAGAAAGATGAAATGATCTTCGATCTTCTGAAGAAAGTAGCAAAGATGGAAAATCTTCTGAATAGAAGATCTAGTATCATTTAAGACAGACTTCTAGAGATGGATGAAAAAGGAAAAGAGTTAAAAGATATAAAAAAGAAGTATTAGGTTGAGAAGAAAGAAAAAGAAAAGGAAATAGAGAATCTAAAGGAAGCTCTTCAGCATTCCAAGGATGAAGTAAGTGGTCATTTAGACACTCTGACCATCCAAACAATTGCTATGGAAGAACAGGAAGGGCTGATTGAAGAGCAAGCTATTACAATCATTGACGTGCAAAAACATATAACATCTCTAAACAAGAGAGTATCTGAGTTAGAGATATTGGTCAGGATCAAACAAGAAGCAGAAAAAGAAAAAGATGATCAGAGTGATAACAGAGAAGAGATAAGAAAAAGAGAAACTGATAGAGATAATAGTGATGAAGGTTCATCAGGGGAGAGTGATGATGACTCTACACATGCTAAAAAGATGAAGTTCACTAAGTCTGAAAAGAGACTGAAACTAGTGGAACTAAACATGATGAATCCAGCTTGGAATTGGTGATTTATACAAGCAAACAAGAAGAAACTCACACTAAAGAGTCAAAATTCAGTGATATGATTAAAGCTCTCGACTTCTTTACTACATAAGAATTCATTATAGATGATGATTTATGGGATTTCATAGTCAATCAGAGGGAAGGTACTGAACCAATAGTATTCATTCCTTAATCTCCTGTCCTAATTGAGAAGGAATTGAGTCTGCAAATTGTGCCTGCTATATCCCTGTAAGGCCCTGTTCCCGGGACTCTTACAGCTGGTCATTCATCGCATAAAATCATACATTTTCATTTATCTTTCGTAAACATTGCAGCGGAAACATTCAAAAGAGACATCTCATTTCATCATGAAAGCTTTTGCAAAGTAATACATCGTTAATTAATTACAAAATAGTCATAAACAGTGACTTTTATTAGTAAGAGGATTCCTTAAGTAATCCCGTTTATCCGAATCCTCTACAAACACCATTTTGTTCTATAAATACATGCAACATAATACATTGCAAAAACATTAACAAAGGAATGCCATCCCAAAAGAGATGAGTATCCGCCTCGTACCATCCTCAACAACCTCACCTGCCAACTGGAAACGCATAAAAAGTCAGTGTTGCTGAGTGAGTCCTGGTTTTATAATAAAACATACTTTTCTTTCATTAAAACCGTTTCTTTACTTTAGGCTATCACGTATCATACGTACACATAGATAATATCATTATTATCTTCTTTTCTCATTCTTTCATTCATTCGTTCACTATCTTTAACTATAATTCATTCTCTGTCTTTCATTTGTTCATTGTCTATCTTTAACTATCATTCGTTCTCTGTCTTTTGTTCTTTCGTTATCGATCTTTAACTATCATTCGTTCTCTGTACGTCTTTAACTTTCTTACTCTTTCATCTTTATCTCTTTTCTTTACATCTCCCTTAAACCTTACCTTTCTGTATCATGGTACTGGACCTAGGCCCATCGTAGACCTTCTATAACGGTGCACCGCACCTTCTGGCCACAGTACCTAAGGTAAAGCTTAAGGGCACTATCACTATGAACAATACCTTTCTGTATCGTGGTGCTGGAGCTAGGTCTACATCATAGACCTTCTATAATGGTGCATTGCACCACCTGGCCACAGCACCTAAGGTAGAGTCTAAGTGTACCGTTGCCACAAGCAACATCCTTCTGTCATCGTGGTACTGGACCTAGGTCTATCATAGACCTTCTATATCGGCACACCACACCCTCCTGGTCACAGTACCTAGGATATGCAGTGATGGTTCTATACAATGGTTGATCACCGTGTCAGGATTTTACCCTCCTCGTGGCACACAGCCACAATTACTGAGGTTGCAAGACAAGGATCCCATATCGAGTCTGTTGCAACCACAAGGCTGCTTACCTCCTTTATTTGCTTGCAAGACTTATTACTCTCATTCATTATTAATGCATGCATTCATTCATCATGTTCCTCTTTCATTATCTTTCACTTTACGTTACATAATATTTTTCATTCATCATAAACAATACACGTAAAGATATGGAAAGATAAACATACATCGATACAAGGAACATCGACTTTTACAAATCATCAGTCATTACTATCATAGAAGGCTACATCATACTTACTTACCTACATCATGCACACACATGCAATACTATCATCATCGTGCCCAACATAACTTCTAAGCCTCGACCGTCGTCTTATGTGCACCTACAGGAGCTATCACATCATTACTCACCCTTGCTCTTCTCCCGAAGGCCAGTAAGTGAACTATATCTCTCCTCGTACACAACAGCCCTATTTGGGCAATTGGGCAACCTTCAGTCGCATGGCTTCCATGCGACTGAACACTATGCGATTGGACCAATGCGGATGAGCATCCATACGGATGAACACCCAACCGTACAAATGGACTTTCTATCGTGCGAATGAACAGTATGCGAATGGGCTTCTATGCGACTGAACCCTCGGTCGTGCGACTGAACAGCAATGCGAATGGACCTATGCGACTAAACTCTCAGTCATATAGCCTGTCGTGTGACTGAATCCCCAGTCATGCGATTGAGCCTCAGTCGTGCGATTGAACCTCAGTCGTCCCTCAGTCGGCCGATTGGCCCTTCAGTCGTCTAGCCCTAACTGGGCAGCGACTGGAGTTCATCCCGAACTGCAGCTGCGACATACCTCCTTCAAACCCTTCCAAACTCATTTCAAGCCCAAATCAACCCTCCTAAATGTTAGGGAAACATACTATGAAAACATACAAGCACTTTCAGGTCCAAAATCATACTCTAAACACGTTATACATAATCACACCCAAATAGGTCAAACACACACATTCAAAAACGGGTTTATATGTGTTCCAGCCCCAAAATCAGTTGAAAACAAGTAAATAAGGGGTCCTAGAACTCACACAAACAAGAAGAAGATGAAGAGCTTCATTTGGACTAGTTACTCGACGAGTTTCGAGCCGAATCACCACTTTTCTATCCTTTTCTCTTCTTTCTTTCTTCTTCCTCTCTTCTCTTCTTTTTGGCTGAGTTTTGCAAGTGTGGGGAGGGGAGATGAATGCCCTATCCCTTAAAGCTACAGTTCAGTCACCCGAACTCCAGGCGTATGGGCACTTCGGTTGCCCGAACACCATGCGACTAGACCTTCAGTCGCCTGAGCTCCCTGCGATTGAGCCCCCAGTCGCGTGAGCTCTATGCGATTGAGCCCCCAGTCGCGTGAGCTCCATGCGACTGGACATTCCAGTCGTATGAAACTCCAATCAAATTTTCCGGGCGTTACAAGTCCAACCCTTATTTAGGTTTCATCCCCGAAACCTGTTATTCCTCGAACAAACGTGGGTAACGCTGTCTCATTTCTTCTTCGGTTTCCTACGTTGACTCGGATCCCTTCATGTGCTGCCACTGTACATGCACAAGAGGAACCACTTTATTTCCCAGCCTCTTCTCCTTTCGATCGATGAACGTCACTGGTTTCTCCACATAATTGAGCCGTTCATCTACTTCGATATCCTCCAGTGGGACAATCATATCCTCATCTGCCAAACACTTCCTTAGATGAGATACGTGGAATGTCGCGTGAATTCCACTCAACTCGTCTGGTAACTCCAATCTGTAGGCCACCTTTCCTACTCGAGCAATGATTCAGAAAGGGCCTATATACCTCGGGCTCAACTTGCCCCACTTTCTGAACCGAATGATACCCTTCCAAGGTGAGACCTTCAACATAACCCGGTCACCCACCTGAAACTCAATCGGTCTGCATCGTTTATCAGCATACGACATCTGTCTACCTTTTGATGCCTTCATGTAGGCCTTGATCTTTTCAAGCTTTTCAGTCGTAGCCTCAATCACTTTGACGCTCCCTAATTCCTTCCGACCAATATCACCCCAACAAGCGGGTGTCCTGCATCTCCTACCGTATAGCATCTCATAGGGTGGCATGCCAATGCTGGCGTCATAGCTGTTATTGTATGAGAATTCTGCTAACGACAAATGGTCATCCCAACTTCCCCCAAAATCAATCACACATGCCTGAAGCATGTCCTCTAATGTCTGAATGGTCCTTTCCGACTGACCATCAGTTTGGGGATGATAAGCTGTGCTAATATGTAACTTCGTCCCCATTACATCGTGGAATTTCTTCCAGAATTTGGATGTAAACCGGGTGTCGCGATCAGACACAATTGACATCAGTGCACCATGACGAGTTACAATCTCCTTGATGAAAAGATCGGCCAACCTCTCGGATGAATATGTCTCGCGCATCGGTAGAAAGTGAGCACTCTTCGTCAAGCGGTCTACAATCACCCATATAGCATCATACCCTTTTTGGGTACACGGCAGCTTCGTAACGAAATCCATGGTGATGTGTTCCCACTTCCATTCCGGTATATCCAAGGGTTGAATCTTTCCATACGGCTTCTGGTGCTTGGCCTTCACTTGTAAACAAGTAAGATACTTACTCACATACTCCACCACGTCACGCTTCATACCCGGCCACCAATAATTCTTCTTCATGTCTTGATACATCTTTGTAGCACCAGGATGAATAGAGTATCGAGTCTTGTGAGGTTCATCCATAATCTTTACTTGTAGATCCCCGAGACGAGGAATCCACATACGCCCAAATCGGGTTTTAACACCAAATGTGTTTTCACCCAACTCTGTGACCAGACCTCTCATTCTTTCGGTTTTAAGATGATCTTCTTTCAGGGCCTCATCTTGGAACTCTTTGACTTGCTTCATCACATCCGAGGTCATAATCAGCTGGTACGCCTTTTCCCGAATCGGCTCGGGCCTCTCCTTTCGGCTAAGGGCATCCGGCACCACATTGCCTTTGCCTGGATGGTAATGGATCTCACAATCATAATCCGTTATAACCTCCAACCATCGCCTTTGTCTCATATTCAAATCCTTCTGTTCGAAGAAGTACTTCAAGCTCTTGTGGTCGGTGAAGATGGTGCACTTCGTCCCGTAAAGATAGTGCCTCCAAATCTTTAATGCAAAGACCATAGCTGCTAGCTCCAAGTCATGAGTAGGATAGTTACCTCATGAACTTTCAACTGTCGGGATGCGTAGGCTATAACCTTTCCCCTTTGCATCAACACACATCCCAATCCCGGGTAGCAAGCATCAGAATAAACCACCAAATCTTCACTCCCATCGGGTAAGGACAGAACAGGAGCTTGGGTCAATCTCGTTTTCAACTCTTCAAACGCCTTCTCTTGAGCTTGACCCCATAAAAACTTTACATCTTTCTGGGTCAACTTGGTTAGTGGAGAAGCGATCTTTGAAAAGTCTTGAATGAATCTTCTATAATAGCCCGCCAAACCCAAGAAACTTCGGATCTCAGATGGCGTCTTTGGAGACTTCCATTGCATCACCGCTTTCACCTTTGCCAGATCAACAATAATCCCCTACGGATTCACCACGTTACCCAAGAACTGAACTTCGCGCAACCAGAATACGCCCTTGGAGAACTTGGCAAACAGTTTCTCCCTTCTCAATGTCTCTAGCACTTCTCGAATGTGATCGGCGTGCTCTATCTCGCTCCTTGAATAAATCAAGATATCATCGATGAACACAATCACTGATTTATCCAACATCGGCCGACACACCCGGTTCATCAGATCCATAAAAGCAGCTAGCGCATTGGTCAAACCAAAGACATGACAAGAAACTCGTAGTGATCGTAGCGCGTGTGAAAAGCTGTCTTAGAGATATCCTGCTCTTTCACCTTTAGTTGATGTTAGCCAGATCGAAGATCTATCCGTGAAAACCAACTGGCACCGTGAAGTTGATCAAACAAATCATCGATTCTGGGCAAGGGGTATCGGTTCTTCACCGTCAACTTGTTCAGCTCATGGTAGTCGATACACATCCTCATACTACCGTCTTTCTTCTTTACAAACAGGACCGGAGCACCCTAAGGTGAGATACTCGGTCTAATGAACCCCTTATCTAGCAGCTCTTGCAACTGCTCCATCAACTCTTTCATTTTCGTCGGAGCCAATCGATACGGTGCTTTAGCGACAGGTTGGGCGCCTGGTATCAGACCAATTTGAAACTCAATCTCTCGGTCAGGTGGCACTCCGGATAAGTCTTCGGGAAACACGTCTGGAAAGTCACACACATCAGGAACATCGGATAGTTGTGGTGTTGGCGTTTCCACATCCTTTACATAACATAAGTAGGCGCTACATCCACGCCTCATACATTTTCCCGCCACCGCCATTGAGATCACTTTCGGGATCGTCATGACCCGATCCCCATAAACAGTTACCGAACTCCCGTCAGGCGCTATCAAACGAATCATCTTCTTTCGACACACTATATCCGCCTCGAAGTCCGCCAACCAATCCATCCCAAGCACCAAATCAAAACCACCTAAGGTCATCGCAAATGGTCTAACCAGAAATTTGTGGCCCTCTAATTCCACATCACAACCCTCTATCACCTCAGAAATTCTCGTAGATTTACCTATCGCAGTTTCTACATCAAACGGTACATCAACACGTCTACTACTAACAGGCATCTTAGCACAGAAAGCAATAGAAATAAAACTCCTACAGGCACCCAAATCAAATAATACAGACGCTAAAGTTGGTTCACCAGAAACGTACCAGACACAACACCAGGGTCCGTCCTAGCCTCCTCCTGTGTCATAGTGAATGCCCTGGCACTCGCCCTCTGTCCTTCACCCCCTGTCTTCTTCACCCCGGAACCTTCAGCCCTAGGCTTCTTACAATCCCTAGTTACATGGCCCTCCACGCCACAGTTATAGCATCGGATCGCACGACAGTCTTTGGCTATGTGCCCCGGCTTCCCACACCTGAAGCACACGTTCAACCCCAATCTGCATTCCCCACTGTGTTATCTCCCGCATTTACCACACTTTTTCATACCTGCACCTGACGTGACCACCCGGCGGTCATCCACCCGTGCCTTCTTATTACTCGTTGAGGCATCACCCCGACCGAACCTCTTCCCTTTCCAGTTTCGATCACCAACACTCTTCTTACTGCCCTCTTCCACCCTCACAAAAGTCCTCTCATCATACAGTCTCCCAGCCAAGTCCACCACCGACCTAAAGGTGCTCGGTCGGGCGGTGATCATATGCCTGCGAATATCTGCCGACAAACCCTGAATATACCTCTTGATCTTTCACGACAGAGGCGTCACCTGATCTGGCACCAGACGTGCCATTTCGTTGAACTTTGTGGTGTACTGTTGGTGGGTCATTGTCCCCGCCTCCAACTGCAGGAACACTCTCTCAACTTTATCCATTTCCCGGTGAGGACAAAGATCCTTAATCACCAGCTTCTTCAGTTCAGACCATCTTATCCTCCTGATGGCTCTGCAACCCTCGGCTTGGACTATACCGTACCACCAGCACAGAGCCGAATCCATGAAAGAGTGGGTAGCGAATTTCACTTTTTTATCCTCCCAGAACTCGCTAATATCAAGAACAGCCTCCATTTCGCTCACCTATCGGTGAGCAGTAGCAGCAGTGCCATTACCATCAAAAGTAGGGGCTTGCATCGCATGAACGCCCCGTAATTATAGCCTCGTACTGACTCATGCACATGCTCCTCCTCCTCTTCCTCTTCATCATCAGAAAGAACAGTTTCCGGCTCTGGTTGCTCCTGTCTTCCTGAGGACCTATTCCTCTCTTTTCTTTCTCCTTCCCGGACAACCTTTATTACTTCGGTCACCACAGACTGTAGGATCGTCTGCATGACCTGATGCATCTCTTCCACCACTTCCTCTTTTACCGAGGCCCTCAAATGTAAGGCCCCGTTCCCGGGCACCTCACAGTTGGTCGTCATTACCCATAAAACATACATTTAATACAACTTAATAAAAACCATGCAGCGGAAACTTTAAATTTACTATAAATGCTTTTGCAAAGTAATACAACACCCGTTACAAAATATCGTTTGTTTGCATTACAATACAAAAACATTAACAAAAGAATGCCATCCCAAAAGAGCTGTGTAGCCGCCTCGTGCCATCCTCAGCAACACTACCTGCCAACTGGAAAATACATAAAAGTCAGCGTTGCTGAGTGAGTTCTAGTTTTGTAATAAAACATACTTTTACTTATTTAAAAGTATCCTTTCGTGCGTGCGTTCATACATCATACGTACACAGAGATAATATTCGTTATTATCTTCATCATTCGTTATTCATCGTTATCTTTAACTTCTCGTATGGATTCTTTCAGGCTTTACCCACTTCATAGCACTTGGCTATGATTAGTGTGGTCGAATGACAAGAATCCCATTCATACTTACTTGCACGCATTGAAAGGTGAATTGTACCAATACCATATGCTACACCCCGTTCGTTATTAGCTACCGGGCCGTAGGCAACATATGACGGAAAATCGTATGCCACGGTACTAGAGGTAAGCGGTAGAGGTACCATGACCATGGTCAATCACAAAGAAGGACCAATCGCGTTATTCAATGCTTGCGAGACATAATTCGTTCGTTCATTAATGCATGTATTCATCATCATTCTTCTTTTCGTTCATTCGTTAATACATGCATTCGTCATCATGTTCCTCTTTCATTATCTTTCACTTTACGATACATAATACTTCATTAGTTCATTCTCGTTATTTGTAAAGTTTCAGAAAGATAAGCATACACAATTACAAGGAACATACACACTCATCATACATACTCATCATACGTTCGTCATCATACATTCATCATCATACATTCATCATCATGCATAGCATCATAACATACTTAACAATATTTTAATAATATTGTTAACAATAATACATTGATAATAATATCAGTAACAATAAGGGTTAACCATAATCATCATTGCATGCATGAAACATCATCATTTGTTAACCCTAGTCAACCCTGGTCAAAACCTTGAACTTCGGTATTGCAGGAAATTTCTGAAAAATTCTAAGTATTCTGGGCGTTTTAGCCCTGTTGGGCGTATAAGCCCTCTGGCCGTATGAGCCCTGTTAGCCGTATGAGCACTGCTGGACTTTTCATCTTATACTTAGAATTATCATATGGTCATACGACCACACTGTTGGTCGCATGAGCACTATTGGTCGTACCATCCCTAGACTTAGAAATGTGTTCTGATCATACGACCACACTGTTGGTCGTATGAGCACTAGTGGTCTCATCATCATACTTAGAAAATATCACTTTGGTCATACGACCACACTGTTGGTCGTATGAGTCCTATTGGACTCAACACTTAGAAATATAACTTGGTCATACGACCACACTGTTGGTCGTATGAGTCCTATTGGACTCAACACTTAGAAATATAACTTGCTCATACGACCACACTGTTGGTCGTATGAGTCCTGTTAGACTCATCAGCACTTAGAAAAATATATCTCCTGGTCATACGACCACACTGTTGGTCGTATGAGCACTGGTGGACTCATCAACCTGTAATTATTTATTCTAAGTCCAATTTCAGACCTATTTGCAACCTGTTCATGTGTCTAATCCATAATCCATGTCCCAAACCTCATAATGCCTAATTCTAAACATATACACATGATTCTAGGCATAAATCTAGCATAAACATAAACATGCATACATTCATTTCATACGGGTATCATCCCAAACTTTACAAAAACATATATATATGCATTTCCAGCACCCAAAATGTTTAAAAATCAGTAAAAAGGGGTCTAGAACTCACCTTAATTTGCCTTCGGGTTTTAGATGTCCTTTCCTTAAACGTCTCAGTCGTTTATACACCTAAAACATACACACAGTGCAACTCGAACACACTAGTTACATTTATAAGCTCATAAATGGTTCTAGAATCGTCCTAAATATCATAATTCGAGATTTCTTACCCAAAAACTTCGAATTTCACAGGTTCTTCTTCAAAAATCCCGATGGTTTTCTGCTCCTGCTGCTTTCTCTCTCTAAAAACCGATGCAAAGAAATGTGCAGGAGGTAATGGGCGACCATGCCTTCCTTTTGTACAAAATAAATAATAACTTTGCCCATTTGGCACTTTTGGTCCCTCCCTTTTAGTTTCTTTTATTTTCTTTTCTTTTCTTCCTTTTTCTTTTATTTCTTGCTAAAAAAAATACGGGTGTTACAAGTCCACCCCCCTTATATAGGTTTCATCCCCGAAACCTGTCATTCCTCAAACAGATGTGGGTAATGTTGTCTCATCTCTTCTTCAGTCTCCCACGTAGACTCGGATCCCTTCCTGTGCTTCCACTGTACACGCACAAGAGGAACCACTTTATTCCTTAACCTCTTTTCTTTACGATCAATGATTGCCACTGGTTGCTCCACGTAGTTGAGCCTCTCATCCACCTCAATATCCTCCAGTGTTACAACCATGTCTTCATCAGCTAAGCACTTTCTTAGATGGGATACATGGAATGTGGGATGAATTCCACTTAACTCATCTGGCAATTCAAGCCGATAGGCCACCTCTCCTACCCGTGCGACAATCCGGAAAGGTCCTATGTATCTCGGGCTTAGCTTACCTCGTTTCCTGAACCTAATGATTCCCTTCCAGGGCGAGACCTTCAACATGACTCGGTCACCAACCTTGAACTCTATCGGTCTTCGCCTCTTGTCAGCATACGACTTTTGCCTATCTTTCGCCGCCTTCATGAAGGCCTTGATCTTTTCCAACTTCTCAGTCGTAGCTTCGATCACCTCAACACCTCCTAACTCTTTCTGCCCAATGTCTCCCCAACATATGGGCGTCCTACATCTCCTACCGTATAGCATCTCGTAGGGTGGCATGCCAATACTGGTATGATAGCTATTGTTGTACGAGAATTCTGCTAACGGCAGGTGGTCATCCCAACTTCCTCCAAAATCGATCACGCACGCCCGAAGCATGACTTCGAGTGTTTGGATCGTCCTCTCAGACTGACCGTCTGTCTGAGGGTGATATGCTGTACTAATGTGTAGTCTCGTCCCCATTGCATCGTGAAATCTCTTCCAAAACTTAGAGGTAAATCGGTGTCGCGATCAGACACAATAGACACCGGCACACCATGACGAGCTACAATTTCTTTAATGAACAGATCCGTCAATCTTTCAGATGAGTACGTTTCGCGAATCGGTAGGAAGTGGGCACTCTTTGTCAAGCGGTCAACTATCACCCATATAGCATCATACCCCTTAGGGGTACGTGGTAACTTCGTGATGAAGTCCATGGTGATATGCTCCCACTTCCACTCGGGTATATCCAACGGTTGGTTCTTCCCGTAGGGCTTCTGGTGTTCCGCTTTCACCTGTAAGCAAGTCAAGCACTTACTTACGTACTCCACTACGTCGCGTTTCATACCCTGCCACCAATAGTCTTTCTTCATATCGTGGTACATTTTGGTAGCACCGGGGTGAATGGAGTATCGGGTCTTATGGGCCTCGTCCATAATCTTTTCACGTAGATCCCCGTATTGAGGAATCCACATTCGCCCAAATCGGGTCTTAACACCAGGAGTGTTCTCACCCAATTCCGTAACTAGGCCTCTCATCCTTTCGGAGTTAAGACGATCTTCTTTCAAAGCCTCGTCTTGAAACTCCTTAACCTGTGTCATCACATCGGGGGTCATGATTAGCTGATAAGCCTTTACCTGGATCGGCTCCGGCCTTTCTTTTCGGCTAAGGGCATCAGCCACCACATTGGCTTTGCCCGGGTGGTAATGGATCTCACAATCATAATCTTTTATCAGCTCCAACCACCGCCTCTGCCTCATGTTTAGATCCTTCTGCTCGAAGAAGTACTTCAAGCTTTTGTGGTCAGTGAAGATTGTGCACTTCGCCCCGTACAGATAGTGCCGCCAAATCTTCAACGCGAAAACCACCGCGGCTAATTCTAGATCGTGTCTGGGATAGTTGACTTCGTGGGTCTTCAGCTGTCGAGATGCGTAGGCTATCACCTTTCCACGTTGCATCAACACACAACCTAGCCCAGAATATGATGCATCCGAATAGACCACTAAGTCTTCACTTCCCTCAGGCAAAGTCAAGACAGGAGCTTGTGTTAGTCTTGCCTTCAACTCCTCAAAAGCCGTCTCCTGTTCTCGACCCCACACGAATTTCACGTCCTTACGAGTCAATTTTGTCAAAGGTGAGGCTATCTTTGAAAAGATTTGAATAAATCTCCTATAATAGCCCGCCAATCCCAAAAAGCTACGAATCTCGGATGGCGTCTTTGGTGATTTCCATTGCATCACAGCCTCAACCTTTGCTGGGTCCACCATGATTCCCTCTGCATTTACCACGTGACCCAGAAATTGCACCTCGCGTAGCCAGAAAGCACATTTGGAGAACTTAGCATACAGCTTCTCCCTTCTCAAAGTCTCCAATACTTCCCGAATGTGACCGGCATGCTCTTCCTCGCTCCTTGAATAAATCAGGATATCATCGATGAAACAATCACTGATTTATCTAACATTGGCCGACACACTCGGTTCATCAAATCCATAAAAGCAGCTGGCGCGTTAGTTAGACCAAGTGACATAACGAGAAACTCATAGTGTCCATAACGCGTACGAAAAGCTGTTTTAGGAATATCCTGCTCCTTTACTTTCAATTGATGGTAGCCAGATCAAAGATCTATCCTCGAGAACCAACTGGCACCCTGGAGCTGATCGAACAAGTCATCGATTCTCGGTAACGGATACCGATTCTTTATTGTCAACTTGTTCAATTCACGGTAGTCGATACACATTCTCATGCTACCGTCCTTCTTTTTCACAAATAAGACCGGGGCACCCCAAGGAGAGATACTCGGTCTAATGAAGCCCTTGTCAAGCAACTCCTGCAGTTGCTCCATCAACTCCTTCATCTACGTAGGAGCTAATCAATACGGTGCCTTAGCGACAGGTTGGGCAGCGGGTATTAAGTCAATTTGAAATTCGATTTCACGGTCAGGTGGCAATCCCGATAAGTCTTCCGGGAACACATCTGGAAACTCACACACAACCGGAACGTCAGATAATTGTGGTGTTGGCGTCTCCACATCCTTTACATAACATAGGTAGGCGTTGCACCCACGCCTCATGCACTTCCCCGCCACCGCCATCGAAATCACCTTCGGAATCATCGTTACCCGATCACCGTATATTGTCACCAGACTCCCGTCAGATGCCGTCAATCTAATCATCTTCTTTCGACATACGATATTCGCTTCATAGGTTGCCAACCAATCCATCCCTAGTACTACATCAAATCCGCCTAGGGGCATCATATGTAATCTAGCAGCAAACCTATGACCTTCTAACTCTATGGTACAGTCCTCTATCACATCAGTAACTCTAGTGGACTTACCAATAGCAGTTTCTACATAAAAAGGCTCACTAATGCATTTACTACTAACAGGCAATTTAGCACAGAAAGTAGTAGAATGAAACTCCTACTAGCACCAGAATCAAATAACACAGAAGCAAGAGTTTGATTTACTAGAAACGTACCTGACACCACATCGGGGTCCGTCCTAGCCTCTTCCTGCGTCATAGTGAAAGCCCTGGCACTTGCTCTCGGACCTTCACTTCCCGTCTTCTTTACCCCTGAAGCCTCAGCCCTCGGCTTCTTACAGTCCCTACTCATATGGCCACTTTCTCCACAGTTAAAGCACTTGCCCATCCGGCAATCTTTTGATATGTGCCCTGTCCTCCCACACTTAAAGCAGAGGTTGAATCCCCATTTGCACTCCCCTGAGTGCTCCCTTCCACACTTGCCACACTTCCTCACCCCAGCTCCAGACATGACCACTCGGCGGTCATCCACCCTTGCCTTCTTGTTGTTCGTCGAAGTATCACCCCGACCAAATCTCTTCCCTAGCCAGTTCTTCTCTCCACTTCCTTTCTTGCTTCCCTCAGCCTTTACCAAAGCAGCCCGTTCATCGAATAACCTTCCCGCCAAATCCACTGCCGACCTGAAAGTGCTTGGTCGGGCAGAAATCAAGTGCCAACGAATTTCAGCTGGCAGCCCCTGAATATACCGGTTGATCTTTCGAGACACCGGCGTCACCTGCTCCGGCACCAACAGCGCCAACTCGTTAAACCTGGTGGTATATTGTTGGTGGGTCATTGTCCCTGCCTCTAACTGCAGGAACTCTCTCTCAATTCTATCCATTTCCCGACGAGGACTGAATTCCTCGATCACCAGCCTTTTTAACTCAACCCACTTCATCTTCCCTATAGCACTGCTACCCTCGGCTTGGACTATATTTTTCCACCAGCATAAAGCCGACCCTGTGAAAGAGTGGGTAGCAAACTTCACCTTCTTGTCCTCCTGGCAATCACTAATATCGAGGACAGCTTCCATTTCCATCACCCACTGGTGAGCATCAGTAGCAGTACCAGAACCATCAAAAGTTGGGGGCTTGCACCTCATGAATGCCCCGTAGTTACAACCCCGGGCTGTCTCCCGTAACTGCTCTTCTTCCCCTTCCTCTTCATCATCGGATAGTACTGTTTCTGCTTCCGCCTGTTGCTGTCTTCCTGAGGACCGATTCCTCCCCCGTCTATCATCTTCACGTATTGCCTTTATCACTTCGGTCACTACAGATGGTAAAATCGTCTGCATGACTTGATGCACCTCCTCGATCACTGTCTCTTTCACCGAGGCTCTCAAATCATCACTCTCATCCACTCCCCCCGAGGGAGTAGCATTAGGTTCTTCGGGAACCTTCTTCTCTTGCCTAGGCCTTCCTCTTGTGGCTCGTGGTTCCTCACCACTTCCGCCACTGCCTCCACCAAGTGGGGCTTTAGATGATCTACCACCGACCATCTTCTATCACACTGGAAGATTCAAACACCAACACGGTCATTCAAGGAAATAGCTCAGTTTATGTCAAGTATAGTAAGTCCCTAATTACAGTGGCCAGTTGTGATTAGCCACTTACTCTACTCTTCACACCCCGAGCATTACCTGTCCTGACTACATTAGTATCTAAGTCTAACAGTACACATAAACACATAACATGCGCACGTAATCATGATTAACTTTAATAAAATACCTAATGGCACGCAGCTACTCAGATGGCATTCTCTTCCTTTCTGTCCCATTTTCAGTTTAAGTTTAGGTTCATTTTAAAAATTTACCCATTTCACTTAAATTTTGGCTCTGATACCTACTTGTAAGGCCCCGTTCCCGGGCACCTCACAGTTGGTCGTCATTACCCATAAAACATACATTTAATACAACTTAATAAAAACCATGCAGCGGAAACTTTAAATTTACTATAAATGCTTTTGCAAAGTAATACAGCACCCGTTACAAAATATCGTTTGTTTGCATTACAATACAAAAACATTAACAAAAGAATGCCATCCCAAAAGAGCTGAGTAGCCGCCTCGTGCCATCCTCAGCAACACTACCTGCCAACTGGAAAATACATAAAAGTCAGCGTTGCTGAGTGAGTTCTAGTTTTGTAATAAAACATACTTTTACTTATTTAAAAGTATCCTTTCGTGCGTGCGTTCATACATCATACGTACACAGAGATAATATTCGTTATTATCTTCATCATTCGTTATTCATCGTTATCTTTAACTTCTCGTATGGATTCTGTCAGGCTTTACCCACTTCATAGCACTTGGCTATGATTACTGTGGTCGAATGACAAGAATCCCGTTCATACTTACTTGCACGCATTGAAAGGTGAATTGTACCAATACCATATGCTACACCCCGATCGTTATTAGCTACCGGGCCGTAGTCAACATATGACGGAAAATCGTATGCCACGGTACTAGAGGTAAGCGGTAGAGGTACCATGACCATGGTCAATCACAAAGAAGGACCAATCGCGTTATTCAATGCTTGCAAGACATAATTCGTTCATTCATTAATGCATGTATTCATCATCATTCTTCTTTTCGTTCATTCGTTAATACATGCATTCGTCATCATGTTCCTCTTTCATTATCTTTCACTTTACGATACATAATACTTCATTAGTTCATTCTCGTTATTCGTAAAGTTTCAGAAAGATAAGCATACACAATTACAAGGAACATACACACTCATCATACATCATCATACGTTCGTCATCATACATTCATCATCATACATTCATCATCATGCATAGCATCATAACATACCTAACAATATTTTAATAATATTGTTAACAATAATACATTGATAATAATATCAGTAACAATAAGGGTTAACCATAATCATCATTGCATGCATGAAACATCATCATTTGTTAACCCTAGTCAACCCTGGTCAAAACCTCGAACTTCGGTATTGCAGGAAATTTCTGAAAAATTCTAAGTATTCTGGGCATTTTAGCCCTGTTGGGCGTATAAGCCCTCTGGCCGTATGAGCCCTGTTAGCCGTATGAGCACTACTGGACTTTTCATCTTATACTTAGAATTATCATATGGTCATACGACCACACTGTTGGTCGCATGAGCACTATTGGTCGTACCATCCCTAGACTTAGAAATGTGTTCTGATCATACGACCACACTGTTGGTCGTATGAGCACTAGTGGTCTCATCATCATACTTAGAAAATATCACTTTGGTCATACGACCAAACTGTTGGTCGTATGAGTCCTATTGGACTCAACACTTAGAAATATAACTTGGTCATACGACCACACTGTTGGTCGTATGAGTCCTATTGGACTCAACACTTAGAAATATAACTTGGTCATACGACCACACTGTTGGTCGTATGAGTCCTGTTAGACTCATCAGCACTTAGAAAAATATATCTCCTGGTCATACGACCACACTGTTGGTCGTATGAGCACTGGTGGACTCATCAACCTGTAATTATTTATTCTAAGTCCAATTTCAGACCTATTTGCAACCTGTTCATGTGTCTAATCCATAATCCAAGTCCCAAACCTCATAATGCCTAATTCTAAACATATACACATGATTCTAGGCATAAATCTAGCATAAACATAAACATGCATACATTCATTTCATACGGGTATCATCCCAAACTTTACAAAAACATATATATATGCATTTCCAGCCCCAAAATGTTTAAAAATCAGTAAAAAGGGGTCTAGAACTCACCTTAATTTGCTTTCGGGTTTTAGATGTCCTTTCCTTGAACGTCTCAGTCGTTTATACACCTAAAACATACACACAGTGCAACCCGAACACACTAGTTACATTTATAAGCTCATAAATGGTTCTAGAATCGTCCTAAATATCATAATTTGAGATTTCTTACCCAAAAACTTCGAATTTCTTAGGTTCTTCTTCAAAAATCCCGATGGTTTTCTGCTCCTGCTGCTTTCTCTCTCTAAAAACCGATGCAAAGAAATGTGCAGGAGGTAATGGGCGACCATGCCTTCCTTTTGTACAAAATAAATAATAACTTTGCCCATTTGGCACTTTTGGTCCCTCCCTTTTAGTTTCTTTTATTTTCTTTTCTTTTCTTCCTTTTTCTTTTATTTCTTGCTAAAAAAAATACGGGTGTTACATCAAATTGGCGCTTTCTTCTACACCCTCAGTGAGGTGTCTCGGGTTCTTCAGGAACCACTTTCTTCACCCTAGGTCTTCCTCTTATGGCCCGTGGTTCAGCACCACGTCCGCCACCACCTCCACCCCGTGAAGCTTTGGATGATCTACCACCAGCCATCCTCTATCACACACTGAAAGATTCAAACACCAACATGGTCATTTAAGAGAATGGCTCAGTTTATGTCAAGTATAGTAAGTCTCTAATTACAGTGGCCAATTGTGATTAGCCACTTACTTTACTCTTCATACCCCGAGCATTACCAGTCCTGACTACATTAGTATCTAAATCTAACAGTAACACATAAACACATAACATGCGCACATAATACCGGTTAACTTTAAGAAAATACCTGATGACACGCAGCTACTCAGATTGGCATCCCTTCCCTTTCCGTCCCATTTTTAGTTTAAGTTAAGGTTTATTTTGAAAATTTACCTGTTTCACTTAAACTTTGGCTCTGATACCAAATTGTAAGGCCCTGCTCCCGGGACTCTTACAGCTGGTCATTCATCGCATAAAATCGTACATTTTCATTTATCTTTCGTAAACATTGCAGCGGAAACATTCAAAAGAGACATATCATTTCATCTTGAAAGCTTTTGCAAAGTAATACACCGTTAATTAATTACAAAATAGTCATAAACAATGACTTTTAGTAGTAAGAGGATTCCTTAGGTAATCCTGTTTATCCGAATCCTCTACAAACACCATTTTGTTCTATAAATACATGCAACATAATACATTGCAAAAACATTAACAAAGGAATGCCATCCCAAAAGAGCTGAGTATCCACCTCGTGCCATCCTCAGCAACCTCACCAGCCAACTGGAAACACATAAAAAGTCAGCGTTACTGAGTGAGTCCTGGTTTTATAATAAAACATACTTTTCTTTCATTAAAACCGTTTCTTTACTTTAGGCTATCACGCATCATACGTACACATAGATAATATCATTATTATCTTCTTTTCTCATTCTTTCTTTCATTCGTTCATGTCTTTAACTATAATTCATTCTCTGTCTTTCATTTGTTCATTGTCTATCTTTAACTATCATTCATTCTCTGTCTTTTGTTCGTTCATTATCTATCTTTAACCATCATTCGTTCTCTGTACGTCTTTAACTTTCTTACTCTTTCATTTTTATCTCTTTTCTTTACATCTCCCTTAAACCTTACCTTTCTGTATCATGGTACTGGACCTAGGCCCATCATAGACCTTCTATAACGGTGCATCGCACCTTCTGGCCACAGTACCTAAGGTAAAGCTTAAGGACACTATCACTATGAACAATACCTTTCTGTACCATGGTGCTGGACCTAGGTCTATATCATAGACCTTTTATAACGGTGCATTGCACCTCCTGGCCACAGCACCTAATGTAGAGTCTAAGTGTACCATTGCCACAAGGAACATCCTTCTGTAATCGTGGTACTGGACCTACGTCTATCATAGACCTTCTATATCGGCGCACCACACCCTCCTGGTCACAGTACCTAGGATATGCAGCGATGGTTCTATACAATGGTTGATCACCGTGTCAGGATTTTACCCTCCTCATGGCACACAACCACGATTACTGAGGTCACAAGAAAAGGAACCCATATCGAGTCTGTTGCAACCACAAGGCTGCTCACCTCCTTTATTTTCTTACAAGACTTATTACTCTCATTCATTATTAATGCATGCATTCATTCATCATGTTCCTCTTTCATTATCTTTCACTTTACGTTACATAATAATTTTCATTCATTCATAAACAATACACGTAAAGATATAGAAAGATAAACATTTATCGAAACAAGGAACATCGACTTTTACAAATCATCAGTCATTACCATCATACAAGGCTACATCATACTTACTTACCTACATCATGCACACACATGCAACACTATCATCATCATGCCCAACATAACTTCTAAGCCTCCACGGTCGTCTCACGTGCACCTACGGGAGATATCACATCATTACTCACCCTTGCTCTTCTCCCGAAGGCTAGTAAGTGGACTATATCTGTCCTCGTACACAACAGCCCTATTTGGGCGATTAGGCAACCTTCAGTCGCATGGCCTCTATGTGACTGAACACTATGCGATTGGACCAATGCGGATGAGCATCCATACGGATGAACACCCAATCGTATGAATGGACTTTCTATCGTGGGAATGAACACTATGCGAATGGGCTTCAATGCGACTGAACCCTATGTCGTGCGACTGAACAGCTATGCGAATGGACCTATGCGACTGAACTCTCAGTCGTATAGCCTGTCGTGCGACTGAGTCCCCAGTCATGTGATTGAGCCTCAGTCGTGCGATTGAACCTCAATCGTCCCTCAGTCGGCCGATTGGCCCTTCAGTCGTCTAGCCCTAACTGGGCAGTGACTGGAGTTCATCCCGAACTGCAGCCATGACATACGGCCTTCAAACCCTTCCAAACTCATTTCAAGCCCAAATCAACCCTCCTAAACCTTAGGGAAACATACTATGACAACATACAAGCACTTTCAGCTCCAAAATCGCACTCTAAACACGTTATACACAATCACACCCAAATGGGTCAAACACACACATTTCAAAAATGGGTTTATATGTGTTCCAGCCCTAAAATCGGTTGAAAACAAGTAAATGAGGGGTCCTAGAACTCACACAACCACGAAGAAGATGAAGAGCTTCATGTGGACAAGTTAGTCGACGAGTTTCGAGCCCGAATCACCACTTTTCTCTCCTTTTCTCTTCTTTCTCTCTTCTTCCTCTCTTCTTCCTCTCTTCTCTTCTTTTTGGCTGAGTTTTGCAAGTGTGGGGAGGGGAGATGACTGCCCTCTCCCTTAAAGCTACAGTTCAGTCGCCCGAACTCCAGGTGTATGGGCACTTCGGTCGCCCGAACACCATGCGACTGGACCTTCAGTCGCCTGAGCTCCCTGCGATTGAGCACCCATCGCATGAGCTCCATGCGATTGAGCCCCCAGTCGCATGAGCACCATGCGACTGGACACTCCAGTCGTATGACACTCCAATCAAATTTTGGGCGTTACAATCCCTATCTGATGAACAAAAGGAGCTTACTAGAAAATTATGTGAAGAACAACAACAAAGAGAAGAATAAGCAGCTGCTGTAGTTGATGAATCAACTAGACAGAAACTGAGAAGCTTCCAAAGAAGCTGAAAAGGCTGAAACCTCATCTGGTCCAAGAGTGCAAACATACACCAGAAAGAGGAAATACTTAACTGAAAAGGCCAAGGGAAAAAGACCAATCAAAGAAGAAGAACCAGTTAAGAAAACGCAAAAAGATGATCCCTGTAGCCTTGCAGCCATTGCTGAATTCTTAGAAGAACATGAAAAAGCTGAAGCTCGATGAAAAGAAGTCTGAAATCATTGATCTGGAAGAAGGAGAGATAGAGGGTGGCTATGTGGTTGATGAACCAATAGCTAGGGAAAGCTCTGAAAGGAGAAGCTATCAGTACATGAGATGGTAGAGAAAGCCAAATCAGATGAACAGATGGTGAAGGCCTTTTTTTTGATTGACCACGGATATGATCCTGATGAGGTATTCGAGTTGAATTATGAGGGGATGATAGCAGAAGAAGAAAAGCTAAACAAACTGCTGGACCCTACACATGAGACTGAGTATGAAAAGACTCATTCACCCAAAGCTCCTGTGGTAAAATCCTCTTCAAAGGTCAAGCAGACTGCATCTTCTCAACCACTATATCCTGATCCCTACAGTATGACTGATAGGGAAATGAAGGACTATTTGTCTTATCAAGGATTCACTAACAGAAAACGAGGAAATATGAAGACGAATTCTCTAAGGGCTGCTATCCTTAGGATGATCAGTGAGAAGAAAGAAAGGCTGAAGAAAATGGAAGAGGAAATAACCAGACAAAAGCCTAAATCCAGAGTTTCAGCAGAAGATGTAAGGCCCCATTCCCAGGATGCTTACAGCTGGCCAATCATCGCACATAAAACATATAATTACATTAACTTTAATAAACATTGCAGCGGAAACAGTAAAATAACTTTTCATTTCAATGTAAATGCTTTTGCAAGTTAATACATCATTCGTTACAAAACATCGTTTGTTCGCATTACAGTGCAAAACCATTATGCAAAAGAATGCCATCCAAAATGAGCCATGTAGCCACCCCGTGCCATCCTCAACAACCATAACCTGCCAACAGGAAAATGCATAAAAAGTCAGCGTTGCTGAGTGAGTACTCATTTTATAATTAAAATACTTTACTTTTCGTTTAAACCCGCTCTTTACTTCCATGTGTGCTCAAACATCATGCGTACAAATAGATACTCTTATTATTATCTTCATCATCGTTCATCGTACGTTACTCGTTATCATTCATTATCATCATTCATTCCTTTTCATTCATATCGTTCACTCCGTACATAGATCATTAATATTTACTTTCATTTGGACCAATGCCATGGGCTTCACCCCACCGTCATGCATAAAGCAGGTACTAGGCCGAAGTCTATAAATAGACTCCCATACATTGTGCCCGGTGGCCTAACCACAGTACCAGGGTAAATAGCAAGGATCCCATACGTACGGTCAATCGCACGGATTAGACCCCAGTGTGCATCCTTACGGGGTAGTTAACCCGCACACAGTTGAGCTAACACCCTTCATTGGGTGTGAACCTCCATACATTTGCTTAATCGCACTGATTAAGCCCCAGTGTGCATCCTTCCGGGGTAGCTAACCCACACACGGTTGAGCTAACACCCTTCCTTGGGTGTGATTCTCCATACATTGCTTGCAAGACTTTTCTTACATTCTTTCATTCATTATTGCATGCATTCATCTTTCTTTGCGTTCCACTTAACACTATCATTAACTTCCGCTTTACGTTACATACCACTTCTTATTCATTTCATAATCATAACACGTAAGTCACGGAATAATACATAGTAGGAATGTAAGGAAACACATCAAAACATACATAGCACCACATAAGCAACACATCCATCATCACACCTCATCATAACATCTTGCATCATCCATTCCCATACACACATACATGGCAAGCATAAGTCATCATAAAACATAGCCGACCCTCCACGGGACAGCGGGGGTTCAAAGGCGACCCCTGACAGCGGGGTCCTAGAGGCAGCGGCCCGTAGTGGGGTCCAAGGGGCAACGCCCCTGGCTGGCGTCGCGCTGTTAAAACCTCTTAAAATCTTGGTCGTTTAAAACGTATGTTTAGTATGCATTTCTAGCCCCAAACTAGTTCAAAACCTTTAAAATAGGGGATCTAGAACTCACCTGTACTCGATGACTAGCTCCTCAATCAATCTTTAAAAAAAGGGTTGCACTACACATGCTGTAGATAAGTTAACACTCAAAGGAGTTAATTTCTGCCTAATTTCGCTGCTAATTTCGCTGCATAATCGGTAGTTTCGCTGCTAATTTCGCCAGCAGTTTCACTGGCAGTTTCGCTGGCATCTTCGCTGTCAGTTTCGTTGGCAGTTTCGGCCAACTTTCGTTGGATAACCATGTCTGCGAAACTACATGCGAAACTATAGTTTCGCAGGAAGACCCATAGTTACGCTGGACGGATACATAATGTCGCTGGATGAACACCCAGTTTCGCAGAACGGGCTGAAAATTTTGAACCACCCTATTTTGACCCAAAAACTTCAATATTTCACATCCAAGACCTTTATTTATCATCTAATAAGCTATATCTAAGCTTCTTACATGTTTTCTTACACAAAAACGTGAGTTTTGGACGAATCTTTGTCACTTTCAAAAACACAAGCCCTAGAATCCGGGTTTACATCAAAAGGAACGATTAAATGATGTTTCTTACCTGGATTCTTGGTCTTTTCTTGTTGTTTGGATGCCCACAAAAGCCGATCTTCAATCCCAAGGTCAACCAAGCCTTGAATCTTCAATTCTTTCTACTTTCTCTCTCTACTCTCTCTCTCTAATCTCTCTCTATAACTAGAGTGTTGAGTTGCAAATGAGAGCTGCTCAAGCTGATCCGTTTATATATACCAGGCATTCCTGGGACCTTAAACTCGTCAAACTCATAACCCGAAGAGTTAACTCGGTCTATAACCCATAACCATCTTATTTTCATTAAATGGTCTCGTCTAAGCCTATTATTATTATTTGGCTCGCTTAGACATTATTCTGGGCGTTACAAGTCCACCCCTTATTTAGATTTCGTCCTCGAAACCTGTTAGTCGCTGAATAGGTGAGGGTAATGCTGCCTCATCTCTTCCTCAACTTCCTAAGTGGACTCTGATCCCTTTATGTTCTTCCATTGTACTCGCACAAGAGGAACACCTTATTCCTTAGCCTCTTCTCTTTGCGAACGATGATCGCCACTGGTTGCTCCATATAATTGAGCCGTTCATCCACATCGATATCTTCTAGTAGTACGACCATATCCTCCTCGGCTAAGCACTTTCTTAAGTGAGATACATGGAACGTTGGATGAATTCCACTTAACTCACTGGGCAACTCCAACCTATAGGCCACCTCTCCTACTTGAGCAATGATTCGGAAAGGCCCTATGTATCTTGGGATCAACTTGCCCCGCTTCCTAAACCGAATGATGCCCTTCCAAGGTGAGACCTTTAACATAACCCTGTCACCCACCTGGAACTTGATCGGTCTACTTCGTTTATTGCCGTACGACTTTTTCCTATCTTTAGCTGCCTTTATAAAGGCTTTGATCCTTTCCAGCTTCTCAGTCGTAGCCTCAACCACCTTGACGCTCCCTAACTCTTTATGTTCAATATCACCCCAACAAGCGGGTGTTCTACATCTCGTACCATATAGCATCTCATAAGGGGGCATGCCAATGCTGGCATGGTAGCTATTGTTATATGAGAACTCGCTAACGGTAAGTGGTCATCCCAACTTCCTCCAAAGTCAATGACTGACCATCTGTCTAGGGATGATAAGCCGTGCAGATATGGAACCTCGTCCCCATTGCATCATGGAATTTCTTCCCAAATTTATATGTAAACCAGGTGTCACGATCAGAGACAATAGACACCGGTACACCATGACGAGTCACAATCTCCTTGATGAATAGATCCGCCAATCTCTCAGATGAATATGTCTCGCGGATCGGTAGGAAGTGAGCACTCTTCATCAGACGATCAACTATCACCCATATAGCATCGTACCCTTGCGCGGTGCGTGGTAGCTTCGTAATAAAGTCCATGGTGATATGCTCCCACTTTCACTTGGGTATATTCAAAGGTTGATCTTCCCGTATGGCTTCTGATGCTCTGCCTTCACCTACAATCAACTAAGGCACTTCCTCACGTATTCCACTACGTCGCGCTTCATACCCGGTCACCAATAATCTTTCTTCTGTCTTGATACATCTTCGTAGCACCGGGATGAATGGAGTACAGAGTCTTATGAGCTTCATCCATAATCTTCCCATGTAGATCCCCAAAACGAGGAATCCACTTTCGTCGGAATCAGGTCCTAACACCGAGTGTGTTTTCACCCAATTTCGTGACCAGACCTCTCATTCTTTCAGAGTTAAGATGATCTTCCTTCAATGCCTCATCTTGAAACTCCTTGACCTGCTTCATCACATCAGATGTCATGACAAACTGGTAAGCCTTCACCCGAACCGGCTTGGGTCTCTCCTTTCGACTAAGGGCATCCGCCACCACGTTGGCTTTGCCCGGATGGTAATGGATCTCATAATTATAATCCTTTATGAGCTCCAACCATCTTCTCTATGTCATGTTCAAGTCCTTCTACTTGAAGAAGTACTTCAAGCTCTTGTGGTCAGTGAATATGGTGCACTTTGTCCCATACAGGTAGTGCCTCCAAATCTTTAACGCAAAGACCACGGCTGCTAGCTCCAAGTCATGAGTAGGATAGTTAACCTTATGAACTTTTAACTGTCAGGATGCGTAGGCTATAACCTTTCCCCTTTGCATCAACACACATCCCAACCCAGAGTAGGAAGCATCGGAATAAACCACCAAATCTTCGTTTCCATCGGGTATTGACAAGACAGGAGCTTGTGTCAACCTCGCCTTTAACTCCTTGAATGCCTTCTCTTGAGCTTGAGCCCATACAAACTTTACATCCTTACGGGTCAACTTAGTCAATGGGGAAGCTATCTTAGAGAAGTCTTGAATGAATCTTCGATAATAGCCCGCCAAACCCAAGAAACTACGAATCACGGATGATGTCTTTGGTGACTTCCATTGCATCACCGCCTCCACATTTGTCGGGTCCACCATAATCCCCTCGGGATTCATCACGTGACCCAAGAAGTGAACCTCGCGTAGCCAGAATGCGCACTTGAAGAATTTAGCATACAACTTCTCCCGTCTCAACGTCTCCAACACCTCTCGAATGTGATCGGCATGCTCCTCCTCGCTCTTTGAATAAATCAGGATATCATCAATAAACACAATCACAGATTTATCTAGCATCGACCGACACACTCGATTCGTCAAGTCCATAAAAGCAGCTGGCGCATTGGTCAAACCAAAAGACATAATGAGAAACTTGTAGTGTCCATAACTCGTGCGAAAAGCTATTTTAGGAATATCTTTCTACTTCACCATCAACTAATGATAACCAGAACGAAGGTCTATCCTTGAAAACCAACTGGCACACTGGAGCTGATCAAACAGATCATCAATTCTCGGTATGGGGTACCAATTCTTCACTGTCAGCTTACTCAACTCACGATAGTCTATACACATCCTCATGCTACCGTCTTTCTTCTTCACGAATAAGACTGGAGCACCCCAAAGAGAGATACTTGGCCGAATGAACCCCTTATCAAGCAACTGTTGCAATTGCTCCATCAACTCCTTCATCTCAGTCGGAGCCAACCGATATGGCGCCTTAGCAACAGGTTGGGCACCTGGTATCAAGTCAATCTGGAATTCGATCTCGCGGTCCGGTGGCACACCTAGTAAATCTTCTAGGAACACGTCTGAGAAGTCACACACAACTGGTACCTCAAACAGTTATGATGTTGGCGTATCCCCATCCTTCACATAGGCCAAGTAGGCACTAGACCCATTCCTCATGTACTTTCCCGCCACCGCCATCGAAATCACTATCGGGATAGTCCTAACTTGATCATCGTAGATTGTCACCAAACTCCCGTCAGGCGCTGTCAATCGAATCATCTTCTTGCGACACACGATGTTTGCCTCGTAGTCCGCCAACCAATCCATTCCTAGGACTACATCAAATCCGCCTAAGGTCATCACAAATGGTCTAATAGGAAACTTATGACCATCTAATTCAATTTCACCGCCTTCTATCATCTCAGAAATTCTGGTAGACTTACCTATGGTAGTTTCTACATCGAAGGGCTCATCAATACTTCTACTCCTAATGGGTAGCTTAGCACAAAAGGCACCAGAAATGAAACTTCTACTAGCACCAGAATCAAATAACACAGATGCAAGAGTTTGGTTCACTAGAAACGTACCTGACACCACATCAGGGTCTGTCCTAGCCTCCTCCCGAGTCATCATGAAAGCTCGGGCGCTCGCCTTCTACCCTTCTATCCTAACCATATTCTTCTTCGCACCAGAACTCTCAGCCCTTGGCTACTTGCAGACCCTGCTCATGTGACCCTCTCCACCATAGTTAAAACATCTGGCCGCACGACAATCCTTTGCTATATGCCCCATCCTCCCATACTTGAAGCATAAATTCGATCCCAACCTACATTCTCCGATATGCTCCTTTCCACATTTGCCACACCTCTTTGACCCTTCACCAGATGTGACCACACGACGGTCATCCACCTGTGCGCTCTTGTTACTCGTCGAGGCACCACCCAGACCAAACCTCTGCCCATTCCAATTCCGGTCACCACCACCTTTCTTACTCACCTCAGCCACCACCACTTTCCGCTCATCATACAGCCTCATCACCAGGTCAACCGCCGACCTGAACGTGCTTGGCCGGGCAGCGATCATGTGCCTACGGATATCCGCCGACAGCCCCTGGATGTACCTCTTGATCTTTCGTGATAGAGGCGTCACCTGATCCGGCAGCAGCCATGCCATTTCGTTAAATTTGGTGGTGTACTGCTGATGTGTCATGGTTCCCGCCTCCAACTGCAGGAACTCCCTTTCCACCATATCCATTTCCCTATGAGGACAGAACTCCTCATTCACCAATTTCTTCAGCTCAGACCACCTCATTCTTCCAATTGCCCGACTACCCACGGCTTGGACAATATTGTCCTGCCAACATAGAGCCGAGTCCACAAACGAGTGGCGGCAAACTTCACCTTTTGATCCTCCCGACACTCGATGATATCAAGAATGGCTTCCATCTCTCTTACCCACCGGTGAGCAGCAGTAGCAGTGCCATTTCCATCAAAAGTTAGGGGATTGCATCTCATAACTGCCCCATAGTTACAGCCTCATGCCGCCTCCTGCACAGGCTCTTCTTCCTCCTCCTCATCATCAAAGAGAACCATCTCAGTTTCCGGTTTGTCACGTCCTCCCGAGGACTTGTTCCTTTCCTTTCTCTCTCATTCTCGTACAACCTTAATCACTTTGGTCACCACAGACGGTAGGATTATCTGCATGACTTGATGAACTTCTTCCACTACCGCCTCCTTCACTGAGGCTTTCAAGTTAGCACTTTCATCTCCGCCCTCTGGAGGAGGGGTCTCAGGCTCTTCATGAGCCACCTCATTGGCCCTAGCCTTCCCCTTATGACTCGTGGTTCAGTACCACATCCACCATGACCTCCACCACGTGAAGCCTTAGAAGATCTACCTCCAGCCATCCCCTAAGCACGCTATAAGATTGAAACACCAACATGGTCATTCAAGGTAATAGCTTAGTTTATGTCAAGTATAGTAAGTCCCTAATTACAGTGGCCAGTTGTGATTAGCCACTTATTTTACTCTTCACACCCTAAGCATTTCCTATCCTGACTACAGCAGTATCTAAATCTACTAAAGTCACATAAACCACATAACATGTGTTGGATCTTATATACCCAAGACACATACAAGATTGATGTGGTTAGTACGTTATGATCCAAGTCATGTCATAACCATAACAAGCTAAACAAACACCAATATATATTGTTTGTTGATGAGATCATACAAATAAATATTGACACTGATTTAGAAAAACTGGTTTTCTAAAACTTTGTTTTTGTAAAAGAATAACATTATATGGATAATTTGTTCATGAGATATTATTTGTTTGTTATTTAAATTGGTTAAATAAAAACAAATAAAAGTGTGCTGATGTTATAAAATTAAAATTTGTTTTAATTTTATAAACTATGGAAAAAAAAGGAGTGTAATTTTATAAAAATTTCAAAAGGGGGGAACCTTTTGAACAAGGATTCGGCCGCCCATTTGGGTGTTGGGATTCTCTTTATTAGTCTTGGTCTTGGCAAGACATTAACCATCCTTGCACTCTTCCATCTCTCCTCACTTTCTCCCATACATGCAAAGAAAGAATTCTCTCTCAAAATACCTTGGTATTTTTCAGATTAACAAGAAGAAAAGGGGCTGAAAATTCATTTTTCTTGGCTGCTCATCAACATCTTCTTGGTTGATTCGGATTGTGCAAGAGGGAGCTCGTTTTGGTGCCTTGCTACCTAACAAGTAGGTGTTTGCTGAAGTGCATGGGGTATACAAGCTTGAGAGGACCTTCTCTTGGTACCTTGGTCATTCTTCTTGGTCAATATCATCCTCTACTTCATCACATTTGCTGCTGAAAGGTAGATTATGGCAGGTTGTTTATGGCTGTCCATAAGTTGTGTTTTGTCTTATCTAGCTAGTCTTATTAACATATTAAAAGATCCTTTTGTTCTTGGTTTGTTTGTAACTTATAATATCAAAATATGAACCTGAAATTTCAGTTTATAAACATATTATAATGATCACTTCTGCTGCGTTTTTTACAAAGTTTAAATGGTTAAACTACGTTTCAAGTTCTAACAAACCCTACAATGGCATCTAGAGCCGGTTATGTGGATAGCTAGATTGTATTGTCCTTTAAAAATTCATTTTATGGACTTTAAAACCCCTTTAGGGGCTGCTGTGTTCTTGTATGTTGAATCCCCAAACTTTCAAGGTTATATCACACATGCTAGTGATTAAACCTTGAAAGATATGTATGATGATATGTATATTATTTGGACAATGTTTAAAACCCGAATTTTCAGTTTATGTTGGCTGAAATTGTGGGTTTTAGTGGGGATTCTTTGTTATATTTTTAAGATATGATGAATGTTCATATTGGTGCATAACCTAGCATTTGGCCTTGTGTTGTTTGGATGTATGCAATGGTTGTTTTTGGTTTATTCAATGGGGCTGTATATTAATTTATTTGTGCTTTGTTTAAAAATGTAATTTATTTATTATTGGGTTGTAATAAATAGATTAGGTGTATTTTTCATTTTACTAGATATCTTGTATTAGGACTTTATATTTTGTAATATGAAGACGTACGCGTTGGAAGCACAAAGGAAAGACATAAGAGAAACATGGAGCATTTTGGATGCGGTTTCAAGTGGGAGGCTTTTGGAAGCTTTCTATGTGTTTTGTTATGACCTTAGGAATGCCCAATGGACCACACTTATGATGGCAACAAGTGTGGACCACTTTTGATGCTATGGTTATGCACATATGCTATGTTGTTTTGTTTATATTATTATGGTTGATGGCATGTATATGATTTGCTTTAACAATCCTGTCCATGATCAAAACAAACTAATTAAATGGTTCTTAATCATTAAAAGGTAATAAAAGGATATTAAAATGATTTAATGATTTTAAAGATTAAAATAGGTTTTAATCAAAGGACCATAGGGTATCTTGTATTTGAAAGCATGCAAATACAAGTACATAGAGTTTTCTAAACTAGAATTATGAAATCTCTAAATATTTTAAAACAAGATCAACACCGTCCTTTTATACAACACTTAAGTCACTTGGGAACTCTTAGTGGGATAAAGGTCACCTAACCATTTTGAGGGAACTTATGACTTGAGGTGAGAATGCCATATTCTTGGGATAAAGGTCACCTAACCGGTTATTTGGCAAACTCACACGTGTGTGTAAGTAGGATGTCTTGATTTGTAAACCATGTCAAATGGATCACCTACGATGTGGTTTCCAAATGGTGTTGATAGGATTAACATGCCGACTTTACATATGATGTTTAAAGTCGATCCCATACCTCTAGAAGTTGCAAATGGTTGCAACCGTCAATCGTTGACCACCTTATTAATTTAAATCGTGGAATAAAGGTCACCTAACCACAATTTAAATGTAACATTGGGTTCTAGATTTTAATATTAAAATGACCTTAAAAGGTATTAATTATTAAAATAGCAATATCGAAAATACTAAAATAGATCTTTGTTAAATTTTGTAGATGGCCACCAATAATGATAATCATGATAACTCATCCACGTCCACCCAGTCTTTACGGGCGATTCTCCAAAAGGAACGTCTAAATCATAACAATTTCATTGATTGGTATCGAAACTTGAAAATCGTTCTCAAGCAAGAGAGACGATCATATGTTTTAGATGACCCTATCCCCGATCAATCCACTGAGGATGATGAGGAGGCCTATAACGATTGGCTGAAGTACACTGAGGACTCCATCCAAGTGTCTTGTCTCATGCTAGCGAGCATGACTCCGGATATCCAAAAGGAGTATGAACATCACGGAGCTTATGACATGATAACCCAGCTGAAGGAAACGTTCCAACAGCAAGCAAGGGTTGAGCGCTTCAAAATGGTTCGAGCACTCCATGCATGTCGTATGGACGAAAACCAATCGGTTTCATCTTATGTTCTTAAGATGAAAAGCCACATTGACCGCCTCGAAAGGCTTAATTGTCCTGTCTTGAAGGAATTAGCCACGGATTTGATCCTCAATGGCCTTACCAAGAAATTCGAGACGTTCGTGTTGAACTACAACATGGATGCTTGGGATAAAAGCATTGCTGAGCTTCACTCAATGCTCAAAACGGCCGGGCCATGGGTAGAAGGGTTTTACCTGTTCTCACCATTAATGAAGGTGGGAACAAGAAAAGGCCTCATCCCGCAGCCAAGGCAAGAGTTGCCAAGGGCAAGGGACCCGTATGGCGAAAAGCAAAAGGGGTGGCAAGGGTGCCACCCAAACCACAAGAGAAGAAGCAAAAGGTTGCCACTAATGAGCCATGCTTCAAGTGTGGGGAGATTGGACATTGGGTAAGGAATTGTCCTGTCCATCTCTAAGAGTTGAAAGCAAAGAGGGATGCCGGGCAGACCTCAGGTACAATATACATGATTCATATTGATCTTTATGTTACATATTCGAACACATGGATATTGGATACCGGATGTTGAACTTATATTTGCAATTTGTTGTAGGGGTTCAAAAGAAGTAGGGACTTCAATCAAGGGGATGTTAGCCTCTTCATAGGCAATGGAACTAAAGTCATAGTTGAAGCTCGTGGGGACTACATCCTAAAACTTCCATGTGGCTTGGATGTAATTTTGAAGAATGTTTTGTATGCTCCTAGTTTGACTAGGAATATTATTTCTGTATCCCAATTAAGACATTATGATTATGTATTATCATTTGTTGAAAACGATATTCATGTTTCTTTAAATGATATGTTCTATTTTAAAGATATTCCCATTAATGGTATTTATGAATTGGTTCATGAAAATACTTTAAATAGTTCATTGTACCAAACTAAGACCAAGAAACTCAAGTTGGATTTGAGTGATACCTATCTTTGGCATTGTCGTCTTGGTCATATAAACAAGAAACGTATACAAACACTTCAAAAGAATGGTCTTTTAAAAACAAATGAATGTGATTCATTTGATGTATGTGAATCTTGTTTATAAGGAAAAATGACTAAGGCACCCTTTAGTGGACTAACGAAAGGGCAAAAGATTTATTACGAATCATACATTCGGATATATGTGGTCCTTTTAAGCCACTGACTAGGAATGGTGAAAGATACTTCATTACCTTTACCGACGATTATAGTCGCTATGGGTATGTGTACTTATTAAGGCACAAAGATGAAGCTTTTGAAACGTTCAAAATCTTCAAGAATGAAGTAGAAAATCAACTAAACAAGTTGATTAAAGTTCTCCACACCGATAGAGGAGGTGAATACCTAAGTGATGTTTTTCAAGATCATCTTAGGAGTTGTGGGATTGTCTCACAACTCACTCCACCTGGAACACCATAACATAATGATATGTCTGAGAGGAGGAATCGAACCTTATTGGATATGGTCCGATCTATGATGGCTAGAAGCACATTGCCTCTATCATTTTGGAGTTTTGCTTTGCTCTTCGCAGCCCGTATTCTAAATATGGCCCCAACCAAAAAGGTGGAAATGACACCTTTTGAGATATGGCATGGAAGAGTTCCATCCCTATCATACTTGAGGGTCTGGGGTTGTGAGGCTTATGTTAAGACTCCCACCCCAAACAAATTGGTAGTCAGATCCACCAAGTGTATCTTTGTTGGATATCATAGATATTCTATGGGATATTATTTCTATGATCCACTGGAACAAAAGGTGTTTGTTGCCAGAAAGGGTGAGTTCTTAGAAGCAAAGTTCCTTATGGAAGAGACTAGTAGTAGAACAGTGGATCTTTAGGAGGATCAAGAACCACAACCCGATGCACGTTTGGTTGAAGCTAGCCCTCAACATGAGGACGTTGAGGATGATCAAGCGGTTGATCAATACACACAAAACGTTCGCAGAAGTGGTAGAACTAGTAATCCACCTCAAAGATATGGATTTTTCATGGATGGATGCTATGTGGTAGATTCAGATGAACCAACCACATACCATGATGCAGTGTCCAATTCGGATTGTGACAAATGGCTTGAAGCCATGAACGTTGAGATGCAATCCATGTATGACAATAAAGTTTGGGAACTTATTGTACCACCTCTTAATTCCAAGGTAGTTGGAAGTAAGTGGGTTTTCATGAAGAAAACCGATATGCATGGAAACTTGGATACTTATAAGGCTAGACTTGTAGCAAAGGGTTTCACTCAAACTCAAGGGGTTGATTATGATGAAACCTTCTCACCTGTTACGATGCTAAAGTCTATAAGGATATTGTTTGCCATAGCTGCTCATTATGATTATGAGATTTGGCAAATGGATGTCAAAACCGCTTTCCTAAATGGATATCTAGAGGAAGATGTCTATATGGTTCAGCCTAAAGGTTTGTCGATCTAAAACATCCTAATAAAGTATGCATGTTAAATAAATCAATCTATGGATTGAAACAAGCATCGAGAAGTTGGAATCACCATTTTGATGAAGAAGTAATTAAATTCGGATTGATCAGGAATGCTGATGAAGCTTGTGTTTATAAGACAGCTAGTGGGAGCATCATCACTTTCATAGTATTGTATGTTGATGACATACTACTATTTGGAAATGACATTCCAACCTTAGAAGGTGTAAAAACCTGGCTTGGAAGTTGTTTTTCCATCAAGGATCTTGGTGAAGCCGCCTATATTCTGGGAATAAAGATCTATAGGGACAGTCAAGGCGGTTGATTGGTTTAAATCAAAGTGCATACATTGACAAAATCTTGAAAATGTTCAAGATGGAAAACTCTAAAAAAGGTACTGTATCTATTCAGAGAGGGATGATATTGAGTACGACTCAATGTCCGAGCTCAAAGGAGGAGCAGGATAAAATGAAGGCAATCCCATATGCATCTGCTATAGGATCCATCATGTATACAATGATATGCACTAGACTGGACGTGTCATGCTCTTTAAGCATGACAAGTAGATACCAACAAAATCCTGGTGATAGTCATTGGATGGCTGTCAATGTAACGCTTCGAAATTTCCCGAAACAAGCCATTTAATAATAATGGGCTTTAAGGGTTAATTTAAGAAATAAAGGGGTAAATAGTGGGCTATGGACCAAATTAGCCTTAATGGGCTAGGTTTGATGTGTTTAAGGGCCCTAATCAGCCCTTAAACCATGCATGATCAGGTCCATTCCGTCATTCCAACCCTAGCCACCAAATTCATAGAGAGAGAAAGTAGAGAGAGAAAGTCAAGAGAGAAAGTAGAAGAAAACTCAAGTTTTGGAGATTCAAAGGTGGAAGAGTGAAGATCTGGTTGATTGGAGCATCAAAACTTAAGGAAAGAGCAACAAATCAAGGTAAGTACCGACCTCTAAGGCCTTCTGTAGAGCAAACCCGGATTCTAGGGTTTTGGGGTTTTGAAAAGTTCAAAGAAACACATAAAGGTCAAATTTGTACATATGAAAATGTGTAAAAAGCTTAGATCTGGTTTCATGGAAGGTAAACCAAGGATTTGGACGTGAAAAGTTAAGATTTTGAGTTAAAAACGGGCTGGTTCTTAGTTTTTATTCATCCAGTGAAACTGGGCCCCGATCCAGCGAATTTAAGTATTCGTCCAGCGAAAATGTGCATTTATCCAACAAAACTAGGAGAATCCTAGCAAAACTACAGTTTCGCTACAGCGAAACTACAGTTTCACTGATAGCTTCGCTAAGTACTTAGGCTGACCTTAGACATTGCGAAACCAGGAAATTCCAACCAAAGTTGGGCGCTCATGCCAGCAAATCTATCCAGCGAAACTGACAGAAGTGCTGCCCAGCGAAACTGGTAGCGAAACTGCTAGCGAAACTGGCAGTGAAACTACCAGCGAAACTGTGGGCGAAACTATGAAGAAAATGACGTTTTTGCATATTAACTTTCGTGCAGCTAGAGTATTCAGGCTATAGCTTAAGAGGCTTAGAATTTAAGCTATTGGAGAAGTTCAGGTGAGTTTTAGACCCTTCCTTTACCCGTTTTCAATGTTTTGGGGTGATATGCATACTAAAATACATACTTTTATAAGAATGGTTTTTACGACCTGTTATCAAGAAAATAAAATTTTCTAAAGTAAAATGTGCCATTTAAATAGTTCAAAATAGTTTTCGGGCACGCTGACCTGTCAGCCCGGCCCCAGCCAGGGGCGTTGCCCCTTGGACCCCACTACGGGCTGCCGCCCCTAGAACCCCGCTGTCAGGGGCTGCCGCCCCCGAACCACCACTGTCCCGTGGAGGGTCAGTTATCTAGTTTATCTCTCATGATTGATGAAATATGAATGTGTAGACTAAGAGTTTGCTTCTTATTATGTGTTAAGTGTATGTGAAAACTAAAGATATAAGTGAAACTTAAAGAATTGTTATTGGGCCCATAACGTGTACCTTGATAAAGTGATAAAGTAAAGCCTTGCAAGCAAATTGATAAAGGAGGGTTTGCATTCGTTGTGCCCTCACCAGTGATAAAGTGATAAAGTATGCTCGAACATGCAGGTCAGTAAGTCCTAAATTGGCATGACAATAATGTCCTGATCGAGTACGACAGTAAGTCCTTAATTGGAGTGTCGGTAAAGTCCTAGGCGAGCCTAGGCACCGATAGTGACAGAGAATTGACGGATAAAGAAGAGTAATAAATAACAAGAAATGATAAAGTATTGATAAAGCGATAGCCTGTGTGTATTGATATTTTGTTAGACAATGATTATTTTCAACTGATAAAGCTAATATCTTTTACAAAAGTTATTTAGCAAAGTAAACCTAGAATTCACTCAGCGAAGCTGACTTTTGTATGCATATCAGTTGACAGGTGAGAGTTAGAGCTATGGGATGGGAGCATGGAAGTTGAAGCTTCTTGGCACCAAAAGACTGGCATCCCTGATAAAGAAGAACTTAAGAGGACCTTTTAATAGTTTTGATGTTTAAAAAAATGTTTATATTTTAACTTATCTACATTGTAATGAATTGAAATTACCATATTTTCCGCTGCGATAGTTATTTATACATATATGAGTAAATGATTGTTTTAAATCTATGTTTTGCTGTGAATGACCAACTGTGAGGTCCCCCTGGGAAGGGAGGGCCTTACAAGTTGGTATCAGAGCCAATGTTTAAGAGATTTGGGAAAATTATTTTATAAACCTAAACTTAAACAGATAATGGGACCAAGTGTCAAGGATGCCAGTCCAAGAAGCTCCATGCCAAGAGGTAACAAAATATGCTATAGGTATTATTCTAGTGGGTGGTGCCTTCTTATTTAAGTTAGAGCCGAGGTAGAGTAGGATAATGTTATCTGTGATGCCTATCTGAATTTATGTGACTTATACGTGCATAGTATAAGTATAGTAGTTCTAGTGTTAGTGTGGTTCGGGATAGGAAAGTTTATGGCACGAGAAGTTCTGTAAGTAGTTAATCATAACTGGCCACTGTTATTAAAAATTTACAAAACTTGTCATGAACTGAACTTGCCTTGAAAGACCATATTAATATTCTGAATCTTATAGGAAGTAGAAAGAATGGCACCAAAGAAAGCAGTTCCAACCATGGTCACCCGGAGAAGCACTAGGGGAAGGCCCCTGACTAAGGCAAAGGAAACTGCAAGTGCAACTGTGAAGCCAAAAAAGGTCAACCAGAAAGCTGCTTGAGGAACTGGTTAGGAGGAGGAGGTTGAGTTAAAACGGGAGCCGAGGGGCCTACCACTGACCAGGAAAAACTGAAGGAAACAGTAAGGAGCTATTGCCCAAGAGGTAACCAGTCCTATCTGGAGTGATGCCCGCTCTGCTTGCAGAATTTGTGGAGCAGGTTAAGGCGATAGTAAGAAGAGTACGGCTTCAGAGAAGGTTGATAAGAAAGAGGATCAAGACTGAGGAGTTGAGCGACGAGGAGATCGTCTGGGTAACATGACGGTTCCGAGATGGAAGAGAGGCGAAGGGGTGCAGCTACGGGATTTTCAGAGATGTAAGCCCCCAACGTTTGATGGCATCGGTAACGCTTCTACTGCTCAGCGTTGGATCAGGGAAATGGAGGCCGTACTGAAGATCAGCGAGTGCCGGAAAGCCAAAAGGTGAAGTTTTGCTTCCCATTCCCTTTTGGACCCAGCACTGTGTTGGTGGGATAACATCGTTGAGTCTTACGGGGAGGAGGCTATTGAGAGGATGAAGTGGCCGGAGATGAAGATTTGGTGATAGAGGAGTATTGCCTAGAAAGAGAGCTTGACAAGATTGAGCAAGAGTTTGTGAGTTTGGAGGCTGGAAATATGACTCACCAGGAGTACACCTACAAATTCAATGAAATGGCACGTCTGGTGCCTGACTTGGTGACTCCCGAATCCAAAAGGATCAAGAGGTATATACAAGGGTTGCCTCTGGACATTCGTAGGGATATGGTCACTACACGACCTAGCACTTTTAGGTCAGCAGTGGACCTCAGCGGAAGGTTTTATGATCATCGCAGGCCTATGCAGTAGGTGAGACGAGGAAAGTTTTTGAATAACAATAGAAAGAGGTATGGGAGTGGTAACTACCAACCGGAAACAAGAAGGCAGGGTGGATGCAAAGCAAGTGGTTGTGAAGGGGTCAAGGAAGTCAGGAGTGTGGGAAGTGCGGGAGGAGGCATCCTGGAGAATGCCGAATGGGTAGCCCTGGGTGCTACCGGTGTGGGAAGCTGGTCACATGGCGAGAGAGTGCCCGAGGATGGACAAGTGCTTCAACTACCACGAGTCGGGCACCGCAGCATGACTACAAGAAGCCAAGCCGGGAGTCTCAGGAACAAGCGGGGATAATGACAAGGGGGATGATGGAAAGTCCAAGGTCAGGGCAAGGCTTTCACCATGAACAAGAAGGAAGCAAGGAAAGACCCGATGTAGTGTCAGTATGTTCCTTGTCAATGATGTTTGTGCCTCCATATTATTTGATATGGTGTGCCAGTAAGAGTTTTTTGTATCTGTATCCTTCTGTGCTACACTAGATGCCCAAACTAAGGAAATAGATGATGCCTTTGAAGTAGAAAACAACCGATGGTAAGTCCATTAGAATAGTCAGAGTGATAGGGATTGCCACATTAAACTAGGAGGTCGTTACTTTCCCGCACAATTGTTTGCCATGCCCTTAGAGGTTTCGATGTCGTACTAGGGATGGATTGGTTAGTTGCCAACGACGCTACATAGTATGCAACAGAAGATGATCCGATTAACGGCTCAGATGGTAGTCCGTTTACGATCTACGGTGATAACAATTGTAAGGTTCCAAGGATCATTTCCATGATCAAGGCGGAGAATGTATGAGGCGAGGGTGCGAATCTTATCTAGGGTACCCAGGATGTTAAAGATAAAGCGAAGGAGTTGTCCGATGTACCAGTGGTGCGGGACTTCCTGACGTAATCCCGGAGGATCTACCGGAGTACCACCGGACAGGGAGATAGAGCTTCAGATTGATTTACTATTAGGAGCCCAGCCTATTGCCAGAGCACCCTACCCGCCTAGCCCCGTCCGAGATGAAGGAGCTCATGTCACAACTGCAAGAACTTCTTGACAAAGATTCATTTTGCCCAGCATTTCTCCATGGAGTGCTCCAGTGTTGTTTATGAAGATGAAGGATGGCAGCATGAGGATGTGTATAGATTACAGGGAATTGAATAAGCTGATCGTGAAGATCGATACCCTCTACCCAGATAGACGATCTGTTTGATAAGTTGCAAGGGGCAAGCTGGTTCTCCCCGAATAGATCTCCGATCTGGATATCATCAACTGAAGATAAGGGAGCAAGATATCCCAAAGACGGCTTTCCGAACGCGCTATGGCCACTATGAGTTTCTGGTTATGTCTTTCGGGCTAACCAATGCTCCTGCGGCATTTATGGACTTAATAAATCGCGTGTGTCGCCCGATGTTGGACAGATCATAATAGTCTTCATTGACGATATCTTGATATACTCAAAGAACGAAGGAGACCACGCTTGTCATATCAAAGAGGTGTTAGAAACATTACGAAAGGAGAACTGTATGCGAAGTTCTCTAAATGTGCCTTCTGGCTACGGGAATGCAATTTTTAGGGCACGTTATAATTCCAAGGGAGTTATGGTTATCCACCGCGAAAGTTGAAGCAGTTACGCAATGGACTCCCTAAGGACGCCATCCGAAATCCGTAGTTTCTTGGGATTGGCTGGCTATTATAGAAGGTTCATCAAAGATTTCTCGAATATAGCTTCCCCATTAACAAGGTTAACGAGGAAGAACATGTTGTTCGACTGGGAAAAGAACAGGAAGATGCATTTCAGGAGTTGAAGGATAGACTAACCAAAGCTCCTGTGCTAACCCTACCGGAAGGAGATGAAGACCTAGCGGTATACTCCGATGCTTCTTACTACGGGTTAGCTGTGTGTTAATGCAAAGAGGAAAGGTTTAGCTTACGCGTCCAGACAACTAAAGGACACGGAGGTAATTACCCGTTTCACGATTTGGAACTAGCCGCAGTAGTGTTCGCATTGAAGATATGGAGACATTATTTGTATGGAACTAAGTGCACCATATTTACCGACCACAAAAGTCTGAAATATTTCATTGAGCAGAAAGACCTAAATATGAGACAGAGGAGGTGGTTGGAGCTGATAAAGGATTACGACTGTGAAATCCATTATCACCCGAGTAAGGCAAATGTGGTAGCCGACGCCCTGAGCTGAAAGGAAGGATATGAACCATCCGGGTGAAGGCGTCCAACTAGTAGTTACCCCATGTTATGAGATTGTTAAGCGGAGCTCAAATGGACGCTTTGAGAGAGTAACAAATCAAGAAGGAAAGATGGTGGGAAAAGTAATGAATTGGTAGAGAACATCTTGGGTGTTAAGACCTTCCACGGCAGGATATGGGTTCCGAGGCATGGTGACTTGCGAGAAAAGATTATGGATGAAGCGCACAAGACCCGCTACTCAATACACCCAGGAGCAAATAAGATGTACCACGACTTGAAGAAATATATTGGTGGCCTGGGGTGAAGAGAGATGTGGTTGCATATGTAATAAATGTCTAACGTGCCTACAAGTGAAGGCTGAGCACCAAAGACCTTATGGTTATGTTCAGCCATTAGAAGTACCAGAATGGAAGTGGGAACATGTTACCATGGACCTCATCACTAAATTACCGCGCACGACAAAAGGCCACGACGCGATATGGGTGATAGTTGATAGACTGACTAAGAGTGCGCATTTCCTACCAATCAAGGAAGCAGTTAGTTCAGAAAAACTTGATGAACTTTTTATCCGAGGAATTGTGGTGCGGCATGGTATGCCCGTATCGATTGTTTCAGATAGAGATACGCGGTTCACTATAAAGTTTTGGAAAAATTTCAATGAAGAAATGGGTGCGAGGTTGCACGTCAGTACCGCATACCACCCGCAGACCGATGGCAATCAGAAAGAACGATCCAGACACTGGAAGATATGCTTCGGGCATGCGTTATCGAAGGGGTACCATTCATTTCTTTTATCTGCCTCGCTATACAGGGCTTGATGTATAGTTTCCGCTTCCATGTAAAGTGAGATTCTTATCTCATTCCATTCCAGTGGCTCAACCAGTAACCAATGGCGAAAACTAAAAAATCCATGGTTTCCCGGTAGAACCCTATTTCGCCTAAGTTGTTTCAGAACCGGAAGTAACGGTCGATGGATGTTCATATTTGAGTATTTGCTGATGGAATGCCTCACATCAAGGTGACAAGATTCGAACCTATGGCGCTCTGTACCCAAAACATTGAAAGTGACTATCAGTTTCCTCCGTGGAAGCATGCGAGAACATTTTCTAGTTATCATTCATGTCTTAGCCAAAACTGGATATGATATAAGAGAAAGAGAAGCCCACGGAGCGGGACGGAAGCAGCTTTGAAGGAAGGAACAAGTTCCGGAAGCATGCGAACAAGACTTGGGATCGCGGCTCGTACCAGTAAAGCCACAGAAATCAAAGAAGACGCACGAGGGATGATCATTTGCCACTAGCAGAGTTCTCCTATAACAACAGCTATCACGCTAGTATTAAAATGCCCCCATACGAGTTATTGTACGGTCGACGGTGCAAAACTCCTATTTGTTAGGGTGATATCGGTCAAAAGGAGATAGGAAGCTTAGAAGTCGTGGAAGCCATAACGGAGAAGTTGGAGAAAATCAAGGCGTATATGAAGGCTGCAAAGATAGACAAAAGTCATACGCCGATAAAAGAAGGAGACCAATAGAATTTAGCGTGGGTGACAGGGTAATGCTAAAAGTGTCGCCATGGAAGGGGATCATCCGATTTAGGAAGAGGGGGAAACTGAGTTCCAGGTATATTGGACCTTTGAGGTACTAGCACGAGTTGGGGATGTAGCCTACAGGCTAGACCTTCCAGAATAATTGAGTGGGATTCACCCTACCTTTCATGTGTCGCACTTGAAGAAATGTTCAGCACCGGACGAGGTAGTCGTGCCTCTAGATGACATCGAAGTGGACGAGAAGCTGAACTATGTAGAGCAACCAGTGGCTATACTGGACCGGAAGGAGAAACAATTGAGAAATAAAGTAGTCAAGCAAGTCAAGGTGCAATGTAAACATCGAAAGGGGTCGGAAGCCACCTAGGAATCCGAGGAGGAAATGAGACGACAATACCCCAATCTATTTAACGATGAGGCAGGTTTCGAGGACGAAACCTGAATAAGGGGGGAGACTTGTAACGCCCTGAAATTTCCCGACACATGCCATTTAATTATAATGGGCTTTTAAGGGTTAATTTAAGAAATGAAGGGGTAAATTAGTGGGCTATGGACCAAATTAGCCTTAATGGGCTAGGTTTGATGGGTTTAAGGGCCCTTAATCAGCCCTTAACCATGCATGATCAGGTCCATTCCATCATTCCAACCCTAGCCACCAAATTCATAGAGAGAGAAAGTTGAGAGAGAAAGTGGAAGAAAACTCAAGTTTTGGAGATTCAAAGGTGGAAGACTGAAGATCTGGTTGATTGGAGCATCAAAACTTAAGGAAAGAGCAACAAAAAAAGGTAAGAACCGACCTCTAAGACCTTCTGTAGATCAAACCTGGATTCTAGGGTTTTGGGGTTTTGAAAAGTTCAAAGAAACACATAAAGGTCAAATTTTTACGTATGAAAACGTGTAAAAAGCTTAGATCTGGTTTCATGGAAGGTAAGCCAAGGATTTGGACGTAAAAAGTTAAGATTTTGGGTTAAAAACGGGCTGGTTCTTAGTTTTTATTCATCCAGCGAAACTGGGCCCCGATCCAGCGAATTTAAGTATTCATCCAGCGAAACTGTGCATTTATCCAACCAAACTAGGAGAATCCTAGCAAAACTACGCTACAGCGAAACTACAGTTTCACTGATAGCTTCGCTAAGTACTTAGGCTGACCTTAGACATTGCGAACTAGGAAATTCTAACGAAAGTTGGGCGCTCGTGCCAGCGAATCTGTCCAGCGAAACTGACAGAAGTGCTGCCCAGCGAAACTGCCAGCGAAACTGCCAGCGAAACTGGCAACGAAACTACCAGCGAAACTGTGGGCGAAACTATGAAGAAAATGACGTTTTTGCATATTAACTTTTGTGCAGCTAGAGTATTCAGGCTATAGCTTAAAAGGCTTAGAATTTAAGCTATTGGACAAGTTCAGGTGAGTTCTAGACCCCTCCTTTACCCGTTTTCAATGTTTGGGGTGATATGCATACTAAAATACATACTTTTATGAGAATGGTTTTTAAGACTTGTTATCAAGAAAATAAAATTTTCTAAAGTAAAATGTGTCATTTAAATAGTTCAAAATAATTTTCGGGCACGCTGACCTGTCAGATTCATCTTCTTTCTTCAACTTTGGTGCTGATTTCTAACTAGCTCAGATGTACCCTCTTTCTCGTCGTTCATCGGGTATGCTCTTGTTTAGGTTTGATTACCCATTTATATAATACAATTCGTTTCACTCTTTTGTTTGATCGCTCATCGGAATCGTCTCCGTCGCCAGTGAAATCGACGGTGGTGGAAGCTGAAATCGCCGGTTTGCTAATTGGACTGATGAGAAGTCTCCATACGATACTCTTGGTATATGTTGTTCATTTGTTTAATTAGTTATTTGATTTGAAAAAAATGGATACCGATGGATGATTATGTGATTGTTCTTGTGCAATTATGATCAGAAATGTGAGTTGTTACTATTATTCAGTGATTGTTCTTATCATGTGTCAATGAGGGGGTGTTTGATGTGTTTTCTTTTACAAATGATAAAGTGACCATTGTTACTAGAAAAATCAAACAATGTCATGTAGGGTAGTTTGGTGATTTACTTTAAGTTATCACTTTGTATTGATCATAAGTTATCAGAAAATCAGAATCATAATCACTTTTTGCCAAACAATCACAATAATCAGTTTAGCTACAACTACGGTTCGATTCGACATTTCGAATGTTGTTGTGTTCGATTTAGCCCTATTTTGTAACGGCTAGGGTTTTGAGATTCGTGTTTGTTGATGATTTGCAAGAGTTTACGGAATATGACAATTTTGATTTGTGTGTTAGTATATTGAAGAATGTATGATCAAACATGCACCGATCGACGGTTTGCTTGGATTCTCACAGGTTTCATTGTTGATTTGATGATGATGATGATGATTATTATGATGATGATGATTATTATGATAATGATGATTATTATTAGTTTTGAGATTTGAATTGAATTGAATTGTGTTTGTGTGTTTGAATTTTAGGGAGCGATTTTGTCAGTTGCGTTGGCTGGATTGCAAGCAAAGGTATGTTTGTTTTATTCTTTCCGTGAGCATCATAACTGGATCTATTGATGGGTACAATCGTTAATGCACGTGGTACAACTGATAATCCTATTGATTGAATGGTTTTTCCGAATGCATCATGCAAAACACATGAGGTTGTTAAGTAAGCAAAATGATATTGTTAGTTTTTGTTAAAAGATGAGTTTTGGGGGGTTTATAGTGGTGGTGGTGGTGATTCAAGAATGGTGGTCACTGATGGCTCTTATAACAAAATAAGTCATTGCATTGTGCTCCCATTTCTTAACCACAACTCATCTATTACTCATCAGCTGTGGAGTTTATATTCAAGAGCTCTGGTATCATTGATGGGTTTGACATGTTTTTTTATATTAATGTACTAATTTCGTGTCTATATATTACTAATGCATAATATATTTCTGTAGGATTCTATGTGCCCAAAACACTTAGAATATTGATGTGGTTAGTACGTTATGATCCAAGTCGGGTTATACCCAATAATAAGCTTAGCAAACACCAAATAATATTTAATTGATGATATGATCATGCAATAAAATATTAACACCAATTTAGAAAATGGGTTTTCTAAACAAGTTGCATATGACATGGAACAATTTATTAGGATATATTGTTCAATGATATTATTTGTAATGTTATTAGATGACATTACAAATTAATAATGGATATATATGTTATACAATTAATTGGTTAGTTGTATACATTTTCTAAGAGGGACAAATTATAAGACCAATAACATATGTATGTGTCTAACAAAAAAGGGGGGAACCCTTTCAAACCCAAAATTTCGGCCGCCCCCCCCCCTCTTGGTTTCTATTGGACCAAACTTGTTGATTAGATACATGACATTAAAGGGTCTTTTAGTTTTTAGGACCAGCCATTCATTCACAATACACATGCAACAAAAACTCCAAGAAAACTCTCTCATCTTCTTCTTCAAACTCACGGTTTCAAGAGGAGTTTTGGCAGCTTGTTCTTGAAGTTTTGGTGACCAAAATCCTAGCAACTAAGGTGTTTGCTTCAAGGCTTGTGGGTATAGACGTTTGAGGACTTCTAGCTTGAAGTCTTGGCCATCTTTCAGCCCTATTCTTGGACGTTTTTGAAGCCTCCAACAGCTCCTTTTAGTCGACTTTCTTGCTGGAAGAAGGTAGACATCACAGCTTATTCAAGCTGTGATTTTATGTTGTTTTTATGCATACATAGCTTGTCCATTCATATATTTAAGATCCTTTTGATATGGGTTTGTTTTTCACCTAAAATGGTCATCTAAGAACATGAAATTTCAGCTTTAAAATCGTTTTAAAAGCCTATATCCGCTGCGTTTTCAGAATGTTTAAAAGGTTAAACATATGTTTTATGTTCTTGCAAACCCTTCAATGGCATCAAGAGCCGGTTATATGGATGGCTTGCTTGATTCATCTTTTGAAATTGGTTTTAAAAGATGATATTAGACATGTTATAGGCTGATTTTGGGCTGTTATAGTTTATATGAATGATTCCCCAAACTTTCAAGGTCATATCACACATGCTAGTGATTAGACCTTGAAAGAAACATATTATGAAATGTTGGTTGTTTGGACAATGATTAAAACCCAAAATTTCAGTTTATGTTGGCTGAAATTTGGGGTTTTAAATGGGGTTTTCATTATATGAATAGATGATATGATCATTGGTTATTAAAGTGCATAACCTAGCTTAAGGCCTTTGTTGTTTGGATGATTCAAGTGGTTGTTTTATTCATTCAATTTGGTTGTAATATTTGTGTTTATTCATTTGGGTTGTAATTATTCATTCATTTGGTTATGTAATAATAGATTAGGTGCATTTCTTTTATTAGAAAATGTATTAGGATACAATTTTGTAAAAAGAAGATGCACAAGTTCAAGACCCAAAGATGGACATCAAAGACATGGAACTTGAAGCATATGGATGCAAGTTCAAGTGAGGTCCAAGAGACCTCAATTTTGTGTTGGTTACAACCCTTAGGAAAGACCTAATGACCACACTTGTGATGGCAAACAAGTATGGTCATAATAGTAGCTATGGTTATGCACATTACGTATGTTATGTTTATGACTTGTTTGGGAGTTTGTTATTTGATTGTATGATTGAAATTTTGACATGCATTACAAACTAATTAACAAACTTAACAAGTTATAAAAATGATGGTTCTTAATCATTAAAAGGTAATAAAAGGTTATTAAAATGTTTTAATGATTTTAAAGATTAAAATAGGTTTTAATCAAAGGACCATAAGGTACCTTGTATTTGAAAGCATACAAATACAAGTACATAGAGTTTTCTAAACTAGAATTATGAAACCTCTAAACATTTAACAAACAAGTTTAACACCATCCTTTTGCATAACACTTAAGTCATTTGGAAACTCTTAATGGGATAAAGGTCACCTAACCATTTTGAGGGAACTTGTGACTTAAGGTGGGAATACCACATTGGTGGGATAAAGGTCACCTAACCACCTATGTTGGTAAACTCACATGTGTGTGCAAGTAGGGTAACTTGATTTGCAAACCATGTTGAATGGATCACCTAAAATATGGTTTCCAAATAGGTGTTGATGGGATTAACATGCCGACTTTGCATATGATGTTTAAAAGTCGATCCCATACCTCTAGAAGTTGCAAATGGTTGCAATCGTCAATCGTTGACCACCTTATTAATTTAAATAGTGGGATAAAGGTCACCTAACCACAATTTAAATGTAATGTTGGGTTCTAGATTTTAATATATAATTGACCTTAAAAGGCATTAAATATTAAAATAAGCAATATCGAAAATACTAAAATTGATCTTTGTTAAATTTTGTAGATGGCCACCAATACTGAAAATCACGATAACTCGTCCGCGTCAAACCAATCACTACGAGCGATCCTCCAAAAGGAACGTCTAAATCATAACAACTTTATTGATTGGTATCGAAACTTGAGAATTGTTCTCAAGCAAGAGAGAAGATCATATGTTTTAGACGACCCTATCCCCGATCAACCTAGCGAGGATGATGAGGAGGCCTTTAATGATTGGTTGAAATACACTGAGGACTCCGTCCAAGTGTCTTGTCTCATGCTAGCAAGCATGACTCCGGATCTCCAAAAGGAGTATGAACATCACGGAGCTTACGACATGATAACCCAGCTGAAGGAAACGTTCCAACAGCAAGCAAGGGTTGAGCGGTTCGAAACGGTTCGAGCGCTCCATGCATGTCGTATGGACGACAACCAATCTGTTTCATCTTATGTACTTAAGATGAAAAGTCATATTGACCGCCTCGAGAGGCTAAATTGTCCCGTCTCGAAGGAGTTGGCCACGGATTTGATCCTAAATGGCCTAACCAAGAGGTTCGAGACATTCGTGTTGAACTACAACATGAATGCATGGGACAAACGCATTGGTGAGCTTCACTCAATGCTCAAAACGGCCGAGGCGGCCATGGGTAAAAAGGATTTACCCGTTCTCACCATCAATGAAGGTGGGAACAACAAGAGGCCTCATCCCACACCCAAGGCAAAGGTTGCCAAGGGTAAGGGACCCGTTCAGGGAAAAGGAAAGGGGTGGTAAGGGTACCACCCAAACCACAAGAAGAAGCAAAAGGTTGCTACTAATGACCCATGCTTCAAGTGTGGGGAGATAGGACATTGGGCAAGGAATTGTCCTGTCCATCTCCAAGAGTTGAAAGCCAAGAGGGATGCCGGGCAGACCTCAGGTACAATATACATGATTCATATTGATCTTAATGTTACATCTTCAAACACATGGGTATTGGATACCGGATGTGGAACTCATATTTGCAATTTGTTGCAGGGGTTCACAAGAAGTAGGGACTTCAAGAAAGGGGATGTTAGCCTCTTCATGGGCAATGGAACTAAAGTCTTAGTTGAAGCTCGTGGGGACTACATCCTAAGACTTCCAAGTGGTTTGGATGTTATTTGAAGAATGTTTTGTATGCTCCTAGTTTGACTAGGAACATTATTTCTGTATCTCAATTAAGACATTATGATTATGTATTATCTTTTATTGAAAATGATATTCATGTTTCTTTAAATGGTATGTTCTATTTTAAAGCTATACCAATTAATGGTATTTATGAATTGGTTCATGGAAATACTTTAAATAGTTCATTGTACCAAACAAACACCAAGAAACTCAAGTTGGACTTGAGTGATACCTATCTTTGGCATTGTCGTCTTGGTCATATAAACAAGAAACGTTTACAAACACTTCAAAAGAATGGTCTTTTGAAAGCAAATGAATGTGATTCATTTGATGTTTGTGAATCTTGTTTACAAGGCAAGATGACTAAGGCACCCTTTAGTGGAACTACTGAAAGGGCCAAAGATTTATTAGGAATCATACATTCGGATGTATGTGGTCCTTTTAAGCCAATGACTAGGAATGGTGAAAGATACTTCATTACCTTTACCGACGACTATAGTCGCTATGGGTATGTGTACTTATTGTGGCACAAAGATGAAGCTTTTGAAATGTTCAAAATCTTCAAGAATGAAGTAGAAAATCAACTCAATAAGTCAATTAAAATTCTCCGTACCGATAGAGGAGGTGAATACCTAAGTGATGTTTTTCAAGATCATCTTAGGAGTTGTGGGATTGTCTCACAACTCACTCCACCTGGAACAGCACAACATAATGGTGTGTCTGAGAGGAGGAATCGAACCTTATTAGATATGGTCCGATCTATGATGGCTAGAAGCACATTACCTCTATCATTTTGGGGTTTCGCTTTGCTCTCCGCGGCCCGTATTCTAAATATGGCCCCAACCAAAAAGGTGGAAAGGACACCTTTTGAGATATGGCATGGAAGAGTTCCATCCCTATCATACTTAAGGGTTTGGGGATGTGAGGCTTATGTTAAGACTCCCACCCCAAACAAATTGGAAGTCCGATCCACCAAGTGTATCTTTGTTGGATATCCTAGAGATTCTATGGGATATTATTTCTACGATCCACTGGAACAAAAGGTGTTTGTTGCCAGAAAGGGTGAGTTCTTAGAAGCTAAGTTCCTTATGGAAGGAGCTGGCAGTAGAACAGTGGATCTTGAAGAGGATCAAGAACCACAACCCGATACACGTTTGGTTGAAACTAGCACTCAACATGAGGATGTTGAGGAAGATCAAGGGGTTGATCAATACACACAACACGTTCGCAGAAGTGGTAGAACTAGTAATCCACCTGAAAGATATGGATTTTTCATGGATGGATGCTATGTGGTAGATTCTGATGAACCAACCACATACCATAATGCAATGTCCAATTCGGATTGTGACAAATGGCTTGAAGCCATGAACGTTGAGATGCAATCCATGTATGACAACCAAGTTTGGGAACTTGTTGTACCACCTCTTAATTCCAAGGTAGTTGGAAGTAAGTGGGTTTTCAAGAAGAAAACCGATATGCATGGAAACATGGATATCTTGAGGAAGATGTCTATATGGTTCAGCCTGAAGGTTTTGTCGATCCAAAACATCCTAATAAAGTATGCAAGTTGAAGAAATCAATCTATGGGTTGAAACAAGCATCGAGAAGCTGGAATCACCGTTTTGATGAGGAAGTAAAGAAATTTGGCTTCATCAAAAACGCTGATGAGGCTTGTGTGTATAAGAAGGCTAGTGGGAGCACAATAACCTTCCTAGTGTTGTATGTTGATGACATACTACTATTTGGAAATGACATTCCAACCTTGGAAGGTGTAAAAACCTGGCTTGGAAGTTGTTTTTCCATCAAGGATCTAGGTGAAGCCGCCTATATTCTGGGAATAAAGATCTATAGGGATAGATCAAGGTGGTTGATTGGTTTGAATCAAAGTGCATACATTGATAAGATCTTGAAAAGGTTCAAGATGGAAAACTCTAAGAAAGGTACGGTACCTATTCAAAGAGGAACAATATTGAGCACGACCCAATGTCCAAGCTCAAAGGATGAGCAAGATAGCATGAAGGCAATCCCATACGCATCTGCTATAGGATCCATCATGTATGCAATGATATGCACTCGACCGGACGTGTCATGCGCTTTAAGCATGACAAGCCGTTACCATCAGAATCCTGGAAACAGTCATTGGATGGTTGTTAAGAACATACTTAAGTACCTAAGGAGGACAAGAGATATGTTCCTAATCTATGGATCTGGTGACGAGGAACTCGTTGTAAAAGGTTACACGGATGCAAGTTTCCAAACCGATCGTGATGATTCTCGGTCACAATCGGGATACATTTTCATTCTGAATGGAGGAGCGGTTTCTTGGAAGAGCTCCAAGCAGGATGTGGTGGCTCTATCAACTACAGAATCAGAATACGTCGCCGCCTCATTGGCAGCTCAAGAAGCTGCATGGTTGAAGAAATTCATTGCTGATCTTGGGGTAGTCCCTTCCATTCAGGACCCCTAGAGATCTTTTGTGATAACGAGGGTGCGATTGCACAAATCAAGGAACCCCGTGCTCATCAAAAGACTAGGCACATTGATCGGAGATTCAACTACATACGAGATGAAGTTGAAAAGGAAAGATATGTATTCGCAAAGTTCACACGGATCAAAACGTTGCGGATCCTCTCACGAAGCTCCTTGAAAAGGCAAAGCATGAAGGTCATACTTGTGCCATGGGACTTCGATATTCTAGTGATTGGATTTGATCTGTAAATTTTGTATTTGGATATATGGAACTCTCTATTATTTGAATAAAATTATTTGGTTATAATGTTTCAAATAATATTCCAATTTAGCATGTTTAATCCATGAGTAAAATGTTTACTCTAAATGTCCGTAGTCGTTCATACTTGTGGGAACAAGTTTGAAGGTAAGACTATTATGAACTTGGATTGGTTGATATTCATAAGGATGAATATAGAGCAATGGGTTGCTACCAAGGTTCATGGATATTTGTGGGATACAAATATTGGACTAACCCGCATCTCAAATTTTACTACATGGAATCTTATTGATTGATCATAAGTAAATTTGAGTAAAGGCGAATATCATTTGGTATCCTCCGACCTGAGATACATATTGGGTTTTGATATTCACCAAGTATTATACCTTGAGCATATTCTTCACTGTCCTGAAATAGTGGACAGTACATAAGGATATGTTCAGGTATAACACGAGGTGTTTGTGAGAAACGTATGTAGTCAAGATGGGATTTGTTCCTCTTATTCGTTGAGAGTTAGATGTCTAAGGCCTGATTAAGCTAAATCAACAAGGAATGATCATTCTGTGTCCTTGGATTTAACATGACATCTGTAACAAAAGGATAGATGATTTATTCACCTAAATCATTTCAAGTAGGGTACTTGAAAGGGATGATGTTATTGAATGGCTATAAGTCATGCGTATTAAGGGTAGTAAACCGTTGTTAGGCGGTATTTACTGCTTGCATCAATCTTCTATGAATCTTGGGCAAGTGGGAGATTGTAGGATTCTATGTGCCCAAGACACTTAGAATATTGATGTGGTTAGTACGTTATGATCCAAGTCGGGTTATACCCAATAACAAGCTTAGCAAACACCAAATAATATTTAATTGATGATATGATCATGCAATAAAATATTAACACCAATTTAGAAAATGGTTTTCTAAACAAGTTGCATATGACATGGAACAATTTATTAGGATATATTGTTCAATGATATTATTTGTAATGTTATTAGATGACATTACAAATTAATAATGGCTATATATGTTATACAATTAATTGGTTAGTTGTATACATTTTCTAAGAGGGACAAATTATAAGACCAATAACATATGTATGTGTCTAACAAAAAAAGGGGGGAACCCTTTCAAACCCAAAATTTCGCCCCCCCCCTCTTGGTTTCTATTGGACCAAACTTGTTGATTAGATACATGACATTAAAGGGTCTTTTAGTTTTTAGGACCAGCCATTCATTCACAATACACATGCAACAAAAACTCCAAGAAAAACTCTCTCATCTTCTTCTTCAAACTCACGGTTTCAAGAGGAGTTTTGGCAGCTTGTTCTTGAAGTTTTGGTGACCAAAATCCTAGCAACTAAGGTGTTTGCTTCAAGGCTTGTGGGTATAGACGTTTGAGGACTTCTAGCTTGAAGTCTTGGCCATCTTTCAGCCCTATTCTTGGACGTTTTTGAAGCCTCCAACAGCTCCTTTTAGTCGACTTTCTTGCTGGAAGAAGGTAGACATCACAGCTTATTAAAGCTGTGATTTTATGTTTTTTTATGCATACATAGCTTGTCCATTCATATATTTAAGATCCTTTTGATATGGGTTTGTTTTTCACCTAAAATGGTCATCTAAGAACATGAAATTTCAGCTTTAAAAATCGTTTTAAAAGCCTTATATCCGCTGCGTTTTCAGAATGTTTAAAAGGTTAAACATATGTTTTATGTTCTTGCAAACCCTTCAATTTCTACATGCTAACGGAAAAGTAACAAGGCAAAAGCAGACCAATGAAGTGCATGCAGTAATAGTTAGTATCTTGAAAGAAGTCGACTACTCGACTTTAACGGTGTGAGTGAATCCCATGTTGACCTTTTCCATGTGAATGATAATATTGAAATAGTCAATATCACTAATATAATTCTTCTTTTTCCTTGGTTCAGCGATGCAGGCAACTTTGTCCGGTATCATCAAGCATCTTGGTGTGTTAACACTTCACTATTCTTTCAATTTTATTATTCTAGGTACATGTTTTGGTCAGGATGTATATATTATATGTTCAAAAGTAGAACCAATGAAGAAGTGCATGCAGTAATAGTTAGTATCTTGAAAGAAGTCGACTACTCGACTTCAACGGTGTGAGTGAATCCCATTTTGACCTTTTTCATGTGAATGATAATACTGAAATAGTCAATATCACTAATATAATTCTTCTTTACCGTTGGTTCAGCGATGCAGGCAACTTTGCCCGGTATCATCAAGCATCTTGGTGTGTTAACACTTCACTAATCTTTCAATTTTATTATTCTAGGTACATGTTTTGGTCAGGATGTGTATATTATTCTAGGACCAATTTATCAAGTTTTCAAAATGAGTTGATTTTCGTTGTTTGATCTTTGGATTATGATTGATTGATTGTTTTCAAGATACTAACTATGACTGCATGAACTTCTTCTTGTCGTTTACTTTCCAAAATGAGTTGATTTTCGTTGTTTGATCTTTGGTTTATGATTGATTGATTTTTTTCACGCAGGCTGAATCTTTTGTTAAAGCTCAGCAGGACGTTGGAGACACGCTCGGGCAATTGGGACTGGCAGTAAAGCAACTTTCAGCAATGAGCCTTATTGTGTCTGTAATGTGGGGTCTTGGGCTACTAATGCATCGAACCAGAAACATCTTTCTTCATAATGCTGAAAGCTTAAGTAGTAAAATGTTTTGTGAGACTTTAAACGAGCTAAAATGAGTTGTTTTTGGGAATTGTACTTTTAGCACAAAGTTGTATTAACAAGTTAAGAGGGTTACTTTAAAAGATTTAATTGGAAAAAAAATGCCTCAAATGGGTTGAGTTGGCAAAAAAAAAAAAACATAAGAAAATGTATAAAACTAAATCAAACGTTATATTAGAAAAAGTTAAGATTCTTGTTCTAATAATACAGTGATCCAATTCATATTGACACGTTGATAAATTACTACCACTTATGTTTTTTTATTCAAATTGATTTACTTTAATTACTTGTTGAAACTTTTTAGTCTGTTTATCCGTCTTTAATAAATTATTGAATTATATTTCTAACCATCATATTTTATGTGTCAATGAATGACAACTTTCAGGAAACTGTTTGGATTGTTCAGTTTATCAACTGCTTTAGCTGAAATGACCTGGCCTGCTATTCTCAACAAAAGCCATTTATTTAGGTATGCACACTATTTTTTTGCAAGAAGAAATTTTAAATTTATTAATTTTATATATTTCATTTATGATCTAAAATAATTCAAAATGAACTGGGCGACCTGTATGCAGGGAAATGTTTCATGGATTCGACCCCGTTGTTGTCTCTAAATTGAATGATAAGAAGATAGTGACAGCAGGAAACCCTGCAACTTCTCTTCTTTCAGAGGTGAAATTACGAGGAATTATTGAAAATGCTCGCCAAGTTTTCCAGGTATCTCTTGTTGTTATTTCTTCTCTACATATTAATGGTGCCTATTCAACCTGTTTTTAACAAGCTTGGCTTGTTTCAAGCCTTGGAGTTTAAATTAAAAAATAAATAATAACCTTAAAAAATAAGATTAAAATTTACTCAAATATACTTTAAACAATTAAAACACACTTAAATGGTTGTCATATGTGAAGTAGTGTGTTGTTAGGAGAACTAATTCAATGTTTGGGTACCAAATGCAAGATCCGGTCTTTGATAGCTACATAGATGAGCTTGATTAGGCATATTTGCAGGTTTTGAATTAGAATGTTGATGTTGAATTGTTGAATCTCAAAGCAATCCATTATCCAAATAATAGTAGTTGACTCATAACTTGAATCTTGATGTTGAATTGTTTATGAAGTTTTTGACTTTCCATAATTTGGACATCTAATCTCTTCAACCTTCATATCAACTTTTGGTGGAAGTGAAAGCAATGATTCCTTAATGTGGTTGCCAAATGGGAATTTTCGACCAGTAACCATCTCTATTTTCCTTAGGTCTCCTTCAGAAAGTGTTTCAAATGATTTCACTCCCATAGATTGTAAAGCCTGAACATAAACAATAGGTAGGTGGATTATTAAATTATTATCTTATCACAACATGGATAAATAATAAAATAAATAATTTTGCTCTACAGATCTTGAGATTTTTAGAGAGAATAAAACCTTTGCTGTCACCATACCAAACCCAGGCAATTGTTTCAGCAGATATGGACTGTCTTCCCAGAGTTTTTGATGTACAGATTTTGCTAGAAGGATTGAATTCAAAGCTCCCTTGTAGTTCTTTTTATATATAAATACTCTTTCATGCATTTTGCGATCCGACAACCATTTGAACAAATAGAGTTCATGTCCTGTAAGTGCCAATTGTAATATGAAGCCCTGATATGAGAACCATCAGAACCTTTATAACTTTAGAAGGTGGAACTTTCAACCAGATTATGGGTACATGAGTCAGTTCGGGCTATAATTTGTTTCTAACGGGTCAAATGGTAAATATTTTCACAGATTAGATAAACGGGTTTGAGCAGGTCAAGTGTGTGGTATTTAAAGTGTTTTTCTACTGTATAAAACCTCCAAAATTGTGCATATTTTGGTATATCACTGAGATTGCAGGTCATGTTTCCTTGGTAAATGATTTTTCGGTCATGCAATGATACTATTTAAATTCAAACGAAATACAACTTTTCGGCTTTAAGGTAAAGGATTTTTAAGAGCTTATACAGAGTAATTGAATACAATTATCTTGGCTTGTAATAAGTGTAAATTCATTATGGGTTTAGGTTTTAGATGATTACATCTTGTCATTGAAGTATATTCAATTTTGGCGACAACGGAACAAACACCTGCTTCTAAAGATCGTAAATTGTCTATCCCGCCGCATCGCGCGAGCTTTCCACTAGTTAACTACAGAATCTGAATACGTCGCTGCCTCATTGGCAGCTCAAGAAGCTGCATGGTTGAAGAAATTCATTGCCGATCTAGGGGTTGTACCTTCCATTCAGGACCCCCTAGAGATCCTTTGTGACAACGGGGGTGCGATTGCTAAAATCAAGGAACCTCGTGCTAATCAAAAGACTAGGCACATTGAGCGGAGATTCAATTACATATGAGATGAAGTTGAGAAAGGAAAGATATGTATTCACAAAGTTCACACGGATCAAAATATTGCAGATCCTCTAACGAAGCTCCTCGAAAAGGCAAAGCATGAAGGTCATGCCTGCGCCATGGGACTTCGATATTCTAGTGATTGGATTTGATCTGTAATTTTGTATTTAGATATTTGGAACTATCTTATTACTTGAATAAAATTATTTGGTTATAATATTTCAATAAATGTTCCTATTTAGCATGTTTAATCCATGAGTAAATCGTTTACTCTAAATGTCCGTACTCATTCATACTTGTGGGAACAAGTATGAGAGTAAGATTATTATGAATTTGGATTGGTGGATATTCATAAGGATGAATATAGAGAAATTGGTTGTTGCCAGAGTTCATAGATATTTGTGGGATGCAAGTATTAGACTGACCTGCATCTCAAATATCACTACATGGAATCTTCCTGATTGATCATAAGTAAATTTGAGTAAAGGGGAACATCATTTGGTATCCTCTGACCTGAGATACATATTGGGTCATGATATTTACCAAATATTATACTTTGTCTCAGTTCTTCGCTGTTCTGAAATATGGCAGTACTTAAGTCTGAGTTCAGGTATGATATAAGGTAATTGTGAGAGACGTATATAGTCAAGAAGGGATTTGTCCCTCTTATTCTTTGAGAGTAAGATGTCTAAGGCCTGATAAAGTTAAATCGATGGAGAATGATCACTCCGTGTCTCTAGGATTTAACATGACATCTGTGACAAAAGGATAGATGATTGATTCACCTAAAACATTTCAAGTATGGTACTTGAAGAGGATGATGATACTAAATGGCACTTAGTCATACGTATTAAGAGTAGTAAACCGTTGTTAGGAGGTATTTACTACTTGCATCAATCTTCTATGAATCTTGTGCAAGCGGGAGATTGTTGGATCTTATATACCCAAGACACATACAAGATTAATGTAGTTAGTATGTTATGATCCAAGTCGGGTCATACCCAATAACAAGCTAAACAAACACCAATATATATTTGTTTGTTGATGAGATCATACAAATAAATATTGACACCGATTTAGAAAAACTGGTTTTCTAAAACTTAACTTTTGTAAAAGAACAACATTATATGGATAATTTGTTCATGAGATATTATCTGTTTGTTATTTAAATTGGTTAAATAAAAACAAATAAAAGTGTGTTGATGTTATAAAATTAAAATTTGTTTTAATTTTATAAACTATAGAAAAAAAAGGAGTGTAATTTTATAAAAATTTCAAAAGGGGGGGAACCTTTTGAACAAGGATTCGGCCACCCACTTGGGTGTTGGGATTCTCTTTATTAGTCTTGGTCTTGGCAAGACATTAACCATCCTTGCACTCTTCCATCTCTCCTCACTTTCTCCCATACATGCAAAGAAAGAATTCTCTCTCAAAATACCTTGGTATTTTTCGGATTAACAAGAAGAAAAGGGGCTGAAAAATCGTTTTTCTTGGCTGCTCATCAACATCTTCTTGGTTGATTCGGATTGTGCAAGAGGGAGCCCGTTTTGGTGCCTTGCTACATAACAAGTAGGTGTTTGCTGAAGTGCTTGGGGTATACAAGCTTGAGAGGACTTTCTCTTGGTACCTTGGTCATTCTTCTTGGTCAATATCATCCTCTACTTCGTCACATTTGCTGCTGAAGGTAGATTATGGCAGCTTGTTTATGGCTGTCCATAAGTTGTGTTTTGTCTTACATGGCTAGTCTTTTTCACATATTAAAAGATTCTTTTGTTCTTGGGTTTGTTTGTAACTTATAATATCAGAATATGAACCTGAAATTTCAGTTTATAAACATATTATAATGATCACTTCCGCTGCGTTTTTTACAAAGTTTAAATGGTTAAACTACATTTCAAGTTCTAACAAACCCTACAACATGCGCACGAAATGCCGGTTAACATTAAGAAAATACCTGATGGCGCGTAGCTACTCGGACAGGCATCCCTTCCCTTTTTGTCCCATTTTCAGTTTAAGTTTAGGTTTCTATTGAAAATTTTACCCACTTCACTTAAACTTTGGCTCTGATACCAACTTGTAAGGCCCCGTTCCCGGGACGCTTACAGCTGGCTAATATAAATGCTTTTGCAAGTTAATACAACATTCATTACAAAACATCATTTGTTCGCATTACAGTGCAAAAACATTATGCAAAAGAATGCCATCCAAAATGAGCCAAGTAGCCGCCCCGTGCCATCCTCAGCAACCATCACCTGCCAACTGGAAAATGCATAAAAAGTCAGTGTTGCTGAGTGAGTTCTAGTTTTATAATTAAAATACTTTACTTTTTTTTAAAACCGTTCTTTACTTCCATGTGTGCTTTCACATCATGCGTAAAAATAGATACTCTTATTATTATCTTCATCATCGTTCATCGTACGTTACTCGTTATCATTCATTATCATCATTCATTCCTTTTCATTCGTATCATTCATTCCGTACATACATCATTAATGTTTACTTTCATTCGGACCAATGCCATGTGCTGCACCCCACCATCATGCATAAAGCAGGTACTGGGCCGAAGTCTATAAATAAACTCCCATACATTGTGCCCGGTGGCCTGACCACAGTACCGAGGTAAGCGGCAAGGATCCCATACGTATGGTCAATCGCACGGATTAGACCCCAGTGTGCATCCTTCCGGAGTAGTTAACCCGCACACAGTTGAGCTAACACCCTTCATTGGGTGTGAACCTCCATACATTTGCTTAATCGCAGTGATTAAGCCCCAGTGTGCATCCTTCTGGGGTAGCTAACCCGCACACGGTTAGCTAACACCCTTCATTGGGTGTGATCCTCCATACATTGCTTGCAAGACTTTTCTTACCTTCGTTCATTCATTATTGCAAGCATTCATCTTTCTTTACGTTCCACTTAACATTATCATTAACTTCCGCTTTACGTTACATACTACTTCTTATTCATTTCATAATCAGAACACGTAAGTCACTGAATAATACATAATAGGAACGTAATGAAATACATCATAACATACATAGCACCGCATATGCATCACATCCATCATCACACATCATCATAAACATCATGCATCATCCATTCCCATACACACACATATATGGCAAGCATAAGTCATCATAAAACATAGTCGACCCCCACGGGACAGCGGGGGTTCGGGGGCGGCAGCCCCTGACAGTGGGTTCCTAGGGGTAGCAGCCCCTAGTAGGGTCCAAGGGGCAACGCCCCTGGCTGGGGTCGCGCTGTTAAAACCTCTTAAAATCTTGGTCGTTTAAAACGTATGTTTAGTATGCATTTCCAGCCCCAAACTAGTTCAAAACCTTTAAAATACGGGATCTAGAACTCACCTGTACTCAATGAGTAGCTTCTCAATCAAGCTTTAAAAGAAAGGGTTGCAGTACACAGCCTGCAGATAAGTTAACACTTAAAGGAGTTAATTTGTGCCTAATTTTTCTGCTAATTTTGCTGCTAATTTCTCTGCTAACTTTGATGCTAATTTCGCTGCATGATCAGTAGTTTCGCTGTTAATTTCGCTAGAAGTTTTGCTGGAAGTTTCGCCCAACTTTCATTGGATAACCATGTCTGCGAAACTACCTACGAAACTATTGTTTCGCAGTAAGACCCATAGTTTCGCTGGACGAATACATTTTTTCGCTGGATGAACACCCAGTTTTGCAGAACGGGCTGAAAATTTCAAACCACCCTATTTTGACCCAAAACTTCAATATTTTACATCCAAAACCTTTGTTTATAATCCAATAAGCTATATCTAAGCTTCTTACATGTTTTCTTACCTAAAAATGTGAGTTTTGGGCGAATCTTTATCACATTCAAAAACCCAAGCCCTAGAATCTGGGTTTACATCAAAAGGAACGATTAAATGATGTTTCATACCTGTATTCTTGGTCTTTTCTTGTTGTTTGGATGCCCACGAACACTGATCTTCAATCCCAAGATCAACCGAGCCTTGAATCTTCAATTCTCTCTACTTTCTCTCTCTACTCTCTCTCTAGAACTAGAGTGTCGAGTTACAAATGAGAGCTGCTCAAGCTGACCCGTTTATATGTACCAAGCATTCCCGGGACCTTAAACTCATCAAAATCATAAACCGAAGAGTTAACTCGGTCTATAACCCATAACCATCTTATTTTCATTAAATGGTATCGTCTAAGCCCATTATTATTATTTGGCTCGCTTAGACATTATTCCGGGTGTTACACAAGACATGCAGCTCACCCATAGAGATCATGACTCTTTGGCACCTATTTTGCATAGATATCCTGACTGGTTTGCTGAACCTTCATAGTTAGAGCTTCATGAAGTGCTCACCACTACAGATATAATCCGAGGTGTGTCTACTCCCCAAGCCAAGACTGATCTGATGATAATTGCCTGGAAGTATGGCAGTGACTGGAACATGTTTATGGTCAAAAGGATCTCAAGGTTAGTCTAATTCTTCACAGAGTACTCTGCTCTGGTGAACTCCTTGGAGATCCATGATCTAAAAGAACTAGCAAATCTAAGACTGATTAATCATAAGGCTATGTTCAGGGGTTATGAGTTTGAAGATATTCTGAGGATGTTTAAAAGAACAGACAACTTCAAATCTCTCAAGGCTATCTGTATGAGGAAAGATAGATCCTTTGTTAACCCTCTTGAGAACAGAAAGACAAAACCAGCTGAAGAAGTGGTGTTCCCTGTGCTCAAGGTGAAGCCTACTGAATCATTGAAGAGAAAGATGGTAGCTGGAAGTCATTCCTCCACACCAATCTCAAATGTCTATTATGATGAAAAGACATATCAGTTGGTGATTGAAAGAAAATAGGGAGGAAAAGAAGGGGCATAAATCAGATTATTTAGTGGATATGAGATAAGATTGCTTGATGAATCCTATATCCACTACATTTACACAAGCCACTTTAGAGATATCTGTAACAAGCTTGGAGAAGCTGATATGCAATTCTTTCTCAAATGTATCAAACTCCTGAAGATGGCCTATGATAGAATCATACACAAGAGAGAGCAGAGGAGGAAGAAGAAGACTCCTTTGCAATTTAGTAATATTGTGAAGCTGGAGGTAGATGTGGACGGATCTCTACTGATTCATAGAGATGGGCTGTCAACTGTGTCCTTCTAGGAGCCTATCTCATTGCAAAAGCTGCCCATTGAACCCGTTCACACTATGAGCCAAATGAAGATCCATGTATTGAGCAGAGAAAAGTTGACTGATGCAAGAAAATTCTCAAACATGATCAAAGCCATCCTGGATCCTTCATACACAGACCCAGCTAAAGGTTCATCTCTTCCTGCTGGTCAAGACCCAGTAGAATCCTCATAACCTCATCCACCAAACCTTTGAAGTTCCTAGGCTGTATAATCCTTAGGGGGAGTATTATTGGACCCAAAAAAGGATCATACATGCCAATTCAAGTAGTGGATGATGATTGTTCTGCTGAAATCTCCCCAAGTCCAAGAACCAATGCGGATGAAGAATCTACATCAACAAAAAAAGACTGTCGGCTATCGACCTTTGTATATGCGGATGACCAAAGAACAAATGCTGACAAGCGTTTGTTCTTTCGCATTAACAAATGCGGAAAGCCGAACAAATGCTGATAAAGGAATTACACATCCGCATTAACTAATGCGGATGCTCAACATCAAATACGCCAAGTGTTTGTTCATCCGTATTTGTCAATGCTGTTGACCAAACACTAATGCGATAGAAGAAAAACCAATGCTGATGAAGTTCAACACATCCGTATTAGTTAATGCGGATGAACAATAACAAATACTGATGAAGACATTTTGTACTTAGACTATATTATGTACAAGGATAATTTAGTCTTTTGTAAAGGCTTCTTGTCAGCCTATATATAGAATAGAAAACCTCGTTTGTGAGGTGACATTAAATTAACATTAGACAATCAGAATATTCAGTCTTTTGTCCATAAGGTGTATTGTTATTGTATAGTGCTCAAACCCTAGCATTTATTATAACTGTTCATCTTAATCAATATAAAAGTGCATTTATGAGTATTTCTTGCATTCAATGTTTTGTGATTGTATGATTCCGTAATATAATCACTGATTCAATCATCATATTCAGTCCTTGTTGTTTCACAATACAAAGAACATAATTCTCACACCCAGTCATTATTATCAACTGAGTTCTTGATTCTGCATTCATCAAACAAATGATACTTATCTAGTTTCTGAGAAACATTAAGTGTTGAGAGACTTATATCGATCCTGCAATTAGTATCAGAGCATCCAGGCTCTTGATTGTGAGATCTAACCATCCTAAACCACCCTTGTTTCTTTAAACTCACTCAACCAAAATGGCCCTTAACCAGAGGTCTGCTGAACCAAAGATGCGAACCATGACCAAAGCACCCATTATCACTCCTGATAACTTTAGGCGCTGGTGTCAACGCATTGAAGGCTTCATCAAGTATCTAGACTCCCATATGTGTAAGTAAGTCCATTACTCATGGACCATACATACCAAAAGTGGCCTCATCAACTGGAAATGGTGCCATGATTGAAAAGGAAGTCGAAGATTACTCTGATGAAGACTACAAGAAGCTGGACATTGATTGCAAAGCTATGACTATTTTGCTCACTGCCATACCAAACTCCATTATGGTAGGCTTTGAGCATTGCACATCAGCCAAGGAAATCTTTGATGCTTTGAAATTGATGTACTCAGGTTCCTCAGATGCCAAAGAATCGAAGAACGATGCTCTGAAACAACAGTTTGAGAATTTCACCTACATTGATGGTGAAACCTTTAGCCAATAGTACTTCAGATACATGGATCTGATAGCATCTCTGCAGTCCATGAATGTGACTCTTGAAAAGAGAGACATAGTAAGGAAATTCATGAGTGCTCTACCTCGTGAATGGACTTTCTATTGTGTTTCTATTAGGAGATCTGAAAACCTTGGAACACTCACTATGACTGAACTGTACGGAATCCTTGATGGATACCATCTGGAGATGGAGAATTTGAACAAGCGGCAGATGAATGGCAGCTTAACCCCTCCTGTCAGCAATGCTCTACATGTTGCTGAAAGTGCAAGAACTCAACATCCCTATATGTAGCTGACCTACAACTAGCAGCCATCATGCTCATCTAGGCCTTAAATCACTTTCCCTGAGGCACCTAAGTGTCAACAAGCTCAATGAGGTCCCTTTAAGGAAAATTGTGTTTTTGTATAAGGAAAGAAACACTCTGCTGATTTCTAGTTCTGTTCTGATGATCTGGAGTGTTTCAGCCCAGATGATGTCGAGTACGTGGACGTTTTACAACAAATGGCTCTCCTTATCTACAGAGCAAAGAAGTTCTACAAGAGAACTGGAAGGCAATTCCCTCAGAACCCAACAAACAACAAATTTTGGTTTGACAAAACAAAGGCTAAGTGTTACAACTGTAACCAACTTGGTCACTTTGCAAGGGAATGCAAAGCTCCAAGATCCAATCCTGGAGCAGGTCAAGCCTCCCAATATCATGCTACGACACAAGCTACAACCAAGCCAACAGAGTTAACAGTAGCTGTTACTCAAGAAGTTGACTGGAGCTATATGGTGTAAGATGTCACTCCTACCCAAGCTCTTATGGTCGGCACAGATGATACCAAGGTATATGAACATCTCTGTACTCCTTACTGTGTAGCTAAAGTTAAGTTGTACCAGGATTACAACTTGAAACTTAAGTCCGATATTATGTCTTTAAACATACTGAAGGCTGATTTTAAAACAACAGGATCTGACTATAAACTAATATTTGAAGAGTTAGAAAACACTACATCTATTTTAAAACATGAGCACTCTAACTACAGGGCTCAAATAAAAGACTTTGTTTCAAAGTTGACTGAGGCTCAATCCCAGCTAGTAATAGTTGAGGCTAAAGCAAAGAAGTATGCTATCCAAGAGCATAACTTCAACATTATGTTTGCATCAACCTCTCACTTAAAGGAATGTTATCAAAACAAGAGTGGGTTGGGAACCAATGAAACTGTTCCACCACACTCCTACGTGTCTATTAGACAACCAAGATGTGGTATTGATGAGCAAGAGGTTTTAATTGTTGACCCACCATTCCTTGAGAAGAAGAGGGATGTAATAATGGTTACCACCGCCACCACAGTGAAGGACAAAGTAGAAAACCTTATCCCCTCAGTTGAAGACAAATCTTTGAACACCAAACAATGAAAGAACAAGATTCAAGCAACTAAAACAACTACCAAGAAGGTGGCTGAGTGCAAAATGAAAATTGACCCAAGGAAAAAGGGTGTTTTCATTTCAGCTGGATTCCAAGTGGCTGGAAGCTCAGATTCAGGACAGGGGTATAGTACCAGTACTCCTATCCAACTGAAGGATCTGAAGCAAAAAGGGAAAGCTGTTGAGAAGAACAAGAAAAGCAATAAACAACACCCTTCATATCCCACCAAAGCTAACACTGAGTGCATAATGTGTGGCCTACGTAATCACATGGCCAAAGTTTGTTTCTACAATCCTGCAAGCACACATTATGCAAACAGGGTTAAGAAAGGAGCAGCCAAGGAAGGCCTCACATTTGGATCACGTAACAAGTTTCAAATGCTGAAGAAAGGGAATCAAGCTTCCGAAGCCAAGTTGCTTTCGGAAGAAACATCTTCTTCCGAAAGGAAAATAGCCCTGGAAGATAAACCAAAAAGAGTTTCAAAGAACAAGAAAGTCCCTTCAAACCTTTCGAGAAGAAGACTGATTTGGAAGAGAAGAATGTGAAAGCTTCTTCCGAAAAGAAAGAAGCTTCAAAAGAATGCTCAGCTGCCCAAGCTTCATCAAGCTCATCTTCATTGATCAACCAAAGGATGGAATGGAAGATCAGAGAAGATGCTACATCCCAAACCTCCTCTTCCCAAACTGCTATTGAACCCCTTTGCTTACACTTAGGTTCAATTATGCTATCATCATTGGAAGAACCCAAGACCAATAAGGCTTAGGTTTCCAATAAAAACTAACTGTTTCACCTTTTATGTAGGGACATCCATATGATAAAAATGAAACATTTAGATTGTGGATAGTGTACGCTCCAGGCACATGACAGAGAACAGATCTCTCCTTTAACAATTTCAAAATTTTAATGGAGGTCCTGTTCAGTTTAGAGGTGAAGCCGGAGGATACATTTCTGGTAGAGGTAATGTGTCCAGTGCTAAGTTAACAGTTGACAAAGTACACTTTTTCAAACAACTTGAACGTAATCTCTCGAGTGTCTTTCAGTTCTGTGATCAAAAGCTATAAGGCCCCATTCCCGGTCACCTCACAGTTGGACAATCATCGCATTATTTCATATATAATATATAATTCATAAAATATGCAGCGGAAATAATTTATCAAAAGCCATTCACTTCAGTGATAAATATAGTTGTTAAGCAATACTGCATTATTAAATTACAAAAGCCTTATTCATTTGCATTACAAAACAACAATGTTTTTATGCGTGAATGGATGCCAGTCTTGCCCTATCGAGTACCCTCCCCACGTGCCATCCTCAGCAACATTACCTACCATCTGAAAAATGCATAAAAGTTAGTGTTACTGAGTGAGTTCTAGTTTTAAAGTATTAAAATACTTAATACGGCTCAAAATACTTTCTTTACTTTCGTACGTAAGTATTCATCGTTCATGCAACAAGGCATAACGTTATTCTTTATTCCTTATCTCACTTATTTGTTCGTTTCATACTATATTATTATCTTTCGTTAACGTTCGTTTCATACCCGATCACTATCTTTCATTAACGTTCGTTTCGTACTTTGTCACTACGTTCGTTTCCGTACTTTGTCATTTCGCTCATTTCGTACTGACTCAAGATCCTGTCAAGCTTTTCCCCCATCGTGGCCTGAAGCCACCATTCTGGGCACAAAGCCTCATTACTATTTAGCACAAAGCCTGTGACCCGAAGCCACCATTCCGGGCACAAAGCCTCATCACTATTTGGCACAAAGCCTGTGGCCCGAAGCCACCATTCGAGGCATAAAGCCTTATTATTTCCGGGGTAGAATGACAAGGATCCTATTCCGTACTATGGATCAGTCACCAAGACTGATCCCCTTGTGTGAACCCTCATGGGTTAGCCAAAATCGCACACTATAAAACACACAGTTGAGCTGACAACTCTCATGAGTTGTGTTCTTCCTTTAAATCTGCTTGCACGCCTTTTCTTTCTTTCATTACGTTTCACTTTTCTTGTTTGTTATCTTTTACTTCATTACGTTATACTTCATGTTCATACATACATTCGTCATACTATGTAAAGTCATGACACAATACTTAACGTATATTATATTATAATATATATATATATATATATATATGTATATATATATATATGTATATATATATATGTTTTGAAAACCAATAAAAGATAACACATCATACACACATGCATATCATGCATTCATAATATTATCATACCTGTTTTATGCATAGACTATCACATACTCATGCTTGAAATAGGCCAAAACAGTCCATAGGTCAAACTAGGGTCAAACCCTAAAATCCTAGTTTTCTCAAAAATTCAAAAATTTTCTAAGTATTTAGGCGCATGGGCACTATTTGGGCGCATGAGGACCGTTTGGGCGTTTCTCCACTATGCAGGCGCATGAGCCTCACTTAGGCGTTTCAGCACTTAGGCGCATGAGCCACTTGGGCGCATGGGCACTATTTAGGCGTATCACCTTACGCTTAAGCATTTCTTCCAAAACATAGGCGCATGAACTACTGTTCAGGAGCATCAGACTTTATTTAGAAATTTCTAATGCATTTCTAGGTGCATGGACCACTATTTGGGTGCATGACCTTACTTAAAACTTTTCTAAGGCAAAATAGTAGGCGCATGGGCCCTGTTTGGGCGCATGATCATCAACTTACATCTTTCTAACATATTTTTCAGTCCCAAACACAATCTTAACCTGTTCTAAGCTTCTCAATACCATTCCAAGTCTTAACTTAGTATGCACAACCATAAAATATCAACAAACAAGCATATATACATACGGTCATACAACAAAAGTTTTAAAAATGTTTCACATGCATTTTCAGCCCCAAAATCCTTAAAAACAAGTAAAATACAAGGTCTAGAAACTCACCTTAGTTGCGTTCAGTCTCAACTATTCAACTTGAACTTTTCAAAAGTTCCTAACACCTAGACATGTCCAAAAACACATAACCGAAGGCATACAAGCACATAAGAACATGTATAACTCGGTTACAAGGTCGAAACTCATCATAACCGAACCCAATTATGCTAAAACTTACTTATCTTGACCGAGTTTAGCTGCTTTCTCTCTTTAAACCGAAGATCTTTCTACTTTCTGTCTTTAAAATGTCCAGCAGTTGAGAAATGCAGAAGATGTGGCTCCACTTTAAATAGAATAATAATATTATTTTGTCCTTTTTGCACTTTTAGCCCCTCCACTTTTGTCCATTTCTCTTTCTATCAAGATACTTTTCTTTTCCTTTTTCTTATTTCTTTTTCTTTCTTTTCTTTTTAACTGACAAAATTTCCGGGCGTTACAAGTCCACCCCACTTAAAGAGGTTTCGTGCCCGAAACCCGCCACTCTTCGAATAAGGGTGGGTAATGCTGTCTCATCTCTTCTTCAGTCTCTCACGTAGACTTCGAACCCTTTCGGTGTTTCCACTACACATGAACCGGTGGAACCACTTTATTCCTCAACCTCTTTTCTTTCTGATCAATGATTGCTACTGGTTGCTCTATATAATTGAGCCATTCATCCACTTCGATATCATCCAATGGTACAATCATATCTTCATCAGCTAAGCACATTCTCACATATGATACATGTAGTATGGGATGAATTCCACTAAACTCATCTATTAATTCTAACCGATAGGCCACCTCTCCTACTCGTGCGATGATTCGAAAAGGCCCTATGTACCTCGGGCTTAGCTTTCCCCTCTTTCGGAACCGAATGATTTCTTTCCAAGGTGAGACCTTCAACATTACTTAGTCACCCAGCTTGAATTCGATTGTTCTATGCCTCTTGTCAGTGTACGACTTTTGTCTATCTTTTGCTGCCTTCATAAAGGCTTTGATCCTTTCTAACTTCTCAGTGGTAGCCTCGATCACTTCAAGGCTCCCCAACTCTTTCTGTCCAATATCACCCCAACATACGAGTGTGCTACACCTTCTACCGTATAGCATCTCATTTGGTGACATACCAATACTGGCATGATAACTGTTGTTACATGAGAATTCTGCTAACGGTAAGTGATCATCCCAACTTCCTCCAAAATCGATCACGCATGCTCGAAGCATATCCTCGAGCGTCTGAATCGTCCTCTCATACTGACCATCCGTTTGAGGATGATAAGCCGTGCTAATGTGTAGCCTCGTCTCCATCGTATCAAGGAATCTCTTCTAAAACTTCGATGTAAATTGGTTGTCACGATCCGACATGAAAGACACTGGCACACCATGACGAGCTACAATCTTCTTGATAAACATATCCGCAGTCTCTCCGATGAATACTTCTCGCGGATCGGTAGAAAGTGAGCACTCTTGGTCAGACGATCAACAATCACCCATATGGTATCGCACCCCCTAGCTGTACGAGGTAGCTAAGTAATAAAGTCCATGGTGATGTGCTCCTACTTCCATTTGGGTATATCCAACGGTTGGATCTTCCTATATGGGTTCTGATGTTATGCCTTCACTTGCAAACAAGTAAGGCACTTGCTAACATACTCTACTACATCATGCTTCATTCCCGGCCACCAATAATCTTTCTTAAAGTCCTGATACATCTTCATGGCACCCGAGATGAATCAAGTATCAAGTTTTATGAGCTTCATTCATGATTCGCCCCCGTTGGTCTCCATAACGAGGCATCCATATTCACCTATTTTGGGTTCTAACACCGAGAGTATTCTCACCCAGCTCTATGACCAGTCCTCTCATTCTTTTGGAATTAATGTGATCTTCTTTCAACGCCTCATCTTGAAATCCTTTGACTTGCGTCATCACGTCAGCGGTCATAACCAACGGATAAGCCTTGACTCGAATTGGCTCGGGTCTCTCCTTTCGACTAAGGGCATCGGCCACCACATTGGCCTTACCCGGATGGTAATGGATCTCATATTCATAATCTTTGATGAGCTCTAACTATCTCCTCTACCTCATGTTGAGATCCTCTTGCTCGAAGAAATACTTCAAGATCTTGTGGTCGGTGAAGATGGTGCACTTCGTCCGGTATAAGTAGTGCCGCCAAATCTTCAACGCAAATACTACAGCCGCTAACTCCATATCATGGGTAGGGTAGTTGACTTCGTGGGTTTTCAGCTGTCGAGATGCGTAGGCTATTACCCTCCCACGTTGCATTAACACGCAACCTAGCCCCAAATAAGAAGCATCCGAGTATACTACTAAGTATTCACTCCCTTCGAGCAATTTTAAAACAGGAGCTTGAGTTAATCTTGTCTTTAACTCCTCACAAGCATCCTCCTGTTTCCGACCCCACTCAAACTTCACATCTTTGTGAGTCAATTTGGTCAAAGCTGAGGCTATTTTGGAAAATTCTTGTATAAATCTTCTGTAGTAGCCCGCCAAACCCAGGAAACTACGAATCTCGCATGGCGTCTTTAGAGACTTCCATGGCATCACCGCCTCAACTTTTGCCGGGTCTACCATAATTCCCTTGAAATTCACCACGTGACCCAAAAATTTCACCTCACACAACCAAAAAGCACACTTAGAGAATTTAGCATACAACTTCTCTTTTCTAAGTGTCTCTAACACTTCCCGAATATGACCGGCATGTTCTTCTTCGCTCTTTCAAAAAATCAGGATATCATCAATAAACACGATCACCAATTTATCTAACAATTGCCGACATACTCAGTTCATTAAATCCATAAAGGTAGCTGGCACATTAGTCAAACCGAAAGACGTAACAAGAAACTCGTAATGTCCATAACGCATGTGAAAAGCTATCTTAGGGATATCTCGCTCCTTTGCCGTTAACTAATGGTAACCAGATTGACGATCTATCCTCGAGAACCAAATGGCACCCTGGAGCTGGTCAAACAAGTCATCAATCCTCGGTAACGGATACTGATTATTTACCGTCAACTTATTCAGTTCCCGGTAGCCGATGCACATCCGCATACCACCGTCCTTCTTCTTCGTAAACAATAACGGAGCACCCCAGGGAGAGATGCTCGGCTAAATGAACCCTTTATCCACTAACTCCTGCAGTTGACAAATTAGTTCCTTCATCTCGGTAGGAGCTAATCGATACGATGCTTTGGCAACGGGTTAAGCACCAGGTAGCAGATCAATCTGGAACTTAATCTCACCGTCCGGTGGCACACCTGGTAAGTCTTCTGGAAACACATCTAGGAAATCGCGAACCCCTGGTACGTCGGACAGTTGGGGTACTGACGCGTCCACATCTTTCACGTAGGCCAAATAGGCACTACATCCACGTCTAATGCACTTTTCCGCCACCGCCATCGAAATCACCATTGGAACCATAGTGACACGATCACCGTAAACCGTCCGTCATCGAACTCCCATCAGACACAATTAATCGAATCATCTTCTTGCGGCACACGATGTTTGCCTCATAGGATGCCAACTAATCCATCCCTAGTACTACATCGAATCCGCTTAGGGGCGTCACTTATAACTTAGCAAAAAACCTATGACCTTCTAGTTCTATGACACAGTTGTCTATCATATCAGTAATTCTAGCGGACTTACTGATATCAGTTTCTATGTTGAATGGCTTATCAATACTTCTACTACTAACAGGAAACTTAGCAAAGAATGTAGCAGAAACGAAACTCCTACTAGCAAGAGATCAAATAATATAGAGGCACAAATTTGGTTTACTAGAAACATACCTGACACGACATCAGGATCCATTCTGGCCTCCTCCTGCGTCATCATGAAAGCTCTAGAAGTTGCCCTCTATCCTCCTTCCTCTGGCTTATTCTTCATCCCAGAACTTTTGGTCAGTGGCTTCTTACAGTCCCTGCAGACATGGCCCTCCTCGCCACAGATGTAACACCGTATGGCTCCACAAATCTTCGCCAATGATCGGGTTTCCCACACTTAAAGCACAAGCTCAATCCCTATTTACACTCACCAGAGTGCTCTATCCCACACTTACTACACTTCTTCATCCCAGATCCAGATGACAACACCCTTCAGTCGTCCACCTTCCTCCTTTTGTTTTTTAGAGTGAAACCGCCACGTCCAAACCTTTTCCTACTCCAGTTCCTGTCACCCCCTCTTGTCCTCTTCACCTCTTCTACCGTCACTTCACTCTCATCATATAACCTCCCAGCCAGATCCACTACCGACCTGAAAGTGCTTGGTCGACCAGCAATCAAGCGCATGCGAACATCAGCTGGCAATCCATGGATATACTTCTTGATCTTCTTCGACACCGACATCACCTGATCCGGTACTAGTCTTGCCATCTCATTAGACTTGGTGGTACACTGTTGGTTTGTTATAGTTCCCGCCTCCAGCTACAGGAACTCCCTCTCAATCTTGTCTAATTCTCTGCGAGGACAGAACTCCTCAATCACCAACTTCTTCAGTTCTGGCCCCCTCATCTTTCCAATTACTACCCTCGGCTTGGACAATATTGTCCCACCAACACAGAGCTGAGTCAACAAATGAGTGAGTGGAAAATTTCACCTTCTGATCTTCCCGACACTCACTAATCTCTAGTACTACTTGCATCTCTCTCACCAAGCGGTGAGCAGCAGCAGCATTGCAACAAAAGTCGGGGGCTTGCATCTTTTAAATACCCTATAGTTACAACCATGTGTAGTCTCCTACACAGCTTCTTCCTCCTCTTCCTTACTTGAGACAATCATCTCAGTCTCTGATCGTTCCCTTTCCTCCCTTCCTGTGGTCCTCTTCCTCTTTTCTTATCCTCCCTTACAGCTTTGGTCACTTCAGTCACTATAGATGGTAGAATCGTCTACATGACTTGATGGATTTCCTCTACCACCGCATCTTTCACCAAGACCCTTAAGTTCGCACTCTTATCACCACCTTCCTGGTAGTGCATCTTGGGCTCTTCGCGGGCCCTCTCAGCAGTCTTAGCCTTGTTCCTAGTAACACGTGGTTTAGTACCACGTCCTCCCTGTACTCCAACCCTAGAGGCCTTAGATGATCTACCTCCAGCCATTCTCTAATCATTATAAGAATCAAATACTAACACGGTCATTCAAGGAATACATCATTTTATGTTAAGTATAGTAAGTTCCTAATTACAGTGGCCAGTTGTGATTAGCCACTTACTTTACCTTTCACACCCCAAGCATTTCCTATCCTGACTATATCAGTATCTAAATCTACTATAAGCACATAATCAAAGAGCACACACACATAACTCCAATTAACTTCAAAAAAGTATACCTAATGTCACGTAGCTACTCGGGCTGGCATCCCTTCCCTTTAGTCCCATTATCAGTTTAATATTAGGTTTTTGAAAATATTTTACCCAATTCTCTTAAACTTTAGCTCTGAAGTAAGGCCCCATTCCCGGCACTTCACAGTTAGACAATCATTACATCATTTCATATATAATATATAATTCAAATAAGTAGCGGAAATAAATTATCAAAGGCCATTCATTTCACTGATAAATATTGTTGTTAAGTAATACAACATTGTTAAATTACAAAAGCCTCATTCATTTGCATTACAAAACAACAATATTATTATGCGTGAATGGATGCCAATCTTGCCCCGCCGAGTAGCCTCCCCGCATTCCATCCGCAACAACATTACCTGCCAACTGAAAAATACATAAAAGTCAGTGTTGCTGAATGTGTTATAGTTTTAAAGTATTAAAATACTTAATACGGCTCAAAATACTTTCTTTACTTTCGTACGTAAGTATTCATTGTTCATGCAATAAGCCATAACCTTATTCTTTATTCCTTATCTCACTTATTCGTTCGTTTCGTACTTTATCATTATCTTTCGTTTAACATTTGTTTCGTACCTTATCACTATCTTTCGTCAATGTTCGTTTTGTACTTTATCACTTTGTTCGTTTCATACTTTGTTGTTTTGCTCATTTCGTACTGATTCTAGATCCTGTCAACCTTTTCCCCCACCGTGCCGGGCACAAAGCCTCATTACTATTTGGCACAAAGCCCATGGCCCGAAGCCACCATTCTGGGCATAAAGACTCATTATTTCCAGGGTCAAATGACAACGATCCTATTTCGTACTATGGATCAATCACCAAGACTGGTCCCCTGTGTGTGAACCCTTATGGGTTAGCCAAATTGCATGCTATAAAACACACAGTTGAGCTGACAACTCTCATGTGTTGCGTCCCTCCTTTCAACCTGCTTGCAGGCTTTTTCTTTCTTTCATTATGTTTCACTTTTCATCTTTGTTAACTTTTACTTCATTATGGTATACTTTACATTCATTCATACATTCGTCATACTACGTAAAGTCATAACACGATACTTAATGTATATTATATTATATTATAATATATATATATACGTTTTGAAATCTAATAAAAGTTAACACATCATACACACATGCATATCATACATTCATCATATTATCATACCTGTTCTATGCATAGACTACCATATACTCATGCTTGAAATAGGCCAAAACAGTCCATAGGTCAAATTATGGTCAAACCCTAAAATCCTGGTTTTTAAAAAAATTTAGAAAAATTTCGAAGTGTTTGGGCGCATGTGCACTATTTGGGCGCATGAGGACTGTTTGGGCGTTTCTCTACTATGCAGGCACGTGAGCCTCACTTAGGCGTTTCAGCACTTAGGCGCATGAACCTCTTGGGCGCGTGGGCACTATTTAGGCCTGTCACCCTACACCTAGGCATTTCTTAAAAAACTTAGGCTCATGAACTACTGTTCAGGCACATCAGACATCACTTAGAAATTTCTGATGCATTTCTAGGCGCATGGACTACTGTTGGGTGCATGACCTTACTTAAACCTTTCTAAGGCAAAATAGCAGGTGCATGGGCCCTGTTAGGGCGCATGACTATGAACATACATCTTTCTAACATATTTTTCAGCCCCAAACACAATCTTAACCTATTCTAAGCTTCTCAATATTATTCCAAGTCTTATCTTAGTATGCACAACCATAAAACATCAACATACAAGCATATATACATACGGTCTGACAGGATCTCAGCCTCTATTTTGATCAATTAGGTTGTTTCGCAGCGGATTTAGCATAAGAATTAAGCAAATAAGCAAGAACACAAAGGATTTTGCATGTAACAGTAAAATTATAGAGAGAGAACAATTCTGCAAAAAGGTGTTTTCTATTGAATCACACGTTTCGGCACCTGATTACAATTAGGTCATCTACCTTTTATAGGCAAAATGACATCAGATGATGTCACTTGACAGTGACATCAAACCGTTATTAGCAAACTACTGATAACGAACTACACTACTGAAGATGTCACAACAGCTGACATCTTCTTACAAAATAACCAAGTGTTCTACCTATTACAAACTACTGAAGAAAAGAAACTACTGATAGCACTACAACGACTTAAGAACAAAACTCTTCAGTCGTTTACAACTACTAATCTACAACTACTGAAGAACAAGCTCTTCAATAGTTTACAATTTACTGAAACAAAATTACAACTACTGAAAAGTAAAACCATCACAACAACTGAAGACAACTTCTTCAGCTGCTATGACAAACTCTGAAGCTTCAGCACTTGGTCTTCAGACTTTGATCTTCAGATGTTTCATTAGCTGATGACTTCAGTAGTTGTCATCAGCCGATGTCTTCAGTCTTTGTCTTTAGACATTGTGCATCAGTTGTTGATCTTCAGTTCTTCAGTTCTTCAGCTATTGATCTTCAGCACTTGAGTATTCAGCACTTGAAGTCTTCAGTACTTGTATTCTTCAGTACTTCAGACTTCAGTAGTGGTCTTCAGTACTTTGGATCTTCAGCTGTTGCTCTTCAGTTCTTTGATCTTCAGTTGTTGAGTCTTCAGTCTTTGTCAAACTGCTGATGAAGCCTTCAGCAGTTGTTGTGATGTCATGTGGGTCTTAGAGGTATTCCTGATCTTGGCTCATTGGTTCTTTTGGTCCAACAAACTCCCCCTGAACCAATGCAGCCAAAACCTCTAAGTAATTTATTGTCCCACTTATTGTTGGCAGAAATATTGGTCTATTTCCTTCTGGATCAGATCAGAAGTTGACCCTTATAAGCACTGTCCTGGGAAGAGGTCTCTGAGATTTGATTGGCATAGTATGGATGGGAACCCAGTCTTGGGGAACTGGACACAGGGCTGTTGTCCCATCCATGAGACCTACTTCCCACGTACGAGCCTTTAGGATTCTGTGGTGTAGGCTCTGAGGAATGTAATTTGTTCTTCTTTGGATAAGTCCTCAGCCGCACCTTCGAATAATCCTTCATGGCCGTATAGCTCTGAGACAAACTTGGCCTGTTTGCCATTTTTGAGCTCAACAGTTGCGATCTGCCTATAGGCGAATTCATCTGGATGTCTGCCTTCTAGTAGCAGGTTGAGCTCATCCTTTCTGAAGTTCTCAAGCTTCTTATAGACTAAGCCTTTCCTAACCACCCTATTCTCCAACATCATTTCGGGTGATTGCTTAGTCTTATAGGCTTTCTCGAACTCATCTACAATCTCCCAGGTGTTGGGTTTGTTAGAACATAAAATCATAGTTTAACCTCTTAAACTTTCTGAAAACGCAGCGGAAGTATAGCATTATAACCATGTTTATAAGCTGAAAAATATGTTCATTAGATGACCATATTGATGTATAAAACAAACCCAAAGAACAAAGGATCATTTATGTGAATATGCAAGCTATGAACATATGTAAATGCACATAAAATCACAGCTATATAGAGCTACGATTCTACCTTACTGCCGCAACAAAGTCCACCAAAACGAGATGTTTGATGAAGATGGAGATGTCCAAAGTTCAGCCAAGACTTCAAGGATAGAAGTCCTCAAGCTAGTATACCCCAAGCTCCTTGCAAACACCTTCTCTTGTTAGGTAGAAATCACCAAAAACAACTTGAAAACCCTCTAATTTTCGGCTGAAAACCCTCAAACTTAGCTGCTGAATCCGCGGCCATTTTTGAGAGAGAAGAGAGCTTTTGTTGTTATGTTACATGCAAATGAGAATCATCATCATGGAGTGCAAGAACCTCTCTTGTTTCTCGCTGAAAAACTCTCCTTTTCAGCTTCAAAACTCAGCTCAAGAACTCTCTTTTCTTCCTGCTCGAAACCGTAGGAATCTAGGGGAAGAATGAGAGATTAAGAGCTGAAAATGTGGTCTTGCATGCATCTATAATTGAATGGAGAGAAAGCACTTACAAGACCAAGTTAGTGGGTGTGTTGTTTAAGGCAAATGTTAGTGGAATCTTGCATGTGTGTCTCCCACATGCAAGAGACCAAGGGGAACGGTTTTTGCCCAAATTAAAAGGGGTTTTCTTTTAAATAAACACACACACATATGTCTAGTCTTGTAACAATTAACCATTTAATTGTATAAGTGGTATACTCTCATTATTATTTGGTGTTATACAACTAATTTAAATAACACTTCAAATAATATTATTGAACAAAATATCCTAATAAATTGTTCCATCTCATATGCAACTTATTTAGAAAACCCATTTTCTAAATTGGTGTAAATATTTAATTGTATGATCATATCATCAATTAAATATTAATTGGTGTTTGCTAAGCTTGTTATTGGGTATAACCAGACTTGGATCATAACGTACTAACCACATCAATATTCTAAGTGTCTTGGGCACATAGAATCCTACAATCTCCCACTTGCCCAAGATTCATAGAAGATTGATGCAAGTAGTAAATAACGCCTAACAACGGTTTACTACCCTTAATACGCATGACTTATAGCCACTCAATAACATCATCCCATTCAAGTACCCTACATGAAATGATTTAGGTGAATCAATCATCTATCCTTTTGTTACAGATGTCATATTAAATCCAAAAACACAGAATGATCATTCCTTGTTGATTTAACTTAATCAAGCCTTAGACATCTAACTCTCAATGAATAAGAGGAACAAATTCCATCTTGACTACATACGTTTCTCACAAACACCTCGTATTATACCTGAACATACCCTTATGTACTGTCCACTATTTCAGGACAGTGAAGAATTAGCTCAAGGTATAATATTTGGTGAATATCAAAACCCAATATGTAACTCAGGTCGGAGGATACCAAATGATATTCGCCTTTACTCAAATTTACTTATGATCAATCGATAAGATTCCATGTAGTAAAATTTGAGATGCGGGTTAGTGTAATATTTGTATCCCACAAATATCTATGAACCTTGGTAGCAACCCATTGCTCTATATTCATCCTTATGAATATCAACCAATCGAAGTTCATAATAATCTTACCCTCACACTTGTTCCCACAAGTATGAATGACTACGGACATTTAGAGTAAATAATTTACACATGGATTAAACATGCTAAAATGGAACATTAATTGAAACATTATAACCAAATAATTTTATTCAAATAATAAAGAGTTCCACATATTCAAATACAAAATTTAATCAAGTCCAATCACTAGAATATCGAAGTCCTAAGGCATTGGTATGACTATCATGCTTTGCCCTTTCGAGGAGCTTCGTGAGTGGATCCGCAATACTTTGATCAAAGTGAACTTTGCGAATACATATCTTACCCCTTTCAACTTCATCCCTTATGTAGTTGAATCTCCGCTCATTGTGCCTAATCTTTTGATGTGCACGGGGTTCCTTGATTTGAGCAATCACACCCTCGTTATCACAAAAGATTTCTAAGGGGTCTTGAATGCTAGAGACCACCCTTAGATCGGCGATAATCCTTTTTATTCATACAACTTCCAAAGCTGCTAATGAGGCGGCTATGTATTCCTATTTTTTAGTGGACAATGCTACCCTATTCATAATGGAGACATACTCGATTGTGATCGAGTCAGTTTGGAAACTCGCATCCGTGTAACCCTTTACAACGAGTTCCTCTTCACCAGATCCATATATTAAGAATATATCCTTAGTGTTTCTAAGGTATTTCAAAATACTCTTAACAGCCATCCAATGGCTATTACCTGGATTCTGCTGATATCTTCTTGTCATGCTTAACGCGCATGACACGTCCATTCTTAGTGCATATCATCGCATATATGATGGATCCTATAGCAGACACATATGGGATGTCCTTCATTCAATCTTGCTCATCCATTAAGCTTGGACATTGAGATGCACTCAATATTGTCCCTCTTTGAATAGGTACCATACCTTTCTTAGAGTTTTCCATCTTGAACCTTTTCAAGATTTTATCAATATATGCACTTTGGTTTAGACATATCAACCCCCTCGATCTATCCCTATAGATCTTTATTCCCAAAATATAGGCAGTTTCACCGAGACCTTTTATGGAAAAACAATTTCCAAGCCAGGTTTTAACACCTTCCATGGTTGGAATGTCCTTTCCATATAGTACTATGTCATCAACATACAATACTAAGAATGTGATTACACTCCCACTAGCCTTTTTATACACACAAGCCTTGTCAGCGTTCTTGATGAAACCAAATTTCTTGATCTCTTCATCAAAACATTGATTCCACCTTCTCGATGCTTGTTTCAATCCATAGATTGATTTCTTTAACTTGCATACTTTATTAGGATGTTGTGGATTGACAAAACCTTCAGGCTGAACCATATAGATATCTTCCTCAAGATATCTATTTAGGAAAGCGGTTTTGACATCCATTTGCCAGATCTCATAATCATAATGAGCAGCTATGGCAAACAATATCCTTATAGACTTTAGCATCACAACAGGTGAGAAAGTTTCATCATAATCAACCCCTTGAGTTTGAGTGAAACCTTTTGCTACAAGTCTTTCCTTGTAAGTATCCAAGTTTCCATGCATATTTGTTTTCTTCTCGAAAACCCACTTGCATCTAACCGGTTTGGAGTTAAGTGGAGGGTCAACCAATTCCTAAACTTGGTTGTCATACATGGGTTGCATCTCTATATTCATGGCTTCCAGCCATTTATCACAATCCGAATTGGACATAGCATCATGGTATGTGGTTGGCTCATCGGAGTCAACCTTAGAGCATCCATCCATGAAAAATCCATATATTTCAGGTGGAACGCAAACTCTAGCAGATCTGTGAACGTTTTGTGTGTATTGATCTACCTCTTGATCATCATCAACAACCTCTTGTTGACAGCTAGTGTCAACCAAACGTGTATCGGCTTGTGGATCTTGATCTTCATCAAATTCCATTGTTCTATGCGTCACTCCTTCCATAAGGAACTTGGCTTCCAAGAACTATGCCCTTCGAGCAAAAAACTCCTTTTGCTCTGTTAGATCAAAGAAGTAGTATCCTATACAGTCTTTGGGATATCCAACAAATATACACTTAGTGGATCGACTTTCAAATTTGTTTTGGGTGTTAAGCTTAACATAAGCTTTACTACCCATACCTTTTAAACATGATAGTGATGGAACTCATTCCATGCCATATTTCAAAAGGTGTCGAACCCACTTTATATTCAAAATACGAGCCGTGGAGAGTAGTGCGAAAACCCAAGATGATAAACGTTGTAAGCTCATAGCCTTAATGAATTGAACCATATCCAAATAGGGTTAGTTTCTCCTTTTTCAGAATGAAGAACTTAGATAGTTATGTAGAGTTGATTTTCTACATCATTATTGAATATTTTGAACATTTGAAAAGCTTCGTTCTTATGTGTCATCAAGTGCACACAATAATAGCGACTGTTATCGTCGGTAACAGTAATGAAGTATCTTTTCACCAATCTGTGTCATTGTCTTAAAAGGACCACATACATCCAAATGTATCATTCCTAATAAGTCTTTTGGTTCACACTTATCAAATGAAATATTTTCATTTGTTTCCAAAAGACCATTCTTTTGAAGTGTTTGAATCCAATTCTTGTTTATGTGACCAAGATGTCAATGTCAAAGATAATAATAACTTAAACCAATTTTAAGTTTCCTGGTGCTTTGTGTATAATGAGTTATTATAGGACGAATTATCATGAACTAATTCATGAATATCATCAAAAGGCATATCCTTAAAATGAAATACATCATCCATAAAACTTAATACCATTATATACAAACTTTAAATCATGACCATATTGTTTTAATAGGAAACTTTAATTATGTTCCTAGTCAAACTAGGTGCATACAAAAGGTTTTGAGAACAACTTCCAAACTATTTGTAAGTCTCAAAATAGAGTTTCCCTTTTGAAGTGCACATTTCTTTTGAACCCTTTTGCAACAATTACAAGTATGAGTCTCACATCCGGTATCTAATACCCATGTGTTTGAAGAAATGACATTTAATACAATGTGAATCATGAAAACTGTATTTGAGGTTTGCCTAGCATCCCTCTTTATTTTTTAACTCCTTGAGATAGGAGGGACAATTCCCTTTTATTGTCCTATCTCTCCATGGTCAAAGCATGGATCGTTCTCCTTTACAATAGGCTTCATAAGCTTAGGTTGTTAAGGTTTCGATTTAACCTTTGCTTTGATGTATTCCTTTCTTTTGGCAATAATTGTGTTAGGATCGAGATTGGCCATTTCTTATAGTCTCCCTCATTGATCGAGAGAAAAGGTAGAACCTCTCTACCCATCCCTGCCTCGGTTGCTTTTGAGCATTGTGTGAATTTCACCGATGCTCTTGTCCCACCCGTTCATATTATAGTTTATTATGAATGTCTCAAACCTTTAGTTAGGCAATCAAGGATCAAATCCTTGGCCAACTACTTTGAGACAGGACATTTAAGCATCTTAAGGCTATCAATGTGGCTTTTCATCTTAAGAATATATAAGATGATATCGATTGGGTTTCTTCCATGTGACATGCATAAAGTGCTTGAACCGTTTCAAAGCAATCTTACTAATATTTGTTGAAGGAACATTTCCTTCAACTAGATTATCATGTCATATACCCTATGATGTTCCAAACCCTTTTGGAGTTTGGGAATCATATTCCCAACATGAGGTAGGAAACTAGCAGAGAATCCTTAATGTGCTTAAGCCAATCATCAAAAGGCCTTAACATCAACAGCGTTGGTTGGTGAGACATGGGATCGTCAAGGACATAGGCCTTTACTTATTTTGATAACGATTCTCAGTGATAGGGTATGGAAGGTCGGGGTGGTAGCTTTATTGTTTGCGGCCATTCTACAAAATTTACAAAGTTCTTATTAGTATTTCTTAAAATTTTATTTTAATTTTAATTATTAATACCCTTTTATGTCTCATAGACAATTAATAATTAAAATCTAGAATCTAACGTTACATTCAAATAATGGTTAGGTGACCTTTATCCTATTATTTAATTTAACAAGGTAGTCAATTTTTGGCAATTGCAACCTTTTGCAACTTCTAGCCTTTATGGGATCGGTTAAACATCTTATGTTTGGTTGGCATGTTTAATCCCATCGACACCATTGTACGGAATGCTTCGGTGACCCTATGCACATGGTTTCCAATTCAAGTCGTCCTACTTACACACACGTGTGAGTTTTCACATACAAGCGGTTAGGTGACCTTTATCCCACAAGTATGTTAGACTCACCTCAAACACACAAGTTCCCTATAAGTGATTAGATGACCTTTATCCCACAAATAGTTTTCAAGTGATTCGAGTGTCATGTAAAAGGATGGTGTTAAACTTGTTTCAAAAGGGATTTTTGGTTTTCAATAATTCTAGTTTTAAAAACTCTATATACCTTGTATTTGCATGCTTTCAAATGCAAGGTATCCTATGGTTTATTTTTAATAAAACCTTTTTTATTAAATCATTAATCCTTTTAATAACATTTTATTAACCACTTAATGATTAGAAACCATAAATTTTCAGCTTGTTAAGTTTGCTAATGAGTTTGTTATGCATATCCAAATATCAAACAACAATCATACAACAAACAACCAAACAAGCATAATATAAACAACCATAATTTGCATAACCATAGCTACTATTGTGACCACACTTGTTTGCCACCACAATGTGGTCATTCAGTCTTTCCTAAGGGTTGAATACAACACAAAATTGAGGTCTACATAGACTCCCACTTGAACTTGCATCCATATGCTTCAAGTCCTTCTTTTGTGTCTTCTTCTTGTGCTTCCTTCCCGAGCATCTTCTTTTACAAAATATATATCCTAATACATAATTTCTAGTAAAAGAAAAACATTCCTAATCTATTATTACATCCCAATGAATAAATAGACAAATTACATTTTTAAACAAAGCACAAAAGAATAATATTACAACCCAATTGAAAACAACCAAAACAAACATTGCAAGCATCCAAACAACACAAGGCCAATGGCTAGGTTATGCACACTAACATCCAATGATCATATCATCCAAACATATAATGAAACCCCACTTAAAACCACCAAATTTCAGCCAACATAAACTGAAATTTTGGGTTTTAAACATTGTCCAAACAATCAACATTTCATAATATATATCTTTCAAGGTCTAATCACTAGCATGTGTGATATGACCTTGAAAGTTTGGGGAATCATTCAAACAAAACATAGCAGCCCAAAATCATTCAAACAGAACAAGCAAGCTATTCACATAACCGGCTCTTGATGCCATTATTGGGTTTGTTAGAACATAAAATCATAGTTTAACCTCTTAAACTTTCTGAAAACGCAGCGGAAGTATAGCATTATAACCATGTTTATAAGCTGAAAAATATGTTCATTAGATGACCATATTGATGTATAAAACAAACCCAAAGAACAAAGGATCATTTATGTGAATATGCAAGCTATGAACATATGTAAATGCACATAAAATCACAGCTATATAGAGCTATGATTCTACCTTACTGTAGCAGCAAAGTCGACCAAAACGAGATGTTTGATGAAGATGGAGATGTCCAAAGTTCAGCCAAGACTTCAAGGATAGAAGTCCTCAAGCTAATATACCCCAAGCTCCTTGCAAACACCTTCTCTTGTTAGGTAGAAATCACCAAAAACAACTTGAAAACCCTCTAATTTTCTGCTGAAAACCCTCAAACTTAGCTGCTGAATCCGTGGCCTTTTTTGAGAGAGAAGAGAGATTTTGTTGTTGTGTTACATGTAAATGAGAATCATCATCATGGAGTGCAAGAACCTCTCTTGTTTCTTGCTGAAAAACTCACTTTTTCAGCTTCAAAACTCAGCTCAAGAACTCTCTTTTCTTGCTGCTTGAAACCGTAGGAATCTAGGGGAAGAATGATAGATTAAGAGCTGAAAATGTGGTCTTGCATGCATCTATAATTGAATGGAGAGAAAGCACTTACAAGACCAAGTTAGTGGGTGTGTTGTTTAAGGCAAATGTTGGTGGAATCTTGCATGTGTGTCTCCCACATGCAAGAGACCAAGGGGAACGGTTTTTGCCTAAATTAAAAGGGTTTTTCTTTTAAATAAACACACACACATATGTCTAGTCCTGTAACAATTAACCATTTAATTGTATAAGTAGTATACTCTCATTATTATTTGGTGTTATACAACTAATTTAAATAACACTTCAAATAATATTATTGAACAAAATATCCAAATAAATTGTTCCATCTCATATGCAACTTATTTAGAAAACCCATTTTCTAAATTGGTGTAAATATTTAATTGTATGATCATATCATCAATTAAATATTAATTGGTGTTTGCTATGCTTGTTATTGGGTATAACCCGACTTGGATCATAACGTACTAACCACATCAATATTCTAAGTGTCTTGGGCGCATAGAATCCTACACCAGGGTGTTATTACAAGAGCCACTGTGATCACTTCATCTACAATCTTCTTCATTTGGCTCCTGTATCTCACAGGAATGTCTTTCTTAATGATCCTGTGAGCCACCCTAGGATCAGGCCAAGTCCTCACTCTCTCTTTATCATATTGGAAAGTTTGTTTGAGAGTAAAGAGTCTCAGAGCTTCCTTCTTCATGTTCATGACAGAAGTAGAAGAAGCATAAGCTTGATCTATTGATTTTAACATTTCAGCATCATGAAGCTTCTGCTGCTCTTCTTCTTCTAACTTCACCCTCACAACATCCATTTGTGAGGTGGGAGTGATGGGTTTAGGATTGGTTTTAGGTAAGGATATGACAGCAGAAAGAGGCAGTCTATCCTCCTCATCCTCCTCTTCTTCTTCCTCTTGCAGCCTCAACACACTTCTCTTCTTCTGCAAGGGTGGATCATCGGCAATAGGTTTTCATGGTGAAGGGGTTGGTTTTGTGGGTTGTGTTTGGGTTATTGGTGTGGGAATTTGGGCAGGCTTTGCTAGCAACCTAGAGATAAGGGCAGGTTTGGTCTGTTTGACTAGCAAAATCCTGTTCCCAGCACCGGCTTCTAAAAGGGCTTCTGCGACCAGTCCCTTGGTAAAATCACCAGCCGAACAGATCTTGGTGGCTATAGCCAAGATTCTGTCCCTGGTCCAAGCCTTCACATCAAGGACTGGTCTCCCCAGATACTTCGAAAAAAACCTGCTCATAGCCTTGAGTCTCTTTCTTTCCTCTTGACAATAAGTGGTCCATCGGTATTCTATCTCTTTTCTCTCCATATTCCTAATTTCCTGATCTAGCATGGCAGTGTCCTTGTCAAAGCCTTTCCTGAACAGTTGATCAATGACAGAGTCCATTGATCGGCTATGCTCAGCATCAGCCTCCTTGACTAGGACTGCTAGATCAGTATCCACCTCTACCTTCTCTCCCTCCTTCTCCCCCCTCTTCTTTTTATAAGTGACACTGAAATCCTTTTGGATTTCAGCCACTTCAATCTTTTCAGCTCTCTCCTCCCTCACCTTCTCCTTCCCCTTCACCCTCTCAGTCTCCTCAGACCTCTCCCTCTCATTTTCCTCCTCTCTCCCTACTTCTTTCTCTTCTTCTAACCTCTTCCTCTTAGCTTGCACTGATGTCTCCCCCTTTTTGGGTGCATTGGTGGGGGTTTGACCATCAGCAAGTGTTTTGGCCACAGCAGCTTCCACCATGGGCTGTATTTGTAAGGGAAGCCTCTCATCAAGGGTTTTCATCACAATGTCTGTGATTATTGGTGTGATGAGAGGCAGGGATTGTTTGAAGATAGCAACTAATTGCTCAGGAGGGTTCTGTTCCTGAGAACTAGTGCCAGAAGCAGAGGCAGCTGGCTAAGTTTGTGGGAGTGGTTGAGTGTCTATGAGACCTTCTGGTGAAGGTGCCATCTGTGGGTTAATGGTGGCAGATGGACTTGATTCTTGGGAGAATTTTGCAAGCAGCTCTTTGAGTTTGCTCACCTCCTCCTCAAGAATTGTGTTTTGAGCAACTACGTCATAGAAGAAGATCAGGTCATCGTCAGTTTGCATGAATCATCTGACCTCCTGATAGTGTCAGGATGTACATGCACTGAGTGTGGCTCAGTAGTTGCATGTGCCCCTTTTTCTTGGTTCTGGGGACTTTCAGCCTCCTGATTGGATCCATCATCGGCAGTTGCCTCTGGTGAGGTCTTATTGCTGGTACCAGCTTCTTCGTGCTCATGTGTTGATGCAGGGGAAGTGGCAGCCTCACCAGATTGCCTTATCTCCCATCAACACTTAGTTCCACCCTCTCTTCGGTTGGAGATACCCCAGTTGTGATTGGTTTCTGGGGAGAGGGTGGAGTGTTCAGATGGGTTAACACCTTGGCGATTATTAGGGTAGGGCTTTGTGGGGCGGTTTCAGTGGGAGATGGGCTAGAAGCAGATTGTACATGGGGAGGAATGTGCATTTCAATGGCAGTCTCCTCAAGTGAGAAAGACTCCAGATGTGTGGCAGCCCCAGAAATGGTTGCATCAGGCTCCTTGTGAAAGGAAACCTATGTGGTTATGATAGGTGGAGTCGTGGTGACTGCTGGGAGAATCTGACCAGCAGTCACTTCCTGCATTTGTGTTGCAGGGGCATCCTCAGGGGACTCATCTCCCTGAGTAGCCTTTTTGGGTTTTCTTTTGGGTTTGGGTTTGGTGGGGACTTTGGATTGTGAGGTGGAGGTTGTGGGTTCCAGCTGCGTGGGTTTTCGCAGCTTGGCAGCCTGTTTAAGTGTCTGGTCTGAGTTATGCCTGGAGTATACATCTGCTAAAACAGCCATGGCAGGGACCCTAGTGCCAAGAAGTCCCTCAGCACTAAGCTGGCTTTCTATCATGGCCATAATAAACGAGGATATAGAATCCATCGGTTAGCAGATGGTTTCGAGGCCATGTCCTTGAGTTCCAAAAATTATTTCAGTTAAGTTTAATGGTTGTTTCTCAAAGATAGAAAACAATACCTGTTGCCACCTTGTGGACATCTGGTCCCATGAAGATGTTTTCGGGGCCAGACAAACATTCACCATATGAAATATAAGGCGTTGAGGATCTGGAAATTGTTTCTTCAACAAAGTGGAAGCAGCGAGGTCACCCTGATAGTCATTGGCAGTGAAAGAGAGATCAAGGGTGCCTTTGGGGTAAGAGGTTGGGAAAGTGGCATCCTCCAGCTTTAGGGTTTGTCGGATTGTAGCCGGGGTAATGACCACTGGGTGGTTGTTCACGGACGACCGGAGAGAGACCTCGCCATCATTCTCTCCGGTTTGAACGGTTATGTTCGTCCAGAACTGGGCAAGCGAATCGGTGTATATGGTGGGGTTGATAAGGAAGGCCGTTTGGTAGGGTGAATCGGTCATCAGATCGACGGCATGATGGAACTTTGTCCAGAATGGCGATTTAGTGAGGTACGCGACACAGTTGTGTCGAGGCTTGAGTTGCATGGTTGCCATTAATGGTGTATGGGAGATTTCAGAGTTTTTGAAAGTTAGGTCAAGTGAGAATGAAAAGCTCTGAAGGTTGGGTATTTATAGGGTATGGCAAAGGTTGAAAGAAAACTATTGAAGGTTTTGGTGTTAGGCATCAGTTGTTGAAACGACTGATGACATGGTTTTAACCTTCAGTGGTTGTAACATCTGTGGACTTGGTCTTAGTCTTCAGTAGTTGAAACTACTGAGACCTTGGTTTTGTCCTTCAGATGTTGTAAACGGCTGAAGACTTGTTGTTAGTCATCTGTAATTATAAACTACTGTAGACATGGTTTTCATCTTCAGACGTTGTAACAACTGAAGACTTGGTGTTAGCCTTCAGTAGTTGTAAACTACTGACATCAGTAGTTGTAAACTACTGAAGACGTGGTTTTGCTTCAGTTGTTGTAAACAACTGCGGACTTGGTGTTAATCATCAGTAGTTGTGAAACTACTGAAGACATGGTTTTGTCCTTCAGTTGTTTGGGTATGAAACAGCAGATGTAGGTATCAACTGAAGAGTAAAGTTACTCATCAGCTGTTTTCGTCAATTCAGTTGTTTCATTCTGACCTCCACATTTACTCATCAGCTCTTTGGATGACTTTCAGATGTTTCATTGGTCCTTAGCTCTTGTGAATATTTTATTCCTCAGCTCTTGTGATCAGATGTTCATAAGTGCTGATAAATTATTCTTCAAATCTGGTGAACAAATTTTGTCTTTCAGTATTTGTGTAAGATTACACATCAGTAATTGTGAACAAAATTTGTTCTTCAGTACTTATTTGTTTGAAAGTTGTTTATCAGTAGTTATAACCACATCAGTTGTTGTAACTACATCAGTTGTTTTCAACAAATAGTGTACAGTACTTTGAAGCATGTTAGTCTTCAGTGGTTGTGAAAATGCTGAAGACTAAATTACTCATCAGTACTTATATTAGACATTTGCATACTAATGCTCATCAGTACTTGTGAACTGAGAGCATCAGTATTAGTCAAATTACTCTAGCTGCAGCATACCAAGCCTTAGTACCAAATTGTGAAATGTGACACTATCTAAAGGCTTAGTAAAGATGTCTGCAAGCTCATCAGCACTAGCACAAACTTAGGATCAATCAGAACTTTTTCATAGCAAAACCTGATAAAATGATGTCTGATCTCTATATGTTTGGTCCTAGAGTGCTGGACTGGATTTTTAACAATGCAAAGAGCTGAAGCACTGTTCATTAATAATGTAGTCTTAGTCTCTGTAATGCCATAATCCAAAAGTTCGTTCTGAAGCCAAAGTACCTGAGATGTACAACTTGCAGCAGCAATGTACTCAGCTTCAGCAGTGGATGTTACAATTGATGTTTGTTTCTTACTCTGCCAAGAAACTAAACAATTGCCTAGGAATTGGCAACCACCAGAAGTGGATTTTCTGGTGACTTTGCATCCTGCATAGTCACTATCAGAGAAAGCAACTAATTTGCAAGAATGCCTGGTTGAATACCAAAGACCTAGTGATTGGGTACCTTGCAGATATCTAAAAATCCTTTTGACTGCAATCAAATGGGATTCTTTAGGTGCAGCCTGAAATCTAGCACAGGCACATGTTGCAAACATGATATCTGGTCTAGAAGCTGTAAGGTACATCAAGGACCCAATCATTCATCTGTAAAGGGTTTAATCAACCGCTTTACCTTTCTGATCTACATCCAGTTGTGTGATGCTGCTCATGAGAGTAGAACAGGTCTTACAGGTTTGTAAATCAAACTTATTCAACAACTCTTTTGTGTATTTGGACTGATGAATAAAGATACAATCAGCCCTTTGTTAGATTTGCAACCCTAGAAAGAACTGTAATTCTCCCATAGCAGTCATTTCAAACTTTTGCTTCATGAGCTTTATGAATTCATCACACAATTATGGATCAGAGGATGCAAAGATGATGTCATCAACATATATTTGAACAAGGCTCTTATGCTGTCCTACAGTCTTTATGAATAAGGTTTTATCAATGGTGCCTCTAGTGAACTTATTCTCCAGAAGAAAAGTTGATAGTGTCTCATACCAGGCTCTAGGAGCTTGTTTCAGCCCATAAAGAGCCTTATCAAGCTTATACACCCAATCAGGATGTTTATTGTCCTCAAAGCCTGGTGGTTGACACACATCAACTTCCCCCTTTATTTTAACATATAAGAAAGCACTTTTGACATCCATTTGATAAACCTTAAGACTGTGAAAAGCAGCATAAGCTAGGAACAATCTAATTGCCTCCAGCCTGGCTACAGGGGTGAAGGTTTCATCATAATCGATGCCTTACTCTTGTGCAAACCCCTGGACAACCAGCCTGGCCTTGTTCTTAACTATTTGGCCCTTTTCATCTGTTTTGTTCCTGAATACCCATTTAGTGCCTATTGCACACTTCCCTTGGGCTAAAGGAACAAGCTCCCATACTTGCTGTTTCTTGAACTGAAGAAGCTCAAGTTGCATTGCTTCAACCCATCCATTGTCTCTGAGTGCAACATGGTAGTTCTTTGGCTCTCGCTGACTGATGAAGAGAGTATAGAAGAAGAAATTGGACAATTGACTCCTGGTTGAAACTCCAGCATTAATATCACCAATGATTTGAGATGTGGGGTGATTCTTCAGCTCTTGATATACTATAATATCAGTGCAAGTGTTTGTAGGACTTTCAGCAGCAACAGATGGTGATGGAGATTCTTGAAACCATGTAGGAGATGGCAGCTCAAATAAAGTAGAGCATGCAGAAATGTCATCAGAATTTGTTGTGGATGGGGCTGCTGAAGCTACAGGAGCATCAGGTTTAGTGGACTCAGGCAGGTTGTCACTATACCTGAAAAGGTGAATACTGGCTACATCATCATCAGTACCACCAGGTGGAGAACTGTTGACAGGCTCAACAACTGGAGGTTGATAAGGAACATATTGCAGTATGTCCAGATCAAACAACTCCACAGGGTTTTGTGGAATCTTGTCCTTTGGAGATTCATTGAACTTGACATGCAGAGTTTCGTCAACCATCTTTGTCCTACAGTTGAACACTCTGTATGCCTTGCAAGTTGATGAATAACCAACAAAATACCCTGCATCCACCTTACTAGCAAACTTCTGGAGTGGATTGCTAGCGTCGAGAATGAAACAAGGACACCCAAAGGCTCTAAAGAAAGAAATCAGAGGGGCCAAATGATGAAGTACTTCATAAGGAGTCTTCATCAACCTCTTATTCACTAATGCTCTATTCTGCACATAGCAAGCTGTGTTGACAGCTTCAGCCCAAAAGGTCAGTGGCAATCCTGAGTCAGCCAGCATTGACGTTGCAGCTTCAATGAGAGTCCTGTTCTTTCTCTCAACCACTGCATTCTGTTCAGGAGTTCTGGGAATACTGAACTGCCTTTTAATTCCCTTGGACAGGTAGGAGTCATCAAGTGTGTGGTTTCTAAACTCTGTTCCATTGTCACTCCTCACACACTTGACCTGTAAGGAATACTGCTTCTCCACAAATAACACAAAGTCCATAATAGCCTTGGCGGCTTCATCCTTGGAGTGCAAGAAGAAAGTCCATACATATCTGGAGTAATCATCCACAATTATCAGACAGTATTTCTTTTTTTCCATGCTCATCACCCTGACAGGACCAAAGAGATCCATGTGCAAGAGTTGCAAGCAGGCAGTGGACTTTGGTTCTTCTATTGGAGGGAATGAAACTCTGTGTTGTTTTCCCTTTGAGCAAGCAGTGTAGTTTTCTTCACACTTGAACTCCTTCAAAGGCAATCCTCTTACTAAACCATGGCTTATCAGCTGATTCATGTTCTTGAAATTAACATACCCCAGCCTTCTATGCCATAGAGTAGACTCTTGAGGAGAGGCCTTGGAGAATAGGCAAGGATGGCCTTTTAAATCCATCTTTTTGGAAAGATCTAAGGCATATACTCTTCCTGTCCTGTTGGCCTTCAGGAGAGTATATTCATCCAACACCTTGTCAATCAAATTTAGAACTTTGGATGATAGAATCCGACAGTTCTGGCTTCTGAAAAGGGCAACATGTCCTTTATCACACATTTGACTGACACTCCAGAGATTGTACTTGAGATTCTCCACATGGTTAACATCATCAAACCTTATTTTCCCATTGGAAACAAAGCCTTTTCCGATGATGTAACCCTTTGCATCATTGCCAAAGGAGACAAATCCCTTCTTTCCTTGAGAGTAGTCATTAAGAAGGGAGCTGCTTCCTGTCATGTGCATGGATCCTCCACTGTCCACATACCAGATGCTTCTATGGCATGTTGAAGAACCCTGCAATCAGCATAACAAATTAGTTAGTTTTGGAGACCCAAACCTTTTTGGTTTTGGGTCTGTTCTCATCAACAGATGTAACACTAACAGGTTTGTTATATGTGACAGTCTGAGGTGAAAGAGATGGTGTAGAAGAGGAACCCTTTGGCTTGGATTTCCTTTTCTGTGGTTTCAACACAGGAACATCTATTTGGTTGACTCTTCCCATTAGATGCTGAACCATCATCACAAGTTGTGTCTGACTTTGTGATAAAGCTTTCAGCTCTTCAGACACATTGGGGCTTGCTGATGATGGATTCCTGTGTTGCACCATCTTCTTTTGAGCAACCTCAGCGGTTGCCTGAGTAACCCCTACCTTCTTTTTGGATTTGCTTTTGGGCTTAGGGGTTTCAGGCTTTGATGTTGCTAATACAAACTTGGTTTCAAACTCATTTTTCATTTTATTCATTTGCTCTTTAATTTTCTCCTTTTGTTTGAGTTTGGAACCCCTTTTGTACCAGCAATCATCAGTAAGATGATTGAACAAGCCACATACTTCACATGGCTTCTTCTTCATCTTTTGTTGATCATCAACTAAAGAAGATGAAACTGCTAAAGACTTGTTCTTCAGCTGTTTGCTATCAGTACTAGTAGTTTTCTTCCTTGTAGTACCTGCTTTCCTGACCTCTTCTATAGTTGTCTTCAAACCTTTTCTACTGTCAGTTTTCTTCTCTTCAGTGATGGCAGTAGTTGAGGTTTGAATTTCAGGTGTTATCACTTGCTCTCCAGTACTTTCAGTACTTCTAGAGACAACACCTCAACTTTACCATGTAACAGTCAGCATTTGAACCATCAGCTGTTGTAGCATCAGCTGATTGGTTTTGGCAGGAGTTAATGCTGACTTCTATCTCTGAGGATGCTGAATCAGAAGATAATAGGTCACATGATGAGAAGGATTGGTTATTACTCTCTCCATCTGATTCCACTTCTGCTCTTGGAGTAAAATCTATGGGAGGTGCAGTGTGATTATAACCAATGCCAAACTTCACATTGGAAGCTGATTGCTTACTAAGAAGCATTTCAAAACCCTTGCAGGATTGCACCCATTGATCACACTCTACCTGGGTGGTTGCAAGAGTTTCTTTGAGGTCTCTGTACTTCTCTAGAAGTACCTCTTCCCTAGCCTTATCCTCTTTGATTTGGCATTTAAGCTTATAAATCTCATCATTTTTATCATTAATCACAGCCTCAAATTCAGCTTTTCTTTTGGAAACGGTTTGCTCTAGCTCAAAGTTTTTATCAATTAAAGCCACATTTGCCTCTCTAATAGAAGCAAATGCTGCTATGCATGATTCAGAACAAAGTTTGGCTTTAGCCTCAAAAGATACCTGTGATGAAGCATTGGATGATGACCCATCAGTAGACTCAAAGGCCATTAGAGCAAGATTCCAAAATGGATGATCACCACCATGTTGACCAGCACCTTGGAATAGTTGTTCTTGACCAGATAAATCATCTGGCAAACTACTCCAGTTAACAACTCCTGGGGTGAAGAAGCTGTGTTATTGAGGTTGGGGTTGATGATGAGATTGGAAAGGTTGAGGCTCAGGGAGAGCATGTGGTGGCTGAGCAAAAAGTCCTTGAGCTTGACTGCGCTGAGGCACATAGTAGCAGGGGTATGGGTATGGCATATGACCTTGAGGCACAAAGTAAATAGGTGATGCCTGTGCTGGTGATGGATGACTGGAACTGGTGGAATGTTGCCCTCTGTGCTGTGAGCTATTGCTTGGAAAAGTCATAAAGGGTGCAGAGGAGTTAGATCCAGATGATCTACACTCTTTAGCAAAGTGTTGAAGCCTATGGCACTTGTAACACCTCAACTTGCTCTTGCAAAACCAACTTTGGTTTTACCAGACAGACCAGGAAATTTCCTACCAGTTCTCTTATAGAACTTTTGAGATCGAATATTTATCATAGCCATCTGACTCAAAATATCCATCTCTTCCAGATCATCATCTGGAATGCCCTTCAAATCCTCCATCAGGAAACACAGGTTATCACTGCTACCCCCTGAACCACTATCAACACCAACAAAAGCATGTTCAGAGTTGGTAGAGAAATCAATATGCTGATCATAAGAACTCTCTAATGTAGCATATTCCGACTCCTGACATATCAAGGCAGCATTGCCAGTGACAAAGTCATCAGTGAGCTTGCCAGAGTTGAACAACTTCCTCTTTTGCTCTATCTCTCTCTCTCAAATGTGAGAAGTTTCCCATGAAGTTGGGTGAGAGATAGAGTATCCAGATTTGCACTGGAGCGTAGGACAATGGTATAAGTCTCCCATCTCCCAGGCAGTGATCTGAGGAATCTGTTGTTCATCTGGCTATTAGAGTACTCTTGTTTGACCATCTTCAACTCAGAGATCAAACATGAGAACCGCTCATACTGTTGAGTCAGAGTCTCACCCTTCCTATGACAAAATGTCTCATATTGTTTGGCGAGGATTACCCTAGTGTTTGCTAAGACCTCATTGGTTCCTCCGTATTGTTCCTTCAGAGCAACCCAGAGATCATGAGCAGTTTCATGATGCAAAAGCCCTGAGTAGATCTCACTTGGAATTGCCATAGCCAAAATACCATGGGCTTTAGCATCAATCTCGAACAGCTTAAGATCTTCATCCGAATATTGTTCAGGTTTCTTTGGAACCTTCTCATTTGATTCAGGGACGCTCACCGTAGGCATGTGTGGTCCATGCACCACTGACTTCCAACAACCAGAACTGTTGACAGACAAGTGATGAAGCATACGACGCTACCATATGTTATACTCGTTCCTCACAAGCATCGGAGGCTTGGTAGAGGAACCAGTATTGTGAAGATCGTTCGATGGTGTCGTCATCTCAGATTTCAGTCAAAATCAAGTTAAACAAAACAAATGTAGCTCAAAACCACAGAGAACCTCAAGTTTAACGGCCTGAAACAGCAGATTGAGAATCTCAATCTCTATAGCTAATTCTTGCAAATTGCTAATTCGATCAAACGTAGAGATCAAAAGAGCAGTTTCAATGATCAATAGTGAAATCGATCAATGATTAACCGGCTCTGATACCATTTGACAGGATCTCAGCCTCTAGTTTGATCAATTAGGTTGTATTCGCAGCGGATTTAGCACAAGAATTAAGCAAATAAGCAAGAACACAAAGGATTTTGCATGTAACAGTAAAATTATAGAGAGAGAGAGAAATTCTGCAAAAAGGTGTTTTCTATTGAATCACACGTTTCGGCACCTGATTACAATTAGGTCATCTACCTTTTATAGGCAAAATGACTTCAGCTGATGTCACTTGACAGTGACATCAAATAGTTATTAACAAACTACTGATGACGAACTAAACTACTGAAGAAGTCACAACAGCTGACATCTTCTTACAAAATAACCAAGTGTTCTACCTATTACAAACTACTGAAGAAAAGAAACTACTGATAGCACTACAATGACTGAAAAACAAAACTCTTCAGTCGTTTACAACTACTGATCTACAACTACTGAAGAACAAGCTCGTCAGTAGTTTACAATTTACTGAAACAAAATTACAACTACTGAAAAGTACAACGATCACAACAACTGAAGACAACTTCTTCAGCTGTTGTGACAAACTCTGAAGCTTCAGCACTTGGTCTTCAGACTTTGATCTTCAGATGTTTCATCAGCTGATGACTTCAGTAGTTGTCATCAGCTGATGTCTTCAGTCTTGGTCTTCAGACTTTGTGCACCAGTTGTTGATCTTCAGTTCTTCAGTTCTTCAGCTATTGATCTTCAGCACTTGAGTCTTCAGTACTTGAAGTCTTCAGTACTTGTATTCTTCAGTACTTCAGACTTCAGTAGTGGTCTTCAGTACTTTGGATCTTTAGCTGTTGCTCTTCAGTTCTTTGATCTTCAGCTGTTGAGTCTTCAATCTTTGTCAAACTGCTGATGAAGCCTTCAGCAGTTGTTGTGATGTCATGTGGGACTTAGAGGTTTTCCTGATCTTGGCTCATTGGTTCTTTTGGTCCAACACGGTCATACATACAAAAGTTTTAAAAATGTTTTACATGAATTTTAGCCCCAAAATCCTTAAAAACAAGTAAAATACAGGGTCTAGAAACTCACCTTAGCTGCATTCAGTCTCAACTCTTCAACTTGAACTTTTCAAAGGTTCCTAACACCTAGACATGTCCTAAAACACATATCCTAAGGCATACAAACACATAAGAACATGTATAACTTGATTACATGGTCGAAACTCATCATAACCGAGATCAATTATGCTAAAACTTACTTACCTTGATTGAGTGTAGCTGCTTTCTCTCTATAAACCGAAGATCTTTCTGCTTTCTCTCTCTAAAATGTCGAGCAGTTGAGAAATGTAGAAGATGTTGGCGGCCATGCCCATTTTAAACAGAATAATAATATTATTTTTCCTTTTTGCAATCTTAGCCCCTCCACTTTTGTCTATTTCTCTTTCTATCAAGATACTTTTCTTTTCCTTTTTCTTATTTCTTTTTCTTTCTTTTCCTTTTAACTTATAAATTTTCCGGGCATTAGTAAAACATCAAATTCTTTTCACAGAACATGAGTGCATTATCCTCAAACCCATGATGACAATTCCTAAGGAATTGGTGCTTCTTAGATCTCCTAGGAAAAGGGATATGTACAAGCTAGATATGAACAATGCTTCCCCACTAGGTGAAGTGTCATGCTTTCTTTCCAAAGCTAACAGTGATGAGTCAACTCTTTGGCATAAAAGAATGTGTCATGTTAACTTTTAGACAATGACTAAATTGGCTAAGAATAACTTGGTACTTGGCTTGCCTAAAAAGAAGTTTTTCTGTGGGCATCCCACAAATCCAAAGAAGTTAACTCTATCACTACTCCATTACACTTATTTCATATGGATCTATTTGGTCCTACAAGTATAATGAGCATTGGAAGGAAATCATATTGACTTATGATAGTTAATGATTTTACTAAATTTACATGGGTGTTCTTCTTAAGAACTAAGGATGAAACTGCTAAAACATTAAAATCTTTTATTCTTATGATAGAAAATCAAATTGATCACAAGGTAAAGACAATCAAATGTGACCAAGGGACTGAGTTCAAGAATCAAGTTCTTGACTCATTCTGTAACTCAAAAGGGATTACCAGATAATATAGTGCTCCTAGAACTCCTCAACAGAATGGTGTTGCTGAGAGGAGAAACAGGACACCTATTGAGGCTGCAAGAACCATGTTAGCTGATTCAAAACTACCTCTAACTTTCTGGGCAGAGGTAGTCAGCACTGCATGCTATGTGGAGAACAGGGGTCTCATTGTTAAGCCCCATGGAAAAACCCCTTATGAGTTACAGAACAAGAGGCCACCATTCATTGGCTTTTTAAGGTCCTTTGGAAGCAGATTCACCATACTTAACACAAAGGACAATTTGGCAAAATTTGCTGAAAAGTCGGATGATGCTATCTTTGTTGGATACTCTTCAAGCTCCAAAGCTTATAGAGTATACAATATTAAGAACCGACAATTTGGGGAGTTATCCGATATTGTTGTTAATAAACACACTCCTTATGTTAAGGGGTATGCCCCTGAATATATCTTCAACTTAGAATTGTTTCTCAACTATTCTAAACAATATTGTGATAATGTTTCAGCTGGAATAGGACTCAAAGTGACTCTGATGATTGTCAATTGTTTGAGTCACCCAGACCTATTCCATACTCTCCAAGAAGAAATGAAGAACAAGCTCCCACCACTGCAAGTCTTGAAGTCTAAATATTTCAGGAAACAATGGAGCTTCAACTAGTTGTCAGCAAAATGAGCATCAAACCTGATCAGATAACAACTCTATTTCTCAACACCAAGCTGGTGAAGATAGCTATCTGGAGGAACAGGCAACGGATGATGCTATCTTACAATAAAACATCATTGATGCTATCACTCATTCATTCAATCAGTCCTCATTGAATGAAGAGAGACATCAGCTTGAACCAATGTTGGTAATCCTGATATTAATCATTCAAACCTGGATCTATCTATACAACTAGATATGATTCCTAAGATCAGGATTCATAACACTCATCCAGCTAAAAACATCATTGGGGAAGTCTCAGAAGGTGTGAGGCCTAGGAGACAAACTCACAATAGGAATGTCTGCTTGTACTTATGCTTTCTCTCTCAAATGGAACCTAAAAAGGTGGACGAAGCTCTCAAGGATAATAATTGGCTTGAATCAATGCAAGAGGAATTGCTTTAATTCAAAAGGCAAAAGGTGTGGAATTTATGTCCACTACCACCTGGTCAAGTCCCTATTGGCACAAAGTGGGTGTTCAGGAATAAAAGAGATGATAGAGGTTTGATTATCAAAGTGAAGCTAGTCTTATGGTTCAAGGATACACATAAGAGGAAGGGGTAGATTACACTAATGACTTTGCACCTGTTGCAAGACTTGAAGCTATAAGAATCTTCCTTGCCTTTGTTGCATCCAAGAACTTCATAGTTTATCAACTTGTTGTCAAATGTGCATTCTTGTATGGGAACATCGACAGAGAAGTCTATGTGTGTCAACCACCTGGTTTTGAAGACTCATAACACCCCCACTATGTGTGCAAACTAGATAAAGCTCTCTATGAGCTGCATTAGGCACCAAGGCTGTGGTATGAGACATTGTCTCAATTTCTTCTTAAGAATGGCTACACCAGAGGCACCATAGACAAGAATTGTTCATAAGAGTCAGGGAAAGACATGTTACTTGTCCAAGTCTATATTGATGACATCATATTTGGTTCTTCAGATGACCAGATGTGCAACGACTTTGAAAGCATCATGAGGAAGAAATTCGAGATGAGTTCAATAGGAAAGATGTATTTCTTCCTAGGGATTCAAGTGAAACAGATGGAAGATGGCTTCTTTATAAATCAATCTAAATATGTCAAGGACATTTTAGAAAGATTTAAGATGAAGGATTGTAAACCAGCCAAAACACCTATACAAAGAAATCACAATCTTTGTCTTGACTTCAAAGGGGAGGCTACTAACCAACATTAGTACAGGACAATTATTGGATCTCTAATGTATCTCACTATAAGCGGACCTGATATCATGTTTGCTACATGCTTATGTCCAAGATATCAAGCTGCTCCTAAGGTGTCCAATCTAATTCCTGTCAAGAGAATACTTAGATACCTTAAAGGAGCTACCAAACTGGGCCTTTCGTATCCTATGAATAAAGACTTAAACCTTTATGGTTACACTGGTAGTGATTATGGAGGTTGTAACATCAACAAGAAATCCACATCAGGAGGATATTGATTTCTCGGTGGAAAGATCATCTCCTGGCAATTTAAGAAGCAGTCATGTGTCTCTACATCAAGTGCTAAGGCTGACTACATTGCTACTGCTAGCTGTTGTGCTCAACTGCTATGGATTCAAAATCAAATGTTAGACTATGGCTTCAACTTCATGGAGACTCCCATCCACATAGACAATGAGAGTGTGATCTCCATCACTGAAAATCCAGTCAAGCACTCTAAGACAAAGGATATCGACATCAACTATCATTTCATTAGAGATATTAATGAGAAAACTTGATCAAAAAAGTAGACTCAAATGAACAATATGTTGATTTGTTTACCAATGCCTTTGATGAACAAAGATTTACGTATTTAGTTACTGTTATTGGGATGATAAGCATTGACTAAATTTTTGTATAATATGTGAAGTCTAATTTGTCTATTTACAATCTAAGCCCTGTTACATAAGGTATGTCTTCAAAATTTTGAAGTATAAACTCTTCCGAAGAGACATTTACCCTTGGAAGATAATCAGGAGAGAGAAACCTAAAAGTTCTCTCAGAAGCATTTATTGTCAGGATAATATTTTAAAATTGTAATGAAAACATTTGGGCCCACTCTGCAAAAAGTAAGATTTTATGAAAGATTGTTGGAGTATTTTTAACAAAACATCCTTACCGCCTCTATCAAATTAATGGTGTTATTTCACCTTATCGATTTGATCTTTTACCCCATGTTTAAAAGTCTCCAACTCTCTTTTCTACTTTCTTCACCTCAGTAAAAGCCCTAGCTTACTGTTTCCACTATCATCTTCAAACTCAAATTCCATCCTTCTCCAAATTCTCAAACAATGGCTTTAAACCTTCAGCATAACCAAATTGCTATCCTTGATTCATCTACGGATAATGATTTTACTCAAATCATTTAGTTCCTTACATAGTCTGTATACCTTCCCGCTCTCACAATGAACCCTACCATCTACTCTAACCATATGTCCGAATTTTGGACAAATGCTCAGAACGAAATCATCAAAGATGAAAGGGTAATTCAGTCGGGAGTCTGTGGACAAGAGGTAGTGATGAGTGAAACCACCATCAGGTAACCCTTGGAGCTTCATGATGCTGGAGCTCTAACTAAATTCCCAAAACCTGATTTGGAAGACACCTACACTCGAATGGGCTATGGCGGTGATGTAAGTAAGTCCACTGTGTACAAATTTAACTTCTCTTACAACTGGAAGTACTTACTACACATCATTCTTCATAGACTGTCTAACAAATCAGGAGGATGGGATAAAATTCCTTATGAACTAGGCTGTCTAGTTCATGGGTTGGTCAAAGGCTTGAGGTTCCACTACTCTGTGTTTGTTTTGAATAATTTGAGGGGAAAACTCATCAAGAATACATTCTACATGTATCCTCGCTTTATTAAACACTTTGTCAACTGTGAATTAGACCTGGACATACTAGAATATGAAGAAATTCTAGTGTTCCTCAAATAAGGCCGGGTATCTTCCGAATGTTAAAAAAGATATCTACCAAGTTCACTGGAAGGTTTACTCCACTTCTTCCAGGTATGCTTGTGCCAATGGCTCTTGGTGACATCCATACTCAACCAGCAGGGTTCACCAGACATCACCACTTCAATACCAAGGTTTCCCTCCCTATCAAACACCTTTACCAGAGATGTTGTAAATGAACCCTTGTTCAATCTACTCTAATTGAACATGCTCCCTCTGTTAATCCCAAAAGGGCTAGAGTGGAACACTGGGCTCCCACTCAGCCAGAGGTCCAACTTTCCTCTCCCATTGACCTCAATATCAGTGTTGAGTCTACTAAGTCTCAACCTGATAAGCCCATAACCAAACCTCAAGCCCTCAGTGTTGGACCAAAAGAACCAATGAGCCAAGATTAGGAAAACCTCTAAGTCCCACATGCCACTGCTACAACTGCTGAAGACTCGCATCAGTTACAATATTCTCTTGCTTGAATGTCAGACTCGAGAACATCTGAAGACTCTCATCAGCTATTGTGTTCTCTTGCTTGAATGAAACTCGAGAGCATCTTAGCTCCAGCCTTCTGCTGTTATGACAAAGTTTGAAGAACAAAGTATGAAGATCAAAGAACTGAAGAATATCAGCTGAAGACTCCAAAGTACTGAAGACCAAGTACTGAAGTCTGAAGTACTAATCTTACAAGTACTAAAGACTTCAAGTACTGAAGACAAGTACTGAAGTCTGAAGTACTGATCTTACAAGTACTGAAGACTTCAAGTACTGAAGACAAGTACTAAAGAATCAAAAGCTGAAGAACTAAAGAACTGAAGACCTTCTACCGAAGCACAAAGTCTGAAGACAAAGACTGAAGACAACAACTGATGATATCTACTGAAGTCATCAGTTGTTATATCATCTGAAGCCAAGTCTGAAGACCAAGTACTGAAGACTCAGAGTTTGTCACAACAACTGAAGAAGTCTTCTTCAGTTGTTGTAGTGGTTTTTCTTTTTCAGTAGTTTATTTTGTTTCAGTAGTTGTACAACAACTGAAGAGCATGTTCTTCAGTTGTTATAGTATCAGTGGTTATAAACGACTGAAGAGTTTGTTCTTCAGTCGTTGTAGGATTTCAGTAGTTTACTCTTGTCAGCACTTAGGAACTTTTGTAAGAAGATGTCAGTTGTTGACATCTTCAGTAGTTTTATGTTTTGACAACTGTAATTTGAATATTCAGTGATGTCAGAAAAGGACATCACCACCATGCTCTTGCCGCCTATATAAGGATGGCAAGCCATACAGTTTTAATTGCCGAAACGTGCGACCAATAGAACATTTATTGTTTTGCAGAACTCTTCTCTCTCTATGTTAATGCTTTAATTGCAATATCTTTTATGTTCTTGCTTTAATTGCTAATTAATGTGCTAAATCCGCTGCAAACATAATCTAATTGATCAACACGAGAGGCTGAGATCCTGTTAAATGGTATCAGAGCAGGTTAATCATTGATCGATCTTACCATTGATCATTTGAAACTGCTCTTTTGATCTCTCAGTTTGATCGAATTAGCAATTTGCAAGAGTTAGTCATAGAGAGTGAGTTTCTGCTGTTTCCGGCCAAAATATTGAGGTCTTTTGGTGGTTTTGAGTTACGATTGTCGTGTTTAAATTTGTTCTTGACCAAACCCTGAGATGACAACACCAACCAATGATCCTCACAATACTGGTTCCGCAACCAAGCCTCCGATGCTGGTTAGGAACGAGTATAACATATGGCAAAGATGTATGCTGCACCACTTGGCTGTCAACAGTGCTGGTTGTTGGAAGTCAGTGGTGCATGGGCCATACAAGCCTATGGTGAACGTCCCGGAATCTAATGAACAGGTTGCGAAGAAACCTGAACAGTATTCGGACGAAGATCTAAAGCTGTTTGAAATTGATGCTAGAGCCCATGGAATTTTAGCCATGGCCATTCCAAACGAGATATGTTCAGGGCTCTTGCATCATGAGTCTGCTCATGACCTATGGGTTGCTCTAAAGGAACAATTTGGAGGAACTGATTCGGTCTTAGCAAATAATAGGGAAATCCTTGCCCAACAATATGAGACTTTCTCATATAGAAAGGGTGAGACTCTGACCCAGCAGTTTGAGCGGTTCTCTTGTTTAATCTCTGAGCTGAAGATGGTTAAACAGGAGTACTCCAAAAGCCAGATGAACAACAGGTTCCTCAGGTCATTGCCTGAGAGATGGGACACATATACCATTGTCCTACGCTCTAGTGCTGACCTTGACACTCTATCTCTCACCCAGCTTCATGGGAAACTACTCACTTTTGAGAGAGAGGTAGAGCAAAAGAGGAAGTTGTCATCTTCTGGCAAACTTGCTGATGACTTTGTCCAAGGTAATGCTGCCTTGATAAGTCATGAGTCAGAATATGCTTCATCAGAAAGTTCTTATGATGAGCATATTGATTTCTCTACAAACTCAGAACAAGCTTTTGTTGGTGTCAGTAGTTCAGGAGGAGGTGGTGACAACTTGTGTTTTCTGATGGAGGATTTGAAGGGCATTCCAGATGATGATCTGGAAGAGATGGATATTTTGAACCAAATGGCAATGATAAATATCCGATCTCAGAAGTTCTATAAAAGAACTGGTAGGAAATTCCCAGGACTCTCTGGCAAAACCAAAGTTGGTTTTAACAAGAGCAAGTTGAGGTGTCACAAGTGCCAAAGGCTTGGACACTTTGCAAGAGAGTGTAGATCATCTGGATCTAACTCCTCTGCACCCTTTGTGACTTTTCCCAGCAATAGCTCACAGCACAAAGGGCAACCTTCCTACAGTTCTCCCCATCCATCTCAAGCACAAGCACCACCTGCTTATTTTGTGCCACAGGGTCATATGCCTTATCCTTACCCCTGTTACTACATGCCTCAGCCTGGTCAACCTCAAGCACCCCCGGCTCAACCACCTCATGCTCTTCCAGAGCCTCATTCTTCCCAATCTCATCACCACACACAACCTCAACAACAAAGCTTTTTCACCCCAACTGCTGTTGACTGGAGTAGTCTACCAGAAGAGCTATCTGGTCAGGAACCACTACTCCAAGATGCTGGTCAACATGGCGGTGATCAACCTTTTGGAAATCTTGCTCTGATGGCCCTTGACTCTACTGAAGGGTCATCATCCAATCCCTCATCTCAGGTATCCACTGAGGCAAAAGCCAAGCTTTGTTCAGAGTCATGCATAGCAGCATTTGCTTCTATTAGAGAAGCAAATGTAGCTTTAATAGATAAAAATCTTGAGCTTGAGCACACTATTTCCAAAAGAAAAGCTGATTTTGAGGTTGTTCTAAAAGATAAAAATGATGAGATTTACAAGCTCAACTGCCAAATCAAAGATAGTAAAGCTAGGGAAGATGTACTTCTAGAGAAGTACAAGGACCTCAAGGAAACTCTTGCAACCACCCAAGTTGAGTGTGATCGATGGGTGCAATCTTGCAAGGGTTTTGAAATGCTTCTTAGCAAGCAAACAGCTTCCAATGTGAAGTTTGGCATTGGTTATAATCACACTGCTCCTCCCACAGACTTCATTTCAAGAGCAGAAGTTGAATCTGATGGGGAGAACAATAACCAATCCTTCTCATCATGTGACTTACTATCTTCTGAATCTGCATCATCAGAGATAGACTATCACATGACCAAAAGGCTGATCAACTCAGGAGTTGTCACTAGAAGTACTGAAGGTACTGTAGAGCAAGTGACAACATCTGAAGTTCAAACCTCAAATACTGTTAGCACTAAAGAGAAGAAAACTAACAGTAGGAAAGGTTTGAAGACAGCTAGAGAGGATACCAGGAAAGCAGTCACTAGGAAGAAAACTGTTAGTACTGATGACAAACAGCTGAAGAACAAGTCTTCAGCAGTTAAATCCTCTTCAGCTGATGATCAGCATAAGATGAAGAAAAAGCCATGTGAGATATGTGGCTTGTTCAATCATCTTACTGATGATTGCTGGTACAAAAGGGGTTCCAAACTCAAACAGAAGGAGCAAATTACTGAGAGCATCAATAAAATGAAGAATGAGTTTGAAACCAAGTTTGTACTGGCAACATCCAAGCCTGAAATCCCTAGGGCCAAAGTTAAATCCAAGAAGGTAGGGATTACTCAGGCAACAGCTGAGGTTGCTCAGAAAAAGATGGTACAACATAGGAACTCATCATCAGCAAACTCCAATATGTCTGAAGAGCTGAAAGCCCTATCACAGAATCAGACACAATTGGTGATGATGGTTCAGCAGCTAGTGGGAAGAGTCAACCACTTAGATGCTCCTGTGTTGAAACCACAGAAAAGGAAGTCCAAGCCAAAGGGTTCCTCTTCTGTACCATCTTCTTCACCTCAAGCTGTCACTCACAACACACCTGTTAGTGCTACACCTGTAGCTGAGAACAGACCCAAAGCCAAGCAGGTTTGGGTCTCCAAGACTAACTAACACATGGTTGTGTTTGCAGGGTTCTTCAACATGCCATAGAAGCATCTAGTATGTAGACAGTGGAGGATCCATGCATATGACTGGAAGCAGCTCCCTTCTTAATGACTACTCTTAAGGAAAGAAGGGATTTGTTTCTTTTGGCAATGATGCAAAGGGTTACATCGTCGGAAAAGGCTTTGTTTCCAACGGGGAAATAAGGTTTGATGATGTTAACCATGTGGAGAATCTCAAGTACAACCTCTTGAGTGTCAGTCAAATGTGTGACAAAGGCCATGTTGCCCTTTTCACAAGCCAGAACTGTAGGATTCTGTCATCCAAAGTTCTGAGTTTGATTGACAAGGCATTGGATGAACACACTCTCCTGAAGGCCAACAAGACAGGAAGAGTGTATGCCTTAGATCTTTCCAAAAAGATGGATCTAAAAGGCCATCCTTGCCTATTCTCCAAGGCATCTCCTCAAGAGTCTACACTATGGCATAGAAGGCTGGGTCATGTTAATTTCAAGAACATGAATCAGCTTATAAGCCATGGTTTAGTAAGAGGATTGCCTCTGAAGGAGTTCAAGTGTGAAGATGACTGCACTGCTTGCTTGAAAGGAAAACAACACAAAGTTTCATTCCCTTCAATAGAAGAACCAAAGTCCACTGCCTGCTTACAACTTCTGCACATGGATCTCTTTGGTCCTGTCAGAGTAATGAGCATGGCAAAGAAGAAATACTGCATGGTAATTGTGGATGATTACTCCAGGTTTGTATGGACTTTCTTCTTACACTCCAAGGATGAAGCAGCAAAGACAATAATGAACTTTGTGTTACAAGTAGAAAAGCAGTATTCCCTACAGGTCAAGTGTGTGAGGAGTGACAATGGAACAAAATTTAGAAACCACACACTTGATGACTTCTACCTGTCCAAGGGAATTAGAAGGCAGTTTAGCATTCCAAGAACTCCTGAACAGAATGGAGTGGTGGAGAGAAAGAACAGGACCCTCATTGAAGCAGCAAGGTCAATGTTGGCTGACTCAGGGCTGCCACTGACCTTTTGGGCTGAAGCTGTCAATACAGCTTGCTATGTACAGAATAGAGCCTTAGTAAATAAGAGGTTGATGAAGACTCCCTATGAAGTTCTTCATCATTTGGCCCCTCTTATTTCATTCTTTAGAGCCTTTGGGTGTCCTTGTTTCATTCTCAACACTAGCAACCCACTCCATAAGTTTGCTAGTAAGGTGGATGCAGGGTACTTTGTTGGTTATTCATCAACTTGCAAAGCATACAGAGTCTTCAACTGTAGAACCAAAGGGGTTGAAGAAACTTTGCATGTTAAGTTCAATGAATCTCCAAAGGACAAGATTCCACAAAACCCTGTGGAGCTGTTTGATCTGGATATACTGCAATATGTTCCTTATCAACCTCCATCTGTTGAGCCTGTAACAGATCTCCACCTGGTGGTACTGAAGATGATGAAGTCAGTACTCACCTCTTCAGGTTTAGTGACAACCTGCCTAATTCCACTGAACCTGATGCTCCTGTAGCCTCAGCAGCTCCATCCACTACAAATGCTGATGAGATTTCTGCTTGCTCTACTTCGTTTGAGCTGCCATCCTCTACATGGTTTCAGGAATCTCCATCACCATCTGTTGCTGCTGATGGGTCTACAAACACTTGCACAGATATCATAGTTTATCAAGAGCTCAAGAATCACCCCACTTCACAAATCATTGGTGATATTCATGCTGGAGTTTCAACCAGAATCAATTGTCCAACTTCTGCTTCTATGCTCTCTTCATCAGTCAGCAAGAACCAAAGAACTATCATATTGCTTTAAGAGACAATGGATGGGTGGAAGCTATACAGCTTGAGCTACTTCAATTCAAGAAACAGCAAGTGTGGGAGCTTGTTCCATTACCCAAAGGTAAGTGTGCTATAGGCACCAAGTGGGTATTCAGGAACAAAACAGATGAGAAGGGCCAAATTGTCAAGAACAAGGCCAGACTGGTTGTTCAAGGGTTTGCACAGGAGGAAGGAATCGATTATGATGAGACCTTTGCACCTGTGGCCAGACTAGAAGCAATTAGACTGTTCTTAGCTTATGCTGCCTTTCACAGTCTTAAGGTTTATCAAATGGATGTCAAAAGTGCCTTCCTATATGGAAAAATAAAAGAAGAGGTTTATGTGTGTCAACCACCAGGATTTGAGGACAATAAACATCCTGATTGGGTGTACAAGCTTGATAAGGCTCTCTATAGGCTGAAGCAAGCACCTAGAGCCTGGTATGAGACACTCTCAACCTTTCTTCTAGAGAATAAGTTCACTAGAGGCACCATTGATAAAACCTTATTCATCAAGACTGTGGGACAACATAAGCTCCTTGTTCAGATTTATGTTGATGATATCATCTTTGCATCCTCTGATCCAAAGTTGTGTGATGATTTTACAAAGCTTATGAAGCTAAGATTTGAAATGAGTGCTATGGGAGAATTACAGTTCTTTCTGGGTTCGCAAATCAAACAACTGGATGATGGAATCTTCATCCATCAGTCCAAGTATTCCAAAGACTTGTTGAATAAGTTTGATTCACAAACCTGTAAGCCCTATTCTACTCCCATGAGCAGCATCACACAACTAGATGTTGATCAGAAAGGTAAAGCGGTTGATGAAACCCTTTACAGATGTATGATTGGGTCCTTGATGTACCTTACAGCTTCTAGACCAGACATCATGTTTTCAACATGTGCTTGTGCTAGATTTTAGGCTGCACCTAAAGAATCCCATTTGATTGCAGTCAAAAGGATCTTTAGATATCTGCAAGGTACCCAATCACTAGGACTTTGGTATTCAGCTGGGCATTCATGCAAATTAGTTGCTTTCTCTGATAGTGACTATGCAGGATGCAAAGTCACCAGAAAATCCACTTCTGGTGGTTGCCAATTCCTAGGCAATTGTTTAGTTTCTTGGCAGAGTAAGAAACAAACATCAATTGCTACATCCACTGCTGAAGCTGAGTATATTGCTGCTGCAAGCTGTACCTCTCAAATACTCTGGCTTCAGAACCAACTTCTGGATTATGGCATTACTGAGACTAAGACTCCATTATTAATGGATAGTGCTTCAGCTCTTTGTATTGTTAAGAATCCTGTCCAGCACTCTAGGACCAAGCATATTGAGATCAGACATCATTTTATCAGAGATTGCTATGAGAAAGGTCTGATTGATCCTAAGTTTGTGCCTAGTGCTGATGAGCTTGCAGACATTTTTACTAAGCCTTTAGATAGTGCCACATTCCAAAATTTGGTACTAAGGCTTGGTATGCTGCAGCTTGAATGATTTGACATATGCTGCTACTCTTAGTTCACAACTACTGAAGAGCAAAGGTCAAATATAAGTACTGATGAGTAATTTAGTCTTCAGCTCTTTCACAACTACTGAAGACTAAACTGACTCAAAGTACTGATGTACATTATTTATTGAAAAACAACTGTAGTGAAGTGGATTACAACTACTGATGTATGATTTTCAATAAATAAGTACTGAAGAACAAATTTTGCTCACAAGTACTGATGTGTAATCTTACACAAATACTGAAGACAAAATTTGTTCACCAGCTCTGAAGAATTTCATCAGCACTTGTGAACATCTGATCACAAGAGCTGAAGGCATATTCCCAAGAGCTGAAGGGTCAATGAAACATCTAAAAGTCAGCCAAAGAGCTGATGAGTAAATGTGGAGGCTAGTATGAAACAACTGATTTTACGGAAACAGCTGATGAGTAATTTCTCATCAGCTGATAACAACAGCTGATGTTTCATACACAAACAACTGAAGGACAAAACCATGTCTTCAGTAGTTCACAACTACTGACATCAGTAGTTCACAACTACTGAAGGCTAACACCAAGTCCTCAGTTGTTCACAACAACTGAAGCAATACCATGTCTTCAGTAGTTCAAAACTACTGATCTCAGTAGTTCACAACTACTGAAGGCTAACACCAAGTCTTCAGCTGTTACAACGTCTAAAGAAGAATACTAGGTCATCAGTAGTTCATAACTACTGAAGACTGACAGTAACTCTTCAGACGTTCACAACATCTGAAGGACAAAACCAAGGTCTCAGTAGTTTCAACTACTGAAGGCTAACACCAAGTCCTCAGATGTTACAACCACTGAAGGTTAAAACCACGTCATCAAGTGTTACAACAACTGATCACTAACACCAAAACCTTCAGTCGTTTTCTTTCAACCTTTGCCCTACCCTATAAATACCCCACCTTCAGAGCATTTACTCCTCACTTGACCTAGTCCTTACAAACCTCTGAAATTCCCATACACCATTAATGGCGAACATGCAACTGAAACCTCGACACAACTGTGTCGCCCACCTTACAAAATCGCCATTATGGCCCAAGTTTCACCAAGCCGTCGATCTTATGAACGACTCACCATACAAAACGGCTTTTCTCTTGAACCCCACACTATACACCGACTCCTTGACGGAGTTTTGGACCAATGTCACCGTCCAAACAGGAGAGCAGAATGCTGAGGTCTCTCTCCGGTCCTCCGTCAACGGCAAACCCGTGGTTATCACTCCAGCTGCTCTACGCCAAACCCTAGAGCTGGATGATGCCACTCACCCAACTTCCTACCCCAAAGGTACCCTTGATCTCTCCTTCACATCTCATGACTATCAGGGTAACCTCTCCGCCTCTACCTTGTTGAAGAAACACTTTCCTGATCCTCAACGATTGATCTTCCACATGGTGAATGTATGTCTGGCTCCCAAGACCTCTTCGTGGGACCAGATGTCCACAAGGTGGCAGCAGGTATTGTATTCTATCCTTGAGAAACAACCTTTAAATTTTACTGATCTTTTATTTTTGGAACTCAAGGACATGGCCACAAAACCTTTTTCTAACCGTTGGAACTTGTATCCACGGTTCATAATGGCCATGATCGAATACCAGCTTCAGGCTGAGGGACTAGTTGGCACTGGGGTCACTGCCATGGCTGTTCAAGCTGAGGTATACTCCAGGCACAACACTGACCCCACACTCAAACAGGCTGGCCGGCTGCGAAAACCCACGCAGCTGGAACCACAGCCTCCACCTCCAAATCCTCAGTCCCCACCAAGCCAAAAGCCAAAAAGAAGCCTAAAAAGGCTACTCAGGGAGATGAGTCCCCTGAGGATGCCCCTGCCACACAAAGGCAGGATGTGCCTGCTGGTTCGATTCTCCCAGCAGGTACCACGACTCCACCCACCACAACCGCACAGGCTTCCTCTCAACAGGAGCCTTATGCAACCAATTTTGGGGCAACCACATTACTGGGGTCTTCCTCACTTGAGGAGGCTGCCATTGAAGAGCACAGTCCTCCCCATGTGCATACCGCTTCTAGCCCACATACAGAGGAGACCGCCCCACTAAGCCCAACATTGGTTATAGCCAAAGTGCTGACTGATCTGGGCACTCCACCCTCTCCCCAGAAACCTATTACCACTGGGGAGACACCAACCGAAGAGGGGGTGGGCACAAGTGCTGATCAGAGCCCACAGCACAGAGAATCAGTTCACTCTCCCAGTGTGGCTAGGGAGAGAGAACAATCTGGTGACGCTGCCACTTCCCCTGCATCAACATCTGAGCAGGGTGAAGCTGGTAACATCTCTAAGACCTCACCAGAGGCAATGGCCGATGATGGATCCAATCCTGTGGCCAGAAGTCCCCAGTACCATGAACAAGGGGCACATGTCATTACTGAGCCGCACTCAGGACATGTTCATCCTGACAATGTCAGGAGGTCAGGTGATTCAGCTCATGCTGATGATGACCTGAGTTTCTTCTACGATGTAGTTGCTCAAAACACTATCCTTGAGGATGAGATAAGCAGACTCAAAGAGCTGCTTGCTCAAATGACTCAGGATAGAAGTCCATCTGCCACCACTACCCCACAGATGGCACCTTCACCCGAAGGTCTCACAGACACTGAGCCACTCCCACAAACTCAGCCACCAGCCCCTGCTTCTGGCACTAGCTCTCAGGGACAGAACCCCCCTGAGCAGCTGGATGCTATCCTCCACAATCCCTGCCTCTCATCACACCAATCCTTAAAGATATAGTTATTCAAACCCTTGATGAGAGGCTTCCCACATATATACAACCCATGGTGGAGGTTGCCATATCTAAGGCTCTTGCTGATAGTCAAACCCCAACCAATGCAACCAAAAAGGGGGAGACATCAGTGCAAGACAAGAGGAAGAGGGGAGAGGAGGAGAAAGAGGCAGAGAAAGAGGTGGTGGTAGAGAGGGAGTTGGCTGAGGAGAGTCGTAGGGTGAGGGAGAAGGGGAAGAGGAAGGTGAGGGAGGTAGAGCATATAGAAGTGGCTGAAATCCAAAAGGATTTCAGTATCACTGATAAGAATAAGGGAGAGGGAAAGAAGGTGGCTGATCCTGATCTAGCAGCCCTTGTCAAGGAGGCTGATGCTGAACATAACCGTTCAATGAACAAAGTCATTGAACAGCTGTTCAGGCAAGGCTTTGACAAGGATACTGCCTTGCTAGATCAAGAGATCAGGAATATGGAGAGGAGAGAGATTGAGTACCGATGGACTACTCATAGCCAAGAGGAAAAACAAAAACTTGAGGCTATGAGTAGGTTCACTTCGAAGTACCTGGGCAGACCAGTCCTTGATGTTAAGGCATGGACCAGGGACAAAATCTTGGCAATAACCACCAAGATTTGTTCGGCTGGTGATTTTACAAAGGGACTGGTCGCAGAGGCCTTATCTGAAGCCGGTGCTGGGAACAGGACACTACTAGTCAAGCTAACCAAACCAGCCCTTATCTCTAGGCTGCTAGTAGTGCCTGCCAACACTCCCACACCAACAACCCAACCACAACCCATAAAACCAACTCCTTTACCACCAAAACCCGCAGCCAATGATCCACCCTTGAAGAAGAAGAGAAGGGTGCTGAGGCTGCAAGATGAAGAAGAGGATGATGAGGAGGATAGCCTGCCACTCTCAGCAGTTATACCTCTACCCAAAGCCAAACCACAAACCATCAATCCCACCTCACAGCAGGACACTGTGAAGGTTAAGTTAGAAGAGGAGGAGCAGCAGAAAAGACATGATGAGGAAATGCTGAAAAGCATTGACAAATGTTATACTGCTACCACCTCTATAATAAACATGCAGAGAGAAGCTCTGAGGTTATTCACCCTCAGACAAACTTTTCAATATGAAAGGGAGAGGGTGAGAACTTGGCCTGACCCAAGGGTGGCTCACAGGATAGTCAAGAAGGACATGCCTGTGAGATACAAAAGCCAACTAAAGAGAATCGTAGATGAAGAGATCTCTGTGGCTATTGTAATAACACCCTGGGAAATAGTAGATGAATACGAGAAAGCTTATAGAGTCGGCCAATCACCCTTTTCAATGCTAGATAATAGGGTGTTTAGGAAGGGTCTGGTCTATAAGAAGCTTGAGAATTTTCATAGGAATGAGCTCACTTTGTTGTTAGAGGGTAAACACCCTGATGAGTTTGCATATAGGCAAATCACAACACTTGAGCTCAAAAATGGAAGATAGGTCAAGTACCTCTCAGAGTTGTACGGTCGGGAGGGGTTATTCGAAGGTGAGCCTGAAGACCTGTCCAAAGAAGAACAAATGATCTTTCTTCAGGCTTACTGTAGAGAATCCTACCGGCTTGTACGTGGGAGGTAGATCTCATGGATGGGGCAACAGCTCTGTGTCCAATTCCCCAAGACAGAGCTCCCATCCATACTTAGCCAAACAAACACTTGAGACTACCTCTCTGGCCAGTGCTTATCTGGGTCAACTTCTAATCTGATCTAGAAGGAAATAGACCAATCATTATGCCACCAATAAGTGGGACATCCAATAATTAGAGGTTTTGGCTGCATTGGTTCAGGGGGAGTTTGTTGGACCAAAAGAACCAATGAGCCAAGATCAGGAAAACCTCTAAGTCCCACATGCCACTGCTACAACTGCTGAAGACTCCCATCAGTTACAATGTTCTCTTGCTTGAATGTCAGACTCGAGAACATCTGAAGACTCTCATCAGCTATTGTGTTCTCTTGCTTGAATGAAACTCGAGAGCATCTTAGCTCCAGCCTTCTGCTGTTATGACAAAGTCTGAAGAACAAAGTATGAAGATCAAAGAACTGAAGAATATCAGCTGAAGACTTCAAAGTACTGAAGACCAAGTACTGAAGTCTGAAGTACTGATCTTACAAGTACTGAAGACTTCAAGTACTGAAGACAAGTACTGAAGTCTGAAGTACTGATCTTACAAGTACTGAAGACTTCAAGTACTGAAGACAAGTACTGAAGAATCAAAAGCTGAAGAACTAAAGAACTGAAGACCTTCTACCGAAGCACAAAGTCTGAAGACAAAGACTGAAGACAACAACTGATGATATCTACTGAAGTCATCAGTTGTTATATCATCTGAAGCCAAGTCTGAAGACCAAGTACTGAAGACTCAGAGTTTGTCACAACAACTGAAGAAGTCTTCTTCAGTTGTTGTAGTGGTTTTTCTTTTTCAGTAGTTTATTTTGTTTCAGTAGTTGTACAACAACTGAAGAGCATGTTCTTCAGTTGTTATAGTATCAGTAGTTATAAACGACTGAAGAGTTTGTTCTTCAGTCGTTGTAGGATTTCAGTAGTTTACTCTTGTCAGCAATTAGGAACTTTTGTAAGAAGATGTCAGTTGTTGACATCTTCAGTAGTTTTATGTTTTGACAACTGTAATTTGAATATTCAGTGATGTCAGAAAAGGACATCACCACCATGCTCTTGCCGCCTATATAAGGATGGCAAGCCATACAGTTTTAATTGCTGAAACGTGCGACCAATAGAACATTTATTGTTTCGTAGAACTCTTCTCTCTCTATGTTAATGCTTTAATTGCAATATCTTTTATGTTCTTGCTTTAATTGCTAATTAATGTGCTAAATCCGCTGCAAACATAATCTAATTGATCAACACGAGAGGCTGAGATCCTGTTACTCAGAATGAGTCATAATACTTATATGAGCAGCCAAAATAGGGACAGCCACATCACTGGCTCAGAGCCATTAGATGTTGACCTAGGTCCCGGGTTATTCTGTATACCCTTCATATCATTCACTGACCTTTTAACCCGGCCTAATAAGGATTTCATGTTCCCTCAAAGCTATAAAGTTGATCTTCCACACTAATCTTTAGATCAACAGAGCGAAGGGAACCTTTGATCTCTAACCAACATCAGCAACCACTAACTGAGGTGAGTCCCACCAGTGTACAGGAGACTCACGTAGGCTCAGCTGCCACTACTTAGAATCTCTCATTGAGCTCTTAGGATAGTGGTCACATCAATGGGACTGTGTCTATGGAAACTTTGCCCATTGATACCTCTGAAAGAGATATCATTGAGCAAAGGAATCCAGGGTGGCAAGAAACCACTACTGGTGATGAGAATGTACATACCAGGTATGTTGTCTCATCTCTCCATGATTCGTCACATGAAGATAAGGGACGACTGAAACTCACTATTGAGTACCTGCTCTCTACGGTCTCAAACCTTGAATTCAAGGTTAAGATCTTAGAAAACAGGTCTGCCACTTAGCAACTTGAGATTGAAAATCTCAAGGCCAAATTAGCTGAGACATAGATTGAGAAGTCTGTCAGGCATGTACCAACTTAGGTTTCTTTAAGTTCTTCTTCTAGCTCATCTACTTCTTAAGATGATGCTACCAAAAAGGGGGAGAATGTCCAGAAAAAAGCTCATGAGGAACCTCAAATTCTTGAGGAACCTCAATCTCTGGCTCTTACAACTTTATCCTCACTATACCCTCCACTAAAGCAATCTACTGCTGTTTTCCCTCAGCCACCTCCTTTGACTTTTCAAATGGACCCAAGGATGCTCATCAGCCTTCACAACTTTTTCATAAAGTTTTTGATGAGCTCCTTACTTGAACAACCATCCCCTGATGTTGCCATAACCTACTTTGGAATAGAAGAGTTTCAAAGCTTAGTGCACCACCTACCACTTATATGTAAGTTAGTCAACCTAAGGTCACTATGGAACCTGAGATTCACTTCGAAGGGGAAATAGGGACTGATGGCCCAACAACTGCCTTAGTTGGGAAAGATGGTGGGATATCGATCTCTTCCTAAGTAGAAATTCAGGCTACGGAAGTGATTGCTGGATTATCATCTACGTCTGATGAACTAATTCTCACAGAGGTTATCCTTGATTTACCTCTAAGGTGAACATTAAGGACGTTATTACACCTCCCATCTTTCAACAAGTACCATTAGATCAACCACAATCTTCTTAACCTCAACCTCAGTCTTCTCAACCTCAACCCTTAAAGCCAGAATCTTTAAAGGAAGCATCTCGTCATGATTACAAAGGTATAAGGAAGATGAATGATGAAGAACTTATTGAGGATGACAGGTTGAACAAATTAAGAAGGAAAGGTAGACACCTTGCTGAGTTATTGGCTGGAAGCAGCAAAGCAGCAGCAACTACTCAAGAGTCTATAAATGAAAATAAAAGGTTGGAATTGATTGACAGGCTCATCAGCCTGGGAGTAGCAAATGAAGAAATGCTACTACTCCCACTTGATGAGCTTGTAAAGTTGGAAGAAGTAACCTTACCGCAAAGAGAAAAGGAGAATGCAGCAAGGTTAGCTGAAGGGGAGAAGGCAAAGAAGATGAAGGAAGAGGCTGAACTGAAGAAAAGAATGGAGAGGATAGCCTTCTTATGCTCAAGAGGTTATTCTCAGGAGGAGCTGAGTCCTCATGAGAATGAGATGATCATGCTTCTTATCAACAGAAAACAAGATCAAATCAGTAAGGAAAGAAAGAGAGCTGCAAGGGAGAAGTTAAAGGAGAGAAAGAAAAAGGAGGAGGAGGCCAAGCTTGCTGCTGTCAAGAAACATGGAGATAAAGCCTGGATGTGTTGGATCTTGTATGCCCAAGACACATACAAGATTGATGTGGTTAGTACATAATGATCCAAGTCGGGTCATACCCAATAACAAGCTAAACAAACACCAATAAGTATTTAATTGTTGATGAGATCAAACAAATAAATATTAACACCAATTTAGAAAATGGGTTTTCTAAAACGCTGCATTTGAAATAAAACAAATTATATGGATAATTTGTTAATAAGAAATTATTTATTCATTATTTAAATGTGGGACAACCGGCCTCAAGGTCACTATTCTGAACCCTAATTTACTTGCATCATCACCCGTCTTATGAGTACTAATGATAGAAACAATTTAACTCTATTAGTGAATTTGGAATCATCAATTGCGATTATTTGCATTTTATGATTTTGTGTGATTTTTGTGAATTTTAGTTATTTCAACTCTTATCTTTTAGAAACTTAGTGCCCGGGAATGTTAATTAGTCACCGTAACTAGAATTCAAAATCCTAATTAAAACAATTAAAAGATGTGCATATGCACACACACTTGTAATTTTCGGCTTAATGCATGCATGTCCATGCATAGCACTTAATCAACGAAGTAAAACTTACCACCTAAAATACTACATTATACTACACACTACACTACATAATAACATTTACAATTAAAAATATAAAAGAAACCCCCACTACAAGACAAGGCTCAGCCGCCCCCTTGACCACCAATCCTCTTGTTTGCTTACCACTACACACCACCAACATCATCACCCACTCCCTTTACATGCATTCTTTCACCAACACTCCACTTCTCCCTTCTCCCTCCTCTCTCTCTTGGATTCTTCTCCAGAAAACGCACACACACACACCATGTTTCCAAGCCATTTCCAGCCTCATAATTCGAAGACAACACCATCTACACATCGGCCAAGCTTCAAACCGCAAGAAGGTGTCCATTTTGTGAGCTTTTGGTGCTTGGATCTAGCAAAATCATGGGTTCCAGCACTTGTTCGAGATTCTACAACTTAGTACAAGGAGTTCCAGACCATTCACAACCAACAACACCCTCCAAACCACGAGCTACATCAAGTGTAAGCTTCATGTTGCCGGTTTTGGTCATTTCTCATGTTTTCTTCATTTTTCACTTAAAAACCTCTCCTTTCCTTGTTGTAGCAGAAACCCGACACCATTTAGGAGTTATTAACATTCTTGAAGGTATATCATTTGATATGATAGCTATTCTAACGGGTAGAACCCGATTTACCTCTTGAAAACCCTCATTTTGGGTGTTTTGCACCATTCAACTTGTAAACCTTGTAACCTTTGGAAACAAAACCTATAACCTGCTTTCTAATGGTTCATAAGACTTCTAATAACCTGTTTTGAATGATACAAATGGGTGTACACCATGAACGTGAGGTTATAGCATAATTACACCTTGAAAATCCTTCTTTCTACATGTAAAAACCTCCTTTTAGGCACTTGTTTGAAAACCCTCTCAAACAAGGGTCATAACCTGCTCAAGAACAACTTTTAAACCCCTATTAATCTTATTTTTAAGTTAAATGAACTTTTGGTAATGTTTAAACTCAAGTTACAATAATTTACACATGTGTAATGGTCGCTTATGACATTTTCACTATATTTGTAGTCTATGGATGTGTAGAACAACTAGGCCACGAGTTGGGACTGAAATTTCAGAAAGTTTTGATGAATTTTAAGTGTGTTATTAATGGCTAATCTCGGGAAATGAAAGACATGTTAAGATTAGATCCATTTTAGTCACTTTCGGGACCCGAAAACATGGAAAAACAACTTAAAAACAAGAAAGCTTGGGGTATAAACTTTTTAAAGATAATTCCAGGTTATTTAATGGTAAATAAAGTGTTCTGGAGTAAATGGGAAATTTTAGTGGTCAAATTGATAATTTAAATGGATTTTTAAGTAAAAACGGGTACTCCCTGGGTGACGTTTTTGAGAAAAATCTAAGAAATATGGGTATAGAGCTAAAAGTTATAACAACCATGTTATTTCAGTAGGTTAAGTGAGAAAATAACTTATAAGGTATAAAAGTTGGTCAAACGAGCTTTTAAACGGTCAAATTCTGTTAAAAACACGTTTTAACGGGTTAAACACAAAAACGAGGCTTGCAAGTATTAGAGGCAAAAATTTCATAATCATATGACTTGAAACTTAGGAAAATGTCCTTACAATGTTATCTACTGGTCTAAGACTCAAAAACATGAAAATTCATAAGTAACCGTTAAAACCCTTCGGTTTTACCGTAACCGGGAACGTTATACTCATAGGTATTAAACCAAACCTGTAATCTGAAAATTGGTATACATTTACTTAGTAATAAGTTAGTTCAACTTCAAGAACCTGATTTTTGGTTATAAAAGTCATCTAGTACAAGAAACTAAACTTGAGGGTAGAAACTGTCAATTTTGAAACTTTAGGGGCTAAACTGTAAAATTTTGCCAAACTTCATAACCGACTCAAATGAGCCTAATAATCACTTGAACAACATATTTACCCTATATTCTTAACTTAATAGTGTAAAATCCTTGATTGTATGAGAAACCTTGACTTTCCATAAAAGGAAACTTTTTATGCAAACCCTAATCGAATCAAAGCCGAATCCGACAAACTAAGACTTACACACACTTGTTGCACCTTAAATAGGTTTAGTGAAGTGTCTAATCACTTAATATATTCATGTTAGGGTGCTAGACTTGAGACATTCCCGGCACAGGAAGAGTACTTTTGCTTAACACCTAAGGTGAGTTCTAGTGATCCTTTTTTACTACTGTTTTGGGATGAAACATGCTCTGTTGTGTTTACGAACTATAAATGTGCTTTACTTGATGCTTGTATGTGGGATTTATGGATACCTGTTGATACTTATATCATGATCATTAATTCTTTCGTGAACCGCTTGTTTTATGTGGATAGAACTATTTGGGGAAACCCCCACACACATTGGCTCCCGCCACAGGGAGGTACCCCACTGAGATCCTGAGGGGTCGTTTATGGCATGTGACAGGTTTTGTTAAGAAACTATGGTGAACCATCCGAGCAGGTATGGTTCACTGGTTTGGGGCTCAGTTCACCCCTTTGGGGTCAACCGGTAAAACACAACTTTAGTAGAGGCTAACCGGGACCAAGTGCAGGGTTGATTATGATACTCCCACGATATTAAAACTATGATTCTTTCCTTTTTATCATATGAGGATTTTGTTAAGCACATTTGTTTTTAGACTTTAAGCACATGAATTCACTAACTTTTTAGTTGACACATTTTCTTTTGAGCATGTTTCAGGTAATCCATGAAGAGATCTTAGCTACTGTTAAAGACCTATACCTATCCCCGAGACCATGGCATTGGCTTAATTTCGCTTATTGAACGATTTGAATGATTGAAAACTTCTGTTAAACAGTACAATCCGTTTTATGTTGACTATATAACTAATTTGGAGGCTAGATTTGTTTCTTGCCCCGGTACCTTTTGAAACTTTAAATGCCATGTGATATTCTCTCCTTTGAGCTCTTGTATTGGTTTGTTTCCGCTGCCATATATTGTTGCTAGTCTGTGACGTCCCACCCTACCTGGGTCCGGGGTATGACAGATTGGTATCAGAGCCAAAGGTTGTAGAGAAATCGGAAATACCATAGTGGACCTTAGGCTACAACCCTGATAGGACTGTCCCTGTGGGAAGTGTTGGAATGATCGGGTTGGGTAAATTGATGTTTGGACTTGATCAACGTAATCATGAATTTACCGGACGTGTAATTTCCAACACGAACCTTTAGGTAATGTTTGGACTTTTCTGATTCACATTGATGATTTTGAAACATATTTTAAAAAGGGGATTTAAATGACTTCTATATGAACTATGCTATCTGACACTATTTAAAGAGACTATTGACTCAATATCATTGACAAATGATGTATTGGGATATCTGATACTATTTGATGAGACTATTGATTTTGATATCATTGACAAATGATATGTTGGAATATCTGATGCTACTGCCATTACTACTATTACTAGTACTATCATTATAATCATGAGCTATAAGAAACCAAATTACTCATGATGTTTCTATACAGGGCACAAGGAATATGGCAGACAAAGGTAAGGCGCCCGCACACCCAGACAATGAGACTACCCCTACTAGAACCCTTAGAAGGGCAAAGCCTCAGACTGAGTACGAGGCATACCTCTGGAGATGCGGACACCCAGGATGGATATCCGTCACATCGGACGACACCGAAGCTTCTGAGGACTCTTCCTCAACGACACCTTCCAAGAGCCGGACACGCTCCCACTCTCCACACGTTGCTGCTTCTGCTCACTCGCCTATCCCACCTATCGGGAATAGGGGAGCACATGTTGTCACTTGTCCACGCAAGAGTGCTAGGCCTGGACCTTCAGTCTCCATTAGGATGCCACCTCCTCCTCCACCACCTGTTAGGACTCCTATACCTCCACCTCCGCCGTTTGACCCACTCGACGCCACCCACATGATGAGCCCTGGATGCGACCGAGGCACAATATGTATGACGGCCCTAGCGTACTGGCTGGTGATAGGTACTCCCAGTCTAGCCACTGGGCAAGTGACGTAGGACCCTCTGATGCAGCACTGGATGAGATCTTGAAGACCGTCCATCGCCACGAGCTGACTCTTCAGCACGCTACCCGGACTTCCTAGTCTGCTCAATTCCAGGCTATGATGGCTTCACATGGGGTGCAGAGGTTGGAACAGGAACAGAAGAAAAAGAACTCTGGATGGCTTGGATGGCTAAAGAAAAGGTGGATGTTAGAGTAGGGATGAGAAATGCAACTATTTGTCTTTAGACAGTTGAAGGAAAAAACCTTGATCAATGTTTGATAATATTATTATTACTATTATGGGGGTAATGGCACCTTCCAAATTGTAAGAGCATGGCTCTGATTCAACTTTCTTGCTGATACTACTATCTCTATTTAACTATGAAACTACTCTTTTGGAATTAGTTTATTGGACTATTTATATTAACTTTCATTGTGTTAAGTTATGCTTTGAAATTTGTATGTGCCCATTCTGATTGATTGTCTAAACTAGTATGATATGCTTTGAAGTGAACCTTGTAAGAATCACTTAGTGGGTTGTATTTAAATATATATGTATATACACATGATTTCTCCCCCTGAGGCGAGGTATAATAGGGTAATGATGCATGAGCTATTCGAAACAAATTTTGAGATGCTAAACAAATGTATGTGTGAAACTATCAGAATGCCAACTAGGAGGGGAACACGATATGGGAGGCAAGGAGCTACAAGAGGCCGCCATGAGGAGGCCAGGCAAACGGGAAACCAACCTACCCTACCGGGAACTCCCCGCAGAGAAAATGCTAACCAAGAGAATGATGAGAGGATGGCTAACCTAGTAGCACAACAAATTGCTAACGCCATCCCAGCCATTATCGCTCAAATTAATGCTGATGGGAGTAATACAAATGGAAATGATGGACTTGGGAACAATGAGGACCATAACGAAGAAGCCGAAGCGATAAGGAATGGATGCTCCTATAAGACCTTTATGCCGTGCAAACCCAAGGACTTCTAAGGCACCGAGGGTGTGATACAGACTTACAGATGGATTGACGAGATGGAAGCTGTTTTGGATATCAGCGAATGCAAAATGGACCATATGGTGAGATTCGCTTCTCAATCACTGAAAGAATCGGCATTGGAGTGGTGGAAGTCGATCACTCAAGCACGTGGAAGGAATGCTGCAAATCGAATAAGCTGGACCGAATTTAGAGAGCTGTTAACCAACAAGTATTGCCCCATCAATCAACTTGAGAAGCTAGAGTCAGAATTCCTAGGTCTGGAAATGAAAGGTCCCATACACCGAGTACATCAATCGATTCTTAGCCCTATCTCGACTGGTTCCTTATCTGGTGACACCTGAATCTAAAGGCGTAGCATGAATCATATAGGGGCTACATCCTAGAGTTAGGGGAATGGTCCGCTCCTCCAAACTCTTGACTCTACAATCTGCAGTTGACCATACCAGCAGTTTGACTGATGACTTAGTTAGGGCTGGAGGGACTGAGCAAACTAGGGATGATGAGAAGAGGAAGTCTGTTAGTGAGAAAAGAAAGTGGTTTGAAGCAAAGAAAGCAGTTGGAAGTAGTAGCGGGTCAGGAAGAAAGAGTTTCGAAGGTGCGAGACGCGAAGATCAGGGAAGGAAGACCCAGAGACTGTACTCGGGGACAAGCCCGTTTGCAACAAGTGCAAACTACACCATCAAGGGGAATGTAACCCGATGCCCTGTTTTAGATGCAAAAGGACAGGTCATTTAATCAAGGATTGTACTTACGCACCAGGAAAACAATACTATGAATAGGGTGATCTAGGACACATGCGGAATAAGTGTCCTAAGCTGGGTAGAGACAAGGATGCCAAGCCCAACAAGCCTAAGGGAAGGGCATTCATGATGGATCCAGCTGGAGCTCAAAAGGAACCTGATGTGGTTAACGGTACATTCCTTGTAAACAACCATCCTGCTACGGTTTTGTTTGATACTGGAGCGACTACTAGTTTTATCTCTAGTGCTTTTAGATCTTTGATTGACTTAGATACGTGTACCTTAACCGATACTGTTGGATCATGATAAGGCTGGTGCAACCAAAATCACTTCATAGTCAATTTTTGGTACTACATTCAAAGGCTTCCGAAGCTGAGCAAGAGATCTTCCGAAAGTCTAAAGAACAGCTGAAGATATCTACTGAAGGCAAAAGCTGAAGTCAACTGCTGAAGACAACAGCTGAAGCCAACAGCTGAAGATATCTACTGAAGGCAAAAGCTGAAGTCAACTGCTGAAGACAACAGCTGAAGCCAACAGCTGAAGACTATCTTCCGAAGACAAAGTATGATGAAACAGCTGAAGACAAAGTCTGAAAGCTTCCGAAGACAAAGTCTGATGAAAGAGCTGAAGACAAAGTCTGAAAGCTTCTGAAGACAAAGTCTGATGAAAGAGCTGAAGACAAAGTCTGAGCTTTCGAAGACAAAGTCTGCTTCCGAAGACAAAGAAGACTCCAAGCCTCGGAAGAAGCAGTCTTCCGAAGTATAAGTGCCTTAGGAAGAAGTTATTCTTCCGAAGCACTTTATCCTTCAGAAGACATTGCTATGTCCAGCAGATAAAAGTATGGTCCCTGACAGTCCGCTGCAGACCTATGATACAGCATGTCACCTTCCTAAAGAGCCATGTTGTTGACCATACTTTATTCTACTGCTCACCTTTTTATGATAGTACATGTTACCAACTTTAGTTGGTGACAAAATGTAAGGCCCCGCTCCCGGGCACCCTACTGTTGGTGGTTCATCGCACATAAAACATACATAATGTAAATAATCATAAAATAACGCAGCGGAAATGATAAAATATATATACATTCTCATTCATTAATAATAGTTATTACATCATTGACTCGATTACAAAATGAAGCTTTCTCTACTTTGTCTCTCCTCCTAAGATCATACAGCGACCTCTAGAGGAGATATCAAGTTCAAACATTTAAAGTTTATAATTTTTATAATAAAGAATATTCCTTAAGTAGTTCCGTACATCGGAACTCTGACGGAATACTCTTGACATACACATGCAACATATTTCGTTGCATGTGCTACGCACACGCACCCAATGCGTGGCGAACTTATCAAAATCTAAAGAAGATTTCTTAAATAATCCCTTCCGGGGGAATACTCAAGAAATCTCATAATGGCATGCAACGTGATGAGTTGCGTGCGTTATAGACCCACAACGCATGACGTTGCATCATTATTAAATGGAGAATGCCATCCCAAAAGAGCTGAGTAGCCGCCTCGTGCCATCCCCAGCAACGCTACCTGCCAACTGGAAACACATAAAAAGTCAGCGTTGCTGAGTGAGTTCTAGTTTTATAATAAAACATACTTTTACTTATTTAAAAGTATCCTTTCGTGCATGCGTTCAATCATCATACGTACACAGAGATAATATTCATTATTATCTTCATCATTCGTTATATATCTTCATCTTTAACTTCTCGTATGGATTCTGTCAGGCTTTACCCACTTCATAGCACTTGGCTATGATTACGGTGGTCGAATGACAAGAATCCCGTTCATACTTACTTGCACGCATTGAAAGGTGAATTGTACCAATACCATATGCTACACCCCGATCAGTCTTAGCTACCGGGCCGTAGTCAACATATGACGGAAATCGTATGCCCGGTACTAGAGGTAAGCGGTAGAGGTACCATGACCATGGTCAATCACATAGAAGGACCAATCGCGTTATTCAATGCTTGCAAGACATAATTCGTTCGTTCATTAATGCATGTATTCATCATCATTCATTCATTCGTTCATTCATTAATACATGCATTCATCATCGTGTTCCTCTTTCGTTATCTTTCACTTTACGTTACATAATACTTCGTTCGTTCGTTAATACGTAAAGTCATGGAAAGATATTCGTACATCATTATTATAGGAACACACACACACCATACATACATCACCATACATAGCATCATACATACATCGTCATACATTCATCGTACATACGTCGTCATCATCATCACACTTACATCGTCATACTTAACATCATACATGCATCATCATCCTCATCATACATAACCTCGTGCATACATAGCCTACATCATCAATCATCACTAGGCACTTACTATGTGTTATCCTGGTGCAGTAGCACTAACTGTCCTTCCAAGACCGTGGGGACTCATACTAAGACCTTACATAACATGTCGAGTCCACAATCATACCTTAGACGTATAACACAACATTATACCCAAACGGGTCATACATACATACATCATTAAACTAGTTTATATGTGTTCCAGCCCCAAAACCATTTAAAACAAGTAAATGAGGGGTCCTAGAACTCACCTGTGCTTGACAAGCAGCTTCTCAATCAAGCCTGTAAGACGCGGGTCACACTACACTGCCTGCAGATAAGTTAACACTCAAAAGAGTTAATTTCTGCCTAATTTCGCTACTAATTTCGCAGGTAGTTTCGCCCGTAAATTCGCCGGTAGTTTCGCCGGGCGAATTAGCAGTTTCGCTGCTAGTTTCGCTGGGCAGCATTCTGCCAGTTTCGCTGGACAGATTCGCTACCTCGAGCGCCCAACTTTCGTTGGAATTCCCTAGTTTCGCAATATCTAAGGTCAACTTGGACATTGGCATAGTCATCAGCGAAACCTTAGTTTCGCTCAGGCGAATATGTAGTTTCGCTGCAGCGAAACTGTAACTTCGCTGTAGGTTCCTCCAGTTTCGCTGGACGAACTTACAGTTTCGCTGGACGAGACCTTAATTTCGCAGAACGAGCTGAAATTTACGAATCAGCTCGTTTTAGCCCAAAAATCCAATCCTTTCCACCCAAACCCTTGCATTATCATCCAGGAAGCTATATCTAAGCATCTTACACGTTGTATTATCCTAAAACGTGCGTTTTGGGCGATTTTTGCCACTAAAAACCCCAAAAACCCCAAACTCGGGTTTTTCACCAAATGTGGTAATTTAGATGCGTTTCTTACCTTGATTCTTGTAGTTTTGGAGTCCACAAACACCAGCCTTCGATTCTTGACCACCCGAGCTTCGATCCGGCACTTTCTCTCTCTACACTTTCTCTCTCTAGAATGGCGTTTGAGTGAAAATGAGAGTTGCTCAGCTGATTCATCTATTTATATGCCAGGCGTTCCCGGGACCCCAAACTCGTTAAACTCGTGACCCGGAGGGTTAACTTGGTGTAATACCCGCAACCACTCTATATTCATTAAATGGTTTTCATCCGAGCCCATCGCTATCATCCGACTCGATCAGAAAATTTTCGGGCGTTACACAAAAGGTAAATCAGGGACATGTCCTGACTACCAACTCTCAGGCAAAATGTCTGAAAGACCTCACCTAGAGTCTTGTAGTATAGATGTAAGGTTAGAGGTGTCCAGCTAGTATCAAAGTATATCCGGCTGTAGGTAGTATTATATATATCTTCTCCCTGTAACTCTTTAGATAAGCGATTTGAGTCCAAGTGTCTTGTAATCCTTTGAGTTGAGAAGCAATATATAAAAGTACTTGAAAATTTACTTGCTGTGTTAAATTTTCTTACTGCTTGTTACTTGATATATTGTGATCAACTCTTCATAAGACTGCTTGCTGAGTGTTGATTCACAGTGAGTTGAGAGGAAAACCACCCGAAATCTGATCCTGCAATTGGTATCAGAGCTCCAGGCTCTTGATTGTGAGATCTTACCATTCTAATCATTTCCACCCATGGAACCACAGACTTTTCACAAAGTTCAGAGACAAACACCTATGGAACCACAGACCCAATTCATTTCCACCCAACTAATCACACTACCTGAGTCATCTCAATCCTTTCTGGAGATTGACTCAAGGATGCTTCAAGATCTCTACAGTCTTTTCACAAAGTTTGTATTGAGATCATCCCTAGAACAGCCCAGCCCCGACACCACACTTGCTCACTTTGGGGCTGAGGAGCTTCAAAGACTGACTGCACCTTCTACCACTGTGGAAGAAGTTGGTTAACCTAAGGTCTTCATGGAACCTGAGATTAGCTTCGAAGGGGAAGTGGGGACTGATGGCCCAGCAACTGAAACAGTTGGGACAGAATCTGCAGCAGTCTCATCTTCCGAAGCTCTAGCTGAAGCTTCCGAAGCTTACACGGAAGCCTCGGAAGAGCAAGACAAGTCTTCCGAGGCCGAAATAGAAGCTGCGGAAGGCTTGTTTCAGATGTCCGAGGAGCTGACCATCACAGATGTCATTGCTGAAATAGCATCTGAGGTGAGCAGGGAGGACACTTCTGACATTCCTCCAATCCAAGCACCAGCTGAACTTCTCTCTCAATCACCACCCTCCATCCAAGAACCACCACAGTCAAGCACCATCAAAGACAAAGGCAAAAGGAAATTGACTGCGGAAGAGCTTCAGGAGGAGGAGAGGATTGAGAAGGCCAAGAAGAAAGGTAGGTTTCCTACTGAAAAGCTGCTAGCTGGTAGTTCTAAGGCAGTTGCAGCCAATCAGGAAGAAATCAACCTGAAGAGAAGAACAGCACTCATTGACCAGCTTATCAGCCTAGGAGCTGTCAATGAGGAGATACTCCTGCTACCACTAGAGGAGTTGGTGACTTTGGAGAGGTCAACCAGGCTACAACAAGAAAGGGAAGCCAGGTTGGCCTTAGAGAAGGAAGAAGAAGAGCAGAGGAAGGCAGCCCTGAAGCTGAGAGAGGAGAGAATCAAATTCCTACTCTCAAGAGGCTTCAGTATTCCTGAACTGTCTCCACATGACAATGACATGATCCTGCTGCTCCACAATAAAGAGCAGGATCAAATGGAGAAGGAAAGGAAGAAGGCTGCTAGGGAGAAGTTGAAGGTGAAAAGGAAGAGGGAGGAAGAGAAGGAGGTCACTGCTGCCAAGAAGTCAACTGACAAAGCCTGGATGAAGGACTACCTCCGGGCTCATGGCTTCTCTGGTAGGCAGGTGGGACCTATGTCCGAAGGGACACTCCAGCGGATAGTCAGTGAAATTAAAGCTGACATCCGTTTGGGGAAAAGGAAGGAGATGTATAGGAGGATGAAAGGAATGGTCTTCACCCCAGCCACTCAACCACAGCCACAATCCACACCAGAACCAACCCCTTTTCCCATTAAAACAGAACCCACTGATGAAACCTTCACCCCTCAACCCACAACTCTACCCAAACCTACGACATCACCTCAACCACCCAAACTACCTATCCTAAAACCCAAGACTCAACCCAAAACCACTAAACCTAAGCCTACCCAACAACAACCAAGACCATCCCCTCAGCCTCCTCAACATCTCTCCTTTGATGAAATAAAGGAGTTCAAGACGAGGCTCATCAATTGTACTACCTTGAGCAGCATCTCCTGTGAGGGAGAAATTATCAACGTCACCTATGTTGGTAACTCTTCAAGCTCCCTCACCCTAGGCAAATTTCTTGAATTGCCTAGAGACACCTTAGGCCAGGCTGCAAGACTTCTTGGTCTCAACTCCGATACCCTCAATGCTGAGGAGAAGAGGCTAAGAAGAAGACTGGTGACTCTGCTGGATACCAGGAAAGAGGACAGGATTTCTGGTCAATCTCCTGGACCTAGAAATGCAATAATCCAGTGGAGGTTCGATGGACCTTCTCACAAATTTGTTGTGGAAATGGAGAATGGTGAAACCAACAGGCTAAATGCCACTTCTCTATTGCATCTCAGCAGATTCGACCTTGCTGAGCTTGCAGAGAAGCCATTCTCCAATCCCTCCAACTCTGAGACTGCTGCACACATCAGAAACCATATCAGTGGTCTACACTTGGCTGAATGAAGTAGAAGAGCCAAGATTGAAGAAGAGTTGAAGCTGAAAAGAGTGGAAGACAAGGCACAGCCTTTCTACAGATGGTGGAAGGTCCTGAATTGGAACCAATAGTTCGATGGGAATATGACTATACTTCCCATCAACTAACTCTTTTCAGAGGGCCACAACAGAGGGTACATATAATCCAAGGTGACAGAGTAGAGGTGCTGTCCACCAAAGATTTGTACAAGATTCTCTGCACCACAGCAGGAAAGAATGAAGATACTGATAAACACCTGCTTTCCTTGGTGCTGAGAGCTTTGAGAAGAAGAGAGAAGTAAAGTTTTGGTAGCATCAGCCTAGGGGGAGTTTGTTGGATCATGATAAGGCTGGTGCAACCAAAATCAATTCATAGTCAATTTTTGGTACTACATTCAAAGGCTTCCGAAGCTGAGCAAGAGATCTTCCGAAAGTCTGAAGAACAGCTGAAGATATCTACTGAAGGCAAAAGCTGAAGTCAACTGCTGAAGACAACAGCTGAAGCCAACAGCTGAAGATATCTACTGAAGGCAAAAGCTGAAGTCAACTGCTGAAGACAACAGCTGAAGCCAACAGCTGAAGACTATCTTCCGAAGACAAAGTCTGAAAGCTTCTGAGGACAAAGTCTGATGAAAGAGCTGAAGACAAAGTCTGAAAGCTTCCGAAGAAAAAGTCTGATGAAAGAGCTGAAGACAAAGTCTGAAAGCTTCTGAAGACAAAGTCTGATGAAAGAGCTGAAGACAAAGTCTGAGCTTCCGAAGACAAAGTCTGCTTCCGAAGACAAAGAAGACTCCAAGCCTCGGAAGAAGCAGTCTTCCGAAGTATAAGTGCGTTCGGAAGAAGTTATTCTTCCGAAGTACTTTATCCTTCGGAAGACATTGCTATGTCCAGCAGATAAAAGTATGGTCCCTGACAGTCCGCTGCAGACCTCTGATACAGCATGGCACCTTCCTAAAGAGCCATGTTGTTGACCATACTTTATTCTACTGTTCACCTTTTTATGATAGTACATGTTACCAACTTTAGTTGGTGACAAAAGGTAAGTCAGGGACATATCCTGACTACCAACTCTCAGGCAAAATGTCTGAAAGACCTCACCTAGAGTCTTGTAGTATAGATGTAAGGTTAGAGGTGTCCAGCTGGTATCAAAGTTTATCCGGCTGTAGGTAGTATTATATATATCTTCTCCCTGTAACTCTTTAGATAAGCGATTTGAGTCCAAGTGTCTTGTAATCCTTTGAGTTGAGAAGCAATATATAAAAGTACCTTGAAAATTTACTTGCTGTGTTAAATTTTCTTACTGCTTGTTACTTGATATATTGTGATCAACTCTTCATAAGACTGCTTGCTGAGTGTTGATTCATAGAGAGTTGAGAGGAAAACCACCCGAAATCCGATCCTGCTACGGTTTTGTTCGATACTGGAGCGACTACTAGTTTTATCTCTAGTGCTTTTAGATCTTTGATTGACTTAGATACGTGTACCTTAACCGATACGTTTACCGTTGAATTAGCTCACGGTAACATTTTAGAAACTAATGAAGTCATCAGGGACTGCTCATTGAATCTAAAAGGAAATACATTCAGAATAAATTTGATGCCCATTAAGTTAGGAAGATTTGATGTGGTTGTTGGTATGGACTGACTAATGCACCAGCAGCATTCATGGACCTCATGAACCGTGTATGCCGCCCTTATCTCGACAAGTTTCTGATCGTGTTCATAGACGACATCCTAATCTACTCCGGTAGTAAGGAAGAGCACGAGAAGAACCTCAGACTAATTATTGAGTTACTCAAGAATGAGCAACTATATGCCAAATTTTCTAAATGTGAATTTTGGATGCGAGAGATCCAATTTCTAGGGCATGTAGTGAATGAGAATGGGATTCAAGTTGACCCTTCCAAGATTGAAGCCATAAAGAATTGGAAGATTCCTGAAACTCCTACTAAGATTAGGCAATTCCTAGGATTGGCCGGATACTACCGACGATTGATAAAGGACTTCTCACGCATTGTGAAACCCTTGACCGCACTGACTAAGAAGAACAATACCTTTGTGTGGGAACAAGAGCAAGATGAAGCATTTGGGATGCTTAAGGAAAAGTTATGCAGTGCACCTGTTCTGGCCCTCCCAGAAGGAGTCGAAGATTTCGTAGTCTATTGTGACGCCTCGCGTCAAGGGCTGGGATGCGTGCTAATGCAACGCAACAAGGTCATTGCTTATGCATCTAGACTTCTAAACTATCACGAGAAGAACTATACAATGCACGATCTGGAATTAGGTGCCGTGGTGTTTGCTTTCAAAATGTCGAGGCACTACCTCTATGGCACAAAGTGCATGATCTACACTAACCGTAGAAGTTTGCAACACATTCTTGACCAGAAGATGCTAAACATGCGTCAGAGAAGATGGGTTGAGCTGTTAAATGACTACGAGTGTGAAATCTGTTATTGATGTGTTGCAAAACACATATGTTTTTAGAGTCGGGTTTTGAGTCTTTATACGTGTATTGTGTTTAATTTTATTAGAATAAGTTAATGTTTTTGTTATTTGTCATTTGTAGGTGTTTGGATGCAGGAAGGAATGGAAAACGAATCGGAAACGAGGGCATTAGACAGGTGAAGGAGTTGCAAGTTGTTAAAATTGAAAAATAAAGAAAAACTGCAGAGAAATAGGGTCTTCGCACTGCGCTCACGAGCTAACCACTCTGTACGCGTTGCGCGAAGAGAGGGTTCGCGGCCCCCGACTATTTTGTCCCTTCGTGATGCGTGCACAGCTTAGTTAGCTTGTACGCGGTGTGCGAAGGCATGTGACACGGCCAAACCCTAATTTTCACATTTAAATAGAATGTTTAACACATTCTATGGCGGCCCCGACTTCCAGACGATCAAAGAGACGATTTTGGAGATCCCAAGCAGAGAACAAGCAATTGGAAGCATCAAGAAGCAAGGATTGAGCAAGAGGATTGACGATTCAAGGGTGTTATCCATCGGTTTCATCTTCTTCTTGTTTACTCTTGTTTTTGAATCATGTTTACTGAGTTGTTTATGAACTTTAGCTACTGTTTTGATATGGTTGTAGGCTAGATCTAATAACACTACCTATGTGATGATGATTTTATGGTTTTAACATGTTAAATATTGGTTTTATGGAATAAACTTGTGATGATCATTGGTTTAATTGTTATTGCTTTGATTTCTGATGTGCATGCATGTTTAGATCAGGTTCTTGATCATGATTCTTGGTTCCATATACTCCTATATGAATGTCTTTCAATGGTTAGGTGTATGTTAGGTCGTGTAATTGGTGTTATCGACTAGTTTATGGTTTAATTGACGTCTTGAATCGTAAGGATTGATAATCATGAGTTTGAATAGATCTAAATGTTCTACTAAACTTGTTAATCGTGAGATTAAAAGTTATTGATTTGTCTTGGATTGTCAATTGGCTAGTTCTAGGGTATTCGTGAGAAAATCCACCTAGCTAAAGTGTCGTCTTTCCTTGTAAATCAAATTAGATAATTAATGCAATAACTAACCCGTCATTTAAAATGAAAAGTTGTCTTGTGTTGTGAAACATTTAGATAAACTTAGGGTATTTCAATGAACCAATAAACTGCTGTGAGGTTGTTTGTTAATTAACCGGTAATTTTCAACAACTATTAAAAACCTTAATTGTCATACTTGAGAAGGGTTGAGTTTGCTTTAAGGGTTTGATTAGTTACATATCTCTAGATCCCGGTTTCACAAGTAAATCCATAAACCAATATGAGACTAGTTAAACACATAAAGGATTCTAGCATAGGTAGTGTCTGTTTCGTCATTTAAATTTCGTTTGAAATCGTCATCATTTTCTTAGTTAATATTTCTTTTATAATTTAATTTGATTACTTGTATTAGGATTTGCTAGAAAACCCCCCCATTTAATAATAAAAATCTTTATTTGGACTTTTTAGTAAATTAGTTTTTAAAGTTAATTTTCATGCACTAAGGGGTCTCGTGGGTTCGATATCCGGACTTACATTTGCTTTACTAGAGTCGATAGGTACACTTGCCTGTCTTTGGTTTAGTTTTAGCGAGTCTAGAATATTACTTAGTTCATTTTTAGTCTAATTTAGTTCCTTTTTATTAGACTTTTATTTCGACATCAAGTTTTTGGCGCCGTTGCCGGGGACCTCTAGGCAATTCCATTTATTAGCTTTGATAACTTGTTTTCTTAATTTGTGTTTTCGGTAAATTTTGTTTGCTTATTTATTTTCTTTCTGTTTAAGTTTTAATTTTTAGTTTTCATCTGGTCTTTCGTTTGTGTCTTGGTTAATTGCATTCTTACAGTTTCTTTGTTGGATTTGCAGTTCATGCCACGTACCAGATCGCAGGGACCACCAAATTTTTTAGAGATTACTGACCTCTTTCAGAGCGCTAACGTTGAAGACTTAGAGGTTAGTACCTCTTCCCCTCTTTCTACTCCCCCTCCTTCACCTACTCGCTCCACACCCACTGCACCCACATCACCAAACCCGTTCCACATGGCTAACCGCACAATTCACCAAAGAGCCACTGAAGGCTTCACAGGAGTTAACTCTCCCATCACTGTTCCCAACATTGTCAATGAAAGTTCTTGGCAGATTCCATCCTATGTCATGACTGCTATCACAAACACTTGTCAGTTTCAGGGTCGCGACGACGAAGATGCACCTGCACACATTTCACGTCTCACTCGTATTCTAGGCACTTTCAATCTTCAGGGAGCAACCGATGATGCTAAATTTCTTCACCTCTTTCCGTTTTCTCTTTCTGGTCGAGCCGCTTCTTGGCTTGATTCTCATCCTGCTGGCACTTTCACCACCTGGAACGGTCTTCGTGACAAATTTCTTGAGAAATACTTTCCTCCAGCCAAAGCTTCCAGGCTCCGTGACCAGATCCATTCTTTCAGGATGGAACCTGATGAGCCCTATTATCTCGCCTGGGAGCGTTTCCAGAATCTGCTTAGCAGATGTTCTAATCATGGTCTGACTGAATGGGCCCTCGTTGAGAAATTTTACAATGACCTGACCTATGAATCTCGTGCTCGTTTTGATACTTCTGCTGGAGGTCATCTCATGGGAAAGAAGGATGTTGTCGGTTGTAATGATCTCTTTGAAAGTTTTGCTTAAGCTGAATATGAGCAACGGTCAGCTATCAGGAATTCCATTCTTGTAACTAGTGCACCCTCGTCCACTCGAGGTGTTCACCACGTCACTGTGGATACTAGTGTGGCCGCCACTCTTGAATCTTTAGCCAAGGATATGAAGAGTCTGATGAAGAAGATTGACAGATGTGAGATTTGCAGAGGAGGACATGACACTGTTCAGTGCCCAGTGATGCCACAAGAACAAGTTGACTACGTGGGAGGCCCAAACCGTGCTCCAACTAATCCTTTTAACAATTCTTATAACTCGGGTTGGAGGGGTGCTCAGAACCAAAACTGGAGATCTTCTGGAAATCCACCTGGTTTCCAATCGAATCCAAATCATAACCAGGGGCAGGGTCAGTTTGTTAGTGGGGGTTCGGGAACAAATCAGGGAGGGGTTAATAATAATAACACCAATCTTAATGAAATCAAAGATTTGTTAACCCAATTAATTGTCAAGGATCAAACCACTCAGAAAACTTTAGCTGAACACGACATCATTCTTAAAAATCAACAATCTGCTTTCCTAGACCTTTAGCGTTCTGTTGGTGACATTGCTAGGCGGTTGGAACAAACTCCTCCAGGCCAGTTTTCTGGCAACACTCAACCCAACCCAGCCGCCCAACTCAAAGCAGTCACAACTCGTAGTGGAAGAGGTGGAGATCCTGTGACACCCCTAGTTGAAGTAGTAGAAGAAGAATCTGATAAGGAAGTTGATGAGCACATTGAGATGGAAACTCCTGGTAGGGTGCAACCGAGGCTAGTCCCAGCAAGTACCGCACCTAACAGTGAGCCAAAAGTTGAGAAGGTCGTAAAAACGACACCTGTTTTTGTTAGACCCTCTCCTGAAATTGATCTTTCTCGTGTTCTGTATCCCGCTCGTGTTGCTAATCAGAAGTATACTAAAGATTATGGGCACTTCCTTGAAATGTTCAAACAGTTGAAAATCAATCTCCCGTTCATTGAAGCTCTTCAGCATGTGCCCAAGTATGCAAAATTCTTGAAAGATCTCCTAAAAAGGAAAGACAGGTTGGGGGAACTCTCAAATATTCCCCTAAGTGCTGGATGTTCTGTTGTGGTTCTGAACAAGCTACCGGAGAAATTGACAGACCCGGGAATCTTCATGATCCCGTGTTTGTTTGGTAGTGACACTCTGAGCCACGCGTTGGCAGATCTAGGTGCTAGCATCAATCTGATGCCGTACTCTCTCTACGGGCAGCTAGACCTTGGTGATCTGACTCCAACGCTCATGACATTATCTCTTGCTGACCGATCGGTCAAATATCCACGGGGCATCGTTGAAAATTTGCTAGTGAAGGTCGATAAATTTGTCTTCCCCGTGGATTTCGTGATTCTTGATATGGAAGCCGACGACAAGGTACCTTTGATTTTGGGACGTCCATTTCTGAATACTGCCAAGGCCATCATCGATGTCTTTGACAGGAAGATCACTCTTCGAGTAGCAAATGAGAATGTCACATTTGATGTCGTCAAATCCATGAATCACCCTGGTGATCAGGATGTTTACAACGGTCCATCTGATTCTGTTTACTTCCTTAATTCCTTCATCTCCCGAGTGGACCGTTGTCTTGATTACATCTGTGGAGCTGACTTGGTTATTGATCGTGAAGAGGAGCCGTTGGTGTATGAAGAAGAAGCCCCTCTGTTTCCCGAAGTTTTTGAGATTGATGAAGTTCCTGAAGAGAGTGATAAGCCGTCCCTTGAGTCACCTCCTCTTTTAGAGCTCAAGGTCCTTCCTTCTCACCTAGAATATGCCTTCCTAGGTGGAGATTCTAGTTTACCCGTCATCATTTCTTCTAGACTGACGAAGGAGGAGAAGATGAGTCTGCTTGAGGTGTTGAATACGCACAAGCAAGCCATTGCGTGGAGGCTTTCCGACATTCAGGGCATCAGCCCAGTTTACTGTACCCACAGGATACTCATGGAGGATGAGTATAAGCCTGTGGTGCAACCTCAAAGGCGATTGAATCCACACATGCAGGAGGTTGTGAAGACAGAAGTTAAGAAGCTCATGGAAGCTAGTTTGATCTATCCTATCTCTGATTCTAGTTGGGTGAGCCCGACTCAGGTTGTCCCCAAGAAGGGAGGGATGACTGTCATCACTAATGAGAAAAACGAGCTCATTTTGTCCCGTACGGTCACTGGTTGGCGTGTTTGTATCGATTACAGGAGACTCATTGATGCCACCAGAAAGGACCATTTCCCTCTTCCATTCATTGATCAGATGCTTGAGCGTCTAGCTGGTCAGCAGTTCTACTGTTTCCTTGATGGTTTCTCGGGTTACTTCCAGATTCCTATTGCTCCAGAGGACCAGCATAAGACCACTTTTACATGCCCGTATGGCACCTATGCGTATCGTAGGATGCCTTTTGGGTTATGTAATGCTCCAGCTACTTTTCAGCATTGCATGGTTGCTATTTTCCAGGATATGATCGAGTTATCTATGGACGTCTTCATGGACAACTTCTCTGTTTATGGTAGTTCTTTTTCTGACTGCTTGACTAATCTGGAGAAGATGTTGAAGAGGTGTACGGAAACGAAGTTGATGTTGAATTGGGAGAAGTGCCATTTCATGGTAACTGAGGGGATAGTGTTGGGGCACAAGGTGTCTCGAGATGGTATTGAGGTTGACAGGGCGAAGATTGACACGATTAGTAGACTTCCACCGCCCACGAGTGTTAAATCTATTCGTAGTTTTCTTGGTCATGAGGGTTTCTATAGGCGTTTCATCAAGGATTTTTCTAAGATTACTCGCCCCATGACCCGTCTTTTGGAGAAGGATGTTCCTTTCGTCTTCGACGAGGAATGTCTTAAAGCGTTTGACTTTCTGAAAGAGTGCTTGGTTAGTGCACCCATTCTTGTTTCACCCGACTGGAGCTTGTCTTTCGAGCTCATGTGTGATGCTAGTCACTATGCAGTCGGGGCAGTCTTAGGGCAGAGGTGTAACAAACATTTCCATCCCATCTATTATGCCAGTAAGACGTTGAATGATGCTCAGGAGAACTACACCACGACAGAGAAGGAGCTTCTAGTGGTTGTTTTTGCTTTCGATAAATTCCGTTCCTATCTCGTGCTTTCTAAGACCACCGTATTCACTGATCATGCGGCATTGCGATATCTGTTCGCGAAGAAAGATGCCAAACCTCGTCTCATACGGTGGATTCTTTTGCTCTCCGAGTTCGACATCGAAATCAAGGATAAGAAGGGAGCCGAGAACGTGGCTGCAGATCATCTTTCTAGATTAGAGGATCCTGAGAGGGAGGAGATTCGTGAGGAGGCGATTGGAGATAGATTCCCTCACGAATCAGTAGATATTGTGAAGGCCGAGCAGCAAGGTATGCCATGGTTCTCCGACATAGCAAATTACCTAGCTAATGGAGTGGTGGTCAAGGGGATGACCACGCAGCAGAAGAAGAAGTTTTTTCGGGATGTGAGTAGATATGTTTGGGATGATTCGTTTCTGTATAAGGTTGGAGGAGATAGAGTTCTGAGGAGATGTGTGAGTAAGGAGGAAGGATGGGAGATCCTTAGACATGTTCATGAGGGATTGATTGGCGGACATCACAGTCATCATATCACCGCTCAGAAGGTGTTTGATTGTGGTTTCTATTGGCCTTCAGTGGTGAAGGATGCCCTCGAATTCATTAAACAGTGTGATGCTTGTCAACGCACTGGTAATATTTCATCCAAGAATGAAATGCCCCAAAATCCCATACAGGTTCTTGAGATTTTTGATGTTTGGGGCATTGATTTCATGGGCCCGTTTCCTGTTTCTAACAAGAATCGGTACATCCTCGTGGCGATTGACTATGTTTCAAAATGGGTAGAAGCTCAAGCTTTGCCTACTAATGATGATGCCCGAGTGGTGGTGAAATTTCTTAAGAAGTTGTTCACTCGATTTGGTACCCCTCGTGCGCTTATAAGTGACCGTGGCACTCATTTCTGTAACACCTTGATGGAAAAGGTGTTAGCTCGCTACGGAGTCACTCATCGTTTCTCCACCGCTTATCATCCACAGACGAGCGGTCAAGTGGAGAATGCTAATAGGGGAGTGAAGAGGATTCTGGAGAAGACAGTAGGAAAGAGTCGGAAGGATTGGTCCGACAAGCTCGATGACGCGTTGTGGGCTTTCAGAACAGCCTACAAAACACCGTTAGGCACCACGCCATTCATGATTGTTTACGGTAAAGCGTGTCATCTTCCTGTTGAGTTGGAACACAGAGCATTATGGGCTCTGAAGACGGTTAATCTTGATCTCACCGAAGCAGCTAGAAGACGTTTCTTTCAGATTCATGAGTTAGAGGAGCTTCGGGATGCAGCATATGCACGTTCTTTGAGTATTAAGGAGAAAACGAAGGTGTTGCATGATAGGAGATTGAGAGGGTTGAAGGAGTTTAAGAAAGGGGATCGAGTGTTACTATACAATTCCCGTCTCAAGTTGTTTGGAGGAAAATTGAGATCTAAGTGGACGGGACCGTATGTAGTTAGAGAGGTATTTCCATATGGTGCAGTCGAGTTGCAGAATGATATTGATGGAAACACCTGGAAGGTGAACGGGCACAGATTGAAGCACTACATTGGAGGATCCCTAGATGTGAATGAAAATGAGGAAACCCTCCTCGAGATCCCGGAAAAGACAAAGGCTTGAAAGTCTTGGATGAAAATCCAAGTGTAAATTTTGTATATTTTTTTATATTTTGTATATATATATATATATATATATATATTATATATTTTTCGTTTTTGCTCGGTGTGTTTTTCATGTTTTGCAGGGATTCGTACTTGGAACGGTGTAGAGGAGACACAAGGAATGCATTTTGGTGACGGTTGATTTAACCTCGGGTTCGGAGCGTACAAGATTCACATGACGAGGTAAGTTTTTCGTGATTTTGTTTTAAATTTTTCATAAGGGATCTTCGCCATGCGCGCATAGGTTATAAGCCTATACGCGATGCGCGAACACTCTGGTCAATGGGTCAACAAACAAACTCTTCGCGCTGCGCTCATGGTTTACCCCCTCGTACGCGATGCGCGAAGACATCGTTAACCCTGAAAAATAAAACAGACGGGTTTAGCAGCTTTCACACAATCACAACAAAAAAAATTTCCCCCTTTTCACTTCCCCTCATCACCACCAAACCCCACCATTCCCCACCATCCCACCTCCAGCAACCACCATCCCCCACCACTCCACCTTCCGCCGTCCACCACCTCCGCAACACATAAACCTCCGGCAGCCACCAAACCCCACCATCCCACCTCCGGCAACCACCATCCGCCACCACTCCACCTTTCGCCGTCCACCACCTCCGCAACACATAAACCTCCGGCAGCCACCAAACCCCACCATCCCACCTCCGGCAACCACCATCCCCCACCACTCCACCTTCCGCCGCCCACCACCGTGAATCATAACCCCACCTCCGGCCACCACTTCCCCTCATCACCACCATCCCCCACCACTCCACCCTCCGCCGCCCACCACACCATCCCACCTCCGGCAGCCACCAAACCCCACCATTCCCCACCACTGGCCACCGTGAACCATCACCACCCGTCATTTTCTCATTGTACTTCTGTTCTTGTTCGATTCGACATCTATCAGGTACGTTTCTTTTTCTGTAAATTTTATTTTTTTAGGTTAAGTACTTATAGAATTAGTATAGCTCTAGTGTTGGACATTGTTAATTGGATTGTTCGTGGCTGTGTGCTGTGATTATTGAGTATGGGTTGCTATTGTCATGAGCTCTTGTTTGTGATTTTGTTGTTTTGGGTAACACATGATGAATATGAACTATTTTTGGTGAAATATGTTGATATTATATGTATTGGGAGGCTAAGCGTGGGCAAAAGGTCAGAATGGACATGATTGTTAATTGGAACTTGATCTTTGTACCATGTGCGCGAGTAACTGTGGTGTCTTGGTTTTGGGATGGTATGCTATACTGCTTGATGCACGTTATTTTGAATGATATGTCTCGTGAGTAGGGTGAATTCTAAAGTTTAAGTGTGGGTATATATATATTCACCACTTTTATTTGGTTTGGTGCGATTGTTTGTTTGATTTATATCTTGATGTTAGGATGATGATGTCCGGGTTTTGTTTATATGATTGGGTTCAATTTATATTGTTTAATCCCTAGGTCTTATTAATTTTATATTATTTTCCTTATTTTCTTTTCTTAGATAGGTTTCCTTTTATTTATTTATTTTTTTTTGTGATATGTGTTTTTGGGATTACTTGCATCTTTTAATTGCATAGATTAGTTTTACCATTGCCTGTACTCAATCTCCATTCAGGCAGAGTTTAATCGGATTTATGATTTACATTTTGTAAACCAAGTGTCCCTTTCTTTGTTCTCATTTGTTTTGGTGTGTTTTAATTTGGAAACTGCGAATGAAATGCTATACAGCTTTCCATTTGTTGCTGATTCAAGGCCCTAACTGCTTATTTCTTTTGTAGATATGTCTCGTCGACGACGTAGAACTGCTGATGATGGCATTCGTCGTTCTATTGATTATCTAGAGGCAGCAGTTTTTCCCAGGCTGGATCAGGCACCTACTCCTGTCGACCAGCGGACCCTTCTCTCGCATACTTGTTTGAGGTTTGGGTTAGCAACAGGTGAGCGGGAGAAACTCACTAAGTTTCAGAATATGCATCTGTTTGTCCATAAGACTATAGACTGGGATGTCATTAATATTTTAGGACAGAGACATCGGATTGAAGGGATGTTAGGACCTAGGTGGATGGATGCTATTACCTGTAGTTGGGACCAGTACTTGGAGTTAACTATTGAGTTCTATTGTACATTTCAGTATAGGTCTGGGTACTTTTTGCAGGGAGATGCTGTTAGCTTTTCCCTAGGTCGGCAGATTTATGAGATGAGCATTCCCCAATTTGCTGTTCATTTAGGTTTTTACCAGTTGACTGAGGTTCAGTCTCCAACATTTCTTAACAGTGTTCGAGGAAAAATTAAGAAGTCTGGGGATATAGGAGTAGGTGATGGTGATCTGAGGGAGTTTTGGATGACTGTAGGCGAAGGTTCCTACTCTAGCAGTATTACTGAGACGGGTTTTAGAGATCCTGTGATTAGATTTCTTCATAAGGTTTTAGCAGGTACGTTTATTGGCAGACGCCAGGGTAGGGATAAGGTGAATTCGTTGGAGTTAGTTATTCTTTATTGCATGATGAATGGGGTGGAAGCCAATTTGGCTATGTTGTTTATCCATTCTATAGCTAGAGCTCATAGGGGTGGGGATTCAGCTAGTTTAGCCTTGGGTCCTTATATTGGTAGGTTGGCAACGAACCTAGGAGTTTTTGATAGATTTCCTAGGGAACATCTCACGTTAGGACCACCTACTCAGGCTATCCCTTTAGATGTGCTGCGTCAGGCAGGGATGGTTACTTATGATGAGCCCCCCAGATGGGTAGCGGTTAGGCTTGGACCACAGGTTCCCCCTCCCTCGGGATCTTTGGCAGCCGATATCATTCAGCAGGATGCTCCCACGCGTCGCCAGATTCCTGTCCACCATGAGAGGTTTCGACAGCCTTTTCCCCTTAGAGAGCCTCCGGCTCAGGCTCCCTTGCCGGACCCGTTCAGTTTTGTCGAGCTGCGTGATCAGATCTTTGGTCGCCTAGATAGTATGCAAACACATTTTCAAACTAATATGCAGACTTTGCAGGATGGGATTTACTCAAGGATTCAGGACCAGCAGAGTTACACTCAGCAGTGATTTGATCGCACAGATGACTTGTTCAGGCATGTCTCGTTTTCCATTCCTTCCTGCATCCAAACACCTACAAATGACAAATAACAAAAACATTAACTTATTCTAATAAAATTAAACACAATAGACGTATAAAGACTCAAAACCCGACTTTAAAAACATATGTGTTTTGCAACACATCAAACATACCCACACTTGACTCTTTTTCGTCCCTGAAAAAGTATGCAAATTGAATCATAATTAAGAAAACAAACCAATCTCAATAAGTGAAATGGGTCACTCACAGCAACAAATTCTAGTTATAGTTCAAGTGAACTCCCTAACACTAGTTACTTAGGTCCCTTTTCATGTCAATGTTTATCGTTTACGTTCAAAACTAGGTACGTCTAAAAGGGTCTCACATCTAGGAAGCCACAAAATCACCATATTATTTTTGCAATGAAAGGCACAGATTAAACCATTTAGGTTTACCCAAACCGTTATAACCTGAAAAACTAACAAATTTAATAGAAGCTCATATTCACAGATGAAAATTAATGGAATGAGGTTTTAAACATTTTAGTAAACCTTGGTTAACCTAAAGACTCTAGACCCACATATTCCACAACGCCTCACAATTTATCACTCCACTCGGCTATTTTTCTGGAAACTAGTAAAAGATGTACTAGTAATTTTTTTTAACACTGAAATACCGAACCATGACACGACATTATCATAAGCTTGTAAAGGAATCCAATTTCCACCAAATGACGCATGAACTATGCACAAATCAAGGTCTTAACAGGGTTGTAACGTGGCTAGGGTTAAGGGTAGGAAGACAAACTGGGAAACAAACGAAAGGTGATTAGACAAAACAGGTCTTTCCTAAGCTAAAAAAAATAAGCAAAACTAAACACAAACCAAAACCGGATCATACTTTGGATCCAAGACAACTATCAATTGCTACATAGGGCATTTTTTTTACCCCTTTCTTCTTCTTTTCTTCTTCTTCTTTTATTTTTTTTTAAAAACCATAAGATGCTAAACATGCGTCAGAGAAGATGGGTTGAGCTGTTAAACGACTACGAGTGTGAAATCCGTTATCATCCCAGTAAGGCCAATGTTGTGGCAAATGCTTTGAGGAGAAAGGAGAGAGAAAAGCCTCTTCGTGTACGGGCCTTAAGGATGAGTGTGTACACCGACCTTATTGCAAGGCTAAAAGAAGCTCAAATTGAAGCGTTAAAGGAAGAAAATTTAGCAGGAGAAGCTTTGACAGGAATGGAGAAGCGGTTAGAGAGGAACGATGATGGTACATATAAATATGAGGGGAGAACATGGGTGCCAAAGTACGGGGGGATTAGAGAGGTAATCCTCGATGAAGCACACAAATCTAGGTACTCGGTTCACCCCGGAAACGACAAAATGTACCAGGACCTAAAGGCACTTTTCTGGTGGCCTGGAATCAAGAAAGCAATCACTGTTTATGTCGGGAAGTTTCTAACCTGTGCCATGGTAAAGGCTGAAAGCCAAAAACCGTTAGGGATGTTGCAACAGTCCGAAATCCTAGAATGGAAATGGGATAATGTCACGATGGATTTTGTTACTAAGTTACCCAGAACGTTTAGAGGTCATGATGCTATTTGCGTAATAGTGGATAGACTAACTAAATCAGCTCACTTCTTGCGAATTCGAGAAGACTACGACCTGTTGAAATTGGCTAAACTGTATATCGATGAAATAGTGACTAGGCATGGGGTGCCACTATCGATAATCTCCGACCGTGATAGCCGTTTCACTTCTCGTTTCTGGAAGTCACTCCAACAAGCCTTAGGAACCCGTCTAAACTTAAGCACTGCTTACCACCCACAAACTGACGGTGAAAACGAAAGAACCATTGAAACTTTGGAAGATATGCTGAGAGCTTGCGTGATAGACTTTGGTGGGAACTGGGATAACCATCTCCCTTTGGTAGAGTTTTCCTATAATAACAGTTACCACGCAAGTATCAAGGTAGCTCCGTACGAGGCTCTCTATGGTAGGAAATGCCGGTCACCATTGAGTTGGAATGAAATTGGTGATAGCCAAGTATTGGGACCCGACATCGTGTTGGAAACCACAGATAAAATTTTCAAAATCAAGGAACATCTACGGGCAGCAAGGGACCGTCAGAAAAAATATGCTGACAGGAGACGAAAACCATTAGAGTTTCAAGTGGGCGACAGGGTAATGCTGAAGGTAGCACCATGGAAGGGAACCATGAGGTTCAGAAAGAGAGGAAATTTAAGCCCGAGATACATTGGACCATTCAAAATACTTGCAAGAATTGGCCCTGTGGCTTACAAATTGAAATTGCCTCAGAAACTGAGTTGTATACATGACACCTTCCATGTGTCAAACCTGAAGAAGTGCATGGTGGACAAAACCCTGGAGCTACCATTAGAAGAAGCAAGGATCAATGACAAGTTGAATTTCGTGGAAGAGCCCATAGAGATCATAGACCGCCTAGTCAAGCAACTCTGGCGAAGCCGAATACCCAAGGTCAAAGTTAGGTGGAACTCAAAACGAGGACCGGAATTCACTTGGGAACGTGAAGATGAGATGAGGAAGAATTATCCACACCTCTTCAAACCCACCCGTTCAGATTCTAATCGAAGCTAAAATTTCAGGACAAAATTTCCTAAACGGTGGGAGAATGTGACAACCGGCCTCAAGATCACTATTCTAAACCCTATTTTACTTGCACCATCACCCGTCTTATGAGTACTAATGATAGAAACAATTTAACTCTATTAGTGAATTTGGAATCATCAATTGCTATTATTTGCATTTTATGATTTTGTGTGATTTTTGTGAATTTTAGTTATTTCATGTCTTATCTTTTAGAAACTTAGTGCCCGGGAATGTTAATTAGTCACCCTAACTAGAATTCAAAATCCTAATTAAAACAATTAAAATATGTGCATATGCACACACACTTGTAATTTTCGGCTTAATGCATGCATGTCCATGCATAGCACTTAATCAACTAACTAAATTACCATATAAAATACTACATTATACTACACACTACACTACATAATAACATTTACAATTAAAAATTTAAAAAGAAACCCCCACTACAAGACAAGGCTCGGCCTCCCCCCTTGACCACCAATCCTCTTGTTTGCTTACCACTACACACCACCAACATCATCACCCACTCCCTTTACATGCATTCTTTCACCAACACTCCACTTCTCCCTTATCCCACCTATATCTCTCGGATTCTTCTCCAGAACACACACACACACCACGATTCCAAGCCATTTCCAGCCTCATAATTTGAAGACAACACCATCTACACATCGGCCAAGCTTCAAACCGCAAGAAAGTGTCCATTTTGTGAGCCTTTGGTGCTTGGATCTTGCAAACTCGTGCATTCCAGCATGTGTTCGAGATTCTACATCTTAGTCCAAGGATTTCCAGACCACCATGACCAAAAACACCCTCCAAACTGCGAGTTACATCAAGTGTAAGCTTCATGTTGCCGGTTTTGGTCATTTCTCATGTTTTCTTCATTTTTCACTTAAAAACCTCTCCTTTCCTTGTTGTAGCAGAAACCTGACACCATCAGTTTGTTCTTGAGGAGTTCTTAACGTTCTTGAAGGTATATCATTTGATATGATAGCTATTCTAACGAGTAGAACCCGATTTACCTCTTGAAAACCCTCATTTTGGGTGTTTTGCACCATTCAACTTGTAAACCTTGTAACCTTTGGAAACAAAACTTGTAACCTTCTTTCTAATGGTTCATAAGACTTCTAATAACCTGTTTTTAATGATACAAATGGGTGTACACCATGAACGTGCGGTTATAGCATAAGTACACCTTGAAAATCCTTCATTCTACATGTAACAACCTCCTTTTAGGCACTTGTTTGAAAACCCTCTCAAACAAGGATCATAATCTGCTCAAGAACAACTTTTAAACCCCCTAATAATATGATTTTTAAGTTAAATGAAGTTTTGGTAATGTTTAAACTCAAGTTACAATGATTTACACGTGTAATGGTCGTTATGACATTTTCACTATATTTGTAGTCTATGGATGTGTAGAACAACTAGGCCACGAGTTGGGACTGAAATTTCAGAAAGTTTTGATGAATGTTAAGTGTTTTATTAATGGCTAATATCTGGAAATGAAAGACATGTTAAGATTAGACCCATTTTAGTCACTTTCGAGACCCGAAAACATGGAAAAACAACTTAAAAACAAGAAACCTTGGGCTATAAACTTTTTAAAGATAATTACAGGTTCTTTATGTGTTAATAAATTGCTCTGGAGTCAATGGGAAATTTTAGTGGTCAAATGGATAATTTAAATGGATTTTTAAGTAAAAACGGGTACTCCCCGGGTGACGTTTTTGAGAAAAATCTAAGAAATATGGGTATAGAGATAAAAATTATAAAAACCATGTTATTTCAGTAGTTTAAGTGAGAAAATAACTTATAAGGTAGAAAAGTTGGTCAAACGAGCTTTTAAACGGTCAAATTTTGTTAAAAACGCGTTTTAACGGGTTAAACACAAAAACGAGGCTTTCAACTATTAGAGGCAAAAAATTCATAATCAAATGACTTGAAACTTAGGAAAATGTCCTTAAAATGTTATCTACTAGTCTAAGACTCAAAAACATGAAAATTCATAAGAACCGTTAAAACCCTTCGGTTTTATCATAACCGGGAACGTTAAGCTCATAGGTATTAAACCGAACCTGTAATCTAAAAATTGGTGTACATTTACATAGTAATAAGTTATTTCAACTTCAAGAACCTGATTTTTGGTTATAAAAGTCATCTAGTACAAGAAACTAAACTTGAGGGTAGAAACTGTCAATTTTGAAACTTTAGGGGCTAAACTGTAAAATTTTGCCAAACTTTATAACCGACTCAAATGAGCCTAATAATCACTTGAACAACATATTTACCCTATATTCTTGACTTAATAGTGTGAAATCCTTGATTGTATGAGAAACCTTGACTTTCTACAAAAGGAAACTTTTTATGCAAACCCTAATCGAATCAAAGTCGAATTCGACAAACTAAGACTTAGACACACTTATTGCACCTTAAATAGCTTTAGAGTAGTAGCTAATCACTTAATATATTCATTTTAGGGTGCTAGACTTGAGACATTCCTGGCACACGAAGAGTACTTTTGCTTAACACCTAAGGTGAGTTCTAGTGATCCCTTTTTACTACTATTTTGAGATGAAACATGCTCTGTTGTTTTATGAACTATAAATGTACTTTACTTGATACTTGTATGTGGGATTTATGGATACCTTGTTGATACTTATATCATGATCATTAATTCTTTCGTGAACCGCTTGTTTTATGTGGATAGAACTATTTGGGGAACCCCCCACACACAGTGGCTCCCGCCATAGGGAGGTTGAAAGGATCTCAGCATCTAGTTTGATCAATTAGGTTTGATTCACAGCAGATTTAGCACAAGAATTAGAAATTAAAACAAGAACACAAGAAATTTTGCATGTAACAGAAAGTTATAGAGAGAGAGAGAATTCTGCAAAAAGGTGTTTCCTATTAGATCACACGCTTCGGCAAGGATTACAATTAGGTCATCTTCCTTTTATAGGAAGAATGACGTCAGCTGATGTCACTTGACAGTGACATCAAACCGTTATTTTAACAAACTACTGAAACTAACTTAACTACTGAAGATGTCAAACAGCTGACATCTTCTTACAAAATGCTAAGTGTCAAAACTATTACAAGTACTGAAAAGAAACTACTGAAAAACTACAACGACTGAAGAACAAACTCTTTAGTCGTTTTACAAACTACTGAAATAGAAAAGACAGCTACTGATAAGAAAAAGCTGAAAGGTAAACCATCACAACAACTGAAGAATACTTCTTCAGCGGTTGTGACAAACCAAGAAGCTTCAATACTTGTTTTTCAGACTTTAACTTCAGATGTTTCATCAGCACTTCAGTCTTCAGCTGATAGTCTTTAGTACTTGAGTCTTCAGTACTTGAGTCTTCAGTACTTGAGTCTTCAGCTGATAAAGGCTTCACTCTTTGTCAAACGGCTGATGATGCTTTCAGCAGTTGTTGTGATGTCTTGTGGGACTTAGAGGTTTTTCTGATCTGGCTCATTGGTTCTTTTGGTCCAACAAACTCCCCCTGAACCAATGCAGCCAAAACCTCTAAGCTTATTGTTGTCCCACTTATTGTGGCAGAATGATTGGTCTATTTCCTTCTGGATCAGCTCAGAAGATGACCCGTATAAGTACTGGCCTGGGAAGAGGTCTCAAGAATCTGATTGGCAAAGGATGGATGAGAACCCTGTCTTGGGGAACTGGACACAGGGCTATTGTCCCATCCATGAGACCTACTTCCCATGGATGAGCCTGTAGGATTCTCTAGTGTAGGCTTTAAGAAATACCACTTGTTCCTTCATGGTAAGCTCCTCTACCTCACCCTTAAATAATCCTTCAGGCCCATACAGCTATGAGATGTACTTGGCCTGTTTCCTATTTTTGAGCTCTACTGTAGTTATCTGTCTGTATGCAAACTCATCCGGGTGATTACCCTCAAGCAACAGATAGAGCACATCCTTCCTGATATTCTCAAGCCTATTGTAGACTAACCTCTTTTTAACTACCCTATTCTCCAACATCTTTTATGGTGGGAGGTTAGCCTGATAGGCCTTCTTGAAATGTTCAATGATCTCCCAGGGTGATACTACAATGGCCAAAGTGATCACTTCATCTACAATCTTCTTTACTTGGCCATTGTATCTCAGTGGAATGTCTTCCTTAATGATCCTATGAGACACCCTGGGATCAGGCCAAGTTCTCACTTTATCCTTTTGATATTAATATGTATGCCTTAAAGTGAATAGTATCAGAGCTTGTTTCCTCATATTAATGATTGATGAGGAAACAACATAAGCTTTATCTACTCTTTTCAACAGCTCATCATCATGTAGCTTTTGCTGCTGTTCTTCTTCAATCTTTATCCTCACAGTTTCCATATGTGAGGTGGGAGAGATGGGTAAAGGTTTGGCTTTAGGCAAAGATAGAACTGTAGAGAGAGCCAGTCTATCTTCTTCCTCATCATCCTCTTCTTCTTCTTCTTCTAGCCTCAACACCATTCTCTTCCTTTTCAAGGGTGCATCATCGACTATGGGTTTTGATGGCGAGGGGGTTGGTTTTGTGGGTGGTGGTTTGGTTTTTGGTGTGGGAAATTAGGCAGGCTGAGATAGTAGTTTGGATATGTGTGAAGTTTTGGTTTGTTTTGCTAGCTCAGTCCTGTTCCCAGCACTGGCTTCACTCAGGGCTTCTATGACCAGCCCTTTTGTAAATACCTCAGACGAACAGATCTTGGTGGTTATTACCAAGATGTTGTCCCTGGGCCATGATTTAATCTCCAAGACTGATCTCCCTAGATACTTCGAAATGAATCTTGTCATAGCCTCAAGTCTCTCTTTCTCCTCTTGGCTATAACAAGACCATCGGTATTCAATCTCTTTCACCTCTAACTTTCTTATTTCTTGATCTAGCTCAGCAGTATTAGTGTCAAATCCTTGCCTGAACAGCTGATCAATGATGTTATCCATTGACCTGATATGTTTAGCATCAGCCTCCTTGATAAGGATAGCCAGATCTTTCTCCTTCTCTCCCTTCTTCTTCTTGTATGTGACATGAAAGTCTTTTTGACTTTTAGCCACTTTCTCTAATTCAGCTCCCTTCTTCCTCTCATTCTCCTTCTCGGTCTCCACTACCTACTCCCTCTCATATACTACCTCATCCTCAGCTTCTTTCTCTTTCACTTCCTCCTCCACTCTCTTTCTCTTAGCTTTCACTTAAGTCTCCCCCTTCTTGGTTGCATTGGTTGCAAGGGGTTGACTGTCAAAAAGCTTCTTCATCACAACAACTTCCACCAAAGGCTGTATAGTAGAGGGAAGCCTCTCATCAAGGGTTTTGATCACAATATCTATGATAATGGGTGTGATGAGAGGCAAGGAATTTGGAAAGATAGTAGCTAATTGCTCAGGGTGGTTCTGTCCCTGAGAACTAGTGCCAGAAGCAAGGGTAGGTGGCTGAGTTTGTGGGAGTGGCTGAGTGTTTGTGTGACCTTCAGGTGAAGGTGCAATCTGTGGGTGAATGGTGGCAGATGGACTTTGTTCTTGAGACATTTTGGCGAGTAGCTCTTTAATCTACTCACCTCATCCTCAAGAATGGTGTTTTAAGCTACTACATCGTAGAAAAAGCCCAGATCATCATCAGTGGGAACTGAATCACCTGACCTCCTGATTAAATCAGGATGTACATGTGCTGAGTGTGGCTAGTGATCACATGTGCCCCTTGTTCTTGGTTATAGGGACTTCCAGCCTTCGGATTGGATCCATTATCAGCAGTTGCCTCTGGTGAGGACTTAGAGATGGTACCAGCTTCTTCCTGTTCATGTGCTGATACAGGGGAAGTGGCAGCCTCACCAGATTGTCCTATCTCCTTTGCCACACTTGGAGATGAGACATTAGATTCCCTGTGTTGTGGACTCCCATCAACACTTGTAACCACCCTCTCTGTGGTTGGAGTTTTCCCAGTTGTGATTGGTTCCTGGGGAGAGGGTGGAGTGTTAAGATGAGGGGCGGTTGCAGTGGGAGTTGGGGTCGAAGCAGTATGCACCTGGGGAGATAGGTGCTTTTCAATGGAAACCTCCTCAAGTGAGAAAGGTTCCTGATGTGTGGGTTCCCCGAAAGTGGTTGCTTCAGGCTCCTGTGGAGAGGATACCTGAGCGGTTGTGGTTGGTGGAGTCGTGGTAATTGCTGGGGAAATCGTGCCAGCAATTACTTCCTGCCTTTGTTATGTAGGGGCATCCTCAGGGGACTCATATCCCTGAGTAGCCTTTTTGGGTTTCTTTTTTGGGTTTGGTGGGGACTTTGGATTTTGAGGTGGAGGTGTGGGTTCCAGCTGCGTGGGTTTTTGCAGCGTGGCAGCCTTTTTCAATATTTGGTCGGTGTTGTGCCTGGAGTATACCAAAGGCAATACAGCCATGGTAGGGACTCCAAGGCCAACAAGTCCCTCAGCATGGAGCTGGTTCTCTATTATGGCCATTATGAACCGTGGATATAAAATCCAACGGTTAGCAAAAGGTTTTGTGGCCATATCCTTAAGTTCAAAAGAATTATTTTAGAAAAATTTAAGTTTTATTTCTCAAGGATAGAGAATAATACCTGCTGCCACCGGGAAGACATTTGGTCCCATGAGGAGGTCTTTGGGGCTAAGCAAACATTTACCATGTGGAATATAAGGCGTTTGGCATCATGGAAATGTTTCTTGAGCGGGGTAGAAGCATGAAGTTCACCCCGATAGTCATGGTGTGCAAAAGAAAGATCAGTGGTGCCTTTTGGATATTCGGTTGGGAAGGTGGCATCATCCAATTTTAGGGTTTGGCGGATAATTGCTGGATTGATAACCACCTTCTGGTTGTTGACGAACGACTGGACAGAGACCTCGGCGTCGTTCTCTCCAGTGTGCAGGGTGACGTTCGTCCAGAACTGAGTGAGGGAATCGGCATATATTGTGGGATTGAGGAGAAAGGCCGTTTGGTAAGGAGAATCGACCATGAGATCTATGGCGTTATGATACTTGGTCCAAAAGGGTGATTTGGTGAGGTAGGCAACGCAGTTGTGTCTTGGCTTGAGCTGCATGGTCGCCATTAATGGGATGAGAGAGGTTTCAGAGCTTTTGAAATATTAGGTTATGAGAGAATGAAAAATCTGAAGGTAGGGTTGGGTATTTATAGGGTATGGAAATGGCAGAAAGAAAACGACTGAAGGTTTTGGTGTTAGTCATCAGTTGTTGAAACAACTGATGACATGGTTTTAACCTTCAGAGGTTGTAAACATCTGAGGACTTGGTGTTAGTCATCAGTAGTTGAAACTACTGAGACCTTGGTTTTGTCCTTCAGATGTTGCAAATGACTGAAGACTTGGTGTTAGTCATAAGTAGTTGTAAACTACTGACATCAGTAGTTGTAAACTACTGAAGACATGGTTTTGGCTTCAGTTGTTGTAAACAATTGAGGACTTGGTGTTAGTCATCAGTAGTTGTAAAACTACTGAAGACATGGTTTTGTCCTTCGGTTGTTTGGTTATGAAACAACAGATATTGAAATCAGCTGAAGAGTAAATGTCCTCATCAGCTGTTGTCGTCAATTCAGTTGTTTCATTTTGACCTCAATATTTACTCATCAACTCTTTGGCTGACTTTCAGATGTTTCATTGGCCTTTAGCTCTTGTGAATATTTATTCTTCAGCTCTTGTGAACAAATGTGCATAAGATCTGATGAAATAAATTATTCTTCAGAGCTTGTGAACAAATTTTGCCTTCAGTACTTATGTGTAATATTACACATCAGTACTTGGGAACAAAATTTGTTTTTCAGTACTTATTTTTTGAAAAATATACATCAGTAGTTATAACCACGTCAGTAGTTGTAACTACATCAGTTGTTTTCAACAAATAATGTACTTTAGTACTTTAAAGTATTTTAGTCTTCAGTAGTTAGGAAAAATGCTGAAGACTAAATAACTCATCCGTACTTCTATTTGACTTTTGCATACTAATTCTCATCAGTACTTGTGAGCTGAGAACATCAGTATTAGTCAAATTATTCTAGCTGCAGCATACCAAGCCTTAACATCAGTATTAGTCAAATTATTCTAGCTGCAGCATACCAAGCCTTAGTACCAAATTTTGAAATGTGGCACTATCTAAAGGCTTAGTAAATATGTCTGCAAGCTCATCAGCACTAGACACAAACTTTGGATCAATCAGACCTTCTTCATAGCAATCTCTAATAAAATGATGTCTGATCTCAATATGTTTGGTCCTAAAGTGCTGCACTGGATTTTTAACAATACAAAGAGCTGAAGCACTATCCATTAGTAATGGAGTCTTAGTCTCTGTAATGCCATAATCCAAAAGTTGATTCTAAAGCCAGAGGACCTGGGATGTACAACTTGCGGTAGCAATGTACTCAGCTTCAGCAGTGGATGTAGCAATTGAAGTTTGTTTCTTACACTTCCAAGAAACTAAACAATTTCCTAGGAATTGGCAACCACCAGAAGTGGATTTTTTGGTGACTTTGCATCCTGCATAGTCACTACCAGAGAAAGCAACTAATTTGCAAGAATGCCCAGTAGAATACCAAAGACCTAGTGATTGGGTACCTTGCAAATATCTAAAGATCCTTTTGACTACAATCAAATGGGATTCTTTAGGTGTAGCCTGAAATCTAGCACAGGCACATGTTGCAAACATAATGTCTAGTCTAGAAGCTGTAAGGTACATCAAGGACCCAATCATACATCTGTAAAGGGTTTCATCAACCGCTTTACCTTTCTGATCAACATCCAGTTGTGTGGTGCTGCTCATGGGAGTAGAACAGGGCTTACAGTTTATCAAACTTATTCAACAGATTTTTTGTATATTTAGACTGATGAATAAAGATTCCATCAGTCCTTTGTTTGATTTGCAAACCTAGAAAGAACTGTAATTCTCCCATGGCACTCATTTCAAACTTCTTTTGCATTAAGTTTGTAAATTCATCACACAACTGTGGATCAGAAGATGCAAAAATTATATCATCAACATAAATTTGAACAAGTAGCTTATGTTGTCCCACTTTCTTTATAAATAAAGTTTTATCAATTGAGTCTCTAGTGAAATTATTTTGAAGAAGAAAGTTAGATAATGTTTCATACCTAACTCTAGGAGCTTGTTTCAGCCAATAAAGAGCCTTATCAAGCTTATACACCCAATCAGGATGTTTATTGTCCTCAAAACCTGGTGGTTGACACACATAAACCTCTTCTTTTATTTTACCATAAAAAAATGCACTTTTGACATCCATTTGAAAAACTTTAAGATTATGAAAAGTAGCATAAGCTAAAAACAATCTAATTGCCTCCAGTCTGGCAACAGGGGCAAAGGTTTCATCATAATCAATACCTTCTTCTTGTGCAAACCCCTGTACAACTAGCCTGGCCTTGTTCTTGACAATTTGGCCCTTTTCATCAGTTTGATGCAAACTTCTAGAGTGGATTGCTTGTGTTGAGAATAAAACAAGGACACCCAAAGGCTCTAAAGAAGGAAATCAAAGGGGCCAAATCATGGAGTACTTCATAAGGAGTCTTCATCAACCTCTGATTCACTAATACTCTATACTGCACATAGCAAGCTGTGTTGATAGCTTCAGCCCAAAAGGTCAGTGGCAATCCTGAGTCAGCCAACATTGACCTTGCATCTTCAATAAGAGTCCTGTTCTTTCTCTCAACCACTCCATTTTGTTCAAGAGTTCTTGGAATGCTGAACTGCCTTGATTCCTTTTGACAGATAGAAGTCATCAAGTGTGTGATTTCTAAACTCTGTGCCATTGTCACTCCTCACACACTTAACTGGAAGGGAATACTGCTTCTCCACATATAACACAAAGTTCATAATAGCTTTTGCAGCTTCATCTTTGGAGTGCAAAAAGAAAGTCCATACAAATCTGGAGTAATCATCAACAATTACCAGACAGTATTTCTTCTTTGCCATGCTCATCACTTTGACAGGACCAAAGAGATCCATGTGCAGGAGTTGCAAGTAGGCATTGGGCTTTGGTTCTTCTATTGGAGGGAATGAGACTTTGTGTTGTTTCCCCTTTAAACAAGCAGTGCAGTTATCTTCACATTTGAACTCCTTCAAAGGCAACCCTCTTACTAATCCATGGTGTATCAGTTGATTCATGTTTTTGACATTCACATGACCCAGCCTTCTATGCCATAGAGTAGATTCTTGAGAAGAGGCCTTGGAGAATAGGCAAGGATGGCCTATTTGATCAATTTTCTTTGAAAGATCTAAGGCATATACTCTTCCTGTCCTGTTGGCCTTCAGGAGAGTATATTCATCCAACACCTTGTCAATCAAACTCAGAACTTTGGATGACAGAATCCGACAGTTCTGGTTGTTGAAAAGGGCAACATGGCCTTTATCATACATTTGACTGACACTCAAGAGATTGTACTTGAGATTCTCCACATGGTTAACATCATCAAACCTTATTTCCCTATTGGAAACAAAACCTTTGCCGATGATGTAACCTTTTGCATAATTGCCAAAGGAAACAAACCCCTTCTTTCCTTGAGAGTAGTCATTAAGAAGTGAGCTGCTTCCTATCATATGCATGGATCCTCCACTGTCTACATACCAGATGCTTCTTTGGCATGTTGAAGAACCCTACATTCATCACAATAAGTTAGTTAGTTTTTGAGACCCAAACCTTTTTGTTTTAGGCCTATTCTTATCAAAAGATGTGATACTAACAGGTTTGTTATGTGTGACAGTCTGAGGTGAAGGAGATGGTGTAGAAGAGGAATCCTTTGGCTTGGATTTCCTTTTATGTGGTTTCAGCATAGGAGCATTTAATTGGTTGACTCTTCCTATTAGATGTTGAACCATCATAACAAGTTGTGTCTAATTTTGTGATAAAGCCTTCAGCTCATCAGACACATTAGTGCTTGGTTGTGATGGATTCCTGTGTTGCACCATCTTCTTTTGAGCAACCTCAGCTGTTGCCTGATTAAACCCTTCCTTCTTTTTGGATTTCTTTTTGGACTTAGGGGTTTCAGTTTTTGATGTTGCTGGTACAAACTTGGTCTCAAAATCAGTTTTCATTACATTCATTTTCTCTTTAATTTTCTCCTTTTGTTTGAGTTTGGAGCCCTTTTTGTACCAGCAATCATCAGTAAGATGATTGAACAAGCCATATATTTCACATGGCTTCTTCTTCATCTTTAGTTGATCATCTTTTGAAGAAGATGAAACTACTGAAGACTTGTTCTTCAGCAATTTGCTATCAGTAGTTGCAGTTTTCTTCCTTGCAGTACTTGCTTTCCTGATATCTTCTTCAGTAGTTTTCAAACCCTTTCTACTTGCAGTTTTCTTCTATTCAGTACTAGCAGTAGTTGGGGTTTGAACTTCAGGTGTTATCACTAGCTCTCCAGTACTTTTAGTACTTTTAGAGACAACACTTGAGTTGATCAACTTTTTGATCATGTGACTGTTAGCATTTGAACCATCAGCTATTTTAGCATCAGCTGATTGGTTTTGTAAGGAGTTAATGATGACTTCAACTTCTGATGGTGCTGTATCAGAGAGAAGGTCACATGATGAGAAGGATTGGTTTTGCTTTCTCCATCAGATTCTACTTCTGCTCTGGAAGTAAAATCTATAGGAGGAGCAGTATGATTATAACCAATGCCAAACTTCACATTGGAAGCTGATTGCTTACTAAGCAGCATTTCAAAACCCTTGCAGGATTGTACCCAGCGATCACACTCTACCTGGGTAGCTGCAAGTGTTTCCTAGAGGTCTTTGTACTTCTCTGGAAGTACCTCTTCCTTAGTCTTATCATCTTTGATTTGGCATTTTAGCTTATAAATCTCATTATTTTTATCCATAAGCACAAACATAAATTCAGCTTTTCTTTTGGAAAGAGTTTGCTCTAGATAAAGATTTTTATCAATTAAAGCTACATTTTCTTCTCTAATAGATGCAAATATGGCTATGCATGATTCAGAACATAGCTTGGCTTTGGCCTCAGAAGATACCTATGATGAAGCATTGGAGGATGAACCATCAGCAGACTTCAGGGCCATGAGAGCAAGGTTCCCAAAAGGATGATCACCACCATGTTTACCAGCACCAGGAAACAGTTGTTCATGACCAGATAAATCTTCTGTTAAATTGCTCCAGTCAACAACTCCTGGGGTGAAGAAGCTGTGTTGTTGAGGTTGGGTTTGATGATGAGATTAGGAAGGTTGAGGCTCAGGGAGAGCATGTGGTTGCTGAGCAGTGGGTGCTTGAACTTGACTTGGCTGAGGCATGTAGTAGCAGGGGTATGGGTATGGCATAGGACTTTGAGGAACAAAGTATAAAGGTGATGATGGTGCTGGTGATGGATGACCAGAACTGGTGAAATGTTGCCCTTTGTTCTATGAGCTATTGCTTGGAAAAGTCACAAAGGGTGCTGATGAGTTAGATCCAGATGATCTACACTCTCTAGCAAAGTGTCCAAGCCTATGGCACTTGTGACACCTCAACTTGCTCTTGTCAAAACCAACTTTGGTTTTGCCAGTGATACCAGGAAATTTCCTGCCAGTTCTCTTATAGAACTTTTGAGATCTGATATTTATCATTGCCATTTGACTCAAAATATCCATCTCTTCCAGATCATAATCTGGAATGCCCTTCAAGTCCTCCATCAGAAAGCACAAGTTGTCACTGCTACCTCCTGAACTACTATCAACACCAATAAAAGCATGTTCAGAATTGGTAGAGAAATCAATATGCTCATCATAGGCACTCTCTGATGCAGCATATTCTGACTCTTGACCTATCAGTGTAGTATTGCCTGATACAAAGTCATCAGTGAGCTTGCCAGATGATGACAACTTCCTTTTCTGTTCTATCTCTCTCTCAAATGTATGCAGTTTCTCATGAAGTTGGGTGAGAGATAGAGTGCTTAGATTTGCACTAGAGCGTAGGACAATGGTATAAGTGTCCCATCTCTCAGGCAGGGATCTGAGGAATCGGTTGTTCATCTAACTATTGGAATACTCTTGCTTAACCATTTTCAGTTCAAAAATAAGACAAGAGAATCGCTCAAACTGTTGAGTCGGTGTCTCACCCTTCCCATGAGAGAATGTCTCATATTGTTAGGCGAGGATTTCCCTGGTGTTTGCTAAGACCTCTTCAGTTCCACTAAATTGTCCCTTTAGAGCAACCCAAAGATCATGAGCAGTTTCATGATGCATCAGCCCAGAATAGATTTCTTTAGGCAGTGCCATGGCCAGAATTCCATGGGCTTTAGCATCAATTTCGAACAGCTTAAGATCTTCGCTCGAATATTGATCAGGTTTCTTCAGAACCCTCTCATTTGATTCAGGAACGCTCACCATAGGCTTGTATGGTCCATGCACCACTGACTTCCAATAACCAGCACTGTTGATAGATATGTAGTGAAGCATACGACGTTTCCATATGTTATACTCACTCCTAACAAGCATCGGAGGCTTTGTTGAGGAGCCAGTATTGTGAGGATCATTAGTTGGTGTCGCCATTTCAGATTTCAAGCAAATTCAAGGTAAACATAACAAATGTAGCTCAAAACCATGTAAATCTCAAGTTGATTGGCCAGAAGCAGCAGAAACTCAATCTCTATAACTAATTCTTGCAAATTTGCTAATTCGATCAAACGTAGATAGCCAAAGAGCAGTTTCAATGATCAATCGTTAAATCGATCAATGATTAACCAGCTCTGATGCCATTTGAAAGGATCTCAACATCTAGTTTGATCAATTAGGTTTGATTCGCAGCGGATTTAGCACAAGAATTAGAAATTAAAACAAGAACACAAGAAATTTTGCATGTAACAGTAAGTTATAGAGAGAGAGAGAATTCTGCAAAAAGGTGTTTTCTATTAGATCACACGCTTCGGTAAGGATTACAATTAGGTCATCTTCCTTTTATAGGAAGAATGACATCAGCTGATGTCACTTGACAGTGACATCAAACCGTTATTTTAACAAACTACTGAAACTAACTTAACTACTGAAGATGTCAAACAGCTGACATCTTCTTACAAAATGCTAAGTGTCAAAACTATTACTAGTACTGAAAAGAAACTACTAAAAAACTACAACGACTAAAGAACAAACTCTTCAATCGTTTTACAAACTACTGAAATAGAAAAGACAACAACTGATAAGAAAAAGCTGAAAGGTAAACCATCACAACAACTGAAGAATACTTCTTCAGCTGTTGTGACAAACTCTGAAGCTTCAGTACCTGTTCTTCAGACTTTAAGTTTAGATGTTTCATCAGTACTTTAGTCTTCAGCTGATAGTCTTCAGTACTGGAGTCTTCAGTACTTGAGTCTTCAGTACTTGTTCTTCCAACTTTAACTTTAGAGGTACCCCACTGTGATCCTGAGGGTTCGTTTGTGGCATGTGACAGGTTTTGTTAAGAAACTATGGTGAACCATCCGGGCAGGTATGGTTCACTGGTTTGGGGCTCAGTTCTCCCCTTTGGGGTTAACCGGTAAAACACAACATTAGAAGAGGCTAACCGGGATCGAGTGCAGGGTTGATTATGATACTCCCATGATATTGAAACTTTGATTCTTTCCTTTTTATCAAATGAGGATTTTTTTAAGCACATTTGTTTTTAGACTTTAAGCACTTGAATTCACCAACTTTTTAGTTGACACAATTTCTTTTTGAGCATGTTTCATGTAATCCATGAAGAGATCTTAGCTACTGTTAAAGACCTATACCTATCCCCGAGACCATGGCATTGGCTTAGTTTCGCTTATTGAACGATTTGAATGATTGAAAACTTCTTTTAAACAATACAATATATTTTTATGTTGACTGTATAACTAATTTGGGGGCTAGATCTTTTTCTTGCCCCGGTACCTTTTTAAACTTTAAATGCCATGTGATATTCTCTCCTTTGAGCTCTTGTATTGGTTTGTTTCCGCTGCCATATATTGTTGCTAGTCTATGAGTCCCAGCCTACCTGCGCCCGGGGTGTGACAAAATGTGTTAAATAATAACAAATAATAGTGCGTTAATGTTATAAAATTGAAAGAGATTTTAATTTTATAATCTTATGGGTTTAAGAGTGTTAAATCTTATAAAGTAAAATGGGAGGGAACCCATTTTAAATACATGGAATTCGGCCGCCCCTTGAGCTTGGGATTCCCTTTAGTCTTGGTTTAATACAAGACTTTAAAAAAAACTTGCACTTTTCCCCTAAGACTCACTTTTCTCTCTCACACATGCAAACTCTCTTCTCCCTTCTTCCTAGGCTAAAATTTTTGAAATCTGTGGCTGAAATTGTAGAACTTCTTGGCTGATTTTCGGGTGTTCAAGAAGGAGTTGGGTCTTGGTGTTATACTACCTAACAAGTTAGGTGTTTAGAAGAACTTGTGGGTATACAAGCTTGAGGCTTTATTCCTTGAGGGCTGCACATACAAGAACATTATCATCTTCATCTCATCCTTATTACAACATCTTGTTCTTGAAAAGTAGTTCAAGAACACCCTATGGTTGCATTTTTGTTTTAGATAGCATGCCATTTCATATATATATGTGATCCTTAGTTTAAAATGGTTCACATTTTCAGATTGTTAACAACATGTTTAAACCCTAATATCCAATGCGTTTATGAAGTTTAAATGGTTAAACTTGCTTTGATAAACATGTTACAAAACCTAACAATGGCATCTAGGGCCGGTTATGTGGAATGCCTGCTTCAAATGTTCTTGAAAAGTTAGTTTTCATGGACCTTTTCAACCCATTAGGGGCTGTTTTTATATGGGTGAATGAATCCCTTATGTTTCAAGGTTTAATCTTACATACTTTAGTATAAACCTTGAAAGATTAACATCAAATTGTTGGTTATATTGTTTGGACAAAACCCTAAATTTTTGGTTCATGTTGGCCAAAAATTTAGGGCTGAAATAAGGGATTCATTGTTGTTTTTGGATGTTGTATATGATACATATTTTTAGTGCATAACATAGCCTTGACCTTATGATGTTTCGGTTTTGGTTGATTGTGATTTTGTCATGTTGTTTTGTCTTGAAAGGGTTGTAATATTTGTGTTTGTATTTTGGGTTGTAATTTATTTATTCATTTGGTTGTGTAATAAATAGATTAGGTGCATTTCTTTTATTAAAAAAAATTGTATTAGGATATAATTTATGTAAAAGAAGATGCACAAGATAAAGACCCAAAGAAGGACCCAAAAGACATGGACACTTGAAGTTTTGGATGTGGATTCAATTGGGTTTCATGGACACATATGATGTGTCATTATTAACCCTTAGGAAAGACCTTATGACAAGACTTGTGATGGGAAACAAGTGTAGTCAACTTAGTGGCTATGGTTATGCACTTATGCTTGTATGATTATGCTTGTTTGGTTGTTTGTTCTATGATTGTTGTTTGATATTTGGATATGCATAACAAACTTATTAACAAACATAACAAGCTGAAAATTGATGGTTCTTTATCATTAAGTGATTAATAAAATGTTATTAAAAGGAATAATGACTTTAATAAAAAGGGGTTGTATTAAAAGGTGAACCATAGGGTACCTTGTATTTGAAATCATGCAAATATAAGGTACATATAGTTTTCTAAACTAGCATTATGAAAACATAAAATTTCTTTTATAAACAAGTTTAACACCGTTCTTTTACACAACACTTGAGTCACTTGGAAACTCTTAATGGGATAAAGGTCACCTAACCATTTTGAGAGAACTTGTGATTTGAGGTGGGGATACCATATTTGTGGGATAAAGGTCACCTGACCACTTATGTTGGAAAACTCACATGTGTGTGCAAGTAGGGTGACTTGATTTGCAAACCATGTTTAATGGATCACCTGCAATGTGGTTTACAAAGGTGTTGATGGGATAAACCTGCCGATCACACATATGATGTTTAAGTCAATCCCATACCCTAGAAGTTGCAAAGGGTTGCAATTGTCAAAACATTGACTACCTTGTTAATTTAAATAATGGGAGAAGGTCACCTAACCACTATTTAAATGTAACATTGGATTCTAGATTCTAAAATTGTGTAAGACACTTATAAGGGTTTTAAATTATTAAAATATGAATGATATCGAAAATACTAAAATTGAACTTTGTTAAAATTTTGTAGATGGCCACCAACAATAATGAAAATAATGATATCCCGTCCGCTCGCTCACTATCACTAAGGACCATTCTCCAAAAGGAACGTGTAAACCATAATAACTTTATACATTGGTTTCGAAACATGAGAATTGTTCTCAAGCAAGAGAAACGATCATATATTTTAGACGATCCGATTCCTGATCAACCTAATGAGCAGGATGTGGAGGCTTTTATGAATTGGGTAAAATGCACCGAGGACTCGGTCCAAGTGTCTTGCCTCATGTTGGCAAGTATGACTCCGGATGTCCAAAAGGAGTATGAACATGATGGAGCATACGACATGATTACCCAGTTGAAGGAAATGTTCCAACAACAAGCAAGGGTAGAGCGCTTTGAAATGGTTCGAGCACTCCATGCATGTCGTATGGATGACACCCAATCTGCTTCATCTTATGTACTTAAGATGAAAATCCACATTGACCGCCTCGAAAGGCTGAATTGTCCCGTCTTGAAAGAGTTGGCTACATATTTGATCCTCAAGTCTTGGTCAAAGAGGTTTACAACTTTGTCATGAATTATAACATGAACGAGTGGGACAAGAATATAAGTGAGCTTCACTCTATGCTCAAAACTGCCGAGGCGGCCATGGGTAAAAAGGTTTTACCTGTTCTTACCATCAATGAAGGTAGGAACAAGAAGAGGCCTCAACCCGCACCCAAGACAAATGTTACCAAGGGCAAAGGGTACGTTAAGGGAAAGGGGAAGGGAGGGTAAGAGCGCCACCACCAAAACAAGTGGAGAAGAAGCAAAAGGTTGCTTCAAATGACCCATGCTTCAAGTGTGGGGAGATTGGACATTGGGTAAGGAATTGTCTAGTCCATCTCAAAGAGTTGCAAGCAAAGAGGGATTCCAGCAAACCACAAGTATAATTTTCATGATTCATATTGATCTAAATTTAATATCCTCAAACACATGGGTATTGGATACCGGATGTGGAACTCATATATGCAACTTATTGCAGGGGTTCAAAAGAAGTAAGGATTCAAGAAAGGGGATGTTAGCCTTTACATGGGGAATGGGGCTAAAGTTCAAGTTGAAAACCGAGGGGACTACATCTTGAAGCTTCTAAATGGTTAGGAAGCAATTTTGAACAATGTTTTGTATGCTCCTAGTTTGACTAGGAACATTATTTCTGTTTCCCAATTAAGACAATATGGTTATGTTTTAACATTTATTGAAAATGAAATTCATGTTTCTTTAAATGGCATATTTTATTTTAAAGCTATTCCTATTAATGGTACTTATGAATTGGTTCGTGAAAACACATTATATGATAGCTTATTGTACCAAACCACCACCAAGAAACTCAAATTGGATTTGAGTGATACCTATCTTTGGCATTGCCGTCTTGGTCATATAAACAAGAAACACATACAAACACTTCAAAAGAACGGTCTTTTAAAAGCAAGTGAATATGATTCATTTGATGTATGTGAATCTTGTTTACAAGAAAAAATGACTAAAGCAACTTTTAGTGGCAAACCCGAAAGGGCAAAGGATTTATTAGGCATCATACATTCAGATGTATGTGGTCCTTTTAAGCCAATGACTAGGTACCATCAAAGATACTTCATTACCTTTACCGATGACTATAGTCGATATGGTTATGCGTACTTATTAAGAAACAAAGATGAAGCTTTTGAAATGTTTAAAATCTTCCAGAATGAAGTAGAAAATCAACTCAACAAGAAAATAAATATTCTCCACACCGATAGAGGAGGTGAATACCTAAGTGATTCTTTTAGAGATCATCTTAGAAGTTGTGGTATGATCTCACAACTATCTCCACCGGGAACAACACTACACAATGGTGTGTCCGAGAGGAGAAATTGAACTCTATTGGATATGGTTCGATCTACGATGGCTAAAAGCTCATTGCCTCTATCATTTTGGGGTTTCGCTTTGCTCTCGGCGGATCGTATTTTGATTATGGCCCTAACCAAGAAAGTGGAAACGACACCATTTGAAATATGACATTGAAGCGTTCCATCACTATCATATTTAAAGGTATGGGGTTATGAGGCTTATGTTAAGACTTCCACCTTAAAGAAGTTAGAAAGTCGTTCCACTAAGTGTATCTTCATTGGATATCCTGGAGATTCCATGGGATATTATTTCTATGATCCATTAGAACAAAATGAGTTTGTTGCCAAGAAGGGTGAGTTCTTAGAAGCTATGTTCCTTACGGAAGGACCTAGCAGTAGAACGGTGGATCTTGAGGAAGATCAAGAACCACAAACCGATACACGTTTGGTTGACACTAGCACTCAACATGAGGATGTTGAGGATGATCAAATGGTTGATCAATACACACAAAACGTTTGCAGATCTGATGTAATTAGTAATCCACCTGAAAGATATGGATTTTTTGTGGATGGATGTGGTAGATTCCGATGAACAAACCACTTATCATGATGCAATGTCAAATTTGGATTGAAACAAATGGCTTGAAGCCATGAACGTTGATATGCAATCCATGTATGACAACCAAGTATGGGACTTGGTTGAACCACCTCTTAACTCCAAGATAGTTGGAAGTAAGTGGGTTTTTAAGAAGAAAACCGATATGCATGGGAACTTGGATACTTATAAAGCTATACTTGTAGCAAAAGGTTTCACTGAAACTCAAGGGGTTGATTATGATGAGACCTTCTCACCCGTTGCAATGCTAAAGTCTATTAGGATATTATTTGCCATAGCTGCTCAGTATGATTATGAGATTTGGCAAATGGATGTCAAAACCGCTTTTCTGAATGGATATCTTGAGGAAGATGTCTATATGGTTCAGCCTGAAGGTTTTGTCAATCAAAAGCATCCTAATAAAGTATGCAAGTTGAAGAAATCAATCTATGGATTGAAGCAAGCATCAAGAAGTTGAAATCACCGTTTTGATGAAGAGATAATCAAATTTGGGTTCATCAAAAATGCTGATGAAGCATGTGTATATAAGAAAGCTAGTGGGAGCATCATTACTTTCCTAGTGTTATATGTCAATGACATTCTACTATTTAGAAATGACATTCCACTATTTGGAAATGACATTCCAACCTTAGAGGGAGTAAGAGCCTGGCTTGGAAGCTGTTTTTCCATTAAGGATCTTGGTGAAGCCGCCTATATTTTAGGAATAAAGATCTATAGGGATAGATCAAGGCGATTGATAGGTTTAAATCAAAGTGCATACATTGATAAGGTCATGAAAAGGTTCAAGATGGAAAACTCTAAGAAAGGTACGGTACCTATCCACAAAGGAACGATATTGAGTAAGACTCAATGTCCAAGCTCAAAGGATGAGCAAGACAAGATGAAGGGAATCCCGTATGCATGTGCTATAGGATCCATCATGTATGCAGTGATATGCACTAGACCGGACATGTCATGCGCTTTGAGCAAGACAATCTGATACCAACAAAATCCTAGAAACAGTCATTCGATGGCTGTTAAGAACATACTTAAGTACCTAAGGAGGACCAAAGATATGTTCCTAATCTATGGATCTGGTGAGGAGGAACTCGTAGTAAAGGGTTACATGGATGCGAGTTTCCAAACTGATCGGGATGACTCACGATCACAATCGGGATACATTTTCATCTTGAATGGAGGAGTAATTTCATGGAAGAGCTCTAAGCAAGATGTGGCAGCATTATTAACTACAGAGTCATAATACATCACCGCTTCATTAGCAGCCCAGGAAGCTGCATGGTTAAAGAAATTCATTGCCGATCTAGGGGTGGTCCCTTCTATTCAGGACCCCCCTAGAAATTCTTTGTGATAACGAGGGTGTGATTGCTCAAATCAAGGAACCCCGTGCACATCGAAAGACTAAGCACATTGAACGGCGATTCAACTACATAAGGGATGAAGTTGAAAAAGGAATGATATGTATTCGCAAAATTCACACGGATCAAAACATTGTGGATCCGGTCACAAAGCTTCTTGAAAAGGCAAAGCATCAAAGTCATGTTTATGCCATAGGACTTCAATATTAGTGACTGGATTTGATCTTTAATTTTGTATTCAGATATTGTAACCCTTTATTACTTGAATGAGTTATTTGGTTATAATGGTTGAACTAATATTCCTACTTTGCATGTTTAAAATCCATGAGTAAATCATTTACTCAGAATGCCCGTAGTCGTTCATCCTTGTGGGAACAAGTATGAAGATAAGACAATTATGAACTTGGATTGGTAGATATTCATATGGATGAATATAAAGCAAAGGGTTGCTGCCAAAGTTCATAGATATTTGTGGGATACAAATATTGGACTGACCTGCATCACAAATATTACTATATGGAATCTTCCTGATTGATCATAAGTAATTTGGAGTAAAGGCGAACATCGTTTGGTATCCTCTGACCTGAGATACATATTGGGTCTTGATACTTACCGAATATTATACTTTGACTTAGTTCTTCACTGTTCTGAAACATGGCAGTACATAAGTCTGAGTTCAGGCATAATACAAGGTAGTTGTGAGAGACGTATGTAGTCAAGATGGGATTTGTCCCTCTTATCCGTTGAGAGTAAGATGTCTAAGGCCTGATAAAGTTAAATCAATAGAGAATGATCATTCTGTTTCCTTGGGATTTAACATTACATTTGTGACAAAAGATAGATGATTGATTCACCTAAAATATTTCGAGTAAGGTACTTAAAGGGGATGATGTTATTGAATGGCACTAAGTCATACGTATTAAGGGTGGTAACCCGTTGTTAGGCGGTACTTACTGCTTGCATCAATCTTATATGAATCTTGTGCAAGTAGGAGATTGTTGGATCTTGTATCCAAGACTCATACAAGATTGATGTGGTTAGTGCCTAATGATCCAAGTCGTGTCATACCCAATAACAAGCTAAACAAAGACCAATAAATATTTAATTGTTGATGAGATCAAACATATAAATATTGACACCAATTTAGAAAATGGGTTTTCTAAAACGGTACATTTGAAATAAAACAAATTATATGGATAATTTGTTAATGAGAAATTATTTGTTTCATTATTTAAGTGTGTAAAATAATAACAAATAATAGTGTGTTAATGTTATAAAATAGAAAGAGGTTTTAATTTTATAATCTTCTGGGTTTAAGAGTGTTAAATCTTATAAAGTAAAATGGGAGGGAACCCATTTTAAATACATGGAATTCGGCCGCCCCTTGGGCTTGGGATTCCCTTTAGTCTTGGTTTAATACAAGACTTTAAACAAACCTTGCACTCTTCCCTAAGACTCACTTTTCTCTCTCACACATGCAAACTCTCTTCTCCCTTCTTCCTTGGCTAAAATTTTCGAAATCTTTTGCTGAAATTGAAGAACTTCTTAGCTGACTTTTGGGTGTTCAAGAAGGAGTTGGGTCTTGGTGTTATACTACCTAAAAAGTTGGGTGTTTAGAAGAGCTTGTGGGTATACAAGTTTGAGGCTTTCTTCCATGAGGGTTACACATACAAGAGCATCATCATCTTCATCTCATCCTTACTTCAACATCTTGTTCTTGAAAGGTAGTTTAAGAACACCCTATGGTTGCCTTTTCGTTTTAGATATCATGCCATTTCATATATATAAATGATCCTTGTTCTTGGGTTTTGTTTTGGTTTAAAATGGTTCATATTTTCAGATTGTTAACAACATGTTTAAACCATAATATCCGGTACGTTTTTGAAGTTTAAATGGTTAAACTTGCTTTGATAAACATGTTACAAAACCCAACAGGATGAAGTCTTATCTCAGGGCACATGGCTTCACTGGTAGGCAAGTTGGGCCAATGTCAGAGAAGTCCCTATACGACATGTCAATAATATCAAAGCTGACATTCGGTTAGGAAGAAGGAAGGAGGTATCTCAGGAGATATAATGGATGGAACCCAAAGCAGCACCTAAACCACAACCCACAACAACTGAACCTATACCTTTTTCTTTCCTTATCAAAACCAAACCTATCACTGAACCATACACCCTTAAACCCACACCATCCACCTTACCCTTGCCATCTTCCTCTACCTCTTAACAACCACCACCACTACACATCCTACAACCTAAAACACAACTCAACACCCAACCAATACCCAAACCATCCTTTGAACCATCTAAAACTCTAACCTTAGAAGAGACTTGGGAGATCAAAGGAGACTCGTCAACTGCTCAACTGTGAGTAGCATCTCTTGTGAGGAAGGATTCATCATATCAAAATACATTGATGTATCCTTATGCTCCCTCACAAGAAATACCTTCCTCTATCTACCCCGTGTTAGAGCCTCTTGAAGATTAACATGTAGTCTTTAGATGTCTTTTGTATATTTTTGTCATAGTATAGGGACTATTTATTTAAATTTTTTCCTTTGTTTATTGATAGAATAAATAGCTTAGATGTGTTTTGGTGTAGGTAGATCAGACTAGACAAGACTAGACTAACAAATTAGTTGAACTTGTAACTGCTACTTACACTTGTAATTGTCTTTGCTACTATCAATGAACTACTATTAATTTTTCAAGATTGTTTGCATTGATTTGATTACATTTGTATGTTTTTGATTAAATTGCATTCTGATATCTTCACAAATTAATTCATTTGATCCTATCAAATCAGAGCTGTTGGTTCAATGATTGAGTTTGTTCAAACTTGCAAGCTCATAAATAACTTGAATCTGTGACTGATAAGCAATTCGATTGAAATATTATCGATTTCAGTTGTGTTTCATCATTAGAAACATAAATTGAATCACAATTTGCAATACAAGTAGTTCCAAATCAGTGAATTGATCGAATTTGTGTTCGAACCTCTTCTTCACATTTGAACTGAAAATTGAACAAAAGAGTGATTTGTGTTGTTATTTGAAGAAACTGAAGTTAAAGGATAGTTAATCGAACTAAATACTAGCTAATTGGAAGTTTTTAGATCAGTTCATCAATTTTTGAAGAATTTCAGAAGAATTGAGTTTGTTATATTCATAAGAACCTGTTGAATGTGGTGCATTAGGGTTAAAACACTGCTAAAAATTGCCCTAAGTGTTACGCGCTTGAAAACGTTTAGGCGTTTTACTACTGATGAGGCGTTTTTGGACTAGGCTTTTTACCCATGTTGAGACGTTTTTCAACTGTGTGGGCACTTTGGAACTTCTAGAAACCAAGTAATTCTAGGCGCTTTTCAACTGTATAGGCACATCTGAACAGTTTGGGCGTTTTTATAACAGGCGTCTGAGAACTGTTTGGGCGCATTTCAACTGTTCATGCGCATCTAAGTTAGGCATTTTTGAGAATTGTACTAAGGCAATCCCTTAGACGTTTCTAAGTCAAAAGTCAGAAGTATCACAACTGTTGTGACATTTCAGCACTGTTTAGGCGTTTCATCTCAACACTTAGAATTTAAAGATAAAAATTCAAAAATATTTTCCATTAAGTTTTATTTCAAAAACTTAAAAACAAAAAAAACATTTCTTTCTCTTAAAATCAAAATATAAAAAATGGTGAAATCTAAGGATTCTGGAAATAGAGTTCCTAAGTTGAAAAATACAGTTGATTTTAAAAACTGGTCACTTAGGTTAAAACATCATCTAAATTCTATTGGTACAGATCTTTGGAAATCAATAGAAAAAGGACCCCATAGTCCTATAACTACAGATGGGCCTGATAGAGGATTTGTCTATACTAAAGACTCTTTGAAATCTTATACTGAAGATGGTCTACAAGGTGATGATCTTAAAAAGGTTAAGAATGATATTAAAGCATTGATGTGTAAAGGACTACCACTTGATGTCCTAGCTAGACTTCATAGATATCGAACATGATATACCACGTATAAAGGTTTAAAGACAATCTGTGAAGGTGGTAAAGAGATTCAAAATCTTAAGAAACAAAAACTGAAGAGGCAGTTAGAGCTGTTTCAACATTTATCTGATGAAACCATAAACCAAATGATGAACAGATATGTGCAGCTTACCACTAAGATGTGAATAGCTGGCATTAAACATGATCTTGAAGATCTAAATCTTAGACTTTTCAATGCCTTACCATCATCTTGGAAACAAATAGACACTGTTAAAGCATACTGAGAAATTTCCTATGGATCTCGATCTGTTGATTGCCAAGATTGAGTCTTTTGAGATTGATGAAAGTTCAAGGAATAATTACAGAACAACCTCAATGTCACAACATCAATTTGTTGCATCTCCTGCAAATATTGATGAGAATGCCTTTATGGAAAAGAATGAAAGTTCATCCGAAGAAGAGGGAGATCTGTTTGTTGGAGCAAGGTTCTTTACTGATTCTTCATTCATAAGTGCTCCTGCTTATGCAAATCAACCTCAACCTTAGTCTCCTCCTAAACCTCAAAGCTCTAAACCTCAAACTGAGACTCCATCTGTTAACTATGCTAAATCTAGCACAGTTAAAGATGTTATCAACATCCTATTAGAGGATGAAGAGTACAAAACTGCTTTTACTGCTTTTATGGCCAGCTTTCAAGCTTATCAGGGTAGTCATTTAACACAATTAGATCTTGTTTTGTAGGACTTATTTGAAATGGATCCAGAAGATGTAGAAGAAATGGATCTAAACTGGTAGATGGTGATGATTGCATACAGGACTCAGAAACACTCGTATGTAAATAGAAACTACAAGCCAAGTGCTAAGAAGACTGTTGGATTTGACAAGTCTAAGTCAAGATGTTTCAACTGTGATAGTTATCGACATTTTTCAAGGGAATGCAAAGCTCCCAGAAACAATGGAGGAAATAACCAAGCATGTTCAAGCAATTAGAGGTTTCAACACTCATCTCAGAAGACCTTCCAAAAGCCATATCTAAGTCTTCCAATGCGTGAACTTAAGGATGAATCTAAGTCATTTGAAGAGCCAAAGAATGCTCTTACTTTTAGCATTAAGGATGGATATGACTGGAGTGTGTATGCTGAGCAATTTACTAATGATCTAACCTCTAGTTTATCTCTCATTGCAGAGGTTCAAGGAGAAGATTGGTCAGAGGATTGTGATCCTAAAGCTAAAGGTAACAATGAGAATGAAGAAGATTATTATGACTGGAGTGATAAATCTGATCCTAAAGAGGATTCAGATGAAGTTGCTTTAATGGCATAGTCTGATCCACCTAAGGTTGAAACTTCATCCTCTAACTCTGAAAATTCTTCACCAAAATATCCTGAAATACCATCTGAAGTAAGAGAAAAACTATGCACCAAATGATGAACAGATATGTGCAGCTTACCACTAAGATGTGAATAGCTGGCATTAAACATGATCTTGAAGATCTAAATCTTAGACTTTTCAATGCCTTACCATCATCTTGGAAACAAATAGACACTGTTAAAGCATACTGAGAAATTTCCTATGGATCTCGATCTGTTGATTGCCAAGATTGAGTCTTTTGAGATTGATGAAAGTTCAAGGAATAATTACAGAACAACCTCAATGTCACAACATCAATTTGTTGCATCTCCTGCAAATATTGATGAGAATGCCTTTATGGAAAAGAATGAAAGTTCATCCGAAGAAGAGGGAGATCTGTTTGTTGGAGCAAGGTTCTTTACTGATTCTTCATTCATAAGTGCTCCTGCTTATGCAAATCAACCTCAACCTTAGTCTCCTCCTAAACCTCAAAGCTCTAAACCTCAAACTGAGACTCCATCTGTTAACTATGCTAAATCTAGCACAGTTAAAGATGTTATCAACATCCTATTAGAGGATGAAGAGTACAAAACTGCTTTTACTGTTTTTATGGCCAGCTTTCAAGCTTATCAGGGTAGTCATTTAACACAATTAGATCTTGTTTTGTAGGACTTATTTGAAATGGATCCAGAAGATGTAGAAGAAATGGATCTAAACTGGTAGATGGTGATGATTGCATACAGGACTCAGAAACACTCGTATGTAAATAGAAACTACAAGCCAAGTGCTAAGAAGACTGTTGGATTTGACAAGTCTAAGTCAAGATGTTTCAACTGTGATAGTTATCGACATTTTTCAAGGGAATGCAAAGCTCCCAGAAACAATGGAGGAAATAACCAAGCATGTTCAAGCAATTAGAGGTTTCAACACTCATCTCAGAAGACCTTCCAAAAGCCATATCTAAGTCTTCCAATGCGTGAACTTAAGGATGAATCTAAGTCATTTGAAGAGCCAAAGAATGCTCTTACTTTTAGCATTAAGGATGGATATGACTGGAGTGTGTATGCTGAGCAATTTACTAATGATCTAACCTCTAGTTTATCTCTCATTGCAGAGGTTCAAGGAGAAGATTGGTCAGAGGATTGTGATCCTAAAGCTAAAGGTAACAATGAGAATGAAGAAGATTATTATGACTGGAGTGATAAATCTGATCCTAAAGAGGATTCAGATGAAGTTGCTTTAATGGCATAGTCTGATCCACCTAAGGTTGAAACTTCATCCTCTAACTCTGAAAATTCTTCACCAAAATATCCTGAAATACCATCTGAAGTAAGAGAAAAACTATGCACCAAATATTGCTTTGAACATGTCGAGTACTATCGAACTTATTCATATAAAATCTGTAAAAAACTTAAGCAAGAGGAGTCAATGCACAATTAAGTAAAGTCTAACCACAAAATAGCAGATGAAAAGATCATTTCTCTACAAACGTCATGGAATAAAACTTTAAAAGAATTAGAAATTGTTTCTCAACAACTTGAAGAAATGACTAAAAATCTGGAACAAGAGAAAATAGCACATGCTGCTACTCAAGTTGATCTTGCTAAGGTGAAAAGTTCCAAAATGCAGGATTAGGCTTCACATATGAACCAATGCCTGAAATCTATAGCCAACACTCTACAAGAAAATTTTAACACGCATGATCATTCTCCTGAAAATAAAGCTAAATTTAAAGTTTTTCAAAACAAAAACAAGATTTTTGACAATGAAGAAGAGAAAGCTAATGTAAAAATCTTTGAAGAAAATGATGCTGAAAAGATCAAAAATGCTCCTCCAGTAAAAGTTAAATCATATGAACCAAAATAGAAAAGTCAGAAAACTTGTGTTCCACAAGACTATGTGTTGGAAGAAGTTATAATCAAAAATAAGGAAAAAGCAAAACAAGGAGAAGTAACAACAGATGATTCAAAATCTTTTAATCTAAAAGAGAAAGATAATGAAAAAGAATCTTTGCCTAAAGATGTTCAATCTCAAATTAAACCAAGTTCCGCAAAATCAAGGAATCAAAGAAGAAGAAGAAAATCATCTAAAGCCAAAAATGATAAAAATAAAAGTCAAGAAAATCTAATAAAAACAACAAATCAAACAACTAAACTTAAACCTGCAAAATTTGTGTCTGTTGGTTTGTTAAACATGAACACACTTCAAGAAGTTAAACTAAGTCCTAAGAACAAATCGAACTCTAATCTAAAAACGGGTTCAGATTCTAAGCCTTCCGCTGTTGTTAAAAGATTTGTTTCTAAGGAATCAAAGAAGGAAGTTCATGTGCAAATGCCAAAAGTAATATGCCAATGAACAAAATGTCAAATCAATAGCAAAATTTGACAAATCAAAAACAACAAGATAACTTTTTAACGCCAAAATATTAGCAAGAATCAAATGTTATGTTAACATCAAAAGTTAATAAACAGTTGTTTAAAATACCACAGAGGTACTGTGAAATTTTTGACATGTACAATCATAATACTACTGAGTATTTTTTCAATAAGTACTATCACATCTATGATATGAGGACTCATTGCACAACAGATTGTTATTTTAACAAATACTATACCTACTGTGATGAAAGAACTAACAACACTAAAATTGTTACTTTAGAAAGAGTTCACCTAGGAAAGGATTTGACAATTCATAATTGAGCAAAGGTTATGTTAATCCTCAGTTTTGGAGAAATCAAACTGATGAATTTCAAAGATTAACTAACCAACCTTCATTAGGTTTGAGTTCTTTCCAAAGGAATGATTATGTGAGACTAAAACAAGTTATGAAAGATAAATTCATACCAAGATCTGTAAGATTGAATGATAAAAATATTGGAAATACACAATTTTCAAAAATTGGTCATTCCACTGGTATGAATGTTTACAAAAATGATTAAAAATATGTGCATAACAGAACTAGTAAATCCATTAAAAATAACCCTTATGTTAATGCACTTTATTTTAAGCAATTTACCATTATTGATAAATTTGGAAAACCCAAGACCATCTTGGCTTGGGTAGATACTTCAACATAATTTCTTTGTCATGCAGGTTCGCCCAAGAAGACCACTCAACACATGGTATGTGGATAGCAGGTGTAGCTGGCACATGACAGACAATCATGCCTTATTACAAGATTTGAAGTTAAAGGATGGTACGCATGTCGCCTTCGGTGGTGATCCAGGTGGAAAAATAACAGGAAAAGGAATAATATCCAATTGGATAATAAGCTTTGATAAAGTCAACTTTTGTTCGCAGTTGAACTTTAATCTGTTAAGCGTTTCCCAAATCTGTGATTAATCATATTCTGTTCTATTTGATGATTCTGTTTGTTATATTTTGAAGTCAGGATTTCAAATTAGCAAGGATTGGGTGATTGTTAAAGCTATTTGTGATCAAGATGTATACAAACAGAATGTCTCAAGTTGATCCATCTATAGAAACAACTTGCGTCGTAGCTAAAGCTTCAAATGATGAAAGTCAGCTATGGCATAGACGTCTCGGGCATTCCAACTTCAAGAATATGAATAAGCTGGTAGCAGGAAATCATGTTATTGGACTTCCATCCAAGAAGTTTGCAACTAGTGATCACTGCTCAGTATGTTTAAAGGGGAGCAACACAGAGCATCTTATAAAACCAAGCAGTTAAACTCAAATTCCAAACCACTTCAGATTTTACATATGGACCTTTTTGGACCAACCAACGTCCAGAGCATTGGAAGAAAATCTTATTATTTAGTTATCATTGATGACTATACACGATTTTCATGGGTTTTCTTTTTGAATGCTAAATTTGAAACGACTAAATTATTAAAAGAAATCATCATAAAAGATGAAAATCAATTAGATCAAAAGTGAAAATAATAAGAAGTGATAATGGTACGGAATTAAAACATGTTAATATTGACATGTTTTGTGGAGAAAAAGGAATTGCTTATCAGTTCAGTGCTCCCAGAACTCCTTAACAAAATAAAGTTGCTGAAAGGAAGAACAGAACTCTGATTGAGGCTGCATAATCCATGTTCGTAGATGCATAAATTCTGATCACTTTCTGGGATGAAGACATATCAAGTGCGTGTTTCGCACAGAATCGAACGTTAATGGTGAAAGATAAACTGAAAACTCCATATGAGTTGATGTGTGGCAGGAAACCAAACATAGATTTTCTTAAATCTTTTGGTTGTCCAGTTACGATTTTAAATTCAAGTGATCATCTAGGAAAATTTGAAGCAAAATCTGATAATAGATTTTTAGTTGGATATTCATATGTTTCAAAAGCCTATCGAGTTTATAACTCTAGGACAAATGTTATACTTGAAACATTCAATGTTAAATTCCTGGAAAATTCATTTCCATTAGTTTCAAATGGTCCAGCATGGTTATTTGATTTAGATTCATTGTCAAACTCTTTTCAATCTAACTTGTTTGATCAATCTAACTTGCTTGATTCTACAGGTAAGAAGAAATCTCAAGGAGATCTTGGTTCTTTCAGTGATGATTAAGATTCTGACGACCCAGATGATTCAAGCCCAGATTATCCATTCTTATCTTCTGTCAAATATTCAACAATTTGATTTAATGAAAATGATCAATCTCATCAAGATTCAGGTCATTCAGTTTTAGAAGGTCAAGATGTTTGTCAAGCAATCCCTAATGATGGTACAGAAGTAGTACAACCTGTGTCTAGAACATCATCCATTTCTGGTGATGCAATTGATTCTGGTAATCTTGATTACTTTATCAACTCACAGACTCAAGTTTCTAATTTCAGTCCATATTCTTCAAGCCTATTGTATCAGCTTTCCAACTTGAATCAAACAAATCTAGATGTTCATGTTCAAGGAAGTGAGATTCTGACATCTCGTATTCATAAGAACCATCCAATATCTCAGATCATTGGTCCTTTGAATAAGAGAACTACGAGAAGCAAATCAGAACAACCAAATCTTTGTTTATACTCATGGTTTCTGTCTCAAATTGTTCCTAAGAACGTTACCGAAGCATTACAGGACAATAGTTGGATTGAGGCTATGCAAGAAGAATTATTGCAACTCCGCAAACAAGAAGTGTTGAATCTTATGGATTTACCTGAAGGTGAAAATGCCATAGGAACAAAATGGTTGTTTAGAAACAAAATAGATGATCAAGGAATTGTTATTAGAAATAAAGCGAGACTCGTTACACAAGGATACACTCGAGAAGAAGGTATTGACTATGATTATGTATTCGCACCAGTTGCAAGACTTGAATCAATTTGTGTCTTCCTGGCGTATGCTTCATTCATGAAATTCAAAGTGTATCAAATGGACGTAAAGGGTGCATTCTTGTATGGTCCGACCACTGATGATGTGTATGTTAAGCAACCTTCAGGTTTTGAAGATTCAGAATTCCCACATCATGTGTACAAGCATAGCAAAGCTTTGTATGGACTTCATCAAGCCCCTAGAATCTGGTATGAAACATTGTCACAATACTTAATCCAACATGGATACATGCGAGGGAAAATCAATCCAACTTTATACATAAAGAAGAATGCTGATGATCTCTTATGTGTACAAGTGTATGTTGGTTGGGTTTGTTAGAACATAAAATTATAGTTTAACCATTTAAACTTTTAAAAAACGCAGCGGATATTAATGTTTTCAAACATGATTATAAACTGAAAAATCATGTTTTAGATGTCAAATATATGTATAAAACAAACCCATATAACAAAGGATCATAATATGTGAATAAACAAGCTATGAACATATGTAAATGCACATAAAATCACAGCTATAATGAGCTGTGATTTACTACCTTTCTATAGCAGAAAAACTCGACAGAAAGGGGTTGTTGGATGCTCAAGAACTCGGCCAAGGCTCTAAGGAAAGAACCCTCAAGCTTGTATACCCAAAGCTAGTTGCAAACCCCTCTTCTTGCTAGGTATAAAACACCAAAACAACTTCAAAACCCTCTTTTTTTTCTGCTGAAAACCCTCTTTCCCTTGCTGAAAACTCGTAGCCTTTAGAGAGAAAAAGGAGAGAGTTCTTCTTGTTGTTGCATGTCATGTATATAAGAGAAGGAGAGAGCATTTGGTGTAGTTAGTGGAGGAGACAAAACATGCATGTGTGTGTGCTTCAAGGGAATATTTTTCCACTATCTCAAACACATGGGACGGCCACATGCATAAGAAAGTGGTCTCTCTCTTTTTTTTATAAAATTGATACTAACACACACATATATTGTCTACTAGTCCTCTTATTAGATATATACAACTAACCTTTTAATTGTATAATCTATACACTCCCATTATTAATTTGTAATGTTACCTAACTTACATAAATAACATTACAAATAATATTATTGAACAAAATATCCTAATAAATTGTTCCATCTCATATGCAACTTATTTAGAAAACCCATTTTCTAAATTGGTGTAAATATTTAATTGCATGATCATATCATCAATTAAATATTAATTAGTGTTTGATAAGCTTGTTATTGGGTATAACCCGACTTGGATCATAACGTACTAACCACATCTATATTCTAAGTGTCTTGGGCACATAGAATCCTACAATCTCCCACTTACCTAAGATTCATAGAAGATTGATGCAAGCAGTAAATACCACCTAACAACGGTTTACTACCCTTAATACGCATGACTTATAGCCATTCAATAATATCATCCCATTCAAGTACCTACTTGAAATGATTTAGGTAAATCAATCATCTATCCTTTTGTTACAGATGTCATGTTAAATCCAAGGACACAGAATGATCATTCCTTGTTGATTTAGTTTAATCAGGCCGTAGACATCTAACTCTCAACGAATAAGAGGAACAAATTCTATCTTGACTACATATGTTTCTCACAAACACCTCGTGTTATACCTGAACATACCCTTATGTACTGTCCACTATTTCAGGACAGTAAAGAATTAGCTCAAGGTATAATACTTGGTGAATATCAAAACCCAATATGTATCTCAGGTCGGAGGATACCAAATGATATTCGCCTTTACTCAAATTTACTTATGATCAATCAATAAGATTCCACGTAGTAAAATTTGAGATGCGGGTTAGTCCAATATTTGTATCCCATGAATATCTATGAACCTTGGTAGCAACCCATTGCTCTATATTCATCCTTATGAATATCAACCAATCCAAGTTCATAATAGTCTTACCCTCACACTTGTTCCCACAAGTCTGAACGACTACAGACATTTAGAGTAAACAATTTACTCATGGATTAAACATGCTAAATTGGAACATTAATGGAAACATTATAACCAAATAATTTTACTCAAATAATAAAGAGTTCCACATATCCAAATACAAAATTTGATCAAGTCCAATCACTAGAATATCAAAGTCCTAAGGCACAAGTATGACTTTCATGCTTTGACCTACCTAGGAGCTTCGTTAATGGATCCGTAATGTTTTGATCGGTATGAACTTTACGAATACATATCATCCCCTTTTCAACTTCATCCCTTATGTAGTTGAATCTCCGTTCAATGTGCCGAGTCTTTTGATGAGCACGAGGTTCCTTGATTTGAGCAATCGCACCTTCGTTGTCACAAAAGATCTCTAGGGGGTCTTGAATGGTAGCAATAACCCCTAGATCAGCAATGAACTTCCTAAGCCACGCAGCTTCTTGAGCTGCTAATGAAGCGGCGATGTATTCTGATTCTGTTGTAGATAGTGCCACTACATCTTGCTTTGAGCTCTTCCAAGAGACTGCTCCTCCATTCATAATAAAGACATATCCTGACTGTGATCGAGAATAATCTCGATCAGTTTGGAAACTCGTATCCGTATAACCCTTTACAAGGTCCACATACATCCGAATGTATGATTCCTAATAAATCCTTTGCCCTTTCATTAGTCCCACTAAAAGGGGCCTTTTGTCATTTTACCTTCTATACAAGACTTGTATACATCAAATGAATCATTTTCATTAGTTTTCAAAAGACCATTCTTTTGGGGTTTTTGCATACGATTCTTGTTTATGTGACCAAGGCGACAATGCCAAAGATAAGAATCACTCAAATCTAATTTGAGCGTTTTGGTGGTTGCTTGGTACATTGAGCTATCATATATTGTGTTTCCATGAATCAATTCATAAATACCATTACAAGGTATAGCTTTAAAATGAAACATATGATTGAAAGAAACATGAATATCATTGTCAACAAACTTGAAATCATAATCACATTGTCTTAAACGGGAAACAGAAATAATGTTCCTAGTCAAACTAGGAGCACACAAAACATTCTTTAAACTAACTTCCAAACCACTTGGAAGCTTCAAAATATAGTCTCCTTGGGCTTCCACGTGAACCTTTGCACTATTCCCCATGAGTAGACTAATTTCCCCTTTTGCATAATGCTCACTTCTTTTGAACCCCTGCAACAAATTGCAGATATGAGTTCCACATCCGGTATCTAATACCCATGTGTTAGAAGAAATAACATTTAGCTTAACATGTATCATAAAGATTGTACCTGAGGTTTGCCCCGCATCCCTCTTTGATCTCAACGCTTTGATATAGACCAGATAATTGCGTTTCCAATGGCCTACCTCACCACACTCAAAACATGGGTCATCATGAGCAACCTTTTGCTTCTTTTTTTTCGGTTTGGGCGGATCCATTTTTGCTTTACCCTTACCCTTCCGTTTGACGTGCCCCTTCCCTTTTGCAACACTTGCCCTAGGGTCGGGGAGGTGCCTCTTCCTACTACCTCCTTCATTGATTGTAAGGACCGGTAGAACCATTCTACCCATGCCCGCCACAGCCGTTTTGAGCATTGAATGAAGCTCACCAATGCTCTTGTCCCATCCATTCATGTTATAGTTCATAACAAAGCTATCAAACTTCTTAGATAGAGAGTTGAGGATCAAATCCATTGCCAACTCATTGGACACATGACGGTTAAGCCTTTCGAGGCGATCAATGTGGCTCTTCGTCTTAAGAACGTAAGATGACACCGATTGGGTCTCGTCCATCCGACATGCATGGAGTGCTCGAACCATTTCGAAGCGCTCCACCCTGGATTGTTGTTGGAACATTTCCTTTAACTGGGTGATCATGTCATAGGCATTGTGGTTCTCAAAGTCCTTTTGCAAATCGGGAATCATACTTGCTAGCATGAGACATGCGACTTGCACAGAATCCTCGGTGTACTTGACCCACTCGGCAAAGGCCTCAACGTCATTTTCATCGGGTTGATTGAGAATGGGATCGTCTAACACATAGGACTTCCTTTCATGCTTGAGAACGATTCTCAAGTTTCGGTACCAATCCATGAAGTTCCCATGGTTTAGACGTTGCTTTTCAAGGATTGTTCTTAGTGATAGGTTATGGACGGTCGGATTTGCGTTGTTGTTGTTAGCCATCTACAATTATACAAAGTTCAATTTTTAGTACTTTTAATATCAATGTATTTTGATTATTAATACCATTTTTTCGTCTCATAGACAATTAATAGTCAAAATTTAGAATCCAACGTAACATTTAAATATCGGTTAGGTGACCTTTATCCCTTTATTTAAATTAACCAGGTAGTCAACGTTTGACAATTGTAACCTATTACAATTTCTAGTGTATGGGATCGGTTAAACATCTTATGTTTTGTTTGGCATGATTTCCAAATTAAGTCGTCCTACTTAGACACACGTGTTAATTTGCTAATATTAGTGGTTAGGTGGCCTTTATCCCATAAATATAGCAAACCCACCTCAAACTCATAAGTTTCCTCCAATGTGGTTAGGTGACCTTTATCCCATATCAAGTTCTCAAATGATTCGAGTGTTGTATAAGAGGATGGTGTTTGACTTATTTTAAAATGGATTTGAATATTTAGAGGTTTCATAATTCTAGTTTAGAAAACTCTATGTACTTGTATTTGCATGCTTTCAAATACAAGATACCCTATGGTTCTTTTAATAAAACCAATTTTATTATAAAATCATTAATCCTTTTAATAACCTTTTATTAACTTTTAATGATTAAGAACCATCAATTTTCAGCTTGTTAAGTTTGTTAATGAGTTTGTAATATGTGTCCAAATATCAACCAAACAATCAAACAACAAACATTCAAACAAGCATAAACATATAAATATGAGTGCATAACCATAGCCACTAAGTTGAGAAAACTTGTTTGCCATCACAAGTGTTGTCATAAGGTCTTTCTTAAGGGTTTGTAATGACACATTATATGTGTTCATGGACTCCCACTTGAATCCATATCCAAATACTTCAAGGTCCATGTCTTTGATGTCCATCTTTGGGTCTTGATCTTGTGTATCTTCCTTTTACAAAAATTATATCCTAATACATTTTTCTAATAAAAGAAATGCACCTAATCTATTTATTACATAACCAAATGAATAAATAATTATAACCCAAATAATAAACATAAATATTACAACCCAATTGAATGAATTAAAACAACCATTCCAATCATCCAAATAACATAAGGCCAAAGGCTAGGTTATGCACACTAATAACCAATGATCATATCATCCAAATATATTAAAGAAACCCCACTAAAACCATGAAATTTCAGCCAACATAAACTGAAATTTCGGGTTTTAAACATTTTCCAAACAATGAACATATCATCATATATATCTTTCAAGCTTTAATCACAAGCATGTGTGATATGACTTTGAAAGCTTGGGGAATCAACATACAACAATATTTCAGCCCTTAAAAGTATTATAATATCCCATAAAACAAGTTTTTAAAGGATACTAACAAGCATGCTATCCACATAACCGGCTCTAGATGCCATTATTGGGTTTGTTAGAACATAAAATTATAGTTTAACTATTTAAACTTTCAGAAAAACGCAGCGGATATTTATGTTTTCAAACATGATTATAAACTGAAAAATCATGTTTTAGATGTCAAATATATGTATAAAACAAACCCATATAACAAAGGATCATAATATGTGAATAAACAAGCTATGAACATATGTAAATGCACATAAAATCACAGCTATAATGAGCTGTGATTTACTACCTTTCTACAGCATCAAAACTCGACAGAAAGGGGTTGTTGGATACTCAAGAACTCGGCCAAGGCTCTAAGGAAAGAACCCTCAAGCTTGTACACCCAAACCTAATTGCAAACACCACTTCTTGCTAGGTAGAAAACACCAAAACAACTTCAAAACCATCTTTTTTTCTGCTGAAAACCCTCTTTCCCTTGCTGAAAACTCGTAGCCTTTAGAGAGAAAAAGGAGGGAGTTCTTCTTGTTGTTGCATGTTATGTATATAAGAGAAGGAGAGAGCATTTGGTCTAGTTAGTGGAGGAGACAAAACATGCATGTGTGTGTGCTTCAAGGGAATATTATTCAACTATCTCAAACACATGGGACGGCTACATGCATAAGAAAGTGGTCTCTCTCTTTTTTTTATAAAATTGATACTAAGACACACATATATTGTCTACTAGTCCTCTTATTAGATATATACAACTAACCTTTTAATTGTATAATCCATACACTCCCATTATTACTTTGTAATGTTTTCTAACTTACTTAAATAACATTATAAATTATATTATTGAACAAAATATCCTAATAAATTGTTCCATCTCATATGCAACTTATTTAGAAAACCCATTTTCTAAATTGGTGTAAATATTTAATTGCATGATCATATCATCAATTAAATATTAATTGGTGTTTGATAAGATTGTTATTGGGTATAACCCGACTTGGATCATAACGTACTAACCACATCAATATTCTAAGTGTCTTGGGCACATAGAATCCTACATCTTGATGATATCATATTCGGTTCTACAAGTCCAAAATTATGCAATGAATTTGAAGAAATAATGAAGTCTCGATTTCAAATGAGTTCTATGGAGATATCAATTTCTTTCTTGCTCTTCAAGTCAAGCAATCTGCAGATAGGATTTTCATTAATGAAGAGAAGTTCGTTGCCAAACTCTTGAAGAAATTTAAACTGCAAGATTGTCAGTCCATTAGAACTCCAGCGGATGTAAAATTCAAGATTGAGCCTTATCCGAAATGAAAATCTGTTGACCAAACCTTATACAAATCTATGATTGGTTCGTTGATATACGTTACTGCATCTAGACTAGACATAATGTATGATGTTTGTGTCTATGCCAGGTATCAATCAGACCTGAAAGAATCCCACTTAACTATTGTCAAAATGATATTCGGGTATCTCAAATGTAAACTGACTTTAGGGCTATGGGTTCCTTATGAAGGAAATTTTGAGTTACATAGATATACTAAGAGTGATTATGGAGGATGTTATCAAGAGAGAAAATCTAGTATGGGTGGTTGTCAGTTTTTAGGACCTTGATTGGTCTCATGGCAATGCAAGACACAAAGAAATATCTCCGTTTCAACCGCAGAAGCTGAGTATATAGCTTCTTCAGCAAGATGTTCTCAAATCCTTTGGTTACAAAACCAACTACTAGATTATGGGTTCAACTTTCTTAAAACTCCAATTTACATTGATAACACTGCTGCTATGTTCATTACAGCTAATCCTGTCCAACATTCAAATCCTAAACATATCAGAATTTGATATTATTTTCTCAGAGATAACTCTGAAAAAGGTTTAGTCATTCTGATTCAAATTGCAACTGAACAATAGTTGGCAGACCTATTTACTAAAGCCTTCTTCCTAGGACGGTTTGAGTATTTGGTAGAGTCAATTGGTCTTATTAACCATGTGTAAAACTGGTTTTTGAGAATTTTAGTTAATTGAGTCTTAATATGATCAGAACCCTCCCTTAACAAAAAAGGTCACAGCAAGAGCAACTGTCAGAGTTAATTGCCTGATTGTAGTTTGTGTGTGCATGTTTTCTTATTCAAGCAAAACCAAATACAAAAATAGAAAATCAAAAATCAAAAATAAAAATATAAAACAAAAACTACAAAAATCAAGTCTTTCTTTGATTAATTCATGGTTTAGGAATGAATCTGTTTTTGTAATATGTGAGAAATGATAGTACATTAGTTAGATCAGTTGCATATTTCACTCGATAATAAAGTCTGACATTATCAGATATGATGTGTAGATAAACTCATGCTATTATACTAAAATAGTTAATTGTTATGATCAAACTAAATCATCTATGCATGTATGTGTGTTCATCCTAGTACTAATGAGTAGTATTAGCTTATCAGATTGATTACTTGTAAAGTTACAACACTCACACCTCATGGTGATATAAATATCTATGAGATCTGTTACAAGCATCTACTCACTTCTCTATTATGTGTCATCATAGACTTGAAGTGCTGAGATATCTTTTGTTGTAAGTGATTACAGGCCTGGATATTCTCCTTTGATGAAAAAAGATGCCAATATGCACAACCTATTCAAATGGATGGTTAGAGTTTATCTAATGGTTTATCCATGAAAATTCTCAACTAAATTATAAACATGAACTCTGGTTATGAATATATGTCAGGTTTCTAAGTTGAGAAAATGTACTTACTTGCATACCTTGATGATAGTTGATCTCTCTAAGTCTATGTATGAGTCATATCATGTCATATCTAATTCAACCCTAAGCAATCCAAGAATTGAAAAAGTAAGTGAGCTGATTCTTTTATCAAAAACACTCATTGTCTATCCTTGGATCTTGTGTCTCCTTTGCTGTGAAATCACTGACCTGGAACACACTTGATTAGGATTTAATCGTTGTCTATGACTATTCATAATTTATTTTCTTTTAATGTGTTGATCTTAACTAATATGATCTCACTGCAGACATTTGATTGAATTGTAAATATTAGATTTTTATTCTAATTTCATTTTAATTTTATGCATGTTTTATGTGTGCAGACAGATTAACAATCATTAGTGTGATCTTCATGTGAAAACTCAAGAAACTTCTAGGTTTGTAAAACATAAAAGTTTAGGGGGAGTAAAAAGTTAGAGAGTCTAAGAGAAAATAATTCTAATTTCAAGATATAAAAAATCAAAATTAAATGGTCTGGATGGAAAGGATGAAGCTAAAAGTTCTAGCATGTATGTGTTTGATAATGTGAAAATAAACCTGAAATAAAATTTTAAAGTGGAATAGCTTCTTGCAAAAAAACAATTTTAATATGAGATTTTTTTTGTTTAAAATTAGAGACTAAAATGAAAGAAAATTGTTTTTGAAAATTTAAATTAAAACAAAAAATATGAAATGTCAAAAATACAAACTTGAGGATCAGTTATGAAAATTTTAGGGAGAAAGTTGAAATTTGACAAATTGTTTAAATATTGGTATGTGAAAAGTACTAATGTGTTTAAAAAGTGTTCAGGTGGAAGAATTGAAATTTACAAGTGTTACTCACGAAAGTCATCTCATGCACCTAAACAGTGTTCACAGTCCAATTAGGGCATGATGATTTTTTTATAGAAAATTTTTAAGTGTTGGGTGTTTTTCACATCCTCATGCGCCTAAACATTGGTAATAAGTCTGAAAAATTGGTTAAATGTTGGGCGTTTCAACATGCTCATGCGCCTCACAGCACCAGGCTTTATAGAGTGGACGTTTCAAGTGAAAATTCACCAAGTGTTAGGCATTTCAGATATACTCATGCGTCTGAACAGTGCTCATGCGCCTAAGCCCATACGCAAAAACAGTGCTCATGCGCCTAAATACTTTGTGAAAAACTTAAACTCATGCGCATAAACAGTGCTCATGTGCCTAAGTCCATGCGCACAAACATTGCTCATGCGCATAAATACTTTGGAAAAATTTAACCTCATGCACACAAGCAGTGCTCATGTGTCTAAAATTTACTTAGTATAAATACAACACTTTGTGTTTTTAATTTATTTCATTCACCTAAAGTCCCCTGAACCTACTCTCTCGACTCTTGCTTACATTCATTTCACTCAGTTGATTGTTTTGTTGGATCTTATATGCCCAAGACACATACAAGATTGATGTGGTCAGTACGTTATGATCCAAGTCGGGTCATACCCAATGCAAAGCCAAACAAACACCAATAAATATTTGTTCGTTGATAAGATCATACAAATAAATATTGACACCAATTTAGAAAATGGGTTTTCTAAAACTTTGCTTTTGTAAATGAACAACATTACGTGGATAATTTGTTCATGAGAAATTATTTATAACATTATTTAAGTAAGTTAAATAATAACAAATAATAGTGTATTGATGTTATAAAACTAAAAGGGTTTTAGTTTTATAAATCTTATGATAAATAAATAAAAGGAGAGTGTAAGTTTTATAAAAGAAAATCAAAATGGGGGGAACCCATTTTAAAATGGGATTCGGCCGCCCCTTGGCCTAGATAGTCCCACCATTTTGTCTTGAACTAGTGAAAGACTTGCTTACACTTTTACTCTTCATAATACACTATCTCTCCTACATGCAAGAGCTTTTTTCTCTCTTCCTTCTCTCTAAAAATTCGACATTCTTGGCTGATTTTGGAGGTGTTCTTTGCTGAAATTCGGATTTGCAAGAAGAAGGATAGAGTTGGTGTTTAGTTCCCTAACAAGCTTGGTGTTTGGAAAGGGTTTGTGGGTATCACCTCTTGAGGTCTTCCACATTGAAGACTTAGCTTTCAAAATAGCTTCACCTTCATCCTAATCTCGATTTCTAGCAGCTAGAAAGGTGGTTTTCTAAACATCCTATGGTTGGTTTTATTGCATGTATTTCGTATATGGATCCGGGATTTGGGTTTTGCATGTTAAACGGGGTTAATAATCAGCATATTAACAAGATTTTAAACTTATAATCCGCTGCGTTTTCCTATAAATTAGCTTATATGGACTTTGATAATCTTGTTAAATCCCAACAATGGCATCAAGAGCCGCTTATACGAATTCATACATTAATAGATCCAACAATTTTCGGGTTTTATGGTGTGGTTCACCATGTGGCCGAAGCCTTTGTGGCTGCTGGTTACCCTTGGTTTTTCAAGATTATACTTTACATGCATGTGGTAATCTTTGAAAACTAAGTCATATTGATGGTTGATTATTTTGCTTGGACAAAACCAAAAGTTTTCGGTTTGTTTAACGTTGCCCAAAAACTTTAGGATGGATAAAGGGGAACCATTTTAACTTGAAATACTTGCATATTTGGATGTGTATATGGATGTTCATAACCTAGCCATGACCTTGTGCTTGGATGTGTGTTTGTGTTGTGATGTTGTTTGATTATTCAATTGGGTTGTAATATTCATTTATTTGGATTTGTTATTTGTTTATTATTTTATATTGCTTTGTAATAATAAGTAGATTAGTTGTATTTCTTTTACTAGAAAAATGTATTAGGATATATTTTGTAAAAGAAGTTCAACAGAATTTTGGGTTTTGGTTTGGGTCATTTTAGGCCCAAATGGGCCTTATAGCCCATGATTAGATTTAAGCCCAATAACCAAAAGCCCAAGCTTGGCGGCCCAAGGAAGCTAGGAGCTGAAGTTGGAGCCCAAAAGAAAGCCCAAATAAAGCAAAACGATCACAACACAAAATGGACACTTGAAGCATTAGATTGCGGGATCAAGTAGGAGCACACCATCTCAATGCTTTGTGTCGTGTTTGTCCCTTATAATAGACCTTTTGGCACACTTGTTTCGGCCAACAAGTGTTGCCAAATCCATTGGCTATGGTGATGAACTTGTGGTTGCTTTATTATGCATGTGTGGTTGATTTATGTTTATCTTATCTTATTGTGGAATTGGATAGTTAACAACTAGAAATCAACAACTTGCATAAAATTGGTTCCTTAAAAATCAGTAGGTAATAAAATGGGTTTTACCAATGGTTAATGATTTCATAATTAAATAGGTTATTAAAAGGAACTTTGAAATAAGTTTTCAAACAAACTACCATGCATTTGAATGCATGCAAATGCAAGGTATGAAAATTGTTTTCCAAACTAGAATTTTGAAAACATAAATCCCTTTTAAAAAAACAAGTCAAACACCATCCTTTTATACAACACTCGAATCATTTGGGAACTTGACGTGGGATAAAGGTCACCTAACCACATTGGAGGGAACTTATGAGTTTGAGGTGGGTTTGCCATATTTAGGGATAAAGGTCACCTAACCACTTATATTTGCAAATTCACACGTGCGTCTAAGTAGGACGACTTGATTTGGAAATCATGCATTAGGATCACCGAAGGATGACGTACAAAGGGTGTTGATGGGATAAATATGCCAAACAAAACATAAGATGTTTAAACCGATCCCATACACTAGAAATTGTAATAGGTTACAATTGTCAAACGTTGACTACCTTGTTAATTTAAATAAAGGGATAAAGGTCACCTAACCGATATTTAAATGTAACGTTGGATTCTAGATTTTGATTATTAATTGTCTATGAGACATAAAAGGGTATTAATAATTAAAATACATTGATATTAAAAATTCTGAAATTGAACTTTGTAATTTTGTAGATGGCCACTAATAATAATGATAATCATGATAATTCATCCACGTCCGCCCAATCTTTACGAGCGATTCTCCAAAAGGAACGTCTAAATCATAACAATTTAATCGATTGGTATCGAAACTTGAGAATCGTTCTCAAGCAAGAGAAACGATCATATGTTTTAGATGACCCTATCCTGATCAACCTAGTGAGGATGATGAGGAGGCCTATAACGATTGGATGAAGTACACTGAGGACTCCGTCCAAGTGTCTTGCCTTATGTTGGCAAGCATGACTCCGGATCTCCAGAAGGAGTATGAACATCACAGAGCTTATGACATGATAACCCAGCTGAAGGAAACGTTCCAACAGCAAGCGAGGGTTGAGCACTTCGAAATGGTTCGAGCACTCCATGCATGTCGTATGGACGATAATCAATCGGTTTCATCTTATGTACTTAAGATGAAAAGTCACATTGACCGCCTTGAAAGGCTAAATTGTCCTGTCTCGAGGGAATTGGCCACGGATTTGATCCTCAATGGCCTTACCAAAAAGTTCGAGACGTTCGTGTTGAACTACAACATGAATGCTTGGGACAAAAGCATTGGTGAGCTTCACTCTATGCTCAAAACGGCTGAGGCGGCCATTGGTAAAATGGTTTTACCCGTTCTCACCATCAATGAAGGTGGGAACAAGAAAAGGCCTCATCCCGCACCCAAGGCAAGAGTTTCCAAGGGTAAGGGACCCGTAATGGGAAAGGGGAAAGGGGCACCCAAAGCACAAGAGAAGAAGCAAAAGGTTGCTTCCAATGACCCATGCTTCAAGTGTGGGGAGATTGGACATTGCAGGATCGATTATGGGTGGTTTTTCTCTCAACTCACTGTGAACAACACTCAGCAAGTAGTCTATGAAGAGTTGATCACAATATAACAAGTAACAGGAAGTTAATTTTCAAGGTACTTTTATATATTGCTTCTCAACTCAAAGGATTACAAGACTCTTGGACTCTCAAATCACTTCTAATGAGTTACAAGGAGAAGATATATATAATACTACCTATAGCCGGATATACTATGATAACAGCTGGAACCTCTAACCTTACATCTATACTACAAGATTCTTGGTGAGGTCTTTCAGACATTTTGCCTGAGAGTTGGTAGTCAGGGCATGTCCCTGACTTACCTTTTGTCACCAACTAAAGTTGGTAACATGTACTATCATAAAAAGGTGAACAGTAGAATAAAGCATGGTCAACAACATGGCTCTTTAGGAAGATGCCATGCTGTATCAGAGGTCTGCAGTGGACTGTCAGGGACCATACTTTTATCTGCTGGTCATAGCAATGTCTTCCGAAGAATAAAGTACTTCAGAAGAATAACTTCTTCCGAAGCCACTTTTACTTCGGAAGACTGCTTCTCCCGAGGCTTGGAGTCTTCTTTGTCTTCGGAAGCTCAGACTTTGTCTTCAGCTCTTTCATCAGACTTTGCCTTCGGAAGCTCAGACTTTGTCTTCATCTCTTTCATCAGACTTTGTCTTCAGAAGATAGTCTTCAGCTGTTGGCTTCAACTGTTGTCTTCAGTTGTTGACTTCAGCCGTTGTCTTCAGACTCTAGGAAGATCTCTTGCTTTGCTTCGGAAGCCCTTCAATGTAGCACCTAAAATGACTATGAAGTGGTTTTGGTTTCATCAGCCTCATCATGATCCAACAAACTCCCCCTAGGCTGATGCTACCAAAACTTCACTTCCCTCTTCTTCTCAAAGTTCTCAGCACCAGGGAAAGTAAGTGTTTATCAGTGTCTTTATTCTTTCCTGACGTGGTGCTGAGAATCTTGTACAGTTCCTTAGTAGACAAAACCTCCACTCTGTCTCCTTGGATTATATGTACCCTTTGTTGTGGCCCTCTGAAGAGAGTTAGTTGATGGGAACTATAGTCAGATTCCCATCTAACTATTGGTTCCAATTCAGGACCTTCCACCATCTGTAGAAAGGCTGTGCCTTTGGTGGTTGGTCTTTCCTTGTCTTCCGCTCTTTTCAGCTTCAACTCTTCTTCAATCTTGGCTCTTCTACTTTGTTCAGCTAAGTGGAGACCGCTGATATGATTTCTGATATGTGCAGCAGTCTCAGAGTTGGAGGGATTGGAGAATGGCTTCTCAGCAAGCTCAGCAAGATCAAATCTGCTAAGATGCAGGAGAGAAGTGGCATTGAGCCTATTGGTTTCACCATTCTCCCTTTCCACAACAAATTTGTGAGAAGGTTCATCAAACCTCCACTGGATTATAGCATTCCTAGGTCCAGGAGATTGACTAGAAATCCTGTCCTCTTTCCTGTATCCAGTAGAGTCACCAGTCTCCTCCTTAGTCTCTTCTCCTTAGCATTGAGGGTATCGGAGTTGAGACCAAGAAGTCTTGCAGCCTGGCCCAAAGTGTCTCTAGGTAACTCAAGAAATTGGCCTAGGGTGAGGGAGCTTGAAGAGTTATCAACATAGGTGATGTTGATAAGGTCTCCCTCACAGGAGATGCTGCTCAAAGTGGTGCAGTTGATGAGCCTTGTCTTGAACTCCTTTATTTCCTCAAAGGAGAGAGGTTGAGGAGGCTGAGGGGATGGTCTTGGTTTTTGTTGGGTAGGGTTAGGTTTAGTGGTTTTGGGTTGTGTTTTGGGTTTTAGGATGGGTAGTTTGGGTGGTTGAGGTGATGTGGTAGGTTTGGGTAGTGTTGTGGGTTTAGGGGTGAAGGTTTCATCAGTGGGTTCTGTTTTGATGGGGAATGGGGTTGGTTCTTCTGGTGTGGGTTGTGGTTTAGTGGTTGACTGTGGTTGAGTGGCTGGGACGAAGACCATTCCTTTTACCCTCCTATACATCTCCTTCCTTTTCCCCAAACGGATGTCAGCTTTAATTTCACTGACTATCCGCTGGAGTGTCGTTTCGGACATAGGTCCCACCTGCCTACAAGAGAAGCCATGAGCCCGGAGATAGTCTTTCATCCAGGCTTTGTCATTTGACTTCTTGGCAGCAGTGACCCCCTTCTCTTCTCCTTCAACTTCTCCCTAGCAGCTCTCTTCCTTTCCTTCTCCATTTGATCCTGCTCTTTGTTGTGGAGCAGCAGGATCATGTCATCATCATAAGGAGATAGTTCAGGATGACTGAAGCCTCTTGAGAGTAGGAATTTAATCCTGTCCTCTCTCAGCTTCAGGGCTGCTTCTCTTCTTTCTTCTTCTTCCCTCTCCAAGGACAACCTGGCTTGTTCTTCTTGCTTTAGCCTGGTTGACCTCTCCAAAGACACCAACTCCTCTAATGGTAGCAGGAGTACTTCCTCATTGATAGCTCCTAGGCTGATGAGCTGGTCAATGAGTGCTGTCCTTCTCTTTTGGTTGATCTCTTCCTGATTGGTTGCAGCTGCCTTAGAACTAGCAGCTAGCAGCTTTTTAGTAGGAAACCTACCTTTCTTTTTGAGTTTCTCAATCCTCCTCCTCCTCCTGAAGCTCTTCCGCAGTCAGCTTTCTTTTTCCTTTGTCTTTGGCAGTGCTTGACTGTGGTGGTTCTTGGATGGAGGGTTGTGATTGAGAGAGAGGTTCAGCTGGTGTTTGGGTTGGAGGAATGTCAGAAATGTCCTCTCTGCTCACCTCAGATGCTATTTCAGCAATAACATCTGTGATGGTCAGTTCCTCGGACATCTGGAATAACCCTTCCGCAGCTTCTATTTCGGCCTCGGAAGACTTTTCTTGTTCTTTCGAGGCTTCCATGTCAGCTTCGGAAGCTTCAGCTTGGGCTTCGGAAGATAAGACAGCTGCAAGTTCTGTCCCAACTGTTTCAGTTGCTGGGCCATCAGTCCCCATTTCCCCTTCGAAGCTAATCTCAGGTTCCATGTGGACCTTAGGTTGACCAACTTCTTCCACAGTGGTAGAAGGTGCAGTCAGTCTTTGAAGCTCCTCAGCCCCAAAATATATGGGTGTGGTGTCGGGGCTGGGCTGTTCTAGGGAGGATCTCAATACAAACTTTGTGAAAAGTCTGTAGAGATCTTGAAGCATCTTTGAGTCAATCTCTAGAAAAGATTGAGATGACTCAGGTAGTGTGATGAATTGGGAAGTAAGAGATTGGGTCTGTGGTTCCTCAATTGTTTGTCTCTGAACTTTCTCCCCCTTTTTGGTAGCATCATCTTGAGAGCTAGATGAGCTAGAGGAAGAATTCAGTGAGACCTGAATTGGTACATGCCTAACAGACCTCTCCGTCTGTTTCTCAGCTAGTTTAGCCTTGAGAGTGTTAATCTCAAGTTGCTGAGTGGCAGTCCTTGATTCTAAGATCCTCACCTGTGATTCCAGGTTGGAGACCTTAGAAAGCATGTACTGAAGTGTTAGTTGCATACTTCCCTCATCTTCATGAGAAGAATCACGGGGAGATGAGATAACATACCTAGTATGCTCAGTCTCACAACCAGATGTGGCTTCTTGGCACCCTGGTTTCCTTTGCTCAGAGTCATCTCTTTCAGAGATGTCAATGGGCAAAGTTGCCGTAGACTCAGTCCTAATTATGTTACCACTGTCCTGAGAGCTTAATGAGAGACTCTGAGTAGTGGCAGATGAGCCTACATGAGTCCCCTCCACATCAGTGGGACTCACCTCAGTAATTGGCTGCTGATGGGGGCTAGAGACAAGTGATCCCTCTTGGCTCTGTTGATCTTTCAGAGGGTGTTGTAGATCAACTTCATGGCCATGGAGAGATGTAATCTCTTCATCAGTGCGGAGTAAAAGGTCAGTGAATGATAGGGAAGATAAACCTACTGACCCGGGACGTAGATCAATGTCTACAGCCATTGAGCCTATGGTGGGGCTGTCCCTAGAAGGCTGCACAGGGGAGTGTAAAGACTCACCCTGTGGGCTTAAGGCTTGGGGTTCAGGCTCAGGGGTTTGAGACTGAGGAGGCTCAAAACCCACATTGAGGTCAAATGTGAAGGATGGTGTGACCTCGGACTGAGTGGGAGCCCATGATTCCACTCTAGCCCTTTTGGTTTGAACTGAAGGAGCTTGTTCAATCAGAGTAGATTGAACAAGGGTTCGTTTAGGTCGTCTCTGGTATGTAGCTTTGATAGGTAAAGAAGATTTTGGCATTGTGGTGAAGATTGCTGGTGTGGGTTCATCACCTGTGGGGATAACAGGGATGTCACCAGGAGTTATGCGCTCAGTCATCTCTGGAGGTAATGGAGTGTACCTTCCAGTGAAGTTGATGGAAACCTTCTTCAGTATTTTGTAGATGGTAGGCCTCATTTGTGGAACGGTAAGAGCAGCTGCGCAGACAAGCTTGCTTGGTTCCAGCTCACAGTTGATTATGTGTTGAATAAATCTGCGATACATGAAGAATGTATCCCTGCTCAGATTGCTGATAAGGTTGGTCAACACAAATCGTGAGTAGTTGATCGGAGACCTCTCACCAACCCATGAACTAGGATGCCCATGAACTAGGCATCCTAGTTCATATGGGATTTGATCCTAACCCCCTGATTTGTTGGAGAGGCAGTGCAGGATAATGTGCAGCAGGAACTTCCAATGGTAAGAGAAGTTAAACTTGTAGACGGTAGACCTGCTTACATCCCCTCCATATCCCATGAGGATATTGGTGCCTTCCAAATCTTCTTTGGGGAATTCAGTAGGAGCCCCATCATCATGGAGCTCGAGATGCTCCCTGATGAGCTGTTCAGTGATGACCAACTCTTGGCCACAAATGTGGGTTCTCAGGACTCGAACCCCATTCAAAACTGCAGTTTGACCGTTGCTCCAGAATTCGGACATACGGTTGGAGTATACGGTGGGGTTAACTGTAAGTGCAGTGAGGTATGTGGATTCGGTAAGAAAGGTGATGATTTGGGTGAAGTCGGCATCCCTTGACGAATCAAGTAATGCGACTTGGTTGTGCTGAGGGTTTAGCGCCATTGAAGAAAAGATAAGCTTGAAATTTGGGTGAAGTTACAGGTTTGACAGTGAAGGAAACAGTTAGGTCAGTAAATTGGTAAAAGAAGATGAAATTGATCAGTCAAGATTATTTAAAAGGGATGAATTGTGGTAGTAGCGGTAATAGGGTAACTGTTTGGGGTTACTGTGGGTGGTATGGTGGTTTACGGCGGAGAAATGATAGTGGCGGCAAAGGATAATTTTAAATAATCTGACCATCATGGACAAAATCTTTACTTTTTACAGAGTGGGGCCCAAAAGATATCCGTTACATATAAAAACCTTTACTTCCAAATGTAAAACATTTTCGAAGGTAATGGTCTTCCGAAGTCAATTTCTCTTCCGAAGCAAAGCATTGCTTCCGAAGGTAAAATGGTCCTTTAAAGATACTTTATCTTCCGAAACAAAACATTGCTTCCGAAGGTAACGTCATCTTTCCGAATGGAGAGTTTTATAAGCTTCGAAAGTAGATCTGATGTAAAATCAATCGCTTCTTCCGAGACCAAAAACTCTTCCGAGAAGACAATTTCTATTTAGGAATTTTGGCTTCGGAAGATATTCAAGAATATCTTCTGAGAGTTAATTCCTCTTCGGAAGGAATTTACACTTAGAATAATTTAAAGATCTTTTGTAACAGGGCTTAAATTGTATTGACCCAAGACATTACACATTTAAAAAGCTTTTCAAAGAGGTAGTTAATAAATATTTATCATCCCGATTGCTGATATGAGATACTTAAATCTTTGTTCATCAAATGCCTTTGTGAACAAATCAGCATATTGTTCATTTGAGTCAACTTTGATTAACTTGATCAGATGTTTCTCATGAATATCTCTAATGAAATGATACCTGATATCAATGTGCTTTGTCTTAGAGTGCTTCACCGGATTCTCAGTAATGGAGATAGCACTATTGTTGTCAATATGGATAGGAGTAGTCATGAAGTTGAGTCCATAGACTAACATCTGATTTTGAATCCATAGCAGTTGAGCACAGCAGCTAGCAGCAGCAATGTATTCAGCTTCAGCAGTTGATGTAGAGACACAGGATTGTTTCTTGCATTGCCATGAGATAATCCTTCCACCAAGAAATTGACATCCTCCTGATGTTAATTTCTTGTCAATGTTGCAGCCACCATAGTCACTGTCAGAGTATCCATAGAGATTGAAATCACTATTTATTGGATACCAGAGACCTAGTTCAGGTGCTCCTTTGAAGTATCTGAGGATCCTCTTTGCAGCAGCTAGGTGAGACACCTTTGGAGCAGCCTGATATCTTGCACAAATGCATGTGGCAAACATGATATCTGGTCTACTAGCAGTGAGATACATCAGAGAACCAATGATTGCTCTATACTGATGTTGATCAGTATCCTCCCCCTCAAGGTCAGGGCACAGATTATGGTTTCTGGGTATGGGTGTCTTGGCTGGTTTACAATCCTTCATTTTAAATCTTTCTAAGATGTCTGAGACATACTTAGATTGACTTATGAAGAACCCTTCCTTCATCTGTTTCACCTGAATTCCAAGGAAAAAGTCTGTTTTTCCCATGGAACTCATCTCAAACTTCTGCTTCATAATGCTTTCAAAGTCCTTGCACATTTGGTCGTTTGAAGAACCAAATATGATGTCATCAACATAGACTTGTACTAGCAAAATGTCTTCTCCACTCTTTCTGATAAAAAGAGTCTTGTCAATGGTACCTCTAGTGTATCCATTCTTCAGGAGAAACTGAGACAAGGTCTCATACCACAGCCTAGGTGCTTGGTGCAGCCCATATAGAGCTTTATCCAGTTTGCACACATAGTTGGGGTGCTGTGGGTCTTCAAATCCTGGAGGTTGACATACATAGATTTCCCTATCTATATCCCCATATAGAAAAGCACACTTGACGTCAAGTTGGTAGACTATGAAGTTCTTGGATGCAGCATAAGCAAGGAAGATCCTAACTGCCTCAAGTCTTGCAACAGGTGCAAAGACATCAGTATAATCAATTCCTTCCTCCTGGGTGTACCCTTGAACTACTAGTCTTGCCTTATTCTTGATAATCAAGCCTCTATCATCTTTTTTGTTCCTGAATACCCATTTAGTGCCTATGGGTACTTAACCAGATAGTAGTGGGCATAGATTCCAGACCTTTTGTCTTCTGAATTGAAGCAGCTCCTCCTGTATCGATTCAACCCAACTACTATCCTTTAAGGCATCTTCTACCTTCTTTGGTTCCATCTGAGACAAGAAGCATGAATACAAGCAGACATTCCCATGATGAGTTTGTCCTCTTGTTCTCACACCCTCAGAGACATTCCCTATGATGTTCTCAGTTGAATGAGTGTTGTGAATCCTAAGACGAGGAATCACTTCCAGTTGCAGAGATAAGTCTAGGTTAGACATATTCTGATCAGGAACTGGATCACTCTGTCCAACTGCTGTTTCAAAGTAATTCAATGAGGACTGATTAAATAATTGAGAAACATCATCAATGGTTGGTTGTGGAGTAGGATTAACAGTTGCCTGTTCCTTCAGAATACTACTTCCCTCAACCTGGTGTTGTAATGGATCACCTGAAGAACTTTGAGGTTGATCAAGTGATTCACTTGTTGAAGCTTCATTATTCCTGGAGATAGTTACACTATCAGATCTGTGAATGGTTGAAGCTTGTTGCCTTTCAGCTCTTGGAGAATTTGGAAGAGGTCTGGGAAGCTCAAACAGTTGACTTGCATCAGCATCAGCATCAACATTCTCTTGAGCACCTATTCCAGCTGAAACATTCTCACAAGATGGTTTAGAGTAGATTGGAAACAATTCTAAATCAAAGATATACTCAGGTCCATTCCCCCTAACACAAGGAGTGTGCTCATTAACAATTATATTGGATGATTCCTCAAATTGTTGATTCTTGATATTGTATACTCTATAAGCTTTAGAGCTAGAAGAGTATCCAATAAAGATAGCATCATCCGACTTCTCAGCAAACTTTGCTAAGTTGTCCTTTGTGTTAAGTATGGTACACCTGCAGCCAAAGAACCTTAGAAAGCCAATGAACGGTGGCCTCTTGTTCCATAACTCATAAGGGGTTTTTCCATGGGGCTTAACTACAAGAACCTTGTTCTGCACATAGCATGCAGTGCTGACTGCCTCTGCCCAGAATGTTAGAGGCAGCTTTGAATCAGCTAACATGGTCCGAGCAGCCTCAATAAGTGTCCTGTTCCCCCTCTCAGCAACACCGTTTTGTTGAGGAGTTCTGGGAGCACTGTATTGTCTGGCAATCCCTTTTGAGTCACAGAATGAGTCAAGAATGAAGTTCTTAAACTCAGTCCCTTGATCACTTCTAATGATCTTAACCTTGTGATCAATTTGATTTTCTATTTTAAGAATAAAAGATTTTAAAGTTTGAGCAGTTTCATCTTTACTTCTTAAAAAGAATACCCATGTAAATCTTGTAAAATCATCAACTATCACAAGGCAGTATGATTTCCTTCCATTGCTCATTATACTTGTGGGACCAAAGAGATCCATGTGCAATAAGTGTAATGGAGTAGTGATAAAGTTAACACATTTGGATTTGTGAGATGATCTGTGTTGTTTCCCTTTCAGGCATGCAACACAGTTATCTTTGCAGAAAAATTCCTTTTTAGGCAAACCATGTACCAAGTTATTTTTAGCCAATTTATTCATTGTTTTAAAGTTCACATGACACATACGTTTATGCCATAGTGTTGACTCATCACTACCAGCTTTGGAAAGAAAGCATGATACTTCACCCATAGGAGAAGCATTGTTCATATCCAGCTTGTACATATCCCCTTTCCTGGGAGATCTAAGAAGCACCAATTCTGGAGGAATTGTCATCCTTGGTTTGAGGATAATGCACTCATGTTCTGTGAAGAGCATCTGATGCTTCTGGTCACAGAATTGAGAAACACTTAACAGATTGTGTTCAAGCTGTTTGACAAAGTGAACTTTGTCAATGTTTAGTCTGCTATTGGATATACTTCCTCTGCCCGAAATATATCCTCCGGCCTCACCTCCAAATTGGACAGGCCCTCTATCAAAGTTCTGGAATTGTTGAAGGAGAGATCTGTTCCCTGTCATGTGCCTGGAGCATCCACTATCTATATTCCAGACATTGTTGTTCTTGTCAAATGGACGTCCCTGCACATAAGATGAGATGGTTAGTTTTGTTTGGAAGCCCAAGCCTTGCTGGTCTTGGGCTCTTCCAACGATAGTGACATAATTGAACCAAAAGATATGCATTGGGGTTCAGTAGAGGTTGTTGTTGAAGAAGAGGTTTGGGCTGCAGTATCTTCCTTGATCTTCCAATCCATCCCTTGGTTGTTCTTTGAAGATGAGCTTGTTGAAGCTTGTGCAGCATGGTCTTCTTCTGAAGCTTCTTTTTTTTTGAAAAAAGCCTTCACCAACTTTTCTTCCGAAGTAGTCTTCTTCTGAGATGGTTTCAAGGGAGCCTTCTTGTTCTTCCGAACCTTAGAAGGTTTGGCTTCCGAAGCCATCTTCCCTTCAGAAGAAGTAGTTTCTTCCGAAAGCAACTTGGCTTCCGAGACCAACCTTCCCTTTTTCATCATTTGGACCTTTTGAAGTGGTCCAACTGAGAAACCATCTCTGACTCCTTCTTTTCTAACATTATTTGCATAATGTGTGCTTGCTGGATTGTAGTAACAATCTTTAGCCATGTGGTTGTGCAGACCACACATTATGCATGCAATGTTAGTTTTCTGGGAACTTGCAGGTTGCTGTTTCTTAGGTTTCTTCTCTTCATCAGCAACTTTCCCTTTCAACTTCTGATCCTTCAGTAGGATAGGAGTGCTGGTATTACACTCTTTTCCTGAATCAAAAGTACCTACCACTTGAAACCGGCAGAAATGAAGACACCCTTTTGCTTTGGGTCGATCTTAAGCTTGGACTTTGCAACCTTCTTGGCAGTCCTTCTAGCAGCTTTAGCTCTGCTTCTTCTTGTCTTGGTGGTTACGATTTGGTCTTCACAGGTGGAGATGAGTATATCCTCCTGTTTCTCCCTTGCGGTGGCCACTATTTTTGCCTCATCCTTTAGTTCCAATGGAGAAGGTCAGCAGTTGGAACCTCTTGCTCTTCAGTACCATATCTAGGTAGTCTAATAGACTCGTAAGAGTGTGGTGGAGCTATTTCATTGGTTCCCAACCCTTCTTTGTTTTGATAAAACATTTTGGAATAAGAGGTTGATGCAAGAATAGTTTGGAAGCTTTGCTCAGCAATAGCTTGCTTCCTAGCCTGAGCCTCAGCTATGACCAACTGGGCTTGAACCTCAGATAGTTTGGATATCAGATCTTTAATTTGAGTCTTATAATTAGTCTTTTCATGTTTTAAAAGAGACACAGTTTTCTCTAACTCCTCAATTTTCTTTTGATAGTCAGATTCAGCTCTCTTAAAATCAGATTTTAGCACATTTAAAGACTCAACCTCAGATCTGATTCCGAAATGTAATACTTATAGAGTTTAACTTAAGCAATACAGGCAGCAGTACAAAGATGTTCATATACCTGATCGTCATCTGTTCCGGACATGAGTGCTTGAGCAGGAGTCACATCCTATACCATGAAGTTCCAGTCAACTTCTTGAGCCACAGCAGCTGTTTCAGTTGACTTCTCTTCATGCTTTGAAGCAGTGGGATGTGTGGAGGCCTGTGGGGTTCCTAGGTTGTTCATGGGAGCCTTGCATTCCCTAGCAAAGTGACCAAGTTGGTTGCAGTTGTAACACTTTGCTTTGCTTTTGTCAAACCCAAACCTGTTGTTGACTTGGTTTTGTGGGAATTGCCTTCCAGTTCTCTTGAAGAACTTCTTTGCTCTGTAAGTTAAAAGAGCCATCTACTGGACAATATCCATATACTCCACATCATCTGGACTGAAGCACTCAAGATCATCAAAGCAGTATTGAAAATCACCAGAGTGTCCACTTCCAGAGACAAAGGCACAACTATCCTGAGAGGAGTTGTGTTGAACCTTTTGAGACTTTGGAGTCTCAGGTAGAGTAATGTAAGGTCCGCTGTGTGAGTTGTCAGGGTAACACAGCAACTGATGTTGTGGTTCCATGATTTCCCTTTCAACCACATGAAGGGCTAAACTCAGTTGGTTATTGGAGTGACCAGAGGAGTTCTGCATGTTCATCTCCATCTGGAATGCACTTAGGATACCATACAACTCTGTCAGAGTAAGAGTCTTAAGGTCCGAAGTTCTCTTGATTACAACACAGTAATGTATCCATAGTTTAGGAAGGGAAGCCATGAACTTCCTAACTATGTCTCTATTCTCAAGAGCTACTCCAATATCCTCTAGAGTATCTACTAGCTCAACATACCTGAAGTATTGTTGAGTCAAGATCTCACCAGCCTTGAAAGTAAAGTTCTCAAACTGCTGCTTCAAGAGATCCTTCTTGTTCTCTTGGGTTTCCTTGGATCCTTCATACATCAGCTTCAGTGCTTCCCATAAATCTTTAGCAGTTTTGCATTTCTTGAAGCGTCTGTAGACGGAGTTGGGGAGAGCAGTTTGGAGAGAAGTCATAGCCCTTTGATCCAGCACTATTCTCTTCCTATCTTCTTCTGTGTAATCATCAACATCTTTTGGAATGATGCGATTACCAGTGGCAGAGGTGGTGCTTGGTATGAAAGGACCATTGACAATGGAGTCCCACATCCTTGAATCATAACACTTGATGAAGCCTTCCATTCTGATACACTATGTGTCAAAGTCTTCAGGGGTGATCAGTGGGGAGTTGGTCATGGTACCGGTTTCCATATCAGCCTTGGAGAGAGCAGCCATTTGAGTGAGTGGTTTGTAGTGAGGAGTAAAAAACGGGTTGATTTGGATGGTAAGATCTCACAATCAAGAGCATGGTGCTCTAATACCAATTGCAGGATCGATTATGGGTGGTTTTTCTCACAACTCACTATGAACAACACTCAGCAAGTAGTCTATGAAGAGTTGATCACAATATAACAAGTAACAAGCAGTAAGAAAATTAACACAGGAAGTAAATTTTCAAGGTACTTTTACATATTGCTTCTCAACTCAAAGGATTACAAGACTCTTGGACTCTCAAATCACTTCTAATGAGTTACAAGGAGAAGATATATATATAATACTACCTACAGCCGGATATACTTTGATACCAGCTGGACACCTCTAACCTTACATCTATACTACAGGATTCTAGGTGAGGTCTTTCAGACATTTTGCCTGAGAGTTGGTAGTCAGGACATGTCCCTGACTTACCTTTTGTCACCAACTAAAGTTGGTAACATGTGCTATCATAAAACGGTGAACAATAGAATAAAGCATGGTCAACAACATGGCTCTTTAGGAAGATGCCATGCTGTATCAGAGGTCTGCAGCGGACTGTCAGGGACCATACTTTTATCTGCTGGTCATAGCAATGTCTTCCGAAGAATAAAGTACTTCGGAAGAATAACTTCTTCCGAAGCCACTTTTACTTCGGAAGACTGCTTCTTCCGAGGCATGGAGTCTTCTTTGTCTTTGGAAGCTCAGACTTTGTCTTCAGCTCTTTCATCAGACTTTGTCTTCGGAAGCTCAGACTTTGTCTTCAGCTCTTTCATCAGACTTTGTCTTCGGAAGATAGTCTTCAGCTGTTGGCTTCAACTGTTGTCTTCAGTTGTTGACTTCAGCCGTTGTCTTCAGACTCTCGGAAGATCTCTTGCTTGGCTTCGGAAGCCCTTCAATGTAGCACCTAAAATGACTATGAAGTGGTTTTGGTTTCATCAGCCTCATCATGATCCAACAGACATTGGGAAAGAAATTTTCCTGTCCATCTCCAAGAGTTGAAGGCAAAGAGGGATGCCGAGCATAACTCAGGTACCACATACATGATCCATCTTGATTTAAACTTAATATCCTCTAACACATGGGTATTAGATACCGGATGTGGAACTCACATTTGCAATTTGTTGTAGGGGTTCAAAAGAAGTAGCAACTTCAACAAAAGGGGATGTAAGCCTCTACATGGGCAATGGGGCTAAAGTTCAAGTTGAAGCCCGTGGTGACCACATCTTGAAACTTCCAAGTGCTTTGGATGTAATTTTGAACAATGTTTTGTATGCTCCTAGTTTGACTAGGAACATTATTTCTGTAGCCCTATTAAAACATTTTGGATATGTATTATCATTTATTGGAAATGAAATCCATGTTACTTTGAATGACATGTTTTACTTTAAAGCTATTCCCATCAATGGAATGTATGAATTGGTTCATGAAAATACATTGAATGATAGCTTATTGTACCAAACTAGTACCAAGAAACTCACATCGGATTTGAGTGACACTTACCTTTGGCATTGCCGTCTTGGTCATATAAACAAGAAAAGAATACAAACACTACAAAAGAATTGTCTTTTAAAATCAAGTGAATGTGATTCATTTGATGTATGTGAGTCTTGTTTAAAAGGTAAAATAACCAAGCCACTTTATAGTGGCAAAGCCGAAAGGGCAAAGAATTTATTAGGTATCATACATTCGGATGTATGTGGTCCTTTTAAACCTATGACAAGGTACAATGAAAGATACTTCATTACCTTTACTGATGACTATAGTCGATATGGGCATGTGTACTTGTTAAGACACAAAGATGAAGCTTTTGAAATGTTCAAGATCTTTCAAAATGAAGTACAAAATCAACTCAATAAGTCAATTAAAATTCTTCGCACTGATAGAGGAAGTGAATACCTGAATGACGCTTTTAGGGACCATCTTAGAAGTTGTGGGATTGTCTCACAACTATCTCCACCGAGAACACCATAACATAATGGTGTGTCCGAGCGGAGAAATCGAACTCTATTGGATATGGTTCGACCTATGATGGCTAGAAACTCATTACCTCTGTGATTTTGGGGTTTTGCTCTGCTCTCTATGGCCCGTATTTTGAATATGGCCCCAACCTAGAAAGTGGAAACGACACCTTTTGAAATATGGCATGGAAGGGTTCCATCGCTTTCATATTTACAGGTATGGGGTTATGAAGCTTATGTTAAGACTCCCACCTCAAACAAACAAGAAAGCCATTCCAATAAGTGTATCTTTATTGGATATCCAAGAGATTCTGTGGGATATTATTTCTATGATCAAATACAACAAAAGGAGTTTGTTGCCAAAAAGGGTGACTTCTTGGAAACAAAGTTCCTTACGGAAGAAACTGGTAGTAGAACTGTGGATCTTGAAGAGGATCAAGAACCGCAACCCGATACACGTTTGGTTGACACTAACACTCAATTTGAGGATGTTGAAAGTGATCAAATAGTTGATCAATATACAGAAAATGTTCACAGATCTGGTAGAACTAGTAATCCACCTGAAAGATATGGATTTTTCACTAATGGGTGCTCTGTGATAGATTCCGATGAACTAATCACATACCATGATGCGTTGTCCAATTCGGATTGTGACAAATGGCTTGAGGCCATGAACGTTGAGATGCAATCCATGTATGACAATCAAGTATGGGACTTGGTTGTACTACCAATTAACTCCAAAGTAGTTGGAAGTAAGTGGGTTTTTTAGAAGAAAACAGATATGCATGGAAACTTGGACACTTATAAAGCTATACTTGTAGCAAAGGGTTTCACTCAAACTTAAGGGGTTGACTATGATGAAACTTTCTCACCTGTTGTAATGGTAAAATCCATTAAGATTTTATTTGCCATAGCTGCTCATTATAATTATGAGATTTGGCAAATGGATGTCAAAACCGCCTTCGTAAATGGATATCTTGAGGAAGATGTCTATATGGTTCATCTTGAAGGTTTTGTTGATCTAAAACATCCTGACAAAGTATACAAGTTAATGAAATCAATCTATGGATTGAAACAAGCATCGAGAAGTTGGAATCACCATTTTGATAAAGAAGTAATTAAATTTGGATTCATCAAGAACGCTGATGAAACTTGTGTATATAAGAAAGCTAGTGGGAGCATCATCACTTTCTTAGTATTGTATGTTGATGACATACTACTATTTAGAAATGACATTCCAACCTTGGAAGGTGAAAAAACCTAGCTTGAAAGTTGTTTTTCCATCAAGGATCTTGGTGAAGCCGCCTATATCTGGGAATAAAGATCTATAGGGATAGGTCAAGGCAGTTGATTGGTTTAAATCAAAGTGCATACATTGATAAGATCATGAAAAGGTTCAAGATGGAGAACTCTAAGAAAGGTACGGTACCTATTCAAAGAGGAACGATATTGAGTACGACTCAATGTCCAAGCTCAAAGGATGAGCAAGATAAAATGAACGAAATCCCATACGCATCTGCTATTGGATCCATCATGTATGCAATGATATGCACTCGGCCGGACGTTTCATGCGCCTTAAGCATGACAAGCCGATACCAGCAAAATCCTGGAAACAGTCATTGGATGGTTGTTAAGAACATACTTAAGTACCTAAGGAGGACTAAAGATATGTTCCTAATCTATGGATCTGGTGATGAGGAACTCGTTGTAAAAGGTTACACGGATGCGAGTTTCCAAACCGATCATGATGATTCACGATCACAATCGGGATACATTTTCATACTGAATAGAGGAGCGGTCTCTTAGAAGAGCTCTAAACAGGATGTGGTGGCTTTATCAACTACATAATCTGAATACGTCGCCACCTCATTGGCAGCTCAAGAAGCTGCATGGTTGAAGAAATTCATTGCCAATCTAGGGGTTGTCCCTTCTATTCAGGACCCCCTAGAGATCTTTTGTGATAACGAGGGTGAAATTGCTCAAATCAAGGAACCTCATGTTTATCAAAAGACTAGGCACATTAAGCGGAGATTCAACTACATACGAGATGAAGTTGAGAAAGGAAAGATATGTATTCGAAAAGTTCACACAGATCAAAATATTGCGGATCATCTTACAAAGCTCCTATAAAAGGCAAAGCATGAAGGTCATACCTGTGCTATGGGACTTCGATATTCTAGTGATTGGATTTGATCTGTATTACGTATTTGGATATTTGGAACTTCCTTATTACTTGAATAAAATTATTTGGTTATAATATTTCAATAAATATTCCAATTTAGCATGTTTAATCCATGGGTAAATTATTTACTCAGAATATCTGTAGTCTTTCATGCTTGTGGGAACAAGTATGAAACTAAGACTATTATAAACTAGGATTGGTAGATATTCATATGGATGAATATAAATCAAAGGGTTGCTGCCAAAGTTCATAGATATTTATGGGATATAAATATTGGACTGACCCGCATCTCAAATTTTACTACACGGAATCTTCTAGATTGATCATAAGTAAGTTTGAGTAAAGGCGATTATCATTTGGTATCCTCAGACCTGAGATACATATTGGGTTTTGATATTCACCAAGTGTTATACCTTGAGCCAGTTCTTCACTACCCTGAAATAATGGACAGTACGTAAGGCTATGTTCGGGTATGACACGAGGTGTTTGTGAGAAACGTATGTAGTCAAGATGGAATTTGTTCCTCTTATTCATTGAGAGCAAGATGTCTAAGGCCTGATTAAGTTAAATCAACAAGGAATGATCATTCTGTGTCCTTGGATTTAACATGACATCTGTAATAAAAGGATAAATGATTGATTCACCTAAAACATTTATAGTGTGGTACTTGAAGAGGATGATGTTATTGAATTGCAATTAGTCGTACGTATTAAGGGTAGTAAACCGTTGTTAGGCGGTATTTACTACTTGCATCAATCTACTATGAATCTTGTGCAAGTGGGAGATTGTTGGATCTTATATGCCTAAGACACATACAAGATTGATGTGGTTAGTACGTTATGATCCAAGTCGGGTCATACCCGATAACAAGCCAAACAAACACCAATAAATATTTGTTCGTTGACAAGATCATACAAATAAATATTGACACCAATTTAGAAAATGGGTTTTCTAAAATATTGCTTTTGTAATTGAACAACATTACGTGGATAATTTGTTTATGAGCAATTATTTGTAACATTATTTAAGTAAGTTAAATAATAGCAAATAATAGTGTATTGATGTTATAAAACTAAAAGGGTTTTAGTTTTATAAACCTTATGATAAATAAATAAAAGGAGAGTGTAAGTTTTATAAAAGAAAATCAAAATGGGGGGAACCCATTTTAAAATGGGATTCGGCCGCCCCTTGGCCTAGATAGTCCCACCATTTTGTCTTGAACTTGTGAAAGACTTGATTACACTTTTACTCTTCACAATACACTATCTCTCCTACATGCAAGAGCTTTTTTCTCTCTCTTCCTTCTCTCCAAAAATTTGACATTCTTGGCTGATTTTGGAGGTGTTATTTGCTGAAATTCGGATTTGCAGGAAGAAGGATGGAGTTGGTGTTTAGTTCCCTAACAAGCTTGGTGTTTGGAAAGGGTTTGTGGGTATCACCTTTTGAGGTCTTCCACATTGAAGACTTAGCTTTCAAAACAGCTTCACCTTCATCCTAATCTTGATTTCTAGCAGCTAGAATGGTGGTTTTCTAAACATCCTATGGTTGGTTTTATTGTATGTATTTCGTATATGGATCCGGGGCTTTGGGTTTTGCATGTTAAACGGGTTTAATAATCAGCATATTAACAAGATTTTAAACTTATAATCCGCTGTGTTTTCCTATAAATTAGCTTATATGGACTTTGATAATCTTGTTAAATCCCAACATGTTTGTGCTATAATTCTGCAATTGATAGCATGTTTGTCAGATTATAAACGTAAGTTCATAATCAAATCTACACATGTTCAGGATTCTGATTCAAACTTTGACTGTGCGTTTCATATCTGTTTGGGCGTATGAACCCTAAGTCGGGAATAATTGAAATTTGTGAACTAATTGATAAATAAGAACTGAAATTGATGTTAGATTGTTGATATTAAATTGATTTCGAGCATTTTAACACATCAACCACTGAATTTCATCAACATTGATTCAGTGATGATTTTTCATCAGTTGAAGTAATGAAGATGAACAATCAATGATTTTTGAATTTTTAACTAAAATGGAAAATTCATAAAAATTAAATTTTTTAATATGTGTTTGATAAAATTTAATGAATTGATACTTTAAAACCATATATACCCTAACTTGAGTATATTTTGTTCTTGAACATAATATATAAATACTTAGTCATTTTCTAAGTACAAGTTAGATTAAAATTGTTTAAAAATAATAATTCATTATAATTCAATCAACATTTATTAAATTCAAAAAGTTTAAAATCAAATTGACTAAAGTTCTTGTTTTTATTTGTGCAGATGAATGAATTGAAGTTTGAGCCAAAGCATAATGTCGCAGCATTACTTAATGAGGATATACAAGATGCTATCAGTTATGAAGAGATGATCAGATTTCTATTAAGGACTAAGTATGTATATGCTATGTGTTACCAATCAGTGATCTACCCAAGACTGATCAAGAAGTTCTGGACCACAGCATCTGTTGAATAAATGATGAAGGAAGGAAAGTATTAAAGGGTTTTGTTATAAATGATAGATTGATAAAAGTTTTAGAAGATTATATCAGAGCTTCCTTAAGATTAGGACTAAATGATCCAGAAGATCCATCAAAATTTACGTTCAATGAATGTAGAGAGACACTCATGGAAATGAGTCGTCTTGATCACTTTCCAAAGAAGCAATTCTTTAAAGCCAGAGTCTACAACCATTTGAAGCTATTGTGCTACATATTCCAACACTGCATGTCTAAAAGAAGTACGGGATGGAATTCTTTCCCAGTAGACATTGCATCTCCCATTGTAGCTCTTACTACTAACAGAAGATTCAACATGGCTAAATGGATTATGAATGGGTTTATCTTTAACTTGGAGAAAGGCATTAGGAACAAATACCTTATGTATCCAAGATTCTTACAGATGATCATTAATGAAGAATACCTTCATTTCCATGCTTTTGGTGTTAGTGGAGAAACCTTAGATCTTGAAAACATGTCTGAGATTTCTTATAAAAGGTTGGCCATGATTACAGGTGCTCAGAATGTACCTATGTTTGATTACATGAGGAATGTTACAAGAGATGAAGTAGATATCAATATAGATCACTTCCATTTGATTGAAAGTGAACTAATGGATCCAGCTGATCTTATTGATGAAATTCCTCAAGTATAGTCTGATAATGATGAAGATAATGATGATGATGATGATGAAAATGAAGATAATGATGATAATAATGATGAAAGTTCATCAAGTAGTGATGATGATGGTGCTAATGATGCAGCTGAGGCGCATCAATCAAAGATTAGTGAGAAAACTATCTCTGATCATGCTGAAGAAAGACATGATGTTGATGAAGGAACTTCAGCTGGTATGGATCATGATGAAAGAGTTAGTGAAGTAACTCATGTGTTAGACTCCAATGTTAATGAAGAATATGATCAAAATCAAGATATTGGATTTGATTACATTAATGCAATAACGTCTGAGCCTATCTTTCAAAGCTCCACTCCTATTGCTGAGTCTCCAATTGAAGCTGAAGAAACTCATGTTATTACAGCACACAATGTGTCTGTACAAACTGAAGATGTATAAGATGCGCATGTGATTGAGACTTTGAAAGAAACTAATATTGCTCAAGAAAAGATCATTAATGAGTCAAAGAGGAAAATGTGAAGTTAAAAGATGTAATTCAAAAGAAGGATGATGAAATTGATGATATAGTAAACGGAAAAGAAGAAAATGTGAAAACATTTGAAGTTATGATGAAAGATTATGACTTAACGGAAGAAAAGTTTAACAAGCTGAAAGAATAAAATGAACTCATGAAAGAGGAGTTAGAAAAAATGAAGGAAAAGCAAAAGTCTGATTCTCCTAATTCTTCAGAAATTATGATAGTTTCTGAGATAAACCCAATTGATATTCAAAAGATTCATGAAGTTGATATAGGAAAAGAAAGATTGATGATATAGACATTTCAGTTTTATCTGAACCATCATCAAAAGTTCAAAGATTGTTAATAGTCAAGAAACACGATAGCAATATGTTCAAGAGAATATTAGAGCTCTTGATGACATAGAGGATGAATTTGGTGATGAATGGTATGATGAGGTACTTGAAGATGAAGATATAGTTGAAGCTAACTTTGAACAAAATTTTTCACCAGTTGAGACAACTCAAGATGATGTACCTATTGATTTTGAAGATAGGTATAATTACTTGGTGAGGATGAAATACAAACGAGTCTTTTTTGTTAGTTTAATAGTTTCTTAGATAAATGCAGAATATGAGAAATGTATTACTGCTAAGTCTGTTGCTCCAGTAGATCCGAACGAGATTATTGTTGAACATGGAGAATGGAATCCATTACAAGAGAGCATAAATATTAAGGAAATGCCTTCATCTAAGTTATACCACCCTGATCCTGAGGATATGAGTATTTTTGCATTAAGATCATGGTTGTAAGCTCGTAACTATCCTTGGAAGAGACTTAAGAGATTACAGTCTGAATCACTAAGGAATTTGGTGAGAAGCTTCTAGGAGACAGAAAAACAAACCAACAAGATGATTGTGCTTGATACAGATAATCCTCAATATTTAGAAATTACAAAGAGGATGAGAATGCTGAAACCTCAAGAAATTAAATCTATGGCTATGAAGACAAAGGTCTATGAAAGGAGGAAGGAATTGATGAAGATGTTTCTAGAGACTGAGAAACAAGCTTACAAAGTATCTCTTGAGCAAAAGCAATTATTCAATAAATCTAGATCTGCCAGAGATATAGTAAGAAATGTGTTACAAAAAGGACAATCAATATTCGAATTGCTCAATACAATGATTGCTCCTGACATAACAAAAGAAGTGAAGATAGTAGCTTCGAAATATGACAAAATTTTTGATGCGTTCTTGATTAAAAGAGTGAATGCTGTTTGTGATGTGTATCACTTTTTCTCTAGCATTATAAAGCTATCAGTGCAAGATTTGAAAGAACTAAATAAACTGTCTTTGATCAATCCTATGGGAGCTAAGCGAGGTGAGATCATTATAGAGTTGTTGAACAGAGGAATCATCAAAGCAAGCTTATTTTTGCAAATAAGATGTGATCAAGAGGATAAAGCATACTTTGATGAGTTGAAGAGAAAAAGTCGACAAAGTGGTTCGTTTGAAGAAGAAGAAAAAAAATCTTAAATGAATTTTGTGATTTATACTTTGAGAAAGTAACCACTCTAGGATTGAAGGTGATAGAAGGAACTTAGAAGTCAAAACCGATCTTGAGATGGTTTTATAATTCGGATACATTTGAGTTGAAGTTAGTTCGAAATCTAGAAAACTGGGATGAGGACGTGATTACTTTATTTGGACTATTTGAACTAAAACTCTTACATCCGAGTTACATCTCCTTTCTATCCACTCAAAAGTTTGAGAGAGTATCTCCTGAGATAGCTGAGAATGACAAGAATTATTTCTTATCCATCATCAAAGTTATGAATGCTACGATGGAAAGAATATCTTTGAAAAAATCATCGGCTTATGTTAATATAGTTAAGAAGGATATCAAAGATATAGAATTCATGAGGATATCAAGCAAAGGAGTATTGGAGGTTTATTCAAATCTAAATCAAAAACCAATTGAATTGTATGCTAATATTGATATTACAGGTTTTTCCAAAGAAACATTGGAGGTGATGAATCAGATGGAGATCAAGACGAATGAAGCTAAACCAGAACAAGGTATTTTAGCTAGCAAGTTCAAGTCAGCTATCGTTAAAGCCTTGAAAGAATAAGAAATGTATAAAGAAAAAATGATGTTTAAGATTAAAGAAGAGCCTGAAGACTTCTTTGACATTTGAAGATAAAGAGAAAAGAGAAAAGACAAAGTGAAGATTAAAGAATGAAGATAAGGAACGACAAAGTACAGAAGACTAAAGATTTTAAAGACTGAAGACAATGTCAATCTTAGGGGGAGTATTGTTAGAGCCTCTTGAAGATTAACATGTAGTGTTTAGACGTCTTTTGTATAGTTTTGTCATAGTACAGGGACTTTTTATGTAAATTTTTGTTCCTTTGTTTATTGATAGTATAAAAAGCTTAGATGTGTTTTGATGCAGGTAGACCAGACTAGACAAGACTAGACTAATGAATTAGTTGAACTTGTAACTACTACTTACACCTGTAATTGTCTTTGCTAGTATCAATGAACTACTATGAATTTTTCTTGATTGTTTGCATTGATTTGATTACATTTCTATGTTTTTGATTGAATTGCATTCTAATATCATCACAGATTGATTTATTTAATCCTATCACCCTCAGAGACTCTACACCAATCACTCAATCTCTTACTCTTAAACTCTAATTCAATAATGAATAAGAGAAGAAGCTAAGAAGAAGATTGATAACCCTACTGGACACTGGGAATGGGGACAGACTGCCAAACTTGCCCCTCATTCCTAGAAAGAAAATAGTCCAGTGGAGGTTTGATGAACCTTCTCACAACTTCATTATGGAGAGGGAGAATGGAGAGGTAAACAGGTTCAATACCTTATCTCTGCTATACTTAGCAGATTTGATATTGCTGAGTGAGCAGAGAGACCATTCACCAATCCCGTTAGCAGAGAGACCATTCACCAATCCCTCTAACTCCATAATAGCTGCTCACATAAAAAGACATATTGACAGCCTTCATCTTGCCGATTTGAACAAAAGGCAAGGAAGGAAGTGTAGTTTTGGTAGCATCAGCCTAGGTGGAGTTTGTTGGATCTACTAAGGCTGGTGTAACCAAAACAACACTTAGAAGAAATCTGTACAACTAAGAGAAGTCTTCCAAACGCAATTCTGCAACTTTCAAAGCTTACAAGATGATCTTCTGAAGAACTTTTGAAGGATGAACTCAGTCTTCCGAGACTTAGAAGATCTCCTTCCGATGTAAACACTTAGAAGACAAAGTCTTCTGAAGACAAAGTCTTTCGAAGACAAAGCCTCGGAAGAAGCTATGTCTTCCAAAGTATAATTGGTTCGGAAGAACTTATTCTTCCGAAGGCATTTTACCTTCAGAAGAATCACAGTATGAACCAGGGGACAAAGCATGGTCTGACTAACACTTGCTTCCTACTCTGATTCACTGCAAGATGCTTTCCACGTTCATGTGGTTGACCTTACTTTTGTCCACTGTTCACCATTCCTTAGTTAGTACAGTGTCCACCTTTAGTAGGTGACCAAAAGGGAAGTCATGAACATGTCATGACTACCTTATCTTGGATAATACTTTATCTAAGATACCTTACCTCTAGCAATGTAGTATTTGTTTGGTAGTAAGTCCCAGCATGTTATCTACGTATGATAAGCTCTAGATAGTAGTATATATAGTCGCTCATTGTAACTTAGTATCCATGCTTCTGCATGAGTCTTTTAATACTTAGTTGAGAGATAATATATACAAGTATCTTGAAAACATTTCTTGTGTTCTTTACTAATTATATTATTATCAACTAAGTTCTTGATTCTGTATTCATCAAATGAGTGATAATTATCCAGTTCGTGAGAAACATTAAGTGTTGAGAGACTTATATCGATCCTGCACTATGGTTCTGAAAGTCATTTCGATGGTGGTGGAAGAGAAGTGTATGAAACGTGGATGTTATGCCTACCTGGCTTACGTCAAGGACGTGGATGCGTCAGCACCACAATGTTCGACGTACCAGTTGTGTGTGACTTTCAAGATGTGTTTCTGGAGGACCTATCTGGTGTGCCACCTGACCGCAAGATTGAGTTCCAGATTGATCTAATACCTAGTGCCTAACCCGTGGCTAAGGCACCATATCGTCTAGCTCCAACTGAGATGAATGAACTGATGGCTCAGTTGCAAGAGCTATTAGATAAGGAGTTCATTTGACTGAGTATCTCTTAATGGGGTGCTCTAGTTTTATTTGTAAAGAAGAAGCACAGTAGTATGAGGATGTGCATTGACTACCGTGAGCTGAACAAACTGACATTGAAGAACCGGTATCCTTTACCAAGGATTAATTATTTGTTTGGTCAGTTCCAAGGTGCCAGTTGGTTCTCGATAATAGATCTTCGATCTGGTTATCATCAGTTGAAGGTGAAGGAGCATGACATTTCTAAGACAGCATTTCGCATGTGTTATGGACACAACGAATTTCTCATGATGCCATTTGGTTTAACCAACGCGCCAGCTGCTTTTATGGATTTGATGAATCGGGGGTGTCAGTCGATGTTGGATAAATCAGTGATTGTGTTTATTGATGATATCCTGATTTATTTAAAGAGTGAAGAGGAGCATGCCGTTCATATTGGAGGTATTGGGGATGCTAAGAAGGGAGACGCTAGTTGCGGGAGGTTCAGTTTTTGGGTCATGTTGTTAATCAAGAGGGGATCATGGTGCACCTGGCAAAGGTTAAAGCAGTGATGCAATGGAAATCTTCAAATACGCCATCCGAGATCTGTAGTTTCTTGGGTTTTGAGGGTTATTACAGGAGATTCATCGAAGATTTCTCTATGCTAGCTTCTCCATTCACTAAGTTGACCCGAAGATGTGAATGTACCGTTGGAGGACATTGAAGTAGACGAACGACTCAATTACGTAGAGCAACCAGTGGCAATCATTGATCGAAAAGAGAAGAGCTTACAGAATAAAGTGGTTCCATCAGTGCAAGTATAGTCGAGGCACCGGAAGGGATCCGAGTCTACATGGGAGACTGAGAAAGAAATAAGATAGCATTACCCATAACTGTTCAAGGAGTGACGGGTTTCGGGGATGAAACCTCCATAAGGGGGTGGACTTGTAACACCTGAAAAATTTATTAAGAATAGAAAAGAATAAAGAAGAAAGGAGAATTTACAAAAATGGAGGGGGCCAAAGTGTAAACAAGATAAAACATTATTATTATTATGTTTAAAAATGTGGCATGTCTACCCACTACCTTTGTTCACCTACTAATTCCACTTTTTGAAGAAGAAAAACAAAGCTTCAATTGGTTCTGGAGAGAAGAAGAAGAAGATCTGCTTGTAGGTGAGTTTTCCTTGTGTTTTGTTCAGTTTTAGCTGAGTTTCCACCTTCGAGTTTTTGTGTTCGGTTGTGTGTTTTTGTGTGTTTATTTGTCGGAACTCCTTGTGAGCTCGAGTTTGAAGGATTCTTGCTCAAAGCCAGCAACAGGTGAGTTCTAGATCCCTAATTTTACTGCTTTAAACTTGTTTTGGGGCTGAAAATGTATGTAACTATCTTTTGATAAGTTTCAATATGTTATTACTTCTGTTTATACGGGTGGGTGAATGTTGGGATATGTTTTATTTATGTTTCATGTTTAGATGCTTGTTTAGGTGCTTACTATGTTAGAAGTGAGTTAAGAACATGTTACAATGATGATTGGGGTCTGAAAATAGTGCCAGTCGAATAGGATAAGTGCCCATGCGCCTATACTTGCCCATGCGCCAAAGTTTCTGCCCATGTGCCTAGAAACTACCCATACACCAAGTGTTGGCTCATGCGCCTAAGACTTTGCCAATGCTCCCAAATTTCCCCATGCGCCCACTGCCCATGTGCCCATGGGGCTCATGCGCGTAAGTGCCCATGTGCCCACTGTCCATGCGCCTATGTGTGGCACATGCGCCCAAGCAGTGCCCATGCCCCTAGGATTTTTCCATGCACCTAAGTTTTTCCATACACCTAACTGTCCATGCACCTGCATAGTGCCCATGCACCTACATAGTGCTCATGCGCCTGCATAGTGCCCATGCGCCTAATGCCTTAGAAAGTTCTCTGAAATTTTGGGAATTAGAAATTTAAAGACTAAGACTATGAGATGTTTTGGAGGTTATGTTTGTTAGTGTTATGTATGTTTGAAGTTTGTTATGCATGTTCCATATTACCTATTATTACATGATTTTACAAGGTGTGTTATTATAATGTACATAAAGTATTATCATAAATGAAGCGAAAGATTAAAAATAATGAAAAGTGGAACGTAATGAATGAATGAAAGTCTTGCAAGCAAAAGTATAGAGGTTCACAACTTATTAAGAAGTTGTTAGCTAAACTACGTGCGGTTTAGCTAACCCATGAGGATGCACACAGGGGTCAGTCCTAGTGATTGACCAATATGTACGGAATGGGACTGTTGTCGCTTTGCCCCGGTACTGGAGTCAGCTTCGTGCACAATGTTAGGGGTCTATTTATAGACTTCAGCCCAGTACCAGCTTCGTGTCAATGTTTGGGGTATAGCATATGACATTGGTCTGTATGAAAGTGAAAGATAAAGATAAAGATAAAGTACGAAATGTATGATAAAGTATAAAACGAACGGTGGTGAAAGATAATAATGATTATTATCTAGATGTATGTATGATGTATGATCATGTACGAAAGTAAAGATAATCTTTTTAAATGAATGAAAAGTAATTTATTTATAAAAGTAGAACCCACTCAGCAATGTTACCTTTTATGCATTTTCAGTTGGCAAGTAATTTGTTGCTGGAGATAGCACGAAGGTGAAGCTACTTGGCAAATAAAGACAGACATCCATCTTATGTATAAATGATATTTTTCTCTTGTAATTCAATTAAATGTTCTTTTGTAACTTTAGCAACGATGTATTATTTGGCAAAAATAATTATTAATGTATGAAATGGTTTTTGTTAAATTATTCAGCTGCAGTGTACTTATTATTCAAATGAATCTTAATGTGTTTTAAAAATTATGTGCAATGAATGACCAACTGTAAACGTCCCGGGAATAGGGCCTTACATAGATCATAGTAAGTTATAGCATGTTTCAGGACTAGTGTGACCTAGGATGGGGGAGTATTGGATATGTAAAGTGAGATAAGTAGTTAAGTACGCCTAGTCACTATCATTAAACACTTACATTACTTATCATGACCTAAATTACTACTTTGAATGGCAAACCTTATAGGAAGAAATAATCGTTGGAAGAAAGGGTAGCCATAGTGGAGTAAGAGGTGGAGCTCGTGGTGGTACACGTGGTGGTTGTAATGGCGAGGCATTTGTTTCCTGGAGCAAGGCAAAGGCACCAAGATTATTCATGAAGAATCAGATGTTAACAATTCTTGTAAGGCCCTGTTCCCGGGCACCTCACAGTTGGTCGTCATCACCCATAAAACATACATTTAATATAACTTAATAAAAATCTTGCAGCGGAAACTTTGAATTTACTATAAATGCTTTTGCAAAGTAATATAACACCCATTACAAAATATCGTTTGTTTGCATTACAATACAAAAACATTAACAAAAGAATGCCATCCCAAAAGAGCTGAGTAGCCGCCTCGTGCCATCCTCAGCAACACTACCTGCCAACTGGAAAACACATAAAAGTCAGCGTTGCTGAGTGAGTTCTAGTTTTATAATAAAACATACTTTTACTTATTTATAAGTATCCTTTCGTGCATGCGTTCATACATCATACGTACACAGAGATAATATTCGTTATTATCTTCATCATTCGTTATTCATCGTTATCTTTAACTTCTCGTATGGATTCTGTCAGGCTTTACCCACTTCATAGCACTTGGCTATGATTACTGTGGTCGAATGACAAGAATCCCGTTGATACTTACTTGCACATTGAAAGGTGAATTGTACCAATACCTTATGCTATACCCTGATCGTTATTAGCTACCGGGCCGAAGTCAACATATGAACAACAAAACGTACGCCACGGTACTAGAGGTAAGCGGTAGAGGTACCATGACCATGGTGAAGGACCAATCGCGTTATTCAATGCTTGCAAGACATAATTCGTTCGTTCATTAATGCATGTATTCATCATCATTCTTCTTTTCGTTCATTCGCTAATACATGCATTCATCATCTTGTTCCTCTTTCATTATCTTTCACTTTACGTTACATAATACTTCATTGGTTCATTCTCGTTATTCGTAAAGTTTCAGAAAGTTAAGCATACACAATTACAAGGAACATACACACTCATCATACGTTCATCATCATTCATTCATCATCATACATAGCATCATACATACGTAGTCATACATAGCATCATCACTCCCCTATATACAAATCATAACCTTCATCACATGTACATCTCCTATTCAACAATTTTAAAATTAATAATAATAATAATATTGTTAATAATAATAAACTACTGATAATAATGTCAGTAATAATAACAAGGGTCAATCCTTAATCATCATTTCGTGCACCCAAAATATCATCATTAATGGACCCTAGTCAACCCTGGTCAAATCATTGAAATCCAGATTCTCAGAAAATTCCTAAAAAAATTCTAATTGTTGGGCGTATAAGCCCTGTTAGGCGTATGAGCCCTGTTGGGCGTTTGATCCTGTTGGCCGTATGAGCCCTCTTGGACTTCTGAGCTTACACTTAGAAAATTTCTCGGGTCTGGGCGTATGACCCCTGTTGGGCGTATGAGTCCTGTTGGACTTCTCACCCTACACTTAGAATAATCACCTGGTCATACGACCACCCTGTTGGGCGTATGAGTCCTATTGGACTCTTCAACATACTCAGAAAAATTATTTGGTCATACGACCACCCTGTTGGACGTATTAGCAACCTGGACATGTATCTAATTCATATTCCAAATCCCAAACATCAAAATGCCTAGTTCTAAACATGCTCACATGATTCTAGGCAAAACTTAACATAAACACATACATTCATACATTCAAATCATACGGGTATAAAACCCAAGTTTTATAAAAACATACTTACATGCATTTTCCAGCCCCAAAACATTTTAAAAACAAGTAAAAAGGGGACCTAGAAACTCACCTTTGTTGTCTTCGGGTGTCAAACTCTTGAACTCGAACTTTCGAATGTTTCTCAACACCTTAAATCTTGAATTCCTCTTCTTTCTCTCTCTAAAACTCGAGTTCCCTTCTCTTCTACTCTTCTTTCTTTTCTTTTAGTCGAGAAAGCAGGTGGATTGGGTGTAAGGGCGGCCATACCACCTTTTTGTACATAATAAATATAAACTTTGTGCTTTTGACACCTTTATCCCTTCCACTTTTAGTTGACTTTCTTTTCTCCCTTTTTCCTTCTCTTTTAATCTTTTATTTCTTTTTTTTTAAAAAATAATACGGGTGTTACAAGTCCACCCCCCTTATATAGGTTTCGTCCCCGAAACCTATTATTCCTTGAACAGATGTGGGTAATGTTGTCTCATCTCCTCTTCAGTCTCCCATGTAGACTCGGATCCCTTCCTGTGCTTCCACTGTACACGCATAAGAGGAACCACTTTACTCCTTAAACTCTTCTCCTTACGATCAATGATTGCCACTGGTTGCTCCACGTAGTTGAGCCGTTCGTCTACTTCAATATCCTCCAGTGGTACAACCATGTCTTTATCAGCTAAGCACTTTCTCAGATGGGATACATGGAATGTGGGATGAATTCCACTTAACTCATCTAGCAATTCAAGTCGATAGGCCACCTCTCCTACTCGTGCGACAATTCGGAAAGGTCCTATGTATCTCGGGCTTAGCTTACCTCTTTTCCTGAATCTAATAATTCCTTTCCAAGGTGAGACCTTCAACATAACTCAGTCACCAACCTTGAACTCTATCGGTCTTCGTCTCTTGTCAGCATACGACTTTTGCCTATCTTTCGCCGCCTTCATGAAGGCTTTGATCTTTTCCAGCTTTTCAGTCGTTGCTTCAATTACCTCGACACCTCCCAACTCTTTCTGCCCAATGTCTCCCCAGCACAAGGGCGTCCTACATCTCCTACCGTATAGCATCTCGTAAGGTGGCATGCCAATGCTGGCGTGATAACTGTTGTTGTACGAGAATTCCGCTAACGGCAGGTGGTTGTCCCAACTTCCTCCAAAGTCGATCACGCACGCCCGAAGCATGTCTTCGAGTGTTTGGATCGTCCTCTCAGACTGACCGTCTGTCTAAGGGTGATATGCTGTACTAATGTGTAGCCTCGTCCCCATTGCATCATGAAATCTCTTCCAAAACTTGGAGGTAAACCGGGTGTCACGATCAGACACAATAGACACCGGTACACCATGACGAGCTACAATTTCTTTAATGAACAGATCCGCCAATCTTTCAGATGAGTACGTTTCGCGGATCGGTAGGAAGTGGGCGCTCTTTGTCAAGCGGTCAACTATCACCCATATGGCATCATACCCTTTTGGGGTACGTGGTAACTTCGTGATGAAATCCATGGTGATGTGTTCCCACTTCCACTCGGGTATATCCAACGGTTGGATCTTCCCGTACGGCTTCTGGTGTTCCACCTTCACTTGTAAGCAAGTCAGACACTTACTTACGTACTCCACTACGTCGCGTTTCATACCCGGCCACCAATAGTCTTTCTTCATATCGTGGTACATTTTGGTAGCACCGAGGTGAATGGAGTATCGGGTCTTATGGGCCTCGTCCATAATTCTACCACGTAGATCCCCGTATCGAGGAATCCACATTCGCCCAAATCGGGTCTTAACACCAAGAGTGTTCTCACCCAATTCCGTAACTAGGCCTCTCATCCTTTCGGAGTTAAGACGATCTTCTTTCAAAGCCTCGTCTTGGAACTCTTTAACCTGTGCCATCACATCGGGGGTCATGATCAGCTGATAAGCCTTCACCCGAATCGGCTCAGGTCGTTCTTTTCGACTAAGAGCATCGGCCACCACGTTGGCCTTGCCCGGATGGTAATGGATTTCGCAATCATAATCTTTTATCAGCTCCAACCACCGCCTCTGCCTCATGTTTAGGTCCTTCTGCTCGAAGAAGTACTTCAAGCTTTTGTGGTCAGTGAAGATTGTGCACTTCGTCCCGTATAGATAGTGCCGCCAAATCTTTAACGCAAAAACCACCGCGGCTAGTTCTAGATCGTGTGTGGGATAGTTGACTTCATGGGTTTTCAGTTGTCGGGATGCATAGGCTATTACCCTTCCATGTTGCATCAACACGCAACCTAGCCCAGAATAAGATGCATCCGAATAGACCACCAAGTCTTCATTTCCCTCGGGCAATATCAAGACAGGAGCTTGTGTCAGTCTCATTTTCAATTCCTCGAAAGCATCCTCCTGTTCTTCACCCCACACGAACTTTACATCCTTGCGAGTCAATTTTGTCAAAGGTGAGGCTATCTTGGAGAAGTCTTGAATAAATCTCCTATAGTAGCCCGCCAATCCTAAGAAGCTACGAATCTCGGATGGCGTCTTTGGTGATTTCCATTGCATCACAGCCTCAACCTTTGCTGGGTCCACCATGATTCCCTCTGCATTTACCACGTGACCCAGAAATTGTACCTCGCGTAGCTAGAAAGCACATTTGGAGAACTTAGCATACAGTTTCTCCCTTCTCAATGTCTCCAATACTTCCCGAATGTGACCGGCATGCTCTTCTTCGCTCCTCGAATAAATCAGGATATCATCGATGAACACAATCACTGATTTATCTAACATTGGCCGACTCACCCGGTTCATCAAGTCCATAAAAGCAGCTGGCGCGTTAGTTAGACCAAATGACATAACGAGAAACTCATAGTGTCCATAACGCGTACGAAAAGCTGTTTTAGGAATGTCCTGCTCCTTTACCTTCAATTGATGGTAACCAGATCGAAGATCTATCCTCGAGAACCAACTGGCACCCTGGAGCTGGTCGAACAAGTCGTCAATCCTCGGTAACGGATACCGATTCTTTACCGTTAGCTTGTTCAACTCACGGTAGTCGATACACATTCTCATGCTACCGTCCTTCTTCTTCACAAACAAGACCGGAGCACCCCAAGGAGAGATACTCGGTCTAATAAAGCCCTTGTCAAGCAACTCCTGCAGTTGCTCCATCAACTCTTTCATCTCTGTCGGAGCCAAGCGATACGGTGCTTTTGCGACAGGTTGAGCACCCGGTATCAGGTCGATCTGGAATTCGATCTCTCAGTCAGGTGGCAATCCCGATAAGTCTTCGGGAAACACGTCCGGAAAGTCACGCACAACTGGTACATCAGATAGTTGTGGGGTTGGCGTCTCTACATTCTTTACATAACATAAGTAGGCGCTACATCCGCGCCTCATACACTTTCCCGCCACCGCCATCGAGATCACCTTCGGAATCGTCGCAACCCGATCGCCATATATTGTCACCGGACTTCCGTCAGTCACCGTCAGCCTAATCATCTTCTTTCGGCACACGATATTCGCTTCGTAGGTTGCTAACCAATCCATCCCTAACACTATATCAAATCCTCCTAGGGGCATCACATGTAATTTGGCAGCAAACCTATGGCCTTCTAACTCTATGGTAAAGTCCTCTATCACATCAGTAACTCTAGTGGACTTACCAATAGCGGTTTCTACATCAAAGGGCTCATCAATGCATTTACTACTAGCAGACAATTTAACACAGAAAGTAGCAGAGATGAAACTCCTACTAGCACCAGAATCAAATAACACAGAAGCAAGAGTTTGATTTACTAGAAACGTACCTGACACAACGTCGGGGTCCATCCTAGCCTCTTCCTGCGTCATAGTGAAAGCCCTGGCGCTTGCTATCGGACCTTCACTTCCCATCTTCTTTACCCCTGAAGCCTCAGCCCTCGGCTTCTTACAGTCCCTGCTCATATGACCGCCTTCCCCACAGTTAAAACACTTGCCCATCCGGCAATCCTTTGATATATGTCCCGTTTTCCCACACTTAAAGCAGATGTTGGATCCCCATTTGCACTCCCCTGAGTGCTCCCTTCCACACTTACCACACTTCCTCACCCCAACTCCCGTCACGACCACACGGTGATCATCCGCCCTCGCCTTCTTGTTACTCGTCGAAGTATCACCCCGACCAAATCTCTTCCCCTGCCAGTTCTTCTCTCCACTTCCGTTCTTGCTACCCTCAGCCTTTACCAACACAGCCCGTTCATCGAATAACCTTCCCGCCAAATCCACTGCCGACCTAAAAGTGCTTGGTCGGGCAGAAATCAAGTGCCAATGAATTTCAGCTGGCAGCCCCTGAATATACCGGTTGATCTTTCGAGACACCGGCGTCACCTGCTCCGGCACCAACAGCGCCAATTCGTTAAACTTGGTGGTATATTGTTGGTGGGTCATCATCCCCGCCTCTAACTGCAGGAACTCTCTCTCAATTCTATCCATTTCCCGACGATGACTGAATTCCTCGATCACCAGCCTTTTTAACTCAGCCCACTTCATCTTCCCTATAGCCCTGCTACCCTCGGCTTGGACTATATTTTTCCACCAGCATAAAGCCGACCCTGTGAAAGAGTGGGTAGCAAACTTCACCTTCTTGTCCTCCTGGCAATCGCTAATATCGAGGACAGCTTCCATTTCCATCACCCATTGGTGAGCATCAGTAGCAGTACCAGAACCATCAAAAGTTGGGGGCTTGCACCTCATGAATGCCCCGTAGTTACAACCCCAGGCTGTCTCCCATAACTGTTCTTCTTCCTCTTCCTCTTCATCATCGGATAATACTGTTTCTGCTTCTGTCTGTTGCTGTCTACCCGAGGACCGATTCCTCCCTCGTCTCTCATCATTACGTACTGCCTTTATCACCTCGGTCACTACAGACGGTAAGATCGTCTGCATGACCTGGTGCACTTCCTCGACCACTGCCTCTTTTACCGAGGCTCTCAAATTCGCGCTTTCGTCTGCCTCCTCCTGATGAGGAGTCTCATTTTCCTCATGCACTACTTTCTCTGTCCTAAGTCTACCTCGCGTGTTACGTGGTTCATCACCACGTCCACCGCCACGGGAAGCTTTAGATGATCTACCACCGACCATCTTCTATCACACCGGAAGATTTAAACACAAACACGGTCATTCAAGGAAATAGCTCAGTTTATGTCAAGTATAGTAAGTCCCTAATTACAGTGGCCAGTTGTGATTAGCCACTTACTCTACTCTTCGTACCCCGAGCATTACCTGTCCTGACTACATTAGTATCTAAGTCTAACAGTACATATAAACACATATCATGCGCACGAAATCATGATTAACTTTAATAAAAATACCTGATGGCACGCAACTACTCAGATGGCATTCTCTTCCTTTCTGTCCCATTTTCAGTTTAAGTTTAGGTTCATTTTAAAAATTTTCCCTTTTCACTTAAACTTTGGCTCTGATACCAACTTGTAAGGCCCCGTTCCCGGGCACCTCACAGTTGGTCGTCATCACCCATAAAACATACATTTAATATAACTTAATAAAAATCTTGCAGCGGAAACTTTGAATTTACTATAAATGCTTTTGCAAAGTAATACAACACCCATTACAAAATATCGTTTGTTTGCATTACAATACAAAAACATTAACAAAAGAATGCCATCCCAAAAGAGCTGAGTAGCCGCCTCGTGCCATCCTCAGCAACACTACCTGCCAACTGGAAAACACATAAAAGTCAGCGTTGCTGAGTGAGTTCTAGTTTTATAATAAAACATACTTTTACTTATTTATAAGTATCCTTTCGTGCATGCGTTCATACATCATACGTACACAGAGATAATATTCGTTATTATCTTCATCATTCGTTATTCATCGTTATCTTTAACTTCTCGTATGGATTCTGTCAGGCTTTACCCACTTCATAGCACTTGGCTATGATTACTGTGGTCGAATGTCAAGAATCCCGTTCATACTTACTTGCACATTGAAAGGTGAATTGTACCAATACCTTATGCTACACCCCGATCGTTATTAGCTACCGGGCCGAAGTCAACATATGAACAACAAAACGTATGCCACGGTACTAGAGGTAAGCGGTAGAGGTACCATGACCATGGTAAATCACAGAGAAGGACCAATCGCGTTATTCAATGCTTGCAAGACATAATTCGTTCGTTCATTAACGCATTTATTCATCATCATTCTTCTTTTCGTTCATTCGTTAATACATGCATTCATCATCTTGTTCCCTTTCATTATCTTTCACTTTACGTTACATAATACTTCATTGGTTCATTCTCGTTATTCGTAAAGTTTCGGAAAGATAAGCATACACAATTACAAGGAACATACACACTCATCATACGTTCATCATCATTCATTCATCATCATACATAGCATCATACATACGTAGTCATACATAGCATCATCACTCCCCTATATACAAATCATAACCTTCATCACATGTACATCTCCTATTCAACAATATTAAAATTAATAATAATAATAATATTGTTAATAATAATAAACTACTGATAATAATGTCAGTAATAATAACAAGGGTCAATCCTTAATCATCATTTCGTGCACCCAAAACATCATCATTAATTGACCCTAGTCAACCCTGGTCAAATCATTGAAATCCAGATTCTCAGAAAATTCCTAAAAAAATTCTAAGTGTTGGGCGTATAAACCCTGTTAGGCGTATGAGCCCTGTTGGGCGTTTGATCCTGTTGGCCGTATGAGCCCTGTTGGACTTCTGAGCTTACACTTAGAAAATTTCTCGGGTCTGGGCGTATGACCCCTGTTGGGCATATGAGTCCTGTTGGACTTCTCACCCTACACTTAGAATAATCACCTGGTCATACGACCACCCTGTTGGGCGTATGAGTCCTATTGGACTCTTCAACACACTCAGAAAAATTATTTGGTCATACGACCACCCTGTTGGACGTATTAGCAACCTGGGCATGTATCTAATTCATATTCCAAATCCCAAACATCAAAATGCCTAGTTCTAAACATGCTCACATTATTCTAGGCAAAACTTAACATAAACACATACATTCATACATTCAAATCATACGGGTATAAAACCCAAGTTTTATAAAACATACTTACATGCATTTTCCAGCCCCAAAACATTTTAAAAACAAGTAAAAAGGGGACCTAGAAACTCACCTTTGTTGTCTTCGGGTGTCAAACTCTTGAACTCGAACTTTCGAATGTTTCTCAACACCTTAAATCTTGAATCCCTCTTCTTTCTCTCTCTAAAACTCGAGTTCCCTTCTCTTCTACTCTACTTTCTTTTCTTTTAGTCGAGAAAGCAGGTGGATTGGGTGTAAGGGCGGCCATACCACCTTTTTGTACATAATAAATATAAACTTTGTACTTTTGACACCTTTATCCCTTCCACTTTTAGTTGACTTTCTTTTCTCCCTTTTTCCTTCTCTTTTAATCTTTTATTTCTTTTTTTTTTAAAAAATAATACGGGTGTTACAATTCTCAAAGTAGTGAATTAACCATCTAACTGGATCCGACTATTAGGGAGGTTATTGCTAATGAGGTGCATCAAGTTTTGTAGTCTGTGATGCCCTCCATTCTAACTAAAGTATTAAGGAAACTAGGATAGATAACATGACTAAAAACAAAAAAAAGCCAGCAAGAGGGAATCCGCATGTGATGTTAGTACTATAGAAAAGAAATAGGAAAGACTTTATTGCTACTTTTCACTTGATAGAAAGACATTATTTCAACTTTAAAACGAGTCACAAAGATCAAAGCTATGAGCAAGAAAGTAATTTTTAGGAGGATCAGGCAATCAAGTTTGCTACACTCTCATTTTTGTCTGAATCCCTTCATTAGTGGGCTACAACCAAACAGACCAAGGGCGATCATGAAATCAAAAACATGATATTATGTGAACATAAGAAGCCTATACGCATAGATTTGGTCAGGCATGGTCCCGTGCTTGATAGGGCATGGCCTCATGTTGTGGGTGAAGCATGCCCCCATGCTTCCTAGGGCATGCCCTCATGCTCCACGTCAATGGATAGTACTTTTGTTTTATCAAACCGATGAATATTGGATGTGCTAATTTTATCACAAGGTATGTTTGAGGTTTGGCATGGGGGCGTGCCTCATGAGACACGACCTCATGCTTGGATTGTGCTACTTGGTCTTCTTTAATTTCTTATTCTTTATGCTCCTTTTGTGATTTTCGGTCTTTTCCTATTCTGAAACTGTTATTTAAGTACATTAAGTCCAATTTTATCAATTTAAGTAAAAGTTTCAAGAATAATTGATGTGCTTCACATGTATAATTTAGAGCACATCAAAGACTTCAAGTGTGGGTGACTAAGATAACATTCATGTAAATAAATAACTTAGACAAAATTACAAAAAACGTACTTTAAGTTTATATAAAATTACAGTTATCGTCCTTTATCTTTAAAAAGTACTAACGGATTCTATGTGAGACCAGATCAAATAATGCAGAATTCTATTTGATTGGCGATCCAATCAGTGAGAACGAACAACCTGATCGATCTAACGATTAAACCAATGTTAGAACAAGTTGGAATCGATGAGGAACGAACTATGAACATGGATGGACGAACTGGGATGCTCTAGACGGATAGGGTATGATAGTATTCGTAGTGTTATGTTTTTCCTCAAATTATGTGGTATTTATAGGTTTTCAGAATCCATTCGTACGACTGAACCATTAACCATTAGCATGGTTCAGTCGTGCGACTGACTCATGCGTTTGACTCATACGCAAGACTAAAGGTTTAGTCGTGCGACTGAGTCAATCTTATGTCTCAATCATACGACTGATCTAGTCTCCAGGTTCAGTCATGCGACTGGCCCATAAGTATGATTCATTTGTGTGTATGGTCCATAAGTATGGTCCATTCACATGAATAACCACCCGACTAAGTTGAACACATTTCTGAATCATTATTGAGTCAGAACTATATACAACAACCTCAAACCTATATATAATGTTAATAAATATAAGTAATATCAATTACAATAAGAATGTGATATAAACAAAGACCATTAAACATCAAAAGCATATCATATTTCATTAAGCATTTTCATTACATATGTGTAAGAAATGAAAGACATTTACATTGAAGTACATAAACTAGGAATAGTGTATCAACAAACTCCCCCTTGGACCAAGTTTATCCTATTGTCTAACATTCCTCACATGTTCTTTGAATTTCTTGTACTTCTCCTCTTTGGTGACTCCTGCGTGTATCTCGAATGCAAAGCAGAGTCTTATAACGTGTTAGAACTGGAGAGCTTGTACAATATCTTGCGTGTCATAGAACAATGGCCAATTGTGCAATGTATAAAAATCATCAGCAAACAAGTTAGTGACACACATTGGGTCAAATACCATGATCGTCTCTATCTTACCTTCTCTGTTCAACAGTATGACCGCTTCCCCCATCCTCCAATCATAATACCACCACTTGAAGTGTGGAGTGAAGTCCTGAGTCATCTCCCATAAAGGGATCTTAGACATCGTGCGTGAGGGACTCCACTTCAGCACTACCTTAGGCTTCCAAGTGATAGGGTTAACTTCGGTCTTGTGGATGAACCTCTTAGGTTGTTGATGTTTGAAGTTTACCCATCTGGTGTGGTATTCTTTCTTCAAAGCCATCTCAAACCAGCCTGACATCTTCCTTGGATTGGCATACAAAAGATCTAAACAGGCTAACCTGTTCAGCTCAATACCAGGAAGAGTCTTCAGATTGTGTGGATATCTGAAGTACTCAATCCCCTTCTCCCCTTTCACCGCATATACTTCTAGATCCTTAAAATAAGCCCAACTTATGATCTTTCCTGACACCTTCTGATGTCTCTTAACCTTGTATAATTTGGTGTAGGCATTTGGCTTTGTAGGTTCACGTTGTGCTTTACCTTCTTCCTTTTCTTTTTCTTTATCTTTCTCATCGAGTGTACCAAAGTATCACTGCCAAATGTTTCACCCATGTCGGGGATATCATTACCCTCAGGGTTAGTGTACCCTGGATAATATTCTGATATGACATCTTCAATCTCTATTTCATCAACACCTTGTAGCTCCTCATCACTCACAACATCGACTTCTGGAGCATCTTTGACAAGCTCGTCAAGATTTAGTCTGAATATGTTAACGAGCTGCTCGTCTGTCAAGTCATGGATAATTTCTCCCTCTTCTAGAGTGTAACTCACAGACCGTCTTACTATCCCTTGCAAATCTAGAATCATAGTGAGTTGAGTCTTGATTTGCTGAAGGGGAGCAATATCATAGTCATCGATCTGTTGAGTTGTATATGTTCGATTACACAACCAACAATGCATACATTAACCATTTATCAAGACATTAAACATAAATTTTCGTTAATTACATTAATGTAATAAATAGTTCAAGTACAAAAGTTTCAAATACATAATCATTTAAGCGTTACTTTTCCCTTGATCTTGTTACTCTTCAGCTTGAGGAGCTGAGGAAGAGGATCCTTAATTTTGATTCCTTTTGGTGCGCCTCTCCTTTATTGATAGAGTCGAGGCTGATGCGGTTGCATCACCTGCTTGATCATCCTCATCATCATCATCACCCTTCTTCTCCTTTCCACTCCCCCTGGCTTCCTCCCATCTCCTTCTTCTTCTGATTCATCATCACTAGAATCATCATCATCATCATCATCATCTCCATCATCCTCTCCATCACCCTTAATCTTTAGAGGCTCACTCTTTGTTCCCTTAAGCCTTAACATCATCTTCTTATTCTTCTTCTCCAACTCATCAATCCTTTTGGCAGATGCAAGCACTAGCTCGTTTGGAGCTTGCAGGGCATTGTGATCTTGAACTAAAGCTCACTCCTGAGCTTCATTTTTCTCAGTAAGTTAGGCAATCTGTTTGCCCTGTGTTGCATTAACTGCCATCAGTTGGTTCAACTGGTTGGCTCCTAGATCAATAGTAGCCAACAGCTTCAGCACTAATCTGTTTAGGCTGGCCAATTGTTCCTCTAACCCAACCATGGGTAGAGTCGAGCTCTGTGGAGGTGGGAAATGGGAAGATGTGCTCGCTTGGGGAGTAGAAGGTGCAGTGGTGGATGTGGTGTAGATAGGAGTAGGAGTGGGAGTGGGAGTGGATTGTGGAGGAACTATTTTGGGCATGGTGGGTGAGGTGGATGTGGATATTTGTGTGGTGCATGGTATGGTAGTGGTGGTGGCTGGTATTGAAGTTGTGGTTAAAGTGGCTGTGGTGGTGTGAGTGGCTGTGGTGGTGTTAGTGACAGTGGTGGTGGCAGTGGTTGTGGTGGTGGATGAACTGATAAGTACAAATCTCTATCTGTTTCCCTTCTTGCCATAGGGTTGGGCCATTCATTTCCTCCTGGAACCCTTGGCAATCGGGGCTCCCCTTGAGCTCATTAGCTGGTCGGGTGTGTTTGATGGATCTGTGGCATCAGTGTCACCACCCTCAGAACCAACTTGGCATCCGCCAACCGCCTCTTTCCCCTTCTCTGTAGCAACCACCATGCTACCTACTCTACTTGTGAGAGGCTCATCATCAGACTCATCGTCATCATAAATCAGAAAGTCTTGGTGGATGGCAATTTGCTCAGGTCCACCAGGTGCTGAAGCACCACTCTGCGGAGGTGGTGGAGGAATAGCAGATGTGTAAGTGGCTCGTGATTGGCTCGATCCTTCCTCCCCATCACGTTGACCATGATCTTTGTCATCATCATCGTCGTCGTCATCGTCTAAGATCATGACCAGCTCAACATCGGAGTCACTGTCATCATGGCGCCACTTCTTTCTGGCTAGTGCGACATAATCATTATTGGCAAGATGACCAAACACCTCCTGACCGGGGGCTTCACCTGCTTGCCCCGGTAAACCTTCATCCTCCCCAAGGTAGTGTCATCGATGACCTCTAGCACTACCTCATCATCCTTATTATTGGGCAGTGAGGGGAGCTTCTCGTCTATAATCATCTGTAGGAACCTAGGGTACATGCAGAAACCCTCCTTCCCCTTCGCCTCTATGTTCTCCCTCGAATACCCGAAGAACATCCTCGAAAAACTGAACGGGTGGTTCACTACCAGTGCAATGAATGCATTCTAGATTTGATCACTCATCTCGTCAAATCTTCCTCTCCTTGACGTGATGCACTTGAGGATCACATGTGCTAAGTACTTAAACTGCAGGCACACGTTACTCTTGTTAAGCACGCCAGCATTGATGTCGCCGGCGTACTTGATCCTCAAGAAGCAACCCCTATCTGTCAGGTGATGTAGCTTGGTTGGGTAGTCTCCATCCTCACCCAAGTCCAAGACTCTCCTGAAGTCGTCTTCCCCTATATCAATATGTAGTTCAAAGATAGAACTTCGGATCCAGTACGGCTCGACTGAGCGATCGACTACAGCATTCTCCTAGAATGCCTGCTGTATGGATCGATACGTTGTGCAGGGAGCTAAAACTGCTCTATATATCCTTGACCATCAAAGGAAGTCGATGATCCCGACAAACTCTAAAGCGTTCCTAGATGTAGGGTCGAGATAAGCACAGATATTGCGCTTAGTGCTCATCGTCCATCTGTCAGCCATTTTGCTACAACACAAGTAACAAACACGTTAGATCCTTTCACAAGAGAGAACATTTGAGTTAGAACAGATTTTATCCAACTGGTTCAATCGTACGATTGAACATACGACTACTCTCAGTTGTACGATTGAGCCTCCGACTGGACTTAGTCGTATGCCATGACATGTGGTTGAGTCAGTCGTGCGACGGAGTCACCGATTGAATCAATCGTGCGATTGAATTGTGTATTTGGCTCTATCATGTGACTAAAGTTCATTTGTATGTCCTTTCGCATATCCACTATATGAGTACAAAATTTTGAATCTTTGTCATAACAGTTATTTACACATCAATATTAGATTCATTAGACGCGCGTGTACTCGATTTTACACTTATTGTCTTTTAAATACACGTTTATGTCCATTTAAGTGTTCTATTTTAGTGTTCTTTGTCTCGGTTCTTGTTTTAAGTGATTCAGACATTTTGGATCGTTTTAACGTTCTCATATTGTTTGTTTTCAGTCTCATTGTACCTGTAGATGGATAACAATCGGTTAGTGATGCGAAATCAAAGTCAATGAAGAAGAAAAATTTGAAAAGGGTGGGTTTGGTAATCGGTGGTTCTTGAGAGCTTTTTGAAGTCAAGTGTAGGGCTACGACCAACTAAGCCTCTTTTTATACTGTTGTGTGTTTCAGTCGTGCGACTGGACCCATACGCATGATTCATTTGTGCGACTGAGGTTTAGTCGTACGACTGACTTAGACTTCTTTAGCCAGTCGTATGATTGGTTCATATTTGTGATCCAATCGTATACTTGACCCATACTTATGGTCCAATCGTGTGATTGGCTCATAGTCATGGTCCATTCATGCGATTGGCATATTTATGATCCAATCGTGCGATTGGCTCATACTTATGAGTTTGACTTCACTTTTCCCAACCTTTCAATAAATTGTATTTGATATATGACATTAAGATCATTGATCATCTCGGACATGATCCTTTTAACTGAAGACTTTTTATCACCTAAGACGTGATCCTTTTAAACAAAATTGTTTGATCACCTAAGACGTGATCCTTTTAATTTTAAAACCGCTTGATCACCTCAGACGTGATCCTTTTACATGAAAACATTGTGATCACCTTAGACATGATCTTTTTAATATTTTAGAAGCAGGATTTTATCAAATAATGTTCGGTTCAATTAGTGACATTCACAGATTTCATCTTATTACATAGTCTAACATCGACTCAATACAAATGTGACTAAGGCTAAGAAAAACTTTAAACAAAATAAATTAAGACAATCTTTTTGAATTTTTCATTTGAGGTGGGTTGAAAACATTTTGACATTCCTTAAATGATTTCTCCCCCTGAGTAGAACAACTTCAAGCATTTTCATCTTATCTAGAAAGATTCTTATGGAATCATACATGTATAAACATAATCATTTGGGATCTTTTATATTTCCATAGATACAAAAAATGTTATATTCACCAATCATAGAGTCTTATTCATCTAAGAGTCAGGAGCACTAATAGGAAATCATGCTAGAGCTGTTATGTACCACACATTGATTTTGACCATCGGAGAATGCTGCCAAGATGATTGTTCGTATATTTGTCCACCTAAATCCATACACATATATTTGACATACGTTGGTGACTACTTAGGTTTATTATTTCAACAAGCATTTGTGGATCCCACACTTATATGGTAATCAAGTTTTCTCAGGAGAATTTTGAGCGGTCTATGGGTTTTTGACAAGAAGAAACTATTCTAGAGCTTTCAAAGAGATGCCAAGCCTCAGCTCAGTGCCATCGCCTAGCAGAGAGGTGCAAACAACAATGAATTCTAGAATATTTAGATTGTGCTTATTCTCAGGTCAGTGCCATCACACAGCAGAGAGGCACACAACCTATCTTCTTGTTAGAGCAATTTTATTTTACATATAACGCACCAACAACATTTGTCATTAGTTTGATTGCGTTTCACAATTTTTCATGCACTTTGCTCCTTTTTATGGTCGTCCGCACACATTTGTGGCATTTATTTTGCTCTTCACCTCTTATTGGAAATAAGTTGATTGTGTTAACCAGGGATAAGATGGACACCCACAGCCTGTTGAATGATTTAGTTTCACATTTGTTCACCAATGAAGTCTACTAGTCTATTGTGTTGAATCTACCTACACATCATATAATAGACTAGCAACCCCTAGATCTACTTTCTCTATGTAACCACGGTAGCAGACTAGCTTACTATCATTTTCCAAATAATTTGCCTTGACTTCTTAGACTTATAATTATCTGTAACTTTGAATATAACATTTTAGAACATTTAAATCTTTTTTGTGTCCCAAACAATTTGATGCCTGTGTACTATCATTTTCCAATTTCTTGAATCGATTTCACAGATTTGATGTCTTTTCTTTTCAGCTTATCTGCCCGCCCCCGTTTATTTAAGTAATTTAAGTACTAACTACTGAAACTAAAACTATTCTCGCCCTAAAATTCTAAAATAGAAAATCTTTATGTGTTTTTGAACTTTAAAGACAGAAAAAAATAAAATTAAATAAAGAGAAATAAAATTAAAAATAAAACATAGAGATAGACTATGAACTTGATTCATCTGGAATCACATCAGCTTTCTTTTTAACGCCATTGACCTCTAATAGATAATGAAATCGAGGTTTATCAAAACATTTTGTGTAGAGATCGGCGCGTTGGAAATCCGTGTTAATTTTAATAACATCGATCAATTGTCTTTCAAACAGTCACGTATAAAGTGATATTTAATTCCGATGTGTTTAGTTTTGGGGTGTTGGACTGGATTTTTGGTGACAGAAATAGCAGCAGAATTATCAACAAATATAGGGGTGTTAATAGTCCTGCATTTGCTGTTGAATCCAGATGATTTGTGAACAACAACTTGCCGTAGCAACATATTCAGCTTCACATCTTGACAGAGCAACAGACGTCTGCTTCTTACACTGCTAGGTGACTAATCGTCTTCCAAAGAACTAACATCCCACAGATGTTGACTTGTAATTCATCTTGCAACCACCATAATCTGAGTCACTATACGCTGTTAGCTCAAAGTCATCATCATAAGGATACCACAATCCAAGTGTTAGAGTACCCTTCAGATAATGAAAGATCCATTTTACCCTAATCAGATGAATTACTTTTGGTGTTGCCTGATATCTAGAACAGAGACATGTGGCGTACATAATATCAGGATGAGAAGCTGTGAGGTACATGAGAGATCCGATCATTCCTCGATACATAGTGGCATCTACCAGATCACCATTTTCGTCAGGTGCCACATCATGGTTCGTGGCAAGTGAAGTCCCAGCAACCGTTGCATGCTCCATGTCGAACCAACTAAGGATATCTCCAACATATTTGGTCTGATACAGGAAGATTCCATTTGGTGTTTGATCTACCTGTAAACCAAGAAAGAACTTCATCTCTCCCATGGCACTCATTTCAAACTCAGCTTTCATCAACATTCGAATTCTTTTCATAATTGTAGGATCTTATATGCCCAAGATATATACAAGATTGATGTGGTTAGTACGTTATGATCCAAGTCAGGTCATACCCAATAACAAGCTATACAAACACCAACATATATTTATTTATTGATAAGATCATACAATAAATATTGACACCTATTTAGAAAATTGGTTTTCTAAATATTGCTTTTGTGATAGAACAACATTATATGGATTATTTGTTCATGAGATATTTATTTGTTTCATTATTTAAGTTGGTTAAATAATGACATATAAAAATGTGTTATGTTATAAAATTAAACTTGGCTTTAATTTTATAATTCTAATGATTTAAAGAGTGTGATTTTATAAAATATCAAATGGGTGGGAAATCCATTTGAATAACAAAAACTCGGCCGCCCAAGGGCCTTGGGAACACCCATTTGGTCTTGTTTCATGCAAGACTTAATTAGTCTTACACTTTTTCATCATTAGAACTTGAACACTCTCTTTCTCTCTCACACATGCAATGGAGTCTTTCTCTCCTTCTTCTCTCAAAATTTTTGAATTCTTTGGCTGATTTCTAAGTTCATTTTGGCTGAACTTGAAGCAAGTTGTTGGCTGAAATTTCGGGTTCAAGAAGAGGGACAAGACTTGGTGTCATACTACCTAGCAAGTAAGTGTTTGGAGGGCTTGTGGGTATCACGGTTTGAGGTCCTCTACTTTGAAGACTTGCTGCTCAAAGACTTCATCATCGTCATCCATTTTGGACCCCTTTAGGCTTCTCAAAGGTAGTTTATGGCAGCCTCTTTGTGGCTGTCCATAATGTGTTGTTTGTATTTCATAGCTAGCATCATTCACGTATAAAAGATCCTCTTGTTCTTGGGTTTGTTTAAAACTTATAACATCAAAATAAACCTGAAATTTCAGTTTATAAACAATGTTATAATGGTCAACTTCCGCTGCGTTTTACAAAGTTTAAATGGTTAAACTATGTTTTATGTTCTATCAAACCCAACATTGGCATCTAGAGCCGGTTATGTGGATAGCTAGCTTGTTTTCTCCTTGAGAATTTGTTTTAAGGGACTTTAAAACCCCTTTAGCGGTTGCTATGTTCTTATATTATGAATCCCCAAACTTTCAAAGTTATACCACACTTGCTTGTGATTAAACTATGAAAGACATGAATGTTGTATTGTTTGTTTGTTTGGACAAAAATAAAACCCGAAATTTCAGTTTGTGTTGGCTGAAATTTCGTGGTTTTAGTGGGGATTCATTGTTACTTTGGATGATATGATCATTGTTCATGTTGGTGCATAACCTAGCCTTGACCTTGTGCTGATTTGGTTTGGAATGGATGTTTGTTTTGGTTGTTTTCATTTGGGTTGTAATATTATTCTTTTGTGCTAGTTTTGGGATGTAATTTATTTATTCATTCATTTGTAATGTAATAGATAGATTAAGTGTATTTTCTTTATTAGAAAATTTGTATTAGGATATTAATTTTGTAAATGAAGATGCACAAGATGGAAGCACAAGAGGAAGACACAAAGAGAAGGACTTGAAGCATATGGATGCAAGTTCAAGTGGGGGTCTATGAAGATCTCATCTTTGTGTTGTATTCAACCCTTAGGAAAGACCAAATGAAAACACTTGTGATGGCAAACAAGTGTTGTCAACATAGTGGCTATGGTTATGCACATGTGGTTGTTTAGTATATGCTTGTTTGTTTATCATTTTGGTTGATTGTTTGATATGTGGATATGCTTAACAATCTTAATAAATGATCATAACAAGCTGAATTTTCATGGTCCTTAATCATTATAAGATAATAAAAGGTTATTAATATTGTTTAATGATTTTAAAGATTAAAAGGTTTTAATCAATGTACCATAGGGTATCTTATGTTTGAAAGCATGCAAATATGGATACATAGAGTTTTCTTAACTAGAATTATGAATTCTCTAAATATTGAAAAATAAGATCAACACCGTCCGTTTACACAACACTTGAGTCACTCAGGAACTCTTAATGGGATAAAGGTTACCTAACCATTTTGAGGGAACTTATGAGTTGAGGTGAGAATGCCATATTCATGGGATAAAGGTCACCTAACCGCTTATTTTGGCAAACTCACACGTGTGTGTAAGTAGGATGTCTTGATTTGCAAACCATGTCAAATGGATCACCTACGATGTGGTTTCCAAATGGTGTTGATGGGATTAACATGCCGACTTTACATATGATGTTTCAAGTCGATCCCATACCTCTAGAAGTTGCAAATGGTCGCAACCGTCAATCGTTGACCACCTTATTAATTTAAATCGTGTGATAAAGGTCACCTAACCACAATTTAAATGTAATGTTGGGTTCTAGATTTTAATATGAAAATGACCTTAAAAGGCATTAATTAATTATTAAAAATATCAATATCGAAAATACTAAAATAGATCTTTGTTAAATTTTATAGATTGCAACCAATAATGATAATCATGATAACTTATCCACGTTCGCCCAATCTTTACGAGCGATTCTCCAAAAGGAACGTCTAAATCGTATCAATTTCATTGATTGGTATCGAAACTTGAGAATCGTTCTCAAGCAAGAGAGACGATCATATGTTTTAGACGACCCTATCCCCGATCAACCTACTGAGGATGATGAGGAGGCCAATAACGATTGGCTGAAGTACACTAAGGACTCCATCCAAGTGTCTTGCCTTATGCTGGCAAGCATGACTCCGGATCTTCAAAAGGAGTATGAACATCATGGAGCTTATGACATGATAACCCAGCTGAAGGAAACGTTCCAACAGCAAGCGAGGGTTGAGCGCTTCGAAACGGTTCGAGCACTCCATGCATGTCGTATGGACGACAACCAATCGGTTTCATCTTATGTACTTAAGATGAATAGCCATATTGACCGCCTCGAAAGGCTTAATTGTCCTGTCTCGAAGGAATTGGCCACGGATTTGATCCTCAATGGCCTTACCAAGAAGTTCGAGACGTTCGTATTGAACTACAACATGAATGCTTGGGACAAAAGCATTGGTGAGCTTGACTCAATGCTCAAAATGGCTGAGGCGGCCATGGGTAAATGGGTTTTAGCCGTTCTCACCATCAATGAAGGTTGGAACAATCAAAGGCCTCATCCAGCACCCAAGGCAAAAGTTGCCAAGGGTAAGGGACCCGTATGGGGAAAGGGGAAAGGGGTGGCAAGGGTGTCACCCAAACCACAAGAGAAGAAGCAAAAGGTTGCTACCAATGACCCATGCTTCAAGTGTGGGGAGATTGGACATTGGGCAAGAAATTGTCCTATCCATTTCCAAGAGTTGAAAGCAAAGAGGGATGTCGGGCAGACCTCAGGTATAATATACATGATCCATATTAATTTAAACTTAATATCCTCTAACACATGGGTATTAGATACCGGATGTGGAACTCACATTTGCAATTTGTTGTAGGGGTTCAAAAGTAGTAGCAACTTCAATAAAGGGGTTGTTAGCCCCTACATGGGCAATGGGGCTAAAGTTCAAGTTGAAGCCCGTGGTGAGTACATCTTGAAACTTCTAAATGGTTTGGAAGTAATTTTGTACAATCTTTTTTTATGCTCCTAGTTTGACTAGGAACATTATTTCTATAGCCCTATTAAAACAATTTGGATATGTGTTATCATTTATTGGAAATGAAATCCATGTTACTATGAATGACATGTTTTATTTTAAAGCTATTCCCATCAATGGTATCTTTGAATTGGTTCGTGAAAATACATTGAATGATAGCTTTTTGTACCAAACTAGTACCAAGAAGCTCAAATCGGATTTGAGTGACACTTATCTTTAGCATTACCGTCTTGGTCATATAAACAAGAAAAGAATACAAACACTACAAAAGAATGGTCTTTTAAAAAGAAGTGAATGTGATTCATGTTGGACCAAAAGAACCAATGAGCCAGATCAGAAAAACCTTTAAGTCCCACAGACATCATAACAACTAAAGAAGACTACATCAGCTGAAGACAAAGTCTGAAGACAAGTACTGAAGACAAAGTCTGAAGACATCAGCTGAAGACAAAGTCTGAAGACAAGTACTGAAGACAAAGTCTGAAGACATCAGCTGAAGACAAAGTCTGATGACTAAGTCTTTAGAGGTTGTCACAACAGATGAAGTAGTACTCTTCAGTAGTTATGATGGTTTACTTTTCAGTAGTTGTCTTTATCAGTTTGACAGTTTCAGTAGTTTATAATCAGGTTTGTAATCAGTAGTTCAGTAGTTCGTTTTCAGTAGTTGTAGTATTAGTTAATACTTAGCTGCTATTGTAAGAAGATGTCCTCAGCTGTTGTGGACATCTTCAGTAGTTTAGTTATTTTTAGTTGTTTATGTAAAATGGTTAGATGTCACTATCAGGTGACATCTGCTAACGTCAACTTTCCTTTATAAACGGAAGGTTGACCTAATTTGTGTTGACCGAAGCTTATGTATGAATGAAAACATTTTCTTTTGCAGAAAACTTTCTCTCTTTATAACCGTACTGTTTCATTGAATATCCTTTGTGTTCTTGCTCAAATTTCTTCTAATTCTTATACTATTCTGCTGCAAATCATAACCTAAGTGATCAAACTAGATCTGAGATCCCTTCAAATGGTATCAGAGCTGCTTAGTCATTGATTGATTTAACAATTGATCATTGAAACTACTCTTTTGATATATAAGTTTGATCGAATTAGCAAATTTCAAGAATTGGTTATAGAGCTTGATTTTCTGTTGCTTCTGGTGAATTAGTTTGATGTTCTATGTGTTTAAAACAGAGTTGTTGAGTTTTTGAGCTAAATTTATTAAAAGTACATTGAATTTGTTTGAATCTGTGAAAATGGCTACACGAACAAATGATCCTCACAATACTGCCTCCCCAACAAAGCCACCGATGCTTGTTAGGAGTGAGTATAACATATGGCAACGCCGAGTGCTCCATCACCTGTCTATCAATAGCACAGGATGTTGGAAATTTGTTGTTCATGGACCATACAAGCCTATGGTGAGTCTTCAGGAAATGAATGAGATGGTTCTGAAGAAACCAAAGTAGTATTCGGATGAGGATCTCAAACTGTTTGAAATTGATGCTAAAGCACATGGAATTCTGGCCATGGCACTGCCAAATGAAATCTATTCAGGGCTTATGCACCATGAAACTGCTCATGACCTCTGGGTTGCTCTGAAGGAACAATTTGGAGGAACTGATGAGGTTTTGGCAAACACTAGTGAAATCCTTGCCCAGAAATATGAGACATTCTCTCATAGAACAGGTGAGTCTCTGACTCAGCAGTTTGAGCGATTTTCCTGTTTGATATCTGAGTTGAAAATGGTTAAACAGGAATACTCAAACAGGCAGATGAACAACAGATTCCTCAGATCCCTACCTGAGAGATGGGACACATATACTATTGTCCTACGCTCCAGTGCAAATCTGGACACTCTATCTCTCACCCAACTTCATGGGAAACTATTGACATTTGAACGAGAGATAGAACAGAAAAGGAAATTGTCTTCATCTGGGAAGCTCACTGATGACTTTGTACCAGGAAATACTGCACTGGTCAGTCAGGAGTCAGAGTATGCCGCATCAAAAGGTTCATATGATGAGCATATAGATTTCTCTACAAATAGTGGAGAACATGCTTTTGTTGGTGTTGATAGTAATTCAGGTGGTGGTAGTGATAATTTGTGCTTTTTGATGGATGATTTGAAAGGAATTCCAGATGATGATCTGGAAGAGATGGATGTTTTGAGTCAAATGGCAATGATCAACATCAGATCTTAAAAGTTTTACAAAAGGACTGGTCGGAAATTCCCAGGTCTCTCTGGCAAAACCAAGGTTGGTTTTGACAAGAGCAAGTTGAGGTGTCACAAGTGCCATAGACTTGGACACTTTGCAAGAGATTGTAGATCATCTGGATCTAACTCATCTGCACCCTTTGTGACATTCCCAAGCAATAGCTCACAAAACAAAGGGCAACATTCCACTAGTCCTGGTCATCCTTCACAAGTTCAATCATCTCCTGCATATTTTGTCCCTCAAGGTCCTATGCCATATCCTTACCCCTGTTTTTACATGCCTCAGTCCAATCAGGTTCAAGTACCCATAGCTCAACAAACACCTGCCCTACCTGAGCCTCAACTATCTCAATCTCAACCACAACAAAGCTTTTTCACCCCTGGAGTTATTGACTGGAGCAGTTTACCTAATGATCTTTCTGGTTATCATGAACAACTGTTATCAGGTGCTCGTCAACATGGTGGTGAAAATCCTTTTGGAAATCTTGCTCTTATGGCCCTGGAGTCTACTGATGGTTCATGCTCAAATGCTTCTACATCACAGGTACCACATGTATCTCCAGAGGCTAAGGCCAAGTTGTGTTCTGAGTCATGCATAGATACCTTTGCCTCAATTAGAGAAGCAAATGTGACTTTAATCAATAAAAATCTTGAGCTAGAGAAAGTGATTTCCAAAAGAAAAGATGAATTTAATTCTGTCTTAAATGAAAAAGATGATGATATTTACAAATTAAAATGCCAAATCACTGATGAAAAGGCAAAGGTAGAGGTTATCCTAGAGAAATACAAGGATATCAAAGAACACTTGCAGATACCCAAGTAGAGTATGAACACTGGGTAACATCATGCAAGGGGTTTGAAATGCTTCTCAGCAAACAAACAGCTTCAAATGTGAAGTTTGGGACTGGTTATAATCACACTGCTCCTCCTACAGATTTTACTCCCAAATTAGAAGTAGAATCTGAAAAAGAATGCAATGATCAATCCACATCATCATGTGTCTCAACCTCTGATAATGAACCAAAATCAGAGGATGAAGTCAATATTAGCACCTCAGCAAATCAATCAGCTGATGGTCCCAATGCTGACAAACTCATGATCAGGAGAAAGCTGATCACTTCAGGTGTTGTCTCACAAAGTACTCAAAGTACTGAAGAACAAGTCACAACACCTGAAGAACAAACCAAACCCACTGAGAACAAAAATGGGTTGACAACTGCTGAAGAGTCTATTAGGAAGTCCAAAAGTACTGGGAGAAAACTTCTAAAAAACAAATCTTCAGTAGTTAAGAATCCTTGAGTACTTAACATAAGTACTGAAAGGAAGAGAGTACTGAAGAACAAACCTTTTAGTAGTTGATTAACTGAAGATGAAGAAAAAGCCATGTGAAATATGTGGCTTATTCAATCATCTCACTGATGACTACTGCTACAGAAAGGGTTCAAAATTCAATAAAGATAAGAACATCAAAAGAAAATTAATAAAATGATAAATGAATTTGAAACCAAGTTTGTACCAGAGGCATCTCAACCTGAAAACCCAAATTCCTTGAAGAAATCCAAAAAGAAGGAAGGGTTTATCAGGAAACAGCTAAAGGTGGTCAATGGATTCCTCATGGAATACCAAAACACCAGACCAAGTCTGTGTCTGTCAAAAGTGAGGAAATGGTGAAACACAGGAACCAATCAAACACATGAACTGACATGTCTGATGAACTGAAAGCTTTAGCAAACAATCAGATACAACTTGTTATGATGGTTCAACATCTATTGGGGAGAGTCAACCAAATAGATGTACATGTGATTAAACCATATAAAAGGAAAACCAAGCCAAAATTAAAGGACTCCTTTTCAACACCATCTTCACTTCAACATGCTGTTAATCATAACAAACTAGTTAGTGTAAAATCTGTTGATGAGAACAGACCCAAAACAAAAATGGTTTGGGTCTCAAAAACTAACTAGTTTCTTTTGATAAATGCAGGGTTCTTCAGCATGCCAAAGAAGCATCTGGTATGTGGACAGTGGAGGATCCATGCATATGACAAGGAGCAGATTGCTTCTTAATGACTACTCTCAAGGAAAGAAGGGATTTGTTTCTTTTGGTAATGATGCTAAAGGTTACATCATTGGAAAAGGCTTTGTTTCAAATGGTGAAATAAGGTTTGATGATGTTAGAACCGTGTACGGATGGAGTACTAACTGATTCTTCATTATACCGGATCAAATAGTGCGGAATCCTATTTGATTGGCGATCCAATCAGGGAAAACGTTAACAAGATCAAACCTAACGATTAGAAAACATTAAGAACGAACTAGGAATGATCTGAAACGTTTTGTGAAGTTGGAAGGGACGAACAGGGCGCTCTGGGTCGACTAGGGTTGCAAATATTCGATGTCTTCTGTTTTTCCACGAATTTAGTGGTATTTATAGGTTACAGCTCTCATTCGTACGACTGAGCCAAGCGACTAGCTCAGTCGTGTGACTGAGTCATACGATTGGTTCATTCGGACGACTGAGTAAGTCTTATGACTTAATCGTACGATTGACTAAATCACCTGGTTCAGTCGTGCGATTGGCCCATTCGCATGGTCCAGTCGTACTACTGAATCAGGATACTTAGTTAAACACATTCTTGAACCTTTAATGGTTCACAACTATGTCTAACAACTGTAAACCTATATAACATTATCATATATGCGTGTAACAACTAATAATATAAATAGATATAACATTAAACAACCAACAACCATATATAGAAGAGATTCTCATTATATTGATTAAACATTACATATGTGTTACAATAAGAAGTTCTATTACATTTAAGCTCACTAGTCTAGAACTAGGGACATGTGTACTAACAAACTCCCCCTTGGACCTAGTTCTATCTAGACTTTGACTTCTTTCTTGAACTCTTCAAATCTATTCAGTCTCTCCTCTTTAGAAACCCCAGCATGGATATTAAGTGCAAAGCATAGACGTATGATATGCTGAAACTATAGTGCTTGCACTATATCCTGCATGTCAAAAAACAGTGGCCACTTGTACAGCGTATAAACATCTGACGCTGACAAGTTGATAAGCCACATGGGGTCAAACACCTTATTGTGTCCATTGTGCCTTCCCTTTCAAAAACAATGACGGCCTCTCCCGAGCGCCAGTCATAGTACCACCACTTAAAGTGTGGGGTAAATTCCTGTGGCATCTCCCTCAGTGGAATTCGGGACATTGTACGCGGAGGTCGCCACTTCAGGACTATCTTCGGTTGACCAGTGATGGGACTCACCTCAGACCTTCTGAGGTACCTCGTAGCCTGCTGAGGCTTGAAGTTTACCCATCTAGTCCTGTACTCCCTTTTCAGGACAGCCTCAAACTAGCCAGACATCTTCTTAGGATTAGCATATAGAAGCTTTAGTCAGGCCAACTGGTTGAGCTCAAAACCTGGAAGAGTCTTCAGATCATGAGGGAATCTGAAGTACTCGATTCCCCTCTTCCTTTTCACCGCATACACGCCAAGGTCATCAAAATGAGCCCAAGTAATGATCTTCCCTGACACCTTAATATTCTTCTTTACTTTGTATAGCTTGGTGTATTTACTCTGAGTTGCTGTAGCACGTTGGGCTCGAACCTCGACGAAGCAAGCCGCCCATTTAGCCTTTCGAATATCAACCTCAGCGTCCGAGGCTTAGGCTTGGCTTGTTGAGGCTTCTGCTCCTTTCTCCTTATCACTGAGTTTATCCAGAATGTCACTGTCGAGGGTGTTTACCAAATCTGGAAACACATTTCCCTCTTGATCGGTGTATTCTAGATAGTGCTGATATGTGATGTCTTCAATTTCGATTTCTTCAACATCGTTGAGCTCGTCATTATCAGCATCATCAAAAGTTGGAGCATCCTTAACAATTTCATCTGGATTCAGACGAAATATTTCAGCAAGCTGCTCATCAGTAAGGTCGTGAATTATTTCTCCTTCTTCAGGAGTATAACTCACTGACCTTCTGACGATCCCCTGTAGATCAAGAATGATTATGAGTTGAGACTTGATCTGTTGGAGGGGAGCAACATCATGCTCATCTTGCTGAAAACTCTTATCTGTTTAATATCAACATGTAAAGTAGCAATCATTAGTATAATCTCAAGTTAATTAAACATTAATCATTAAATATTTCCAAGAGTTTCATATACATCAAAAGATGAATCAAGTACAAAAGTTTAGGAATAAAATGTCTAATCAATACTTTTGTCTTGTATCTGCACGTGAGTTTCTGTAGTAGGTGATGATGGAGGATTTGTTGTAGATCCATGGTCTTGTCTTCTTTTTGAACGTCGTTCCCAACCAGAATTAGCAGTATTTGAAGCAGAATCATCATCATCATCATCATCATCTTGCCCCTCCTTGGCTTGATCATCACCACTATCGTCATCGTCTTCATCACTCTCATCATCATCATCTTCATCATCACCATCATCACCGTTTCCCTCTCTTATCTTAAGAGGATCAGCTTGAGACCCCTTCAGCTTGAGCATAATCTTCTTATTTGCAGACTCCAACTCCTCTATCTTTTGAGTCGACAGGACATTGTGCTCCTGGAGTTGGGAGATCTGCGCAGCTTGTTGAGAGAACTGCTCAGTTTGCTGAGAGATAAGCTGAGCTTGGGAAGCATTTTGCTCCTTAGCTTAAGTAGTCTCGCTGCCTTCTCTTCATTAGCAGCTAGCAGCTTCATCACCATTCTATTCAGAGCTGCTAGCTATTCCTCCACTCCAATGGGAGGGAGGGGTGAACCTGTAGTTGCTGAGGATGGGCCAGCTTGGTGGCTAGTGGTGGTGGCTGTGGTGGTGGTGAATATTGGAGGTGGAATGTGAGTGAGTGGTGGAGTGGGATGTACTGTGGCAGTAGGTTAGGTGGAGGTGACAGGGGGTGGTATGGGTGTAGTGGTGGTTGTGGTAGCTTGGGTGGTTTGAGTGGTTTGGGTGGTTTGGGCAGCTTGGGTGGTTTGGGTGGTTTGAGTGGTTTGGGTGGTTGTGGTAGCGGAGGAGGTAGTGATACGAGTGATCCTCCTGTGTTTGGGCTTCATCCCATGAGGCTGAGCCGTACGTTTTCTCCGTGTCCCCCTGGACACAGAGGCTCCCCCTCAACTGCTGGGAGAGGCTGGGGTGTAAGATGGATCAACTGTAGAGCTCCAAGACTCTCCCGGGCGTCCACCAACCGCCCTTAATCCCCTCTCAGTTGCCACCTCCCGACTTCCCACAGTCCGGGTAAGAGGCTCTTCATCGGACTCCTCCTCCTCCTGCATATGAAAATCAGGGTGTATCTGAGCTGGTTTGGGTTCTCCCTGGCCATCTCCTCCCTGATCAGCATCATGATCATCATCAAAGTCATCGGAGGCAGAGCAACTTGCTCAACATCCGAATCACTGTCCTCGTGGCGCCACTTCCTTTTCACTGGCGTCACATAATCATCGCGGGCCAGATGCCCAAATAGTCGCCTGACAGGGGTTTCACCTGCTTCCCCTTATACACCTTCATCCTGCCTAAGGTGGTATCATCCATCACCTCAAGTACCACTGCATCCTCCTTCTCCTTTGGCAGCATAGGGAGCTTCTGGTCAATGATCATCTGCATGAAGGGAGGGTACATGCAGAAGCTCTCTTTGCCCTTCACTTTGATGTTCTCCATTAAATAAGTGAAGATCATCTGCGAGAAGCTGAACGGATGGTTCAGCACCAGCGCAACATATGCGCTCTGCATCTGCTCAGACAACTCATCAAAGCCTCCTTTCCTCGAGGCAATGCACCTTAGCAGCACGTGGGCTAAGTACTTGAATTAGGGGCATAGGTTGCTCTTGTTGAGCATGCCTACATTGATATCCCCAGAGTACTTCACCCGCAGAAAGCACCCTCGAACTGTCAGAGGGTGTAGTCGTGTGGGGTAGTCACCATCAACCCCAAACTCTAAGACTGTCCGGAGATCTTCCTCAGAGATCTCTATGGCCTGGCCAAAAATGGTACTTCTGATACGGTAGGGCTCTATGGATCTATCCACCACAGCGCTTTCCCAGTAAGCCTGCTGGACTGAATGATATAGCGTGCATGGAGTAGAAATAGCTAGGAAGATCCTCGATCTCCGTAAGAAAGTAATGATGCCCGAGAACTCCGCTGCGTTCCGGGAGGTTAGATCCAGATGAGAACAAATGTTATGCTTTGTGCTGATAGTCCAACGACTCGCCATCTATTACACATTGTTGATAAACGTTAGTGCATGTTGAGGATAGCTAATATCAGTCAAAGAGCTTTAAAGTTTGGTTTAATCATGCGACTGAACAAACAACTGAGTTTCAGTCGTACGATTGAACTGTGCGACTGCGATTTAGTCAAACGAATGAGTTCATGCGTACGACTGAGTCAAGCGATTGGACTTAGTCGCATGTCTTCTCATACGTGTATCTCAATCGTGCGCCTGAACTTATTTGCATGGTTCAGTCGTACGATTGAGTAATTCATTCACTTAGTCGTACGATTGAGCCATCGTATAATTCAGTCGTACGATTGAGCCAATCGTATAATTCAGTCGTACGATTGAAGTTCATCAGCATGACCAGTCGTCCATTCGACTGTTTGTCCATTCAAATTCTTGTTTTGAGCATACTAAGTGTTAAACATCAAAATTATGCTCATTACCCTTAGAACCAACCGACTAAGCATCTTTTAGCATTATTTTGATCTTTAACCTCAGTTTAAATGGTTTATTAGTCGGCTTAAAGTTCGGTTACTGTTAGGTCAAAATGTTTGCCCATTTTGATGATTTGACCCGGTTTGTTCGATGATATCTCTTGTGCGGTACCTATATGATCGAAAGCAAACGTCAGAGCACACGAATATATGGTCAAAGTAAGTCAAACACAATTTTGGCAGCGGTTCTTTAAGTCGTACGTATAGAGAGGCGATTTGAGAGAATGAGCGACTGAGGTCGATTCGACCTGTATATATACTACGTCAAATCCCAGTCGAGCGACTGAGCCGAGTCGCATAGGTCAGTCGTACGATTGAGTCTAGTCGCATTAGTGAGTCATGCGACTGAGTCTTAGTCGTACGATTCACCCAAAGGTTCAGTTCCAATCGTACGATTGAGGTTCAGTCGAACGACTGTGACAGTCGGTCACCTTCAATCGTGTGCTTGGACTCTGTTGCATTGTCCATTCATACGATTTGACTCATTTATGTGTTCCAATCGTACGACTGGACCATACTTATGGTTCGGTCGTGCGACTGGGCCAAACTTGCCATCTTTTGACCATCTTACCATTTTGACCCTTAGTTCCATTTAACAGTAGATAAAACATTATGAGCAGGTTGATCATCTCAGACATGACCATTTAAAATAAAACGACAATTTGATCACCTCAGATGTGATCCATTTATCCACCTGATCATCTCAGACATGACCCATTTATCCACCCGATCACCTCAGAGGTGATCCATTTATCCACCCGATCACCTCAGACGTGATCCTTTTAACCTTTCAGAAACAATTTGTTTAAGTAAACGTTAAGCTCATTTGGTGACGTTTACAGAGAACATACTGCACAGTCCGACATTGACACATTATACATATAACTTGAAAATTTTAAAACTACGAACAAAATAAAACATCTTTTTGTGATTTTTGTAAGGTCAGGTTAGTGTAGCCTATTAACATTGACATCATATCAAGGATAGACTCATATGGAATCAGACAGGCATAAAAAACATTACTTGGAATCTTTTATCTGTATTTAACTCTAAACCCTTGTATGACTTACATATCACAGTTATTCACTTATCTAAGACTTCTAAGATCTAACTGGAAATCATGCTTGACATGATAAGTAACACCCATTGATTTTGAGCATCAGGCAATGCAGCCATGACGATTGTCAGTATACTTGTCCATTTAAATCCATACACAGACTTTTGACATGCATCAGTGATTAATTAGATGAATTAGGTCAACAAGTATTTATGTGTTCCACAGGTATATGGTAATCAATCTTCCTCAGGAGATTTTTGAGCAGTCTAGGGACTTAGAAGATTTGGTTCTAAGAATTTTCAAAGAGATGCTAAGCCTCAGGTCAGTGCCATCGCACAGCAGAGAGGCGCAAACAACAATGAATTCTTACAACGGATAGGTTATGCTAAACCTCAGGTCAGTGCCATCGCACAGCAGAGAAGCGCAATACCTATCTTCATCTTTGAGAATTATATTAGAGTATACATTGTTTTCAGTGACATTTGTCATCTTTTGCTCTGTTTTTTCAGGTCTTTGCTCACATTTGTGGCATTTGCTTGCTCCTCACCCCTTATTGGAAATGGATTGATTGTGCAGACCAGGGATACCATGAAAACCCACAACTTGTTGAATTATTTATGTTTAAGCCAAATGACTGATGATGTCTACTTATCTATTGTGTTGAATCTACCGACACATCGTACAATGCACTGTCACCACCCTAGATCTACTTTCTCCGGGTAGTTACAGTACCAACCAAGCTTACTATCATTTTCCCAATATGTTAGACCTAGACTTCTCTGATTTGTAATTTTCTGTGATTTAATTAACCTTGCAAAACATAAACTCCTTTTGGTGTTCCAAGTAACGCGACACCTGTGTACTATCACTTTCCATTTTATTGAGTCACATTTCCTGTCTTTCTGTCTTTGCCTTTTCAGCTTAACTATCCTTCCCCTTTTTTTAAGTAAATAATTACTGAACCTAACCTAATCTCCCCCTAAAATACTAAAACAGAAAATCTTTTTGTGTTTTTGGATTTTTAATCGACAAGGAAATTAAATGAAATAAACTAGAAATAAAAAAATAAAAAAATTGAAAGGAAAGTAAACATGTGTCGGACTACGCTTCTGTTTCTTCTGAGATAACGTCTCTTTTCCTTTTAACACCGTTGACCTCTAACATATATAAAAATCTGGGTTTATCAAAGGCTTTTGTATAGAGGTCAGCGCGTTTAAAATCTATATTAATTTTTATCACATCGATTAAATTCTTTTCAAAACAGTCACGAATAAAGTGATATTTGATTCCGATGTGTTTGGTCTTAGGATGTTGGACTGGATTTTTAGTTACTGCAATTGCAGCAGAATTATCAACAAATATAGGAGTAGAAGAGAAATGGAAACCGTAGTCCCGCATTTGCTATTGTATCCATATGATTTGAGAACAGCAGCTGGCGGCGGCAACATATTCGGCTTCACAGGTAGTTAGAGCAACTGATGTCTGCTTCTTACACTGCCAAGTTACCAATCTCCTCCTGAAAAATTGACATCCTGCTGATGTAGACTTGTAATTCATTTTGCAGCCTTCACAATCCGAATCACTATACGCCGTAAGCTCAAAGTCATCATCATGAGGATACCACAACCCCAGTGTTGGAGTACCCTTCAGATAACAGAAAATCCTCTTAACCCCAATCAAGTGATTCACTTTTGGCTTTACTTGATATCTGGAACATAAACATGTGGCATACATAATATCTGGACGCGAGGCAGTGAGGTACATAAGAGATCCGATCATCCCACAATACATAGTGGCATCCACCAAATCCCCATTCTCATCAGGAGCCACCTCATGATTTGTGGCAAGAGGGGTACCGGCAACAGTGACATTTTCCATATCAAACTGACTCAGAATGTCGCCGACATACTTAGTTTGATGCAAGAAAATACCGGTTGAGGTTTGATCCACCTGTAATCCTAGGAAGAACTTCATTTCTCCCATGGCACTCATCTCAAATTCTGCCTTCATCACAGATTTGAATTCTTTGCACAACTCTTCGTTTCTGGAACCGAAGATGATGTCATCCACATAGATCTGCACCATAAGCAAATCACCATCCTTTTCTTTAATGAACAACGTAAAGTCAATCACACCCCTGCGAAAGCCGTGTTTCAACAGATGGGTGGAGAGCTTTTCATACCAAGCTCGAGGAGCCTGACGTAGCCCATACAAAGCCTTATCTAACTTGTAGACTCCCTCCCGATGATAGGGATCCTCAAATCCCTCGGGTTGACTGACGTATACCTCCTCACGGATTTCCCCAAGAAGGAATGCACTCTTCACATCCAACTGATAAACTTTGATCTTCATATACGATGCATAGGCAAGAAATATCCGAATTGCTTCCATTCGTGCCACCGGTGCAAACACTTCATTGTAGTCGACTCCCTCGACTTGTCTGAATCCCTGAACAACCAACCGTGCCTTGTTTCTGATAACAACACCTTGGTCATCCTTCTTGCATTTTAGTACCCATTTGGTACCAATCGCTTTTACTCCTTTTGGCCCATCAACGAGTGTCCATACTCCAAGTTCCTTGAACTGTAGAAGCTCTTCTTGCATCGTGTTGACCCAAGCTTCATCTTTGAGGGCGTCACTGACGTACTTAGGCTCGACTTGTGAAACAAGACATGAGAAAGCCCCGTCATTGACATATCCCTTTTCCTTGATTGTAGTATAATCAGCCGAGTATAGCTGATTTCACGTCTGCACACCAGATTGAATATCCCCAATGATAGACGTGGGGGATGATTCACACTGATCCTAGTCACTGGTGTTGTTGGAACAACAACTTCAGAATCCAAGTTTGTGACTACTGGTTCAGTATCCGGATTTCCCAATGCTGGTTCGGCAGCTGACGAGCTAACATCTTGATTTACATTATGCTCACTGTCTGGTTCAGCTGCCTCTTCATCATCTGATGAATCATCACTCGCATCCAGAGCATGAGCTGAGGAACCTGAAGCACCATCTGCAGGTGTTATGTTGCTTGAATCCAGATTTGGTGTATTTAGATCATCGTACATCATCTGAGTAGCAATCATATCATTCGAATCAAGCAGAGGAAGTTTAAAGGATTTGAAAAATCCATCGTAATCGAAGAATGACGATGGACCTTTTCTAGCAAGGGGGGTGGTGTATCTTTGCACATCTACGTTGCACCACACTTCCACCTGACCTGTCGAGTTATTATAAACTCGTTTGTCTGGTATGCTGTAGCCAAGAAAAATCCCTTGATCAGCTTTCTCATTAAACTTGCCTTCCTGAGACTTCTTTAACAGGGTACATGGAGCTCCAAATGGTTCCAGATACTCCAAGTTAGGTTTTCGCTTCTGAAGTAACTCATAGCAAGTCTTGCCATGCCTTTTGACTACTGATACATGGTTAAGTGTGTAGCAAGCATTTGCAACTGCTTCATTCCAGAACTGTACTGGAAGCTTAGAATCTGCCAACATTGTCCTTGCAGTCTCGATCAAGCTTCGATTCTTTCCTTCTGCAACTCCATTCATTTGTGGTGTGTATGCTGAGGTGAATTGATGAACAATTCCCTTCTCCTTGCAGAAAGCATCCATCCACTGATTCTTGAACTCTATGCCGTTTTCTGAACGAATCTTCCTAACCTTCAGGTTGTAGAGTGACTCCAGCGTCATGACTAGCACCTTGAATGATTCAAACGTTTCTGACTTAGCTTTCAGAAACATCACCCAAGTAAAGCGTGAGTAGTCGTCTGTGACTACAAAGCAGTACCAGTCTGCTGCTATACTCTTCGTGCTTACAGGACCAAATAGATCCATGTGCAGTAGCTCCAGGGGCATCTCTATAGAATTGACATGCTTGGTCTTATGAAATTTCCTGGTTTGCTTTCCCTTCTTGCATGAGACACAAAAATCAGGAAGTTTGAAGTTCTTGACAGTAACTCCATCAACTGAGTTGTTATGAATCAGATGATTCATCTTCCTGTGATTAATGTGTCCCACTCTTCTGTGCCATGAGATGGATTCCTTCTCTGTTGCTTTAGATAGGAAACACTGAATTGTAGACTCAGAGGAAGAAGCATTAGACATATCCAAGACATATAAATCATTGTACCTGGATGCTGACATTAAGACTTGCTCCTCTGGAATCTTCGTCTCTTTCTTCAGTATGTAACACTTACGATTGTCAAACATCACTTTGAAGCCCTTGTCACATATCTGAGACACTAAAAGCAGATTGTTTTCTATTTGTTGTACATAATTGAGTTTGTCAAATCGTACCTTTGCATTACCTACTTCGCCTTCAGCGGTAATGTATCCACCTTTGTTACCAGCAAAGGAAATGTGTGCCCCTTTGATTTTTTTGACATTGAAAAGGAGAGACTTATTTCCTGTCATGTGCCTGGAAGCTCCGCTATCTACAATCCATGTATTGGTAGTAGCACTATAGCGGACAACCTGCACATAATTGAAAACAATTAGTTAAGGAGGGGTACCCAAGCCTTAACTGGCTTTGTTTCCCGAAGGCATCACACAGTATGAACTCTAACCACTGTCCTTTGTCAGTTGGTGGAACCTCAACCTTCTGTTTCTCACTACTATCAGACACATCAGACATTTTAGCTTTCCACATTCCATCTTTATGAAAAGATTGTTTATGATATACAGTGGATTGATTAACAGTTTGAACCTTTGTTTTAGTTTCCAAAACTGGTTTCACCTCAGGCATCACAGACGTGCCAATGACTTGTCTATGTTGAATGTGGTGTTGAGGAGATGTGTAAAACCTAGCAGGTGTTTAGACCTAACAGGGTCTTAGATCTCCGTTTTAGGAACTGAGTAACTTCTTTGTCCAGTTCAACTTTAACCCTAGGTGTCTGATAGTGGGGACAACTAGAAGATATGTGACCCCATTTACCGCAAGCATAACAGGATCTCCTTTCAAAGGGACTAGAAGATCTCTTGTGGGGTGGGGAGTAGACCTTAGGTTTGTGCTCTTTGGTCTCGGTCTTTTGATGTTCACCTTCCTTGACAAACTTAACTTGTTTAACATTATGATTTATTTGCCTTTGAAGATGAGTGTTATCTTTCTTAACTGGTTTATTTTGAGTGGGTTTGGAAATCTTGGATTGTGTGTTAGTAGACTTAGAACCCAACCCAAGAGATGCTTGAACATTCTCTTCCACCCTTTGTTCATTTCCAGTTGTGCCTGAAGTTGAGGGTTTCTGATCAGCACCTGAAGACATAGTCTTAACCACTGTGTCCGGGTCACTGACTAGAGGAGTTGTCACCACATGATCTTTAATTGGATTATTATTGATTGGACATTGTTTGGTGTTCAAAAGAGTCTCATGTGGTGGGGGCACAACTTTATAACCCAAACACTCTCCGTTGTTGCGTTCCTTAACCAAGTTTTTCAAAATATGCGAGGAGCTCGCAAGACTATGAAGCTTTTGTTTTAAAGACTCATTTTCAACTAGTAAAACTGCTTTATCCTTTTTAGTTTCTTCAATGGTCTTTAAATAGAATTTAATATTATTCTCTTGGTTGAAGGCAACAACTTCAGTCTCTTTTAATTGTTTCTTTAAAGCCTCAACTTTTTCTTTGTAACTGCTTTCATTCTATTTTAAAACTTTGTTAGCCTCTGTGCACAATTTTAAGTCATTTACTAAGTTATCATTATGATCTAATAACCTAGCAAATTTTAAGTCAATGCTTTCCCTAAATTTTTCACATTCAACACAAGCATGTTTAGCAAACAGATCATCTTTTGATTCTACCTATGCAGATGTGGATGTTCCGGCCATGAAAGCATTTTGAGACTGTGGTTGTGCTTCAGATTCAGCATTCAGCTCATTCTCAGATTTGGTTAACAGCAGCTAAAGTCTCTTCCATTTTAGCAGTATCAATCTCAGCTGAGCTCTCCCCCTCACTTGCTGAGTCTTCATTCAAATCTTCAACTGATGCTATGTTGGCTTCACTGTCAGATAAGAATCGGAATGACCAATCCTGTCCTTCATCACCTTGAGCAACCATAGCTTTGGAGTCACTGCTTGTTGGAACTGTCTTTTTCTCCTATCTTTTCTATTGAAAGATGAGAATGGATTCCCGTTGCCAGTCTTCTTTTGTTTTACACATTCCTTCTTGAAGTGACCTTTTTCTCCACAGTTGAAGCAAGTGACTTTGGACTTGTCAAAACCAAATGTAGTATCTTTTGTAGCCACTAGATTATGTCCCGTCTTTTTCACAACTTCTTAGCTCGTCGCACAGCACTTGCTAGAGCCCACATTATGTCCATACGTTCCAACTCGGTCTCAACCACCTGCTCGTAGTTTTCATCAGCCAGGTGGCAGTTTCTAATCTTCCCGGCCACCAAACCATCATAGGAATGAACTACCGTAGCAAGTAGATCCATGTGTTCCTTTGCAACCTCTACGGTTACTTTTCCCAAATTTTCAGTCATTAAGTTCGTTGATTGGGTAACTATAGGACTTTGTAGAACCCCAGATGCACCATGTGACTCACTAGCAGATGATGAGCCTTGATCAGCTGATGTTGATGCATTTGACACAAAAGCAGTTTGCAGAGGAGCACTGGAGGCTTTGGTAGTAGAAGTAGAAGTAGGAGTAACATTGTAGAGTGATGGATCTTGAGTGTAAGCTCCTTTCTTCATTCTATACTTGTGTCAAACCTCTTCCTCTCTCAGTTTCAGAATGAAGTCATTAATATCAAAAGTCTCCAAAACTGAGTTATAGTGTAAAGTGGAAATAAAGGAATCCCACTTCTTTGGTAGACCCTTAGCCAAGCTTGTAACTTTATCTTCTTTAGACGTCTTAACCCCATGAGTGTGAAGTTCACTCATCAGATGGTAGAAGCGATCAATGATCTCATCCAAGCTTTCATTCCCAATAGATGAGAAGTTGTAAAACTCTTTCTTCAACGCTTTAGCCTTCAGTGACTTAAGTGTTGAATTGCTATCATATCTCTTCTCAAGAGCGTCCCATAACTTTCTGCTCTGTTTGTGCTCTGAGTATTGATGAAAGATGTCTTTGGGAATCGACTGTGTCAACATTGCATAAGCCTTCTTTTCAGCATTATAGGCAACCTTTTGTGCATCACTTAGTCCACTTAAAGTCAACGATATCCCATCAGCACCAACGGGCATGTTATATCCAGTCTCAATCGAGTTCCACAAATTGGTATGCACACCATTTAGATGAATTTCAAATCTTTGTTTCCGCTAAGGAAATTCATCAATAGACAGTAGTTTAGGTGGTTTATTGTGGTTTCCAATTTCATTTTCCAGTAACAAAAGGTTCTGGATCCTAGAGTCCTTTCCAGCTGAGAAGGCAAAATTTTTGGAGTCCATTTTGTCTTATTTTAAACTTGAAAAGTGAACTATTTGGGCGACTGGAGTGTACGACTAAGAGGCGACTGACACAACAGTGTGCGATTGAACTCAATCGGACGAGTGGACAGGCGATTGTGACACTTGAGCGACTGAACAGACCGACTGACTCAACCGGGTGATTGAACAAGCGACTGAGTTCAATCGTATGATTGAACTGGGCGACTGGACTTCAGTCGTACGATTGAGATAATCGTGCGACTGAGACTGCTGAAATCGAGGTTTTTCACAAACTTTGACCTAAACGCAAGTTTTTACACCCTTGACGGCTAAAACTCGAAAATGATTGAATTTTCAGAACATGCACACGTAAAAACTTGATTTTTGAGCAGAAAGAACGGATCTTTTCGCTAAAAACGTAAACAATTTCACGAAAAAGGATTGAATCCATGAAGAATGAAGAGACAAGGCTCTGATACCACTTGTTAGAACCGCGTACGGTCGGAGTACTAACTGATTCTTTGTTATACCGGATCAAATAGTGCGGAATCCTATTTGATTGGCGATCCAATCAGGGAAAAAGTTAACAATATCAAACCTAACGATTAGAAAACGTTAAGAACGAACTAGGAATGATCTGAAACGTTTTGTGAAGTTGGAAGGGACGAACAGGGCGCTCTGGGTCGACTAGGGTTGCAAATATTCGAATTCTTCCGTTTTTCCACGAATTAAGTGGTATTTATAGGTTACAGCTCTTATTCGTATGACTGAGCCAAGCGACTAGCTCAGTCGTGCGACTGAGTCATACGATTGGTTCATTCGGATGACTGAGTCAGTCTTATGACTCAATCGTATGATTGACTCAATCACCTGGTTCAGTCGTGCGATTGGCCCAGTCATACTACTAAATCAGGATACTTAGTTAAACACATTCTTGAACCTTTAATGGTTCAGAACTATGTCTAACAACTGTAAACCTATATAACATTGTCATATATGCCTGTAACAACTAATAATATAAATAGATATAACATTAAACAATCAACAACCATATATAGAAGAGATTCTCATTATATTGATTAAACATTACATATGTGTTACAAGAAGAAGTTCTATTACATTTAAGCTCACTAGACTAGAACTGGGGACATGTGTACCAACAGATGATGTCAACCATGTGGAGAATCTCAAGTACAATCTCTTGAGTGTTATTCAGATGTATGATAAAGTCATGTTGCCCTTTTCACTAGCCAGAACTGCAGGATTCTGTCTTCCAAAATTCTGAGTCTGATTGACAAGGTATTGCATGAATATACTCTCCTGAAGGCCAACAGGACATGAAGAGTATATGCCTTAGATTTTATCAAGAAATTGATTTTAAAGGCCATCCATGCCTGTTCTCCAAGGCCTCTCCTCAGGAATCTAAACTATGGCACAGAAGGCTTGGTCATGTGAATCTTAAAAACATGAACCAGCTGATCTATCATGGTTTAGTGAGAGGACTGCCAATGAAGGAGTTCAAATGTAATGACAACTGCTCTGCTTGTTTAAAAAGGAAGCAACACAAAGTATCTTTTCCTCCAATAAAAGAGCCAAAGTCTATTGCCTGCTTGCAATTACTGCATATGGATCTGTTTGGTCCAGTAAGAATGATGAGCATGGCAAAGAAGAAATACTGTCTGGTAATTATGGATGATTACTCCAGATTTGTATGGACTTTCTTCTTGCATTTAAAAGATGAAGCTGCAAAACCATAATATACTTTGTGTTCTATGTGGAAAAATAGTACTCCCTTCCAGTCAAGTGTGTGAGGAGTGATAATGGCACAGAATTTAGAAACCACACACTTGATGAATTCTACTTGTCTAAGGGAATCAAGAGGCATTATAGCATTCCAAGAACTCCTGAACAAAATAGAGTGGTGGAAAGAAAGAACAGGACACTTATTGAAGCTGCCAGGTCAATGTTGGCTGATTCTGGTTTGCCACTGACCTTTTGGGCAGAAGCTGTCAACACAGCTTGCTTGTGCAGAATAGAGTTTTAGTAAATCAGCGGTTGATGAAGACTCCTTATGAAGTGTTACATCATTGGCCCCTTTTATTTCATTCTTTAGAGCATTTGGGTGTCCCTGTTACATTCTTAACACAAATAATCCACTTCAGAAGTTTGAATCAAAGTGGATGCAGGGTGCTTTGTTGGGTATTCACCCACTTGCAAGGCATACAGAGTTTTTAACTGCAGAACAAAGATGATTGAAGAGACCCTGCATATGAAATTCAATGATTCTCCAAAGTACAAAATCCCACAAAACCCTGTGGAGCTATTTAATTTGGACATACTGCAATATGTTCCTTATCAGTCTCCAGCTGTTGCGGTTCCTGAAAATCCATTACCTCCTGCAAACAGTTCTTCCTCTGGTGGTACTGGTGATGATGATGATGCCAGTACTCACCTTTTCAAGTTTAGTGCTCAACTGCTTGAGTCATCTAAACCTGATGTTCCTATAGCTTCAGCAGCTCCATCCATAACAAATGCTGATGAGATCTCTGCATCATCTACTTTGTTTGAATTGCCATCTCCTTCATGGTTTCAAGAGTCTGAATCAACATCTGTTGCTGCTGAATCTCCTGCACACACTTACACAAATCTTATTGTCTATCAAGAGCTGAAGAATCACCCAATGTCTCAAATCATTGGTGATATCAATGTTGGAGTTTCAACAAGAAGTCAATTGTCCAATTTCTGCTTCTATGCTCTCTTCATTAGTCAGCAAGAGCCAAAGAACTATCATGTTGCATTAAGAGACAATGGATGGGTTAAAGCCATGCAACTTGAACTTTTTCAGTTTAAAAAGCAGCAAGTGTGGGAGCTAGTTCCTCTACCCCAAGGTAAGTGTGCAATAGGAACTAAATGGGTGTTTAGGAATAAACTGATGACAAAGGTCAATTGTCAAGAACAATGCCAGACTGGTTGTACAGGGGTTTTCAAAAGAAGAAGGTATTGATTATGATGAAACCTTTGCCCCTGTAGCCAGACTGGAGGCAATTAGATTCTTCTTAGCTTATGCTGCTTTCCATAATCTCAAAGTTTTTCAAATGGATGTCAAAAGTGCATTTTTATATGGTAAAATAAAAGAAGAGGTTTATGTGTGTCAACCACCAGGTTTTGAGAATAATAAACATCCAGATTGGGTGTATAAGCTTGATAAGGCTCTGTATGGGTTAAAACAAGCTCCTAGAGCCTGGTATGAAACACTGTCTAACTTTCTTCATCAAAACAATTTCACTAGAGGCTCCATAGATAAAACTTTGTTCATAAAGAAAGTAGGACAGCATAAGCTACTTGTTCAAATTTATGTAGATGATATTATTTTTGCACCCTCTGATCCAACGTTGTGTGATGCATTTACAAAATTGATGCAACAAAAGTTTGAAATGAGTGCCATAGGAGAATTACAGTTCTTTCTGGGTTTGCAAATCAAACAAAGAGCTGATGGAACTTTCATTCATCAGTCAAAATATACAAAGGATCTTATGAAAAAGTTTGATTTACAAAAGCTCTGTTCTACTCCCATGAGCACCACCACACAACTGGATACTGATCAGAAAGGTACAGCGGTTGATGAAACCCTTTACAGATGTATGATTGGTTCCTTCATGTACCTTACAGCCTCTAGACCAGATATTATGTTTGCAACTTGTGTCTGTGCCAGATTTCAGGCTGCACCTAAAGAATCTCATTTGATTGCAGTCAAAAGGATCTTTAGATACTGGCAAGGAACTCAATCTCTAGGACTTTGGTATTCCACTGGGCACTCTTGCAAATTGGTTGCTTTCTCTGATAGTGACTATGCAGGGTGCAAAGTAACCAGAAAATCAACTCTGGTGGATGCCAATTTCTAGGCAATTGTTTGGTTTCTTGGCAGAGTAAGAAACAAACATCAGTTACACATCCACTGCTGAAGCAGAGTACATTGCTGCTGCAAGTTGTACATCTCAGGTACTCTGGCTTCAGAATCAACTACTGGATTATTGCATTACAGAGACTAAGACTCCATTAATGATGGACAGTGCTTCAGCTTTTTGTATTGTTAAGAATCTTGTCCAGCATTCTAAGACCAAACACATTGAGATAAGACATCATTTCATCAGGGATTGTTATGAAAAAGGTCTGATTGATCCAACGTTTGTTCCTAGTGCTGATGAGCTTGCAGATATATTTACTAAGCCTTTGGACAGTGCAACTTTTCAAAATCTTGTGCTAAGGCTTGGTATGCTATAGCTAGAATAAATTGACTAATATTGATACTCTCAGCGCAAAAGTACTGATGAGTATTAGTATACAAAGGTAAAAAGTAAGTATTGACAGGTTATCTTGTCTTCAATATTTTTTTTAAACTACTGAAGTATTAAAAAGACTAAAGATTAAAATACTTAAAAGTACTGAAGTACATTATTTGTTGAAAAGAACTGATGTAGTTACATCTACTGATATTGTTGTAATTACTGATGCTTATTTTCAACAGATAAGTATTGAAGAACAAATTTGTCCAAAGGTACTGATGTGTAATCTTAAGCATAAGTACCGAAGACAAAATTTGTTCACAAGTTCTAAAGAATATTTATTTTAAAAAGATATACTGCACACATGTTCAGAAGAGCTGATGAATAAATTTTCAAAAGAACTGATGACCAATGAAACGTCTGAAAATCAGACAAAGTCTGATGAGTAAATGTTGAGGTCAGAACGAAACAACTGAAACCTGTGAATTGATGACAACAACTGGTGAGTAACTTTACTCTTCAGTTGTTTGAAACAACTGCTATTTCATTTCAAAACAACTGAAGCCAAAACCAACTCTTCAGTAGTTTTCAACTACTAAAACCACTTCTTCAGTTATTTACAACATCTGAAAGTTAAAACCATGTCTTCAGTCGTTTCACTCAACTAAAGACTAACACCAAAACCTTCAGTTGTTTTCCATCAGCCGTTTTATAATCTATAAATACCAAACCCTAACCTCAGAACTTTTCATTCTCCGAATGTTATTATTCAAAATTCTCAAACCTTCCCTCCTACATTAATGGGGACCATGCAACTCAAACCACGCCATAACTGTGTAGCCTACATCACCAAATCAGCCATCTGGAACAAGTTTGATGACGCCATCGATCTGATGGTTGAATCCCCATACCAAACGGCCTTTCTTTTGAATCCAACCATATACGCCGAATCCCTAAATCAATTTTGGACAAACGTCACCCTCACAACTGGTGATAATGATGCCGAGATCACTCTCCAGTCATTTGTCAATCAGAAGAAGGTGGTCATCACTTCTGACATTATTCAGCAAACCCTAAATCTGAATGATGCCACCTTCGTCACCGAATATCCTAAGGGTACAACCGAATTATCCTTTGCCCATCATGGATACGAAGGTGACCTAAGTGCTACCGCAATCTTGAAGAAGCACTTCCATGACCCTAAACGCCTAATCTTCCACATGGTCAATGTCTGCCTTGCTCCCAAAACCTCCTCATGTCTTGCTCCCAGAAGGTATTGTATTCTATTCATGAACGTCAAAGCTTAAATTTTTCTGAAATTATATTTTTAGAACTAAAAGATCTGGCATTGAAACTTGTGGCTAACAGATGGATATTATATCCAAGGTTTCTTATGGCCATTATTTAAAATCAATTAAAATCTGACGGCCTTGTTGGACTTGGAGTCCCTGCTGTGGTAGTTTTGCCTGAAGTATACTCCAGGCACACAAGAACACACAACGTAAAGAGGCTGCCAAGCTGCTAAAACCCAAGCAGCAGGAACCCACAACCTCATCCTCCAGATCCGAAGTCCCCACAAAGCGAAAAACTAAAATGCCCAAAAAGGCTACTTAGGGAGTTGAGTCCCTTGAGGATGCCCCTGCAGCACCAAGGCAGGAAGAAACTGCTGGTAGTAATCCACCAGTAGTTATACAGACTCCACCAACCATAACCGCTCAGGAATCCTCTCAACATGATCTTGAAGCAAACATTTCAGGGGATGCCACATTACTGGAACCTCTCTCATTTGAGAAGGTTGCCATTGAAGGGCACCATTCACCCCAGGTGCAATCTGCTTCACACCTATCTCCTACTGCAACCACCCCACAAAGCCTAACTTTTATAATTGCAGAAGTGCTGACTCAGCTAAACACTCCACCCGCTCCCCATAAACCTATTACAACTGGGAAAACCTCAACACTTGAGGGGAGGATTCTAGTGTTGCTGATAACCCACAGCACAGGGATTACACAGTTCAATCTCCCCATATGGAGGAGGAGATTAGAACTTCTGGTGAGGCTGGCACTTCTCCTGCTTCAGCACATGAACAGGCTGACGTTGGAAACATTTCTAAGACCTCACCAGAGGCAACTGCCGATGAAAGGCATAATCCTGAGGCAGGAAGTCCCCAGTACCAAGATCAAGGGGCACATATGCATACTGATCCACACTCAGTACATGTTCATCCTGATGAAATCAGGAGGTCAGATGACTCAGCAACCACTGATGATGACCTGGGCTTTTTCTTTGATGTTCTAGCCTACAACACCATTCTTGAGGCTAAGGTAAGCAGACTAAAAGAACTGCTTGCCAAAACGTCTCAAGAATCAAGTCCATCTGCCCACATTAACCCACATATGGCACCTTCTTCTGAAGGTCTCCCAAACACTAAGCCGCTTCCAACAACTCCACCACCAGCCTTTGCTTCTGGCACCATTTCTCAAGGACAGAACCCCTCTGAGCAAATGGTTGCCGTCTTTAAATCTTCCCCGCCTCTCATCAATCCCATCATTACTGACATTATGCATCAAGCCCTTGATGAGAGGCTCTCCTCAAATATACAAACCCTAGTTGATGATGCAGTCACTAAGAAACTTTCTGACATTCAAACCCCTGAACTCAATGCAACCAAAAAGGGGAGTCTAAGTCAGTGAAAGTAGTCAAGAGAAAGAGAGTTGAAGTGGAGAAGGAGAAAGAAAATGAGGGGAGAAAGAAAAAGAAAAGGAGAAGGAGAAGGAAAAAGAAAAAAATTTTCATGTCACATACAAGAAGAGGAAGGGTGATGAAAAGACTACTGATGAGAAGAAGTTGGATGAAATGATTAAAAAAGCTGATGAGCAACATAGCAGATCAATGGATGAAATCATTGATCAGCTATTCAGACAAGGGTTTGATACTGCTAAGCTTGACACTGAGATTAGGAAGTTGGAGATGCAAGAGATTGAGCACCGATGGGCTGGCTATAGTGAGAAGGAGAATGAAAGATTAGAAGCTATGGTCAGGTTCATTTCAAAGTATTTGGGGAGGACGATCCTTGAGGTGAAATCATGGACCAGGGACAGTATTTTGGAAATAACCAACCAAATCTGTTCCTCTGAATTTTTTACAAAGGGGTTGATCATAGAAGCCCTTAATGAAGCTGGTGCTGGGAAGAGGACTGATCTGGCAAAGTACTCTAAAGCCACACTTGCAACCAAAATGCCAAAGCAGCCGGTACAATCTCCCATACTAGAACTACCAAAATCACAACCTACAAAACCAGCTCCTTTACCCAAGAAGACAACACAAACTGCTGATGATGCACCCAAGAGGAAGAGAAGGGTGTTGAGGCTTCAAGAAGAAGAAGATGATGATGATGAGGATGATAGGCTACCCATTTCAACTGTTGTTAAATCAAAAGGGAAGATGCCTGAAGTATCAAAGAATATTGCCAAGAGCCAACCAACAGCGATCACTCCTGCCATCCAGATGCAAACTGTCAAAGTAAAGCTTGAAGAAGAAGAACTACATAAACAACATGATGAGCAGCTGTTGAGTATGGTTGATAAAGACTTTCCTCTGACTACATCAATACAATCTATGAGGAACATGCTCAGAGGTTGTATGCTCTCAGATTTACCTTTCAATATCAAAAGGAGAGAGTTAGAATTTGGCCTGATCCCATGGTGAGTCATAGAATTCACAAGAAGAACATTCGAAATAGATACAATGGCCAAGTAAAGAAGATTGTAGATGCAGTGATGATGCTGGCCATTGTAGTGTCACCCTGGGAAAGCCTAGAAGACATCAAGAAAGCCTATAAAGCTAATCTTTCCCCCGAAAAGTTACTAGAAAACAAAATGGTGAAAAGGGGGTTAATTTATAAGAGGCTTTAAGAAGTCAGAGGCAATGAGCTCCAATTATTACTTGTGGGTAATCACCCTGATGAGTTTGCTTATAGAGAAATAACAACTATGGAGCTAAAGAATGGAAACAGGTCAAATATCTATCTAAGTATTATGGGCCAGAGTTCTTCTTTAAAGGAGAAGCTCAAGAACTCACTTTGGAAGAACAAATTGTCTTCCTGGAGGCCTATGTAAGAGAGTCTTACAGACTCATTGTAGGGAAGTAGGTTTCATGGATGGGGTAACAACTCTGTGTCCAATTCCCCAAGAGAGAGTTCCCATCCATCCCTTGCCCATGAGATCTACTAAAACCTATTCCCAGGCATGTGCTTAAAATGGTCACTTCTGAGCTAATCCAGAAGAAAAAGACAATCTTTTTGCCTAATAAGTGGGACTCTAATAAACTTAAAGGTTTTGGCTGCATTGGTTCAGGGGCAATCTGTTGGACCAAAAGAACCAATGAGCCAGATCAGAAAAACCTTTAAGTCCCACAGACATCATAACAACTAAGAAGACTACATCAGCTCAAGACAAAGTCTGAAGACAAGTACCGAAGACAAAGTCTGAAGACATCAGCTGAAGACAAAGTCTGAAGACATCAGCTGAAGACAAAGTCTGAAGATAAGTACTGAAGACAAAGTCTGAAGACATCAGCTGAAGACAAAGTCTGAAGACCAAGTCTTCAGAGGTTGTCACAACAGCTAAAGTAGTACCCTTTAATAGTTGTAATGGTTTACTTTTCAGTAGTCGTCTTTATCAGTTTAAGTAGTTTATAATCAGTAGTTTGTAATCAGTGGTTCAGTAGTTTGTTTTCAGTAGTCGTAGTATTAGTTAATACTTAGCTTCTATTGTAAGAAGATGCCCTCAGCTGTTGTGGACATCTTCAGTAGTTTAGTTATTTTCAGTTGTTTATGTAAAACGATTAGATTGCACTATCAGGTGACATCTGCTGACATCACATTTCCTCTATAAAAGGAAGGTTGACCTATTTTTGTAATGACCGAAGCTTATGTATGAATGAAAACATTTTCTTTTGCAGAAAACTTTCTCTCTTTTTAACCGTACTGTTTCATTGAATATCCTTTGTGTTCTTGCTTAAATTTTGTCTAATTCTTATACTATTCAACTGCAAATCATAACCTAGTTGATCAAACTAGATCTGAGATCCCTTCAATTCATTTGATGTATGTGAGTCTTGTTTTCAAGGTAAAATGACCAAGGCACCTTTTAGTGGCAAAGCCGAAAGGGCAAAGGATTTATTAGGTATCATACATTCGGATGTATGTGGTCCTTTTAAACCTATGACAAGGTACAATGAAAGATACTTCATTACCTTTACTGATGACTATAGTCTATATGGTTATGTGTACTTGTTAAGACACAAACATGAAGCTTTTGAAATGTTCAAAAATTTTCAAAATGAAGTACAAAATCAACTCAAAAGGTCAATTAAAATTCTCCGCACCGATAGAGGAAGTGAATACCTGAATGATGCTTTTAGGGACCATCTTAGGAGTTGTGGGATTGTCTCACAACTATCTCCTCCGGGAACACCACAGCACAATGGTGTATCCGAAAGAAGAAATCAAACCTTATTGGATATGGTTTGATCTATGATGGCTACAAGCTCACTACATATGTCATTTTGGGGTTTTGCTGCTCTCTGCGGCCTGTATTTTGAATATGGCCCCAATCGAGAAAGTGGAAAGGACACCTTATGAAATATGGCATGGAAGGGTTCCATCATTTTCATATTTGAGGGTGTGGGTGTGTGAGGCTTATATGAAGACTCCTACCTCAAACAAGCTAGAAAACCATTCCACTAAGTGTATCTTCATTAGATATCCTAGAGATTCTATGGGATACTATTTCTATGATCCAATGGAACAAAAGGAGTTTGTTTCTAGGAAAGCTGAGTTCTTAGAAGCTAAGTTCCTTACGGAAGGAACTAGCATACAACTGTGGATCTTGAGTAGGATCAAGAACCACAAACCGATACACGTTTGGTTGACACTAGCACTCAACATGAGGATGTTGAGAATGATCAATGGTTGATCAATATACACAAAACGTTTACAGATCTAGTAGAATTAGTAATCCACCTAAAAGATATTGATTTTTCGTAGATGGATGCTATGTGGTAGCTTCCGATGAACCAACCACCTATCGTGATGCAATGTCCAATTTGGATTGTGACAAATGGCTTGAAGCCATGAATGTTGAGATGCAATCCATGTATGACAATCAAGTATGGGACTTGGTAGCTTGTGTATATAAGAAAGCTAGTGGGAGCATCATCACTTTCATAGTATTGTAGGTGATGACATACTACTATTTGGAAACGACATTCCAACCTTGGAAGGTGTAAAAACCTGGCTTGGAAGTTGTTTTTCCATCAAGGATCTTTGTGAAGCCGTCTATATTCTGGGAATAAAGATCTATAGGGATAGATCAAGGCAGTTGATTGGTTTAAATCAAAGTGCATATATTGATAAGATCTTGAAAAGGTTCAACATGGAGACCTCTAAGAAAGGTACAGTACCTATTCATAGAGGAATGATATTGAGTACGACTCAATGTCCAAGCTCAAAGGATGAGCAAGATAAAATCAAGGCAATCCTATACGCATCTGCTATAGGATCCATTATGTATGCATTGATATGCACTCGGCCGGACATGCGCCTTAAGCATGACAAGCCGATACCAGGAATATCCTGGAAGCAGTCATTGGATGGCTGTTAAGATCATACTTAAGTACCTAAGGAGGACTAAAGATATGTTCCTAATCTATGGATCTGGTGATTAGGAACTCGTTGTAAAAGGTTACAAAGATTCAAGTTTCCAAACCGATCGTGATGATTCACGATCACAATCGGGATACATTTTCATTCTGAATGGAGGAGCGGTCTCTTGGAAGAGCTCTAAACAGGATGTGGTAGTCTTATCAACTACAGAATTTGAATACGTCACCGCTTCATTGGCAGCTTAAGAAGCTGCATGGTTGAAGAAATTCATTGCCGATCTAGGGGTTGTCCCTTCCATTCAGGACCCCCTAGAGATCTTTTGTGATAACGAGGGTGCGATTGCTCAAATCAAGGAACCTCATGCTCATCAAAAGACTAGGCACATTAAGCAGAGATTCAACTACATACAAGATGAAGTTGAGAAAGGAAAGATATGTATTTGTAATGTTCACACGGATCAAAATATTACGGATCCTCTCACGAAGCTCCTAGAAAAGGCAAAGCATGAAGGTCATACCTGTGCCATGGGACTTCGATATTCTAGTGGTTGGATTTCATCTGTAATTTCGTATTTGGATATTTGGGATATTTGGAACTTATTACATGAATAAAATTATTTGGTTATCAATAAATGTTCCAATTTAGCATGTTTAATCCATGGGTAAATTGTTTACTCTAAATGTCTGTAATCGTTCATACTTATGGGAACAAGTATGAGAGTAAGTTAATTATGAATTTGGATTGGTGGATATTCATAAGGATGAATATAGAGCAATTGGTTGCTGCCAAAGTTAATAGATATTTGTGGGATGCAAATATCGGACTGACCTGCATCTCAAATATTGCTACATGGAATCTTCCTGATTGGTCATAAGTAATTTTGAGTAAAGGCAAACATCATTTGGTATCCTCTGACCTGAGATACATATTGGGTCTTGATATTTACCAAATATTATACTTTGGCTCAGTTCTTCCCTGTTCTGAAATATGGCAGTACATAAGTCTGACTTCAGGTATGATATAAGGTAATTGTGAGAGACGTATGTAGTCAAGAAGGGATTTGTCCCTCTTATTCATTGAGAGTAAGATGTCTACGGCCTGATAAAGTTAAATCAATGGGAATGATCACTCCGTGTCTCTAGGATTTAACATGACGTCTGTGACAAAAGGATAGATGATTGGTTCACCTAAAACATTTCAAGTATGGTACTTGAAGAGGATGATGTTATTGAATGGCACTTAGTCATAGATTAAGGGTAGTAAACCGTTGCTAGGCGGTATTTACTGCTAGCATCAATCTTCTATGAATCTTGTGCAAGTGGGAGATTGTAGGATCTTATATGCCGAAGACACATACAAGATTGATGTGGTTAGTACGTTATGATCCAAGTTAGGTCATACCCAATAACAAGCTATACAAACACCAACATACATTTATTTATTGATAAGATCATACAATAAATACTGACACCTATTTAGAAAATTGGTTTTCTAAATATTGCTTTTGTGATAGAACAACATTATATGGATAATTTGTTCATGAGATATTTATTTGTTTTATTATTTAAGTTGGTTAAATAACTACATATAAAAATGTGTTAAGTTATAAAATTAAACCAGGCTTTAATTTTATAATTATAATGATTTAAAGAATGTGATTTTATAAAATATCAAATGGGTGGGAAACGCATTTGAACAACAAAAACTCGGCCGCCCAAGGGCCTTAGGAACACCCATTTGGTCTTGTTTCATGCAACACTTAATTAGTCTTACACTTTTTCATCATTAGAACTTGAACACTCTCTTTCTCTCTCACACATGCAATAGAGTCTTTCTCTCCTTCTTCTCTCAAAATTTTCAAATTCTTTGGCTGATTTCTAAGTTCATTTTGGCTGAACTTAAAGCTAGTTGTTAGCTGAAATTTCGGGTTCAAGAAGAGGGACAAGACTTGGTGTCATACTACCTAGCAAGTAAGTGTTTGGAGGGCTTGTGGGTATCATGGTTTGAGGTCCTCTACTTTGAAGACTTGCTGCTCAAAGACATCATCATCCTCATCCATTTTCGACCCCTTTAGGCTGCTCAAAGGTAGTTTATGGCAGCCTCTTTCTGGCTGTCCATAATGTGTTGTTTGTATTTTCATATCTAGCAACATTCACATATAAAAGATCCTCTTGTTCTTGGGTTTGTTTAAAACTTATAACATCAAAATAAACCTGAGATTTTAGTTTATAAACAATGTTATAATGGTCAACTTCTGCTGCGTTTTACAAAGTTTAAATAGTTAAACTATGTTTTATGTTCTATCAAACCCAACAATAATGCTTCGTTTTTGGAACCGAAGATTATGTAATCCATGTATATCTGCACCATTAGTAAATCACCATCTTTTTCCTTAATGAACAACGTGTAGTCAATTACACCTCTGTAAAATCCATGTTTCAGCAGAGAAATAGAGAGTTTCTCATACCAGGCTCAAGGGGCTTGATGTAGCCCGTACAAAGCCTTGTCTAGTTTATAAGCTCTATCCCGATGATAAGGATCCTCGAATCCTTCAGGTTGACTGAAGTAAACTGTTTTACGGATCTCACCATGAAGAAATGCACTTTTCACACCCAATTGATATACTTTGATCTACATAAAGGATGCATAGGCTAGGAAGATTCTAATTGCTTCCATCCTGGCCACTGGTGCAAACACTTCATCGTAGTCAACTCCTTTGCCTTCCCTGAACCCTTGAACAACTAGCGTAGCCTTGTTTCTAATGATGACCCCTTGGTCATCCTTCTTACACCGAAGAACCCACTTAGTGCCAATCACTTTTGCACCTTTTGGTCTGTCGACAAGTGTCCAGACACCTAACTTCTTGAACTATAGGAGTTCTTCTTGCATTGCAGCTACCCATGCCTCATCTTTTAAGGCCTTGCTTACATACTTGGGGTCAACTTAAGACATAAAACAATGGTATGACCCATCGTGTATGTACCATTTTTCCATGACCGAAGCATAGCCAGCTGAGTAAAGCTGATTTCTTGTCTGAACTCCTGAGAGAATATCCCCGATGATGTTATCCAAGGGATGATTCATATTAATCCTAGTTCCAGGAGTTGTGGGAACTGCTACTTTATCATCCAGGTTTTGAATCACAGGTTCAGTTTCTGTGGCTATTGAAAGACTAGTTTCAGAAGTTCCAAGTACTTCATGATCAGCTGTAGGAGTACTTTCAGAAGTGGGTACCTGTTTCTCCTGGTTCACATTTTGCAGTTTCAACTTCTTCATCATCAGAGGAATCACTTATCTCTAGTTCTCCCCCTGAAGAGCTAGTAGTACCTTCTAAGGGAGCTGAGGATGTCGAGTCTCGAGTAGGAGTGTTCAGCACATCGTACATCATTTGAGTGGCCACCTCGTCATCAGAATAGGAAGAATTTAGATGAAAGGATTTAAAAAATCCATCATAGTCGAAGAAAAAGGAAGGTCCTTTTCCTGCAAGGGGGTTGGTGTATCTTTGTACATCAACATTGCACCACACTTCTACCTGACTAGTGGAGTTATTATAAACCCTTTTGTCTGGTATACTGTAGCCAAGGAAGATACCTTCTTCTGCATTCTCGCAGAACATCCCAGTCTGATTTTTCTCTAACAGCATGCAGGGTGCGCCAAAAGGTTCCAGATACTCCAAGTTGGCTTTACGTTGCTGGAGCAACTCATAACAAGTTTTTCCATGACATTTGACCACTAAGACTTGATTTAGAGTTTGGCATGCATTAGCCATTACCTCGTTCCAGAATTGAACCGGCAGTTTTGAGTAAGCTAGCATTGTCCTTGCTGTTTTTATCAAACTCCTATTCTTCCGTTCAGCAACTCCATTCATCTGTGGAGTGTAGGCAGAAGAGAATTGATGAACAATCCCTTTCTCAAGACAGAAGCCTCCATCTACTGATTTTTGAATTCTGTCCCATTGTCTGAATGTATTTTCCTTACTTTCAGCTTGTAGAGTGACTCCAATGTGGTAACTAGATGTTTTAATGATTCAAATGTCTCAGACTTTGCTTTCAGAAACATCACCTAAGAGAATCTTGAGTAATCATCCGTCACCATAAAGCAGTACCAATCACCAGCAATGCTCTTTCTACTGACAGGGCCAAACAGATCCATATGTAGAAGCTCAAGAGGAATCTCGATAGAATGAACTTTCGTTGATTTGTGAGACTTCTTTGTCTGTTTCCCTTTCTTGCATGCTATGCAAAAGTCTGGAAGCTGGAAGTTCTTAACTGTAACTCCTTCCACCAGATCATTCTGAACCAGATGATTCATCTTCCTGGGATTGATGTGTCCCATTCTTCCGTGCTAGGAAACTGCATCCCTTTCAGTTACTTTTGACAAGAAGCACTGAGTAGTTGACTCATTTTTTGAGGCTTTTGAAAGGTCCAAGACATACAGGTCGTTATATCTTGAGGCCGACAGTAGAACGTGCTCCTCCGGTATAACATACTCCTTCTTAATTATGTAACACTTCTTATTGTCAAACATGACCATAAAGCCCTTATCAGAAATTTGGGAGATAGAAAGCAAGTTGTTTTGCAATTGCTGAACGTAGTTTACCTTGTCAAACTTTACCTTCTCGTTTCCCACTTCGCCTTGAGCAGTGATATATCCTCCTTTGTTTCCTGCGAATGATACATGTCCCCCTTTAATTTGCTTGACGTTGAAAAGGAGAGACGAATTCCCGGTCATGTGCCTGGAAGCCCCACTATCAATAATCCAGGTATTAGTGATAGCGTTGTAGTGAACAACCTCCACAAAGAATGGAAATGATTAGTTCAGTTTGGGGACCCAAGCCTTTACTGGCATGGTTTTCCCAAAGATATCACATATCATGAACTCCACCCACTGACCTTTAGAGGACGAGGACACATCTTTCTTCTTCTTGTCCTCACTGTCAGACACGTTAATTGATTTTTCTTTCCATAAACTAGTTTCGTGCAAGGCCTGTTTGTGATAAATAGATGACTGGCTTATGGTATGAACTTTTGGTTCACTAATAGTCTTAGGTTTAACCCTAGGCAACACAATTTCACTTTGAGCTTTTCTGTGTTGACTTTGGTATCTTGGAGGAGTATTAGATCTATTTTTGAAAAATCTTGGTTTTAATCAAAAAGTTCAAATTTTCTTTTAGGTGTTGATAATGAGGACAATTTGGAGAAATATGGCCTCGTTTTCCATAACTATAGAAGGATCTCCCTTCGATAGGTGGGGGAGATCTTCTATGAGGGGTTGAGTCTGGTCGGGAGCTAGTTTGTTTCTCATCCTTCTTAGATGCTTCACCTTCTTTAACTAAGTTAATTGTTTTGACATTTTGAACACATTTTCTTTTTTTTTATCAAGATTTTGATGATTTACACGTTTAGGGTTTGTTTGTGACAACCGGTCCCAAGGTCACTATTCTAAAACCTAATTTAATTACATCATTTCCCATCTTATGAGTACTAATAATAGATAGAATTTAATTATATCAATAAGGTTAGAATCACTAGTTCTTATTTGATCCATTTTTATGATTCTATGTGATTTTTATGAATTTAGTTATTTTGAGTCTTGCCTTTTTAGAAAATTAGTGCCCGGGAATATTAATTAGTCACCCTAATTAGGATATACAATATCAATTGAAACAATTAGAAGTATATGTGCACACACACTTGAAATTTTCAGATTTAAGCATGCATTATCATGCAAGACACTTTATCAACTAACAACATTTTTATAACTAATAATTTTACACTACACTACAAAATAATACTAGTAATTATTTTTGAGATTAAAAATTAAATAAAAATGCCCACTAGAGGACAACCTTCAGCCGCCCCCTTGTCCCCAATGGGATTTCTTGCTTTCCACTACACACCACCATCCCTATCAACATTCTCTACACATGCAATGTCCATTCTTGCAAGACAACTTCACTCTCACATTCTCTACTCTCTCTCTCGGTTCTCTTCTGAAACACACACACAAACACTCTCTAATTCCCTCCATTTCTAGCCTCAAAATCATGAGCAACAACAACAACAACATCGGCCAACTCCAAAAACCGCAAGAAGGTGTCATTTTGTGAAGTTTTGAAGCTTCAATCTCACAAAACCGTGGACTCCAGCCTTTGTTCGAGGTTCTACAGTCAATTCCAAGAAGATTCCAGCCATTCACGACCATCCACACCTTCCAAATCGCGAGTTACATAAAGTGTAAGCTCCATGTGTCGGTTTTGGTCATTTCTCAAGTTTGTCTTCATTTTTCACCTAAAAACCTATCTTTTTCTTGTTGTAGCAGAAACTTCTCACCATCACTTTGTTCTTGAGGAGTTTCCAACGTTCTTGAAGGTATATCACATGATATAATACACATTCTAAGGGGTAGACCCAATTTACCCCTTGAAAACCCTCTTTTTGGTGTTTTGGACACCATCTAACTTGTGTATCTTGTAACCCTTCAAAACAAGACGTGTAACCTGCATATTAATGGGTTTTAAGACTAATAACAACCTGTTTTTAAAGTCTCAAAGAGTATACACCACCTACATGTGGTAAAAACATGCATTACACCTTGAAAACCCCCTCTTTCTACTAGTAACAACCTCTTTTAGACACTTGTTGAAAACCCTCTCAAAAAAGGTTCATAACCTACTCAAAAATAACTTTTAAACACCCCAACAATCTGATTTTTAAGTTAGATAAAGTTTTGGTAATGTTTAAACTCAAGTTACAATGATTTACACATGTGTAATGGTCGATTATGACACTTTTATGTATTTTAAAGTCCCTGGATGTGTAGAACACTAGGCCACGATTTGGGTCTGTTATTTCAGTAGGTTTTAATGAATATTAACAGTTTTAATATTGTTTAATCTCTGGAACAAAGTACATGTTGTGTTTAGACCCATTTTGGTCACTTTCGGGACCCGAAAACATGTTAAAATTTCTTAAAAACAAGAAAACTTGGGCTATAAACTTTTTAAAGAGAATTCCAGGTTCATTAACGATTAATAAAGTTTTCTGGGGTCAATGGGAATTTTTAGTGGTCAAAAGGTAATTTAAATGGATTTTTAAGGGAAAACGGGTGCTAACCGAGAGACGTTTTTGAGGAAAATCTAAGAAAAATGGGTATCAGGTTAGAAATTATAAAAAACTATGTTATTAAAGTAGGATAAATGTTAAAATAATTTATAAAGGAGAAAGGTTTGTCAAACAAGCTTTTAAAATGGTCAAACCCGGTTAAAAACGCGTTTTAACGGTTTAAACGTAAAAACGAGTCTTTCCACTACTAGAGGCAAATTTTGTGATTTAAAAGGGTTGGAAACTTATGGAAATGACTTTAAAAAGTTAGCTACTGTTCCAAGACTCAAAAACATGAAAACTCATAGGTAACCATCTTAAACAATTCGGTTTTACCGTAACCGGCAACGTTAAACGCGCAATTTATAAACCGAGTCCATAAACTGAAAATTTGGGTATATGATATTAAAATTAAGTTATATTAAGGTCATGAACCTGATTTTTGGTTATAAAGGTCATCTAATACAAGAAACCAAACTTAAGGGTAGAAACTGTCAATTTTGAAACTTTAGGGGCTAAACTGTAAAATTTGGTTAAACTTCATTATCGACTCAAATGACCCCTTTAGTCACTTGAATTGTAACACCCGGAAGTTTGACTTTTTGAGAGGTATGCGACTGAGTCTCAGTCGCATGAGATTCATGCGACTGGAAGTCCAGTCGCATGGTGTTCAAACGCACAACTGAAGGACGATTGAAGCTTAACCGTACGAATGGAGTTCAATCGCAAGACTGAAGGCTCAACCGCATGGTGTTCATGTGACTGAAGGTCCAGTCGCCCCTGGACTTCGGGCGACTGAGCTGTGACTATAAAAGAGGAGCAGCTCTCTTCTTTCCCCAACACTCACACGTTTCAGTCGGGAAAGAGTAGAGAGCGACAGAGCAGGGGAGAAAAAGAGAGAACGGGTGATTCAGGCTCGGATTTTGTCGAAAAGCTAGTTAAGTCGAAGCTCTTCAACTCCTACCTGATAATGTGAGTTCTAGGACCCCTCATTTAAATGTTTTCAAACGATTTTGGGGCTGGATCACATCAAAACCCTAGTTTTGTAAAAGTGCATGTTTGACCCATTGGGTGAAATCTTGGATAATCTGTTTAATGTATCTTTTAGGACATAAACACGTTTATATGATGACCTAGTATGATTCCCTAAGGCTTGGGAGGGTTAATCTGGGCTTGAATGGAGATTACAAGGGTTTTTCAGCCGAGCGACGCGGCTGCTGTTCGTGATGAACTTCAGTCGCTGCCCAGTTAGGGTTATGCGACAGGAGGGCCAGTTGCACGACTGAGGAATGATTAATGCCCAATCGTACGAGTGAGGTTCAGTCGGACGACTGGGGCTCAATCGCACGGCAAACCATACGACTGAGGGTTCAGTCGTATAGATGCCCATTCGCATAGATCCATTCGCATAGTAGTACAGACGTATGACTGAGGGTTCAGTCGTATAGATGCCCATTCGCATAGATCCATTCGCATAGTAGTACAGACGTACGACTGAGGGTTCAGTCGCATAGATGCTCAATCGCATAGATGCTCAATCGCATAGATGCCCATTCACATGTCTCAGACGCATGGAGGCCATGCGACTGGAGTATGTTCAATCGCCCAAATAGGGCTGATGTGAATATGGAGAGGAGTGTTTGTATGATGTATGTACGCTAGTATGATGTAGCCTTATATGATAGTAATGACTGATGATTGGTAAATACCGATGTTCCACGATTTGATGCATTCTTATCTTCCACAGTTTTACATGTCATCACTAATAGATAAAAATGAAAGTATTATGTATAGCACAGTGAAAGAGCAATAAAGAAAGTAAAGGAACATTAAAAAAGTTAACAAGTCTTGCAAGCTTATAGGAGTTACACGACTTTGTGTCGTTAGCTCAACTGTGTTGCGGGCTAGCTACCCATTGACGCACACAGGGTCAATCAAATGTGATTGGCAGGACCTTTGTGGCGTGCCCCGGATGATCGGGTCGGCCTTGTACATAGTACACATAGCCCTTTCGGGGGATACAGTTGACCCTTCGGGGGATACACATAGCCCTTTCGGGGGATACAGTTGACCCTTCGGGGGATACACATAGCCCTTTTGGCGGATACAGTTGACCCTTCGGGGGATACACATAGCCCTTTCGAGGGATACAGTTGACCCTTCGGGGATACACATAGCCCTTTCGAGGGACATAGATGGCCCGTCACCCGCTTTCCATCGCGCATATAGTTGGGGTATTGCTCACTGGTCCATATAGAAAGTGAAACATAAAGATAAAGTTTACAGATAAGGCATACAGTACAGAGAACGAACGTTATTTGTTCATACAGTTGATGCGTGCTCGCATATACAGTACAGTATTGTATTTTATAGAAAAGATTATTTTTATATACTACATATAGAAAGTGTTTTACCACATATAAAACTAGAACTCACTCAGCAACGCTGACTTTTTATGTGTTTCCAGTTGGCAGGTAAGGTTGCTGGGGATGGCACGAGGCGGCTACTCAGCTCTTTTGGGATGGCATTCTCCTTTTGATAATGCTGCCACGCAATGTGTTGTGGGCCCATAATGCGCGCAACACATTATGTTGCATGCAAGTGCAAGATTTCTTGAAGATCCTAATAAACAGGATTATTTAAGAAATCTTCTTCATGATGAAATCTTTTGTATATTGCTTTTGTGATGTAATGCAACATCAGATGTTTTGTAATTGACGTATGTTGTATTAAATAGCAAAAGTATTTATAGTAAAATGAATGTTATCATAGAGTTTCCGCTGCATGGTTTTATTAAATTATAGTAAATTATGTATGTTACGTGCAATGAATGACCAACTGTGAGGTGCCCGGGATCGGGGCCTTACAAGTTGGTATCAGAGCCAAAGTTTAAGTGAAATGGGTAAATTTTCAAAATAAACCTAAACTTAAACTGAAAATGGGACAGAAAAAGGGAAGAGTGCCATTTGAGTAGCTGCGTGTCATCAGGTATTTTCTTAAAGTTAATCATGATTACGTGCTCATGATATGTGTTTATGTGTACTGTTAGACTTAGATACTAATGTAGTCAGGACAGGTAATGCTCGGGGTGCGAAGAGTAAAGTAAGTGGCTAATCACAACTGACCACTGTAATTAGGGACTTACTATACTTAACATAAACTGAGCTATTTCCTTGAATGACCGTGTTGGTGTTTAAATCTTTCAGTGTGATAGAAGATGGTCGGTGGTAGATCATCTAAAGCTTCACGTGGTGGTGGACGTGGAGCTGAACCGCGTGCCACGAGAAGAAGGCCTAGGGTAGAGAAGGTAGTTCCTGAGGAAACCGAGACCCCTCATCAGGAGGATGCAGACGAAAGCGCCAACTTGAGAGCCTCGGTAAAAGAGGCAGTGGTGGAAGAAGTGCACCAGGTCATGCAGACAATCTTACCGTCTGTAGTAACCGAAGTGATTAAAGCTGTTAGAGAGGGTGATAGAAGAGAAAGGAATAGGTCCTCAAGAATGCAGCAACGAACAGAGCCGGAAATGGTTCTATCTGATAATGAAGAGGAAGAGGAGGAAGAGCAGGTACGGGAGACAACACGGGGTTGTAACTACGGGGCATTTATGAGGTGCAAGCCCCCAACTTTTGATGGTTCTGGTACTGCTGCTGGTGCTCGCCAATGGGTGAGAGAAATGGAGGCTGTCCTTGATATTAGTGATTGCCAGGAGGATAAGAAGGTGAAGTTTGCTACTCACTCTTTCATAGGGTCGGCTTTGTGCTGGTGGGACAATATAGTCCAAGCCGAGGGTAGCAGGGCCGTAGGGAAGATGAAATGGGCTGAGTTAAAAAGGCGGGTGATCGAGGAATTCAGTCCTCGTCGGGAAATGGACAGAGTTGAGAGAGAGTTCCTGCAGTTGGAGGCGGGGACGATGACCCACCAACAATACACCACCAAGTTTAACGAAATGGCGCGTTTGGTGCCAGAGCAGGTGACGCCGGTGTCTCGAAAGATCAACCGGTATATTCAGGGGCTGCCAGCTGAAATTCGTTGGCATTTGATTTCTGCCCGACCGAGCACTTTTAGGTCGGCAGTGGATTTGGCGGGAAGGTTATACGATGAACGGGCTACGTTGGTAAAGGCTGAGGGTAGCAAGAAAGAAGGTGGAGAGAGAAACTGGCGGGGAAAGAGGTTTAGTCGAGGTGATACTTCGACGAGTAATAAGAAGACGCGGGTGGATGACCGCCGGGTGGTCGCGTCGGGTTCAGGAGGAAAGAAGTGTGGTAAATGCGGGAGAGAACACGGTAGGGAATGCAGATTCGGGATGAACGTATGCTTCAGGTGTGGTCAACCTGGCCACATCGCTAGAGACTGTAAGAAGCCTAGGGCGGATGCTTCAGGGGTAAAGAAGACGGGGAGTGAAGGTCCGAGAGCAAGCACCAGGGAATTCACAATGACGCAAGAAGAGGCCAGGACGGACCCCGATGTAATGTCTGGTACGTTTCTGGTGAACCAAACTTTGGCCTCTGTATTATTCGATTCGGGTGCCAGTAGGAGTTTTATTTCTACTGCATTCCGTGCTAAATTGCTTGTTAGTAGTAGACGTATGGATGTATCGTTTGATGTAGAGACTGCTATAGGTAAAACTACCAAAATTTCTGAAGTAATAGAGGGTTGTGACGTAGAACTAAAGGGCGACAAATTTCCGGTTAGGCCGTTTGCAATGACGTTGGGTGGTTTCGATTTGGTGCTTGGGATGGATTGGTTGTCGGATTTCGAGGCAAAAATTGTGTGTCGCAAGAAGATGATCAATTTGACAACGCTCGACGGTAGTTCAGTGACAGTTTATGGCGATCGGGTTACTATGATTCCGAAGATGATCTCAATGGCGGTGGCGGGGAAAAGTATGAGGCGTGGATGTAGCGCCTTCTTATGTTACGTAAGGGATGTGGAAACGCCAACACCATAACTATCTGATGTCCCTGTGGTGTATGACTTTCCAGACGTGTTTCCCGAAGACTTATTGGGATTGCCACCTGACCGAGAGATCGAATTCCAGATCGACCTGATACCGGGTGCCCAACCTGTCGCAAAAGCATCGTATCGCTTGGCTCCGACGGAAATGAAAGAGTTGATGGAGCAACTGCAAGAACTGCTAGATAAGGGGTTCATCAGACCGAGTATCTCACCTTGCGGTGCTCTGGTTCTGTTCGTAAAGAAGAAGGATGGTAGTTTGAGAATGTGCATTGACTACCGCGAGCTGAATAAGCTGACAGTGAGGAACAGATACCCCTTGCCGAGAATCGATGACTTGTTTGACCAACTTCAAGGCGCTAGCTAGTTTTCACGAATAGATCTTCGATCGGGCTGCCATCAACTAAAGGTGAAGGAGCAGGATATCCCTAAAACAGCCTTTCGAACGCGTTATGGTTCACTACGTGTTTCTTGTTATGTCTTTTGGTTTGACCAATGCGCCGGCTGCTTTTATGGATCTGATGAACAGGGTGTGCCGGCCAATGTTGGATAAATCAGTGATTGTGTTCATCGATGATATCTTGATTTATTCGAGGAGCGAAGAAGAGCATGTCGGTCACATCCGGGAGGTGTTGGAGACTTTGAGAAGGGAGAAACTGTATGCTAAGTTCTCCAAATGTGCTTTCTGGCTACGCGAAGTTCAATTCTTGGGTCACGTGGTAAATTCGGATGGAATTATAGTTGATCCGGCAAAGGTGGAAGCGGTGATGCTATGGATGTCTCCAAAGACGCCATCTGAGATCCGAAGTTTCTTGGGTCTGGTAGGCTACTACCAAAGGTTTATCCAAGACTTTTCCAAAATTGCTTCTCCACTAACCAAGTTGACCCAGAAAGACGTGAAATTTATATGGGGTCAGGCTCAAGAAAAGGCGTTTGAAGAGCTGAAGACGAGGTTGACCCAAGCTCCGGTTCTGTCACTACCCGAGGGAACGAAGATCTAGTGGTTTATTCTGACGCTTCTTATTCAGGATTGGGATGCGTGTTGATGCAGAGGGGGAAGGTTATAGCTTATGCATCCCGGCAGTTGAAAGTCCATGAGGTTAATTACCCTACTCATGACTTGGAGTTAGCAGTTGTGGTCTTTGCATTGAAGATTTGGAGGCACTATCTCTACGGAACGAAGTGCACCATCTTTACCGACCACAAAAGCTTGAAGTACTTCTTCGAGCAAAAAGATCTGAATATGAGGCAACGACAATGGTTGGAGCTTATAAAGGATTATGATTGTGAAATCCACTACCATCCGGGCAAAGCCAACGTGGTGGCGGATGCCCTTAGCCGAAAGGAGAGGCCCGAGCCAATTCGGGTGAAGGCGTACCAATTGATCATGACCTCTGACGTGATGAAGCAAGTGAAAGAGTTCCAAGATGAGGCGTTGAAAGAAGATCATCTTAACTCTGAACGAATGGGAGGTCTGGTCGCGGAACTGGGTGAAAACACGTTGGGTGTCAAGACTCGGTTTTGGGCGCATGTGGATTCCTCGTCTTGGGGATCTACGATTGAGGATTTTGGATGAAGCTCATAAGTCTCGGTACTCCATTCATCCCGGTGCCACCAAGATGTACCAGGACATGAAGAAAGATTATTGGTGGCCGGGTATGAAACGTGACGTGGTGGAGTACGTGAGTAAGTGCCTTACTTGTCTGCAAGTGAACGCCGAGCACCAGAAGCCGTGTGGAAAGATTCAACCCTTGGATATCTCGGAATGGAAGTGGGAACACATCACCATGGATTTTATCACAAAGCTGCCACGTACCCCGAAAGGGTATGATACTATATGGGTGATTGTGGATCGTCTGACAAAGAGTGCTCAATTCCTACCGATGCGCGAGACATATTCATCCGTGAGGTTGGACGACCTTTTCATCAAAGAGATTGTGACTCGTCATGGTGTACCGGTGTCGATTGTGTCCGATCGCGACACCCGGTTTACCTCCAAATTCTAGAAGAAATTCCATGATGCTATGGGGACGAGGTTACATATTAGCACGGCTTATCATCCTCAAACTGATGGTCAGTCTTAAAGGACCATTCCGACTTTGGAGGACATGCTTCGGGCATGTGCTATTGACTTCGGGGGAAGTTGGGATGGCCACCTACCGTTAGCCGAATTCTCATACAATAACAGCTATCATGCCAGTATTGGCGTGCCACCCTATGAAATGCTATATGGTAGGAGATGCAGGACACCCGTCTGTTGGGGTGATATTGGTCAGAAAGAATTAGGAAGCGTCGAAGTGATCGAGGCTACGACTGAAAAGCTCGAAAGGATCAAAGCTTATATGAAGGCTGCCAAAGACAGACAGAAGTCGTACGCTGACAAACGACGCAGGCCAATTGAGTTCCAGGTGGGAGATCGGGTTATGTTGAAGGTCTTACCCTGGAAGGGTATTATTCGGTTCCGGAAGAGAGGCAAGTTAAGTCCGCGGTATATAGGCAAGTTAAGTCCGCGGTATATAGGCCCTTTCCAAATCGTTGCTCGAGTAGGAGAGGTGGCTTACAGGTTGGACTTACCAGATGAGTTAAGTGGGATCCACCCGACCTTCCACGTATCTCATCTGAGGAAATGTTTGGCAGACGAGGATATGATTGTCCAACTGGAGGATATCGAGGTGGACGAACGGCTCAATTATGTGGAGCAACCAGTGGCGATCATAGACCGAAAGGAGAAAAGGATGAGAAATAAAACGGTCCTCTGGTGCATGTACAGTGGCGGCACAGGAAGGGATCGGAGTCTACGTGGGAGACTGAGAAAGAGATGAGCCAGCATTACCCACGACTGTTCGAGGAATAACAGGTTTCGGGGACGAAACCTAAATAAGGGGGTGGACTTGTAACACCCGGAAGTTTGACTTTTTGAGAGGTATGCGACTGAGTCTCAGTCGCATGAGATTCATGCGACTGGAAGTCCAGTCGCATGGTGTTCAAACGCACAACTGAAGGACGATTGAAGCTTAACCGTACGAATGGAGTTTAATCGCAAGACTGAAGGCTCAACCGCATGGTGTTCATGCGACTGAAGGTCCAGTCGCCCCTGGACTTCGGGCGACTGAGCTGTGACTATAAAAGAGGAGCAGCTCGCTTCTTTCCCCAACACTCACATGTTTCAGTCGGGAAAGAGCAGAGAGCGACAGAACGGGGGAGAAAAAGAGAGAACGGGGTGATTCAGGCTCGGATTTTGTCGAGAAGCTAGTCAAGTCGAAGCTCTTCAACTCCTACCTGATAATGTGAGTTCTAGGACCCCTCATTTAAATGTTTTCAAATGATTTTGGGGCTGGATCACATCAAAACCCTAGTTTTGTAAAAGTGCATGTTTGACCCATTGGGTGAAATCTTGGATAATGTGTTTAAAGTATGTTTTAGGACTTACACACGTTTATATGATGACCTAATATGATTCCCTAAGGTTTGGGGGGGTTAATCTGGGCTTGAATGGAGATTAGAAGGGTTTTTCAGCCGAGCGACGCGGCTGCTGTTCGTGATGAACTTCAGTCGCTGCCCAGTTAGGGTTATGGGACAGGAGGGCCAGTCGCACGACTGAGGAATGATTAATGCCCAATCGTACGATTGAGGTTCTGTCGGATGACTGGGGATCAATCGCACGACAAACCATATGACTGAGGGTTCAGTCGTATAGATGCCCATTCGCATAGATCCATTCGCATAGTAGTACAGACGTGCGACTGAGGGTTCAGTCGTATAGATGCCCATTCGATCCATTCGCATAGTAGTACAGACGTACGACTGAGGGTTCATATAGATGCCCATTCCCATAGATCCATTCGCATAGTAGTACAGACGTACGACTGAGGGTTCAGTCGTATAGATGCCTATTCGCGTAGATCCATTCGCATAGTAGTATAGACGTACGACTGAGGGTTCAGTCGCATAGATGCTCAATCGCATAGATGCTCAATCGCATAGATTCCCATTCACATGTCTCAGACGCATGGAGGCCATGCGACTGGAATATGTTCAATCGCCCAAATAGGGATATGTGTATATGTATGATGTATGTAGCGTTATATGATAGTAATGACTGATGGTTGGTAAATACCGATGTTCCACGATTTGATGCATGCTTATCTTCCACAGTTTTACATGTCATCACTAATAGATAAAAATGAAAGTATTATGTATAGTACAGTGAAAGAGCAATAAAGAAAGTAAAGGAACATTAATAAAAGTTAACAAGTCTTGCAAGCTTATAGGAGTTACACGACTATGTGTCGTTAGCTCAACTGTGTTGCGGGCTAGCTACCCATTGATGCACACAGGGTCAATCAAATGTGATTGGCAGGACCTCTGTGGCGTGCCCCGGATGATCGGGTCGGCCTTGTACACAGTACACATAGCCCTTTCGGGGGATACAGTTGACCCATCAGGGGATACACATAGCCCTTTCGGGGGATACAGTTGACCATTCGGGGGATACACATAGCCCTTTCGGGGGATACAGTTGACCCTTCGGGGGATACACATAGCCCTTTCGGGGGATACAGTTGACCCTTCGGGGGATACACATAGCCCTTTCGAGGGACATAGATGGCCCGTCACCAGCTTTCCATCGCGCATATAGTTGGGGTATTGCTCACTAGTCCATACAGAAAGTGAAACATAAAGATAAAGTTTACAGACAAGGCATACAGTACAGAGAACGAACGTTATTTGTTCATACAGTTGATGCGTGCTCGCATATACAGTACAGTATTGTATTTTATAGAAAAGAGTATTTTTATATACTACATATAGAAAGTGTTTTACCACATATAAAACTAGAACTCACTCAGCAACGCTGACTTTTTATGTGTTTCCAGTTGGCAGGTAAGGTTGCTGGGGATGGCACGGCGGCTACTCAGCTCTTTTGGGATGGCATTCTCCTTTTGATAATGCTTCCACGCAATGTGTTGTGGGCCCATAATGCGCGCAACATATTATGTTGCATGCAAGTGCAAGATTTCTTGAAGATCCTGATAAACAGGATTATTTAAGAAATCTTCTTCATGATGAAATCTTTTGTATAATGCTTTTGTGCTGTAATGCAACATCAGATGTTTTGTAATTGACGTACATTGTATTAAATGGCAAAAGTATTTATAGTAGAATGAAACTTTATCACAGAGTTTCCGCTGCATGTTTTTATTAAATTATAGTAAATTATGTATGTTACGTGCAATGAATGACCAACTGTGAGGTGCCCGGGATCGGGGGCTTACATGAATAGCATATTTAACATATATTCTTGACTTAGTAATGTAGAAACCCTTAATTGTATGAGAAACCTTGACTTTCCATAAAAGGAAACTTTTTATGCAAACCCTAACCGAATCAAAGCCGAATCCGACAAACTAAGACTTAGACACTCGTGTTTCACATTAAATAGGTTTAGAGCAGTAGCTAATCACTTAATATATTCATGTTAGGGTGCTAGACTTGAGATATTCCCGGCACAGGAAGGATTTCTTTGCTTAATATCTAAGGTGAGTTCTCGTGTTCCCCTTTTTACTTTGGTTTTTGGGATGAAGCATGCTCTTTTAAACTGAAACTTTTATTTGTGATACTACTTACTGTTTTTCATGCTTTATTGTTTTGTGAACTACGATTGTGCTTTATTTGATGCTTGTATGTGGGATTTATGGATACCTGCTGATACTTATATCATGATCATTAATTCTTTTGTGAACCGCTTGTTTTATATGGATAGATCTATTTGGGGAATCCCCCACACAGTGGCTCTCGCTACAGGGAGGTACCCCACTGAGATCCTGAGTGATCGAATGTGGCATGTAGCAAGTTTTGATTAAGAAACTATGGTGAACCATCCTAGCAGGTATGGTTCACTGATTTGAGGCTTGGTTCCTTCCTTCGGGAATATCCGGTTAAACACAAGTTTAGAAGAGGCCAACCGGGGACCAAGTGCACGGTTGATTGTGATACCCCACGATGACTGATACTAAACATGATGCTTCTAAAATCAAATGAGATTTTTCATAAGCTTTTACACTTGATTCTAAAACCTTTACTGTGGACTTTAAGAGTTATTTTATTGTTTTTGAAACTTTAAGCACTTGAATTCACTAACTTTTTAGTTGACACTATTTTCTTTTGGGCATGTTTCAGGTAACCCGTGAAGACTCTTAGCTTATGGAAGAGTTAGACTCAACCCTGAGACGATGGCATTTGCTTGTGTGACCAAAATCATGACCTGAACAATTTGATTCAATGACTATTTTTATTTTGTTGAACTATGTAAACATTTGGGGCTGGATCTGTTTCCAGCCCGGTGTCTTTTAAAACATTAAATGCCATGTGATGTTCTCTCCCTTTGAGCTCCTATATTGGTTTGTTTTCGCTGCCATGTATGTTGTTGCAAATCTGTGACGTCCCACCCTACCTAGGCCCGGGGGTGTGACAGATTGGTATCAGAGCCAGAGGTTGTAGAGAAGTCGGGAATACCATAGTAGACCCTAGGCTACAACCCTGATACCCTAGGACTGTCCATGTGGGGAAAGTGTTGGAATGATCGGGTTGGGTAAATTGATGATTACATTGTTGGTTTAGAATTTTTAGGTTCTGACGTAGATCTTTGTGAACCCGACCCAACACTATCCTTTTCAACTTTAACGCACAAATCCTCTTTAAGCACCTTATCTTTCATTCCCAAAGTAGTAGCCTTCTGTTCAGTGACAGACTTCACAGGTTTACTTGTGGACTCTGGATCACTGACCAGAGGAGTAGTCACCACATGATCCTTAATCGGGTTATTGTTTATTGGTCTACATTTAGTATTCAAAAGAATTGCATGTGGTGGTGGTACTACGTTATATCCTACACCGTCCCCACCGAAAATTTCTTTTACTAAGTTCTGAACTATGTGCGAGGAACTTGCTAAACTATGCAGTTTTTGATTTAAAGATTCAACTTCGACTTGCAACACTGTTTTTTCCTTTTTAGTTTCCTCTAAAGTAGTTAGATAGAACTTAAAGTCATTTGATTGATTTAGGGCAACAACCTCGGTTTCCCTTAGTTGTTTCCCTAGCAGATCTATCTTTTCTTTAAAACTGCACTCATTTGTTTTAAAACACGGCTTGCTTCAGTGCACAGTTTTAAATCATTTACCAGATTATCATTGTGTTGTAATAACCTAGCAAATTTTAAGTCAATGCTTTATCTAAATTTATCACATTCAGGACAAGCATGTTTATCAAATAATTCATCTTTAGAGTATACCTGTGCAGAACTGGACGAATAGACCATAAATACAGAATCAGACTCTTCAATAACTGGAGATTCTAAGTTTGCAGCATTCAACTCTTCCTCAACAAGATGATCTACCACATCCATAGCTTCTTCAATATCTGAACGTGCATGCTCAGCTATGATGTTTCCTTCGCTTGCAGATCCATCATCCAAATCATCAACCTATGCTATATTGACTCTCCCTCAGATACAAATTGGAAGGACGAGTGTTGTCCTTCATCACCTTGAGCGAACATAGCTTTTGACTCTTTGCTTGATGATGCCCCAATTTTCCCTTTGTCCTGACGGTTAAACGAATGAAAAGGCTTTTCATTACCTGTCTTCTTCGGCTTTACGCATTCACGTTTGAAGTGCCCCTTTTCACCACAGTTGAAGCATGTGACCTTGGTTTTACCAAACCCAAATGTAGTGTCTTAGGTGGCAACCAAGTTCTGCCCCATCTTCTTAACAGACTTTTTGGCTCTCCTAACTGCACTAGCCAAAGCCCATATAATATCCATACACTCCAACTCAGTCTCATCCACCTACTCGTAGTCCTCGTCAGTGAGATGACAATTTCCAATCTTCCCTTCCACTAACCTATCATAAGAATGACCACTGTAGCTAGAAAATCCATGTGCTTTTTGGCCACTTCCACAGTAATATTTCCAAGATTCTCGGTCTTCAGCTTGGTAGGGTTGGAATCAGGAACTATGTATTAGGTTCCAGATGAACCTGACGCTTCGCTTCTTGAGGAACTGCTTTGGGAAGGAGCAGATGAATTAGACACAAACACTATTTGTAGCCATGTGCCTGATGAAGCTGGAGTAGGAACAGAGTTGTACAGTGTAGGATTCGGAGCGTAGGATCCTTTCTTAGACTTGTATTTCACTCTTAGTTCTTCCTCCCTTAACTTCAAAATTAAATCATTTATGTCTAACGTCGCAAGAGTGTCATTCTATCTCAGATTAGACGCAAAAGGATCCCATTTGTCTGGCAGACCATCAGCAAAACTACAGACTTTGTCTTCCATAGATGTACTCATACCATGAGTACGCAGTTCACTCATCAAATGATAAAATCGATCAATAATATAATCTAAGCTCTCATTTCCTATTGGTGAGAAATTATTAAATTCCTTTTTGAGAGCTTTAGCCTTCAGCACCTTCAAGGTTGCATTACCATCATATCTCTTTTCTAAAGCCTCCCATAGCTTCTTTGACTGCTTGTTTTCATAGAATTGATGGAATATATCCTTTGGTATCGATTGAGTCAACAGTGCATACGCTTTCTTTTCAGCGTTACGTAGAACTTTCTGAGCTTCATTCATACCCCTCAAAGCCAACTTCACCCCTTTTGCACTGACTAGTATAGTATAACCAGTCTCTATAGATCTCCAAAAGATTAGGGTCAACACCATTCAAGTAGATCTCAAACCGCTGTTTCCACTGTGGGTACTCATCGAACGTCAACAACTTTGGCGGTTTGTTGTGATTCCCTATCTCATTTTCCAGAAGAAGGAGATTCTGGATACGCGAGTCTTTTCCGGCAGTGAATGCAGCAAACTGGTTGTCCATGGCTTAAAACTTCACAAACTTGAGACAAGACAGATTCACTTGTGCGATTGAGCAAGGAGACTGGGTCAATCGTGCGATTGAAGGATGCGAATGAATTCAATCATGCGATTGCATTCACTCGTGCGAATGAAGAGAACGATTGAGGTCAACCGACTGGAATAGCTTAACTGTGCGAATGAATGATGCGAATGAGTCCAGTCGTGCGATTTGAATATGCAAGTGGAATTCAGTCGTACGATTCAGCTAATTGTTCGACTAAGGTTGTTGTGGTTGGAAAAGTCGAATTTTGAACACTTTGACACAAAATACGAAATGTCCAGGACCCCTAATCTGCCGTATGATGAAAATTCGAAACTTTAATAAATTCACTCATCAAAAACACGTTTTTGAAGCAAAAAGTGAATCTTTTGAGTAAACACGTTAATTTTAACACCAAAACTAATCGAATCCACGCAAAATCATGAGCCAAAGCTTTGATACCACTTGTTAGGACCGTTTTCTTGTTGAGTACTAACGTATTCTGCGTGGGACCAGATCAAATAGCGCGGAATTCTATTTGATTGGCGATCCAAACGGTGATAACGAACAACCTGATCGATCTAACGATTAAAGAAACGTTAAGAACGAGTTGGAATCGATCAGGAACGAACTATGAACTTGGATGGACGAATTGGGACGCTTTGGATGGCTAGGGTATGATAGCATTCGAAGTGTTATGTTTTCCATGAATTATGTGGTATTTATAGGTTTTCAGTATCCATTCATACGACTGAACCATTAGCATGGTTCAGTCGTGCGATTGACTCATGCGTTTGACTCATACACACGACTGAAGGTTCAGTCGTGCGACTAAGTCAATCTTATGTCTCAGTCATACGACTGATCCAGTCTCCTGGTTCAGTCATGCGACTGGTCCATAAGTATGATTCATTCATGCGTATGGTCCATAAGTATGGTCCATTCGCATGAATAACCACACGACTAAGATGAACACATTTCTGAATCGTTATTGACTCAGAACTATGTACAACAACCTCAAACCTATATATAATGTTCATAAATATAAGTAATATCAACTACTACAAGAATATGATATAAACAAGGACCATTAAACATCAAAAGCATAGCATATTTCATTAAGCATTTTCATTACGTATGTGTAAGAATTGAAAGACATTTACATTGAAGTACATAAACTAGGAACAGTGTATCAACCAAATATCACATTCAAGTGAACTTTCTCATTTGGCTAGGTTATTCCACCTACTAGTGAAAGACTCAGCACCGCTTAAACAATTCAAGTATAGGTATCCAAGCATGGGAAGTAAAACTTACATACATATGAACTTTCATATGTCAATCCAAGGATCAAAAAAGGAAATTATGAGGTTAGATTAAAGGAATAGTGATCGTGGAAATATCACTACTCATTGTTTAATTGATTGATGATGAAATAACAATCATAATATGAATCAACAATGAAAAACAAATGATATAAGTGTAAACCAGATGAACGTAATCAATGAACAAACATGTTTTATTCAAAAGTTTTTCATTAATTTGATTAACGATTACAATTGATCAAATAATGATAGAATGACTGCTATAATTGGTTGCTAGGGTTCTAATGGTGATGATTGGGTGTGTATTGTTATTATTTCTATTAGTGTTGCTAGGGTTTGTTGTTAGGTTATGATGGTAGCAATACATTGCAATTAGTGCATAAAAGTGTGCACCTATGCCTCGTATTTATTGGCTCATGATTTTTACTATTAGGGTAACAATAACTTTCTTATAGTGGTAAGAAAGTTACTCAAGGAATGTCTTGATGTGACGTTCTCTGACTAAAGTGAAGTCTTCCTTAAAAGTTGACTTTATGACCTTACTTTAGTGTTTAACTTATTCACTTGATGTACTTGGTGAAATACATGCATGTGTTTTGGTCATCCGTAGGACTTGTGCCTTCCGTAGGAATTTGGTCTTCCATAAGAGTTTAGCCTTCCGTAGGACTTTGGTCTTCCGTAAGAGTTTAGCCTTCCGTAGGACTTCGGGCTTCCGTAGGAGTGTAGTCACATGACTTCATCCGCAACAATTAGTTCTTCGGTAGATGATCTCCATTTACACACGTTGTTTTTCAAGAATATTTACGGACGAACATTCTCTTCGTCCGTAGATAGTTCTTACACTTGGTCAATTTTTCAAATTGACCAAGTACGATGTTATTCCTGCAATCACACGTATAAATAAACACAGATAATGTGATAACCTATATATATACATTGCATACAAGAAGATAAATATGTACAAGAGTTTATTACAAAAAGATGATCAAAGTTCTAAGCCTATACATTTAATTTGGACCTATTGACTCTAGATCTAACAATACTCCCCCTTAGGCTTAGAAACTTATCATCAATTTTTTAGTATTGATAGCTCCTTTACTCTTGATACAATCCTCTTATTAAAGTATGAAACAACTACCTTTTAATCATCATATTTATATTTGATTTCCATTCTGCTGATTCTCTTTAAAGTGTCAAAAGTGAGCCCAAGTACATCTTCTTTTGTTGTTAGTGTGACCATCACACTATTGTTGTTAACTATTTCTAACTAATCTTGCTCTATTATTCTATGTTCTATTACGGATGGGATACCCACTCCTAGCAGCTGGCCAACATCAAATTTTCTTTATTTGTAGGCCTTGGCATGCAGATGTCTATCACTTGTATTATGTGCACATATAAACATATGTCACGTTGAGCTTTTTCATCATTGAGCTTTGGAAAATATTTGTCATGGAGATAAGAAATATAACTTGGATGAAGCTATTTAATCTCTATTGGATCAAATAATCTTATACTCTGAGCTTTCTTCTTTGGATCATTTGTTTGAAGAACCAAATCTTTTATTCTTTCCACATATCCAATTCAGCGATGGGATATGTATATTGATTTCCATCAATATGCTTAACTGTTGTAGATTTTCTGTTTGATTGTCCAACTCTTCATAGAAATTCATCATCAATAAGAGAAAAAGAGCTAGACTTTGATCTCCTTTGATTCTGCTTCCTTCTTTCATGTTCACTATCTTCCCTTCTAGCTTCTTTATCACATCATCTTCAAATTTACTCTTTAACTTACCAATAGCCACATAGATATCTCTTCCTTTCAGTTTAATTGGATAGTTGGTGATAGGTAAGATTTGTAGGTCAGATATGTCAGCATCAGGGAGTGAAATGATTGTTTCAATCAGAGGGTAATACTAAATCATCACAAGCCCTCTTAATAACTGCACAATCCCAGTCTAAATCAAATTTCCAGGCAATTATCCTGTTTTCTTCAGCAGAACTAGGGTTTATGATATGGTCAAATAGTTGGATTAGGGTTGATTTTTCATCAGTTTTTCTACTGTTGCACCAAGTGCCCATATTTTTCCTAGTATTACATCCCTTGGCTCTTTGATTAACTTTTCCTTTCACTTATGCTTATCTTTACTCTCTACTACAATAGGCTCAGCAGGAGTAGATTTAGCTTGATGATTATAGGCAGGGTTTGTTGCTTCTATTCTAAAGTTCACTCTAGTTTCCAACTCCACCTTCATCATATATTCCATCATTTTCCTGAGTTCAGCCACTGATCTCCCTCTTAACTCATGTGCCTTGTTATTATGGATTTGTAACCAGCAAGTCAAGTTGTACTTGGTGAGCTTGGCTTTGTCATAGTGACCAATGTCTTGTTTAATCTTTTGAATGGCTTTGAATTTTATGAAGGTTTCATAGTTGCATACCGTTAGCATGAACCTTGCTATCTCAAATTCTTTAGGAATCTCCTTCATCTCAGTCATGTTCATCTTTTCAACTATATCATAAGGGAATCCATTATTGATCAAGGTCACGAACATTATAGATTGAGGCCTTTCTTTAAGAATATCGTATGTGGATAGCAGTTCATCAGATTTTGATTGTTGTTCATCTTTGGGAGATTCCATTTTTGTTAGATCTTCCCATTGAGAATCATTCCCTTCTTTGTATGAAATTAGCTTCAAAGTGTCTACATCAACTGAAGGAGTGTGCTCGGGAGAGATTGTTTTCACTTTCTTAGGAGATTCTTGAACTTCAAAGACTTCCTTTTGAATCTTACCCATGTGCTTTCTTTTTCTTTTGCAATGAATCACTTGTTTTGAAATTTGAGTAGTTTTCGTTGTTGATTCTTGATGAGAATATGATTGAAGAGTAGATATCTTCACTTCATTACTGTAATCTCCTCATCTTTTGATTTCAGAAGGTCAGCTTGTTCAGATATGGTAGTTTTGGCTTTCTTTATCTCTGTAACAAGCTGCTCCTTTCTTGTTTTTCCTTTTCAACTGATTCTTTCAGCTCTCTAACCAACTGATGAAGAGCATGAGCCACTTCATTGTTTGTTACTGCATCTTCTCTCAATCCTTTTAGTGTGGCTTCTTGTTGGGCTAGATGCATATCATTTTTTTCAAAATCCCTTCAGTTCTCTTCATTATGCAATCTTTTGTTTGTTTTTAGGATCACATTATTTTATTTAGTAACAAGGAAACTTTTTCTAACATCAATTTCTTCTTCTTTCAGGTCATCCTCATGATAAGCTATAATGTCAACAAACATATCTCTACTCATAGTTTGATCTTGTTCAACTTCTTGTTCTTGCTCTACCTCAACCTCTAAGCATACTTCTTCTTTTACCCCTACTTGAACATCTATATGATCTTCTTCAAAGTTAATAACTTCAGTGGGTACAAGGATAGCTATGCTTGATGTTTCTTCAATGAATGGGGTGACTGGGATTTGTTGATGAGGAGATGGTAGGTTGAAATTTAGTGATATGGGTTCTGTTATTATAGTGTTTAGAGATGATTGAGATAAGGAAAGTGAAATAGGTTGGGTGTGTTCACTGGTTGATGGCATGGGTTCAGTGGTAGTACTGTTTAGTAAAGTTGGTGATTGGGAGGGAGAGATGGGTTCTGTGTGTTGACTTGATGGTAAGTGAGCTTGAGCTGGTTATAATGATTGGTGAGTAAGAGATGGTGATAATGGTTGGTGGTGAGTAGGAGATGTTGGTGGAGAGTAAGATGATTGCTCTGTTGGTGAAGGGGACTCAGCCTGTTCTTCTTCTTGTCATGGATAATCAAAAACAAGTACTGGTGGGATATCTGTGTTTTCATCTATGACATGAGCATAAAAATATCTGTGTTTTCATCTACAAATAAAAACAGACCTTCACAGATGTGCTTGCACAAAAATATCTCCTTCCTTTTCTATCCTTGGTAAGACATCATTGATTATTACTTGAATGAACTGAGGGTATGTACATTTTATCTGCTTTATGTAATCGGATTTGTTCACATAAGCATCCAAATATGTATTTTGCGTAGTTGTACCTCCCACCCTCAAATATGCCTATGATTCCAGAGGATATATGCCTTGAGAACCTATCTAAACTTGACTTCTTGTTCGATATACACTTCAAGTAAGTGTGGCATAGGAATCTGTAGGGTTTGCATAATCTCCCCTTTCTGATTTCTCCATTCTGATAATCACCATCATATCCTATCATATCAAAAATCTTGTCTTTATATTTATGCTCAAAAACATTAAAGTGTTTTTCTTCTTGTTCACCCAGCTCAAGAACCCTTCTGATCGTTCTTTCATCAATCCTTAGCCCTTCATTTCTATTTGATGTGTAAATTACCATATCATGTCCTTCTACTCATCACCATATCATGTCCATCTTCTTCTATTCTCGCTGTATTCCAAATATCTATGATGTGTGACTGATAGATTGTTGGGTCAGCTGACAGTGAGTAGAATAGCCTCGACCTTCGTAAATACCTCTTGGTGTCTTTGCATCCTTCAGCTATGGGGTCATCATGATTAAGGAACGCACAGACGTTATGTTCCTTGGCAAATCTAATAGCCATCTACACAAATGATAAGAAGATTAGGGCACAATACAAAATAAAACTTAAAATAAAACATAACAATTTGAAGGGTTTCGGTGATGTTCAAGGAATCGATTTGTTGATTTTTGATGTTGTCATATGATTTTGTGAATCCAAGGATTGTCCAGGGAATTATCAGCTTAGTTGTGACAACCGACATCAAGGTCACTATTCTAAACCCTAATTTACTTGCATCATCACCCGTCTTATGAGTACTAATGATAGAAACAATTTAACTCTATTAGTGAATTTAGAATCATCAATTGCTATTATTTGCATTTTACGATTTTGTTTGATTTTTGTGAATTTTAGTTATTCCAAGTCTTATCTTTTAGATACTTAGTGCCTGGGAATGTTAATTAGTCACCCTAACTAGATTTCAAAATCCTAATTAAAACAATAAAAAGATGTGCATATGCACACTCACTTGTAATTTTTGGCTTAATGCATGTATGTCCATGCATAGCACTTTGGCTTAATGCATGCATGTCAATGCATAACACTTAATCAACTAACTAAAACTTACCATCTAAAATACTACATTATACTACACACTATACTACATAATAACATTTACAATCAAAATTTTAAAAAGAAACCCCACTACAAGACAAGGCTCGGCCGCCCCCCCTTGACCACCAATCCTCTTGTTTGCTTACCACTACACACCACCAACATCATCACCCACTCACTTTACATGCATTCTTTCACCAATACTCCACTTCTCCCTTCTCCCTCCTCTCTCTCTCGGATTCTTCTCCAGAAAACACACACACACACACCATGGTTCCAATCCATTTCTAGCCTCATAATTCAAAGACAACACCATCTACACATCGGCCAAGCTTCAAACCGCAAGAAGGTGTCCATTTTATGAGCTTTTGGTGCTTGGATCTTGCAAACTCGTGGGTTCCAGCACTTGTTCTAGATTCTACAGCCTAGTCCAAGGAGTTCCAGACCATCCACGACCAACAACACCCTCCAAACCACGAGTTACATCAAGTGTAAGCTTCATGTTGTCGGTTTTGGTTATTTCTCATGTTTTCTTCGTTTTTAACTTAAAAACCTCTCCTTTCCTTGTTGTAGCATAAAACCGACACCATCACTTTGTTCTTGAGGAGTTCTTAACGTTCTTGATGGTATATCATTTGATATGATAGCTATTATAACGTGTAGAACCTGATTTACCTCTTGAAAACCCTCATTTTGGGTGTTTTGCACCATTCAACTTGTAAACATTGTAACCTTTGGAAACAGAACTTGTAACCTGCTTTCTAATGATTCATAAGACTTCTAATAACCTGTTTTGAATGATACAAATGGGTGTACACCATGAACATGAGGTTATAGCATAAGTACACCTTGAAAATCCTTCTTTCTGCATGTAACAACCTCCTTTTAGGCACTTGTTTGAAAACCCTCTCAAAAAAGGGTCATAACCTGCTAAAGAACAACTTTTAAACACCCTAATAATGAAGTTTTGGTAATGTTTAAACTCAAGTTACAATAATTTACACATGTGTAATGGTCGGTTATGACATTTTTACTATATTTCTAGTCTATGGATGTGTAGAACAACTAGGCCACGAGTTGGGACTGAAATTTCAGAAAGTTTTGATGAATGTTAAGTGTGTTATTAATGGCTAATCTCTGGAAATGAAAGACATGTTAAGACTAGACCCATTTAAGTCACTTTTGGGACCCGAAAACATGGAAAAACAACTTAAAAACAAGAAATCTTGGGCTATAAAAATTTTAAAGAAACTTCCAGGTTCTTTAATGGTTAATAAAGTGTTCTGAAGTCAATGGGAAATTTTAGTGGTCAAATGGATAATTTAAATGGATTTTTAAGTGAAAACGGGTACTAACCGGGTGACGGTTTTGAGAAAAATCTAAGAAATATGGGTATAGAGCTAAAAATTATAAAAACCATGTTATTTCAGTAGGTTAAGTGAGAAAATAACTTAGAAGGTAGAAAAGTTGGTCAAACGAGCTTTTAAACGGTCAAATTCGGTTAAAAACGCGTTTTAACGGGTTAAACACAAAAACGAGGCTTTCAACTATTAGAGGAAAAAATTTCATAATCAAATGACTTGAAACTTAGGAAAATATAGTTAAAATGTTATCTACTGGTCTAAGACTCAAAACATGAAAATTCATAAGTAACCGTTAAAACCCTTCGGTTTTACCATAACCGGGAACGTTAAGCTCATAGGTATTAAACCGAACCTGTAATCTGAAAATTTGTGTACATGTACTTAGTAATAAGTTAGTTCAACTTTAAGAACCTGATTTTTCGTTATAAAAGTCATCTAGTACAAGAAACCAAACTTGAGGGTAGAAACTATCAATTTTGAAACTTTAGGGGCTAAACTGTAAAATTTTGCCAAACTTCATAACCGACTCAAATGAGCCTAATAATCACTTGAACAACATATTTACCCTATATTCTTAACTTAATAGTGTAAAATCCTTGATTGTATGAGAAACCTTGACTTTCCATAAAAGGAAACTTTTTATGCAAACCCTAATCGAATCAAAGCCGAATCCGACAAACTAAGACTTAGACACACTTGTTGCACCTTAAATAGGTTTAGAGTAGTAGCTAATCAGTAAATATATTCATGTTAGGGTTCTAGACTTGAGACATTCCTGGCACACGAAGAGTACATTTGCTTAACACCTAAGGTGAGTTCTAGTGATCCCTTTTTACTACTGTTTTAGGATGAAACATGCTCTGTTATTTTATGAACTATAATTTTGCTTTACTTGATGCTCGTATGTGGTATTTATAGATACCTGCTAATACTTACATCATGATCATTAATTCTTTTGTGAACCGCTTTTTTATGTGGATAGATCTATTTGGGGAAACCCCCACACACAGTGGCTCCCGCCATAGGAAGGTACCCCACTGAGATCCTGAGGGGTCGTTTGTGGCATGTGATAGGTTTTGCTAAGAATCTAGGGTGAACTATCCGGGCAGGTATGGTTCACTAGTTTGGGGCTCAGTTCTCCCCTTTGGTGTTAACCGGTAAAACACAACTTTAGAAGAGGCTAACCGTGACAGAGTGCAGGGTTGATTATGATACTCCCATGATATTGAAACTATGATTATTTCCATTTTATCAAATAAGGATTTTGTTAAGAACATTTGTTTTTAGACTTAAAGAACTTGAATTCACCAACTTTTTAGTTGACACAATTTCTTTTTGAGCATGTTTAAGGTAATCCATGAAGAGATCTTAGCTACTGTTGAAGACCTAGACCTATCCCTGAGACCATGGCATTGGCTTAATTTCGCTTATGTTGACTGTATAACTAATTTGGATGATTGAAAACTTCTGTTAAACAATACAATCTGATTTTATGTTTACTGTATAACTAATTTGGGGGCTAGATCTGTTTCTTGCCCCGGTACCTTTTGAAACTTTAAATTCCATGCAATATTCTCTCCTTTGAGCTCTTGTATTGGTTTGTTTCTGCTGCCATATATTGTTGCTAGTCTCTGACGTCCCACCCTACCTGGGCCCGGGGTGTGACAGATTGGTATCAGAGCCAAAGGTTGTAGAGAAATCAGGAATACTATAGTGGACCTTAGGCTACAACCCTGATACCCTAGGACTGTCCTTGTGGGAAGTGTTGGAATGATCGGGTTGGGTAAATTGATGATTACACTTGATCAACATAATCATGAATTTACCGGACATTTAATTTCCAACACGAACCTTTAGGTAATGTTTGGATTCTTCTGATTCACATTGATGATTTTGAAACTTTTTTAAAAAGGGGATTTAAATGACTTCTATGATAAACTATGCTATCTGACACTATTTAAAGAGACTATTGACTCAATATCATTCACAAATGATGTATTGGGATATCTGATACTATTTGATGAGACAATTGATTTTGATATCACTGACAAACGATATGTTGGAATATCTGATGCTACTACCATTACTACTATTACTAGTACTATCGTTATAATAATGAGCTATGAGAAACCAAATTACTCATGATGTTTCTATACAGGGCACAAGGACTATGGCAGACAAAGGTAAGGCGCTCGCACACCCAGAAAATGAGACTACCCCTACTGGAACCCTTTGAAGAGTGAAGCCTCAGACTGAGTACGAGGCATACCTCCGGAGATGCGGACACCTAGGATGGATATCCGTGACATCGAACGACACCGAAGCTTCTGAGGACTCTTCCTCAACGACACCTTCTAGGAGCCGGACACGCTCCCACTCTCCACACGTTACTGCTTCTGCTCACTCGCCTATCCCACCTATCAGGAATAGGGGTGCACGTGTTGTCACTCATCCACGCAAGAATGCTAGGCCTGGACCTTCGGTCTCCTTTAGGATACCACCTCCTCCTCCACCACCTGTTAGGACTCTTATACCTCCACCTCCGCCGTTTGACCCACTCTGATGCCACCCACATGAGGAGCCATGGATGCCACCGAGGCACAGTATGTATGATGGCCCTAGCATACTGGCAGGTGATAGGTACTCTGTTGGGTCACTATAAGGCTGGTGCAACCAAAACTACTTCATATAGTCAATTTTGGTGCTACATTCAAAGGATTCTGAACCTAAGTATGAGAACTTCCGAAGTCTGAAAAGTTCTTCCGAAGACAAAGTTTGAAGACATCAGCTGAAGATAACAGCTGAAGACATCAGCTGAAGACATCAGCTGAAGTCATCAGCTGAAGACATCTTCCGAAGACAAAGTCCGAAGACATCAGCTGAAGATAATAGCTGAAGACATCAGCTGAAGACATTGCTGAAGACATCTTCCGAAGACAAAGTCTGAAGACCTCTTTCGAAGACAAAGTCTGAAGACAAGGGCTGAAGACAAAGTCTGAAGACAAACTCTACTTCCGAAGACAAAGAAGACTCCAAGCCTCGGATGAAGAAGTCTTCCGAAGTATAAATGGCTTCGGGAGAAGTTATTCTTCCGAAGAAATTTAACATTCGGAAGACATTGCTATGACCAGTAGACACAAGTATGGTCTCTGGCAATCCGCTGCAGACCTCTGATACAACATGGCTTCTTCATGAAGAGCCATGTTGTTGACCATACTTTATTCTACTGTTTACCTTTTTATGATAGTACATGTTACCAACTTTAGTTGATGACAAAAGGTAAGTCAGGGACATGTCCTGACTACCAAATCTTAGATAAGATATCCAAGATACCTTAACCTATAGTCTTGTAGTATAGGCTTTTTGGTTATAGGTTTCCAGCTGGGACCAAAGTATATCCGGCTGTAGGTAAACAAACAAACAAACAAACATACCCAGTGTGTCCCGCTGAAGAGCAGGGTCTGGGAGGGGTATATGGTGGCAAGTCTTTCCTCTATCTAGAAAGATAGAGAGACCGCTTCCGAAGAGACCCCCGACTCGTTAACAAAGACAATAACAATAACAATCATAATACAACGCATATACAAAGCATATAACAAAGCATAACAAAGGCAATAACAATCATAATACAAAGCATATAACACAAAGATAGATATCACATGAAGAATTAGATAATGCACTCATAAAAAAATCAAAATACCGTCTCAATTCATCCTATTTCATTAGATTCGGGATGTGATATGGTTCCGTGGCATGTAACACCCAAAAAGGATAGATGAGGAAAACTACACCTAACGTGTGGGGTACGGCCATATGTCACCGTATACCCTTCCCACCCACAAAACCCACTAAAAGTCCTTAATTTTAATTCTACGCCTGCACTCACTTCTATCCTCGATCATGTTCTCAGAGAGATGCAAGTCCATCATATCTCTCCTAATAACCTCGTCCCAAGTCAACCTAGGTCTGCCTCTGCTCCTCCTACCCTCTAAGCTGATGTTCTCTACTGCTCGGACAGGTGCTGCCATCGTTCTCCTCTTCACGTGCCCAAACCATCTTAATCTTCCCTCTCTTATTTTTTCTATGATACACGCCACCTCTAGCCTTTGGCGAAATACGTCGTTTCTTATCCGATCCAATCTTGTGTGTCCACACATCCACCTCAGCATTCGCATTTCTGTGACATCTATTTGTCTCTCGTGCGATTTCTTTATGGCCCAACAGTCTGTGCCGTATAACATAGCCGGACGTACTGCCACTCTGTATAGTTTTCCCTTTAGTTTTGCCGGGAACCTCTTATCACACAAAATCCCTGATGCTGCTCTCCACTTGCACCATCCTGCTTGTACACGGTGTGCTACATCGCTGTGTATCTCTCCATCTTCCTGTACGTACGAGCCAAGATATTTGAACCTAGACGTCCGGGGGACCGCCATGCCCTGGATACTGATTTGGGTGTCCTCTTCGGCCTCACCACTAAAGTTACAATGCATGTATTCTGTCTTAGAGCGACTTATCCTTAAGCCCCTGCGTTCTATTGCTGCTCTCCACTGTTCTAATCTCTCGTTAAGTACCGTCTTAGATTCTGATATTAAGACAATATCATCCGCAAATAGCATACACCATGGGACTGGCTCTTGTATAGACTTGGTCATCTCGTCCAACACTACTGTGAAGAGGAATGGGCTCAATGCCGATCCTTGGTGGAGTCCTACTTCCACCGGGAAGTAGTCTGTGTCTCCGATAGGTGCTCGTACACACGTTTTTGCCCCGTCATACATATCCTTTATTATTTTGATATACCTTTCTGGTACCTTTTTAAGTTGTAGACTTTCCCAGATGAGTTTTCGCGGCACACTGTCATAGGCTTTTTCTAGGTCAATGAATACCATATGCAGGTCTCTTTTCTTTTCTCTATGTTTCTCCATTATCCTCCTTATGACGTGTATAGCTTCTGTTGTAGAGCGGCCTGGCATAAATCCAAATTGGTTTACCGCTACCTGAGTTTCTCGTCTAATTCTCGTGTCAACAATTCTTTCCTATAGCTTCATCGTGTGACTCAATAGCTTTATTCCCCTGTAATTTCTGCAACATTGGACATCTCCTTTTTTCTTATATATGGGGACTACGACACTGCTTCTCCACTGCTCTGGCATCTTTCCTGTCATAAAGATAGTGTTGAATAAGTCAGTTAGCCATTGTAGGCCCTCATCTCCCAGGCACTTCCACACTTCAATCGGGATGTTGTCTGGCCCCACCGCCTTAGCCCTTCCCATTTTCTTCAAAGCTCTCTTAACTTCATCGACTGTGATGCTTCTACAATAACACTTGTTTTGTTGCGTCGTTTGAGTTGTTTCATCGATCTCCGTTTGTTGATTACGGTTCGTTATGTTGAAAAGGTTATCGAAGTAAGTTTTCCATCTCCCCTTGATGTCTTTCTCCTTCACCAAGACCTTTCCATCCGCGGCCTTTATAAACTTCACCAATCTCAAGTCATGTCTACTACGTTCCCTTGCCTTGGCAATCTTAAACATGTCATGTTCACCCTCTTTCGTCTCTAATCGCTTATACATCCACTCGTATCCTGTGTTCTTTTCCTCTGACACAGACTTTTTCGCCTCTCGTTTTGCCTTTTTGTATTTATCTTTTAGCCCTGTTTGTTCTTCCTCATTATTACAACGTAAAAACTCTCTAAAACTTTGTTGTTTAATTCTTATCTTCTCCTGTACATCTTCGGTCCACCACCAGGATTCCTTATGACCGATTTTCCTATTTGTTGAAGTCCCAAGCGTTTCTTTAGCTGCTTGAATGACTCTAGTTTCCATAGCCTCCCACTTTTGGTTTGCGTCTTCCTGTGGCCCACTCGGGTTCATTGGTATGATTTTATCTCTAAAGATGGTAATCTTTTCGTCTTTGAGTTGTCCCCATCTGATCGTAGGTCTACTTCTCTTAGTTGGTTGGACACTTGCTCTCTTCAGTCGTATATCTGCCACCAACATGTGATGTTGAGGGACTACTGTCTGTCCCGGTATTGTCTTGCAGTCCTTCCACGAGCTACGATCTTCTCTCCTCGTCAGCAAATAATCTATCTGTGTGTGTCTCCCGCTGCTGCTAAACGTAATTAGATGCGATTCTCTTTTCTTGAAAAACGAATTTATGATGCTTCGTTCATGCGCTAATGCAAAGTCAAGAAGCTCCCTACCGACGTCATTCCTCAGACCATACCCAAAGCCTCCATGCACCAACGGGAAATGATCGTTGTCCTTACCGATATGCCCATTAAAATCTCCTCCTATGAATATTTTTTCTTCTCGGGGTATGTCTCCCATAACGTGGTCTAAACTCTCCCAAAACTTCTTTCTTTCCGTATCCCCTAGTCCAACTTGCGGTGCATACGCACTAACTACAGCCACTACCTCGTCTCCTATTACTATCCTTAACAACATAAGTCTATCATCGATTCTTCTAACCTCCACTACATTATCCTGATGTTCTTTAGCGACTAAAAAACCAACTCCATTTTTTGTTCCATCTGACCCTGAGTACCATAGTTTATACCCATTACACTCCTTTGCCCTCCCACCTCGCCATCTAGTCTCCTGGAGGCACGCGTTCTGAACCTTACGACTCCTTAACACATCTATTATCTCTAATAACTTACTAGTAAGTGTTCCTACATTCCACGATGCCACTCGTAATTTATAACCCTTATTCCTTAGTAGTTGCATCTCTCGTCACCGTACATGATCTCGGGACAACATAATGTCTCCTGTTATCTATTATACCTCACTCACCCAGCGTGACAAGAAACACCTTAAAAAGAGGATGCCACACTAATAAAGCATAAACAAAAGCAATCACACATGCAATGGTCAACAAAACCCAGACGAACACAATTACAACCAACAACAGAAATATATCAAATCACAAGACAATGTGACTGGCACAATCAAATCCCTATTTAAAAGCAGAGTGCTGGTACCCCTAACCCAGCCAATCAGTCCAATCTAAACTATTTAAAATCAGAACAAGTAGCTATTTAAAATCAGAAGCAGAGATATGAACTAACAATCAGACTAGAAGCAGGGATATAAACTAACAATCAGACTAGAAGCGGAGATATAACCTAACAATCAGAACAATCAGTCCAAACGAAAAAATATAAATAGAATGCTGGTACCCCTAACCCAGCCAAACAATCTAAACTAACAGATATAAACTAAAGTTATAGTTAAAGATATAAATGGAAGACGAGTAAAAACAGATATGTAAACCGAGATAGATCGATCTCACCAAATGTACACCTAACTTTATAATTGCTTGATTTTGATGCTGGTACGGGCTATTGGGTTTCTGTGATGGTGTTGGGGGTGGTGGTGATGGCCGGTGGTGAGGCAGGGGGCAGGGGGCAGGGGAGCAGTGAGGGTGAGGGGTGTGAGGGTGGTGGTGGGTAGAGGTAATGTGGTGACCGGTGGAGGGCAGGCGGTGGTGGCGGTGGGCGTTGGTTCCGGGGTGGGCGGTGGTGACTGGGTAGGCGGTGTGGTTGGTGGTCGCCGATGAGGAGGTCGGTGGTGGGGGTGGGCGGTGGTGACTGGGTAGGCGGTGTGGTTGGTGATCGTCAACGGCAACAATGGAAGGAGAAACCATGGGTGAATCTTCACACATGAGCACGAATCCACCTTCAGGTGCTTTAATGGAGATTATTATTATGAAGATAATGAGAAAAACCACAATGTGTAGGCGATGCAATCGGAACAGAGAAAAATATATCCGGCTGTAGGTAGTATTATATATAGTTCTCATTGTAACTCAATAGAGAGAGAGATTGTGCCTGCAAGAGTCTTGTAATCCTTTGAGTTGAGAATCAATATATAAAAGTACCTTGAAAATTTACTTCCTATGTTCATTATCATTCTATTACTTGTTATATTGTGATCAACTCTTGTTAGGACTCTTTCTGAGTGTTGTTCTAGGTGAGTTTGAGAGAAAACCACTTGTTGAGTGACCAACACCGATCCTGCAATTGTTATCAGAGCTTTCAGACTCTTGATTGTGAGATCTTACCATCCAAATCAACGTGTTTTTCACTCCTCCCTACAAACCACTCACTCAAATGGCCTCTCTCACTAAAGCTGATATGGAAACTGGTACCATGACCAAGTCCCCACTGATCACCCCTGAAGACTTTGGCACATGGTATACAAGAATGGAAGGCTTCATCAAGTGTCAAGACTCAAGGATGTGGGACTCCATTGTTAATGGTTTTTTCATACCAAGCACTACTTCTGCTACTGGTAATCATATTATTCCAAAAGATGTTGATGATTACTCAGAAGAAGATGGGAAAAGAATAGAGCTTGATCAAAGGGCTATGACTTCACTTCAAACTGCTCTTCCAAACTCCGTCTACAGAGGCTTCATGAAGTGCAACACAGCTAAAGATCTATCGGATGCACTGAAGCTTATGTATGAAGGATCCAAGGAAACTAAAGAGAACAAGAAAGATCTCTTAAAGCAGCAGTTTGAAAACTTCACTTTCAAGGCTGGTGAGACCTTGACTCAACAATATTTCAGGTATGTTGAGATAGTGGATAATTTGGTGGATATTGGAGTACCTCTTGAGAATAGAGACATGGTTAGGAAGTTCATGTCATCCCTTCCTAAACTATGGACACACTACTGTGTTGTAATCAAGAGAACTTCGGACCTTAAAACTCTTTCTCTCACAGAGTTGTATGGTATCTTAAGTACATTCTAGATGGAGATGAACATGCAGAACTCCTCTGGTAACTTCAATAACCAACTGAGTTCAGCCCTTCATGTGGTTGAAAGGGAAATCACAGAACCACAACATCAGTTGCTGTACTACCCTGACAACTCACATATTGGACCCTTCATTGCTCTACCTGAGACTCCAAGGTCTCAACAGGCTCAACACAACTCCTTTCAGGATAGTTGTGCCTTTGTCTCTGGAAGTGGACACTCTGGTGATTTTCAATATTGCTTTGATGATCTTGAGTGCTTCAGTCCAGATGATGTAGAGTATGTGGACATCGTTCAACAGATGGCTCTCTTAACCTATAGAGCGAAGAAGTTCTTCAAGAGAACTAGAAGACAATTCCCTCAAAACCCTGTCAACAGCAAGTTTGGGTTTGATAAAAACAAAGCAAAGTGCTACAACTGCAATCAACTAGGACACTTTGCTAGGGAATGCAAGGCTCCCAAGAACAACCTGGGAACCCCACAGGCCTCCACACATCCCTCAACCTCAAAGCATGAAGAAAAAGACAACTGAAATAGCTGCAATAACTCAAGAAGTTGACTGGAGCTTCATGGTACAGGATGTGACTCCCGCTCAAGCACTCATGGCCGGAACAGATGATGCTCAGGTATATGAACATCTTTGCACTCCAGCCTGTATTACTAAGGTTAAACTTTATAAGGATTACAATATGGAAATCAGATCTGATGTTGAGTCATTAAATATCTTAAAATCTGACTTTAAAAGAGCTGAATCTGACTATCAAAAGAAAATTGAGGAGTTAGAGAAAACTGTGTCTCTTTTAAAACATGAATAAACCAATTACAAGACTCAAATCAAAGATCTGATATCCAAGCTGTCTGAAGTACAAGCCCGACTTGTCACTGCTGAGGCTCAGGCCAGGAAGCAAGCTATTGCTGAGCAAAACTTCCAAGCTATTCTTGCATCATCCTCCCATTTCAAAATGTTTTATCAAAACAAAGGAGGGTTGGGAACCAATGAAATAGCTCCACCACACTCTTATGAGTCTATTAGACTACCTAGATGCGGTACTAAGGAGCAAGAGGTTCCAACTGCTGACCCTTCTCCATTGGAATTAAAGGATGAGGCAAAAATAGTGGCCACCATAGGGGAGAAACAAGAAGATACACTCATCTCCACTTGTGAAGATCAAATCCTAACCTCCAAGGCAAGAAGAAGCAGTGTAGTACCAGCACTTCTGACTGTCAAGAAGGTTGCCAAGTCCAGGCTGAAGATTGACCCAAAGCAAAAAGGTGTCTTCATCTCTACTGGATTCCAAGTGGTAGGTACTTCTGATTCAGGAAAGGAGTGTAGTACCAGCACTTCTGACCTACTAAAGGATTAGAAGTTGAAAGGAAAAGTTGCTGATGAAGAAAAGAAATCCAAGAAACAGTGATCTTCAAATTCCCAAAAGACTAACATTGCATGCATAATGTGTGGTCTGCACAACCACATGGCTAAAGATTGTGATTACAATCCAACAAGCACACATTATGCAAATAATGCTAGAAAAGAAGGAGTCAGGGAAGGTTTCACATTTGGACCATTTCGAATGGTCCAAGTGATGAAAAAGGGAAAGTTGGTCTCGGAAGCCAAGTTGCTTTGGGAAGAAAGTATTTCTTCAGAAGGGAAAATGGCTTCCGAAGCCAAAGCTTCTAAGGTTCGAAAGAACAAGAAAGCTCCCTTGAAACCATCCCAGAAGAAGACTTCTTCGGAAGAAAAGGTGGTGAAGGCTTCTTCCGAAAAGAAAGAAGCTTCAGAAGAAGACCATGCTGCAAAAGTTTCAACAAGCTCATCCTCAAAGATCAACCAAGGGATGGATTAGAAGATCAAGGAAGATGCTACAGCCCAAACCTCTTCTTCAACGACCTCTATTGAGCCCCAATGCATATCTTTTGGTTCAATTATGTCATTATCTTTGGAAGAGCCCAAGGCCAGCAAGGCTTGGGCTTCCAAACAAAACTAACCATCTCATCTTATGTGCAGGGACATCCATTTGACAAGAACAACAATGTCTGGATTTTAGATAGTGGATGCTCCAGGCACATTACAGGGAACAGATCTCTCCTTCAACAATTCCAGAACTATAATGGAGGGCCTGTCCAATTTGGAGGTGAGACCGGAGGATATATTTCTGGCAGAGGAAGTATATCCAATGGTGGATTAAACATTGACAAAGTTCACTTTGTCAAATAGCTTGAACACAATCTGTTAAGTGTTTCTCAATTCTGTGACCAAAAGCATCAAATGCTTTTCACAGAACATGAGTGCATTATCTCAAACCAGGGATGACAATTCCTCCGAAATTGGTGCTTCTTAGATCTCCCAGGAAAGGGGATATGTACAAGCTAGATATGAACAATGCTTCTCCTATGGGTGAAGTATCATGCTTTCTTTCCAAAGCTAATAGTGATGAGTCAACACTATGGCATAAACGCATGTGTCATGTAAATTTTAAGACAATGAATAAATTGGCTAAAAATAACTTGGTACATGGTTTGCCTAAAAAGGAATTTTTCTGCAAAGATAACTGTGTTGCATGCCTGAAAGGGAAACAACACAGGTCATCTTATAAATCCAAATGTGTCAACTCCATCACTACTCCATTACACTTATTGCACATGGATCTCTTTGGTCCCACAAGTATAATGACCATTGGAAGGAAATCATACTGCCTTGTGATTATTGATGATTTTACAAGATTTACATAGGTATTCTTTTTAAGAAGTAAAGATGAAACTGCTGAAACGTTAAAATCTTTTATTCTTAAAATAGAAAATCAAATTGATCACAAGGTTAAGATCATTAGAAGTGATCAAGGGACTGAGTTTAAGAACTTTGTTCTTGACTAATTCTATGACTCAAAAGGGATTGCCAGACAATATAGTGCTCCCAGAACTCCTCAACAAAACGGTGTTGCTGAGAGGAGGAACATGACACCTATTGAGGCTGCTCGAACCATGTTAGCTGATTCAAGACTTCCTCTAACATTCTGGACAGAGGCAGTTAGCACTGCATGCTATGTGTAGAATAGGGTTATTGTAGTTAAGCCCCATGGAAAAACCCCTTATGAGTTATGGAACAAACAGCCACCGTTCATTGGCTTTCTAAGGTCCTTTGGCTGCAGATGTACCATACTTAACACAAAAGACAACTTAGCAAAGTTTGCTGAGAAGTCTGATGATGCTATCTTTGTTGGATACTCTTCTAGGTCAAAAGCTTATAGAGTATACAACTGTTGGGTTTGTTAGAACATAAAATCATAGTTTAACCATTTAAACTTTCAGAAAACGCAGCGGAATTATAGCTTTAAAACCATGTTTATAAGCTGAAAATTATGTTCATTAGATGACCATATTAATGTATAAAACAAACCCAAAGAACAAAGGATCATTTATGTGAATTAGCAAGCTATGAACATGTGTAAAACTACATAAAATCACAGCTTCAGTGAGCTGTGAATCTACCTTACTGCAGCAGTGAAAAATCGACAAAAGAAGGTTGAATGATGTCCAATATTCAGCCAAGACTTCAAGGATAGAAGTCCTCAAGTTTGTATACCCCAAGCTCCTTGCAAACACACCTTCTTGTTAGGTAGAAAACACCAAGAACAACTTGAAAACCAGCATTTTTCTTGCTGAAAACCCTCTTTTCAGCAGCTCAAAACCGTGGGGAAGAATGAGAAGAAAGAGCTGATTTTGTGTTGTTAGTTGCATGCAAGAAACATCATCATGGAGTGCAAGAACATGTCTTATTTCTTGCTGAAAATCCCTATTTTCAGCAGCTCCAAAACTTAGCTCTAGAGCTCTCTTTTCAGCTTCACTAAACCGTGGGGAGAATGAGAGGAAAGAGCTGATTTTGTTTGTCTCTTGCATGTGTTTGAATGATGAGAATGTGAGATTATAATATACTAGTTAGTGGAGCATCTTTTAGAACCCAAGACTAGTCAAGTGTGTAGTGTTCAAGAGAATCATTTGCTAGTGGAAACAAGAAAGCTTTATATGTTCTTCTCAAGACACAAAAGCAAAGCAATAACATGCATATGCATGTCATGTTGGACGGCCTCAAGGCCAAAAAATGGGTTTTATTCTCTTTTATTAGTATTTGATATTTATAAAATAGGTGGTTAAATTTTATAAATGTCAAATACTAACACACACATATATTGTCTAGTCTTGTAACTAGTTTATACAATTAACCATTTAATTGTATAAGTAGTATACTCTCATTATTATTTGATGTTATACAACTAATTTGTATAATACTTCAAATAATATTATTGAACAAAATATCCTCATAAATTGTTCCATCTCATATGCAACTTATTTAGAAAACCCATTTTCTAAATTGGTGTAAATATTTAATTGCATGATCATATCATCAATTAAATATTAATTGGTGTTTGCTAAGCTTGTTATTGGGTATAACCCGACTTGGATCATAACGTACTAACCACATCAATATTCTTAGTGTCTTGGGCACATAGAATCCTACAATCTCCCACTTGCCCAAGATTCATAGAAGATTGATGCAAGCAGTAAATAACGCCTAACAACGGTTTACTACCCTTAATACGTATGACTTATGGCCATTCAATAACATCATCCCTTTCAAGTACCCTACTTGAAATGATTTAGGTGAATCAATCATCTATCCTTTTGTTACAGATGTCATGTTAAATCCAAGGACACAGAATGATCATTCCTTGTTGATTTAACTTAATCAGGCCTTAGACATCATACTCTCAACGAATAAGAGGAACAAATCCCATCTTGACTACATACGTTTCTCACAATCACCTTATGTCATACCTAAACATAGCCTTATGTACTGACAATTGTTTCATATCAGTGAAGAACTAGCTCAAGGTATAACACTTGGTGAATATCAAAACCCAATATGTATCTCAGGTTGGAGGATACCAAATGATATTCGCCTTTACTCAAATTTACTTATGATCAATCGATAAGATTGCATGTAGTAAAATTTGAGATGCGGGTTAGTCCAATATTCGTATCCCACGAATATCTATGAACCTTGGTAGCAACCCATTGCTCTATATTCATCCTTATAAATATCAACCAATCCAAGTTCATAATAGTCTTACCCTCATACTTGTTCCCACAAGTATGAACGACTACGGACATTTAGAGTAAATAATTTACTCATGGATTAAACATGCTAAATTTGGAACATTAATTGAGACATTATAACCAAATAATTTTACTCAAATAATAAAGAGTTCCATATATTCAAATACAAAATTTGATCAAGTCCAATCACTAGAATATCGATGTCCTAAGGCATAGGTATGACTTTCATGCTTTGCCCTTTCAAGGAGCTTCGTGAGTGGATCCGCAATGTTTTGATCAAAGTGAACTTTGCGAATACATATCTTTCCCTTTTCAACTTCATCCCTTATGTAGTTGAATCTCCGCTCATTATGCCTAATCTTTTGATGTGCACGGGGTTCCTTGATTTGAACAATCGCACCCTCGTCATCACAAAGATTTCTAAGGAGTCTTGAATGGTAGAGACCATCCTTAGATTGGTGATAAACCTTTTTATCCATGCAGCTTCCCAAGCTGCTAATGAGGCGGCTATGTATTCGAATTCTGTAGTGGACAACGCTACCCTATTCATAATGGATACGTACCCGATTGTGATCGAGAATCATCTCGATCAGTTTGGAAACTAGCATTCGTGTAACCCTTTACAACTAGTTCCTCTTCATCAGATCCGTATATTAGAAACATATCCTTAGTCCTCCTAAGGTATTCCAATACACTTTCAACAGCCATCCAATGGCTGTTACTTGGATTCTGCTGATATCTACTTGTCATGCTTAACGCGCATGACACGTCCAGTCTAGTGCATATTATCGCATACATGATGGATCCTATAGCAGACGCATATGGGATGTCCTTCATACGATGTTGCTCATCCTTTGAGCTTGGACATTGAGATGCACTCAATATTGTCCCTCTTTGAATAGATACCATACCTTTCTTAGAGTTTTCCATCATGAACCTTTTCAAGATTTTATCAATGTATGCACTTTGGTTTAACCCTATCAACCGCCTCGATCTATCCCTATAGATCTTTATTTCCAAAATATAGACGGTTTCACCGGGATCTTTTATGGAAAAACAACTTCCAAGCCAGGTTTTAACACCTTCCATGGTTGGAATGTCATTTCCAAATGTAGTATGTCATCAACATACAATACTAAGATTGTGATTACACTCCCACTAGCCTTTTTATACACATGAGCCTTGTCAGTATCTAAGTTTCCATGCATGTTTTGTTTTCTTCTCGAAAACCCACTTGCATCCAACCGGTTTGGAGTTAAGTGGAGTGTCAACCAATTCCTAAACTTGGTTGTCATACATGGATTGCATCTCTACATTCATGGCTTCCAGCCATTTGTCACAATCCGAATTGGACATTGCATCATGGTATGTAGTTGGCTCATCGGAGTCAACCTCATAGCATCCATCCATGAAAAATCCATATATTTCAGGTGAAATGCTAACTCTACCAGATCTATGAATGTTTTGTGTGTATTGATCAACCTCTTGATCATCGTCAACAACCTCTTGTTGACAGCTAGTGTCAACCAACCGTGTATCGGCTTGTGGATCTTGATCTTCATCAAATTCCATTGTTCTATGCGTCATTCCTTCCACAAGGAACTTGGCTTCCAAGAACTATGCCTTTTGAGCAATAAATACCTTTTGCTCTGTTGGATCAAAGAAGTAGTATCCTATACAGTCTTTGGGATATCCAACAGATATACACGTAGTAGATCGACTTTCAAATTTGTTTTGGGTGTTAAGCTTAACATAAGCTTCACTACCCAATGCCTTTTAAATATGATAGTGATGGAACTCTTTCCATGCCATATTTCAAAAGGGTGTCGAATCCACTTTCTTGGTTTGGGCCATATTCAAAATACGAGCCTCGGAGAGTAGTGTGAAACCCCAAAATGATAGAGGTAGTGAGCTTATAGCCATCATAGGTCGAACCATATCCAATAGGGTTCGATTTCATCTTCTCTATCTAAACGGAGAACTTTGGTAGTTCTATCGAGTTGATTTTCTACTTCATTCTTGAAGTTTTGAACATTTCAAATTCTTCATGTTTATGTGCCATCAAGAACACATGATCATAGCGACTATAATCGTCGGTAAAGGTAATGAAGTAAGTTTCATCATACCTTGTCATTGTTTTAAAAGGACCTCATACATCCAAATGTATGACTCCTAATAAATCTTTTGCCCTCTCATTAGTACCACTAAAGGGCGTGTAGGTCATCTTACCTTGTAAACAAGATTCACACTTATCAAATGAACAATTTTCATTTGTTTTCAAAAGACCATTCTTTTAAAGTGTTTAAATCCGATTCTTGTTTATGTAACCAAGATGACAATGACAAGGATAAGAGTTACTTAAACCATTTTAAGTCTCTTGGTACATGATGGGTATGATGTGTTATTATAGGACGAATCTTTATGAACCAATTCATAAATATCATTAGAAGGCATAGCCTTGAAATAATATACATCATCCATAGCAACATAAATACCATCATTTACAAACTTTAAATCATAACCATATCGTTTTAAAAGGGAAACTTAAATCATGTTCCTAGTCAAACTAGGAGCATATAACATGTTTTGAAGAACAACTTCCAAACCTTTTGAAAGTTTCAAAACATAGTCTCCTTTCTTAAAGTGCTTATTTCTTTTGAACCCTCGCAACAGATTGCAAAAGTGAGTTCCACATGCGGTATCCAATTACCCATGTGCTTTGAGGAAATAACATTTAAGTCAATATGAATTATGAAGGTTGTGCTTGAGGTTTGCCCAGCATCCCTCTTATTTCTCAACTCATTGAGATAGGTTGGACAATTCCCTTTCAAATGACCTATCTCACCATACTCAAAGCATGGATCATTTTTGGTTACCTTAGGCTTCATAAGCTTAGGTTTTGGAGGTTCCGCTTTGATCTTCCCTTCCCCTTTGCCTTTGATGTGCCCCTCTCCTTTGGCAACATTTGCCTTGGGATCGGGAATGGCCTTTCCATTGCCTCCCTTATTGATCTAGAGAATAGGTAGAACCTTTCTACCGATCCCTGCCTTAGCTGTTGTGAGCATTGCGTGAAACTTACCAATGCTCTTGTCCTATCCATTCATATCGTAGTTCATTATGAATGTCTCAAACTTTTAGTTAGGCCATTAAGGATCAAATCCTTGGCCAACTCCTTTGAGACAGGACAGCTAAGCCTCTCGAGGCGGCCTTAACATCGTCGGGGTCGGGTTGGTTAGGAATAGGATCGTCAAGGACATTGCCTTTGCTCTTGCTTGAGAACAATTCTCAAGTTTCGAGACCAGTCCATAAGGTTACTATGGTACAGACGATCCCTCTCTAAAATAGTTCTCAGTGATAGGGTATGGACGGTAGGGGTGGTAGCATTATTGTTTGCGGTCATTCTACAAATTTTACAAAGTTCCTTTTTGTATTTATGAAAAATTTCATTTTAGTTATTAATACCCTTTATGTCTCATAGACATTTAATAATTAAAATCTAGAATCCAACGTTACATTCAAATAATGGTTAGGTGACCTTTATCCCATTATTCAAATTAACAAGGTAGTCAACTTTTGACAATTGCAACCTTTTGCAACTTCTAGCGGTATGGGATCGACTTTAAACATCATATGTAAAGTCGGCATGTTAATCCCATCAACACCATTTGGAAACCATATTTTAGGTGATCCATTCAACATGGTTTGCAAATCAAGTCACCCTACTTGCACACACATGTGAGTTTACCAACACAAGTGGTTAGGTGACCTTTATCCCACCAATGTGGTATTCCTACCTTAAGTCATAAGTTCCCTCAAAATGGTTAGGTGACCTTTATCCCATTAAGAGTTTCCAAATGACTTAAGTGTTGTGCAAAAGGACGGTGTTAAACTTGTTTGAAAAGGGATTTTTAGTTTTCATTAATTCTAGTTTTGAAAACTCTATGTACCTTGTATTTGCATGCTTCAAATACAAGGTATCCTATGGTTCATTTTTAATAAAACCTCTTTTATTAAATCATCAATCCTTTTAATAACCTCTTATTAATCACTTAATGATTAAGAACCATAGATGCAAGGTATCTTATGGTTTATTTTTAATAAAACCTCTTTTATTAAATCATCAATCCTTTTAATAACCTCTTATTAACCACTTAATGATTAGAAACCATAAATTTCCAGCTTGTTACGTTTGTTAATGAGTTTGTTATGAATATCCAAATATCAAACAACAATCATACAACAAACAACCAAACAAGCATAATATAAACAACCACAATGTGCATAACCATAGCTACTAATGTGACCACACTTGTTTGCCATCACAAGTGTGGTCATTTGGTCTTTCCTAAGGGTTGAATACAACACAAAATAGAGGTCTTCATTGACTCCCACTTGAACTTGCATCCATATGCTTCAAGTCCTTCTTTTGTGTCTTCTTCTTGTGCTTCCTCCCCGAGCATCTTCTTTTACAAAATATATATCCTAATACATATTTTCTAGTAAAAGAAAAACACTCCTAATCTATTTATTACATAACCAAATGAATAAATAATTACAACCCAAATAATAAACACAAATATTACAACCCAATTGAATGAATAAAACAACCACTTGAATCATCCAAACAACACAAGGCCTTAAGCTTGGTTATGCACTATTATATGACCAATCATAAACATTATTCAACAAACTAAATAAACCCCATTAAACCCCAAATTTTCAGCCAACATAAACTGAAAATTAGGGTTTGTTTGTCCAAACAAACAACATCCAAATATATCAACCAATTGACATTCCTATCTTTTAAAGTTTAATCATAAGCATGAAGATATAACTTTGAAAGACTTGGGGTTTATTAAATAACCCAAAATCAGCCCCTAATTAGTTGATTAACATCCTTTAAAATGATTTTTAAAGGGTAAGAACAAGCAAGCTATCCACATAACCGGCTCTGATGCCATTGTTGGGTTTGTTAGAACATACAATCATAGTTTAACCATTTAAACTTTCAGAAAACGCAGCGGAATTATAGCTTTAAAACCATGTTTATAAGCTGAAATTATGTTCATTAGATGACCATATTAATGTATAAAACAAACCCAAAGAACAAAGGATCATTTATGTGAATTAGCAAGCTATGAACATGTGTAAAACTACATAAAATCACAGCTTCAGTGAGCTGTGAATCTACCTTACTGCAGCAGTGAAAAATCGACAAAAGAAGGTTGAATGATGTCCAATATTCAGCCAAGACTTCAAGGATAGAAGTCCTCAAGTTTGTATACCCCAAGCTCCTTGCAAACACACCTTCTTGTTAGGTAGAAAACACCAAGAACAACTTGAAAACCAGCATTTTTCTTGCTGAAAACCCTCTTTTCAGCAGCTCAAAACCGTGGGGAAGAATGAGAGGAAAGAGCTGATTTTGTTTGTCTCTTGCATGTGTTTGAATGATGAGAATGTGAGAGTATAATATGCTAGTTAGTGGAGCATCTTTTAGAACCCAAGACTAGTCAAGTGTGTAGTGTTCAAGAGAATCATTTGCTAGTGGAAACAAGAAAGCTTTATATGTTCTTCTCAAGACACAAAAGCAAAGCAATAACATGCATATGCATGTCATGTTGGACGGCCTCAAGGCCAAAAAATGGGTTTTATTCTCTTTTATTAGTATTTGATATTTATAAAATAGGTGGTTAAATTTTATAAATGTCAAATACTAACACACACATATATTGTCTAGTCTTGTAACTAGTTTATACAATTAACCATTTAATTGTATAAGTAGTATACTCTCATTATTATTTGATGTTGTACAACTAATTTGTATAATACTTCAAATAATATTATTGAACAAAATATCCTCATAAATTGTTCCATCTCATATGCAACTTATTTAGAAAACCCATTTTCTAAATTGGTGTAAATATTTAATTGCATGATCATATCATCAATTAAATATTAATTGGTGTTTGCTAAGCTTGTTATTGGGTATAACCCGACTTGGATCATAACGTACTAACCACATCAATATTCTAAGTGTCTTGGGCACATAGAATCCTACAACAACATTAAGAATCAACAATTTGAGGAGTCATCCAATATAGTTGTTAATGAGCACACTCCTTGTGTTAGGGGGAATGGACCTGATTATATCTTTGACTTAGAATTGTTTCCAAACTATTCTAAACCATCTTGTGAGAATGTTTCAGCTGGAACAAGTGCTCAAGGTGATGCTAATGCCGATGCTAATCAACTATTTAAGCTACCCAGACCTCTTCCAAATTCTCCAAGAGCTGAAAGACAACAAGCTTCAGCCATTCACAGATCAGATAGTGTAACTGTCTCAAGGAATAGTGAAGCTTCAACAAGTGAATCACTTGATGAACCTCAAAACTCATCAGGTGATCCATTACAACACCAGGTTGAAAGAAGTAGTATTCTAAAGGAACATGCAACTGTTAATACTACTTCATGGCCAACCATTGATGATGTTTCTCAGTCATTCAATCAGTCCTCATTAAATGACTTTGAAACAGCAGCTGGACAGAGTGATCCAGTGCCTGATCAGAATATGTCCAACCTAGACCTATATCTGCAACTGGAAGTGATTCCTCGTCTTAGGATTCATAACACTCATCCAACTGAAAACATCATAAGGAATGTCTCCGAAGGTGTGAGAATAAGAGGGCAGACTCATCATGGGAATGTCTGCTTGTACTCATGCTTCTTATCTCAGATGGAACCCAAGAAGGTGGAACATGCCTTGAAAGATAGTAGTTGGGTTGAATCGATGCAGGAGGAGCTGCTTCAATTCAGAAGACAAAAGGTCTGGAATCTATGCCCACTACCTTCTTGTCAAGTACCCATAGGCACTAAATGGGTATTCAAAAACAAGAAAGATGATAGAGGCTTGATTATCAAGAACAAGGCAAGATTAGTAGTTCAAGGATACACCCAAGAGGAAGGAATCAATTATACTAATGTCTTTGCACCAGTTGCAAGACTGGAGGCAGTCGGGATCTTCCTTGCTTATGCTGCATCCAAGAATTTCACTGTCTACCAACTTGATGTCAAGTGTGCTTTTCTATATCGGGATATAGATAGGGAAATCTACGTATGTCAACCTTCAGGATTTGAATACCCACAGCACCCCAACTATGTGTGTAAGTTGGACAAAGCTCTATATGGGCTACACCAAGCACCTAGGCTATGGTATGAGACCTTGTCTCAGTTTCTCCTGAAGAATGGCTACACCAGAGGTACCATTGATAAGACTCTCTTCATCAGGAAGACTGGAGAAAACATTTTGCTCATTCAAGTCTATGTTGATGACATCATATTTGGTTCTTCAAATGACCAAATGTGTAAGGACTTTGAGAGCACTATGAAGCAGAAACTTGAGGTGAGTCCCATGGGAAAAATAGACTTTTTCCTAGGAATTCAGGTGAAGCAATTGAAGGAAGGATTCTTCATCAATCAATCCAAGTATGTTAATGACATCTTAGAGAGATTTGAGATGAAGGACTGTAAGCCAGCCAAGACACCCATACCCAGAAACCATAATCTTTGCCCTGACCTTGAGGGGGAGGATATTAATCAACATTAGTATAGAGCAATCATTGGTTCTCTGATGTATCTCACTTCTAGTTGACCTGATATCATGTTTGCTGCTTGTATTTATGCAAGATATCAGGCTGCTCCAAAGGTGTCTCACCTAGCTGCTGCAAAGAGAATCCTTAGATACCTCAAAGGAGCACCTAAACTAGGTCTCTGGTATCCAAGAAATAGTGATTTCAATCTCTATGGATACTCTGACAGTGACGATGGTGGCTGTAACATTGACAAGAAATCCACATCAGGAGGATGTCAATTTCTTGGTGGAAGGATCATTTCATGGCAATGCAAGAAACAATCCTGTGTATCTACATCAACTGCTGAAGCTGAATACATCGCTGCTGCTAGCTGCTGTGCTCAGCTGCTGTGGATTCAGAACTAGATGTTAGACTATGGATTCAACTTCATGAGTACTCCTATCCATATTGACAACAACAGTGCTATCTCCATCATAGAAAATCTAGTGAAGCACTCCAAGACAAAGCACATTAATATCAGGTATCATTTCATTAGAGATATTCCTGAGAAAAATCTGATAAAGGTAATCAAAGTTGACTCAAATGAACAATATGCTTATTTGTTCACAAAAGCTTTTGATGAACAAAGATTTAAGTATCTCATTTCAGCTATTGGGATGATAAACATTGATTAACTACCTCTTTTGAAAGCTTTTTAATGTGTAATGTCTTATGTCAATACAATTTAAGCCCTGTTACAAAAGATCTCTTTGAAATATCCGAAGTGTAAATTCCTTCCAAAGAGGAATTAACTCTCGGAACATATTTCTAAATATCTTCCGAAGTCAAATTCCTCCATGGAAATTTTCTTCTCGGAAGAGTTTTTAGTCTCGGAAGAAGCGATTGATTTCACATAAGATCTACTTCCGAAGCATATAAAACTTTTCATTCGGAAAGCAGCGCTTACCTTCGAAAGCAATGTTTTGCTTCAGAAGAAAGGGTTGCCTTCGGAAGACAAATTACCTTCGGAAACATTTTATACTCGAAAAAAGGGTTCTTACTGTGTAACGGATATCTTTTTGGGCCCCACTCTGTAAAAAGTAAAGATTTTGTTGATAATGTCTGATTATTTAAAATTATCCCTTACCGCCATTGTCATTTCATAACCGCCAACTGCCGCCCTACCACCATTACCTCAATTCTTCCCATTTAAATAATCCAAACTGTTCAATTTCATCTTCTTTTACCGATTTACTTCCCTAAACATTTCCTTCACTGCCAATCCTGAAATTTACCCATGTTTAAACTTACATTCTCCTACAATGGCGCTAAACCCTCAGCACAACCAGGTCGCATTACTTGATTCGTCAAGAGATGCTGACTTCACTGAAATCATCACCTTTCTTTCTGAATCAACCTACTACACGGCGCTTACTGTTAACCCCACCATTTACTCCAACCGTATGACTGAATTTTGGAGAAACAGTCAAGCAGAAATCCTAAATGGGGTTCGCTTCCTAAGAAACCGCATTTGTGGACAGGAGTTGATCATAAGTGAACAACTCATCAGGGAGAATCTAGATCTTCATGATGATGAAGCTCTTATTGAGTTTCCCAAAGAAGACTTGGATGGCACATACATCCTCATGGGATATGGTGGAGACGTGAGCAGGTCAACCGTCTACAAATTCAACTTCGCATATCATTGGAAGTTCCTCTTGCACATCGTTCTTCAATGCCTATCCAACAAGTCTAGGGGGATGGGATCAAGTCCCATACGAACTAGGATGCTTAGTTCACAGGTTGATGAGAGGAATGCGCTTCAATTACTCAAGGTTTGTGTTTACCAATCTATTTGGGAATCTTAGAAGGGAAACATTTTTCATGTATCCCCGATACATTCAACACATCATCAACTGTTGAGTTGGAACAGAGCAAGCTTGTCTGTGCAGCTGCTCTAACTGTTCCTCAAGTGCGGCCTGCCATCTTCAAGACTTTGAAGAAGGTGTTGATCAACTTCACTAGCAGGTATACTCATTTACCTCCAGATACGATTCAGCGCATAGCTCCTGGTGACATCCCCGTTGACCCCACAGGTGATGAATCCACACCAGCAACCCTCACCACAAATGTCCCAATACCTTCTCCACCCATCAAATTCACATATCGAGACGCCCCAAACGAACCCTTGTTCAATCTACTCTGATTGAACAAGCTCCTCATGTTCAATCCAAAAGGACTAGAGTGGAAAAATGGGCTCCCACTCAGTCCGAGGTCACACCATCCTTCACCATTGACCTCAATTGGGTTTCTGGGCCTCCTCAGTCTCAAACCCAAGACCCCGACACCCAAGCCTTTAGCCCACAGGGTGAGTATTTACACTCCCCTATGCAGCCAACAAGTGACAGCCCCACAAGAGGCTCAATGCCTGTAGACATTGATCTAGGTCCCGTGTCAGTAGGTTTAACTTCTCTATCCTTCACTGACCTATTACTCCAAATGATGAAGAGATAACATCTCTCCATGGCCATGAAGTTGATCTGCAACACCCTATCAAAGATCAACAGAGCCAAGAGAGACCCCTTATCTCTAGCCCCCATCAGAAGCCAACAACTGAGGTGAGTCCTACTGATGTGGAGGGGACTCATGTAGGCTCAGCTGCCACTACTCAGAGTCTCTCATTGAGCTCTCAGGATAGTGGTAACATCAATCAGACTGTGTCTATGGCAACTTTTTCCATTGATATCTCTAAAAGAGATGACTTTAAGCAAAGGTATCCAGGGTGCCAAGAAGCCACATCTTGTGGTGAGACTGAACATACTAGGTATGTTATCTCATCTCCCCATGATTCTTCACATGAAGATGAGGGAAGTATGCAACTCACTATTCAGTACTTGATCTCTAAGGTCTTAAACCTTGAATCTCAGGTTAAGATCTTAGAGAACAAGACAACCACTCAGCAACTTGAGATTGACAATCTCAAGGCTAAACTAGCTGAGAAACAGAAGGAGAGGTCTGTTAGGCATGTACCTATCCAAGTCTCATTGACTTCTTCCTCCAGCTCATCTAGCTCGCAAGATAATGCTACCAAAAAGGGGGAGAAAGATCAGAGACAAACACCTGAGGAACCACCGATCCAGTCCTCTACTTCCTAAATCATTACCTTGCCTGAGTCATCCTACTCAATTCTCAAGATTGACTCACAAATGCTTCATGATCTCCACAGACTTTTCACATAGTATGTATTGAGATCCTCTTTAGATCAGCCCAGCCCGGACACCACACTGATCTACTTTGGAGCTGATGTGCTTGAAAGGCTGACTGCACCTTCTACCACTGTGGAAGAAGTTAGTCAACCTAAGGTCCACATGGAACCTAAGATTCACTTCGAAGGGGGAAATGGGGACTGATGGCCAAGCAACTGAAACAGTTAGGACAGAACTTGCATCAGCATCTTCTTCCGAAGCTCAGGCTGAAACTTCCGAAGGTAAAGTTGAAGCTGAAGAAAAACAAGATAAGTCTTCCGAAGCTGAGATGGAAGCTGCGGAAGGATTTTTCAAAATGTCCGAGGAGCTGATCATCATAGATGTCATTGCTGAAATAGCATCTGAGTTTAGCAGGGAGGATATTTCTGATCTACCTCCATCCCAAACAACAGCTGACCCTTTCTCACAATCCGAACCCTCTATCCAAGAACCACCACAGTCAAGTTCTGCAAAAGACAAAGGCAAGAGAAAAATGACTGCGGAAGAGCTTCAGAAAGAGGAAAGGATTGAGAAGTTAAAGAAGAAAGGTAGATTGCCTACTGAGAAGCTGCTAGCTGCCAGTTCAAAGGTAGCTGCAGCCAATCAGGAGGAAATCAACAACACGAGAAGGGCATCACTCATTGATCAGCTCATCAACTTAGGAGCTGCCAACGAGGAAGTACTCCTGCTACCACTAGAGGAGTTGGTGACTTTGGAAAGGACAACCAGGCTAAAACAACAATAAGAAGCCAGGTTGGCCTTAGAGAGGGAAGAGGAGGAACAATGGAAAGCCTCCTTGCAGCTGAGAGAAGCTAGGATTAAATTCCTACTCTCTAAAGGGTTCAATCTTCCAGAACTTTCTCCACGTGATGATGATATGATCCTTTTGCTCCACAACAAAGAGCAAGATCAAATGGAGAAAGAAAGAAAGAAGGCTGCAAGGGAGAAGATGAAGAAGAAGAAGCAGAGGGAAGAAGTAGAGAGGGTCACTGCAGCCAAGAGGTCCGGAGACAAAGCCTGGATGAAAGACTATCTCCGGGCTCACGGCTTCTCTGGTAGGCAGGTGGGACCCATGTCCGAAAGGACACTCCAACGGATAGTCAGTGAAATAAAGGCTGACATCCGTATGGGAAAGAGGAATGAGATGTATAGAAGGGGACAGGGAATGATCTTCACCCCAACCACTCAACCACAACCAACCACTCAACCACAACCAACCACTCAACCACAACCAATCACTTAACCACAACCAACCTCTCAACCACAACCTACACCAGAAAAACCAATCCCATTTCCCATCAAAACCGAGCCCTTAGATGAAACCTTCACCCCTGAACCTACAACTCTACCCATACCCACTTCATCACCACAACCACCTAAACTTCCCATCCCTAAACCCAAAACACAACCCAGAACCACTAAACCCAAACCTACCCAACTGATACCCAGACCATCCCCTCAGCCTTCTCAATACCTCCCTCTTGAAGAGTTTAAGGAAATCAAGACAAAGCTCAACAACTGCACAACTCTGAGCAACGTCTTCTATGAGGAAGATCTCATCAACATTACCTATGTTGATGACTCTTCAAGTTCCCTCACACAACATCAATTTCTTGATTTACCTAGAGGAACTTTGGGCCAGGCTGCAAGACTTCCCGGTCTCAACTCTGATTCTTTGAATGCTGAAGAGAAGCGACTTAGAAGAAAACTGGCGACTCTACTGGATACAAGGAAGGAGGACAGGATTCCTAGTCAGTCTCCTGTGCCTAGGAAAGGTATAATCCAGTGGAGGTTCAATGAAACTTTTCACAAATTTGTTATGGTAAGAGAGAATGGTGAAATCAACCGGCTCAATGCCACTTCTCTATTGCATCTCAGCAGATTTGACATTGCTGAGCTGGCAGAGAAGCCATTCTCCAATCCCTCCAACTCTAAGACTGCTGCTGTCATCAAGAATCATCTCAGCAGTATTCACTTGGCTAAGCTAACTGCAAAGACAAAATCAATGTAGAGTTGAAGTTGAGAAGAAAGTATTCCGGAATTGGAACCTATAGTAAGATGGGAATATGACTATAGTTCCCATCAACTAACTCTTTTCAGAGGGCCACAAGAAAGGGTACATATAATCCAAGGTAACAGACTGGATGTTCTGTCTACCGAGGATTTGTACAAACTTCTCAGCATCATATCAGGGAAGAACAAGGAAACAGATAGATATCTACTTTCCGTGGTGCTGAAAGTTTTGAGAAGAAGAGAAAAGTGATGTTTTGATAGCATCAGCCTAGGGGGAGTTTGTTGGGTCACTATAAGGCTGGCGCAACCAAAACTACTTCACATAGTCAATTTTGGTGCTACATTCAAAGGATTCTGAAGCTAATTATGAGAACTTCCAAAGTCTGAAAAGTTCTTCTGAAGACAAAGTCTGAAGACATCAGCTGAAGATAACAGCTGAAGACATCAGCTGAAGACATCAACTGAAGACATCAGCTAAAGACATCTTCCAAAGACAAAGTCTGAAGACATCAGCTGAAGATAACAGCTAAAGACATCAGTTGAAGACATCAGCTGAAGACATCTTCCAAAGATAAAGCTGGTGTTTGTTTTTGCCAAAACGCTCTTCTCCACCTCTTCATCTACACGCACGCAGACGCGGGAAGAGGTTTGGAGAGCGTAGACTATTTGATTTCCGAAAGACTTTTCAATTAAAAACGTCTTCCTGAGGTCTGCATGAGGCAGACATGAACCATTCTCGTCACAGGTCTTCAAACCTCTTCTCTTACTCCACCTTCACAAAAGCATCCGATCCCTAAAATCACAAAACACAACCTCCATCCTCAACTCCCGTTCATCACCATCGACCATCCTCAACTCCCGTTCGTAACCTCCATCGTTGGTGCTCCTACAGCCTGCGCTCCTACAGCCGGCGACTCCTCTAGCTGGCCGCCTCTCCTCCAGGAGGCGACCCTTTCCTGCAAGTGATCCTCCATCCGACCCCATTCCTACCGGCCCCCTCTCCTCCAGCCGGCACCCTCCAGCTGGCGTTCCTCCAGCCGACGCCCTTCAGCCGGCACTCCTCCAGTCATCTTCTTCCTCCATGTGCACTATTCTTTACACTCACCCATGAAGTAATACCCAAGTTTCTCACTCAAACGCACCAAATTCTTCATCTTCTCCTTATCTATCTCCTACTCCATCATCATTCTATTGCTTTTCTCCTTCTGGGTCTTCAAATCTGACACCTTAATCATCACCCCACAAGCCGATTCCATCTCTCGTACTTTCATCCCCAAACCCTTTGATTCGAACCCACCAACGGATTTGGTGGATAATGTGGTGAATCTGAGTCAAACCCACTTCAGAAAACTCTTGAATTCATCAAAACCGTTGAATGTATTGTTGGGTTTTGATGGGTTGAAAAGAAAATCAGGTGGGAGTGAACGCCCAAATATGGGTTTATACCAAATTGATGGTGTAAATGCTACTGAATTTGTAGAATCTCATGTCATTGATGTCAATAGTTCTATTATAAATGTGAATGTATCGAATTTGAAGTCGATTGGTGATCGGATTCAGAAGATTAATTGTGTAGATGGTAGTGATGTTATGGAATTGCATGTTAATAGTTCAGTTGTGAATGTATGAAGTTTGAAGTCGATTAGTGACGGGGTTCACAAGATTGATGGTGTAAATGGTACTGAATTCGTGGAGGAACGAGTTAGCAGTCTACAGATGTTAAAAAGCAAACAAACTTTTTTTTGCAGACTGTAGACCTTTGGTCCACCTCTTCTGCTGTAGATGTCTGCAGATGTGGTCCGCAGACTACAGACATTTTTCTACAGAAAAAACAAACAACATCAAAGTCTGAAGACCTCTTCCGAAGACAAAGTCTGAAGACAAGGGCCGAAGACAAAGTCTGAAGACAAGAGCTGAAGACAAAGTCTGAAGACAAACTCTACTTCCAAAGACAAAGAAGACTCCAAGCCTCGGAAGAAGCAGTCTTCCGAAGTATAAATGGCTTCGGAAGAAGTTGTTCTTCTGAAGAAATTTAACTTTCGGAAGAGATTGCTATGACCAGTAGACATAAGTATGGTTTCTGACAATTCGCTGCAAACCTCTGATACAGCATGGCTTCTTCCTAAAGAGCCATGTTGTTGACCATACTTTATTCCACTGTTTACCTTTTTATGATAGTACATGTTACCAATTTAGTTGATGACAAAAGGTAAGTCAGGGACATGTCCTGACTACCAAATCTCAGATAAGATATCCAAGATACCTTAACCTATAGTCTTGTAGTATAGGCTTTTTGGTTATAGGTTTCCAGCTGGGATCAAAGTATATCCGGCTTAGGTAGTTATATATATAATTCTCATTGTAACTCAATAGAGAGAGAGATTGTGCCTGCAAGAGTCTTATAATCCTTTGAGTTGAGAATCAATATATAAAACTACCTTGAAAATTTACTTCCTGTGTTCATTATCATTTTGTTACTTGTTATATTATGATCAACTCTTGTTAGGACTCTTTCTGAGTGTTGTTCTAGGTGAGTTTAAAAGAAAAAGCACTTGTTGAGTGACCAACACCGATCCTGCATACTCCCAGTCTAGCCGCCAGGGACCCTCTGATGCGGCACTGGATGAGATCTTGGAGACCGTCCGTCGCCACGAGCTGACTCTTCAGCACGCTACCCGGACCTCCCAGTCTGCTTAATTCCAGGCTATGATGGCTTCACATGGGGTGTAGAGGTTGGAACAGGAACAGAAGAAGAAGAACTCTAGATGGCTTGGATGGCTGAAGAAAAGGTGTATGTGAGAGTAGGATGAGAAATGGGACTATCTGTTTTTAGACAGTTGAACGAAACAATCTTGATCAATGTTTGATACTATTATTATTACTATTATGGGGGTAATGGCACCTTCCAAATTCTAAGAGCATGGCTCTGATTCTACTTGCTTGCTGATACTACTATCTCTATTTAACTATGAAACTACTTGTTTGGAATTAGGTTATTGGACTATTTATATTAACTTGCATTGTGTTAAGTTATGCTTTGAAATTTGTCTGTGCCCATTCTGATTGATTGTCTAAACTGGTATGATATGCTTTGAATTGAACCATGTAAGAATCACTTAATGGGTTGTATATAAATATATATGTAGATACACCATGATTTCTCCCCCTGAGGAGAGGTATAATAGAGTAATGATGCATCAGCTATTCAAAACAAATTTTGAGTTGCTAAACGAATCTATCTGTGAAACTATCAGAATGCCAACTAGGAGGGGAACACGATTTGGGAGGCGAGGAGCTACAAGAGGCCGCCATGAGGAGGCCAGGCAAACGGGAAACCAACCTACCCCACCGGGAACTCCCCGCAGAGAAAATTCTAACCAAGAGAATGACGAGAGGATGGCTAACCTATTAGCACAACAAATTGCTAACGCCATCCCGACCATTATCGCTCAAATCAATGCTGATCGGAGTAATACAAATGTAAACGATGGACTTGGGAACAACGAGGACCACAACAAAGAAGCCGAAGTGATAAGGAATGGATGCTCCTATAAGACCTTTATGGCATGCAAACCCAAGGACTTCTATGGCACCGATGGTGCGATAGAGACTTACAGATGGATTGACGAGATAGAAGCTATTTTAGATATCAGCGAATGCAAAATGGACCATATGGTGAGATTCGCTTCTCAATCACTGAAAGGATCGGCCTTGGAGTGGTGGAAGTCGATCACTCAAGCACATGGAAGGAATGCTGCAAACCGAATAAGCTGGACCAAATTTAGAGAGCTGTTAACCAACAACTATTGCCCCATCAATCAACTTAAGAAGCTAGAGTCAGAATTCTTGGGTCTGGATATGAAAGGTCCCAATTACACCGAGTACATCAATCGATTCTTAGCCCTATCTCGACTGGTTCCTCATCTGATGACACCTGAATATAACTTGGATGAAGCTATTTAATCTCTATTGGATCAAATAATCTTATGCTCTAAGCTTTCTTCTTTGGATCATTTGTTTGAAAAACCAGATCTTTTATTCTTTCCACATATCCAATTCAGCGATGGGATATATATATTGATTTCCATCAATATGCTTAACTGTTGTAGATTTTCTGTTTGATTATCCAACTCTTCATAGAAATTCATCATCAATAAGAGAAGAAGAGCTAGACTTTGATCTCCTTTGATTCTGCTTCCTTCTTTCATGTTCACTATCTTCCCTTCTAGCTTCCTTTATCACATCATCTTCAAATTTATTCTTTAACTTACCAATAGCCACATAGATATCTCTTCCTTTCAGTTTAATTGGATAGTTAGTGATAGGTAAGATTTGTAGGTCAGATATGTCAGCATCAGGGAGTGAAATGATTGTTTCAATCAGAGGGTAATACTAAATCATCACAAGCCCTCTTAATAACTGCACAATCCCAGTCTAAATCAAATTTCCAAGCAATTATCCTGTTTTCTTCAGCAGAACTAGGGGTTATGATATGGTCAAATAGTTGGATTAGGGTTGATTTTTCATCAATTTTTCTACTGTTGTACCAAGTGCCCATATTTTTCCTAGTATTACATCCCTTGGCTCTTCGATTAACTTTTCTTTTCACTTATGCTTATCTTTACTCTCTACTATAGTAGGCTCAACAGGAGTAGATTTAGCTTGATGATTATAGGCAGGGTTTGTTGCTTCTGTTCTAAAGTTCACTCTAGTTTCCAACTCCACCTTCATCACATATTTCATCATTTTCCTGAGTTCAGCCACTGATCTCCCTCTTAACTCATGTGGCTTGTTATTATGGATTTGTAACCAGCAAGTCAAGTTGTACTTGGTGAGCTTGGCTTTGTCATAGTGACCAATGTCTTGTTTAATCTTTTGAATGGCTTTGAATTTTATGAAGGTTTCATAGTTGCATACCGTTAGCATGAACCTTTCTATCTCAAATTCTTTAGGAATCTCCTTCATCTCAGTCATGTTCATCTTTTCAACTATATCATAAGGGAATCCATTATTGATCAAGGTCACGAACATTATAGACTGAGGCCTTTCTTTAAGAATATCATATGTGGATAGCAGTTTATCAGACTTTGATTGTTGTTCATCTTTGGGAGATTCCATTTTTGTTAGATCTTCCCATTGAGAATCATTCCCTTCTTTGTATGAAATTAGCTTCAAAGTGTCTACATCAACTGAAGGAGTGTGCTCGGGAGAGATTGTTTTCACTTTCTTAGGAGATTCTTGAACTTCAATGACTTCCTTTTGAATCCTACCCATGTACTTTCTTTTTCTTTTGCAATGAATCACTTGTTTTGAAATTTGAGTAGTTTTCATTGTTGATTCTTGATGAGCATATGATTGAAGAGTAGATATCTTCATCTTCATTACTACAATCTCCTCATCTTTTGATTTCAGAAGGCCAGCTTGTTCAGATATGGTAGTTTTGGCTTTCTTTATCTCTGTAACAAGCTGCTCCTTTCTTGTTTTTCTTTTTCAATTGATTCTTTCAGCTCTCTCACCAACTGATGAAGAGCATGAGCCACTTCATTATAAATACCTCTTGGTGTCTTTGCACCTTCAGCTATGGGGTCATCATGATTAAGGAACGCACAGAGGTTATGTTCCTTGGCAAATCTATTAGCCATCTGCACAAATGATAAGAAGATTAGGGCACAATATAAAATAAAACTTAAAATAAAACATAAGAATTTGAAGGGTTTCGGTGATGTTCAAGGAATAGATTTGTGGATTTTTGATGTTGTATCATATGATTTTGTGAATCCAAGAATTGTCCAGGGAATTATCAGCTTAGTTGTGACAACCGACATCAAGGTCACTATTCTAAACCCTAATTTACTTGCATCATCACCCGTCTTATGAGTACTAATGATAGAAACAATTTAGCTCTATTAGTGAATTTAGAATCATCAATTGCTATTATTTGCATTTTACGATTTTGTGTGATTTTTGTGAATTTTAGTTATTCCAAGTCTTATCTTTTAGATACTTAGTGCCTGGGAATGTTAATTAGTCACCCTAACTAGAATTCAAAATCCTAATTAAAACAATTAAAAGATGTGCATATGCACACTCACTTGTAATTTCTGGCTTAATGCATGCATGTCCATGCATAGCACTTTGGCTTAATGCATGCATGTCAATGCATAGCACTTAATCAACTAACTAAAACTTCCCACCTAAAATACTACATTATACTACACACTACACTAAATAATAACATTTACAATTAAAAATTTAAAAAGAAACCCCCATTACAAGACAAGGCTCAGCCGCCCCCCTTGACCACCAATCCTCTTGTTTGCTTAACACTACACACCACCAACGTCATCACCCACTCCCTTTACATGCATTCTTTCACCAACACTCCACTTCTCCTTCTCACACCTCTCTCTCTCAGATTCTTCTCCAGAAAACACACACACACACACCATGGTTCCAATCCATTTCTAGCCTCATCATTCAAAGACAACACCATCTACACATGGGCCAAGCTTCAAACCGCAAGAAGGTGTCCATTTTGTGATCTTTTGGTGCTTGGATCTTGCAAACTCGTGGGTTCCAGCACTTGTTCAAGATTCTACAGCTCAGTCCAAGGAGTTCCAGACCATCCACGACCAACAACACCCTCCAAACCACGAGTTACATCATGTGTAAGTTTCATGTTGCCGGTTTTGGTTATTTCTCATGTTTTCTTCATTTTTCACTTAAAAACCTCTCCTTTCCTTGTTGTAGTAGAAAACCAACACCATCACTTTGTTCTTGAGGAGTTCTTAACGTTCTTGAAGGTATATCATTTGATATGATAGCTATTCTAACGGGTAGAACCCGATTGACCTCTTGAAAACCCTCATTTTGGGTGTTTTGCACCATTCAACTTGTAAACCTTGTAACATTTGGAAACAAAACTTGTAACCTGATTTCGAATGGTTCATAAGACTTCTAATAACCTGTTTTGAATGATACAAATGGGTGTACACCATGAACGTGAGGTTATAGCATAAGTACACCTTGAAAATCCTTCTTTCTACATGTAACAACCTCCTTTTAGGCACTTGTTTTGAAAACCCTCTCAAAAAAGGGTCATAACCTGCTAAAGAACAACTTTTAAACACCCTAATAATCTTATTTTTAAGTTAAATGAAGTTTAAACTATAATTTACACATGTGTAATGTTTAAACTCAAGTTACAATAATTTACACATGTGTAATGGTCGGTTATGACATTTTTACTGTATTTCTACTCTATGGATGTGTAGAACAACTAGGCCACGAGTTGGGACTGAAATTTCAGAAATTTTTGATGAATTTTAATTGTGTTATTAATGGCTAATCTCTGGAAATTAAAGACATGTTAAGACTAGACCCATTTTAGTCACTTTCGGGACCCGAAAACATGGAAAAACAACTTAAAAACAAGAAATCTAGGGCTATAAAAATTTTAAAGAAAATTCCAGGTTCTTTAAGGGTTAATAAAGTGTTCTGGAGTCAATAGAAAATTTTAATGGTCAAATGGATAATTTAAATGGCTTTTTAAGTAAAAACAGGTACTAACCGGGTGACGGTTTTGAGAAAAATCTAAGAAATATGGGTATAGAGCTAAAAATTATAAAAACCATGTTATTTCAGTATTTAAGTGAGAAAATAACTTAGAAGGTAGAAAAGTTGGTCAAACGTGGTTTTAAACGGTCAAATTCGGTTAAAAACGCGTTTTCACGGGTTAAACACAAAAACGAGGCTTTCAACTATTAGAGGCAAAAATTTCATAATCAAATGAATTAAAACTTAGGAAAATATCATTAAAATGTTATCTACTGGTCTACGACTCAAAAGATGAAAATTCATAAGTAACCGTTAAAACCCTTTGGTTTTACCATAACCGGGAACATTAAGCTCATAGGTATTAAACCGAACCTGTAATCTGAAAATTTGTGTACATGTACTTAGTAATAAGTTAGTTCAACTTCAAGAACCTGATTTTTCATTATAAAAGTCATCTAGTACAAGAAACCAAACATGAGGGTAGAAACTGTTAATTTTGAAACTTTAGGGGCTAAAATGTAAAATTTTGCCAAACTTCATAACCGAATCAAATGAGCCTAATAATCACTTGAACAACATATTTACCCTATATTCTTAACTTAATAGTGTAAAGTCCTTGATTGTATGAGAAACCTTGACTTTCCATAAAAGGAAACTTTTTATGCAAACCCTAATCGAATCAAAGCCGAATCCGACAAACTAAGACTTAGACACACTTGTTGCACCTTAAATAGGTTTAGAGCAGTAGCTAATCAGTAAATATATACATGTTAAGGTTCTATACTTGAGACATTCCCGGAACACGAAGAGTACATTTGCTTAACACCTAAGGTGAGTTCTAGTGATCCCTTTTTACTACTGTTTTGGGATGAAACATGCTCTGTTATTTTATGAACTATAATTGTGCTTTACTTGATGCTCGTATGTGGGATTTATAGATACCTGCTGATACTTACATCATGATCATTAATTCTTTTGTGAACCGCTTTTTTATGTGGATAGATCTATTTGGGGAAACCCCCACACACAGTGGCTCCCACCACAGGGAGGTACCCCACTGAGATCCTGAGGGGTCGTTTGTGGCATGTGATAGGTTTTGCTAAGAATCTAGGGTGAACCATCCAGGCACGTATGGTTCACTAGTTTGGGGCTCAGTCCTCCCCTTTGGGGTTAACCGGTAAAACATAACTTTAGAAGAGGCTAATCGGGATTGAGTGCAGGGTTGATTATGATACTCCGACGATATTGAAACTATGATTTTTTCCATTTTATCAAATGAGGATTTTGTTAAGCAAATTTGTTTTTAGACTTAAAGAACTTGAATTCACCAACTTTTTAGTTGACACAATTTCTTTTTGAGCATGTTTATGGTAATCCATGAAGAGATCTTAGCTACTGTTGAAGACCTAGACCTATCCCCGAGACCATGGCATTGGCTTAATTTCACTTATGTTGACTGTATAACTAATTTGGACGATTGAAAACTTTTGTTAAACAATACAATCTGATTTTATGTTGACTGTATAACTAATTTGGGGGCTAGATCTGTTTCTTGGCCCGATACCTTTTGAAACTTTAAATGCCATGCGATATTCTCTCCTTTGAGCTCTTGTATTGGTTTGTTTCTGCTGCCATATATTGTTGCTAGTCTGTGACGTCCCACCCTACCTGGGCCCGGGGTGTGACAGATTAGTATCAGAGCCAAAGGTTGTAGAGAAATCGGGAATACCATAGTGGACCTTAGGCTACAACCCTGATACCCTAGGACTGTCCTTGTGGGAAGTGTTGGAATGATCGGGTTGGGTAAATTGATGATTACACTTGATCAACATAATCATGAATTTACCGGACGTGTAATTTCCAACACGAACCTTTAGGTAATGTTTGGATTCTTCTGATTCACATTGATGATTTTGAAACTTTTTTTAAAAAGGGGATTTAAATGACTTCTATGATGAACTATGCTATCTGACACTATTTAAAGAGACTATTGACTCAATACCATTCACAAATGATGTATTGGGATATCTGATACTATTTGATGAGACAATTGATTTTGATATCACTGACAAATGATATGTTGGAATATCTGATGCTACTACCATTACTACTATTAGTAGTACTATCGTTATAATCATGAGCTATGAGAAACCAAATTACTCATGATGTTTCTATACATGGCACAAGGACTATGGCAGACAAAGGTAAGGCGCCCGCACACCCAGACAATGAGACTACCCCTACTGGAACCCTTAAAAGAGCGAAGCCTCAGACTGAGTACAAGGCATACCTCCGGAGATGCGGACACCCAGGATGGATATCCGTCACATCGAACGACACCGAAGCTTCTGAGGACTCTTCCTCAACGACACCGTCCAGGAGCCAGACACGCTCCCACTCTTCACACGTTGCTGCCTCTGCTCACTCGCCTATCCCACCTATCAGGAATAGGGGAGCACGTGTTGTCACTCGTCCACGCAAGAATGCTAGGCCTGGACCTTCGGTCTCCTTTAGGATACCACCTCCTCCTCCACCACCTGTTAGGACTCCTATACCTCCACCTCCGCCGTTTATCCCACTCTGATGCCACCCACATGATGAGCCATGGATGCCACCGAGGCACAGTATGTATGATGGCCCTAGCGTACTGGCTGGTGATAGGTACTCTGTTGGGTCACTATAAGGCTGGTGCAACCAAAACTACTTCACACAGTCAATTTTGGTGCTACATTCAAAGGATTCTGAAGCTAAGTATAAGAACTTCTGAAGTCTGAAAAGTTCTTCCGAAGACAAAGTCTGAAGACATCAGCTGAAGATAACAGCTCAAGACATCAGCTGAAGACATCAGCTGAAGACATCTTCCGAAGACAAAGTCTGAAGACATCAGCTGAAGATAACAACTGAAGACATCAGCTGAAGACATCAGCTGAAGACATCGTCTGAAGACAAAGTCTGAAGACCTCTTCCGAAGACAAAGTCTGAAGACAAGAGCTGAAGACAAAGTCTGAAGACAAACTCTACTTCCGAAGACAAAGAAGACTCCAAGCCTCGGAAGAAGTAGTCTTCCGAAGTATAAATGGCTTCGGGAAAAGTTATTCTTCCGAATAAATTTAACCTTCCAAAGACATTGCTATGACCAGTAGACATAAGTATGGTCTCTGGCAATCCGCTGCAGACCTCTGATACAGCATGGCTTCTTCCTGAAGAGCCATGTCGTTGACCATACTTTATTCTACTATTTACCTTTTTCTGATAGTACATGTTACCAACTTTAGTTGATGACAAAAGGTAAGTCAGGGACATGTCCTGACTACCAAATCTCAGATAAGATATCCGAGATACCTTAACCTATAGTCTTGTGTTATAGGCTTTTTGGTTATAGGTTTCCAGCTGGGATCAAAGTATATCCGGCTGTAGGTAGTATTATATGTAGTTCTCATTATAACTCAATAGAGAGAGAGATTGTGCCTGCAAGAGTCTTGTAATCCTTTGAGTTGAGAATCAATATATAAAAGTACCTTGAAAATTTACTTCTTATGTTCATTATCATTCTATTACTTGTTATATTGTGATCAACTCTTGTTAGGACTCTTTCTGAGTGTTGTTCTAGGTGAGTATGAGAGAAAAACCACTTGTTGAGTGACCAACACCGATCCTACAATTGGTATCAGAGCTTTCAGATTCTTGATTGTGAGATCTTACCATCTAAGTCAACGAGTTTTTCACTCCTTCCCACAAACCACTCACTCAAATGGCCGCTCTCACTAAAGCTGATATGGAAACCGGTACCATGACCAAGTCCCCACTGATAACCCCTGAAGACATTGACACATGGTGTACAAGAATGGAAGGCTTCATCAAGTGTTAAGACTCAAGGATATGGGACTCCATTGTTAATGGTCCTTTCATACCAAGCACTATTTCCGCTACTGGTAATCGCATTATTCCAAAAGATGTTGATGATTACTCAGAAGAAGATAGGAAAAGAATAGATCTTGATCAAAGGGCTATGACTTCACTTCAAACTGCTCTTCCAAACTCCATCTACAGATGCTTCATGAAGTGCAAGACAGCTAAAGATCTATGGGATGCACTGAAGCTTATGTATGAAGGATCCAAGGAAACTAAAGAGAACAAGAAAGATCTCTTAAAGCAGCAGTTTGAAAACTTCACTTTCAAGGCTGGAGATGAACATCCAAGGAAACTAAAGAGAACAAGAAAGACCTTGACTCAACAATATTTCAGGTATGTTGAGATAGTGGATACTTTGGTGGATATTGGAGTACCTCTTGAGAATAGAAACATGGTTCGGAAGTTCATGTCATCCCTTCCTAAACTATGGACACACTACTGTGTTGTAATCAAGAGAACTTCGGACCTTAAAACTCTTTCTCTCACAGAGTTGTATGTTATCCTAAGTGCATTCTAGATGGAGATGAACATGCAGAACTCCTCTGGTAACTTCAATAACCAACTAAGTTCAGCCCTTCATGTGGTTGAAAGGGAAATCACAGAACCACAACATCAGTTGCTGTACTACCCTGACAACTCACATATTGGACCCTTCATTACTCTACCTGAGACTCCACGGTCTAACCAGGCTCAACACAACTCCTTTCAGGATAGTTGTGCCTTTGTCTCTGGAAGTGGACACTCTGGTGATTTTCAATATTGCTTTGATGATCTTGAGTGCTTCAGTCCAGATGATGTAGAGTATGTGGACATTGTTCAACAGATGGCTCTCTTAACCTACAGAGCGAAGAAGTTCTTCAAGAGAACTGGAAGGCAATTCCCTCAAAACCCTGTCAACAGCAAGTTTGGGTTTGACAAAAACAAAGCAAAGTGCTACAACTGCAATCAACTAGTACACTTTGCTAGGGAATGCAAGGCTCCCAAGAACAGCACGGGAACCCCATAGGCCTCCACACATCCCTCAACCTCAAAGCATGAAGAAAAAGACAACTGAAACAGCTGCAATAACTCAAGAAGTTGACTGGAGCTTCATGGTACAGGATGTGACTCCCACTCAAGCACTCATGGCCGGAACAGATGATGCTCAGGTATATGAACATCTTTGCACTCCAGCCTGTATTGCCAAGGTTAAACTTTATAAGGATTACAATATGAAAATCAGATCTGATGTTGAGTCATTAAATATCTTAAAATCTGACTTTAAAAGAGCTGAATCTGACTATCAAAAGAAAATTGAGGAGTTAGAGAAAACTGTGTCTCTTTTAAAACATGAATGAACCAATTACAAGACTCAAATCAAAGATCAGATATCCAAGCTGTCTGAAGCACAAGCCCGGCTTGTCACTGCTGAGGCTCAGGCCAGGAAGCAAGCTATTGCTGAGCAAAACTTCCAAGCTATTCTTGCATCATCCTCCTATTCCAAAATGTTTTATCAAAACAAAGGAGGGTTGGGAACCAATGAAATAGCTCCACCACACTCTTATGAGTCTATTAGATTGGAATTAAAGGATGACCCTTCTCCATTGGAATTAAAGGATGAGGCAAAAATAGTGGCCACCACAGGGGAGAAACAAGAAGATACACTCATCTCCACCTGTGAAGATCAAATCCTAACCACCAAGGCAAGAAGAAGCAGAGCTAAAGCTGCTAGAAAGACTGTCAAGAAAGTTGCCGAGTCCAGGCTGAAGATTGACCCAAAGCAAAAAGGTGTCTTCATCTCTGCTGGATTCCAAGTGGTAGGTACTTCTAATTCAGGAAAGGAGTGTATTACCAGCACTCCTGACCTACTAAAGAATCAGAAGTTGAAAGAGAAAGTTGCTGATGAAGAAAAGAAATCCAAGAAACAGCAATCTTTAAATTCCTAAAAGACTAACATTGCATGCATAATGTGTGGTCTGCACAACCACATGGCTAAAGATTGTTATTACAATCCAGCAAGCACACATTATGCAAATAATGTTAGAAAAGAAGGAGTCAGGGAAGGTTTCACATTTGGACCATTTCAAATGGTCCAAGTGATGAAAAAGGGAAAGTTGGTCTCGGAAGGCAAGTTGCTTTTGGAAGAAAGTATTTCTTCAGAAGGGAAAATGGCTTCGGAAGCCAAAGCTTCTAAGGTTCGAAAGAACAAGAAAGCTCCCTTGAAACCATCCCAGAAGAAGACTTCTTCAGAAGAAAAGGTGATGACGGCTTCTTCCGAAAAGAAAGAAGCTTCGGAAGAAGACCATGCTGCAAAAGCTTCAACAAGCTCATCCTCAAAGATCAACCAAGGGATGGATTGGAAGATCCAGGAAGATGCTGCAGCCCAAACCTCTTCTTCAACGACCTCTATTGAGCCCCAATGCATATCTTTTGGTTCAATTATTTCATTATCTTTGGAAGAGCCCATGACCAGCAAGGCTTGGGCTTCCAAACAAAACTAATCATCTTATCTTATGTGCAGGGACATCCATTTGACAAGAACAACAATGTCTGGATTGTAGATAGTGGATGCTCCAGGCACATTACAGGGAACAGATCTCTCCTTCAACAATTCCAGAACTATGATGGAGGGCCTGTCCAATTTAGAGGTAAGACCGGAGGATATATTTCTGGCAGAGGAAGTATATCCAATGGTAGATTAAACATTGACAAAGTTCACTTTGTCAAACAGCTTGAACACAATCTGTTAAGTGTTTCTCAATTCTGTGACCAAAAGCATCAAATGCTTTTCACAGAACATGAGTTTATTATCCTCAATCCAGGGATGATAATTCCTCTGGACTTGGTGCTTCTTAGATCTCCCAGGAAAGGGGATATGTACAAGCTAGGTATGAACAATGCTTCTCCTATGGGTGAAATATCATGCTTTCTTTCCAAAGGTAATAGTGATGAGTCAACACTATGGCATAAACGCATGTGTCATGTAAATTTTAAGACAATGAATAAATTGGCTAAAAATAACTTGGTACATGGTTTGCCTAAAAAGGAATTTTTCTGCAAAGATAACTGTGTTACATGCCTGAAAGGGAAACAACACAGGTCATCTCATAAATCCAAATGTGTCAACTCCATCACTACTCCATTACACTTATTGCACATGGATCTATTTGGTCCCACAAGTATAATGACCATTGGAAGGAAATCATATTGCCTTGTGATTGTTGATGATTTTACAAGATTTACATGGGTATTCTTTTTAAGAAGTAAAGATGAAACTGCTGAAACGTTAAAATCTTTTATTCTTAAAATAGAAAATCAAATTGATGACAAGGTTAAGATCATTAGAAGTGATCAAGGGACTGAGTTTAAGAACTTTGTTCTTGACTCATTCTGTGACTCAAACGGGATTGCCAGACAATATAGTGCTCCCAGAACTCCTCAACAAAACGGTGTTGCTGAGAGGAGGAACATGACACTTATTGAGGCTGCTCGAACCATGTTAGCTGATTCAAGACTTCCTCTAACATTCTGGATAGAGGCAGTTAGCACTGCATGCTATGTGTAGAATAGGGTTATTGTAGTTAAGCCCCATGGAAAAACCCCTTATGAGTTATGGAACAAACAGCCACCGTTCATTGGCTTTCTAAGGTCCTTTGGCCGCAGATGTACCATACTTAACACAAAAGAAAACTTAGCAAAGCTTGCTGAGAAGTCTGATGATGCTATCTTTATTGGATACTCTTCTAGCTCAAAAGCTTATAGAGTATACAACATTAAGAATCAACAATTTGAGGAGTCATCCAATATAGTTGTTAATGAGCACACTCCTTGTGTTAGGGGGAATGGACCTGATTATATCTTTGACTTAGAATTGTTTCCAAACTATTCTAAACCATCTTGTGAGAATGTTTCAGCTGGAACAGGTGCTCAAGGTGAGGTTGATGCCGATGCTAATCAACTATTTGAGCTACGCAGACCTCTTCCAAATTGTCGAAGAGCTGAAAGACAACAAGCTTTAGCCATTCACAGATAAGATAGTGTAACTGTCTCAAGGAATAGTGAAGCTTTAACAAGTGAATCACTTGATGAACCTCAAAACTCATCAGGTGATCCATTACAACACCAGGTTGAAAGTAGTAGTATTATAAAGGAACAGGCAACTGTTAATACTACTTCACGACCAACCATTGATGATGTTTCTCAGTCATTCAATCAGTCCTAATTAAATGACTTTGAAACAGCAGCTAGACAGAGTGATCCAGTTCCTGATCAGAATATGTCCAACCTTGACCTATCTCTGCAACTGGAAGTGATTCCTCGTCTTATGATTCACAACACTCATCCAACTGAAAACATCATAGGGAATGTCTCTGAAGGTGTGAGAACAAGAGGGCAGACTCATCATGGGAATATCTGCTTGTACTCATGCTTCTTATCTCAGATGGAACCCAAGAAGGTGGAAGATGCCTTGAAAGATAGTAGTTGGGTTGAATCGATGCAGGTGGAGCTGCTTCAATTCAGAAGACAAAAGGTCTGGAATCTATGCCCACTACCTTCTGGTCAAGTACCCATAGGCACTAAATGGGTATTTAGAAACAAGAAAGATGATAGAGGCTTGATTATCAAGAACAAGGCAAGACTAGTAGTTCAAGGATACACCCAAGAGGAAGGAATCGATTATACTGATGTCTTTGCACCAGTTGCAAGACTGGAGGCAGTCTGGATCTTCCTTGCTTATGCTGCATCCAAGAATTTCACTGTCTACCAACTTGATGTCAGGTGTGCTTTTCTATGTGGGGATATAGATAGGGAAATCTACGTATGTCAACCTCTAGGATTTAAAAACCCACAGCATCCCAACTATGTGTGTAAGTTGGACAAAGCTCTATATGGGCTACACCAAGCACCTAGGCTGTGGTATGATACCTTGTCTCAGTTTCTCCAGAAGAATGGCTACACTAGAGGTACCATTGATAAGACTCTCTTCATTAGGAAGACTGGAGAAAATATTTTGCTCGTTCAAGTCTATGTTGATGACATCATATTTGGTTCTTCAAATGACCAAATGTGTAAGGACTTTGAGAGCACTATGAAGCTGAAATTTGAGGTGAGTTCCATAGGAAAAATAGACTTTTTCCTAGGAATTCAGGTGAAGCAATTGAAGGAAGGATTCTTCATCAATCAATCCAAGTATGTCAATGACATCTTAGAGAGATTTGAGATGAAGGACTGTAAGCCAGCCATGACACCCATACCCAGAAACCATAATCTTTTCCCTGACCTTAAGGGGGAGGATATTGATCAACATCAGTATAGAGCAATCATTGGTTTTCTGATGTATCTCACTGCTAGTAGACCTGATATCATGTTTGCCGCTTATATTTGTGCAAGATATCAGGTGTAACACCTCTGAAATATGACCCAATTGAAAACCTATAAATGTTATAAAACTCAATAAAGGTCCGGATTGAGTTGGGCTTACCAAAGAAAACTTGTAAAACGAAACTAGCCTTTTAGGCCCAATAAGCCCAATAAGGGCCCGAACATATAAACAAGGCCCATTTAAGGCCCAAATGCATGTTTACGAACTAACTGAAGGAGAAACCATGAAACAAAGAATTCTTATGTGATTTGAAACAACTATGGGAAGATCCAAACTGAAAACGGATTCAGAACCCATACCGGGTAAAATTCGGCAATTTAACGCGTACTAACGTCTGAATTCTATCAGAAATTCATAAAATAGCTTGTCATCCAATCTAAATCATTGTTAGCCTTGACTAATATCATAAATAATGCTTGCTAAAGGATTTTCATCGATCATGCATAAACAACGGAATTTCGTAACTGAAACGTGAATACCGGTTTTCACCGGCATTTACTGATATCTGATACGTCAACCGAACCTCGTAACTCCGTAATTATTCATCTAATCATCATTTATTATCATATCATATTAAATTTGATGAATGGTACGTTGTCCGGAATAACTGCGTTCCGAAACGCGATCGTGACGCGAACCGGGTTACGATCAGGTAAAACCTGCGAATTCGTCAGATAAGGTTTTAACGTGACCAACATGGGGAAATAACACTAAAAATATCATTCTAATACTTAATTGCATGTATTTAGATATCAAAATAATAATAATAGCGCTCGTTCGAGGAAAACGTGTAAAACCGATAACGTGTCGATTTCGCGGTATCGTTTAACTGTTCTGTACGTTTTAAATACGATAAAATTATTAATCTCTGATTACTTATGACGTTTTCTATAACCGAGTCTAACGATAAATGAAATTTATTACGTCACGCAAAAATTGACTAGAACGCGTTACGAACCGAACTGTTTACGAACCGATTTCATTTAACCTAGTATTTAAACAACCTAATATTCCATTTTAGGGTTTAAAAACCCAAAATCAGAGAGAGAGGAGAGGCAGTCGCGACCTTCTCCGCCTTTCCCCCTTTCTTCGAACTCCGGCCAGTATCCGGCCTCCGGCGACGGCCTCCGGCGAGTGCCGGCGCGTGACTAGCCTCATTCGACTCCCCTCGACGCCCTGATCTCGATGGTGGCTTTGATTTCTCTAAAACACAACAAGATGACTGGAATCGAAGGCGAGAGTGACGATTATAGGTCGGATTCGAAGGTGATGGTGGGGTTTAGACGGCTGGGCTGCAACGGATGGTGGTGGATGGTGTCGGCTGTGGCTATAGGAGTTGGCGGAAGTGGTTGATCGAGGTTTCTCGAAGACGGCCACAGTGGTAAGTGCCCTGTGACTTCGCGAATCTCGACCGTAGAGGCCGGTAATGGTGGTGATGTTGGCGGCTGTTGATGTAGAATGTGATGGTGGTTGTGGTTGTTGTCGGTTGTGGTTATGGTGCAGGGTAGCGTTGAAGGAGGCTGTAAAGGGGTGGTGGTTCATGGCAGAAAACAACCACAACACCCGATTGATGGTGGTTTGTGGTGGTTGATGTTGTTCGAGGTGAAATGCAGTCGTTTGATGTGGTTCTTGTGGTTGCATGTTGGGTTCTAGCCGAGATCCATAGGATTCGGTTACGTTGGGTTAATTTCGGCAAGGATTTCGGCTAACCAAGAGGCTGCCCGTGGCGGTTAGTGGCGATCCAAGGTAGGATGACAAGGTAATAGGCTGCATGTGGTTGGTATTTGGGTAATAGTTGCAAAACAACAGTAATAGTGAGGTAATCTGTGATTGGGGTTGTGTTGTCGTTTGTTATGGTTCATATTGGCTGCGATTCTGTCTGTTGTTGGGTGTTGTTGTTATTCGAGTTATATTTGGGGCTGTTAAAGGTGGTATATGAGTGTGCATGTCAACTGTGGTTGTCGGTTATGGTGTTGGTTGTGATTCAGCTGGCCGTCGTGGTTGTGGCAATCGATGGGGAAGGACGTGAATATGGATGTTGGTTTGGGTTATCAAATGGAGTGGCGAGTTGGTCCACCTTGATAATGGCCAAAAGATGATTAGAATGATCATAGGAAATAGTAGTTGAAATGGCGTTTTAGTAGTGTTGGAGTGGTCGTGATCATGTGGTTGTTGTTAATGGTTGTGGTTGTCGTTGTTAGGGGTTGTGGTCGTGATAGGATGGCAAGGTAAAGTTTTGGTCAAGCACGGTCAACCGAGGTCAACGGGTAGCCAACATCAAGAACAATACGAGTGGGTTAGCGAACGTGAACCGAGCGAAAGGTATAATCGCACGCGCAACACATTTGAAATTGAATTATAATTTGCATACGTGTTATTTGAGCTCTAATTAATTAAAGGCTTAAATTATAAAATACGTGAATTATAAACGGAAATGAACGTTATTTATTCGAATTCAACCTAGATAAATATATGAAGCATTACATTTTGGGGGAATCGGTTATAAGATTGTCATTGATTATACAATGATATTTACTTCATGTCACGTTAATTCCTTACAATACTTCGCGATGTAAAACTTCATACAAAAAGACATATTTGTACAATAGATACATTAGGTTAACCGATGTTCACGCATACTTAATCATGGCAAATGGGCTTATAATTCTATAATGATCCATTATCTTGTCGTTATTAGTAATTGGCCATCTCATTGTTATTGACATAAATATTAATTGTAACACACTTTTTATACAAATTATCGCCAATCAAGTTAACAAATATGATATAAACGCAAGTTATTTATAAAGATTTGGAACCCATGATATAAATTGGTTTTCTACATTATTTAAGCTAAGACTCAATTCTTGATTAAATACATTAATTAACCTAATGTTCACGAGTTAATCCATGACACTTAACAAATACACAAGAAGCTAAGATACATTAAGGATACTAATCACCAACTTAAGTTTAACTAAAGAGCTCAACTGCACGCATGTAATAACATCGTGCTGATTCTAAACGTGAATCTTATATGTTCTAGTTAGGATTGCTTTGTCGGTGATCATCACATTTCTTTATCAAGCTCTGAAATTATATAAGGAAACCAGGTGAGTTCTCGTGTTCCCCCTTTTTACTTTTGTTTTGGGGATGAAGCATGCTCCTTTTAAACTGAAACTCTTATGTGTGATACTGTTTACTGTTTGGCATGATCTTTTATTTTATGAACTATGATTATGCTTACTTGATGCTTGTATGTGGGACTTTTTGGATACCTGCTGATACTTTAGTCATAATCATTAACTCTTTTGTGAACCGCTTGTTCTTACGTGAATAGATCTATTTGGGGAATCCCCCACGCACAGTGGCTCCCACCACAGGGAGGTACCCCACTGAGATCCTGAGGGGTCGTTTGTGGCATGTAATAGGTTTTGAGTAAGATACTATGGTGAGCCATCCTAGCAGGAATGGTTCACTATTCTGAGGCTTGGTCCTTTTTCCTACGGGAATATCCGGTGAAACACAAGTTCAGAAGAGGCTAACCGGGGACCAAGTGCAGGGTTGATTATGATACCCCACGATGACTGATACTATAAATGTTCTTTTAAACATCAAATGAGATTTTCAGAAACTTTCACACTTGATTCTAAAACCTTCACTTGTGGACTCCAAGAGTCCCTTTTTATTTTTGAAACTTTAACCACTTGAACACACCAACTTTATGTTGACCCAATTTTCTTTTGAGCATGTCTTCAGGTACAGCTAGGGAGAATAGTTGAGCTATAGAAGATACCTAAATCCGAGGCAAGAAGTAAGGGTAGGTGTTGAAGACAAAAGTCGAGCCTAGAAGCCTTAGTTACTGAAGCATCAAGAAACTATTACCAAAAGATTGATGATAACACCTATAGACTGTAGATTTAGGCACCTTATGATTTGAAACAGAGCGAATTCTCTGATGTAAATGTTGAAAGTTGTAATGTATTAAACCATTTAGTTTCCGCTGCATTTTGGTTGTTGTTTACTAATCGTGACGTCCCGCCTCTCTGGGCCCGGGGTGTGACATCAGGCTGCTCCAAAGGTGTCTCACCTAGCTGCTGCAAAGAGAATCCTCAGATACCTCAAAGGAGCACCTAAACTAGGTCTCTGGTATCCAAGAAATAGTGATTTCAATCTCTATGGATACTCTGACAGTGACTATGGTGGCTGTAACATTGACAAGAAATCCACATCAGGAGGATGTCAATTTCTTGGTGGAAGGATCATTTCATGGCAATGCAAGAAACAATCCTGTGTATCTACATCAACTGCTGAAGCTGAATACATCGCTGCTGCTAGCTGCTGTGCTTAGTTGTTGTGGATTCAGAACCAGATGTTAGACTATGGATTCAACTTCATGAGTACTCCTATCCATATTGACAACAACAGTGCTATCTCTATCACAGAAAATCTAGTGAAGCACTCTAAGACAAAGCACATTGATATCAGGTATCATTTCGTTAGAGATATTCATGAGAAAAATCTGATAAAGTTAATCAAAGTTGACTCAAATGAACAATATGTTGATTTGTTCACAAAAGCTTTTGATGAACAAAGATTTAAGTATCTCATTTCAGCTATTGGGATGATAAACATTGATTAACTACCTCTTTTGAAAGCTTTTTAATGTGTAATGTCTTGTGTCAATACAATTTAAGCCCTGTTACAAAAGATCTATTTGAAATATCCCAAGTGTAAATTCCTTACGAAGAGGAATTAACTCTCGGAATATATTTCTAAATATCTTTCGAAGTCAAACTCCTCCATGGAAATTTTCTTCTCGGAAGATTTTTTAGTCTCGGAAGAAGCGATTAATTTCACATCAGATCTACTTCCGAAGATTATAAAACTTTTCATTCGGAAAGCAGCGCTTACCTTCGGAAGCAATGTTTTGCTTTGGAAGAAAGGGTTGCCTTCGGAAGACAAATTACCTTCGGAAACGTTTTATACTCGAAAAAAGGGTTCTTACTGTGTAACGGATATCTTTTTGGGCCCCACTCTGTAAAAAGTAAAGATTTTGTTGATAATGTCTGATTATTTAAAATTATCCCTTACCGCCACTTTCATTTCATAACCGCCAACTGCCGCCCTACCACCATTACCTCAATTCTTCCCATTTAAATAATCCAAACTGTTCAATTTCATCTTCTTTTACCGATTTACTGCCCTAAACATTTCCTTCACTGCCAATCCTGAAATTTACCCAAGTTCAAACTTACTTTCTCTTACAATGGCACTAAACCTTCAGCTCAACCAGGTCGCATTACTTGATTCGTCAAGAGATGCTGACTTCACTGAAATCATCACCTTTCTTTCTGAATCAACCTACTACACGGCGCTTACTGTTAACCCCACTGTTTACTCCAACCGTATGACTAAATTTTGGAGAAACGGTCAAGCAGAAATCCTAAATGGGGTTCGCGTCCTAAGAACCCGCATTTGTGGACAGGAGTGGATCATAAGTGAACAACTCATCAGGGAGAATCTAGATATTCATGATGATGAAGCTCCTACTGAGTTTCCCAAAGAAGACTTGGATGGCACATACATCCTCATGGGATATGGTGGAGACGTGAGCAGGTCAACCGTCTACAAATTCAACTTCGCATATCATTGGAAGTTCCTCTTGCACATCGTTCTTCACTGCCTATCCAACAAGTCTGGGGGATGGAATCAAGTCCCATACGAACTAGGATGCCTAGTTCACGGGTTGATGAGAGGCATGCGCTTCAATTACTCAAGGTTTGAGTTTACCAATCTACTTGGGAATCTTAGAAGGGAAACATTTTTCATGTATCCCCGATACATTTAACACATCATCAACTGTTGAGTTGGAACAGAGCAACCTTGTATGTGCAGCTGCTCTAACTATTCCTCAAGTGCGGCCTACCATCTTCAAGACTTTGAAGAAGGTGTCCATCAAGTTCACTGGAAGGTATACTCCTTTACCTCCAGATATGATTGAGCGCGTAGCTCCTGGTGACATCCCTGTTGACCCCACCGGTGATGAACCCACACCAGCAACCCTCACCACAAATGTCCCAATACCTTCTCCTCCCATCAAATTCATATATCAGAGACGCCCCAAACGAACCCTTGTTCAATCTACTCTGTTTGAACAAGCTCCTCCAGTTCAATCCAAAAGGACTAGAGTGGAAACATGGGCTCCTACTCAGTCCGAGGTCACACCATCCTTCACCATTGACCTCAATTGGGTTTCTGGGCCTCCTCAGTCTCAAACCCAAGAGCCCGACACCCAAGTCTTTAGCCCACAGGGTGAGTATTTACACTCCCCTATGCAGCCAACAAGTGACAGCCCCATAAGAGGCTCAATGCCTGTAGACATTGATCTAGGTCCCAGGTCAGTAGGTTTAACCTCTCTATCCTTCACTGACTTATTACTCCAAATTGATGAAGAGAAAACATCTCTCCATGGCCATGAAGTTGATCTACAACACCCTATCAAAGATCAACAGAGCCAAGAGAGATCCCTTATCTCTAGCCCTCATCAGAAGCCAACAACTGAGGTGAGTCCCACTGATGTGGAGGGGACTCATGTAGGCTCAGCTGCCACTACTCAGAGTCTCTCATTGAGCTCTCAGGACAGTGGTAACATCAATCAGACTATGTCTATGGCAACTTTGCCCATTGATATCTCTGAAAGAGATGACTTTGAGCAAAGGTATCCAGGGTGCCAAGAAGCCACATCTAGTGGTGAGACTGAGCATACTAGGTATGTTATCTCATCTCCCCGTGATTCTTCACATGAAGATGAGGGAAGTATGCAACTCACTATTCAGTACTTGATCTCTAAGGTCTCAAACCTTGAATCTCAGGTTAAGATCTTAGAGAACAGGACAGCCACTCAGTAACTTGAGATTGACAATCTCAAGGCTAAACTAGCTGAGAAACAGACGGAGAGGTCTGTTAGGCATGTACCTATCCAAGTCTCGTTGACTTCTTCCTCTAGCTCATCTAGCTCTCAAGATGATGCTACCAGAAAGGGGGAGAAAGATCAGAGACAAAAACCTGAGGAACCACCGATCCAGTCCTCTACTTCCAAAATCATTACCTTGCCTGAGTCATCCTACTCAATTCTCAAGATTGACTCACAAATGCTTCATGATCTCCACGGACTTTTCACAAAGTATGTATTGAGATCCTCTTTAGATCAGCCCAGCCCGGACACCACACTGATCTACTTTGGAGCTGATGAGCTTTAAAGGCTGACTACACCTTCTACCACTGTGGAAGAAGTTGGTCAACCTAAGGTCCACATGGAACCTAAGATTCTATTCGAAGGGGAAATGGGGACTGATGGCCCAGCAACTGAAACAGTTGGGACAGAACTTGCATCAGCATCATCTTCTGAAGCTTAGGCTGAAACTTCCGAAGGTAAAGTTAAAGCTGAAGAAGAACAAGATAAGTCATCCGAAGCTGAGATGGAAGCTGTGGAAGGATTGTTCAAAATGTTCGAGGAGCTAATCATCACAGATGTCATTGCTGAATAGCATCTGAGTTGAGCAAGGAGGACATTTCTGATCTACCTCCATCCCAAACACCAGCTGACCCTTGTCACAATCCGAACCCTCTATCCAAGAACCACCACAGTCAAGTTCTGCAAAAGACAAAGGCAAGAGAAAAATTACTGTGGAAGAGCTTCAGGAAGAGGAAAGGATTGAGAAGTTAAAGAAGAAAGGTAGATTGTCTGCTGAGAAGCTACTCGATGCCAGTTCAAAGGCAGCTGCAGCCAATCAGGAGGAAATCAACAACAAGAGAAGGGAATCACTCATTGATCAGCTCATCAACTTAGGAGCTGCCAACGAGGAAGTACTCCTGCTACCACTAGAGGAGTTGGTGACTTTGGAGAGGACAACCAGGCTAAAACAACAATAAGAAGCCAGGTTGGCCTTAGAGAGGGACGAGGAGGAACAAAGGAAAGCCGCCTTGCAGCTGAGAGAAGCTAGGATTAAATTCCTACTCTCTAGAGGCTTCAATCTTCCAGAACTTTCTCCACATGATGATGATATGATCCTTTTGCTCCACAACAAAGAGCAGGATCAAATGGAGAAAGAAAGAAAGAAGGCTGCAAGGGAGAAGATGAAGAAGAAGAAGCAGAGGGAAGAAGTAGAGAGGGTCACTACAGCCAAGAGGTCTGGAGACAAAGCCTGGATGAAAGACTATCTCCGGGCTCACGGCTTCTCTGGTAGGCAGGTGGGACCCATGTCCGAAAGGACACTCCAACGGATAGTCAGTGAAATAAAGGCTAACATCCGTATGGGAAAGAGGAAGGAGATGTATAGAAGGGGACGGGGAATGATCTTCACCCCAACCACTCAACCATAACCAACCACTCAACCACAACCAACCACCCAACCACAACCAACCACTCAACCACAACCAACCACTTAACCACAACCAACCACTCAACCACAACCTACACCAGAAAAACCAATCCTATTTCCCATCAGAACCGAGCCCTTAGATGAAACCTTCACCCCTGAACCTACAACTCTACCCATACCCACTTCATCACCACAACCACCTAAATTTCCCATTCTTAATCCCAAAACACAACCCAGAACCACTAAACCCAAACCTACCCAACTGATACCTAGACCATCCCCTTAGCCTTCTCAACACCTCTCTCTTGAAGAGTTTAAGGAAATCAAGACAAAGCTAAACAACTGCACAACTCTAAGCAACATCTCCTGTGAGGAAGATCTCATCAACATTACCTATGTTGATGACTCTTCAAGTTCCCTCACACTAGATCAATTTCTTGACTCTTCAACTCTGATTCTTTGAATGCTGAAGAGAAGAGACTTAGAAGAAAACTGGCGACTCTACTGGATACAAGGAAGGAGGACAGGATTCCTAGTCAGTCTCCTGTGCCTAGGAAAGGTATAATCCAGTAGAGGTTTGATGAAACTTTTGACAAATTTGTTGTGGAAAGAGAGAATGGTGAAATCAACCGGCTTAATGCCACTTCCCTATTGCATCTCAGTAGATTTGACATTGCTGAGCTGGCAGAGAAGCCATTCTCCAATCCCTCCAACTCTGAGACTGCTGCTGTCATCAGGAATCATCTCAGTAGTATTCACTTGGCTAAGCTAACTGCAAAGGCAAAATCAATCAAGAGTTGAAGTTGAGAAGACAGTATTTCGGAATTGGAACCTATAGTTAGATGGGAATATGACTATAGTTCCCATCAACTAACTCTTTTCAGAGGCCCACAAGAAAGGGTACATATAATCCAAGGTAACAGACTGGATGTTCTGTCCAACAAGAATTTGTACAAACTTCTCAGCACCACATCAGGGAAGAACAAGGAAACAGATAGATATCTACGTTCCTTGGTGCTGAAAGTTTTGAGAAGAAGAGAAAAGTGATGTTTTGATAGCATCAGCCTAGGGGGAGTTTGTTGGGTCACTATAAGGCTGGTGCGACCAAAACTACTTCACATAGTCAATTTTGGTGCTACATTCAAAGGATTCCAAAGCTAATTATGAGAACTTCCAAAGTCTGAAAAGTTCTTCCGAAGACAAAGTCTGAAGACATCAGCTGAAGATAACAGCTGAAGACATCAGCTGAAGACATCAACTGAAGACATCAGCTGAAGACATCTTCCGAAGAGAAAGTCTGAAGACATCAGCTGAAGATAACAGCTAAAGACATCAGCTGAAGACATCAGCTGAAGACATCTTCCAAAGACAAAGCTAGTGTTTGTTTTTGCCAAAAAGCTCTTCTCCACCTCTTCATCTGCGCGCACGCAGACGTGGGAAGAGGTTTGGAGAGCGTAGGCAGTTTGATTTTCGAAAGACTTTTCAATTAAAAATGTCTTCCTGAGGTCTGCATGAGGCAGACATGAACCATCCTCTTCACAGGTCTTCAAACCTCTTCTCTTACTCCACCTTCACAAAAGCATCCGACCCCTAAAATCATAAAACACAACCTCCATCCTCAACTCCCGTTCATCACCATCGACCATCCTCAACTCCCGTTCGTAACCTCCATCGTCGGCGCTCCTACAGCCTGCGCTCCTACAGCCGGCGACTCCTTCAGCTGGCCGCCTCTCCTCCAGGAGGCGACCCTTTCCTGCCGGTGATCCTCCATCCGACCCCATTCCTACCGGCCCCCTCTCCTCCAGTCGGCGCCCTCTAGCTGGCGTTCCTCTAGCCGGCGCCCTTCAGCCAGCGCTCCTCCAGTCATCTTCTTCTTCCATGTGCACTATTCTTTACACACACCCATGCAGTAACACCCAAGTTTCTCACTCAAACGCACCAAATTCTTCATCTTCTCCTTATCTATCTCCTACTCCATCATCATTCTAATGCTTTTCTCCTTCTAGGTCTTCAAATCTGACACCTTAATCATCACCCCACAAGCCGATTCCATCTCTCGTACTTTCATCCCAAACCCTTTGATTCGAACCCACCAACGGATTTGGTGGATAATGTGATGAATCTGAGTCAAACCCACTTCAGAAACCCCTTGAATTCATCAAGACCGTTGAATGTATTGTTGGGTTTTGATGGGTTGAAGGGAAAATCAGGTGGGAGTGAACGCCCAAATATGGGTTTATACCAAATTGATGGTGTAAATGCTACTGAATTTGTAGAATCTCATGTCATTGATGTCAATAGTTCTGTTATAAATGTGAATGTATCGAATTTGAAGTTGATTGGTGATCGGATTCAAAAGATTAATTATGTAGCTGGTAGTGATGTTATGGAATTGCATGTTAATAGTTCAGTTGTGAATGTGAATGTATGCAGTTTGAAGTCGATTAGTGACGGGGTTCACAAGATTGATGGTGTAAATGGTACTGAATTCGTGGAGGAACGGGTTAGCAGTCTACAGATGTTAAAAAACAAACAAACTTTTTCTTGTAGACTGCAGACCTTTGGTCCACCTCTTCTGCTGTGGATGTCTGCAGATGTGGTCCGCAGACTGCAGAAATTTTTCTGCAGAAAAAACAAACAACATCAAAGTCTGAAGACCTCTTCCGAAGACAAAGTCTGAAGACAAGAGCTGAAGACAAAGTCTGAAGACAAGAGCTGAAGACAAAATCTGAAGACAAACTCTACTTCCAAAGACAAAGAAGACTCCGAGCCTCGGAAGAAGCAGTCTTCCGAAGTATAAATGGCATCGGAAGAAGTTATTCTTCCGAAGAAATTTAACCTTCGGAAGAGATTGCTATGACCAGTAGACATGAGTATGGTCTCTGACAATCCGCTGCAGACCTCTGATACAGCATGGCTTCTTCCTAAAGAGCCATGTTATTGACCATACTTTATTCTACTATTTACCTTTTTATGATAGTACATGTTACCCACTTTAGTTGATGACAAAAGGTAAGTCAGGGACATGTCCTGACTACCAAATCTCAGATAAGATATCCAAGATACCTTAACCTATAGTCTTGTAGTATAGGCTTTTTCGTTATAGGTTTCCAGCTGGGATCAAAGTATATCCGGCTATAGGTAGTATTATATATAGTTCTCATTGTAACTCAATAGAGAGAGAGATTGTGCTTGCAAGAGTCTCGTAATCCTTTGAGTTGAGAATCAATATATAAAAGTACCTTGAAAATTTACTTCCTGTGTTCATTATCATTCTGTTAGTTGTTATATTGTGATCAACTCTTGTTAGGACTCTTTCTGAGTGTTGTTCTAGGTGAGTTTAAAAGAAAAAGGACTTGTTAAGTGACCAACACCGATCCTGCATGCTCCGAGTCTAGCCGCCGGGCAAGTGACGTAGGACCCTCTGATGCAGCACTAGATGAGATCTTGGAGACCGTCCGTCGCCACGAGCTGACTCTTCAGCACACTACCCGGACCTCCCAGTCTGCTCAATTCCAGGCTATGATGGCTTCACATGGGGTGTAGAGGTTGGAACAGGAACAGAACAAGAAGAACTCTAGATGGCTTGGATGGCTGAAGAAAAGGTGTATGTGAGAGTAGGGATGAGAAATGGGACTATCTGTTTTTAGACAGTTGATGGAAACAATCTTGATCAATGTTTGATACTATTATTATTACTATTATGGGGGTAATGGCACCTTCCAAATTGTAAGAGCATGGCTCTGATTCTACTTGCTTGCTGATACTACTATCTCTATTTAACTATGAAACTACTTGTTTGGAATTAGGTTATTGGACTATTTATATTAACTTGCATTATGTTAAGTTATGCTTTGAAATTTGTCTGTGCCCATTCTGATTGATTGTCTAAACTGGTATGATATGCTTTGAATTGAACCTTGTAAGAATCACTTAATGGGTTGTATATAAATATATATGTATATACACCATGATTTCTCCCCCTAAGGCGAGGTATAATAGAGTAATGATGCATGAGCTATTCGAAACAAATTTTAAGACGCTAAACGAATCTATCTGTGAAACTATCAGAATGCCAACTAGGAGGGGAACACGATTTGGTAGGCGAGGAGCTACAAGAGGCCGCCATGAGGAGGCCAGGCAAACAGGAAATCAACCTACCCCACCGGGAACTCCCCGCAGAGAAAATGCTAACCAAGAGAATGACGAGAGGATGGCTAACCTAGTAGAACAACAAATTGCTAACGTCATCCCCACCATTATTGCTCAAATCAATGCTGATCGGAGTAATACAAATGGAAATGATGGTGTTGGGAACAACGAGGACCACAAAGAAGAAGCCGAAGCGATAAGGAATGGATGCTCCTATAAGACCTTTGTGGCATGCAAACCCAAGGACTTCTATGGCACCGAGGGTGCGATAGAGACTTACAGATGGATTGACGAGGTAGAAGCTATTTTAGATATCAGCGAATGCAAAATGGACCATATGGTGAGATTCACTTCTCAATAACTGAAAGGATCGGCGTTGGAGTGGTGGAAGTCGATCACTCAAGCACATGGAAGGAATGCTGCAAACCGAATAAGCTGGACCGAATTTCGAGAGCTGTTAACCAACAAGTATTGCCCCATCAATCAACTTGAGAAGCTAGAGTCAGAATTCTTGGGTCTGGATATGAAAGGTCCCAATTACACCAAGTACATCAATCGATTCTTAGCCCTATCTCGACTGGTTCCTCATCTGGTGACACCTGAATCTAAAGGCGTAGCACGATTCATATGGGGGCTACATCCTAGAGTTAGGGGAATGGTCCACTCCTCCAAACCCTTGACTCTACAATCTGCAGTTGACCTTACCAGCAGTTTGACGGACGACTTAGTTAGGTCTGGATGGATTGAGCAAACTGGGGCTGATGAGAAGAGGAAGTCTGTTGGTGAGAAAAGAAAGTGGTTTGAAGCAAAGAAAGCTGTTGGAAGTAGTAGCGGGTTAGGAAGAAAGAGTTTCGAAGGTGCGAGACGCGAAGATCAGGGAAGCAAGACCCGGAGACTGTATTCGGGGAAAAGCCCGTTTTGTAACAAGTGCAAACTACAACATCAAGGGGAATGTAACCCGATACCCTATTTTAGATGGAAGAGGATAGGTCATTTAATTAAGGATTGTACTTACGCACCAGGAAAACAATGCTATGAATATGGTGATCCAGGACACATGAGGAATAAGTGTCCTAAACTGGGTAGAGACAAGGATGCCAAGCCCAACAAGCCTAAGGGAATTGCATTCGTGATGGATCCGGCTGGAGCTCGAAAGGAACCTGATGTGGTTAACGGTACGTTCCTTGTAAACAACCATCCTGCTACTGTTTTTTTCGATACTGGAGCGACTGCTAGTTTTATCACTAGTGCTTTTAGATCTTTGATTGACTTAGATGCGAGTACCTTAACCGATACGTTTACCATTGAATTAGCTGACGGTAACATTTTAGAAACTAATGAAGTCATCAAGGATTGCTCATTGAATCTAAAAGGTAATACATTTAGAATAAATCTGATGCCTATTAAGTTAGGAGGATTTGATGTGGTTGTTGGTATGGACTGGATAGCTAAGAATAGAGTCAAAATTGTATGCGATGAACGCTTACTCAAGATACCATTGAATGACAAGGAAGTGTTAGTGGTATAAGGAGAAAGGAGTAACACTTTATACCCCATGATATCCAATTTAAAAGCTACCAAGAACTTAATGAAGGGATGCTCAACTTTCATAGTTTACGTGATAAAGACGAAAGAGGAGAAGAGGATTGCAGATATCCCAGTGGTTTCTGAATACCCAGAAGTGTTTCCGGAAGACCTACCGGGACGTCCCCCGAGTCGATAAGTTGAGTTCCAAATAGATTTGCTGCCTGGCACTGCACCAGTGGCCAAGGCGCCATATCGACTCGCCCCTCCTGAAATGAAGGATCTGGTGATGCAAATTCAAGAACTACTAGACAAAGGATTCATACGACCAAGTTTCTCTCCATGGGATGCCCCGATGCTATTGTGAAAAAGAAGGATGGGACCTTACGTATGTGCATTGACTACGGGAATTAAATAAGCTGACCATAAAGAACTGTTACCCTCTTCCGAGGATAGAAGACCTATTCGATCAACTACAAGGAGCAAGCTATTTCTCCAAGATAGATTTGAGATCCGGTTACCACCAATTGAAGATAAGAGAAGAAGACATACCCAATACGGCCTTCCGAACTAGGTATGGACACTATGAGTACTTAGTCATGCCATTTGGACTGACTAATGCACCAGCAGTGTTCACGGATCTCATGAACCATGTATGTCGCCCTTATCTCGACAAATTTGTGATCGTCTTCATAGACGACATCCTAATCTACTCCGGTAGTAAGGAAGAGCACGAGAAGCATCTCAGACTAATTCTTGAGTTACTCAAGAATGAGCAACTATATGACAAATTTTCTACATGTGAATTTTGGATGCGAGAGATCCAATTTCTAGGGCATGTAGTGAATGATAATGGGATACAAGTTAACCCTTTCAAGATTGAAGCCATAAAGAATTGGAAGATTCCTGAAACTCCCACTGAGATTAGGAAATTCCCAGGATTGGCCGGATACTACCGACGATTCATAAAGGTCTTCTCACGCATTGTGCAACCCTTGACCGCACTGACCAAGAAGAACAAAACCTTTGTGTGGGAACAAGAGCAAGATGAAGCATTTGAGACGCTTAAGGAAAAGTTATGCAGTGCGCCTATTCTGGCGCTCCCAGAAGGAGTCAAAGATTTTGTAGTCTATTGTGACGCCTCGCGTCAAGGGCTGGGATGCGTGCTAATGCAACGCAAGAAAGTCATTGCCTATGCATCTAGACTACTAAACAATCACGAGAAAAACTATACTACACATGATCTGGAATTAGGTGCCGTGGTGTTTTCTCTCAAAATGTGGAGGCACTACCTCTATGGCACGAAGTGCATCATGTACACTGACCATAAAAGTTTGCAACACATTCTTTACCAGAAGATGCTAAACATGCGTCAGAGAATGTGGGTTGAGCTATTAAACGACTACGAGTGTGAAATCCGTTATCATCCTGGTAAGGACAACGTTGTGGTAGATGCTTTGAGCAGAAAGGAGAGAGAAAAGCCTCTTCGTGTACGGGCCTTAAGGATAAGTGTGTACACCGATCATATTGCAAGGCTGAAGGAAGCTCAAAGTGAAGCGTTAAAGGAAGAAAATTTAGCAGGAAAAGCCTTGACAAGAATGGAGAAGCAGTTAGAGAGGAACGATGATGGTACATATAAATATGAGGGGAGAACATTGGTGCCGAAGTACGGGGGGATTATAGAGGTAATCCTCGATGAAGCACACAAATCTAGGTACTCGGTTCACCCCGGAAGCGACAAAATGTAGTAGGACCTAAAGGCACTTTTCTGGTGGCCTGGAATCGAGAAAGCAATCGCTGTTTATGTCGGGAAGTGTCTAACCTGTGCCATGGTAAAGGATGAAAACCAAAAACCGTCAGGGACGTTGCAACAGCCCGAAATCCCAGAATGGAAATGGGATAACGTGACGATGGATTTTGTTACTAAGTTACCCAGAACGTTTAGAGGTCTTGATGCTATTTGGGTAATAGTGGGTAGACTAACTAAATCAGCTCACTTCTTGCCGATTCGAGAAGACTACGACCTGTCGAAACTGGCTTAACTCTATATCGATGAAATAGTGACTAGGCATGGGGTCCCACTATCAATAATCTCCGACCGTGATAGCCGTTTCACTTCTTGTTTCTGGAAATCACTCCAACAAGCCTTAGGAACCCGTCTGAACTTAAGCACTGCTTACCACCCACAAACTGACGGTCAAAGCGAAAGAACCATTCAAACTTTGGAAGATATGCTGAGAGCTTGCGTGATAGACTTTGGTGGGAACTAGGATAACCATCTCCCTTTGGTAGAGTTTTCCTATAATAACAGTTACCATGCAAGTATCAATGCAGCTCCGTACGAGGATCTCTATGGTAGGAAATGCCGGTCACCATTGAGTTGGAATGAAATTGGTGATAGCCAAGTATTAGGACCCGACATCGTGTTGGAAACCACCGATAAAATTTTTAAAATCAAGGAACGTCTACGGGCAGCAAGGGACCGTTAGAAGAAATACGCTGACAGGAGACGAAAACCATTAGTGTTTCATGTGGGCGACAGGGTAATGCTGAAGGTAGCACCATGGAAGGGAACCGTGAGGTTCGGAAAGAGAGGAAAGTTAAGCCCGAGATACATTGGACCATTCAAAATACTTGCAAGAATTGGCCCTGTGGCATACAAATTGAAACTGCCTTAGAAACTGAGTTGTATACATGACACCTTCCATGTGTCAAGCCAGAAGAAGTGCATGGTGGACAAAACCCTGGAGCTACCATTGGAAGAAGCAAGGATCAATGACATGTTGAATTTCATGGAAGAGCCCATAGAGATCACAGACCGCCTAGTGAAGCAACTCAGGCGAAGCCGAATACCCAAGGTCAAAGTTAGATGGAACTCAAAACGAGGACTGGAATTCACTTAGGAACGTGAAGATGAGATGAGGAAGAATTATCCACACCTCTTCAAACCCACCCGTTTAGATTCTAATCGAAGCTAAAATTTCGGGACAAAATTTCCTAAACGGTGGGAGAGTGTGACAACCGGCTTCAAGGTCTCTATTCTAAACCGTAATTTACTTGCATCATCACCCGTCTTATGAGTACTAATGATATAAACAATTTAACTCTATTAGTGAATTTAGAATCATCAAGTGCTATTATTTGCATTTTATGATTTTGTGTGATTTTTGTGAATTTTATTTATTTCAAGTTTTATCTTTTAGAAACTTAGTGCCCAGGAATGTGAATTAGTCACCCTAACTAGAATTCAAAATCCTAATTAAAACAATTAAATGATGTGCATATGCACACACACTTGTAATTTTCGGCTTAATGCATGCATGTCCATGCATAGCACTTAATCAACTAACTAAAACTTACCACCTAAAATACTACATTATACTACACACTACACTACATAATAACATTTATAATTAAAAATTTAAAAAGAAACCCCCACTACAAGACAAGGCTCGGCCGCCCCCCTTGATCACCAATCCTCTTGTTTGTTTAACACTACACACCACCAACATCATCACCCACTCCCTTTACATGCATTCTTTCACCAACACTCCACTTCTCCCTTCTTCCTCCTTTCTCTCTCTCAGAATTATTCTCCAGAAAACACACACACACACCACGGTTCCATGCCATTTCCAGCCTCATAGTTCGAAGAAAACACCATCTACATATCGGCCAAGCTTCAAACCGCAAGAAGGTGTCTATTTTGTGAGCTTTTGGTGCTTGGATCTTGCAAACTCGTGGGTTCCAGCACTTGTTCGAGATTCTACAACTTATTCCAAGGAGTTCCAGACCATCCACAACCAACAACATCCTCCAAACCACGAGTTACATCTAGTGTAAGCTTCATATTGCTGGTTTTGGTCATTTCTCATGTTTTCTTCATTTTTAACTTAAAAACCTCTCCTTTCCTTGTTGTAGCAGAAACCTGACACCATCATTTTATTCTTGAGGAGTTCTTAATGTTCTTGAAGGTATATCATTTGATATGATAGCTATTCTAACGGGTAGAACCCGATTTACCTCTTGAAAACCCTCATTTTGGGTGTTTTGCACCATTCAACTTGTAAACCTTGTAACCTTTGGAAACAAAACTTGTAACCTGCTTTTTAATGGTTCATAAGACACTAATAACCTTTTTTGAATGATACAAATGGGTGTACACCATGAACGTGAGGTTATAGCATAAGTACACCTTGAAAACCCTTTTTTCTACATGTAACAACCTCTTTTTAGGCACTTGTTTGAAAACCCTCTCAAACAAGGGTCAAAACCTGCACAAGAACAACTTTTAAACACCCTAATAATCTTATTTTTAAGTTAAATGAAGTTTTGGTAATGTTTAAACTCAAGTTACAATGATTTACACATGTGTAATGGTCGGTTATGATATTTTCACTATATTTGTAGTCTATGGATGTGTAGAACAACTAGGCCATTAGTTGGGACTTAAATTTCAGAAATTTTTGATGAATTTTAAGTGTTTTATTAATGGCTAATCTCTGGAAATGAAAGACATGTTAAGATTAGACCCATTTTAGTCACTTTCGGGACCTGAAAACATGGAAAAACAACATAAAAACAAGAAAGCTTGGGATATAAACTTTTTAGAGATAATTCCAGGTTCTTTAAGGGTTAATAAAGTGTTCTGGACTCAATGGGAAATTTTAATGGTCAAATGGATAATTTAAATGGATTTTTAAGTAAAAACGGGTACTAACCGGGTGACGTTTTTGAGAAAAATCTAAGAAATATGGGTATAGAGCTTAAAATTATTAAAACCATGTTATTTCACTAGGTTAAGTGAGAAAATAACTTATAAGGTAGAAAAGTTGGTCGAACGAGCTTTTAAACGGTCAAATTCGGTTAAAAACGCGTTTTAACGGGTCAAACACAAAACGAGGCTTTCAACTATTAGAGGCAAAAATTTCATAATCAAATGACTTGAAACTTAGGAAAATGTCCATAAAATTTTATCTACTGGTCTATGACTTAAAACATAAAAATTCATAAGTAACCGTTAAAACCCTTCGGTTTTACCGTAACCGGGAACGTTAAGCTCATAGGTATTAAACCGAACCTGTAATCTGAAACTTTGTGTAGATGTACTTAGTAATAAGTTAGTTCAACTTCAAGAACCTGATTTTTGGTTATAAGATTCATCTAGTACAAGAAACCAAACTTGAGGGTAGAAACTATCAATTTTGAAACTTTTGGGGCTAAACTGTAAAATTTTGCCAAACTTCATAACCGACTCAAATGAGCCTAATAATCACTTGAACAACATATTTACCCTATATTCTTAACTTAATAGTGTAAAATCCTTGATTGTATGAGAAACCTTGACTTTCCATAAAAGGAAACTTTTTTATGCAAACCCTAATCGAATCAAAGCCGAATCCGACAAACTAGAACTTAGACACACTTGTTACACCTTAAATAGGTTTAGAGCAGTAGCTAATCACTAAATATATTTATGTTAGGGTGCTAGACTTGAGACATTCCTGGCACACGAAGAGTACTTTTGCTTAACACCTAAGGTTAGTTCTAGTGATCCCTTTTTACTACTGTTTTGGGATGAAACATGCTCTGTTGTTTTATGAACGATAAATGTGCTTTACTTGATGCTTGTATGTGGGATTTATGGATACCTGCTGATACTTATATCATGATCATTAATTCTTTCGTGAACCGCTTGTTTTATGTGGATAGATCTATTTGGGGAAACCCCCACACACAGTGCCTCCCGCCACAGGGAGGTACCCCACAGAGATCTTGAGGGGCCGTTTGTGGCATGTGACAAGTTTTGTTAAGATACTATGGTGAACCATCCGGGCAGGCATGGTTCACTACTTTGGGGCTCAGTTCTCCCCTTTGGGGTTGACCGGTAAAACACAACTTTAGAAGAGGCTAACCGGGACTGAGTGCAAGGTTGATTATGATACTCCCACGATATTGAAATTATGATTCTTTCTTTTTATCAAATGAGGATTTTGTTAAGCACATTTGTTTTTAGACTTTAAGCACTTGAATTCACCAACTTTTTAGTTGAAACAATTTCTTTTTGAGCATGTATCAGGTAATCCATGAAGAGATCTTAGCTACTGTTGAAGACCTAGACCTATCCCTGAGACCATGGCATTGGCTTAATTTAGCTTATTGAACGATTTCAATGATTGAAAACTTATGTTAAACAATACAATCTGATTTTATGTTGACTGTATAACTAATTTGGGGGCTAGATCTTTTTCTTGCCCTGGTACCTTTTGAAACTTTAAATGCCATGCGATATTCTCTTCTTTGAGCTCTTGTATTGGTTAGTTTCCGCTGCCATATATTGTTGCTAGTCTATGACGTCCCACCCTACCTGGGCCTGTGGTGTGACATTAGTTATTAACAAAACAATTATTGCAGAATTACCATTGCTTGGTTGTTTGATTAATTGAATATATATGAATAAACAAACAAATATATATCCTGAAGAACAAACTCAATACCCAAACCAATGAATAAGAATTGAATGACAATTGAAGAACAAACATAAATATATCAAATGTTTTTCATTAAATATTGACTAATGATTACTATAATCAATGAATGATCTTGCTAATGCTAGGTATCTAATGCTAGATTGATGCTTATGAACTGTTGTGAAGACGATTGCGGCTGCTAGGGTTTGATTGCAATCGATTGTCTTAATTATGTACCTAAGCCTTGTATTTATAGGATTAGGGTTGAATGATTTGGAAACTTTAACTTCCTTATCGAGGTAAGGTTGTTATTCAGAGAATATTATTGTGCAATATTCTCTGACTAAGTTAGTTCAATACCTTTGTCTAACTTGTCAAAAAACGTCTCATCAGAATTTGTTGAATTGTCATTCAAATCCACCTTTTTGTGTGGTGTCCTGCTTTGAGACTTCTGTTTTCCTTCTTCTTTGGTTGGGAATTAGATGCAGCTGATAGATGTTTCACCTTCTCACACTTTTATGATCACCAGTAGCAACTGTCTTCTTTGTCTTCTCAGCCTTGTTCTTTGGCTATGTCTTCTTTGACTCTATTATCCTCTCATCGGATTGTGAATCTGCTTCATTTGTCTCAGACTGCTTCTTCTTAGGAACTTTGTTTTTGTTCCTTTTGTTGAAGTAGCATTCTTCATTTGAATGATTATTGTTAGATCTATTGAGGCTGATGCAAGCAAAACTACACTTAGAAGAAATCTGTATAAACTAAGAGAAGTCTTCCGAAGGCAATGTTGCAGCTTCTGAAGGAAATGCTGCAACTTTCGAAGCTTCTATGGTGATCTTCCGAAGAGCTTCCGAAGGATGAAATCAATCTTCCAAGACTTAGAAGATTTCCTTCTGAAGCAAAACACTTAGAAGAATGAAGACAAAGTCTTCCGAAGACAAAGCCTCGGAAGAAGCTATGTCTTCCGAAGTATAAAATGGTTCGGAAGAAGTTATTCTTCCAAAGCCATTTTACCTACGGAAGAAACACAGTATGAACTAGTGGACAAAGCATGGTCCGACTGACACTTGCTGTCTACTCTGATTCTCTGCAAGATGCCTTCCACCTTCATGTGGTTGACCTTACTAATTTCTACTGTTCACCATTTCTAGTTAGTACAGCTGCCACCTTTAGTTGGTGACTAAAAGGAAAGTCATGGACCTCTCATGACTACCTTATCTTAGATAATACTTTATCTAAGATACCATACCTCTAGCAATGTAGTATTTGATTAGAAGTAAGTCCCAGCATGTTATCTACGTATAACAAGCTGTAGATAGTAGTATATATAGTCGCTCATTGTGACCTAGTATCCACGCTTCTACATGAGTCTTGTAATACTTAGTTGAGAGATAATATATACAAGTATATTGAAAACTACTTCTTGTGTTCTTTACTTATTATATTATTATCAACTGAGTTCTTGATTCTACATTCATCAAACGAGTGATATTTAACAGTTTGTGAGAAACACTAAGTGTTGAGAGAACAATATCAATCCTGCAATTGATATCAGAGCATCCAGGCTCTTGATTGTGAGATCTAACCATCTAAATCAACCTTGTTTCTTAAAACTTACTCACTCAACCAAAATGGCCCAAAACAAGAAATCTGTTGAACTAGAAATGGGAACCATTACCAAAGCTCCCATTATCACACCTGATAACTTCAGGTGTTGGTGTCAATGCATTGAAGGATTCATCAAGTATCAAGACTCCAGTATGTGGAAGTTCATCACTCATGGACCATACATACCAAAAGTGGCATCACAAACTGGAGATGGTGCCATGAAAAAAGTAAGTCGAAGATTACTCTGATGAAGGCTACAAGAAGATGGACATTGATAGCAAAGCTATGGCTGTATTGCTCACTGCCATACCAAACTGGATTGTGGCAGGATTTAAGCATTGCACTACAGCCACAGAACTCTTTGATGCTTTGAAATTAATGTACTTCGGTTCCTCAGAATCCAAAGAATCCAAGAAGGTTGCTCTGAAGTAACAGTTTGAGAATTTCACCTACATTGATGGTGAAAAATTGAGCCAACAATACTTCAGATACATGGATCTAATAGCATCTTTGCAGTCTATGGGAGTGACTCTTGAAAAGAGAGACATAGTAAGGAAATTTATGAGTGCTCTTCCGCATGAATGGACTTTCTATTGTGTTTCTATCAGGAGATCTAAAAATATTGGAACACTCACTATGACTGAACTATATGGAATCCTAGATGGATACCTTATAGAGATGGAAAATCTGAACAAGCGCCAAATGAATGGCAGCTCAACCACTCCTGTTAGCAATGCTCTACATATTGCTGAAGGTGCAAGAACTCCCTTGTCCCAGATGTGCCTGACTTACAACCAATAGCCATCATGTTCATCTGGACCATACATCACTTTCCAAGAGACACCTAAGTGTCAACAAGCTCAACAAGGTCGTTTTCAGGAAAATTGTGCTTTTGTCTCAGGAAAGGAAGACTTTAGTGATTTCCAGTGCTGTTTTGATGATCTAGAGTGTTTCAGCCCAGATGATGTTGAATACATAGACATTATTCAACAATTGCCCTCCTTACCAACAAAGCAAATAAGTTCTACAAGAGAACTGGAAGGGAATTCCCTCAAAACCCAACAAGTAGCAAATTCGGGTTTGACAAATCAAAGGCTAAGTGTTACAACTATAATCAACTTGGTCAGTTTGCAAGGGAATGTGAGGCTCCAAAATCTAATCCTGGAGCAAGCAAAGCTTCTCAACAGCATGCCACCACACAAGCCGCAACCAAGCCAACAGCGCAAACTGCAGTCATTGCTCAAGAAGTTGATTGGAGCTTTATGGTGCAAGATATTACTCCTGCTCAAGCTCTCATGGCCGACACAGATGATACCAAGGTATATGAGCATCGCTATACTCCTGACTGTGTAGTTAAGGTTATGTTGTACCAGGACTACAACTTGAAACTTAAATCTGATATTGAGTCTTTGAACATATTAAAAGCTGATTTTAAAAGAGTAGAATCTGACTATAAACTAAAAATTAAAGAGTTAGAAAACACAACATCTACTTTAAAACATGAACACTCAAACTACAGGGCTCAAATAATAGATTTAGTTTCAAAGTTGACTGAGGCACAAGCCCAGCTGGTAATAGCAGAGGCTGAAGCAAAGAAGTATGCTATCCAAGAGCATAACTTCAACAACATTCATGCATCAACTTCTCTTTCAAAATAATGTTATCAAAACAAGAGTAGGTTGGGAACCAATGAAACTACTCCACCATATTCCTATGTATCTATTAGATAGCCAAGATGTGGTACTGATGAACAAGAGGTTCCAACTGTTGACCCGCCATCTCTTATGAGGATGAGTGATGCAAAAATGGTTGCCACCACCACCACAGAGAAGGATAATATCCTCTCAGCTGAGAACAAATCTATTACCACCAAACAAAGAAAGAACAAGATTCAACCAGCCAAAAGAAGTGCGAAGAAGGTGGCTGAGTCCAAAATGAAAATTGACCCAAGGAAAAAGGGTGTTTTCATCTCAGCTGGATTCCAAGTGGTTGGAAGCTCAGATTCAGGACAGGAGTATAGTAGCAGTGCTCGCATCAAACTGAAGGATCTAAAACAGAAAGGAAAAGCTATGAAAGTGGACAAGAAGACGAAGAAGCAACAATCTACATGTCCCACCAAAGCAAACACTGAATGCATAATTTGTGGTCTGCATAACCACATGGCCAAGGATTGTTTCTATAATCCTGCAAGCACACATTATGCAAACAAGGTAAGGAAAGGAGCACCCAAGGAAGGAATCACATTTGGATCACATAACCAGAACCAAAGGTTAAAGAAAGGAAAGCAATCTTCTGAAGCCAAGTTCCCTTCGGAAGGAACATCTTCTTCTGAAAGGAAAGTAGCTTTGGAAGAGAAACCAAAAAGAATTCCGAAGAATAAGAAAGCACCTCTTAAACCTTCCGAAAAGAAGTCTTCTTTGGAAGAGAATGATCTGAAAGCTTCTTCCGAAGAGAAAGAAACTTTGGAAGAATGCTCTACTACCCAAGCTTCATCAAGCTCATCTTCAATGATCAACCAAAGGATGGAAAGGAAAATCAAAGAAGATGTTATAGCCCAAACATCCTCTTCCCAAACTACTATTGAACCCCCATGCTAACACTTTGGTTCAATTATGTTATCATCATTGGGAGAACCAAAGACCAACAAGGCTTGGGTTTCTAATACGAACTAAGTGTTTCACCTTTGTGCAGGGACATCCATATGATAAAAATTGAAATATTTGGATTGTGGATAGTGGATGCTCCAGGCACATAACAGGGAACAGATCTCTTCTTCAACAATTTCATAATTTTGATGGAGGTCCTGTTTAGTTTGGAGGTCAAGCCAAAGGATACATCTTTAGTAGAGGTAATGTGTCTAATGGTAAGTTAATAGTTGACAAAGTACACTTTGTCAAAGAGCCTGAACATAATCTCTTAAGTGTTTCTCAATTCGGTCACAAAAAGCATCAAATGCTTTTCACAGAATACGAGTGCATTATCCTCAAACCCGGGATAACAATTCCTAAGGAATTGGTACTTCTTAGATCTTCCAAGAAAGGGGACATGTACAAGCTAGATATGAACAATGCTTCCCTACTAGGTAAAGTATCATGCTTTCTTTCCAAAGAAAATAGTGATGAGTCAACTCTTTGGCACAAAAGAATGTGTCATGTTAATTTTAAGATATTGAATAAATTGGCTAAGAATAACTTGGTACATGGTATGCCTAAAAAGGAATTTTTCTGTAAAGACAACTGTGTTGCTTGTCTGAACTGGAAGCAACACAGGGCATACCACAGATCAAAAGAAGTTAACTCTATCACTACCCTATTACACTTATTGCACATGGATCTCTTTGGTCCTACAAGTATAATGAGCATTAGAAGGAAATCATATTGCTTTGTGATAGTTGATGATTTTACTAGATTTACATGGGTATTCTTCTTAAGAACTAAGGATGAAACTACTGAAACCTTAAAATCTTTTATTCTTAAGATAGAAAATCAAATTGATCACAAAGTAAAGATAATCAGAAGTGATCAAGGGACTGAGTTTAAAAATCTAGTTCTTGACTCATTCTGTAACTCAAAAGGGATTACCAGACAATATAGTGTTCCTAGAACTCCTCAACAGAATGGTGTTGCTGAGAGGAAGAAAAGGACACTTATTAAGGCTGCATGAACCATGTTGGCTGATTCAAAGCTGCCTCTAATGTTCTGGGCAGAGGCAGTCAGCACTACATGCTATGTGCAGATCAGGGTTCTCATTGTTAAGCCCCATGGAAAGACCCCTTATGAGTTATAGAACAAGAGTCCACCGTTCATTGGCTTTCTAAGGTCCTTTGGTAGTAGATGCACCATACTTAACACAAAGGACAATTTGGCAAAATTGTTTTAAAAGTCATATGATGCTATCTTTGTTGGATGTTCTTCAAGCTCTGAAGCTTATAGAGTATACCACATCAAGAATCAACAATTTGAGGAGTCATCTAATATAGTTGTAAATGAGCACACTCCTTGTGTTGAGGGAAATGGTCTTGACCATATGTTTAACTTAGAATTGTTTCCTAACTATTCTAAACAGTCTTGTGAGAATGTTTCAACTGGAACAGGAACTCAAAGTGACTCTGATGATGATCAAATGTTTGAGTTGCCCAGACCTATTCCAAATTCTCTAAGAAGGAATGAAGAACAAGCTCCCACCACTACAAGTCCTGAAAGTCTAAATCTCTCAGGAAACAATAAAGCTTCAACCAGTAGTTAACTGAATGAGCATCAACTCACTTCAGATGACAACTTTGTTTTTCAACACCAAGCTGATAAAGATAGCTATCTAGAGGAACAGGAAACTGATGATACTATCTTACAACAGAACATTTTTGATGATGTTACTCATTCATTCAATCAATCTTCATTGCATGAAAGAGAAAATTCAGCTAGAACCAATGTTAACAATCCTGATATGAATCATTCAAATCTGGATCTATCTATGCAACTAGATATTATTCCTAGAATCAAGATTCATAACACTCATCCAGCTAAAAACATCATTGGGGATGTCTCAAAAGGTGTGAGGACTAGAAGACAAACTCACAATGAGAATGTTTGCTTGTACTCATGCTTTCTCTCTCAAATGGAACCTAAAAAGGTAGAAGAGGCTCTCAAGGACAATAATTGGGTTGAATCAATGCAAGAGGAATTGCTTCAATTGAAAAGACAAAAAGGTGTGGAATCTGTGTCCACTACCACCTGGTCAAGTTCCTATTGGTACAAAGTGGGTGTTCAGGAACAAAAGGGATGGTAGAGGTTTGATTATCAAGAACAAAGCTAGACTTGTAGTTCAAGGATACACACAAGAGAAAGGAATAGATTACACTGAGGTATTTGCACCTATTGCAAGACCTGAGGCTGTAAGAATCTTTCTTGCTTTCGCTGCATCCAGGAACATCATAGTGTATCAACTTGATGTCAAATGTGCATTTTTGTATGGGAACATCAAAAAAGAAGTCTATGTTTGTCAACCACCTGGCTTTGAAGACCCACAGTACCCCCACTATGTGTGCAAATTAGATAAAGCTCTCTATGGGCTACATCAGGCACCATGGTTGTGGTATGAGACGTTGTCTCAATTTCCCTAAAGAACGGCTACACCAGAGGGACCATAGACAAGAGATGATTCATAAGAAGATCAGGGAAGGACATGTTGCTTATTCAAGTCTATGTTGATGACATCATATTTGGTTCCTCAAATAACTAAATGTGTAAAGACTTTGAAAGCATCACGAGAAAGAAGTTTGAAATATGTTCCATAGAAAATATGGATTTCTTTCTGGGAATTCAAGTGAGGCAGATGGAAGATGGCTTCTTCATAAATCAGTCTAAATATGTCAAGGACATTTTAGAAAGATTTGAGTTGAAAGACTGTAAGCCGGCTAAGACACCTATACAAAGAAATCACAATCTTTGTCCTAACTCTGAGGAGGAGGATACTGACCAGCATCAGTGCAGGGCAATCATTGGATCTCTAATGTATCTCACTACAAGCAGACTGGATATCATGTTTGCTATATGCATATGTGTAAGATATCAATCTGCTCCAAAGGTGTCTCACCTTATCGCTGCCAAAAGGATACTTAGATACCTCAAAGGAGCTCCTAAACTAGACCTTTGGTATCCTAAGTACGAAGACTTCAACCTGTATGGTTATACTGACAGTGATTATGGTGGTTGTAACTCAATAAGAAATCCAAATCAGGAGGATGTAAATTTCTTGGTGGAAGGATCATCTCCTGGTAATGTAAGAAGCAATCATGTGTCTCTACATCAATTGCTGAGGCTGAATACATTGCTGCAGCTAGCTGTTGTGCTCAACTACTATGGATTCAAAATCAGATGTTAGACTATGGCATCAACTTCATGGAGACTCCCATTCACATAGACAACAACAATGCTATCTCAATAACTAAAAATCCAGTCAAGCACTCTAAGACAAAACATATCAACATCAGGAATCATTTGATTAGATATATTAATGAGAAAAATCTGATCAAATTGGTCAAAGTTGACTGAAATGAACAATATGCTGATTAGTTCACCAAAGCTTTTGATGAACAAAGATTTAAGTATTTAATTACAGCTATTGAGATGATAAATCTTGACTAATTATTTCATACCAGAATGTTAAGTCAAATGTGTCTATTTAAAACTTAAGCCTTATTACAAAAGGTATTTCTTCAAAAATTTTTAATATAAACTCTTCCGAAGAGAAATTTACCCTCAGAATATAGTTTTACTCTTCATTCGAAGGAAAATTCCTCTAATCCAGACAAAGAATTATGCTTCGGAAGAAAAGTTGATCATAGATCAACCATCTTCTGAAGGAAATTTTATACTTCTATGAAACCACATTTTCCCTTCAGAAGCAAAATAGTCTTTATGACAGATTTTGCTTCGGAAGCAAAATTAGTTTTAGTAGATCATTAGGAGAGAGAAACCTTAAAGTTCTCTCGGAAGCAGACATTGTCGGAAGAATACTTTAAATTGTAATGGAAACATTTGGGTCCCACTCTTCAAAAAGTAAGATTTTGTAGAAGATTGTTGGAGCATTTTGAATAAAACATCATTACCGCGTCCGTCAAATCAAGCCGCATAGTGTCATTTCACCTTATCGGTTTGATCTTTTCCCCTATATTTAAAGGACTCCAACTCTCTTCTATACTTTCTTTACCACTATCAAAACCCTAGCCTACTGCTTTCACTGTAATCTTCAAGCTTGAATCTTCTCCTTCTTAAAATTCCAAAACAATCGTACTAAACCCGCAACTTAACCAAGTTACTATCCTTGATTCATCTGCTGATAGTGACTTTGCTTAAATCATCAAGTTCCTCACATAATCCATAAACCTTCCCGCTCTCACAATAAACCCTCCCATCTACTCTAACCATATGTCTGATTTCGGGACAAATGGTCTAAATGAAGTCATCAACAATGAGAGGGTAATTCGTTCGAGAGTCTGTGGACAAGAGATAGTGGTGAGTGGAACCACTATCAGGGAACATTTTGAGCTTCATGATGCTGGAGCTCTAACTAAATTTCCAAGGCCTGATTTAGAAGACACCTATGTACAAAAGGGATATGGAGGTGATGTCAGTAAGTCTACTATCTACAAATTCAACTTCTCCTACAACTGGAAGTACTTACTACACATTGTCCTTCATAGTCTGTCTAACAAATCAGGCGGTTGGGATCAAATCCCTTATGAAGTAGGCTGTTTACATCATGGGTTGGTTAAAGGCTTGAGGTTCAACTATTCTAGGTTTGTTCTGAATAACTTGAAGGGAAATCTTATCAAGAATGCATTCTACATGTATCCTCGGTTCATTCGGCACTTCATCAAATATGAACTAGACCTAGATAAACTAGAATTTAAAGATATTTGCTGAATCAATATTTTAGATTCATTGAGCTTGGATCTTAGAATTCATCACTTTCAGATCTGAAAATTCAAAATTAAGATGGTGGACGGGTGTGAATCAAAGAACAAAGACATGGATAATAATAATGTTATGATTTCATTGATGTTGATAACAAGTTACAACGAGAATCATAAATGGCTGGTGAAATCAAACCCACCCAAAGGAGAGGATTTCTCCTTGGGTGGTGATTTACACCATGAGAAACACACACAAAAAGCCACACCTACAAAAATGCACTAGTGGGTCTATTTATATTATTAGTACAACATGACCTAATTTTGACTTTTCTAATTGTCTTGATCTTGACTTTGTCATGTTGTATTGTCTTGTATTGTTGTTTTTGTTGTAATCAACTTGGTCTCTGAACTTGTACAATGAGATCTTCAGTCGCGTGTGATTGTTATTTGGAAAGATTCAGTTTATCCAATTTTGAACCCAACAATACTCCCCCTAAACTAATGCTTGCCAAACTCTAACTTTGAAGATCCTCTCTGTCACATGCTTTCATGATCAACTGATGTTCTGACATAATTCACTGTACTTCTCCCCCTTAGATTAAGCTTCTCCTAATGTATTTCTGATAGAGGATAGAATCTCTTTGAGACACTTAATGCATTGGATATGAGGTGTATCACTTTTGGATTACTGTTGTTCATATCACACTCAAAGGATTAGTATGTATTAGGCATATGATGAGGCTTTGAACTTCAATAAATTGCATCAGGAATATAAATGAATCTTGAAAACACTTCAACTTATTTGAATTTCTGAATTGACTTCACAATCTGACATTCTTCAGATAATCATTGGTCCCCTTGATTAAAGTCCGTCTAACTGTTCCGCTCAGACACCGATGCAAAAGATCATCTTTGATTGTAGTATCATGAGCTTCAAAAGAGTTTCTGACAGTTGTACAAATCCTTGAATAAATCATTGATTATGTGACAAAAGTTGATTTCTTCTTTTGTTTTGAATGCCTAAAATGGACGTGCCTATTGGTTGCAATCGTCCACATTCATGATATTTTCTTTTCATTTTGAAGTCCTGTTCCTCAGCTGTTCATAAGCATTTCTTGCAACACATCCGCATTTCTTTGCTAACTCATCCATATTTGTTTGCAAAGTATCCGCATTTGTTTGCAAGGCATCCGCATTTGATTTCAATTCATCCGCATTTGATTTCAATGCATCCGCATTTGTGCTTAAAGTACCCGTATTTGTTTACAAGTCAGCCGCATTGGGTGACAAGGCATCCGCATTTGTTGCCAAGTCATCCGCATTTGGTGCAAGTCATCCGCATTTGTTTACAAGTTAGCCGCATTGGGTGACAAGGCATCTGCATTTGTTGCCAAGTCATCCATATTTGGTGACAAGTCATGTGCATTTGTGATTAACACATCCGCATTTGTGGATAACACATCCGTATTTATTTATATCACATCCGTATTTGATCATGCTTCATCCGCATTTGTTTTTGTTCATCCGCATTTGTTTTCAGACTTGAACAAAAATGATTTCACACTGCAGTGCAGGTCGGGAAATCAACAGTAGCTTCTATTTCTTCATCTTTTCTTTGTTTTTGATGATTATCATGTTCAATTGCATCGAATTTTGGAGGAATAATCCAAGGGATGATTATATTTCTTCAAATCGTACCATATTAGAACAGATCTGATGACTTTTCTTTTTGATTTTTGAGAAGAACAAACGGGTTTTCTTCCTTTTTTATGATGATAATCTTGTTCAATTGCATCGAATATTGAAGGAATAATCATGAACATGTTCACGAGTCTTCAAATCGTACCATAGTTGAACAGATTTGTTGATTTTCTTCTTATTTTTTTGTGATGAACAGATGGGGTTTTGATGAACAGCGACCTTTTTCTTCATTTTTGTTGTTGTATTCTTTGTTCTTGACTTCATTAAGGATGAAATCAGATCTAAAAACTATATGAACCTAGCACCAACAGCTCTGATACCATTTTGCTGAATCAATATTTCAGATTCATTGAGCTTGGATCTTAGGATTTATCATATTCAGATCTGAAAATTCAAATTAAGATGGGTGGACGTGTGTGAATCAAAGAACAAAGACTGGATAATAATAATGTTATGATTTCATTGATGTTGATAACAAGTTACAACGAGAATCATAAATGGCAGGTGAAATCAAACCCACCCAAAGGAGAGGATGTCTCCTTGGGTGGTGGTTTACACCATGAGAAACACACACAAAAAGCCACACCTACAAAAATGCACTAGTGGGTCTATTTATATTATTAGTACAACATAACGTAATTTTGACTTTTCTAATTGTCTTGATCTTGACTTTATCATGTTGTATTGTCTTGTATTGTTGTTTTTGTTGTAATCAACTTGGTCTTTGAACTTGTACAATGAGATCTTCAGTCGCGTGTGATTGTTATTTGGAAAGCTTCAGTTTATCCAATTGTTGAACCCAACAATATTCTAGTGGTTCCTCAAATAGGGCCAGCTATCTTTGAATGATGAAAGATATCCACCAATTTCACTAGAAGGTTTACTCCTTTGCTTCAAAGTATGCTTGAGCCTATAGCTCCTGGTTATATCCCTGTTAAACCAACAGGTGATGAACCCAAACCAGCAATCACCACTCCACTTCAAAAGGCCTCCTTACCTATCAAGTACTTTTACCAAAGACGTCCCAAGCGAACCCTTGTTGAATCTACTCTGATTAAACAAGCCTCCACTGTTCAGCCCAAAAAGGCTAGAGTGGAACACTGGGCTCCCACTCAGCGTGATGTCCAACCTTCTCCTCTAATTGACCTAAATATCAGTGTAGAGTCTCCTTAGTCTCAACCTGATGAGCCCATCACCCAAACCCCAAGCCCTCAGGATAAGTCACAATACTCTCCCGAGCAACCAAAAAGGGACAACCACATCACTGACTATGAGTCCTTAGATGTTGACCAAGGTCCCGGTCATTAAGAATACCTACCCTATGCTTCACTGACTTTTTAACCCAAGCTGATGAAGATTCATGTTTCCTTAAAGCTACCATGTTGATCTATCACACCTATCTCTAGATCAACATAGCCAAAGGAAAACTCGGATCTCTGACCCACATTAGCAACCAATAACTGAAGTGAGTCCCACCGGAGTGCAGGGGACTCATGTAGGCTTAGCTGCCACTACTAAGAGTCTCTCATTGAGCTCTCAGGATAGTGGTAACATCAATGAGACTGAGTCTACGGCAACTCTGCCCATTGACATCTCTGAAGTAGATATCCTTGACCAAAGGAATCCAGGGTGCCAAGAAACCACTACTGGTGATGAGGATTTACATACTAGGTATGTTGTCTCATCTCACCGTGATTCTTCATATGAAGATGAGGAAGGACTGAAACTCACCATTGAGTACCTGCTCTCTAAGGTCTCAGACCTTGAATTCAAGGTTAGGATCCTAGAAACAAGGTCTGCCACTTAGCAACTTGAGATTAAAGATCTCAAGGAAAAACTAGCTGAGACACAGATTGAGAAGTCTGTCAGGCATGTACCAACTCAAGTTTCTTTAAGTTATTCCTCTAGCTTATCTACTTCTCAAGATGATGCTATCAAAAAGGGGGAGAATGTACAGAAACAAGCTCATGAGGAACCTCAAATTTATAAGGAACTTCAATCTTTGACTCTTACAACTTTATCCTACCTTTACCCTACACAAAAGCAATCATCCACTGTTTTCCTACAACCACCTCCTTTGAGTTTTCAAGTGGATCCAAGGATGCTCACCAGCCTTCACAAATTCTTCACATAGTTTCTAATGAGCTCCTCACTTGAACAACCATCCCCTGATGTTGCCATAACCTACTTTGGAACAGAAGAGCTTCAAAGGCTCATTGCACCACCTACAACTCAGGTGGAAGATGGTCAACCTAAGGTCACTATGGAACCTAAGATTCACTTCAAAAGGGAAATAGGGACTGATGGCCCAGCAACTGCCTCAATTGCGACAGATGGTGCAACATCAGTTTCTTCCGAAGAAGAAATTTCAGCTGCGGAAGTAATTGTTGAACTATCATCTCTGTCCGATGAACTGATTCTCACAGAGGGCATTCTTGGTCTGGCCTCTGAGGTGAACAGTGAGGACTTCCTTACAACTCCTATTCTTCCACAAATACCTCAAGATCAACCACAAACATCTCAACCTCATCCTCAGTCCTCTCAACCTCAACCCTCAAAACTAGAATCACCAAAGGAAGTATCTCCTCATGATTACAAAGGTAAGAGGAAGATGACTGATGAGGAACTTCTTGAGGATGAGAGGTTAAACAAATTAATAAGAAAAGGTATACTCGCTACTGAAAATTTGTTGGCAGCAAGTAGCAAAGCAACAGCAACATCTCAGGAGTCTATCAATGAAAAAAAGTGGTTGGAGGTAATTGATAGACTCAACAACCTAGGAGTAGCAAATGAAGAAATGGTACTACTCCCACTTGATGAGCTTATCAAATTGGAAGAGGCAACGTTGCTACAAAAAGAAGAAGAGGATGCAGCAAGGATGGCCAAAGAGGAAAAGGCAAGAAAGATGAAAAAAGAAGCTGAGTTGAAGAATAGAAAGGAAAGGATAGCCTTCCTATGCTCAAGAGGTTACTCTCTGAAGGAACTGAGTCCTCATGAGAATGAGATGTTCCTGCTTTTTGTCAATAGAGAGAAGGATCAAATCAGTAAGGAAAGAAAGAAAGCTGCCAGGGAGAAAATAAAGGAGAGAAAGAAGAAAAAGGGAGAGGCAAAGCTTGCAGCTGCCAAGAAAGTAGGAGATAAAGCCTGGATGAAGGCTTATCTCAGGGCACATGGCTTCACTGGCAGGCAAGTTGGGCAAATGTCAGAGAAGACCCTACAGTGACATGCCAGTGTTATCAAAGCTGACATTTGCTTAGGAAGAAGGAAGGAGGTATCTCAGGAGGTACAGAGGATGAAACCCAAACCAGAACCCAAACCACTACCCACAACAACTGAAACTATCACTAAGCCTATACCCTTCTCTTTTCCCATCAAAACCGAACCCATCACTGAACCATACACCCCTGAACCCACACCATCCACACTACCACCACCACCTTCCTCTGCCTCTTAACAACCACCATCACTACATATCCTACAACCCAAAACACAACCCAAAACCCAAACAATATCCAAATCATCCTCTGAACCATCCAAAACTCCAACCTTAGAAGAAATTAGGGAGATCAAAAGAAGACTCAACAACTGTTAAAAGTGAGTAGCGTCTCTTATGAAGGAGGGTTCAACATATTACAATACATTGATGGATCCTCAAGCTCTTTCACAAGAAATGCCTTCCTAGATCTACTCCGAGAAACTCTCCACCAATCACTCAATCTTCTAGCCATAAGCTCTGACTCATTAAATGAAGAAGGGAAAAGGCTAAGAAGAAAATTGGTGAGCCTGCTGGACACTAGGATGGGGATAGACTACCAAACTTGCCCCTCATTCCTAGGAACACAATAATCTAGTGAAGGTTTGATGAACCTTCTCATAAATTCATTGTAGAGAGGGAGAATGGAGAGGTAAACAGGTTCAATGCCTCCTCTCTACTAAACTTAAGCAGATTTGATATTGTTGAGCTGGCAGAGAGACCATTCACCAATCTCTCTAACTCCATGATAGCTGCTTACATCAGAAGATTTATTGAAAACCTTCATCCTGCTGAATTAAACAAAAGGCAAGAACTGAAGAGGAGTTAAAAGTTGAAGAGGGAAGTGTAGTTTTGGTAGCATCAGCCTAGGGGGAGTTTGTTGGATATATTATGGCTGATGCAACCAAAAGAACACTTAGAAGAAATCTATACATACTAAGAGAAGTCTTTCGAAGGCAATGCTGCAGCTTCTGAAGGAAATGCTGCAACTTCCAAAGCTTCTATGGTGATCTTCCAAAGAGCTTCTGAAGGATGAACTCAGTCTTTTGAGACTTAGAATATCTCCTTCCGAAGTAAAACAGTTAGAAGAATGAAGACAAAGTCTTCCGAAGACAAAGCCTCGGAAGAAGCTGTGTCTTCCGAAGTATAAAATGGTTCGGAAGAACTTATTCTTCCGAAGCCATTTTACCTTTGAAAGAAACATAGTATGAACCAGTGGACAAAGCATGGTCCGACTGACACTTGCTGCCTACTCTGATTCTTTGCAAGATGGCTTCCACGTTCATGTGGTTGACCTTACTTTGTCTACAGTTCACCATTTCTAGTTAGTATAGTTGCCACCTTTAGTTGGTGACCAAAAGGTAAGTCATGGACCTGTGATGACTACCTTATCTTAGATAATATTTTATCGTAGTATTATCTTAGATAATACTTTATCTAAGATACCCTACCTCTAGCAATGTAGTATTTGTTTAGAAGTAAGTCCGAGCATGTTATCTACATATAACAAGCTGTAGATAGTAGTATATATAGTCGCTCATTGTAACTTAGTATCCATGCTTCTGCATGAGTCTTGTAATACTTAGTTGAGAGATAATATATACAAGTATCTTGAAAACAACTTCTTATGTTCTTTACATATTATATTATTATCAAATGAGTTCTTGATTCTGCATTCATCAAATGAGTGATATTTAACAGTTTGTGAGAAATAATAAATGTTGAGAGAACAATATCGATCCTGCAATTATTTTTGACAGATTGCACAATGTTTGTTGAAGTAGCAATCTGAGGTCATACGGTTGTTTATGTTGCATATAGAGCAATAATAGCTCAACCAGCAATCTTTAGTATTGTAATTGTTCATATCACACCACTTGCAATATTTGTCTTCTTCATCTCTCTCCTTCAAGCTTCTTGTTTTTCTGCTACTTTTTATACTCTTTCAGCTCTTTCTCAAGTTTTGCAGCTGATGAAGCTTTTTCACTTCCGGACATAATATCTAATGGTTTGGATGGTTTAGCAGCTAATTTTTGTTAGTGAAGCACAGTCTTCACAGATTTCTTGCTAGTGCTTTTGATTGTTGAAGATTCAGCCAAAGATTTCTTTGATTTGGCTAAGCTTTCAGCAGATGTTGGTTTCTTCCTAGACCTTCTACGAATGTCTGTTTAGATGAACCACCAGTTGTACTCATCCGATGATTATCTGATGGTTCTTTAATCTCACCAATCTTCTTCTTCCGTAGAAGATCTGCTGAATTTGTGGGCTTGCTCTTCATGTTCTTTTCTGCGGAAGTAGTTTTTACTTCTTCAACTTCCACTTGCTTTAGGTCAGACCTTGGAGATGTTGGTTGGTTGACATGCTGCTTGTTTAACTCTTGAATTTCAGCATTCAATTGAGTTATCCTTTTGTAGATAGGCTTTAGAAAGTTTCATTATTGAGGTGGATAGGGTACTTTGATTTCTTCAAGCACATTTGGTATTAAAGGTTTAAATACCAAACTTGTTCCCATACCCTTATCATCCTTGTGTTGTTCAACATGATCATCCGGCTCAGACATATCATCACATCCATCAAAACCAAAATCCGATTCATCTTGTTGTGATACTTCTGAATCAGTTGCTTTAGTTTCACTCGCCTCTGAATTATCACCGTTTTCCTCTTGATTATTATCAGTTTTAACTGGATTATTGGTGCTTTGGACAAAACGATTTGATAAATAGTTAGTCATAGAATCAGGTAATGTGGTATAATTGTTATTTACAGGTGGTGGAACATTATGAAAACCCAAACCTTAGTTGTTTTGTGATTCAATATGAGAATTTAATAACTTTTCATATTGTTGAGATGATAGTTTAAACTTTTGAAGTTTCACTTCAGTGGATGCATGTTCTATCATTGATTTTGTTAAGGATGTAGTCAATGTTGCATCTTATATGCCCAAGACACATACAAGATTGATGTGGTTAGTACGTTATGATCCAAGTGAGGTCATACCCAATAACAAGTTATACAAACACCAACAAACATTTATTTATTGATAAGATCATACAATAAATATTGACACCTATTTAGAAAATTGGTTTTCTAAATATTGCTTTTGTGATAGAACAATATTATATTGATAATTTGTTCATGAGATATTTATTTGTTTCATTATTTAAGTTGGTTAAATAATAACAAATAAAAGTGTGTTATTGTTATAAAATTAAAAGAGGTTTTAATTTTATAAAAATATATGAAGGGCTAAGGGTGTAACAATTTATAAAAACTAAAATAGGGGAAAACCCATTTTGAAAGCCTATATTCGGCCGCCCAAAGGAGCATTGGGACTCCCCTTGTCTTGTCTTGGTCCAAGCACTCTTTTACCACTCTAACACTCTTCATTCATTTGACACATTTTCTCAAAAACACACTCAAGCAAAACTCTCTCCAAAAGGCTGAAATTTTCGGATTCAAGGAAGAAAAGAAGGCTGAAATTTTCGGATTCTTGAGGAGCCAAGGAAGAGAGTTCTTTGGTGTTGCATCCTAACTTGCAAGGTGTTTGTTCAAACTTGTGGGTATCACAACTTGAGGCTCTCTCTCTCTTAGGGGCTGGATATTCGACAACATCTTCATCTTCATCTTCATCCTTTACATCTACAACATCTTGTGCAAGAAAGGTTGTTTTCTTTGAAACACCCTATGGTTGCATTTTCGTTTTTGATTGCATGTCATTTCATATATATAAATGATCCTTGTTCTTGGGTTTTAGTTTTGGTTTAAAATGATCAAAATTTCAGATTATTAACCATATGTTTAACCTTATATCCGCTGCGTTTTATAGTTTAAATGGTAAACTAGCTTTAATAAACAATGGCATCTAGAGCCGGTTATATGGAATGCATGCTTCAATTATCCTTGAAAAATTTGTTTCATGGGATTTTAAAACCCCTTTAGGGGATGCTATGTTCATGTATTATGAATCCCCAACCTTTCAAAGTTATATCACACATGCTTGTGATTAAACTTTGAAAGACATGTATGTTAAATTGTTTGTTTGTTTGGATAAAATAAAACCTAAAATTTCAGTTTGTGTTGGCTGAAATTTCATGTGTTTTAGTGGGGATTCATTGTTGTTTATTATGGTGCATAACCTAGCCCTTGACCTTGTGTTATTTGGATGATTGTAATGGTTGTATTTATTCATTCAATTAGGTTGTATAATCATTTATTTGTGCTTTGTTTAAAGAGTAATTTATTTATTATTGGGATGTAATAAATAGATTAGGTACTTTTCATTTGACTAGAAATCTTGTATTAGGATATAATATCTTGTAATATGAAGATGTACGCGTTAGAAGCACAAAGGAAAGACACAAGAAACATGGAGCATTTGGATGCGGTTTCAACTGGGAGGTTCATGGAAGCCTTTTTGTGTTGTGTTTTGTCCCTTAGGAATGTCCTATGGACCACACTTGTGATGGAAAACAAGTGTGGCCACTTTATATGCTATGGTTATGCACTAATATTTGGTTGATTCATGGTTGTTTGGTTATGGTATTGTGGTTGATTGCTTATATATGATGTTTGCTTAACAATCCTTTCAATGATCATAACAAACTATCTAAATGGTCCTTAATCATTAAAAGGTAATAAAAGGTTATTAATATTGTTTAATGATTTTAATGATTAAAAGGGTTTTAATCAATGTACCGTAGGGTATTTTATATTTGAAAGCATGCAAATATGAATACATAGAGTTTTCTAAACTAGAATTATGAAATCTCTAAATATTTTAAACATGAGAACAACATCGTCTTTTTACATAACACTTGAGTCACTCGGGACTCTTAGTGGGATAAAGGTCACCTAACCATTTTGAGGGAACTTGTGACTTGAGGTGAGAATGCCATATTCGTGGGATAAAGGTCACCTAACCGCTTATTTTGGCAAACTCACACATGTGTGTAAGTAGGGTATCTTGATTTGCAAACCATGTGAAATGGATCACCTACGATGTGGTTTCCAAATGGTGTTGATGGGATTAACATGCCGACTTTACATATGATGTTTCAAGTCGATCCCATACTTCTAGAAGTTGCAATTGGTTGCAATCGTCAATCGTTGACCACCTTATTAATTTAAATCGTGGGATAAAGGTCACCTAGCCACTATTTAAATGCAATGTTGGGTTCTAGATTTTAATATGAAAATGACCTTAAAAGGTTTTAATTATTAAAATAACAATATCGAAAATACTAAAATTGATCTTTGTTAAATTTTGTAGATGGCCACCAATAATAATGATAATCATGATAATTCATCCACATCCGCCCAATCTTTACGAGCGATTCTCCAAAAGGAACATCTAAATCATAACAATTTTATTGATTGGTATCGAAACTTGAGAATTGTTCTCAAGCAAAAGAAACAATCATATATTTTAGACGACCCTATCCCCGATCAACCTAGTGAGGATGATGAGGAGGCCTATAATGAATGGATGAAGTACACCGAGGACTCCGTCCAAGTGTCTTGCCTTATGTTGGCAAGCATGATTCTGGATCTCCAGAAGGAGTATGAACATCACAGAGCTTATGACATGATAACCCAACTGAAGGAAACGTTCCAACAACAAGCGAGGGTTGAGCACTTCGAAACGGTTCGAGCACTCCATGCATGTCGTATGGACGACAACCAATCGGTTTCATCTTATGTACTTAAGATGAAAAGTCACATTGACCGCCTCGAAAGGCTAAAGTGTCCCATCTTGAAGGAATTGGCCACGGATTTGATCCTCAATGGCCTTACCAAAAGGTTCGAGACGTTCGTGTTGAACTACAACATGAATGCTTAGGATAAAAGCATTAGTGAGCTTCACTCTATTCTCAAAACGGCCGAGGCGGCCATGGGTAAAAGGGTTTTACCCATTCCCACCATCAATGAAGGTGGGAATAAGAAAAGGCCTAATCCCGCACCCAAGGCAAAAGTTGCCAAGGGTAAGGGACCCGTATGGGGAAAGGGGAAAGGGGTGGCAAGTGTGCCACCCAAAGCACAGGAGAATAACCAAAAGGTTGCTTCCAATGACCCATGCTTCAAGTGTGGGGAGATTGGACATTGGGCAAGAAATTGTCCTGTCCATCTTCAAGAGTTGAAAGCAAAGAGGGATGCCGGGCAGACCTCATGTACCATATACATGATCCATATTGATTTAAACTTAATATCCTCTAACACATGGGTATTAGATACCGGATGTGGAACTCACATTTGCAATTTGTTCCAAGGGTTCAAAAGAAGTAGCAACTTCAACAAAGGGGATGTTAGCCTCTACATGGGCAATGGGGCTAAAGTTCAAGTTGAAGCCCGTGGTGACTACATCTTGAAACTTCCAAATGGTTTGGAAGTAATTTTGTATGATGTTTTGTATGCTCCTAGTTTGACTAGGAACACTATTTCTGTAGCCCTATTAAAACATTTTGGATATGTATTACCATTTATTAGAAATGAAATCCATGTTACTTTGACTGACATGTTTTACTTTAAAGCTATTCCCATCAATGGTATCTATGAATTCGTTCATCAAAATACATTTAATGATAGCTTATTGTACCAAACTAGTACCAAGAAACTCAAATCAGATTTGAGTGACACTTACCTTTGGCATTGCTGTCTTGGTCATATAAACAAGAAAAGAATACAAACACTACAAAAGAATGGTCTTTTAAAAATAAGTGAATTTGATTCATTTGATGTATGTGAGTCTTGTTTACAAGGTATGATGACCAAGGCACCTTTTAGTGGCAAAGCTGAAAGGGTAAAGGATTTATTAGGTATCATACATTCGGATGTATGTGGTCCTTTTAAGCCAATGACTAGGTACCATGAAAGATACTTCATTACCTTTACCAACGACTATAGTCGATATGGTTATGTGTACTTACTAAGACACAAAGATGAAGCTTTTGAAATGTTCAAAATCTTCCGAAATAAAGTAGAAAATCAACTCAACAAGAAAATAAAAATTCTCCGCACCGATAGAGGAGGTGAATACCTAAGTGATGATTTTAGAGATCATCTTAGAAGTTGTGGTATTGTCTCACAACTATCTCCACCTCGAACACCACAACATAATTCCGAGCGGAGAAATCGAACTCTATTGGATATGGTTCGATCTATGATGACTAGAAGCTCACTGCCTCTATCATTTTTGGGTTTCGCTATGCTCTCAGCGGCCCGTATTTTGAATATGGCCAAACCAAGAAAGTGGAAATGACACCTTTTGAAATATAGCGTGGAAGGGTTCCATCGCTTTCATATTTAAAAGTATGGGGTTGTGAGGCTTATGTTAAGACTCCCACCTCAAACAAGCTAGAAAGTCGTTCCACTAAGTGTATCTTTATTGGATATCCTAGAGATTCTATAGGATACTATTTCTATGATCCATTGGAACAAAAGGAGTTTGTTGCCAGGAAAGCTGAGTTCTTAGAAGCTAAGTTCCTTACAGAAAGAACTAGCAGTAGAACTGTGGAACTTGAGGAGGATCAAGAACCACAAACCGATACATGTTTGGTTGACACTAGCACTCAACATGAGGATGTTGAGAATGATCAAGTGGTTGATCAATATACATCAAACATTCACAGATCTGGTAGAATTAGTAATCCACCTGAAAGATATGGATTTTTCGTAGATGGATGTTATGTGGTAGATTCCTATGAACCAACCACCTATCGTGATGCATGATAAATGGCTTGAAGCCATGAATGATGAGATGCAATCCATGTATGACAATCAAGTATGGGACTTGGTTGTACCACCTCTTAACTCCAAAGTAGTTGGAAGTAAGTGGGTTTTCAAGAAGAAAACCGATATGCATGGAAACTTAGATACTTATAAAGCTAGACTTCTACCAAAGGGTTTCACTCCAACTCAAGGGGTTGACTATGATGAAACTTTCTCACCAGTAGCGATGCTAAAGTCTATTAGGATATTGTTTGCCATAGCTGCTCATTATGATTATGAGATTTGGCAAATGGATGTCAAAACCGCCTTCCTAAATGGATATCTTGAGGAAGATGTCTATATGGTTCAGCCTAATGGTTTTGTCGATCCAAAACATCCTAACAAAGTATGCAAGTTAAAGAAATCAATCTATGGATTGAAACAAGCATCGAGAAGTTGGAATCACTGTTTTGATGAAGAAGTAATTAAATTTGGATTCATCAAGAACGCTGATGAAGCTTGGGTATATAAGAAAGCTAGTGGGAGCATCATCACTTCCCTAGTATTGTATGTTGATGACATACTACTATTTGGAAATGACATTCCAACCTTAGAAGGTGTAAAAACCTGGCTTGGAAGTTGTTTTTCCATCAAGGATCTTGGTGAAGCCGCCTATATTCTAGGAATAAATATCTATAGGGATAGGTCAAGGCGGTTGATTGGTTTAAATCAAAGTGCATACATTGATAAGATCTTGAAAAGGTTCAAGATGGAGAACTCTAAGAAAGGTACAGTACCTATTCAAAGAGGAACGATATTAAGTACGACTCAATGTCCAAGCTCAAAGGATGAGCAAGATAAAATGAAGGCAATCGCATATGCATCTGCTATTGGATCCATCATGTATGCAATGATATGCACTCGGCCGGATGTTTCATGTGCCTTAAGCATGATAAGGCGATACCAGCAAAATCCTAGAAACAGTCATTGGATGGCTGTTAAGAACATACTTAAGTACCTAAGGAGGACTAAAGATATGTTCCTAATCTATGGATCTGGTGATGAGGAACTCATTGTAAAAGGTTACATGGATGCGAAATTCCAAACCGATCGTGATGATTCACGATCACAACCGGGATATATTTTCATTCCGAATAGAGGAACGGTCTTTTGGAAGAGCTCTAAACAGCATGTGGTGGCTTATCAACTACAGAATCTGAATACGTCGCCGCCTCATTGGCAGCTCAAGAAGCTGCATGGTTAAAGAAATTCATTGCCGATTTAGGGCTTGTCCCTTCCATTCGGGACCCGCTAGAGATCTTTTGTGATAACGAGGGTGTGATTGCTCAAATCAAGGAACCTCGCACTCATCAAAAGACTAGGCACATTGAGCGGATATTCAACTACATACGAGATGAAGTTGAGAAAGGAAAGATATGTATTCGCAAAGTTCACACAGATCAAAATATTGCGGATCCTCTTACGAAGTTCCTAGAAAAGGCAAAGCATGAAGGTGATACCTGTGCCATGGGACTTCGATATTCTAGTGATTGGATTTGATCTGTAATTTCGTATTTGGATATTTGGAACTCCCTTATTACTTGAATAAAATTATTTGGTTAATATTTCAATAAATGTTCCAATTTAGCATGTTTAATCCATGGTTAAATTGTTTACTCTAAATGTTCGTAGTCGTTCATACTTGTGGGAACAAGTATGAGGGTAAGATTATTATGAATTTGGATTCATAGATATTCATATGGATGAATATAGAGGAAAAGGTTGCTGCCAAAGTTCATAGATATTTGTGGGATGCAAATATTGGACTGACCTGCATCTCAAATATTACTACATGGAATCTTCCTGATTGATCATAAGTAATTTTGAGTAAAGGCGAACATCATTTGGTTCGGATGGTTTAGCAGCTAATTTCAGCTCTTTCTCAAGTTTTGCTGCTCATGAAGCTTTTTCACTTCCGGACATAATATCAAATGGTTCGGATGGTTTAGCAGCTAATTTTTGTTAATGAAGCAAAGTCTTCACAGATTTCTTGCTAGTGCTTTTGATTGTTGAAGATTTAGCCAAAGATTTCTTTGATTTGGCTAAGCTTTCAGCAGATGTTGGTTTCTTCCGTAGACCTTCTACGAATGTCTGTTTAGATGAACCACTAGTTGTACTCATCCGATGATGATCTGATGGTTCTTTAATCTCACCAATATTCTTCTCCCGTAGAAGATCTGCTGAATTTGTGGGCTTAGTCTTCCTGTTCTTTTCTACGGAAGTAATGTTTACTCCTTCAACTTCCACTTGCTTTAGCTCAGACCTTCGAGATGTTGGTTTGTTGACATGCTACTTATTTAACTCTTGAATTTTAGCATTCAATTGAGTTATCCTCTTGTAGATAGTCTTTAGAAAGTTTCATTATTAAGTTGGATAGGGTACTTAGATTTCTTCAAGCACTTTTGGTATTGAAGGTTTAAATAACAAACATGTTCCCTTACCCTTATCAGCCTCGTGTTGTTCAACATGATCATCCAGCTCAAACACAACATCATATCCAACAAAACCAAAATCCAATTCATCTTGTTATGATACTTCTGAATCAGTTGCTTTAGTTTCACTCGCCTCTGAATTATCACCGTTTTCCACTTGATTATTATCAGTTTTAACTGGATTATTGATGCTTTGGACAAAACGATTTGATAAACAGTTAGTCATAGAATCAGGTAATGTGGTATAATTGTTATTTACAGGTGGTGGAACATTATGAAAACCCAAACCTTAGTTATTTTGTGATTCAATATGAGAATTTAATAACATTTCATATTGTTGAGATGACAGTTGAAACTTCTGATGTTTCACTTCAGTGGATGCATGTACTGTCATTGATTTTGTTAAGGATGTAGTCAATGTTGCATCTTATATGTCCAAGACACATACAAGATTGATGTGGTTAGTACGTTATGATCCAAGTCAGGTCATACCCAATAACAAGCTATACAAACACCAACAAACATTTATTTATTGATAAGATCATACAATAAATATTGACACCTATTTAGAAAATTGGTTTTCTAAATATTGCTTTTATGATAGAGCAATATTATATGGATAATTTGTTCATGAGATATTTATTTGTTTCATTATTTATGTTGGTTAAATAATAACAAATAAAAGTGTGTTATTGTTATAAAATTAAAAGTGGTTTTAATTTTATAAAAAATGAAGGGCTAAGGGTGTAACAATTTGTAAAACTAAAATGGGGGAGAAAACCCATTTTGAAGGCCTATATTCGGCCGCCCAAAGGAGCATCGGGACTCCCCTTGTCTTGTCTTGGTCCAAGCACTCTTTTACCACTCTAACACTCTTCATTCATTTGACACATTTTCTCAAAAACACAGTCAAGCAAAACTCTCTCCAAAAGGCTGATATTTTCGGATTCAAGGAAGAAAAGAATGCTGGAATTTTCGGATTCTTGAGGAGCCAAGGAAGAGAGTTCTTTAGTGTTGCATCCTAACTTGCAAGGTGTTTGTTCAAACTTGTGGGTATCACAACATGAGGAGCTCTCTCTCTCTCTTGGGGGCTGAATATTCAACAACATCTTCATCTTCATCTTCATCCTTTACATCTACAACATCTTGAGCAAGAAAGGTTGTTTTCTTTGAAACACCCTGTGGTTGCATTTTCGTTTTTGATTGCATGTTATTTCATATATATAAATGATCCTTGTTCTTGGGTTTTAGTTTTGGTTTAAAATGATCAAAATTTCAAATTATTAACCATATGTTTCACCTTATATCTGCTGCATTTTATCGTTTAAATGGTAAAGTAGCTTTGATAAACATGGCTAAAACCCAACAGTCAAACACTCAACTAGTGCCTTTAAGTTATAATTTTCTGAAACAAGTTTATCTAAATCTTTTTGTAAGGAGGTGATCTTTATTTGATAAAGTTTATATTCCCTTACATGAGATTCATTTAACTCTAATGTTTCTTTTACTTTATTGGCAAGTTATTGAGCATGAGTTCTATATCTCTTAACTTCCTCAATGTAGTTGGATGAACATAGTCTTGCCCTTACCTCTCTTGACATTGGTGGGACTTTGTTCTCCATGTTTGCCATGAGTGCTTGATTTTTTTCTAAAACTTTGTTCTCATGTAAGCTCTAGTCACAAGTACCATCCTACAAGATGATTAATCTAGTCTCTTAGTTCTTGCTTGAGCTTGGTGCAGATGTACTTATGAGTGGTGGGATGAGTTGGTGAGCTGTGGTTGATTGAAAGACCTTTGATTTGTTTGATGATTTTGTTTCTGATGTTTAGAATGTTGATATTGTTGCAAAGATGAGGATTGCTAATTGCATTCCCTTGAAAAGTGTCCATATAGATTACACTTGAAACATCTCACTTTTAATTTATCAACACCTATCTTTGTTGTTCTCCCCAGAGCAGATAGGCCTTTGTTTCTCCGCAGATACATCTTTTCCCTATAAGAAATCATTGCCATCTACCACTGCAAATCTATCTCCTCTACTTCATCAGGATGAAGTTCTTCTAGATCTTGCTGGCAAAAATGAGATGGAGTTAGAGTGCTCCCCAGGTATGCTTGGAAGCTTAAGCTGAATGCTACAAATGCTGCTTTATACTCTTCTGAATCAAGGACCACTATAATTGGTTCTAAACTATTATTGCTTTTGTTGTTTTAGGATGATCCCTTAGAAGTTGAAATCTTTTCATCATCCTTTTTGCCTTTTGATTTGTTGCTAGAATGATGTTTAGATGATCTGGCTAGTCTTGATGTATAAAACCTAGCTTCTTCTTCTTCATCACTCACAGTCCAAGAGCTATCATTATCTTCATTTGAAATGAAAGCACTTCCCACACTTCTTGATTCTATAAAGTGATATGGGGCTATAGGTTCTTTCATGCTCTTATTTCATATTTTCTAATCAAGATCAAGAGCTTCAACTTTAGCCATCAGAGTATCAAGCCCAATAGATTTTAAGTCAATGGTGTTCATGAACATGGATACTATTTGTGTCCAACTCTCAGGTAGAGTATGGGGCATCTTCTTGTTAAGTTCCCCACTATCATACTTGAGCTCCAAAATGCTCATCTCAGTCACAGGCTGCATAAACCTGTGTAACTGTTGAGGAACAAAATTCACCCTTAATATGATGGAATATCTCATGTTGGGATCTGGGTGTATCCTTTCTGATGCTTCTGATTTCATCACTGCCTTCACACAGGGTGAGTAAAGTTTTCCACAATGAGTTTGCAATTTTATAGGCTTCACACCTAACAAGAAGGTCTTCAGGCAAAGCCATAGTAAGCATACTATAGGCTCGGATATTGACTTTAACCTTCTTTGCATCTTTAGGTGATAAATCCTTTAGACTAATTGGCTGATTGTTATCTTTATAATTAGGTCCTAGAGCCGGGGGAATATATGGACCCTCTGTGATGGAAGTCCACATATCAGAATCAGTATAACTTACATGGTTCCTAAAATGGATTTTCCATGTTTTGAAATCAGCTTTGTTCTCCAACTTAGGGGGTTAGTAGGCTGATCCAACTACTAAATTACTCATGTTTAGATAATTGATGACAACCTCTTACTTATCAATTAAATAAGATAGTTATGTCACAATTACTCAAAAATCTCAATAAATTCTCTTTTGAAAATTTAATGAGAATATTTAATGTTACCTATGTTCAAATAAGATTTGAACAATTTTTATCAACTGAACAATAACTCAGATCTACAAAATTAAAACAAGTATAATGCATATTAGAGTTGATCGGGCAAAGAAACACAATTAAATATCTTTAATAATCGCACCAATTTGTTAATTCATATATCTTAAATAGCTATTAATTAGCTAATCCCGACATGTGAATTAATTGTTTTGTTCAAAAACACTATTGATGATGAGTTTAATACCTTCAAACAAATGAATAGACCCTAAAACAATTTTAATGAAAATCAATAGATCTAGTCAAAAACTTGACAGATCTAGTGATATACACAATTAATCGAACGAAAACTAATGCTGAGAGATCAATTGATCTAAATCAATGAGCACTTGGCTCTGATACCACCAATGAATCCAAGGATCGTCCATGGAATTATCAGCTTAGCTATTAACAAAACAATGATCGTGGAATTACCATTTTTTTGTCGTTTGATTAATTGAATATATATGAATAAACAAACAAATATATATCTTGAAGAACAAACTCAATACTCAAACCAATGAATAACAATTGAAGAACGGACATAAATATATCAAATGTTTTTCATTAAATATTGACTAATGATTACAATAATCAATGAATGATCTTGCTAATGCTAGGGTTCTAATGCTATATTGATGTTTATGAAGTGTTGCGAAGACGATTGCAGCTGCTAGGGTTTGATTGCAATCGACCGTCTTAATTGTGTACATAAGCCTTGTATTTATAGGATTAGGGTTTACTGATTTGCAAACTATAACTTCCTTACTGGGGTAAGGTGGTATTCAGAGAATATTATTATGCGACATTCTTTGACTAAACTATAAGTCATTCATAGCTGTTGACTTTTAACATTAGAGTTTTCTGTTGACGTGTACTTGGAATTACATCAAGTTGATCTTCCGTAGGGATTTGGTCTTCCACATGAGTTATTGTTCTTCTGCAGGAAGTTAGTTCTTCCATAGCAGATTTCTTCTTTCACAGGAATACTTGTCTTCCACAGGTGTTTCACTTGTTCATCCGCAGCAAGTCATTCTTGCTTGGTGAATTGCATGAACTTGAAGGGTGAGCGTGTAATGCTTTCGCAGGAGTTCCACGGAGTCCCTTGGTTTGTTTTAGATGATCTCTGGAAGAACATATTGTTCATCCATAGATGTTTCCAACACTTGGTCAGTTCCTTGGAATTGGCCAATACTCATGATTACCCTACAACATACATATAAATCAACACATAACATATGGGTTAACATATACACACATAGTGCATACATAATGATAAGAAAGTTACAAGAGTGTTTCACATATGAATTCAAGAAACTAAACCTATACAGAAATCTGGACCTAACAATACTCCCCCTTAGGCTTAGCTTCTTCTAATCATTGCCTTAGGCTTTGTAGCTCCTTCACTCTTGACACCATTTTTTATTGAAGTACGATACATCATCCTTCTGATCTTCGTACTTGTACTTGATCTCCATTCTTCTCATCTTGTTTAATGTATCATACTTTATTCCCAAAATATCTTCTTTAATTGTCAGGGTTGCAACAACACTATTGTTGTTCACCACTTCCAATTCATCCTCTTCAGATATCCTTAGCTCTATAATAGACAGGAATTCAGATCCCATGAGTTGGCCTGCCTTGAATTTTCTTGTTTTACTTACAAAGGCATTCAACTTGTCTATCACTTGAATTATATGCGCATAAAGACATAGGTTGTTTTATGCCTTTTGATTGCTAAGCTTTGGGAAGAACTTGTCATATAAGTAAGCTGGGTAACTGGGATGCATGAGCTTGATTTCCAGCGGATCAAATATCCTGATACTCGAGGTTTCCTTCCCATTGGTAGTTCTTTTAAGCACAAGTTCTTTTGATTTTTCAACATATCCCCAATGTGTGATGGGATGAGTGAACTGGTTTCCTTCAAACCTCTTTACAGGTGGAATGCTTTTCTTTACATGCCTAGCCTGGATCAAAAATTCATCTTCTATAGGGTGTGAGGAGCTGGTTTATGGCCTTCTTTGCCTTTCTTTTCTTTTTATATGCTCCTCATCTTCCCTTTTTGCTTCCATGATTACATCATCCATGAACATTGATAGCAACTTACCAACAATACCTGAGAATATCTTCCCCTTGGATGAATTGGATAGTTGATGATTGGTAGGTTCGGTAGTTGAGTGATGCAGGAATTTGGGAGTGATATGACTAGTTCAATCTGGGGAAAGTATTGTACCATCCCAGATGCCCTTTTGATGATAGCATTATCCCAATCAGCATCATATTTCCATGCGTTGATCGGTAAGTCTTCAACTGACTTGGGAGTAGTGATGTGGTCGAAGAGCTGAAATAAGGTTGACTTGTGTTCAGTCACTTCTCTCACGGTTGTGCCTAGAGGCCATACCTTGCTTGGAAGCACCTCTCTAGGTTCCCTGATCAACTTTTCCTTTTCTTTGTGCATGTCTTTGCTTTGAACTATGGTAGGCTCAGCTGGAGTTGTTGAGTGTGTTAGCCTTAAATCCTTGGCTTCTGTTCTGAATCTCACTCTAGTCTGCAGCTCTATCTTCATTGCATACTCCATCACCTCTCTCAGTTTTTTCACACCACTATCTATTAATTCATAAAATTTGTGGTTATGATTTTATATCCAACAAATTAGATTGTTTTTGTTGAGCTTCTTGGTGTCACAGTGACCCAATTCTTTCTTTAGTTGTTCTTGAGCTTGAAACTTGATGAAGTTGTCATAGTTGCGGTCTAGGATCATGAAGCTGGCCACAGTGAAATCCTTTATTGTTTGTTTGAGCTTATCTTTGTTCATCCTTTCCACTATGTCAAATGGAAACCCTTTGCTAATAAGGTCCATAAACATGTTAGACTCGAGCCTTTCTTCAAAGATGTCTTTATCAATGAGCATTTAAGTGGCCTTGGGAGTTTCTTCATTTATCAGCACCTCCCATTCAGCGTCACTATCATCTTTTTCTTCAATTTGTTTTGATATTTCTGGATTGACAGATCGGGTGTGCTCAGGTGAGACTATTTAGCTTTCTTTGGTGAGTCTTTTACCATAATCAACTCCTTCTCTATCTCTCCCAAATACATCCTTTTCCTGTTATAACATATGAGAGGGGCCTGTTAATGAGATTGAACAACCTTGGATGATGGTTGGTCAGCATGTAGCATAGGTTTGGAAGATTGTGCAGATTAAAGTTCTTTGTTTTTCTTTCTGAACCTCTCAAGTTCATTATCTTTGGCTGTTAGAAGTTCAACTTGTTTAGAAATGATGATTTTAGCCTTGTTAATTTCTAATATACTCAACTCCATCTCTGTTTTCTCTTTCTCCATAGCATCTTTTAACTCTTTTACCAGCTCTTAGTCGGAATTTATCACTTCTCGATCAGTTTGAGCATTATCTTTCAATCTTCTGATAGATCCTTCTTGTAGAGTTAGGAGGGCATCTTTTTCTTTCAGATCCCCTTTTAGTGCTCTCAGCTTTTCTCCCCTTTTGTTTGATTTGATGATGAGTTTATTGTATTCAGCCACTAGAAAGCTTTTGCTCATAGCAATGTCATGTTCATTCAGGTCACCTTCATGATAGGCTACAATATCAACAAACTGTTAACCAGATCCAGTTATTTGGTCAGAGGTTGTTTCTCATCATCCAGGCATACTTCTTCAGCGTCCCCATCATGTATATCATCAATATTTTCTTCAAGGTTGATGATTTCAGTTGGTGCAGTGCTATCAGAAGTTGAATTTGATTCAACCACCAGGGAAATAGCAATTGGAGGTTGTTCTTGTGGTGAAGATGGCTGAAGTGGGGAAGCTAGTTCTGTAGTTGCAGATCCTTATGATGTTTTGGATGAAAAGAGAGAGATTGGTTGTGTGTGTTCACTGGAAAGTGAGATGGGTTGGGTTTATTGACTTTGTGGTGATGATTGTGGTGCTGGTGAAGGTGGTTGTATTGGTAATGGTGGTTGGACTGGTGATAGTGGTTGATTGATTATGGGAGATTGAGGTGGTGAGTGTGAACCTTGCTCAGTTTGAGTAGGAATCCTTCCGCTTGTTCTTCCTCGTCTATAAACACCAACTCTTGTGGTATTTCAGCATTGACATCCACTACGTGAGGGAACATCTCCATTTCTTCCCTTTCATATCTTCCACTAATTTTGTTCAACACAGATTAGACCAGGTGTGCTTGAACAAACACATCACCTTCCCTCTCTATCTGAGATAGGGAGTCATTAATAATTAGCTAGGGAAATCTTATCAGCGTTTTATAGATCGACTTGGTCACATAGGCATCCAAGAATGTACTTAGAGTAATTGTACATTCTTCCTTCAAATATGACTGGGTTTGAGAATGATATTCTTAATTGATGTGAATCAACAAGGATCGAATATGATGATTGGGTTAATGATTGAAAGGCGGAATCAAGCAATCAATGAACATAGAACACTTGATATACTTATAAATGCATTCTTTTATTATTTAGATGAACTGTTACAGAGTAAATGCTAGGGTTTAGCAAGCTACAGTAACATGACAGCTAATCTGGTATATTCTGATTGTCTATTCTCGTAAAACACAAAGGTTATGAAAAATCACACCTATCATATGAGGTTTCTATTCTTATTTATAGGCTGACTGACAGCTTGTACAAAAAGACTAAACTACCCTTAGTCTATGTCTTCATCAGCATTTGTCTTTTGTTTATCCGTATTGACTAATACGGATGAGTAGTTCATCAGCATGGTCATCTATTAGCCGCATAGGTGTTTGGTCATCAGCATTAGTTAATGCGGATGAGCAAATACTTTGTCGCATTTGTTGCTGGTCATCCGCATTAGTTAATACGGATAAACAAATGCCTTGTCCGCCTTTTATCAACTGTCCGCATTAGTTAATATGGAAGAACAAATGCCTTGTCCGCATTTGTTCTTGGTCATCCGCATGGACCAATGCGGATAGTCAACACTTGTAATGTTTTTAGTAGGATCTTCTTCATGCGTATTTGTTCTTGGACTTTGGGAGAAACCAGTAGAACAACCATCCACCTCTTGAATTGGCATCTATGATCCTTTCAGGGTTTAACAATGCTCCCCCTAAGGATTATACAGCCTAAGTACTTCAAGGGTTTGAGGGTGGATCAGGTTGTGAAGATTCTATTGGGTCATGTGCAGTAGGAGGAGATGACACTGGGGCTGGGTCTATGTAGGATGGGTCCAGTATGGCCTTGATCATGTTGGAGAACTGTCTAGCATCATCCAGCTTCTCTCTGTTCAGTACATGTATCTTCATTTGGCTTATAGTGTGTATGGCTTCAATGGACAGCTTCTTCAACGACACAGGCTCCCAAAAAGACACAGTTGACAGCCCATCCCTGTGAATCAGTAAAAATCCATTGGCATCAACCTCTATCTTCATAATGTTACCAAACTGCAAAGGAGTCTTCTTCTTCCTCCTTTGCTCTTTCTTCTTGATGATCCTGTCATAGGCCATCCTTGTGGTTAGAAGGAATCTGATCATGTCCCTTAATCCATCAGCCTCGATACATCAGGGTCAAGAAAACCACTGACATTATGGGGCTTGCTCCGTGTGAGGTTTGCCATAGTACACTGCATTCCAGGAATATTTATTAGAGCAATGAATAAGATATGTCAATAAGGGTTTATCATGAATCAGACTAATTTAATCACATTTTGACTTTTCTTGGTCAAAATTGAGTGTTCATGTATACTGTTTCATATACATTTGATCTAATCTGATTTGGTGATGCATGTTCATTTTGATGAGTTATTCCAGATTACATCGATTATCCTCTCTTAATTTTAACTCATTTTTAACCATTGTGATGTCTTTTGATTTCAACATTTTAGTGTTTACATGCCCTGTTTATACGATGAAACGAACTTGTGAAAATCCTTTGTTTGTTGAGTTTTTCATGATTAGCATGTGTCTTTCTGTCAAAATTGTCAATGGTTCATGAACACTTGTTTGATTTTGCATGATTCTTTCTTGACCTAGTTTGCTAAGTTCATGTTTCTGATGAATGTCCGACAGTTAGGGTTATGAACATTTTGGATTTTCACCTTTTCCTCGATAATATTGTTGTAGTGAATCAAAGATGAGTGAATGATGGTGAATCGAACTTAGAACATAGGTTTAGAACATGAAGAAGATGATGAAGATGAACAGTAACTTTAATGGCGCTCGTCTCACTTTTTAAGTCTCTCAATTTTGAAAAGTATTAAATGACCTTTCAATTTTGGTTTATATAGTCAACTTAATATGGATTTCAAATTTTGATAAGTTTTAAAACAAATGCGCCCAAGTTTTAAAATTACTGTAGCAAATGTTGTTGAAGAAATGTTCATCAGTATTTGTGTACTGTAGCAAATGCGGAAGAACAAAAGTTGGTCAGCATTTGTTCACTATAGCAAATGCGCATGAACAAAAACTTCAACTTTCATCAAATGCGGTAGAGTAAAACTCAGTCCGCATTTCTTCAACTTGTCCTAAATGACAGAAGAGTATGAGCACTTATTCCTTTTATGATGACACAAGCTTACACCCAAGTTTAAGTGTTGATTCTCTCTTTTCAAAAGAAATGCGGATGAACAAAAGTTTTGTCCGCATTGGTTTTGCATCCTTAACTTTGGTGGTAAGACTAATGCGATAGAGTAATGTTATCCGCATTAGTATTGCACTTGTGTTTCAGTTCACAAAACCAATACCCGTATTGGTTGAATGCTTGGGTTACCTTCACCAGCATTAACCAATACTCTTACCTGCATTAAGTTTCAAACTTAATGTTTTTGCTTTGGTTGGTTTCGAATGAATTTTCTCTAAAGCTTTATGAAGCAATATCTTTGCCTTTATGAGGACGTGTCAGTTGCTTGATTCTTATGAATTTTGACTGATTTTAGGATATCAATTCTTGCTTGGATTGACTTGTTCATCTGTGGTGAATCAAGTTTCCCATTGTTGACTGATCTTGGACTTTTGTGCATCAAAATGTCTGCAAGAACTGAGATACTATGGTATAACTTCTACAACAACACAGACAGATTATCTGATTTTGCAACTTGTTTTTGGTTTTTGTAACTTGTTGTTTTTTTTAAGAAAGAAAACACCTGTACAAAAATGATCAAAATTTTAAATTACTCCCCCTAAACTTTATATCCATAATTGATAGAAACTTTTAAGGATTTGAAAATTTTGAAAAGAAAATCTTTTTGTGATTTTTGCTTTCTTCACTGTACAAGAAGTTAAGTTCTACCTTTCTTTGGGATCATATCGATCTTACCTTTCTCAAGTGCAAGCAATTGTTAGTAAAACAAACATGGTCATGAACATATTGATTGTAGGTATGTTTGTCCTCTTAAACTCATACTTGGTTAATATTCTGATGCAAATGATCTTATCATGTTTTGAGTTGATTGGGTATTCAACATGTACCTCACACTCAAAAGCATGGCAAGGTCAACCATTTGCATGAAATGTATGGTAGAACTTTCAACATCTTACATGACCAGGATACTTAAAACTAGAAATCTCATATTACTTGATCCTCATTGGGATTCTTTTATTTTTGATCCATTTATCACTTTTGATCCATATTGGGATTCTTCTCACTTCACTTTGGAAGGTGATCTCTCAGGATTCTTTTGTTTCATTCATTTTGAATGACTTTTATTCTATTTGTTTCATCCAAGTTGGATGTGTTCCTCATTGGGAATCTTGATGGATCATGACATCAGCACTATGTGCTTGTTTCTCCAGGTCTTTGCTTAGCAAAACAAAGGAGAGACTGATGTGAGTAAATGAGATTCATAAGTCATCATTACCTAGGGTGTTTTGGTTTCTACACACACATATTTAGATAAGTCAAAACTTAAACATACTATGAGATGACAGCATCACAGTTGAATATAAGCTTTAATTTGTCCCTGCATGTGGTTTCTTTTCCAAGTTGAGCCTACCAACATATCAGATATGTCATGTTAGTCATTTAAGTTTTATAAACTAGCACAGTGAATGATATAACGACTGTAATTATATCATTTCCCCTAGATAAACTATACACTTCTTCTTTTGAATTCTTTTTGGTATTTTTGAAATATTTGAATGTTTTGTTTGTTTTCTTTTTACTAAAGATTAATCATGCCAATTGAATGGACTAAGAATTCAAATCTGGTTGGATCAAATGCCTTAGTGAATAAGTTAGCTAATTGATTATCAGTGTGAACTTGCATCAATTTGATTAATCCTTTTTTAGCACAATCTCTCAAAAAGTGATATCTAATTTCAATATGTTTTGTTTTTAAGTGTTGAACTAGATTATTAGTTATAAAAACTGCTGCTATGTTGTCAATATGAATTGGAGTGTGCAGAAAGTTAAAACCATAATCAAGCATCTGGTTTTGAATCCAGAGAACTTGAGAACAACATGCAGATGCTGCTATGTACTTAGCTTCTGCTGTTGAGACAAAAACATTAGTTTGCTTCTTGCAGTGCCATGATACAAGTCTAGGACCAAGAAATTAACAACCACCAGATGTGGATTTCCTGTTGAAGTTACATCCTCCAGAATCACTGTTAGTGTATGCATAGAGATTGAAATCTCCTTCCTTTGTATACCATAGTCCAAGAGCAGGTTTGCCCTTAAGATATCTGAATATCCTCTTGACTGCATTGACATGAGATTCCTTTGGATCTGCTTGATATCCGGCACATACACAAAAACCAAACATAATGTCAGGCCTACTGCATGTTAGATACATGAGTGAACCTATCATGGAACGATAGTGTGTCTGATCCACTGATTTGCGTTAAGGATCAGGTCCAATCTTCACTTTAGTATCCACAGGAGTTCTGATGGACTGACACAGGAGTTCTGATGGACTCACAGTCAGTCAGCAAACTTGAATTTCTTCAGCATTGTTTCCACATATTTTGATTGATTGATGAAGATTCCGTCTGCTGTCTGTTGGACTTGTACTCCTAGAAAGAAAGTGAGTTCTCCTATCGCACTCATTTAGAATTTTGAATGCATGAGATTCTCAAAGTCCTTACATAGAGTCTTGTTTGTTAAGCCAAAAATGATGTCATCCATATATATCTGTACAAGCAACATGTCCTTTTCTTTTTTTTTTCTGAAGAGGGTCTGATCAATCTTTCATCTCTCATAGCCATTATCAAGAAGAAACGATGAAAGAGTCTCGTACCACTTCCTTGGTGCTTGATGAAGACCATACAAGGCTTTGTCTAGCTTGTAAACCATGTGAGGAAAATCTGGGTCTTCAAATCCAGGTGGATAACTCACGTAGACCTCTTCAGCAATCTTTCCATACAGAGAAGCACATTTCACATCCATTTGATAAACAATAAAGTTCATGGATGCTGAATATGCAAGAAAGATTCTTATGGCTTTTAGTCTGGCTACAGGGGCAAATACTTCATATAGTCAATTCCTTCTTCTTGAGTGTATCTCTGAGCTACTAGTCTTGCTTTGTTTCTAATGACAATTCCCCTGTCATCAGTTTTTTTTCTATATAGCCATCTGGTACCGATAGGGTATTGTCCTTCGGGAAGATCTACCAGCTGCCATACTTCTTGTTTCTTGAATTGCAACAACTCTTCCTGCATTGCTTCAATCCAACTGTTGTCTTGAAAAGCCTCTTTGATATTTTTGGGTACTGTTTGACACAGAAAGCATGAGAACAAGCAGATGTTGGCTATGCTTGACTTGCTCCTAGTCACCCGTTCATTTAGTTCACCAATGATGTTGTCAACTGGATGATCTTTATGTATTCTTGTGGTTGGAATTGAGTCACCAGCAATGGTTACATCAAGATTGGAGACATTCAGTTCATCATGGTGCGAGGCAATATCTTCTTGTACTGTTAGGGAGCTATGAAAGTAATCAAAATTTGTTTCAGTTCCTGCTTCAGTGTCAGCAGAGATTTGATTACTCCCATCATTTGAAGTTCTTTCAATGTCAACTGGAGGGATGACATGAGGTCGAGTTCTAGCTTCTTCTTGGTTTCTAGCTTCAATAGATGGCATCTCTGATGGAAAGGGTATTGTACTGGGGCCATCCTCAATTGATGCACTTTGATGTTGAACAGTATGTCTGACAGGATCAGCTTGTAGTGATACCTCTTCATCAAGTTGCTCAGTAGAAGTTGGAGGAATCATTGGAAAGTCACTCCTTCTTTCTACTAATGATGAAGGTACAGTTGATTGTAGGTTTCCTGCATCAGACATGGGAAATTGGTCAAAAGATTTAGTAAATGAGTCAATATCAAACAACCAATCAGGACCATTAATAGATTTGGGAAAAGAATGTTCCTTGAATTGAACATTTGTTGTTTCATCTATAATGTTTAATCTAGGATTAAACACTCTGTAAGCCTTTGAAACAGAAGAATAACCTACAAAGAATCCTTCATTAGACTTGGATGAAAACTTTCCTAAATGGTCGCGGGTGTTTAATATTGAGACAGGACAGCCAAATGACTTGAAAAATCCAATGAATGGTTTTCTTTGAAACATGAGTTCATAAGGTGTCTTATTGCTTTCTTTGATAATCAAAGTTCTATTTTGTACAAAGCATGATGTGTTAACTGCTTCTACCCAAAAGGTGATTGGCAGTTTAGCATCTGCTAGCATAGTACGTGCTACTTCAATTAGTGTTCTGTTTCTTCTTTCAGCTACTCTATTTTGTTGAGGAGTTCTTGCTGCACTAAATTGATGAGCTATGCCTTTGGTTGTACAAAAAGAATTCATATCTTCATTTTTAAATTCTGTCCCATTATCACTCCCGATTGTTTTGACTTTAAGATCAATTTGATTTTCAATTTTAGTGATAAAATTTTTTATTATTTGGGAAGCCTCATTTTTGTGATGTAAGAAGAAGACCCATGTGAATCTTAAAAAGTCATGTATGATCACCAAACAATATTGCTTCTTTCCCATACTCATAAGATGAGTTGGACCAAAAAGATCCATATGAAGTAGTTTCAATGGAGAATTGTTGGTGTTCACCAACTTTGGCTTGTGAGACGATTTGTGTTGTTTTCCTTTGAGACACGCTGAACAGTGGTCAATGAAGTGGAATTCTTTTTGAGGTAAACCAATAACATGATTTCCCTTGACCAGTCTGTTCATGTTTTTGAACTTTGTGTGTCCCAATCGTCTGTGCCAAAGTTGTGATTCATCAAAAGATGCTTTTGATAGAAGACATGTTTCTTCTTTTGTTGATGCAGAGTTAAGGTTAATGACATAGGTGTTATTCTTCCTTGGTGTTTTCAAGACAACCCATTCTTCAGGAATTTGAAATCCTGGTCTCAAAATATAGCAATGAGTGTCAGTGAAGTGAGTGGAATATTTCTTGTCACAGATCTGAGTCACGCTAAGAAGATTGAAGTTCAGTTGTTCGCAGTAGTTCACTCTGTCAAAGATCAGCATCCCACTTGTCACAGATCCTTCACCTGTAATTCTACCACCTTATGAATCTCCTCCAAATGCCATAGTAGTTCCTTGAATGTGCTTAAAATCATGAAGGGGGTAATGATCTCTAGTCATGTGTCGGGAGCATCCACTGTCCACATACCATAAACTGTTGGACCTATATGAATGACCCTACAAGCACATAAAGAACTAATTAGACTGTGAAACCCAAGCCATGATGGTCTTGGGCTTACAGTTTCTATCCATGATAGTAATCTGTTGGTATTTTCCTCTAAACTGGGGCGTTGATGATAGAATTATGCTTCTTTTTTTTCTGAAAGAAGAATGGTTCATTACTTTAACTGAAGAGTCGGATGAGTATTCAAACCTTTGATCCCTGTTCCTTTTCAGAAATTTGATTCGTTTTTGGTTATCAACCTTTGTTTTAGACTTATAAAAGTCATTAGTTTGTTAGACTGCTTGATTTTTATTTCTTTTGATTCTGTTTGAAGTTCTCAAGTTTTTCACATCATCATCAGATTTAGAAACTCTGTGATGATAACGACCATTGATCTTAGGTTTCTCAGACATGGTTGGAGAGATAGGCTTGTTCTAAGGTATTCTCAATCCCTTTTGCTTAAAGAAACACTCAGATGTATTGTGATTTGTCATGTTGCAGACAGAACAGTATTTGTTGAAATAACAGTTCTTGGTGGAGTGGTTGTTCATATCACAGATTGAATAGTATTGATTGTAAAAGCATTTATTGTTGGGTTTGTTGGACCTAAACAATGTTGTTTAACCATTTTAAACTTGAAAACGCAGCGGATTAACACCAAACAAATATCATTTGAAATCTGAAAAAATTTGTTCATTGCATGTCTACAACAAACCCAAGAATACAAGGATCTTATATATGTGTTTGAACTAGTTATGACCAATATTCAACAACCCAAACAAATGATACATACTACCTTCAAAAGCTGCTGAAAATCGAGTTGTGGATGAAAAGAATGATGTTCTTGAGCAGCCAAAACACCAAGAGAAGGTGTTCTCAAGTGTTCATACCCACAAGCATTAAGCATACACCATTCTTGTTAGGATTTGAGCACCAGAAACGAGTCAAGAAGGCTGCTGGAACCTGGTTTCAGCCGTGAACTCCTTTGTTCCATCCATAAGATCCTTCTTCCAAAAGAAAGATTTATGTTTTGTGACTCTTGCATGTGAGAAATTGAGAGAGAGAGATCTGAAAATGGAGAGAGTGTGTGTGTTCTTGTGAGATCCATATCTCTAAACACTTGAGAGAAAAGAAAACAAAATGAAGGGGATGGCCAAGGGGGGGCGGCCGAACCCCTTGGTTTTCTTAGGGTTTTCCCTAAAAACCTCTCTTTTATAAAATGTTACAAGAGTTTAAATATTATACATAATTAACCTTTTAATTTTATATAATATACACACACACATTTATTATTTGATGTTGCTTAATTAATTTAAACAACATAACAAACAATATCCATGAACAAAATATCCTTATAATTTGTTCTTTCTCACATACAATTTATTTAGAAAACCCATTTTCTAAATTGGTGCAATTATTTAATTGCATGATCATATCATCAATTAAATATTAATTGGTGTTTGCTAAGCTTGTTATTGGGTATGACCCGAATTGGATCACAACGTACTAACCACATCAATGTTCTATGTGTCTTGGGCATACATAATCCAACAATCTCCCACTTGCACAAGATACATAGAAGATTGATGCAAGCAGTAAATACCGCCTAACAACGGTTTACTACCCTTAATACGCATGACTTAGAAGCCATTCAATAACATCATCCCCTTCAAGTATCCAACTTGAAATGATTTAGGTGAATCAATCATCTATCCTTTTGTTCAGATGTCATGTTAAATCCAAGGACACAGAATGATCATTCCTTGTTGATTTAACTTAATCAGGCCTTAGACATCATACTCTCAACGAATAAGAGGAACAAATCCCATCTTGACTACATACGTTTCTCACAATCACCTTATGTCATATCTGAACATAGCCTTATGTACTGACAATTATCTCATATCAGTGAAGAACTAGCTCAAGGTATAACACTTGGTGAATATCAAAACCCAATATGTATCTCAGGTCGGAGGATACCAAATGATATTCGCCTTTACTCAAATTTACTTATGATCAATCAATAAGATTCCATGTAGTAAGATTTGAGATGCGGGTCAGTCCAATATTCGTATCCCACGAATATCTATGAACCTTGGTAGCAACCAATTGCTCTATATTCATGCATTATGAATATCCACCAATCCAAGTTCATAATAGTCTTACTTTCATATTTGTTCCCACAAATATGACCGACTACGGACATTTAGAATAATAAAATTATTCATGGATGTTAACATGCTAAAAGGAACATGACTCAAGGTATCGTGAATATATAGATGAGTCAGGTATTACAATTGTTCCATATTATTAATATTAATACTAAACAGATCAATTCCAATCACTAGAATATCGAAGTCCTAAGGCATAAGTATGACTTTCATGCTATGCCCTTTCAAGGTGCTTCGTGAGTGGATCCGCAATGTTTTGATCAAAGTGAACTTTGCGAATGCATATCTTTCCCTTTTCAACTTCATCCCTTATGTAGTTGAATCTCCGCTCATTATGCCTAATCTTTTGACGTGCACGGGGTTCCTTGATTTGAACAATCACACCCTCGTCATGACAAAAGATTTCTAAGGGGTCTTGAATGGTAGAGACCATCCTTAGATTGGTGATAAACCTTTTTATCCATGCAGCTTCCCAAGCTGCTAATGAGGCGGCTATGTATTCAAATTCTGTAGTGGACAATGCTACCCTACTCATAATGGAAACGTACCCCGATTGTGATCGAGGATCATCTCGATCAGTTTGGAAACTAGCATTCGTGTAACCCTTTACAACTATTCCTATTCATCAGATCTGTATATTAGAAACAGATCCTTAGTCCTCCTAAGGTATTCCAATATACTTTCAACAACCATCCAATGGCTGTTACTTGGATTCTGCTGATATCTATTTGTCATGCTTAATGCGCATGACTCGTCCAGTCTAGTGCATATCATCGCATACATGATGGATCCTATAGCAGACGCATATGGGATGTCCTTCATACGATGTTGCTCATCGTTTGAGCTTGGACATTAAGATGCTCTCAATATTGTCCCTCTTTGAATAGGTACTATACCTTTCTTAGAGTTTTCCATCTTGAACCTTTTCAAGATTTTATCAATGTATGCACTTTGGTTTAACCTTATCAACCGCCTCGATCTATCCCTATAGATCTTTATTTCCAAAATAGAGACGGCTTCACGGAGATCCCTTTTGGAAAGACAAATTCCAAGTGTAGTATGTCATCAACATACAATACTAAGTACGTAATTACACTCCCACTAGCCCCTTGGTACACACAATCCTCGTTAGCGTTCTTGATGAAACCCAATTTCTTGATCTTTTCATCAAAACGTTGATTCCAATTTCTCGATGCTTGTCTCAATCCATAGACAGATATCTTTAACTTGCATACTTTATCAGGATGACTTTAGCATTGCCATTGGCGAGAAGGTTTCATCATAATCAACCCTTTGACTTAGAGTGAAACCTTTTGCTACAAGTCTTGCCTTGTAAGTATCCAAGTTTCCATGCATGTCTGTTTTCTTCTTGAAAACCCACTTGCATCCAACCGGTTTGGAGTTAAGTTAAGAGTCAACCAATTCCCAAAATTGGTTGTCATACATGGATTGCATCTCTACGTTCATGGCTCCTAGCCACATGTCACAATCCGAATTGGACATTGCATCATGGTATGTAGTTGGCTCTTCGGAGTCAACAACGTAGCATCCATCTATGAAAAATCCACATCTTTCATGTGAAATGCTAACTTTACCAGATCAGCGAACGTTTTGTGTGTATTGATCAACCTCTTGATCATGATCAACAACCTCTTATTGATTGCTAGTGTCAACCAAACGTGTATCGGCTTGTGGATCTTGATCCTCATCAAATTCCACTGTTCTATGCGTCATTCCTTCCATAAGGAACTTGGCTTCCAAGAACTCTGCCTTTTGAGCAATGAATACCTTTTGCTCTGTTGGATCAAAGAAATAGTATCCTATACAGTCATTTTATATATCCAACAAATATACACTTAGTGAATGGACTTGCAGTTGGTTTGGGTGTTAAGCTTAACATAAGCTTCATAACCCATAATTTTAAATATGATAGCGATGGAACTATTCCATTTCATATTTCAAGAGGCGTCGAATCCACTTTCTTGGTTTGGACCATATTCAAAATATGAGCCGCGGAGAGTAGTGCGAAACCCCAAAATTATAGAGGTAGTGAGCTTATAGCCATCATAGGTCGAACTATATCCAATAGGGTTCGATCTCCTTTCAGACACACCATTATGTTATGGTGTTCTATGAGGAGTAAGTTGTGAGACAATCTTACAACTTCCTAGATGATCCCTAAAAGTCTCACTTAGGTATTCACCTTCTCTATCTAAACGGAGAACTTTGGTAGTTCTATCGAGTTGATTTTCTACTTCATTCTTGAAGTTTTGAATATTTCAAATTATTCATGTTTATGTGCCATCAAGTACACATAACCATAGCAACTATAATCGTCGGTTAAGGTAATGAAGTAAGTTTCATCATGTCTTGTCATTGTCTTAAAAGGACCACATACATCCAAATGTATGACTCCTAATAAGTCCTTTGCCCTCTCATTTGTACCACTAAAAAGCGTGTTGGTTATCTTACCTCATAAACAAGATTCACACTTATCAAATGAACAATTTTCATTTGTTTTCAAAAGACCATTCTTTTAAAGTGTTTAAATCCGATTCTTGTTTATGTAACCAAGATGACAATGACAAGAATAAGAGTCACTTAAACCATTTTAAGTCTCTTGGTGCATGATAGGTATAATGTGTTATTATAGGACGAATCATTATGAACCAATTCATCAACATCATTAGAAGGCATGGCCTTAAAATAGTATACATCATCCATATAAATATAAATATAAATACCATCATTTACTAACTTTAAATCATAACCATATCGTTTTAAAAGGGAAACTTAAATCATGTTCCTAGTCAAACTAGGAGCATATAACATGTTTTGACGAACAACTTCCAAACCTTTTGAAAGTTTCAAAACATAGTCTCCTTTCTTAAAGAGCTTATTTCTTTTGAACCCTTGCAACAAATTGCAATAGTGAGTTCCATATGAGGTATCCAATTACCCATGTGCTTTTAGGAAATAACACCTAAGTTAATATGGATTATGAAAGTTATACTTAAGGTTTGCCCAGCATCCCTTTTATTTCTCAACTCATTGAGATAGGTTGGATGAATCCCTTTCAAATGACCTATCTCACCATACTCAAAGCATGGATCGTTTTCGGTTGCCTTAAGCTTCATAAGCTTAGGTTTTGGAGGTTCTGCTTTGATCTACCCTTACCCATTGCCTTTGATGTGCCCTTCTCCTTTGGCAACATTCGCCTTAGGATCGGGAATGGCCTCAACATCGTCGGGGTCGGGTTGGTTAGGTGTAGGATCGTCAAGGACATATGCCTTTGCTCTTGCTTGAGAACAATTCTTAAGTTTCGAGACTAGTCCATAAGGTTATTATGGTAGAGACGATCCCTCTCTAAAATAGTTCTCAGTGATAGGGTATGGACGGTCGGGGTGGTAGCATTATTGTTTGCGGTCATTCTAAAATTTTACAAAGTTCCTTTTAGTATTTCTAAAAAATTTTATTTTAATTATTAATACCCTTTATGTCTCATAGACAATTAATAATTAAAATCTAGAATCCAACGTTACATTCAAATAATGGTTAGGTGACCTTTATCCCATTATTCAAATTAACAAGGTAGTCAACATTTGACAATTGCAACCCTTTGAATGTAAATTCTTACTTTCATTCGTACGTTCATTACTTTTATTCGTACGTTCATTGCTTTCATTCGTACGTTCGTTACTTTCATTCGTACGTTCATTACATTCGATGACATGTACAATACCCCGAACATTGTGCATGAAGCTGGTTACTAGGCCTGAGGTCTTTCATAGACCTCGAACATTGTGCCCGAAGCTGACTCCAGTACCTAGGGAAAGCGGCAAGGATCCCATACATATGGTCAATCACAAGGATTGGACCCCAGGGTGCATCCTTCTGGGATAGCTAACCCGCACACAGTTGAGCTAACACCCTTCATTGGCCGTGAACCTCCTTACATTTGCTTGCAAGCCTTTCTTACTTTCATTCATTCATTCATTAATGCATGCATTCTTTCATTACGTTACTCTTTTCATTATCTTCCACTTTATGTTACATAATACTTTCATTTCATTCATTAACATTCAACATAAAGCTAGGGGGAAAATAATCATACATATTAATTAACATCAACATAAGCATACAAACATCGCCATACCAGGCACCAGCATACATACATAACATACGTAAGTATCAATCATACGTGCCTATCACATCATCTATGACTTCAGGAAGTCAAATTAATAAATCCCCATGAACATCCCAGGTCAAAACCTACATCACACTTTTCCCCCGAAAATCAGAAAATAAACACAGTCCTTAGGCGTATGAACAATATTGGGGCGTATGGGCACTATACAGTCGCATGACCTTCCAGGCGCATTAGAACACTTAGGCGAAAGGACATCAGGCGTATGGACCATATGCGGATGGACCTATGCGGATGAATGCTATAGGAGAATGAACACTATGCGAATGAGCACTCAGGCATATGGACCTCAGTCGTATGACTCCCATGCGAATGATCTTCAGTCGCACGACTCCCATGCGAATGGCCCTCAGTCACATGACTCACATGCGGATGACTCTCATTCGTGTTACTTTGGTCGCATGACCTCCAGTCGCATGCCACTCGGTCGCCTAGCCCTAACTGATGCAGAATGCAGTTCTTCCCCGAACCCAATCTGCCATTTTCGGCCTCCAAGCCCTCCCAAACCTGTTCTAAGCTGAAATCAACCATCCTAAACCTTAGAAACTTATACCACAAAACCATTCAAGCACACACAAGCTTAGAATCAAAACCCATTCGAATCACCCACACACACACATACGGGTTCAACACACACACTTCAAAAACGGGTTTTACTATGTGTTCCAGCCCCAAATCAGTTTAGAACATGTAAAAGAGGGGTCCTAGAACTCACACAAACAACACCGTCGAGTAGAGCTTCAATCTAACCCACTTGACTTCGACTCTTGCACCTTGATTTGCAAGAAAGCCTGGAGTTTTGGCTATTTTCTCCTCTCTTCTCTCTTTGGCTGAATTTTGTGAGTGCGGGGGAGGGTGTGGGCTGTCCTCCCCTTTTAATCCCCCACTCTTCCAAACTTTCTTCCGTTTTGGCACGTTTGGTCCCTCGACTTTGCGCTTTATTTCTTTTCTTTCTTCTTCTTTCTTTTTCTTTCGCTTTATTCTTTTGTTTGAGTCTTCTAAAAATAACCAGGTGCTACAAGTCCACCCCCTTATATAGGTTTCGTCCCCGAAACATGCTATTCCTCGAACAAGGTAGGTAATGCTGTCTCATCTCTTCTTCGGTCCCCCACGTAGACACAGATCCCTTTCTGTGCTTCCACTGTACGCGCACAAGTGGGACCACCTTATGCCTCAATATCTTCTCTTTATGGTCAATGATTGCCACTGGTGGCTCCACATAATTGAGCCGTTCATCTACCTCGATATCTTCCAGCGGTACAACCATGTCCTTGTCTGTCAAACATTTCCTCAGATGAGATACGTGGAATGTCGGATGAATTCCACTTAACTCTTCTTGTAACTCCAGTCTATAGGCCACCTCTCTTACTCAACTAATGATTCGGAAAGGCCCTATGTATCTTGGGCTTAGCTTGCCCCGCTTTCTTAACCGAATGATACCCTTCCCAGGTGATACTTTCAACATAAATTTATCACCCACCTGGAACTCAATCGGTCTACGTCGTTTATCAGCATACGACTTCTGTCTGTCTTTGGCTGCCTTCATGAAGGCTTTAATCCTTTCCAACTTCTCAGTCGTAGCCTCGACCACTTTGACGCTACCTAACTCGTTATGGCCGATATCAACCCAACGAACAGGTGTTTTACATCTCCTACCGTATAGCATCTCATAAGGTGGCATACCAATACTGGTATGATAACTATTGTTGTATGAGAACTCAGCTAACGGTAAGTGGTCAGCCCAACTTCCTCCAAAATCAATAACACATGCCCGAAGCATATCCTCCAATGTCTGAATGGTCCTTTCTGACTGACCATTAGTCTAGGGATGATAAGCCATGCTAATGTGTAACCTCGTCCACATTGCATCGTGGAATTTCTTCCAAAATTTGGATGTGAATCGGGTGTCACGATCAGACACAATAGACACTGGCACACCATGACGAGTCATAATCTCCTTAATGAAAAGATCTGCCAACCTCTCAGATGAATATGTCTCATGGATTGGTAAAAGGTGAGCACTCTTCATCAGACGATCAACAATCACCCATATAGCATCATACCCTTTCAGGGTACGCGGTAGCTTCATAATGAAATCCATGGTGATGTGCTCCCAATTCCATTCTGGTATATCCAACGTTGGATCTTTCCATACGGTTTTTGGTGCTCGGCCTTCACTTGTAAACAAGTAAGGCATTTACTCACATACTCCACCACATCACGCTTCATACCCGGCCACCAATAATCTCTCTTCATGTCTTGATACATCTTTGTAGCATCAGGGTGAATAGAGTATCAAGTCTTATGAGCTTCATCCATAATCTTCACGCGTAGATCCCCAAAACAAGGAATCCACATCCGCCCGAATCGGGTTTTAACACCAAGTGTTTTTCACCCAATTCCGCAACCAGACCTCTCATTCTTTTGGAGTTAAGATGATCTTCTTTCAATGCCTCATCTTGAAACTCCTTGACTTGCTTCATCACATCAGAGGTCATAATCAGCTGGTACGCCTTCACACGAATCGGCTCGGGTCTTTTCTTTCAACAAAGGTCATCCGCCACCACGTTGGCTTTGCCCAGATGAAATGGATATCACAATCATAATATTTTATCAACTCCAACCATCTTCTTTGTATCATATTCAAATCTTTTTGCTCGAAGAAGTACTTCAATCTCTTGTGGTCAGTGAATATGGTGCACTTTGTCCCATACAGGTAGTGCCTCCAAATCTTTAACGCAAAGACCACGGTTGCTAGCTCCAAATATGAGTAGGGTAATTAACCTCATGAACCTTCAACTTTTGGGATGCATAGGCTATAACCCTTCCTCTTTGCATTAACACACACCCCAACCCCAAGTAAGAAGCATCAGAATAAACCACCATATCTTCACTTCCATCAGGTAATGATAAAACAGGAGCTTGAGTCAGCCTCGCGTTTAACTCCTCGAACGCCTTCTCTTTGGCTGGACCCCATACAAACTTTACATCCTTACGGGTCAACTTGGTTAGTGGAGAAGCAATCTTAGAGAAGTCTTTAATGAATCTTCTATAATAGCTCGCCAAACACAAGAAACTACAAATCTCAGATGGCGTCTTTGGTGACTTCCATTGCATCACCGCCTCCACCTTCGCCGGGTCCACCATAATCCTTTTGGGATTCACCACGTGACCCAAAAATGAACTTCGCGTAGCCAGAATGCGCACTTGGAGAACTTGGCATACAATTTCTCCCTTCTCAACGTCTCCAACACCTCTCTAATATGACCTGCATGCTCTATCTCGCTCCTCGAATAAATCAGGATATCATCAATAAACACAATCACTGATTTATCCAACATCGGCCGACATACTCTATTCATCAAGTCCATAAAAGCAGTTGGCGTGTTGGTCAACCCAAATGACATAACGAGGAACTCTTAGTGACTATAACACGTGCGAAAAGCTGTTTTAGGAATATCCTACTCTTTCACCTTTAATTGATGTTAGCCAGATCGAAGATCTATCCTTGAAAACCAACTTGCACCTTGAAGCTGGTCAAACAAATCATCAATCCTCGGTAACGGGTACCGGTTCTTCACCGTTAACTTGTTTAACTCCCGGTAGTCAATACACATCCTCATACTACCATCTTCTTTTTACGAATAAGACCAGAGCACCCCAAGGAGAGATACTCGGTCTAATAAACCCCTTGTCAAGCAGTTCTTGCAATTGCCCCATCAACTCCTTTATTTCAGTCGGAGCCAACCGATACGGTGCCTTAGCAACAGGTTGGGCATCGGGTATCAAATCAATCTGAAACTTGATCTCTCGGTCAGGTGGCACTCCTGGCAAGTGTTGGGGAAACACATCGGGAAAGTCACACACAACTGGTACATCAGACAGTTGTGGTGTTAGCATATCCACTTCCTTTACATTGGCCAAGTAGCTACTCAGACTGGTTAACATTTCAGAAAATACCTAATGGCACGTAGCTACTCAGACTGGCATCCCTTCCCTTTCCATCCCATTTTCAGTTTAAGTTTAGGTTTATTCTGAAAATTTACCCGTTTTACTTAAAATTTAGCTCTGATACCAACTTGTAAGGCCCCGTTCCCGGGCACCTCACAGTTGGTCAAATCATCGCACATAAAACATATATTTATACATTAACATTTAAAAAGAGTTGCAGCGGAATAACTTTTCATTCAATTTAAATGCTTGTGAAAGTTAATACAACATTCATTACAAAACATCGTTTGTTCGCATTACAATGAAAAACATTATACAAAGAATGCCATCCAAAAAGAGTTAAGTAGCCACGCCGTACCATCCTCAGCAACGTTACCTGTCAACTGGAAAAACATAAAAAGTCAGCGTTGCTGAGTGAGTTATAGTTTTAAAGTAAAACATACTTTACTTTTGATTAAAACCGTATTTTACATTCTTACGCGATCAAGCATTATACGTACACATAGATAATATCATTATTATCTTCATCATTAGTTCGTTAACTTTTGTTCATTCAACGTACATCATTACCATTCACATTCGTTACTTTCATTCACATTCAATCATAAATTCTTACTTTGATTCGTACGTTCATTACTTTCATTCGTACGTTCATTACTTTCATTCGTACGTTCGTTACTTTCATTCGTACGTTCAGTACTTTCGATGACATGTACAATACCACGAACATTGTGCACGAAGCTGGTTACTGGGCCTGAGGTCTTTCATAGACCTCGAAAATTATGCATGAAGTTGACTCCAGTACCTAGGGTAAGCGGCAAGGATCCCATACATATGGTCAATCACAAGGATTGGACCCTAGTGTGCATCCTTCTGCGGTTGCTAACCCGCACACAGTTGAGCTAACACCCTTCATTGGGCGTGAACCTCCATACATTTGCTTGCAAGCCTTTCTTACTTACTTTCATTCATTCATTAATGCATGCATTCTTTCATTACAATCCTCTTTTCATTATCTTCCACTTCACGTTACATACTACTTTCGTCTCATTCATTAACATTCAACGTAAAGCCAGGGGGAAAATAATCATACATTTTAATGAACATCAACATAAGCATACAAACATCGCCATACCAGGCACTAGCATACATACATAACATACATAAGTAACAATCATACGTGCCTATCACATCATCTATGACTTTAGGAAGTCAACTTACTAAATCCCCGTGAACATCCCAGGTCAAAACCTACATCGCACTTTTCCCCCGAAAAGCAGAAAATAAACACAGTCCTTAGGCATATGAACAATATTGGGGCATATGGGAACTATACAGCCGCATGGCCTTCCAGGCGCATAAGAACACTTAGGTGAATGGACATTAGGCGTATGGACCCTATACGGATGGACCTATGCGGATGAATGCTATGGGCAAATGAACACTATACGATTGAGCACTCAGGCGTATGGACCTCAGTCGTATGACTCCCATGCGAATGAACTTCAGTCGCACGACTCACATGCAAATGGCCCTCAGTCATACGACTCACATGCGGATGACTCTCAATCATGTTACTTTCGGTCGCCTGACCTCCAGTCGCATGCCATTCGGTCGCCTAGCCCTAACTGATGTAGAATGCAGTTCTTCCCCGATCCCAATCTGCCATTTTCGGCCACCAAGCCATCCCAAACCTGTTCTAAGCTCAAATCAACCATCCTAAACCTTAGAAACATATACCACAACACCATTCAAGCACACACAAGCTCAGAATCAAAACCCATTTCAATCACACACACACACCCACACACGGGTTCAACACACACACTTCAAAAACAGGTTTTACTATGTGTTCCAGCCCCAAATCAGTTGAAAACATGTAAAAGTAGGGTCCTAAAACTCACACAAACAACACCGTCGAGTAGAGCTTCAATCTAACCCACTTGACTTCGACTCTTGCATCTTGAGTCGTAAGAAAACCCGGAGTTTTGGCTATTTTCTCCTCTCTTCTCTCTTTGGCTGAATTTTATGAGTATGGGGGAGGGTGTGGGCTGCCCTCCCCTCTTAATCCACCACTCTTCCAACTTACTCACGTTTTGGCACGTTTGGTCCCCTGACATTGGGCTTTATTTCTTTTCTTTCTTCTTCTTTCTTTTTCTTTCGCTTTATTCTTTTGTTTGAGTCTTCTAAAAATAACCGGGTGTTACCTGTTTGTACGATGAACAGAAGTTTAAGAATCTGAGTGATTTAATATTCCTGAGTGGAAATTTGAATATCAGCGGAAGGGAGTTTAGCAAGGTTGACGAACGGTTTTCTATGTCAAAAGTGTCCAGAGAAAAGTAAATGAAACCGACAAGTTCAAGATATCTTTTATACGCTTTTTTAGAAACATAATTAATAACCTTTTAATATTATGGGACCCTCAACCCTTATTGTCACACCCCAGGCCCAAGGAGGGTGGGACGTCAAGAACTAGCAACGAATATGGTAGCGGAATCAAACCATCATAAGAGCACACACGTAGAAAAATCACATAGCATTACATTAACTTAAATAAAATCCAGGACTAAACAGCTTAGCCTGGTTACATCGAATTGTTTCATCATTAAAAGTACATAATTTGAAACATCCGCCAATACAAATTCTTCAAAAGTTTAAGTCTAAATGATTTAATGCCATGAGGTCAAGGTACTAGGTTATCCAATAGTCTCCCGAGTCTAGCAAGACATCCATCAAGGGTTACCTGAAACATGCTCAAAAAGTTTTATGTCAACTAAAAAGTTGGTGAGTTCAAGCGTTTAAAGTTTCAAAAACAAAACAGACTCTTAAAGTCCACATGTTAATGTTTTAGCATTAATTATCACTATTGTGGGGTCACAATCAACCCTGCACTCAGTCCCGGCTAGCCTCTTTTAAAGTTAAGTTGTACCGGTTAACCCTGAAGGGAGAACTAAGCCTCAAAACAGTGTACCATACCCGCCAGATGGTTCACCATAGTATCTTATAAAAACCTATCTCATGCCACAAACGATCTCTCAGGATCTCAGTGGGGTACCCTTCCTATATGCAAGGCACTATATGTGGAGGATTCCCCAAGTAGATCTACCCATATAAAACAAGCGGTTCACCAAAACATTAATGATCGTGATACATGTATAAGCAGATATTAACATTATCCACAACATATAAGCATCATAAAATAGCACTGGAATAGTTTTGGTTCAAAAAGAGCATGCTTCATCCCAAAACGATAGTAAAAAGAGAGACACTAGAACTCACATTGGAATCAATCAACGGTTCCCTTAATCACAGAGAAAATCCAAGTCGTAGAACCCTATTATTAGAATATATGTAGTAAGATATATATATTCTTAGACTATGGAAAGTGTGACTAGGTGTGTTTATGGTCACAAGCTCATTTAGTTTTTTCTTATGAGTTTGCATCGAAAAGTTTCCTTTCTAGAAAAGTTAGGGTGTTCAACACATGAATGATAAGATACACGTTTCTTATGAATTTTTTAACGTTGCAATAACTTTAATAAGATTACTTGGTCATATGTTAACTAAAATTTTTTGGTCATATTACGGATTTTACACTTTGGTCCCTCAAGTTCCTAAAAATTACAATTTCTACACTAAGGTTTGTTTTCTTTGCAAATCTTGACCCAATATAACCCTTATTAATTTATTAATTTTTATACATTATTTGGACCTGTTAAACCCCAAATTTCCATAATTAAGTTGGTGGAGTTTAAAACACAAATTTTTAATTACCGGTTACGTTAAAACCAACAAATTCAACGTCTAGTTTTATATCCTTTAATTTCAAACCATGAGCCTCAATTGTTACTTTTAAGGACTCCTAATAAGCCCTATAATATGTTTAGAGGTGTTTTTAAGCTATTTGAGTAAAAATCTTTGTCTTTAAAATAACCCGTTTTAAGCACGTTTTTACCCGGAACCGATACTCTAATCCACTTTCTTTCAATCATTCCACCAAACTATCACTTTAAGGTCTTCTAACTTACTGAAGTAACATGGATTTATTGGTCTTAGGCTTGTTACACTATTTTTATAATTTAATCCAAAAATCTCCCGATTTAAGCTTATTTTTGTTAAATAAATTCATATAAAGTACATATCAACCCAAAAATTCATCAAATCCGGTATTTAACACTAAAATACTTATTTTAGGGCTTGGAATTTATAAAACTTGCAACTTGTTATGTTTTGGCCATTTTGAGAATTTCACCACCTTTAGGGTTGTTAATTTCAGCCATTAAATGCATAATACCATACCATTATACCCATTCAACATCTATCAAGAATTTTTATAAGATCATTATCACCATACTACTGGAACAACATATTCTCATGGATTTGTGCATAACTAGTATCATTGTTGCATTTTAGAGGGTGTTTTACATCATTTGCACATGTGTAATCATCATAGTTCGAGCATAAACGTTACCAACCCTTTTTTGTAACATTTAATACAGATTGTAATTATGTTAATAAACTGTTTGGAGAAGGTTTTAACATTGGTTGAAAGGTTTTTCAAAGCATGTGGGTTATTGGTGCTAAAATTCATGAAAAAGAGTGTTTTAGGGTGAAATCTTATGATTTACCCCTTGGTTCATGTTCCTTCTTTGAAGTATACCTTGAGTGAAGTTATGAGTCCCCCAAGAATGAAGGTGAAGTGTGGGTTTCATGTTATGGGGAAGAGAAAGAAGTGGGTGGAATAGGGAAGTGGTCTTTGGTGGAACCAAGGGAGAAGGGTGATTAGGGAAGAGGGGAGGCAGGTTTTTGGAGTGGTGTGGGTGTGTTTTTACTTTTATAAAATTTGTATTTAAAAGTTGTAGGTGATTCTTAGTAGTTATAACATTACAAGTATTAATTTAGGTTCTTATATGTATATGTATATACACGGCCGAGAGTGTGTAGGCACACACACTTATATATTCGTTTTGTATTTAAAGTTCTAGGATTAGAGTTTACTTTCCATTTATTGACTTAAGAGGTTGAACATGTTGGAAGAATTTACAAGTTCAAGACGCAACGCGGTGATGGCTATCCGCATTGACATATGCGGCTCGAAGCTTGTTCATCCACATTACCAAATGCGGATGCTTTAGGGAGAAATGCAGGTGACTTTTTTATCCGTATTACTAAATGCGGACAGCCCTAAGAAAGAATGTGGATGGTGACTCCCATATCCGCATTAACAAATGCGGGTGAATAAATTAAATGTATGTTAGCCATTTGCGTTTTCAAAAATTGCTTAATAATTTCTAGACTAAGGCAAGTCAGGAAGGAACCTTCTAAGGCAATAGAACATGTAACAATAATAATAATAATGCTTTATTAAATAAAGCTAGGATCTAAAACTGTCAAATATTTGATAATAAACGAAAATAGATGATGAAATATCTCAAAAGTTGAATATTAACATATACAGAGTCTAAAAATCGTAGGCACATGACAACTATTCAGGCGCATGGGCACTGTTCAGGCGCATGACTTACACAAACGCCTACTTAGAGATGTATCATAAGCCCTTTACTCACCTTAGGATTAAGGAGGGGTTGTTACATTACCCTTCTGTGATAAATTTTGTTTCCGTAGATATATATCATATCTTCCATAGTAATTAAAGCTTCCGTAGGAAGTTAAGTCTTCCGTAGGAAAATAAATATTCCAAAGGAAATCTACTTTTCCGCAGGAAATTAAGTCTTCCGTAGCAGAATAAATCTTCCGAAGAAAAATAAATCTTCCAAATAAGATATACGGATGACTTATAACTCCTGAATTACTGCAAAAATGAATTATACTTTGTTAAGCATTCACATCCATAGGCTACCAGTCTACGGATGTTCAAATTTTACACTGTAGCTTCTGCTAAAATGCAATATTAAACTGTAACTTCTGCTGAAATGCAATATTACACTAACTTCTACTGAAGTATAAATTTTTATCCTTTTTGATGTATGATGCTAATATGGTATTAGATCATATATTGCTATTGGACCATGTTGACTTGTTCCATTGGCAATTGTGCAAAGATTTTCTAATGGCAGATATCCATAAACCAAAGTTGGTGCTTAAGATTCTATTTCCTTCACTCTAATTGTTTAACCCATTTTTCACATTATGTATTACTACTCCCCCTAAATTTATGTTTAATAATGATTTTTAACATAAATTTGAGTAGAGAATAACATGAAAAGCAATGATCTCCCCATGATTAGGAATAACAAAATAAACACACCTTAATTATATGTACAAGCATTTGAAAATGGGATCATACTATAACATGAAGTTCCCTCCTGATGATGTCGGATTGAAAGTGAAGTAGACAATGATCTAGTACTTATTGCAAGTATTTGATCCACTTAAATTCAACCAAGAGCATATGTTTAACTAGGCATGCTAATTATCATGTTTTGATTTTGATTAGAGATAAACTGATATGGACCCCACATTCAAGTCATATTAGAGGTTGTCCTCCTTTAATGAGTTATCTTATCACTTTTTCATACTTAAACTATATCTTTTAAGTATAGGTTTTATCTTAATGTTTCTGTGAAATCTTATTAATGCAAATTGTTGTTTAAACTCTTAAATTAATATATAGGTGATCACTATGGATTCTTTTAGAGCTTGATATATGACTATCCTCAGGTCGCTAGGTCTTTACTCATATAAAATAGAGGTGCCTTTAACCCAGGTCTTTGTTCACACAAAATAGAGGGATGATGATGATCATAATCATGCCATCAAGTGATTATATTCATAAACAAGGTGCTCATTCTCCCACTCTTTCACGAGTTCTGCTTTATGTGGTGGGACAACATAGTCCAAGCCGAGGGTAGCAGGGCCATCGAAAGAATGAAGTGGGCCGAGCTGAAAAGGATGGTGATCGAGGAGCTCAGTCCTCGTCGAGAGATGGATAAAGTTGAGAGAGAGTTCCTGCAGTTGGAGGCGGGGACAATGACCCACCAACAGTACACCACTAAGTTTAACAGGATGGCGAGAATGGTGCCGGATCACGTGAAGTCGGTGTCTCAGAAGATTAACTGGTACATTCAGTGGCTGCCAGCTGAAATTCATTGGCATCTGATTTCTGCTCGACCGAGCACCTTCAGGTCGGCAGTGAATTTGGTAGGAAGGTTGTATGATGAACAGGCTGTGGTGGTGAAGTCTGAGGGTAGTAGGAAGGACGGTGGTGAGAGAAGCTGGAAGGGGAAGAGGTTTGGTCGAGGTGATACTTCGACAAGTAACAAGAAGGCACGGGTGGATGACCGCCATGTAGTCATGTCGGGAGCAGGGTTAAGGAAGTGTGGCCAATGTGGGAGATAGCACTCGGGGGAGTGCAAGTGGGGATCAAACATCTGTTTGAAGTGTGGGAAGACAGGGCATATGGCCAAAGATTGCCGGATAGGCAAATGTTTCAACTGTGGGGAAAGTGGTCATATGAGCAGAGACTGTAAGAAGCCGAGGGATGAGGATTCGGGGGCGAAGAAGACGGGAAGTGAAGGGCCAAGAGCAAGCGCTTAGGCATTCACCATGACACAAGAGGAGGCTAGAACGGACCCTGATGTCGTGTCTGGTACGTTCTTGGTGAACCAAAATTTAGCCTCTGTATTATTTGGTTCAGGTGCCAGTAGAAGTTTTATTTCTGCTATTTTCTGTACCAAACTGCCTGTTAGAAGTAGACGTGTCGACATACCATTTGATGTAGAAACCATGATAGGAAAGTCTATCAGGATTTCCGAGGTGATAGAGGGTTGTGATGTGGAATTGGAGGGCCGCAAATTTCTGGTTAGACCCTTTGCGATGACTTTAGGTGGTTTCGATTTGTTGCTTGGGATGGATTGGTTGGCGGACTTTGAGGCGAACATTATGTGTCGCAAGAAGATGATTAATTTGACAGCGCCTGATGGTAGTTCAGCGACGGTTTATGGCGATCGGGTTACTACGATTCCGAAAGTGATCTCAATGGCAGTGGCGGGAAAGTGTATGAGGCGTGGGTGTAGCGCCTACTTATGCTATGTAAAAGATGTAGAAACGCCAACACCACAACTATCCGATGTTCCGGTTATGTGTGATTTTCTAGACGTGTTCCCGGAAGACTTATCGGGATTACCACCTGACCGAGAGATCAAGTTCCAGATTGACCTGATACCGGGTGCTCAACCTGTCGCCAAGGCACCATATCGATTGGCTCTAACGGAAATGAAGGAGTTGATGGAGCAGTTGGGGTGCTCTGGTCGTATTTGTAAAGAAGAAAGATGGTAGTATGAGGATGTGCATCGACTACCGTGAGCTAAATATGTTGACGGTGAAGAACAGATACCCCTTGCCGAGAATCGATGATTTGTTTGATCAGCTTCTAGGCGCCAGCTGGTTTTCGCGAATAGATCTTCGATCGGGCTACCATCAACTAAATGTGAGAGAGCAGGATATCCCTAAAACAGCTTTTCGCACGCGCAACGGTCACTATGAGTTTCTTGTCATGTCTTTTGGTTTGACCAATGCGCCAGCTGCTTTTATGGATCTGATGAACCGGGTGTGTCGACCGATGCTCGATAAATCAGTGATTGTGTTCATTGATGATATCTTGATTTATTCCAAGGGCGAGACTGAGCATGTCGGTCATATTCGAGAAGTTCTAGAGACGTTGAGGAGGGAGAAGTTGTATGCTAAATTCTCCAAATGCGCATTCTAGTTGCGTGAAGTTCAATTCTTGGGTCACGTGGTTAATCCGGTGGGGATTATGGCCGATCCGGCAAAAGTGGAAGCAGTAATGCAATGGAAGTTTCCAAAGACGCCCTCCAAGATCCGTAGTTTCTTGGGTTTGGCGGGCTATTACAGAAGATTCATTCAAGACTTCTCCAAGATTGCTTCCCCGCTGACCAAGTTGACCCAAAAAGATGTATAGTTTGTATGGGGTCAAGCTCAAGAGAAGGCGTTCGAAGAATTGAAGGTGAGGTTGACCCAAGCTCCTGTATTAGCATTACCCGATTGAAACGAAGACTTGGTGGTTTATTCTGATGCTTCCTACTCAGGGTTGGGGTGCGTGTTAATGCAAAGCGGAAAGGTTATAGCCTATGCGTCCCGACCGCTGAAGGTTCATGAGGTTAATTATCCTACTCATGACTTGGAGCTAGCAGCTGTGGTCTTTGCATTAAAAATTTGGAGGCGCTATCTCTACGAACGAAGTGCACCATTTTCACTGACCACAAGAGCTTGAAGTACTTCTTTGAGGAGAAGAATTTAATCATGAGGCAGAGGCGATGGTTGGAGATTATAAAAGATTATGATTGTGAGTCCATTAACATTTGGGCAAAGCCAACGTTGTGGCGGATGCCCTTAGCCGAAAGGAGAGGCCCGAGCCGATACGGGTAAAGGCCTACCAGCTGATTATGACCTCGGATGTGATGAAGAAAGTCAAAGAGTTTCAAGATGAGGAACTGAAGGAAGATCATCTTAACTCAGAAAGAATGAGAGGTCTGGTCGCGGAGTTGGGTGAAAACACGTTTGGTGTTAAAACCCAGCTTGGACGGATGTGGATTCCTCGTCTTGGGAATCTACGAATGAAGATTATGGATGAAGCTCACAAGACTCGATACTCCATTCATCCCGGTGCCACGAAGATGTACCAAGATATGAAGAAAGATTACTGGTGGCCGGGTATGAAGCGTGATGTGGTGGAGTATGTGAGTAAATGCCTTACTTGTTTGCAAGTGAAGGCCAAGCACCAGAAGCCATATGGGAAGATTCAACCTTTAGATACACCGGAATGGAAGTAGGAGCACATTACCATGGATTTCATTACGAAGCTGACGCGTACCCCGAAAGGGTATGATGTCATATGGGTGATTGTGGATTGTCTGACGAAGAGTGCTCACTTCCTACCGATACGCGAGACATACTCATCCGAGAGGTTGGCCGATCTTTTCATCAAAGAGATTGTGACTAGTCATGGTGTACCGGTGTCAATTGTTTCTGATCGTGACACCTGGTTCACATCCAAATTCTGGAAGAAATTCCACGATGCTATGGGGACGAGGTTACATATTAGTACGGCCAATGATCCCCAAACTGATGGTCAGTCAGAAAGGACCATTCAGACTTTAGAGGACATGCTCCGGGCATATGTGATTGATTTCGGGGGAAGTTGGGACGACCACATACCATTAGATGAATTTTCGTACAACAATAGCCATCATGCCAGTATTGGCATGCCACCTTATGAGATGCTATACGGTAGGAGATGCAGGACACCTGAATGTTGGGGTGATATTGGTCAGAAGGAATTGGGGAGCGTCGAGGTGATCGAGGCTACGACTGAAAAGCTTGAAAGGATGAAGGCCTACATGAAGGCAGCCAAAGACAGATAGAAGTCATATGCTGATAAACGATGCAGACCGATTGAATTCCAGGTGGGCGACCGGGTTATGTTGAAGGTCTCACCTTGGAAGGGAATCATTTGATTCCGCAAGCGGGGAAAGTTGAGTCCGCGGTATATAGGCCCTTTCCAAATCATTGCTCGAGTAAGAGAGGGGGCCTATAGGTTGGAGTTGCCAGAAGAGTTAAGTAGAATTCACCCGACATTCCACATATCTCATCTGAGTAAATGTTTAGCAGACGAAGACATGATTGTTCCACTAGGGGATATCGAAGTGGATGAACGACTCAATTATGTGGAGCAACCAGTGGCGATCATTGACAGAAAAGAGAAAAGGTTGAGAAATAAAGTGGTTCCACTGGTGCGTGTACAGTGGAAGCACTGAAACAGATCCGAGTCTACATGGGAGACTGAAGAAGAGATGAGACAGTATTACCCACATCTGTTCGAGGAATAACAGGTTTCTGGGATGAAACCTATATAAGGGGGTGGACTTGAAACACCCGAAACTTTGATTAGACGAAGAAAAATAATAATGAGAAAAAGAAAAGAAAGTACCTTGGAAGGAAAGGAGGAGGAAACAAAAAGTGGAGGGGGTATCGTGTAAGAAGTACAAAGAAAAAGAAATATCTGATATACATAGGGATGGCTGCCCACTCTTTTCTTACAACCCCAAAACATCGAACGTTTTAGAGAGAGAAAGAGCAAACTACGAGAATCGAAGGAAGAACAAGAAGAAGAAGAAGACTGATTCAAGGTACCAGGTCTCATGGCAACCGGTTTTAAAGAAGACATACTCAGCAACGCAAGGTGAGTTCTAAGACCCCTATTTTACCTGTTTTTGAACAATTTGGAGCTGGAACACATCGTGAAACTATTTTCGAGCTGTGTGTGCTTATTCCGTGTATGCATGTGCGAGTATGTGTGTGTGTGGTCTGTTCAGGCTGATATACTTACTGTATATAAGATTTCTAGGGCTGACATACGAATTACAGCATGTTGTTCGAATGTGTACTGTTGATGTATGTTTTAAAGGTCTTCCCTATGATGTGTATGATGTTTAGCTTATTCTAAGCGTGTGGTACGATAGATTGTGTGCTAATATGCGTTGAGATGATGATTAAGATCTGAAAAACAGCACAGGTTAAGTTGCAGGGTGAACTGCTCACCCGCATGGACCAATGTGGATGACCAGGAAAATGCGGCTAAGGCAATTTGCTCATAAAAAGTACGTTCTCATTTCATCATGAAAGCTTTTACAATTCATTACATCGTTGATTCGAATACAAAATACATGCTTTCTTTACATTACATAACTTTACTAGGATTGTTGTGGAAGCATATGAAACTGAGGATTTCTTAAGTAATCTCGTTTATCTGAATCCTCAACAATCCAAAATGGTCATAAACAGTGACCTCTAGTACAAATACATTAAAACAAAATTTAAGGAAGATTCCTTAAGTAATCCCGTTTATCGGGATCCTCAAGGAACACTTGCACTTGCATGCAACATAATGTGTTGCATGCATTATGAGCAAAAGAATGCCATCCCAAAGGAACTGAGTAGTCACCTCGTGCCATCCTCAACAACACTACATGCCAACTGGAAACACATAAAAGTCAGCGTTGCTGAGTGAGTTCTAGTTTTATAATAAACATACTTTATTATCATTAAAACCATTCTTTTCTTTCATGTTATCATGCATCATACGTACACATAGATAATATCTTTATTGTCTCTTTTGTTCGTTCGTTCATTCGTTCTTTATACCTCATTATCATTTAGTTTTTTTTATCTGGATACTATCAGGCTTTACCCACTTCACGGCACATAGCCATGATTACTGTGGTCGAATGACAAGGATCCCCTCTCGTTCGTTCTTTACATTTCACCTTGCACATTAGATATCTTTTGTACCAATACCATATGCTATACCCCAATCAGTCTTAGCTACTGGGCCGAAGTCATTAAATGAACACCAAGCGTATGCCATGGTACTAGAGGTAAGCGGTAGAGGCACTATGGTCGATCACGAAGAAGGACCCGTTTTCCTTATCCAATGCTTGCGAGGTGTCTTTTGTTCGTTCATTAATGCATGTATTCATCATCATATCTCATTTTCATTCATTCATTAATACATGCACTCATCATCAAGTTCCTCTTTCATTATCTTTCACTTTACGTTACATAATACTTTGTTCATTCATTAACATAATATGTAAAGTTTTGGAAAGATAAACATACAATGTCATAAGGAACATACACATATCATTCATGCATCGACATACAAGATACCATATATACATAACATACACCATGCTTGACCATCAAGCACCCATCATCATATCATCTATGACCTCAAAAGTCAACTTGCATAACCCCCGGGAATATTCCAGGTCAAGGCCTATCTTACCCATCTTCCCAAAAGTCAAAATTTTGCTAAGTGTGTACCCGCATTTCCCTCTTTGATTCATCCGCATTTCTCAGCCATCCGCATTGGTCAATGCGGATGAGGAACTGCCTTAGCGTATTTTCAAGACTGTCCGCATTAGTCAATGCAGATGAGGAACCCCTTAACCGCATTTCATGATCTACCCGCATTGGTCAATACGGCTGAGTAATGCCTTGGCCACTTTTCTTGGCTCGTCCGCATTAGGTCAATACGGATGAAGAATGCTTTAACCGCATTTTCTGACCTATCCGCATTAGGTCAATGCGGATGAGCAAATTGCCTTAGCCGCATTTTCCTGGTCATCCACATTAGTCCATGCGGGTGAGCAGTTCACCCTGCAACTTAACCTGCGCTGTTTTTCAGCTCTTAATCATCATCTCAACGCATATTAGCACAGAATCTATCGTACCACATGCTTAGAACAAGCTAAACATCATACACATCATAGGGAATACCTCTAAAACATACATCAACAGTACATATTCGAACAACATGCTGTAATTCATATGTCAGCCCTAGAAATCTTATATACAGTAAGTATAGCAGCCTGAACAAACCACACACACACACACATACTCGCACATGCATACACGGAATAAGCACACACAGCTCGAAAACAGTTTCACGATGTGTTCCAGCCCCAAAATTGTTCAAAAAAAGGTAAAATAGGGGTCTTAGAACACATCTTGCGTTGCTGAGTATGGCTTCTTTAAAACCGGTTGCCGTGAGACCTGGTACCTCCAATCAGTCTTCTTCTTCTTCTTGTTCTTCCTTCGATTCTCGTAGTTTGCTCTTTCTCTCTCTAAAACGTTCGATGTTTTGGGGTTGTGAGAAAAGAGTGGGCAGCCATCCCTATGTATATAAGATATTTCTCTTTTCTTTGTACTTCTTACCCAATACCCCCTCCACTTTTTGTTCCTTCTCCTTTCCTTCCAAGATACTTTCTTTTCTTTTTCTTATTATTATTTTACTTCTTCTAATCAAAGTTTCGGGTGTTACATGATACCAACTTGTAAGGCCCCGTTACCGGGAACCTCACTGTTGGTCACTCATTGCACTTTGAACACATAATTCACATATACTAAGTAGAACAAAGCAGCGGAATAGATAAAAAGTACATTCTCATTTCATCATGAAAGCTTTTACAATTCATTACATGGTTGATTCGAATACAAAATACATGCTTTCTTTACATTACATAACTTTACTAGGATTGTTGCGGAAGCATATGAAACTGAGGATTTCTTAAGTAATCCCATTTATCTAAATCCTCAACAATCCAAAATGGTCATTAACAGTGACCTCTAGTACAAATACATTAAAACTAAATTTAAGAAAGATTCCTTAAGTAATCCCATTTATCGGGATCCTCAAGGAACACTTGCACTTGCATGCAACATAATATGTTGCATGCATTATGAGCAAAAGAATGCCATCCCAAAAGAACTGAGTAGTCGCCTCGTGCCATCCTCAACAACACTACCTGCCAACTAGAAATACATAAAAGTCAGCGTTGCTGGGTGAGTTATAGTTTTATGATAAACATACTTTATTATCATTAAAACCATTATTTTCTTTCACGTTATCATGCATCATACGTACACATAGAAAATATCTTTATTATCTCTTTCGTTCGTTCGTTCATTCATTCTTTATACCTCATTATCATTCAGTTTTTTTTATCTGGATCCTGTCAGGCTTTACCCACTTCACGACACATAGCCATGATTACTGTGGTCGAATGACAAGGATCCCGTTTCGTTCGCTTTTTACATTTCACCTTGCACATTGGATATCTTTTGTACCAATACCATAAGATATACCCCAATCAGTCTTAGCTACCGGGCGGAAGTCATTAAATGAACAGCAAGCGTATGCCACAGTACTAGAGGTAAGCGGTAGAGGCACCATACATATGGTCGATCATGAAGAAGGACCCGTTTTCCTTATCCAATGCTTGCAAGGTGTCTTTCATTCGTTCATTAATGCATGTATTCATCATCATATCTCATTTTCATTCATTGATTAATACATGCATTCATCATCATGTTCCTCTTTTATTATCTTTCACTTTACGTTACATAATACTTTGTTCATTCATTAACATAATATGTAAAGTTTTGGAAAGATAAACATACAATGTCATAAGAAACATACACATATCATTCATGCATCATCATACAAGGCACCATATATACATAACATACACCATGCATGACCATCAAGCACCCATCATCATACCATCTATGACCTCAAAAGTCAACTTGCATAACCCCAGGGAATATTCCAGGTCAAAGCCTATCTTACCCATCTTCCCAAAAGTCAGAATTTTGCTAAGTGTGTACCCGCATTTCCCTCTTTGATTCATCCGCATTTGTCGGCCATCCGCATTGGTCAATACGGATGAGGAACTGCCTTAGCCGTATTTTCAAGACTGTCCGCATAGGCAATGCGGATCAGGAACGCCTTAACCGCATTTCATGATCTACTCGCATTGGTCAATGCGGCTGAGTAATGCCTTGGCCACTTTTCTTGGCTCGTCCGCATTAGGTCAATGCGGATGAAGAATGCTTTAACCGCATTTTCTGACCTATCCGCATTAGGTCAATGCGGATGAGCAAATTGCCTTAGCCGTATTTTCCTGGTCATCCACATTAGTCCATGCGGGTGAGCAGTTCACCCTGCAACTTAACATGCACTGTTTTTCAGCTCTTAATCATCATCTCAATGCATATTAGCACAGAATCTATCGTACCACACGCTTAGAACAAGCTAAACATCATACACATCATAGGGAAGACCTCTAAAACATACATCAACAGTACACATTTGAACAACATGCTGTAATTCGTATGTCAGCCCTAGAAATCTTATATACAGTAAGTATAGCAGCCTGAACAGACCACACACACACACATACTCGCACATGCGTGCACGGAATAAGCACACACAGCTCAAAAACAGTTTCACGATGTGTTCCAGCCCCAAAATTGTTTAAAAACGGGTAAAATAGGGGTCTTAGAACTCACCTTGCGTTGCTGAGTATTGCTTCTTTAAAACCGGTTGCCGTGAGACCTGGTACCCCGAATCAGTCTTCTTCTTCTTCTTGTTCTTCCTTCGATTCTCTTAGTTTGCTCTTTCTCTCTCTAAAACGTTCGATGTTTTGGGGTTGTGAGAAAAGAGTGGGCAGCCATCCCTATGTATATCAGATATTTCTCTTTTCTTTGTACTTCTTACACAATACCCCCTCCACTTTTTGTTTCCTTCTCCTTTCCTTCCAAGATGCTTTCTTTTCTTTTTCTTCTTATTATTTTTCTTCATCTAATCAAAGTTTCGGGTGTTACATGATACCAACTTGTAAGGCCCCGTTACCGGGCACCTCACTGTTGGTCACTCATTGCACTTTGAACACATAATTCACATATACTAAGTAGAACAAAGCAGCGGAATAGATAAAAAGTATGTTCTTATTTCATCATGAAAGCTTTTACAATTCATTACATCGTTGATTCGAATACAAAATACATGCTTTCTTTACATTACATAACTTTACTAGGCTTGTTGCGGAAGCATATGAAACCGAGGATTGCTTAAGTAATCCCGTTTATCTGAATCCTCAACAATCCAAAATGGTCATAAACAGTGACCTCTAGTACAAATACATTAAAACTAAATTTAGGGAAGATTCCTTAAGTAATCCCGTTTATCGGGATCCTCAAGGAACACTTGTGTCACACCCTCAATTTCCACGAACGGAGTTTTACCGTTAGGCGTGTGACATACCAGGATCTCAGACACAGTCATATCGAACGGCACTATATGAATTTTGAAATAAACATTGACTTCATTCACACGAACATAAGCAGAGTTTACAACAGTGCGGAAGCGTGTACAAAAGTTGTAAATCCATTACAATACTGTTACAATAGTCATGTTTAGACAAAATGTTCAATGCTGAAAATAAACTAGATGAATGCATGTCTTAAGTGCATATCCTGAAGCGTGCCTCAAAAGCTTATGCGTTCCTGTGACCTGAGAAGAACATGCTAAAATGTGTCAACATAAAGTTGGTGAGTTCATAGGTTTAATCATCAAGAAATGTATTCGTAAGCGTTTCCATGTTTTGCGTTTCAATGGTTTAGTACATAAAGCATATCGTTAGGTAGCTAGCCTATGTTCTTGTTACTTAGCGTTTCGAACCGAAGCTGACTGTTTACGTCCTATTTGTGTTTCCACCACGTCTTAACCGACTGTGGCAATCGTATGTTCCGTCATGTCTCATCAGACCATGACGATGTGTTTCCTCCACGTCTTAACCGACCGTAGCAATCGTATGTTAGGTCAATTTGGCACCCGTTTGACCTCCAATCAAGCTAGCGCGACTAGCCCGGGCGGGGTTTGTCAGACCCAGTAGTACTACTCAAAATTACCTCGCTAATCAAATTACTAACGGTTCGAGTGTGTGAGGACATGTTGTGTGTTTGCACTAACGTAACAAGCGATATCGATATTACTACAACCATTTATGTAAATCTGTTTTTGCATGTCTTCTCCCCCAAACGGAAAGAGATGTAAAATAGGGGCCGTGAAACTCACAGATGATGTAGCAAGTGTGTAGGATGTAAGTCTCCCAAGTGTTGTTTTACGATGCGCTGTCAAACACCTATTGACAGTTGTGTTACGCGTTAATGTTGTGTTTAGCGTTAATAGACATGTTTAGTCGGGTCGGGCCGCATGGGTTCGGTCGTGGGTGTCACATACACAAGCAGTCATAGACGTAATTAGACTTCATGTAGATTTCAAATGGGTTGTTGATATTTGTAAACAGTTAGGTTGCTTCGCGTTGGAAAGTATATGTCTGTTGATTGCGTTGACTTTAATCTTTGTGGTCAAGAAATGACATTTTTATTGATGTGAACTTATCATCACACCGATAGACACTTCGCACACCAGAAGGATTCACTCCAAATGACTCCAATCGCATAACAAGGCTAGACGCACGACTGTACACTTCATTCGCACGAATAGGCCTTCAATCATACGAATCAAGTTCCCTCGTACGATTGAACCCTCATTCGTGCGACTCAGCGTTCAGTCGTACCACACATTCCCCAATCACCCGAATCAATTACCAACCGCACGAATGTACCTCCATTCGTGCGGTTGGACCTTCAGTCGGGTGATACTCAGTCGCACACCTTTATTCGGCTGACTCAATCGCACACATTCATTCGGTTGACTCAGTCGCACGCTTTCATTCGCACATTTCACCCCAGTCACCCCGATCAATCGCACGATGGGACCAGTCGCATGACTCAATCGCACGGCTGGCCCAGTCGTGGACTGCAGCAGGTCGCGACTGCTGAGTGGGTCGAACAGCCTTCGGCTGTTCCGTGCTCGGTTTTCTCACAATCAAGACTTCCAGAACACTCTCCTAACATGTCTCAGTGAAATGCATACGCTGATTGACCTCATACGCACCCCCACGACCACATGCATTCGGGTTGAACCCGAACACCCGAATCCCATACTTGCAGCAGTGAAACGGGTGATAAAATGGATGAAAATGGTCGCCTACCTGCTGGGATCGTGATTCCTCAGCTGTTGCGCGGTTTAGCCGGCGAAAACGGGCTCAATCGGGTGGAATTTGGTGCTGGAGTGAAGAATCGGAGAGGAAGAGAGCGTAAGGGAGAAAGAGCAGAGTGTGAGTGTTTGGGGCTGGTGGGTGGGTATTTATACCCAGCCCCAGTTTGCCAATTTGGCAGGTTTAGTCCCTTCACTTAGGTGCCGAGTTCCCAAATTTGTTTTCGCTGATAACGACGTTGATGAGCGAGCTCTATAAATTAGTAGGATTCCTTAGGTTATCTCGTTTATGTGAATCCTCTACAAACACCCGCGTTAGTATTTTATCATAATTCGTTTAACAGTGTCTGTGGCGGTGTTTGTATACGTTTCAAGTATTTGCGAGTACGGGTAAATGTTAACGACAACGGTTTAGATAATGTAAATCTGAAATTACAGGGTGTCACATCATCCCCTTGTTGCAGGAATTTTCGTCCCGAAAATTAGTACATCTTGTTACGTGGTTTTTACGGGGTAGTACAAAGCTTAACGGTTTGTGACGCATGATGAATAGAGTACCTGTGTATCTAAGAGGTAGATGCCTGGTTTTGGAACAGTCGAGGGTACTTCCTCTTCATCTGATCCTCGCGTTCCCAAGTAAATTTTGGTCCATGCTTTGAGTTCCAACGGATTTTGACGATGGGGATACGACTATGTTTGAGCGTCTTGACCTCTCGGTCCATGACTTCCACTGGTTCCTCGATGAAATGTAGTTGTTCGTCCACATGTATCTCGTCCAACGGGACGATAAGAGTCTCGTCTGCAAGGCATTTCCTCAGATTGGAGACGTGGAACACATCGTGTACCCCACGGAGTTCTTCTGGTAGGTTCAACTGATAGGCCACGGGGCCAACCCGTTTGACAATCTCAAACGGTCCCACGTACCTAGGGCTTAGCTTCCCACGCTTTCCGAAACGGATCACACCCTTCCAAGGTGACACTTTCAAAAGCACCTTGTCACCTATTTGGAATTCCAACGGTCGGCGACGCTTGTCAGCATAGCTTTTCTGTCGGTCACGGGCTGCTGCCATACGGTTACGGATCTGCACGATCTTCTCAGTCGTCTCGTGCACTAGTTCAGGGCCGGTGAGTTGACTTTCTCCAACTTCCGCCCAACAGATAGGTGATCGGCACTTACGCCCATACAGTGCCTCAAATGGGGCAGCTTTGATCGATGTGTGATAGCTATTGTTGTAAGAAAACTCAACTAGCGGTAAGTGAGTTTCCCAACTGCTGCCGAAATCTACAACGCAGGCACGTAGCATGTCTTCTAGGGTCTGGATCGTACGCTCACTTTGGCCATCGGTTTGGGGGTGGTACGCGGTGCTCATACCAGCCGCGTTCCTAGTGCTCGTTGTAAGGACTGCCAGAAGTATGAAGTGAATCGAGCGTCACGATCAGAGATAATGGAAACCGGCACACCATGCCGAGAAACTATTTCCCTTAGGTAGATACGAGTTAACTTTTCCATGCGATCAGTCTCACGGATTGCCAGGAAGTGTGCGGATTTCGTCAAGCGATCCACGATCACCCAACTGGTTTCGCATCCGTTGGGAGTTCGAGGAAGTTTTGTGATGAAGTCCATAGATATCTGCTCCCACTTCCATACTGGTATTTCTGGCTGTTGGAGTAAACCAGACGGTCGTTGATACTCTACCTTAACCTTAGAATAGGTCAAACATCTGCTCACGTAGGTGGCGATATCTGCTTTCATGTTTGGCCACCAGTAAAGAATCTTCAGGTCGTGGTACATCTTGTCTGAACCTGGGTGGATTGAGTACCGTGATTTGGGAGCTTCGTCCATCACCAATTCTCGTAGGTTTCCATACGAGGGGATCCATGTTCGATCCATGAAGTAGCGGATTCCGTCCGACTTGGTTTCCAGTTGCTTCTCCATACCTCGTAGCGATTCGGCTTTCAAATTCTCGTCTTTTAACGCCTCAAGTTGAGCATTGCGGATCTGGTCGGGTAAACCGGTGTGAATGGTAAGTTACAATGCTCGAACTCGTCTTGGCTTGGGCGTTTCCTTCCGACTCAGGGCGTCTGCTACTACATTGGCCTTGCCCGGATGGTACTTGATCGTACAGTCATAGTCGTTTAACAACTCGACCCAACGACGTTGCCTCATATTTAGCTCCTTCTGTTCAAAGATGTGCTGGAGACTCTTGTGATCGGTGTAAATGGTGCACTTCGTACCGTACAAGTAGTGTCTCCATATCTTTAGTGCAAATACCACAGCTCCCAGCTCTAGGTCATGTGTCGTGTAGTTTTTCTCGTGTATCTTCAATTGTCGTGATGCATAGGCAATCACCTTATTGCGCTGCATCAGTACGCAACCGAGGCCTTGTATGGAAGCATCACAGTAAACAACAAAATCATCGGTTCCCTCAGGCAGGGATAGAATCGGTGTTGTACAAAGCCTCTGCTTTAGAATCTGGAATGCAGATTCTTGTTTATCACCCCAATCGTACAAAGTGCCTTTATGAGTTAATTCGGTGAGAGGTTGAGCAATCTTCGAGAACCCTTCGATGAACCGTCGATAATAGCCAGCCAACCCAAGAAACTGTCGTACCTCGATCGGTGTCCTAGGCGTAGCCCAGTTCTTGATAGCTGCTATCTTTGCCGGGTCAACGTGTATCCCATTCTCATTGACCACATGACCCAAGAAATGGACCTCTCGCATCCAGAAGTCACACTTTGAAAATTTTGCGTACAACTGTTCTCGTCTCAACAGCTCCAGAATCAATCTAAGGTGTTCTTCATGTTCTTCTTTATCCCTTGAGTAAATAAAGATGTCATCGATGAAGACAATGATGAACTTGTCTAGGTAGGGTTTGCACACTCGGTTCATTAAGTCCATGAAAACCGCTGGTGCATTGGTCAACCCGAATGGCATAACCAAGAACTCGTAGTGACCATACCTCGTTCTGAAAGCAGTCTTTGAAACGTCTTCTTCTCGAATCCTTAGTTGGTGATAACCCGATCTTAGGTCTATCTTTGAATAGTAACTCGACCATTGTAGTTGGTCGAACAGATCATCGATACGCGGGAGGGGATAACGATTCTTAATTGTCACCTTGTTCAATTCTCTGTAATCGATACACATGCGAAAAGTTCTGTCCTTCTTCTTAACGAACAGAATTGGGGCTCCCCACGGTGATGAGCTAGGTCTGATAAAACCTTTATCCAATAATTCCTGCAGTTGTGTAGACAGCTCTTGCAGTTCCCTTGGGGCCAATCTGTACGGTGCCCTCGCGATAGGGGCAGCTCCCGGAACCAAATCAATTTGAAATTTGACCTGGCGGTGCGGTGGAAGACCGGGTAGGTCTTCAGGGAAAACCTCAGGATAATCACGTACAACTGGGATGTCTTCAATTTTCTTTTCCTCGGTTTCTTTTTCAGTGACCATGGCTAAGAAAGCGGTATGACCCTTACGCAAACACTTCTGAGCTTTCATGTAGGAGATGATTCCAGAGACCATGCCACTCCAATCGCCCTGAACTGATAGAATTTCACCACTAGGAAGTGGTATGCGTACGATTTTCTCTCCACAGATGATTTCAGCTTGATTCTTGGATAGACAGTCCATGCCCACCACTACGTCGAAACTACCAAGTGTGACAGGCATCAGATCAATATCTATCTCATGACCACATAATCCTAGTCTGCACCCCATGGCGATATGAGTTGCCTCGATTTGTTTTTTGTCAGCTAATTCTACTACATAACTAGGTTCCATGACAGCTAGGGTTACATCTAAGAACTTAATAAACTTGTCAGAAATAAAACTCCTATCAGCTCCAGTATCAAATAGTATAGAAGCAAAACAACCATTCAGGGGAAACGTACCAGTAACCACATTCTGGTCATCCCTTGCCTCGCCGGACCCGATTACGAATGCGCGACCCTTGGCATTGCCCCCATTATTACCCTTGTTTCCGCCCTTCAGCTGTGGGCAATCCTTCCTGTAGTGTCCCTCCTTACCACATTCATAACAGGCTCTAGTCATTCCACCCTGGCGTTGTGGTTGGGGTTGTTGTTGCTGAGTCATTATTTCACCCCGGCAGTCTTTGGCTGCGTGTCCCATCTTTCCACATCTCTGACAACGGAGTCGATCACATGGGCCATGATGATGGAGGTTGCACCGGTTACACCTAGGGTTCTTGCCCGCGTAGCTGCTCGAACCCTGACCATAATTGTTGTTGTTGCTGTTCTGGTTGTTGTGGGTGAAGTTTCTTGATGGGTCAAACTTTTTGGTCAGTTGTTGCTGAGGGTTGTTGTTGCTTGAAGACTTGTTGTTGTTACCTTCCCATTTTCTTTTGTGATCTGAGGAACCAGAAGCAGCGCCACGTTTAGGGAAAGTGCCCTGTGCCACTGCCTGGTCGGTGAGTTTGTGAGCCAGTCGGATGGCCTGCTGGATAGTGACAGGATCAGCAGCCATCACACTAGCCTGGATTTGAGGAGCCAAGCCATCAATATACTTTTCGATTCGTTTGTAGGCCGGAGTTACCATCTGCGGACATAATGCTGCCAACTCGTGTGAACGAGTCGTGTACTCCTCGATGTCAGAACCAATCATCTTTAAATTCCAAAATTCTGCCTCCAGTTTCTGGATTTCGCTCCTGGGGCAGTACTTTTCTTTCATTAGAATCTTGAAGTCTTCCCATGGCATACCGTTTGCAGCACCAAGTCCTAAGGTTTGGACTTGTGAATTCCACCATGTCAGGGCTGGTCCCTCCAATGTGCCGGAGGCGTACTTGACCCGATTTCCATCGGGACAGCAGCACATGGCAAACACTGACTCAAGTTTCTCTAGCCAGCGAAGCAGCGTGACAGCGCCCTCTAAACCGCTAAAAGAATGAGGCTTGCAATCCATAAACATCTTGAAGGTACAGACTGTTGGACCTCCTTGGTTCGGATTCTGGTCGTTCTGGCCCTGATTGCGGGCCTGCTCATAAGCTGCAAGCGCATCACCCATGCACTCGTTGATGATAGCATTCAGCTCGGCTTGAGTCAGGGTGATATTTCCTCGTCCACCCGGGCGTCCCGCTCTTCTTCCAGACATGACTTCTTCAATATACAACACACATTAATCAATAACCGGATAACAATTATTGACAGTAATATATATTGTATCATGCTAGTAAGAATGAGGGTTTGTTTGCACATTGATATTAAGGCTTTATGAGGATCCGAGGCCTTATGCCTCCTAAGTATGGAATTTGAAAATTTGTACTGGCCATTACCGTTATCACCCAATAGAGTTGCCAGAGTTCTCATGCACAACAAATTACAATTACATGTGCACCCGTGATTTTAATTTGCTTTGCATGGTCACACATGGTTCCTCCTATTCGAGATAACATACCTTGTCCAGTACCGAGTGTTATCAATGATAAAAGCATCAAAGATATATTTGTTATACCAAGAGTCAAATAACTAAAGTTGTACAAGAGGCTCGGTTTAGGTAACAACGGGAATCAAGACAATTTGGCCTCTTTCCCTTCGTGGTTCTAGGTGTTTGGATGCCCAAGTCCGATTCTCTAATCGGCTTGAATATCTCAGTTGTCCCTTATTTACTGCTCGGATAGTGTAGAGGACAGGATATGTTGGGAATAATAACAGGTGTGAGAGAGTTGAAAGAGTGAGGTATTGTTCTTTTTGTTTGTCATCGTTATGCTTATTGTGTGTGTTAGAAAAGAGTTTCGTGTTCCAATCATGGAAATGTTTGTTTCAATTTGTTGTTGCTTTCACTTCGCGAGTGAAGGATCAAGTGTAAGCGTTGGTCGTGAGCGAGCGGGATTCTCCGCCCCTCTGTCAGCCGGTAGTGACACACATGTCATACCCATAGTGTTATATTTGCTCAGCAGTGTAATGTCAGTACACTAGAAGGTTGTTTGCACAACAGTGGTAACCATGTAAAAGTGTCTGTGCAATACTAGTGTTGTGTCTAAGGCTATAGTCTAGATGCAATGCAATCCTAGTTCTCTATAACCTGTGGCTCTGATACCAATCTGTCACACCCTCAATTTCCATGAACGGGGTTTTACCATTAGGCGTGTGACATACCAGGATCTCAGACACAGTCATATCGAACGACACTATATGAATTTTGAAATAAACATTGACTTCATTCACACGAACATAAGCAGAGCTTACAATAGTGCGGAAGCGTGTACAAAAGTTGTAAATCCATTACAATACTGTTACAATAGTCATGTTTAGACAAAATGTTCAATGCTGAAAATAAACTAGATGAATGCATGTCCTGAGTGCATATCCTGAAGCGTGCCTCAAAAGCTTATGCGTTCCTGTGACCTGAGAAGAACATGCTAAAATGTGTCAACATAAAGTTGGTGAGTTCACAGGTTTAATCATCAAGAAATGTATTCGTAAGCGTTTCCATGTTTTGCGTTTCAATGGTTTAGTACATAAAGCATATCGTTAGGTAGCTAGCCTATGTTCTTGTTACTTAGCGTTTCGAACCGAAGCTGACTGTTTACGTCCTATTTGTGTTTCCACCACGTCTTAACCGACCGTGGCAATCGTATGTTCCGTCATGTCTCATCAGACAATGACGATGTGTTTCCTCCACGTCTTAACTGACCGTAGCAATCGTATGTTAGGTCAATTTGGCACCCGTTTGACCTCCAATCAAGCTAGCACGACTAGCCGGGCGGGGTTTGTCAGACCCAGTAGTAGTACTCAAAATTACCTCGCTAATCCTATTACTAACGGTTCGAGTGTGTGAGGACATGTTGTGTGTTTGCACTAACGTAACAAGCGATATCGATATTACTACAACCATTTATGTAAATCTGTTTTTGCATGTCTTCTCCCCCAAACGGAAAGAGATGTAAAATAGGGGACGTGAAACTCACAGATGATGTAGCAAGTGTGTAGGATGTAAGTCTCCCAAGTGTTGTTTTACGATGCGCTGTCAAACACCTATTGACAGTTGTGTTACGTGTTAATGTTGTGTTTAGCGTTAATAGACATGTTTAGTCGGGTCGGGCCGCATGGGTTCGGTCGTGGGTGTCACATACATAAGCAGTCATAGACGTAATTAGACTTCATGTAGATTTCAAATGGGGGGTTGATATTTGTAAACAGTTAGGTTGCTTCGAGTTAGAAAGTATATGTCTGTTTATTGCGTTGACTTTAATCTTTGTGGTCAAGAAATGACATTTTTATTGATGTGAACTTATCATCACCCGATAGACACTTCGCACACCAGAAGGATTCACTCCAAATGACTCCAATCGCATAACAAGGCTAGACGCACGACTGGACACTTCATTCGCACGAATAGGCCTTCAATCATACGAATCAAGTTCCCTCGTACGATTGAACCCTCATTCGTGCGACTCAGCGTTCAGTCGTACCACACATTCCCCAATCACCCGAATCAATTACCAATCGCACGAATGTACCTCCATTCGTGCGGTTGGACCTTCAGTCGGGTGATACTCAGTCGCACATCTTTATTCGGCTGACTCAATCGCACATATTCATTCGGTTGACTCAGTCGCACGCATTCATTCGCACGTTTCACCCCAGTCGCCCCGATCAATCGAACGATGAGACCAGTCGCATGACTCAATAGCACGGCTGGCCCAGTCGCGGACTGCAGCAGGTCGCGACTGCTGAGTGGGTCGAACAGCCTTCGGCTGTTCCGTGCTTGGTTTTCTCACAATCAAGACTTCCAGAAACACTCTCCTAACATGTCTCAGTGAAATGCATACGCTAATTGACCTCATAAGCACCCCCACGACCACATGCATTCAGGTTGAACCCAAACACCCGAATCCCATACTTGCAGCAGTGAAACGGGTGATAAAACGGATGAAAATGGTCGCCTACCTGCTGGGATCATGATTCCTCAGCTGTTGCGCGGTTTAGCCGGCGAAAACGGGCTCAATCGGGTGGAATTTGGTGCTGGAGTGAAGAATCGGAGAGGATGAGAGCGTAAGGGAGAAAGAGCAGAGTGTGAGTGTTTGGGGCTAGTGGGTGGGTATTTATACCCAGCCCCAGTTTGCCAATTTGGCAGGTTTAGTCCCTGCACTTAGGTGCCGAGTTCCCAAATTTGTTTCGGCTGATAACGACGTTGATGAGCGAGCTCTATAAATTAGTAGGATTCCTTAGGTTATCTCGTTTATGTGAATCCTCTACAAACACCCGCGTTAGTATTTTATCATAATTCGTTTAACAGTTTCTGTGGCGGTGTTTGTATACGTTTCAAGTATTTGCGAGTACGGGTAAATGTTAACGACAACGGTTTAGATAATAAATCTGAAATTACGGGGTGTCACAACTTGCACTTGCATGCAACATAATGTGTTGCATGCATTATGAGCAAAAGAATGCCATCCTAAAAGAACTGAGTAGTCGCCTCGTGCCATCCTCAACAACACTACCTGCCAACTGGAAACACGTAAAAGTCAGCGTTGCTGAGTGAGTTCTAGTTTTATAATAAACATACTTTATTATCATTAAAACCATTCTTTTCTTTCATGTTATCATGCATCATACGTACACATAGATAATATCTTTATTATCTCTTTCGTTTGTTCGTTCATTCCTTCTTTATACCTCATTATCATTCAGTTTTTTTTATATGGATCCTGTCAGGCTTTACCCACTTCACGGCACATAGCCATGATTACTGTGGTCGAATGACAAGGATCCCGTTTCGTTCGTTCTTTACATTTCACCTTGCACATTGGATATCTTTTGTACCAATACCATATGCTATACCCCAATCAGTCTTAGCTACCGGGCCGAAGTCATTAAATGAACAGCAAGCGTATGCCACGGTACTAGAGGTAAGCGGTAGAGGCACCATACATATGGTCGATCACGAAGAAGGACCCGTTTTCCTTATCCAATGCTTGCAAGGTGTCTTTTGTTCATTCATTAATGCATGTATTTGTCATCATATCTCATTTTCATTCATTCATTAATACATGCACTAATCATCATGTTCCTCTTTCATTATCTTTCACTTTACGTTACATAATACTTTGTTCATTCATTAACATAATATGTAAAGTTTTGGAAAGATAAACATACAATGTCATAAGGAACATACACATATCATTCATGCATCATCATACAAGCTACCATATATACATAACATACACCATGCATGACCATCAAGCACCCATCATCATACCATCTATGACCTCAAAAGTCAACTTGCATAACCCCCGGGAATATTCCTGGTCAAGGCCTATCTTACCCATCTTCCCAAAAGTCAGAATTTTGCTAAGTGTGTACCCGCATTTCCGTCTTTGATTCATCCGCATTTCTCGGCCATCCGCATTGGTCAATACGGATGTGGAACTGCCTTAGCCGTATTTTCAAGACTGTCCGCATTAGTCAATGCGGATGAGGAACGCCTTAACCGCATTTCATGATCTACCTGCATTGGTCAATGCGGCTGAGTAATGCCTTGGCCACTTTTCTTGGCTCGTCCGCATTAGGTCAATGCGAATGAAGAATACTTTAACCGCATTTTCTGACCTATCCGCATTAGGTCAATGCGGATGAGCAAATTGCCTTAGCCGCATTTTCCTGGGCATCCACATTAGTCCATGCAGGTGAGCAGTTCACCCTGCAACTTAACCTGCGTTGTTTTTCAGCTCTTAATCATCATCTCAACGCATATTATCACATAATCTATCATACCACACGCTTAGAACAAGCTAAACATCATACACATCATAGGAAAGACCTCTAAAACATACATCAACAGTACACATTCGAACAACATGCTGTAATTCATATGTCAGCCCTAGAAATCTTATATACAGTATGTATAGCAGCCTGAACAGACCACACACACACACATACTCACACATGCATACATGAAATAAGCACACACAGCTCGAAAACAGTTTCACGATGTGTTCCAGCCCCAAAATTGTTCAAAAACAGGTAAAATAGGGGTCTTAGAACTCATCTTGCATTGCTGAGTATGGCTTCTTTAAAACCGGTTGCCGTGAGACCTGGTACCTCGAATCAGTCTTCTTCTTCTTCTTGTTCTTCCTTCGATTCTCGTAGTTTGCTCTTTCACTCTCTAAAACGTTCGATGTTTTGGGGTTGTGAGAAAAGAGTGGGCAGCCATCCCTATGTGTAACAGATAATTCTCTTTTCTTTGTACTTCTTACACAATACCCCCTCCACTTTTTGTTTCCTTCTCCTTTCCTTCCAAGATACCTTCTTTTCTTTTTCTTATTATTATTTTTCTTCGTCTAATCAAAGTTTCAGGTGTTACATCTTTGTTCACACAAAATAGAGGGATGATGATGATCATAATCATGCCATCAAGTGATTATATTCATAAACAAGGTGCTCATTCTCCCACGTCTTGGCTTACGCAAAATAGAGGGAAAATGAATTGCAAAGATAGAAATTATAAGTAGTCAGTACATAGTGTGTTTGGGTGAGTAAGTTGATCACCTTTGAATAAGACTTACTTGCTAGCTCCTCAAAGTGGAGGGTCCCATAATTTGTCATATATACGTTAAGTTTGGCATGCTTTTGTCTATGTTCTACTCAAGCCGAACCCACTCATATATCAATGCACATCTGATTTCTTTATGTAAGATTAAAGATAGGAAAGTAAGTTGAGTTATAGTGTACTATCATATCCGGTTATACAAAAGCTATAAATAGATACACCAATTGACAAAACATTATTTTTGTATGTTTAGAGGTTTATGTATGTTTTTGGCTTGTTCATGGTGGATTGAACATGCTTTTCTTAATAATGTGGGGATTGCCAAATGATTCGATTATGAAATTGAATCTAACTGAATCAAAAACTTTAGTGAATAAATCAGCAAGCTGATGGGTGGTATCCACATTGATGAACTTGATCAAACCCTTTTCTGAGCAATCTCTCAGAAAATGGTATATTATCTCTATATGTTTTGTTTTACTATGTTGCACTAGATTAGCGGTGATAAACATAGCAGCCGAGTTATCTATATGTGTTGGTGTTTGAAGAAAATTGTACCCATAATCAAGTAATTGGTTTTGCAACCATAAAACATGAGAGTTGCCAGCTGAAGCAACTATGTACTCAGCTTTAGCTGTGGATACTGAGACATTTGTTTGTTTCTTGAACTACTAAGAGACAAGCCTTGGTCCTATAAATTGACATCCACCTGTTATAGATTTTATGTTATTATTACATCCTCCAAAATCACTGTCTGAATAGGAGTAGAGATTGAATTCTCCTTCTTTGGGATACCAAAGGCCAAGAGCTGGCTTCCTTTTAAGATATGTGAATATCCTCTTCACAACATTCATATTTGATTCCTTTGGATCTTATTGGTACCTAGCATAAACACAAACAGCAAACATAATGTCAGGTCTGCTAGCATTTAAGTACATTAACGATCCTATCATTGATCTATATAGTCTTTGATCTACAGACTTTGCTGTAGCATCAGGTATTATTTTATCAATGGTGGATGCTGGTGTTTTGCATAAAGCTGTATCAGCAAGAGATTATTTCTTCAGTATTTGATGAATATACTTCTCTTGATTGATAAATTTCCATCTGGTTTTTGATGAACTTGCAAGCTGAGAAAGAAGGTTAGCTCTCCCATATAACTCATCTGAAACTCAGATTTCATCAATGATTCATATTCTTCACACAATCTCTTGTTTGTTGATCCAAATATTGTTGGGGTTTGTTACACCATTTTCAGCTTGTTTAACCATTTAAACATATGAAACGCAGCGGAATGTTCTACTTTAAAACATGTTAAGGTTTCTGAAAATTGTCTTTCTAATGTGTAAAAGAACAAACCCATAACATAAGGATCTTTATTATGTGAAAAAAAAAACTAGCATACTATATGAACTAGAACACCCAAAACATGACATTATCATACAACAATACTATCTTTGTTGATGCTGTCAAAAACGACCAAAAGAGGAGGCAAAATGATGGTGAAAATTGGCCAAGACTTCAAGGATAGAAGTCCTCAAGTGTCCATACCCACAAGCCTCTAAGCAAACAACCTAGATGTTAGGACTTGAAGCACCAAAACGCAAAGAAGAAGCTGCTGGAACAAGCCTTTAATTATATAACTTGTACACACACACTACTATTATTTCATTTTATTTAATAAAATTAAACAACATTACAAACAATATCCACGAACAAAATATCCATATAGGTTGTTCAATCTCATATGCAACTTATTTAGAAAACCCATTTTCTAAATTGGTGTATTTATTTAATTGCATGATCATATCATCAATTAAATATTAATTGGTGTTTGCTAAGCTTGTTATTGGGTATGACCCGACTTGGATCATGAAGTACTAACCACATCAATATTCTTTGTGTCTTGGGCATAAAGAATCCAACAATCTCCCACTTGCACAAGATTCATAGAAGATTGATGCAAGAAGTAAATACCGCCTAACAATGGTTTACTACCCTTAATATGCATGACTTAGAAGCCATTCAATAACATCATCCCATTCAAGTATCCTACTTTAAATGATTTAGGTGAATCAATCATTTATCCTTTTGTTACAGATGTCATGTTAAATCCAAGGACACAGAATGATCATTCCTTGTTGATTTAACTTAATCAGGCCTTAGACATCTTGCTCTCAACGATTAAGAGGAACAAATCCCATCTTGACTACTACGTTTCTCACAAACACCTTGTGTCATACCTAAACATAGCCTTATGTACTGACCATTATTTCAGAGCAGCGAAGAACTAACTCAAGGTATAACAATTGGTGAATATCAAAACCCAATATGTATCTTAGGTCGGAGGATACCAAATGATATTCGCCTTTACTCAAATTTACTTATGATCAATCAATAAGATTCCATGTAGTAAGATTTGAGACGCGGTTCAGTCCAATATTCGTATCCTACGAATATCTATGAACCTTGGCAGCAACCAATTTCTCTATATTCATGCCTTATGAATATCCGCCAATCCAAGTTCATAATAGTCTTATGTTCATATTTTTTCCCATAAATATGACCGACTACAAACATTTAGAATAATAAACATATTAATGGATGTAAACATGCTAAAAGGAACACAACTCAAAATTTCATAAATATATAGATGAGTTAAATATTACAATTGTTCCATATTTTCAATATTAATACTAAACAGATCAATTCCAATCACTAGAATATCGAAGTCCTAAGGCACAAGTATGACTTTCATGCTTTGCCCTTTCAAGGAGCTTCGTGAGTGGATCTGCAATCTTTGATCAAAGTGAACTTTGCGAATACATATCTTTCCCTTTTCAACTTCATCCCTTATGTAGTTGAATCTCCGCTCATTGTGCCTAATCTTTTGATGTGCACGGGGTTCCTTGATTTGAGCAATCGCACCCTCGTCATACAAAATATTTCTAAGGGGTCTTGAATGGTAGAGACCATCCTTAGATTGGTGATAAACCTTTTATCCATGCAGCTTCCCAAGCTGTTAATGAGGCGGCTATGCATTCGTATTCTGTAGTGGACAATACTACCCTATTCATAATGGAGACATACCCTGATTGTGATCGAGGATCATCTCGATCAGTTTGGAAACTCGCATCCATGTAACCCTTTACAACGAGTTCCTCTTTATCATATCCATATATTAGAAACATATCCTTAGTCCTCCTAAGGTATTCCAATATACTTTTAACAGCCATCCAATGGCTTTTACCTAGATTCTACTAATATCTGCTTGGCATGCTTAACGCGCATGACACGTCCAGTCTAGTGCATATAATCTCACACATGATGGATCCTATAGCAGATGCATATGGGATGTCCTTCATACGATTTTACTCATCCTTTGAGCTTGGACATTGAGATGCACTCAATATTGTCCCTCTTTGAATAGGTACCATACCTTTCTTAGAGTTTTTCATCTTGAACCTTTTCAAGATTTTATCAATGTATGCACTTTGATTTAAACCTATCAACCGCCTCGATCTATCCCTATAGATTTTATCAATCTTGAACCTTTACAAAATATAGGCAGCTTCACCGAGATCTTTTATGGAGAAACAATTTCCAAGCCAGGTTTTAACACCTTCCATGGTTTGAATATCATTTCCAAATAGTAGTGTGTCATCAACATAAACCATTAAGAATGTAATTACACTCCCACTAGCCTTTTTATACATACTAGCCTCGTCAGCTTTCTTGATGAAACCAAATTTCTTGATTCCTTCATTAAAACGTTGATTCCAACTTCTCGATGCTTGTCTCAATCCATAGATTGATCTCTTTAACTTGCATACTTTATTAGGATGATTTGGATCGACAAAACCTTCAGGCTGAACCATATGGACAGTCTCTTCAAGATGTCCATTATGAAAAGTGGTTTTGACAACCATTTGCCAAATCTTATAATCATAATGAGCAGTAATGGCAAACAATATCCTAATAGACTTTAGCATTGCCACAGGCGTGAAGGTTTCATCATAATCAACCCCTTGAGTTTGAGTGAAACCTTTTGCTACAAGTCTTGCCTTGTAAGTATCCAAGTTTCCATGCATATCTATTTTCTTCTTGAAAACCCACTTGCATCCAACCAGTTGGAGTTAAGTGGAGGGTCAACCAATTCCCACTCTTGGTTGTCATACATGGATTGCATCTCTACGTTCATGGCTTCTAGCCACTCATCACAATCCGAATTGGACATTGCATCATGGTATGTAGTTGGCTCATCGGAGTCAACCACGTAGCATCCATCTATGAAAATCCATATCTTTCAGGTGGAATGCTAACTCTACCAGATTTGTGAACGTTTTGTGTGCATTGATCAACCTCTTTATTATCATCAACAACCTCCTGTTGATTGCTAGTGTCAACCAAACGTGTTTCAGCTTCTAGCTCTTTATCCTCATCAAATTCCACTGTTCTATACGTCATTCCTTCCATAAGGAACTTGGCTTCCAAGAACTCTGCCTTTCGTGCAATAATTATCTTTTGCTCTGTTGGATCAAAGATGTAGTATCTTATACAGTCTTTTGGATATCCAACAAATATACACTTAGTGAATCGACTCTCTAGTTGGTTTTTAGGTGTTAAGCTTAACATAAGCTTCACAACCCATACTTTTAAATATGACAGCGATGGAACTCTTCCATGCCATATTTCAAAAGGTGTCAAATCCACTTTCTTGGTTGGGGTCATATTCAAAATACGAGCTGCTGAGAGTAGTGCAAAAACCCCAAATTGATAGAGGTAGTGAGCTTACAGCCATCATAGATCAAACCATATCCAATAAGGTTTGGTTTCTCCTTAAGACACACCATTATATTATGGTGTTCCGGGAGGAGTAAGTTGTGAGACAATCCCACAACTTCTTGGATGATCCTGAAAAGCCTCACTGAGGTATTTTTCATCTCTTTCTTAACGGAGAACTTTGATAGTTCTATTGAGTTGATTTTCTACTTCATTCTTGAAGATTTTGAACACTTCAAAAGCTTCATGTTTATGTGTCATCAAGTACACATAACCATAGCGACAGTAATCGTCAGTAAAGGTAATGAAGTATCTTTCACCATTTTTTGTCATTGTGTAAAAGGACCACATACATCCGAATATATGACCCCTAATAAGTCTTTTGCCATCTGGTTAGTACCACTAAAGGGCGAATTGGTCATCTTACCTTGTAAACAAGATTCATACTTATCAAATGAACGATATTCATTTGTTTTCAAAAGACCATTCTTTTGAAGTGTTTAAATCCGATTCTTGTTTATGACAATGCCAAAGATAAGAGTCACTTAAACCATTTTAAGTTTCTTGGTGCATATTGGTATAATGTGTTATTATAGGATGAATCATCATGAACCAATTCATAAATACCATTAAAAGGCATAGCCTTGAAATAATATATATATGATCCATATAGACATAAATACCATCGTTTACAAACTTTAAATCATAACCATATTGTTCTGAAAGTGGAAACTGAAATTTTGTTCCTAGTCAAACTAGGATCATTTAAAATGTTTTGAAGAACAACTTCCTAAACAATTGAAAATTTCAAAACATAGTTTCCTTTCTTAAAGTGTTTATTTCTTTTGAACCCTTACAACAGATTGCAAATGTGAGTTCTACACCCGGCATCCAATACCCATAGCATTTAACTCAATATGGATCATGAAAGTTGTGCTTGAGGTTTCCCAGCATCCCTCTTATTTCTCAACTCATTAAGATAGGTTGGACAATTCCCTTTCCAATATCCTATCTCACCACACTCAAAGCATGGATCGTTTTCCGTTACCTTAGGCTTCATAAGCTTAGGTTTTGGAGGTTTCGCTTTAACATTTCCTTCCCCTTGGCCCTTGATGTGCCCATCTCCTTTGGCAACATTTGCCTTGGGATCAGGAATGGCCTTTCCATTGCCTCCCTTATTAATCTAGAGAACAGGTAGAACCTTTCTACCCATCCTTGCCTTAGCTGTTTTGAGCATTGCGTGAAGCTCACCAATGCTCTTGTCCCATCCGTTCACATTGTAATTCATTATGAACGTCTCAAACTTTTAGTTAGGCCATTAAGGATCAAATCCGTGGCCAACTCCTGTGAGACAGGATAGTTAAGCCTTTCGAGGCGATCAACGGGGCTTTTCATCTTAAGTACATAAGATGATACGGATTGGGTTTCTTCCATGCGAAATGCATGAAGCGCTCGATTCGTTTCGAAGCACTCTACCCTAGTTTGAAGGAACATTTCCTTCAATTGGGTAATCATGTCATATGTCCCATGATGTTCCAAGTCCTTTTGTAGTTTAGGAATTGTAGTTCCCAACATGAGACAGGATACCCGCATGGAATCCTCAGTATACTGAAGCCAATCGTTATAGGCCTCAACATCGTCAGGGTAAGGTTGGTCAGGAATAGGATCGTCAAGGATATTGGCCCTTTTCTCTTGCTTGCGAACAATTCTCAAGTTTCGAGACCAGTCCATAAAGTTGTTATGGTTCAGACGATCCCTCTCTAAAACAGTTCTCAGTGATAGGGTATTGACGGTCAGGGTGGTAGCGTTATAGTTTGCGGTCATCACTACAATAATTTATAAAGTTCTTATTAATATTTCTGAAAAATTACATTTTAATTATTAATACCCTTTTATGTCTCATAGACAATTAATAATTAAAATCTAGAATCCAACGTTACATTCAAATAATGGTTAGGTGACCTTTATCCCATTATTTAAATTAAGAAGGTAGTCAACTTGTGACAATTGCAACCTTTTGCAACTTCTAGCCTTTATGGGATCGGTTAAACATCTTATGTTTGGTTTGCATGTTTAGTCCCATCAACACCATTGTACGCCATGCTTCGGTGACCCTATGCACATGTTTCCAATTCAAGTCGTCCTACTTACACACACGTGTGAGTTTACTCATACAAGTGGTTAGGTGACCTTTATCCCAAAAACATGTTAAGCCCACCTCAAAACACAAGTTCCCTAAAAGTGGTTAGGTGACCTTTATCCCACAAATAGTTCTCAAGTGATTCGATTTTCGTGTAAAAGGATGGTGTTAAACTTGTTTTCAAAGTGATTTTTAGTTTTCATTAGTTCTAGTTTTGAAAACTTTATGTACTTGTGTTTGCATGCTTTCAAATACAAGATACCCTATGGTTCTTTTAATAAAACCCATTTTATTATAAAATCATTAATCCTTTTAATAACCATTTATTAACACTTAATGATTAAAAACCATTTTATATTAGCTTGTTAAGATCATTTTTATTAAGATTGTTTAAGATATCCAAATATCATGCAACTATTCACAAAATCACAATCAAACAAGCATAATATAAACAACCACAATGTGCATAACCATAGCTACTATTGTGACCACACTTGTTTGCAATCACAAGTGTGGTCATTTGGTCTTTCCTAAGGGTTGAATAGAACACAAAATTGAGGTCTTCATAGACCCCAACTTGAACTTGCATCCACATGCTTCAAGACCTTCTTTTGTGTCTTCCTCTTGTGCTTGCTTCCCGAGCATCTTCTTTTACAAAACATATATCCTAATACATATTTTCTAGTAAAAGAAAAATAGTCCTAATCTATTATTACATCCCAATGGCTCAAAACATTACAACCCAATTGAATGAATATAACCAAATAAATACATTCAATCCAAACCAAAACAACACAAGGTCTAAGCTTGTAACACCCGTATATTCTTTTAAAAGGAAAATAAAAGAAGGAGAAAGAAAAAGAAGGAAAAAGAGAAAGAAACAAAAGTCAACTAAAGTGAAGGGGCCAAAAGTGCCAAATATGCAAAGTTTATATTTATTTGGCACAAAAAGGTGGAATGGCCACCCATGTTGTCTGCATTTCACTCATTCGAACTTTTTAGAGAGAGAAAGTAGCAGGAGCAGAAAACCCTCGGATTTTTGAAGAAGGACCTGAGGAATTCGAAGTTTTTGGTAAGAAATCCCGAATTCATGATGTTAGGACGATTCTAGAACCATACATGAGCATATAAATGTGACTAGTGTGTTCGGGTTGCTTTGTGTGTGTGTTCTAGGTGCTAGAACAAGTGAGCAGGTTCGGGTCGAAGGGTGTAAACTCGAAGAAGACGACTAAGGTGAGTTCTAGACCCCGTTTTTACTGTTTTTAAATGTTTTGGGGCTGGAAATGCATGTAAATATGTTTTATAAAACTGTGGGTTGATACCCGTATGAATTGATCGTATGGATGTTTATGTTTATGTTAGATCTATGCTTAGAATCATGTGCATATGTTTAGAAATAGGCATTTTGATGTTCTGGACTTGAAATATGAATTAGACATATGAGTAGGATGCTAATGTGTCTGAAAATGGGACTTAGAATAAATAAGCAAAAGTTGGTAAGTCCACTAGTGGTCATACGACCAACAGTGTGGTCGTATGACCAGAATAAAATTCTAAGTGTTGAGCCCAATAGGACTCATACGACCAACAGTGGTCGTATGAACATGTGATATTTTCTAAGTATGAGGCCAATAGGACTCATACGACCAACAGTGGTCGTATGATCATGTGGAAAAGTTCTAAGTGTGGGCTCATACGACCAACAGTGGTCGTATGATCCAAATATGTTTCTAAGTCCAGAGTGGTACGACCAGCAGGGGTCATACGACCAGGTCGTATGACCAGTGAATAATTCTAAGTGTTAGGTGAAAAGTCCAGCAGGACTCATACGGCTAATAGTGCTCATACGACCAGGGGGTTATACGACCAATAGTGCTAAAACGCCTAGACACTTAGAAATTTTCAGGAAATTTTCAGTAAACCCGAAGTTCGAGGTTTGACCAGGGTTGACTAGGGTTAATAAATGATGATGTCTCATGCATATAATGATGAGTATGATTAACCCTAATTGTTACTAATATTATTATTAGTATATTACTGTTAACAATATTATTAAAATATTTTAAGAAAGGTATGATGCTATGTATGATGATGAATGCATGATGATGAATGTATGATGACGAATGCATGATGATGAACGTATGATGAGTATGTATGATGTGTGTTCCTGATAATTTTGTATGCTTATCTTTCTGAAACTTTACGAATAACGAGAAATGAATTAATGAAGTATTACGTAGCGTAAAGTGAAAGATAATGAAAGAGGAACATGATGATGAATGCATGTATTAACGAATGAACGAAAAGAAGAATGATGATGAATACATGCATTAACGAACGAACGAATTATGTCTTGCAAGCATTGAATAACGCGATTGGTCCTTCTATGTGATTGACCATGGTCATGGTACCTCTACCGCTTACCTCTAGTACCGGGCATACGCTCCCGTCATATGTTGATTACGGCCCGGTAGCTAAGACTGATCTAGTACCGGACATACGCTCCCGTCATATGTTGATTACGGTCCGGTAGCTAAGACTGATTGGGGTGTAGCATATGGTATTGGTACAATTAACCTTTCAATGCGAGCAAGTAAGTATGAAGGATTCTTGTCATTCGACCACAGTAATCATAGCCGAGTGCTATGAAGTGGGTAAAGTCTGACAGAATCCATACGAGAAGTGAAAGATAATGATAATTAACGAATGATGAAGATAATAATGAATATTATCTCTGTGTACGTAGGATGTATGAACGCGTGAATGAAAAGATACTCTTAAATATGTAAAGGTATATTTTAATACAAAACTAGAACTCACTCAGCAACGCTGACTTTTATGTATTTTCCAGTTGGCAGGTAGTGTTGCTGAGGATGGCACGAGGCGGCTACTCAGCTCTTTTGGGATGGCATTCTTTTGTTAATGTTTTTGTATTGTAATGCAAACAAATGATATTTTGTAACAGGTGTTGTATTACTTTGCAAAAAGCATTTATAGTAAAAATTAAAGTTTCCGCTGCATGGTTTTATTAAATAATATTAAATGTATGTTTTATGGGTAATGATAACCAACTGTGAGGTGCCCGGGATCGGGGCCTTACAAGTTGGTATCAGAGCCAAAGTTTAAGTGAAATGGGTAAATTTTTAGAATAAACCTAAGACTTAAACTGAGAATGGGACAGGGGGAATGGGAATGCCATCTGAGTAGCTGCGTGCCATCAGGTATTTTCTTGAAAGATAACCAGTGTTACGTGTGCATGTTATGTGTTTATGTGTACTGTTAGACTTAGATACTAATGTAGTCAGGACAGGTAATGCTCGGGGTGTGAAGAGTAGAGTAAGTGGCTAATCACAACTGGCCACTGTAATTAGGGACTTACTATACTTAACATAAACTGAGCTATTTCCTTGAATGACCGTGTTGGTGTTTAAATCTTTCAGTGTGATAGAGGATGGTCGGTGGTAGATCATCTAAAGCCCCAGTTGGTGGCGGCAGTGGCGGAAGTGGTGTGGAACCACGAGCCACAAGAGGTAGGCCTAGACAAGAGAAGAAGGTTCCCGAAGGACCTAATACTACTCCCTCGGGGGGAGTGGGTGAGAGTGATGATTTTAGGGCCTCGGTGAAAGAGGCAGTTGTTGAGGAGGTGCACCAGGTTATGCAGACGATCCTACCGTCTGTAATGACAGAAGTGTTAAAGGCAGTACGAGAGGACGATAGACGAGGAAGGAATCGGTCCTCAGGAAGACAACAACAGGAGGAAACAGAAACGGTACTATCTGATGACGAAGAGGAAGAAGAACAGTTACAGGAGACCGCCCGGGGTTGTAACTACGGGGCATTCATGAGGTGCAAACCCCCAACTTTTGATGGGTCTGGTACTGCTACTGATGCTCACCAATGGGTGATGGAAATGGAAGCTGTCCTCGATATCAGTGATTGCCAGGAGGACAAGAAGGTGAAGTTTGCTACCCACTCTTTTACAGGGTCGGCCTTATGCTGGTGGAAGAATATAGTCCAAGCCGAGGGTAGCAGGGCTATAGGGAAGATGAAATGGGCTGAGCTGAAAAGGCTGGTGATCGAGGAATTCAGTCCTCGTCGGGAAATGGATAGAATAGAGAGAGAGTTCCTGCAGTTGGAGGCGGGGACAATGACCCACCAACAATATACCACCAAGTTTAACGAGTTGGCGCTGTTGGTGCCAGAGCAGGTGACGCCGGTGTCTCGAAAGATCAACCGGTATATTCAAGGACTGCCGGCTGAAATTCGTTGGCACTTGATTTCTGCCCGACCAAGCACTTTTAGGTCGGCGGTGGATTTGGCGGGAAGGTTATTCGATGAACGTGCTGCGTTGGTGAAGGCAGAGGGAAGCAAGAAAGGAAGTGGAGAGAAGACCTGGCAGGGGAAGAGATTTGGTCGGGGTGATACTTCGACAAACAACAAGAAAGCAAGGGTGGATGACCGCCGAGTGGTCGTGTCTGGAGCTGGGGTGAGGAAGTGTGGTAAGTGTGGAAGGGAGCACTCAGGGGAGTGCAAGTGGGGATCTAATCTCTGCTTTAAGTGCGGAAGGACAGGGCACATATCAAAAGATTGCCGGACGGGCAAGTGCTTTAACTGTGGGGAAAGTGGCCACATGAGCAAAGACTGCAAGAAGCCGAGGGCTGAGGGCTAGGGAGAGAAAAAGACAGGAGGAGAAACACCGAGGGCAAAGGCTAGGGCGTTCACGATGACACAAGAAGAGGCTAGGACGGACCCCGATGTGGTGTCAGGTACGTTTCTAGTAAACCAAACTCTTGCTTCTGTGTTATTTGACTCTGGTGCTAGTAGGAGTTTCATTTCTGCCACTTTCTGTGCTAAATTGCCTGTTAGTAGTAAATGCATTAGTGAGCCTTTTTATGTAGAAACCGCTATTGGTAAGTCCACTAGAGTTACGGATATGATAGAGGGCTGTACCATAGAATTAGAGGGCCATAGGTTTGCTGCCATGTTACATGTGATGCCTCTAGGAGGATTTGATGTAGTGTTAGGGATGGACTGGTTAGGAACCTACGAAGCGAATATCGTGTGCCGAAAGAAGATGATTAGACTGACGGCGACCGACGGAAGTCCGGTGACGATTTATGGCGATCGAGTTACGACAATTCCGAAGGTGATCTCGATGGCGGTGGCGGGAAAGTGTATGAGGCGCGGATGTAGCGCCTACTTATGTTATGTAAAGAATGTAGAGATGCCAACACCACAGCTATGCGATGTGCCAGTGGTGTGTGACTTTCCAGACGTATTTCCAGAAGACTTATCGGGATTGCCACCTGACCGAGAGATCGAATTCCAGATCGACCTGATACCGGGTGCCCAACCTGTCGCGAAAGCACCATATCGCTTGGCTCCAACGGAGATGAAAGAATTGATGGATCAGTTGCAGGAGCTGCTGGATAAGGGGTTTATTCGACCGAGTATCTCACCTTGGGGTGCTCCGGTTCTGTTCGTAAAGAAGAAGGATGGTAGTATGCGGATGTGCATCGACTACCGCGAGCTGAATAAGCTGACGGTGAAGAACAGATACCCCTTACCAAGAATCGATGACTTGTTTGATCAGCTCCAGGGTGCCAGTTGGTTCTCGAGGATAGATCTTCGATCTGGCTACCATCAATTAAAGGTGAAGGAACAAGATATCCCTAAAACAGCCTTTCGTACGCGCTATGGTCACTACGAGTTTCTTGTCATGTCTTTTGGATTGACCAATGCGCCGGCTGCTTTTATGGACTTGATGAACCGAGTGTGCCGACCAATGTTGGATAAGTCAGTAATTGTATTCATCGATGATATTTTGATCTATTCAAGAAGTGAAAAAGAGCATGCCGGGCATATTCGGGAAGTGTTGGAAACGTTGAGAAGGGAGAAATTGTACGCCAAGTTCTCCAAGTGCGCCTTCTGGTTACGCGAGGTGCAATTTCTGGGTCACGTAGTGAATGCAGAAGGAATAATGGTGGACCCAGCAAAGGTTGAGGCTGTGATGCAATGGAAATCACCAAAGACGCCATCGAGATTCGTAGCTTCTTGGGATTGGCGGGCTATTATAGAAGATTTATTCAAGACTTTTCAAAGATCGCCTCACCTTTGACAAAATTGACTCGTAAGGACGTAAAATTCGTGTGGGGTCGAGAACAGGAGACGGCTTTTGAGGAGTTGAAGGCAAGACTAACACAAGCTCCTGTCTTGACTTTGCCTGAGGGAAGTGAAGACTTAGTGGTCTATTCGGATGCATCTTATTCTGGGCTAGGTTGTGTGTTGATGCAACGTGGAAGGGTAATAGCCTATGCATCTCGACAACTGAAGACCCACGAAGTCAACTATCCCACACACGATCTAGAGCTAGCTGCGGTGGTTTTTGCATTGAAGATATGGCGGCACTATCTATACGGGACGAAGTGCACTATCTTCACAGACCACAAAAGCTTGAAGTACTTCTTCGAGCAGAAGGATCTAAACATGAGGCAGAGGCGGTGGTTGGAACTGATAAAAGATTATGATTGTGAGATCCATTACCACCCGGGCAAAGCCAATGTGGTGGCTGATGCCCTTAGCCGAAAAGGAAGGCCTGAGCCGATCCGGGTGAAGGCTTATCAGTTGGTTATGACCTCCGATGTGATGACACAGGTTAAGGAGTTTCAAGATGAGGCTTTGAAAGAAGATCGTCTTAACTCTGAAAGGATGAGAGGTCTAGTGACGGAGTTGGGTGAGAACACTCTAGGTGTTAAGGCCCGATTTGGCGAATATGGATTCCTAGATACGGGGATCTACGTAGTAGAATTATGGATGAGGCCCATAAGACACGATACTCCATTCACCCCGGTGCTACCAAAATGTACCACGATATGAAGAAAGACTATTGGTGGCCGGGCATGAAACGTGATGTAGTGGAGTATGTGAGTAAGTGCTTAACTTGCTTACAAGTGAAGGCAGAACACCAGAAGCCCTACGGGAAGATCCAACCGTTGGATATACCCGAGTGGAAGTGGGAGCATATCACCATGGATTTCATCACGAAGTTACCACGTACCCCTAAAGGGTATGATGCCATATGGGTGATTGTGGACCGCTTGACAAAGAGTGCCCACTTCCTACCGATCCATGAAACGTACTCATCTGAAAGATTGGCGGATCTGTTCATCAAAGAAATTGTAGCTCGTCATGGTGTGCCGGTGTCTATTGTGTCTGACCGTGACACCCGGTTTACCTCCAAGTTTTGGAAGAGATTTCATGATGCGATGGGGACGAGACTACACATTAGTACAGCATATCACCCTCAGACAGACGGTCAGTCTGAGAGGACGATCCAAACACTCGAAGACATGCTTCGGGCGTGCGTGATTGACTTTGGAGGAAGTTGGGACGATCACCTGCCGTTAGCAGAATTCTCGTACAACAATAGTTATCACGCCAGCATTGGCATGCCACCTTACGAGATGCTGTACGGAAGGAGGTGTAGGACGCCCGTATGTTGGGGAGACATTGGGCAGAAAGAACTGGGAGGTGTTGAGGTGATTGAAGCAACGACTGAGAAATTAGAAAAGATCAAAGCCTTCATGAAGGCGGCGAAAGATAGGCAGAAGTCGTATGCTGACAAGAGGCGGAGGCCGATAGAGTTCAAGGTTGGTGACCGAGTTATGTTGAAGGTCTCGCCCTGGAAAGGGATCATTAGATTCAGGAAACGAGGTAAGCTAAGCCCGAGGTATATAGGACCTTTCCGAATTATCGCACGAGTAGGAGAGGTGGCCTATCGACTTGAATTGCCAGATGAGTTAAGTGGAATTCATCCCACATTCCATGTATCCCATCTAAGAAAGTGCTTAGCTGATGAAGACATGGTTGTACCACTGGAGGATATTGAAGTAGACGAACGACTCAACTACGTGGAGCAACCAGTGGCAATCATTGATCGTAAAGAAAAGAGGTTGAGGAATAAAGTGGTTCCTCTTGTGCGTGTACAGTGGAAGCACAGGAAGGGATCCGAGTCTACGTGGGAGACTGAAGAAGAGATGAGACAACACTACCCACATCTGTTTGAGGAATAACAGGTTTCGGGGACGAAACCTATATAAGGGGGGTGGACTTGTAACACCCGTATATTCTTTTAAAAGGAAAATAAAAGAAGGAGAAAGAAAAAGAAGGAAAAAGAGAAAGAAACAAAAGTCAACTAAAGTGAAGGGGCCAAAAGTGCCAAATATGCAAAGTTTATATTTATTTGGCACAAAAAGGTGGAATGGCCACCCATGTTGTCTGCATTTCACTCATTCGAACTTTTTAGAGAGAGAAAGTAGCAGGAGCAGAAAACCCTCGGATTTTTGAAGAAGGACCTGAGGAATTCGAAGTTTTTGGTAAGAAATCCCGAATTCATGATGTTAGGACGATTCTAGAACCATACATGAGCATATAAATGTGACTAGTGTGTTCGGGTTGCTTTGTGTGTGTGTTCTAGGTGCTAGAACAAGTGAGCAGGTTCGGGTCGAAGGGTGTAAACTCGAAGAAGACGACTAAGGTGAGTTCTAGACCCCGTTTTACTGTTTTTAAATGTTTTGGGGCTGGAAATGCATGTAAATATGTTTTATAAAAACTGTGGGTTGATACCCGTATGAATTGATCGTATGGATGTTTATGTTTATGTTAGATCTATGCTTAGAATCATGTGCATATGTTTAGAAATAGGCATTTTGATGTTCTTGACTTGAAATATGAATTAGACATATGAGTAGGATGCTAATGTGTCTGAAAATGGGACTTAGAATAAATAAGCAAAAGTTGGTAAGTCCACTAGTGGTCATACGACCAACAGTGTGGTCGTATGACCAGAATAAAATTCTAAGTGTTGAGCCCAATAGGACTCATACGGCCAACAGTGGTCGTATGAACATGTGATATTTTCTAAGTATGAGGCCAATAGGACTCATACGACCAACAGTGGTCGTATGATCATGTGGAAAAGTTCTAAGTGTGGGCTCATACGACCAACAGTGGTCGTATGATCCAAATATGTTTCTAAGTCCAGAGTGGTACGACCAGCAGGGGTCATACGACCAGGTCGTATGACCAGTGAATAATTCTAAGTGTTAGGTGAAAAGTCCAGCAGGACTCATACGGCTAATAGTGCTCATACGACCAGGGGGTTATACGACCAATAGTGCTAAAACGCCTAGACACTTAGAAATTTTCAGGAAATTTTCAGTAAACCCGAAGTTCGAGGTTTGACCAGGGTTGACTAGGGTTAATAAATGATGATGTCTCATGCATATAATGATGAGTATGATTAACCCTAATTGTTACTAATATTATTATTAGTATATTACTGTTAACAATATTATTAAAATATTGTTAAGAAAGGTATGATGCTATGTATGATGATGAATGCATGATGATGAATGTATGATGACGAATGCATGATGATGAACGTATGATGAGTATGTATGATGTGTGTTCCTGATAATTTTGTATGCTTATCTTTCTGAAACTTTACGAATAACGAGAAATGAATTAATGAAGTATTACGTAGCGTAAAGTGAAAGATAATGAAAGAGGAACATGATGATGAATGCATGTATTAACGAATGAACGAAAAGAAGAATGATGATGAATACATGCATTAACGAACGAACGAATTATGTCTTGCAAGCATTGAATAACGCGATTGGTCCTTCTATGTGATTGACCATGGTCATGGTACCTCTACCGCTTACCTCTAGTACCGGGCATACGCTCCCGTCATATGTTGATTACGGCCCGGTAGCTAAGACTGATCTAGTACCGGACATACGCTCCCGTCATATGTTGATTACGGTCCGGTAGCTAAGACTGATTGGGGTGTAGCATATGGTATTGGTACAATTAACCTTTCAATGCGAGCAAGTAAGTATGAACGGGATTCTTGTCATTCGACCACAGTAATCATAGCCGAGTGCTATGAAGTGGGTAAAGTCTGACAGAATCCATACGAGAAGTGAAAGATAATGATAATTAACGAATGATGAAGATAATAATGAATATTATCTCTGTGTACGTAGGATGTATGAACGCGTGAATGAAAAGATACTCTTAAATATGTAAAGGTATATTTTAATACAAAACTAGAACTCACTCAGCAACGCTGACTTTTATGTATTTTCCAGTTGGCAGGTAGTGTTGCTGAGGATGGCACGAGGCGGCTACTCAGCTCTTTTGGGATGGCATTCTTTTGTTAATGTTTTTGTATTGTAATGCAAACAAATGATATTTTGTAACAGGTGTTGTATTACTTTGCAAAAGCATTTATAGTAAAAATTAAAGTTTCCGCTGCATGGTTTTATTAAATAATTAAATGTATGTTTATGGGTAATGATAACCAACTGTGAGGTGCCCGGGATCGGGGCCTTACAAAGCTAGGTTATGCACTATCATATGAACAATCATAAACACCATTCAATAAACAAAATAAACCCCATCAAACCCAAATTTTCAGCCAAGATAAACTAAAAACTAGGGTTTGTTTGTCCATACAAACAACAATCAAATATATCAACCAATTGACATTTCTATCTTTCAAAGTTTAATCATAAGCATGAAGATATAACTTTGAAAGACATGGGGTTTATTAAATAAACCAAAATCAGCCTCAAATGAGTTGATTAACATCCCTTAAAACCAATTTTTAAAAGATAATGATGCTAGTTTCCACATAACCGGCTCTAGATGCCATTGTTGGGGTTTGTTACACCATTTTCAGCTTGTTTAACCATTTAAACATATGAAACACAGCGGAATGTTCTACTTCAAAACATGTTAAAGTTTCTGAAAATTGTCTTTCTAATGTGTAAAACAACAAACCCATAACGTAAGGATCTTTATTATGTGAAAAAAAAAACTAGCATACTATATGAACTAGAACACCCGAAACATGACATTATCATACAAAAATACTACCTTTGTTGATGCTGTCAAAAACGACCAAAAGAGGAGGCAAAATGATGCTGAAAATTGGCCAAGACTTCAAGGATAGAAGTCCTCAAGTGTCCATACCCACAAGCCTCTAAGCAAACAACCTAGGTGTTAGGATTTGAAGCACCAAAACGCAAAGAAGAAGCTGCTGGAACAAGCTTCCAACCGTGATTTTCAGCTGCTAGAACAAGCTTCCAGCCGTGATTATCATCAAGTGAAACTCTTGTTTCTGCAATCTTTGGGTTTTGCATGTGAGAGAGAGAAAAGGGTTGAGTATGTGTGTTGTTCTTGGATTATGGTGTATAGAAAACACAAACAATCCCACTCCCCATAAGGGGCGGCCGAAGGGTATTCAAGGGAGCGATTTTTCCCCCCAAAACAACCCTTTTAATTTGTTTGACAAGTAGTTAAAACAAGTTATGTAATTACCCCTTTAATTATATAACTTGTACACACACACTCCTATTATTTGATGTTATTTAATCAAATTAAACAACATTACAAACAATATCCATGAAAAAAATATCCATATAGGTTGTTCAATCTCATATGCAACTTATTTAGAAAACCCATTTTCTAAATTGGTGTATTTATTTAATTGCATGATCATATCATCAATTAAATATTAATTGGTGTTTGCTAAGCTTGTTATTGGGTATGACCCGACATGGATCATGACGTACTAACCACATCAATATTCTATGTGTCTTGGGCATAAAGAATCCAACACATATAATATCATCGACATATATTTGCACCACCAAAAGATCTTGATGTTTATGTTTGAGGAAGAGAGTCTGATCTATAGTTCCTTTTTTGTATTCCTGCTTCAGCAGAAAGGATGAGAATGTCTCATACCACTTTCTTAGTGAATGATGAAGACCATATAGAGCTTTATGAAGCTTGTATACTCTGCGAGGATAGTCTGGATCTTCAAAGCCTGGAGGTTGAGAAACATAGACTTCTTCATCAATCTTACCATATAAGAAGGCACATTTCACATCCATTTGGTAAACTGTGAATTTCTTGTAAGAAGCATAGGCTAGGAAGACTCGGATAGCTTTATTTCTTGCAACAGAAGCAAAGACCTCATCATAGTCTATTCCTTCTTCTTGAGTATAACCTTGTGTTTATAAGCCTGGCTTTGTTTCTTACAATAATTCCTCTGCCATCTAGTTTGTTTTTGAAAAGCCATCTGGTACCAATTGGATATTCGCGATCAGGCAAGTCAGCTAGATTCCAGACTTTCTGCTTTCATAATTATTGAAGCTCCTCTTGCATAGCTTCAATCCAGCTGTTATCTTTGAGTGCAACGGAGATGTTAGGTGGAACCACTTGAGAGAGAAAGGAGGAGAAGAGACAAATGTTTGCTACTCCCCTTTGATTTCTTGTGGTTCTTTCATGAAGATCACTAATTATATTGTCAATTGGATGATTCTTATGAATTCTATGGTAGGAGTAGATGCAACTGGAATTGAAAGGTCTAAGTTGGTCATAGGTGCAGATGGGAATGTATCCAACTAAGATGGATAGTTGACAAAGAGGTTAAAGTCTTCCGCATTATGATCTAATGCTGCATTAGTGTCACTTTCCTGATTTTGTGCTTCAGCAAATGTAGTCTAAACTTCCGTATGAGTTATAGGAACATCTACGGATGTATGTTATGGATCTACTAATGTTGTTAAGGGATTTAGTGGTTGTTGTGATGCATTTGGAACTTCAGTTGAAGGAAATTCTACATCATCGGTTGTAGATGGGGTATCTACGTAAGCATTGGGTAATATCTCCGGAGGTAGTATGAACATATACGGAAGTAGAGTTAACATCTGTTGATACTATCACAGATTTGGTAAATGATGTTTCATCAAACGGGACATTAGGTGTTTCTTCATAATGTGTTGGTATGGAATGTAAACTCTATATGAATTAGATGTTGATGAATAAACAATAAAGAAAACATCATAAGATTTTTCTACAAAACTTTCCTAAGTGTTCCTTGGCGTTTAACACAGACACATGACACCCAAATGCTCACAGATACCTTATAAAAGGTTTCCGTTTAAATAAAATCTCATAAGGTGTTTTGTTATGTTTTTTAACAATTAATGTTCTGTTTTGAACAATGCATGCTGTATTCACTACTTCAGCCTAAAAGGTAATGGGCAGATGTGAATCAGCCAGCATTGTTCTAGCTGCTTTAATGAGAGTTTTGTTTCTTCTCTCAGCAACACCGTTTTGTTGTAGAGTTCTTGTTGCACTGAACAGTCTTGCTATGCCTTTGTTCCTACAAAAGGTATCTAGAACACAGTTAACAAAATCAGATCCATTATCACTTTTATAGATTTTTACCTTTAAATCAAGTTGACTTTCAATTTTAGCGATAAACTCCATTAATATTTCTAATGTTTCACTCTTATGTTTTAAGAAAAAGAACCATGTGAATCTAGTGAAATCATTAGCAATCACCAAACAATATTGTGTTTTTCCAATGCTCATTACACTGGTTGGACCAAAAAGATCCATGTTTTACTGTTCTGGACTTGTGTGACACCTTATGTCGTTTTCCTTTGTAACATGAAGTACAATGAGTAGAACATTTAAATACTTTCTCAGGAAGGCCAATGACTAAGTCATATCTAGCTAGTCTATTCATGTTCTTCATCTTATGATGAGCCAACCTTCTATGCCATAGTTGAGATTCAACTTTTAATGACATAGAAATTAGGCAAATTTCATTTGGTGTTAAAGATATGATGTTCATGTCCAAAACATAGGTGTTTCCTTTTCTTGGTGCTTTAAGAAGGATGAATTCATCTGGGATTTGCAAACCAGGTTTAAGAATGTAACAGTGGGTTTATCAAACAGTGGTATAGTTTTGATCACAAATTTGAGAAACACTGAGTAAATTAAATTTTAAATTTTCACAAAATTCACTTTCTCAAATTTTAGCACCCCATTGCTTACAATACCTTCACTAATAATTTTACCTCCCTTCTTATCCCCACCAAATGCTATATAAGAAGCATTTTTGTGTTTGAAATCATGGAGGAGAGAACAGTTTCCTATCATATGCCTGAAACATCCACTGTCAATATACCACTTGTTGTCAGCCCTCCATGTATGTTCCTGCATATAAAATAAATCAATTAGAATAGGGAACCCAAGCATTAATTAGGTTGGGCTGACCAAGTGTGTCTAAAATTGTCACTCCTTCATGAATAATTCTTGGTGATTCAGGTTTGACTTTAGATTTAGTTGATTATCTTTTTTGTGTTGGTGGTGGTGAGGATGATTCTGATGAATCTTGACTTGAAACAGTTTGAACTTGTGTCTCAGTCACTTCTTCTTGCACCTTTCCATTATTTGTCTTCACATTGCCTGATAATGAAGATCCTTTGTTGAAAAAGGTTTCAGCCTCCTTTGACCGTAACCTTGGTATTTTAATACCTTTGTTGAACTTGTCAAAAATGTCTCATCAGAATTTGTTGATTTGTCATTCAAATCCACCTTTTGTGTGGTGTCCTGCGTCGAGACTTCTGTTTTTCCTTTTTCTTTGGTTGGGCATTAGATGCAGCTGATAGATGTTTCACCTTCTCACACTTTTGTTATTATAGATCACCAGCAGCAACTGTCTTCTTTGTCTTCTCAGCCTTGTTCTTTGGCTGTGTCTTTGGTCCTTTTGACTCCCTTATGCTTTCATTGGATTATGCATCTGCTTCATTTGTCTCAAACTGCTTCTTCTTAGGAACTTTGTTTTTGTTCCTTTTGTTGAAGTAGCATTCTTGAGTTGAATGATTATTTTTGTTGCAGATTGCATAATATTTGTTGAAGTAGCAATCTGAGGTCATATGGTTGTTCATGTTGCATATAGAACAATAATAGCCAAAGTAGCAATCTTCAGTGTTATGATTGCTCATATCACACCACTTGAAATATTTGTCTTCTTCATCACTTTCTTGTTCAAGCATCTTGTTTTTCGGCTGCTTTTTATACTCTTTCAGCTCTTTCTCAAGTTTTACTGCTGATGAATCTTTTCCACTTCCGGACATAATATCAAATGGTTCGGATGGTTTAGTAGCTAATTTTTGTTAATGAAGCACAGTCTTCACAGATTTCTTGCTAGTGCTTTTGATTGTTAAAGATTCAGCCAAAGATTTCTTTGATTTGGCTAAGCTTTTAGCAGATGTTGGTTTCTTCCGTAGACCTTCTACTGATGTTTTTTTAGATGAAACACCAGTTGTACTCATCCAATGATGATCTCATGGTTCTTGAATCTCACCAATCTTCTTCTTCCGTAAAAGATCTGCTGAATTTATGGACTTGGTCTTCCTGTTCTTTTCTGCGGAAGTAGTTTTTACTTCTTCCGTAGAACTTCCACTTGCTTTAGCTCAGACCTTGGAGATGTTGGTTGGTTGACTTGCTGCTTGTTTAACTCTTGAATTCCAGCATTCAATTAAGTTATCCTTTTGTAGATAGTCTTCAGCAAGTTTCATTGTTAAGGTGGACAGGGTGCTTTGATTTCTTCAAGCACTTTTCGTATTGAAGGTTCAAATACCAAACTTGTTCCCTTACCCTTTCATCTTCATGTTGTTCAACATGATCATCCCGCTCAAATAGACCATCACATCCATCAAAATCAAAATCTGATTCATCTTGTTATGATACTTCTGTATCAGTTGCTTAAGTTTCACTCACCTCAGAATTATCACCGTTTTCCACTTGATTATTATCAGTTTTAACTGGATTATTGGTGCTTTGGACATAACGATTTGATAAACTATTAGTCATAGAATAAGGTAATGTGGTATAATTGTTATTTACAGGTGGTAGAACATTATGAAAACCCAAACCTTAGTTGTTTAGTGATTCAATATGAGAATTTAATAACTTCTCATATTGTTGAGATGACAGTTGAAACTTCTAAAGTTTCACTTCAGTGGATGCATGTTCTATCATTGATTTTGTTAAGGATGTTGTCAAACACTCAACTTGTTCCTTTAAGTTATAATTTTCTGAAATAAGTTTATCTAAATCTTTTTGTAAGGATGTGATCTTTATTTGATAAAGTTTATGTTCCCTTACATGACACTGGTGTTTCTTTTACTTTATTAGCAAGTATTTGAGCATGAGTTCTATATCTCTCAACTACCTCAATGCAGTTGGATGAACATAGTCGTTCCCTTACCTCTCTTGACATTGGTGGGACTTTGTTCTCCATGTTTGCCATGAGTGCTTGATTTTCTTCTAAAACTTCATTCTCATGTAAGCTCCAGTCACAATTACCATCCTGTAAGATGATTAACCCAGTCTCTTAGTTCTTGCTTGAGCTTAGTGCAGATGTACTTGTGGTTGGTGGGATGAGTTGTTGAGCTATGGTTGATTGAAAGACCTTTGATTTGTTTGATGATTTTGTTGCTGATATTGAGAATGTTGATATTCTTGCTGAGATAAGGATTGTTGATTGCACTCCCTTGAAAAGTGTCCATATAGATTACACTTGAAACATCTCACTTTTAATTTATCAACACATGTCCTTGTTGTTCTCCCCAGAGCAGATAGTCGTTTGTTTCTCCGCAGATACATCTTTTCCCTATAAGCAATCATTGCCATCTGCCACTGCAAATCCATCTCTTCTACTTCATCAGGATGAACTTCTTCTAGATCTTGCTAGCAAAAATGAGCAGGAGTTAGAGTGCTCCCCAAGTATGCCTGGAAGCTTGAGCTGAATGCTACAAATACTGCTTTATGCTCTTCAGAATCAATGACCACTGTAATTGGTTTAAACTATTGTTGCATTTGTTGTTTGAGGATGATCCCTTAGAAGTTGAATTCATTTCATCATCCTTTTTGACTTTTGGTTTGTTGCTGGAATGATGTTTAGATGATCCGGCTGGTCTTGATGCATAAAACCTAGCTTCTTCTTCTTCATCACTCACAGTACAAGAGTTGTTATAGGTGCTTTCATGCTCTTATTTCTTATTTTCTCATCAAGTTCAACAGCTTCAACTTTAGCCACCAGAGCATCAAGTGCAATAGCTTTTAAGTCAATGGTGTTCTTGAACATTGATACTATTTGTGTCTAACTCTCTGGGTCATCTTCTTGTTAAGTTCCTTATTATCATACTTGAGCTCCAAAATGCTTATCTCAGTCACAAGCTGCATAAACCTGTGTAGCTGTTAAGGAACAGATTCACCCTTAATATGATAGAATGTCTCATATTGGGATCTGAGTGTATCCTTTTTGATGCTTCTGATTTCATCACTGCCTTCACACAGGGTGTGTAAAGTTTTCCATAATGAGTTTGTTGTTTTATAGGCTTAATACCTAACAAGAAGGTCTTCAGGCAAAGCCATAGTAAGCATACTATAGGCTCGGATATCGACTTTAACCTTCTTTGCATCTTCAGGTGATAAATCCTTTAGACTAATTGGCTGATTATTATCTTTATAATCAGGTCCTAGAGCTGGGGGAATATATGGACCCTCTGTGATTGAAGTCCACAGATCAGAATCAATATAATTTACATGGTTCCTAAAATGGATTTTCCATGTTTTGAAATCAGTTTGTTCTCCAACTTAGGGGGTTAGTAGGCTGATCCAACTGTTGAATTACTCATGTTTAGATAGTTGATGACAACCACTTACTTATTAATTAAATAAGATAGTTATGTCATAATGACTCAAAAAATCTCAATAAATTCTCTTTTAAATTTAATGAGAATATTTAATGTTACCTATGTTCAAATAAGATTAGAACAATTGTTATCAACTGAACAATAACTCAGATCTACGAATTAAAAAAGCTTAATGCGTATTTGAGTTGATCGGGCAATGAAACACAATTAAATAACTTTAATAGTCGCACCAATTTGTTAATTCAAATATCTTAAATAGCTATTAATTAGCCAATCCCGATATGTGAATGAATTGTTTTGTTCAAAAACACGATCGATGATGAGTTTAGTACCTTCGAACGAATGAACAGACCCTAAAACGATTTTAATGAAAATCAATAGATCTAGTCAAATACTTGACAGATCTAGTGATATATACAATTAATCGAACGAAACTAATGCTGATAGATCAACTGATCTAAATCAATGAGCACTTGGCTCTGATACCACCTATGAATCCAAGGATCGTCCAGGGAATTATCAGCTTAGTTATTAACAAAACAATGATCGTGGAATTATCATTGCTTTATTGTTTGATAATTTAATATATATGAATAAACAAACAAATATATATCCCAAAGAACAAACTCAATACTCAAACCAATGAATAACAATTGAATGACCATTGAAGATCAGACATAAATATATCAACTGTTTTTCATTAAAATTTTGACTAATGATTACAATAATCAATGAATGATCTTGCTATGGCTAGGGTTCTAATGCTATATTATGCTTATAAAGTGTTGTGAAGACTATTGCGGCAGCTAGGGTTTGATTGCAATCGATCGTCTTAATTATGTACCTAAGCCTTGTATTTATAGGATTAGGGTTTACTGATATGGAAACTATAACTTCCTTATTGGGGTAAGGTTGGTATTCAAAAAATATTATTATGCAACATTCTGTGACTAAACTATAAGTCTTTAATAGCTGTTGACTTTTAACTTTTGAGTTTTCTGTTGACTTGTACTTGGAAGTATATCAAGTTCAACTTCCACAGGTATTTGGTCTTCCGCATGAGTCATTGTTCTTCTGCAGGAAGTTAGTTCTTCCGTAGCAGATTTCTTCTTTCGCTGGAATACTCGTCTTCCGCAGGTGTTTCACTTGTTCATCCATAGCAAGTCATTCTTGCTTGGTGAATTGCATGAAGTTAAAGCGTGATCTTGTAATACTTCTGTAGGAGTTCCATGGAGTCCCTTGGTTTGTTTCAGATGATCTATGGAAGAACATATTGTTCATCCATAGATGTTTCCAACACTTGGTCAGTTCCTTAAAATTGGCCAATACTCATGATCTCCCTACAACATACATATAAATCAACACATAACATATGGGTTAACCTATACACAGATATTGCATACATAATGATAAGAAATTTACAAGAGTGATTACACTTATGAATTCATGAAACTAAACCTATATAGAAATCTAGACCTAACAGATTTACCTTGACAAAGTAGTTTGAATGAAGAACTGTAATCAAGAATAAGTATGATTTGTTATTACGTTAGGGTAATTTAAATGTTGGCGGATAGAGGGTTTGAGGTTTGAAAACGTTTTTCTAGGTCTAAAAAGTGTTCTGAAAAAGTGAATAAGAATAGAAATGGTTGGGCTTATCATTTATACACACTTTAGAATATTTAAAAACCTATTTAAGGTTGTGGGACCCTCAATCCTTATTACCGTTCTGTGGTTATTTATTGTTCCGTAGTTACTACTTCTTCTGTACGAAGTTAATTCTTTCATAGAACATCTACGGATGACTAACCATCTCCAAAATACTAACTTTGCAGAACTGATTCTATGAAAGTATAATTTTGTTTTTCCATAGGTTACCAATCCATGGAAAGAGACTATACTTGTTAAAATATCAACCCATCCGCAGATTACCATTCTATGGAAGGTCAAGTTTTAACCTTGTATTAAGTGTCATACTGTAGCTTCTGCTGAAATGTAAATTTACACTGTAGTTTCTGCTGAAGAACAGTTTCAAACTTATTTGTTTGTATGATTGTAACATTAGGTTAGGATCATTTCTTGTTGTCGGACCTTGTTGACCTTGTTTCATGGCAATTTATGCAAGAAATTAATTTGATTAAGAACTTCAGATATCATGCAGCCAAGTTAGTGCTCAAGTTCCAATTTTCTTCAATTACATTATGACAAAACTCAATTTTCATGCTGATTACTACTTCCCCTAAATTTATGATTAATCATGAACTTATGAATTTATCTGAAACTTATGTAGAGAATAGCATGAAATGCAATGATCTATCCATCTTATTCAAACTAAATAAAATTAAACATAACTTAAAGATATATACCAGCATTAAACTTATAACATGGGATCATACTATAACACGAAGCAACTTCCTGATGCAGGGATTTCAAAACTATTAATTGAAAGTCGACCCGGAGGAATCGAAGAATTACAGATCTTGATGTTGATTGCAAGTATGTTGAATCACATAAATTTAGACAAGAGTATATGTTCAACCTGCCATGCTAATTATCATGTTTTGATGTTGATTAAAGATAGACAAAAATGGACACCACATTCAAATCACATTAGAGTTTGTCCTCCATGAATGATACAACTCATCACTTTCCCACACATTAAAACTATGTTCCTTATAGCATAAGCTCTATCCTGAGATTTCAGTGAAATCTTATTAATGCTGACCGATTGATATGCTTTGTAAGATAATATACAGTTGATCACATTGGATTCTTTTAGAGCTTGTAGATGATCGTTATCAGGTCACCAAGTCTTTACTTACACAACATAGAGGTGCCTATAACCCAGGTCTTTGTTGACACAAAATAGAGGGATGATGATGATCATTATCAACTCACCAGGTGTTTACTTTTTTAAACCAAAGGTGATCATACACTTAGGTCTTTGCTAACGTAAAACAGAGAGTATATGATTTGCAAAGAAAGAGAGTATAAAATGTGAGAACATAGAGTGTTTAGGTGAGTAAATTGATCACATCAAGATAAGACTCACTTGCTTGTTCTTTAAAACAGAATTGCCCACAGTTGGTCATCTAGCATTATGTTAAGCATGAACTGGTTGATATTCTCCATATGTTGAATCTAGTCATATATCAAATCACTTCTGATTAGTCTTTATTATAAATTAAAATCAGGAAAGTAACAAAGTCATAGTGTACTATCATTTCCCAAAATATGAATGCTATATGAAGTAAAAACATATTTACAAGACCACATTTTAGTATTTTTATTTGTTTTGTGAATGTTTTTGGCTATTTCATACTGAGTATGATGGAAGATAGATCATGATTTTCATTATGATGAAATCTAATCTAAGTTGATCATGCCTAATGATTCAATTAAGAAATTAAATCTTAGTGAATCAAAGGCTTTAGTGAATAAGTCAGCAACCTGATCTTTTGTATCCACATTGAACAACTTGATCAAACCTTTTTCTAAGCATTCTCTAAGAAAATAATATCTAATTTCTATATGTTTTGTTTTACTATATTGCACTGGATTAGCAGTAATAAACATAGCAGCTGAGTAATCTATGTGAACTGGTGTTTGAAGAAAACTATAACCATAATCAAGAATTGGTTTTGCAACCATAATACTTGAGAGCAACAAAATGAAGCAGCTATGTACTCAGCCTTAGCTGGGGATACTGACACATTTGTTTGCCTTTTGCACTACCAAGAAACAAGTCTTGGTCCTAAAAATTAACATCCCCCAGTTATGGATTTTTTGTTGTTGTTACACCCTATAAAGTCACTGTTAGAATATGAGTAGAGTTTAAAGTCTTCTTCTTTGGGATACCAAAGTCCAAGAGCTGGCTTCCTTTTGAGGTATCTAAAGATCCTTTTAACTGCATTCAAATGTGACTCTTTAGGGTCTGATTGGTATCTAGCACCAACACACACAACAAACATTATATCTGGTCTGCTGATAGTTAAGTACATTAAAGATCCTATCATTGATCTATATAATCATTGATCAATAGATTTCCCTATAGGATCAGGTCCAATCTTATCTATTGTTGATGCTGGTGTTTTGCATGAATAAGTATCAGCAAGGTTGTACTTATTCAAGATTTGATGCACATACTTCTCCTGATTGATGAATCTGCCATCTGGTTTCTACTAAACTATTAAACCAAGGAAGAATGTTAGTTCTCCTATTGAACACATCTGAAATTCAAATTTCATCATACTTTCCAAGCTTTCACACAATATCTTGTTTGTTGATCTAAAAATAATGTCATATACATAGATTTGGACAACCAAGAGGTCTTGATATTCATATTTGAGGAAGGGAGTCTGATCAATTGGTCCCCTGTTGTAGCCATGCTTAAGAAAGAAAGTAGATAGTGTTTCATACCACTTTCTAGGTGCCTGATAAAGACCATACAAAGTTTTGTCCACCCTGTTTGGGTAACTAGGATCTTTAAAGCGTGGTGGTTGGGCAACATAGACTTCTTCATCAATTTTACCGTATAAGAAGGAACATTTTACATCCATTTGATAAACTGTGAAGTTCTTATATGAAGCATAGGGTAGGAAGACTCTAATTGCTTCAATCTTTACAACTGGTGCAAAGACATCATCATAGTCCATCCCTTCTTCTTAAGTATAGCCTTGTGCTATCAGCCTTGCTTTATTTCTCGCTATGACACCTCTATCATCAAGTTTTTTCTTGAAAAGCCACCTTATGCCAATTGGATATTGGCCTTCGAGAAGATCAACAAGATTCCAGACTTTCTGTTTTTTGAATTAATGAAGCTCTTCTTGCATAGCTTCAATCTAGCTGTTGTCTTTTAATGCAGCAGTGATGTTGGGAGGAACCACTTGGGAAAGAAAACAAGAGAAAAGAAATATCTTGGTAGACGCTTCTTGGCTTATTGTGGTTCTTTCACAAAGATCACCAATTATGTTGTCTATCGGATGATTCTTATGAATTTTGGATGTTGGTATTGCTGTAAGTGGAATGGATGATTCCAGGTTGTTCAAGATTATTGATGGACATAGATCAGGCTAAGATGGAGAATCAACAAAAAAGTCAAATTCTTCATCATTGTGATCTGAGGCTGAATGATAACCATCTTTATGATCTTGTGTATCAGCAGATGTAGGAATAACTTCCGCAGGAGTTACAGGAACATCTACGGATGTTGTTTGTGCATCTACTAATGTGTTGTGTGAACAGCCTGATATCTTGCACAGATGCAAGTTGCAAACATGATATCAGGCCTACTTGCACTGAGATATATCATAGATATAATAGTTTCCCTATACTGATACTGATCAGTATCCTACCCCTCAGAATCAGGACAAAGATTATGATTTTTGTATATAGGTGTCTTGGAATCTTTCTAAGATGTCCTTGAAATACTTACATTGATTTATGAATAACCCTTCCTCCATTTGCTTCACTTGAATCCTAAGGAAGAAATCCATTTTTCCCATGGAAGTCATGTCAAATTTCATTATCATGATACTTTCAAAGTCTTTGCATATTTTATCATTTCAGGAACCAAATATGATGTCATCAATATAGAATTATACAAGCAACATGTCCTTCCAAGAAATTCTTTATGAACAAACTAAGACAGTGCCTCATACCACACCTTAGGTGCCTAATGTAATCCATAAAGAGCTTTATACAGCTTGCACACATAGGTGGGGTGTTGTGGGTCTTCAAATTCAGGTGGCTGGCACACATAGACTTATCTGTCAATATCCCCATACAAAACTCCATATTTGACATCAAATTGATAGACTGTGAGGTTCTTGGATGCTGCCAAAGCAAGGAAGATTCATACAGCCTCATGTCTTGAACAGGTGCGAAGACATCAGTGTAATCTACGCCTTCCTCCTATTTGTATCCCTGAACCATAAGTCTTGCTTTGTTCTTGATGATAAAACCTCTATCATCTCATTTGTTTCTAAACACCCACTTAGTGCCAATAGGGACTTGGCCAGGTGGTAATAGGCATAGGTTCCATACCATTTACCTCTTCAACTGAAGTAATTCCTCTTGCATTGCTACAACCCAATTATTGTCCTTGAGGGCTTCTTCCACCTTCTTTGATTCCATCTAAGAGAGAAAGCATGAGTACAAGCAGATATTCCAATTATGGATCTAACATGTTGTTTTCACACCTTTTGATACATCCCTAATGATGTTCTAAGTTGGATAAGTGTTGTGTATCCTGAGCCTAGGAGTTGCATCTAATTGCATAGATAGATCCAAGTTGGAGAAGTTCTACTCCGGATTTTGAACACCATCACCAACTGATGTCTCATACTTATTCAATAAGGACTGGTACTGTGTGATAGCATCAATGCTATTTTACTGTGAAGCAGCATCAACAGTCGCATGTTCCTCCAGATCACTGTCTTGATCAGCTTGGTGTTGAATGCTGGAGTTGTCAGCTAATAAGTTTTGAGGCTCAGTTGACTGATACCTTATTGAAGCTCAATTTTTTCCCCAGATATTCAAGCTTTCAGGACTTCCAGTAGTGGGAGCTTGATCTTCCTTGTTGGAATATTTGAAGATGATACTTACAAAAACTTAAGTGCCAAATCTCATGATGATTACCGAAACCGACACGGTGAAGATATGCTAAAGATATGACCAGAACGAAGAAAATTGACCAATGTCAAACTTGGTCAAACTTGGTCAACCATTATCAAAGTCAATAGTCAACATCAGCGGTCGCCTCGAATGACCTCAGCACCCGGCAGTCACGCATCAGCAACAAAGAATTTATTAGACTTAGAACAATTTTTGTGTAATCATTTTGTGCTTAAATGTAATTTTTCTTGTTTTTGTAAATAGTAAAATGACTAAGTGTAGTCATTTATAACAATTAACCAACAAGTAAGAATAGTGTTTAAGAGAGGAAAACACACACAAAGGGTGTAATCACTAATAATCAGAGGATTCAAGGTTGAGTGTGTGAGAGAAAAAGTGTTTTCTCACAAACTCCTTTGAATTTCTGATTGATCATCATACATATGAATGAATGAAATATTTCTGAATTTGTGTTCTTGTTTGGTCATCATTCATTCATCATCATACATGTTCATCTCTTGCATATAGATCATCATGAAATCATCAACGGATCTGTGAGATTCCGCATCACAGTTCTGATAAATGGAAACAATACGATTGCAATATTCAATCCATATCAGTGAGTATTGATTTTCACATTCCTGACTTCTTATAGAAATTGGAATAGGTCTGGGTAACTCAAACAATTTATCTTTCTATAAGTCACTTTGAGTTCATGTTCCCGCTGAAACATTCTCACAAGATTGTTTAAAATAGTTTTGAAACAACTTTAAGTCAAAGATATGATTAGGACCATTTCCTTTAACACAAGGATTGTGCTAATTGACAACAATGTTGCAAGATTCCTCAAATTCTTGGCTTTTGATGTTATATCCAACAAAGATAGCATCATCTGACTTTTTAGAAAATTTTGCTAAATTGCCTTTTGTGTTAAGTATGGTATATCTGCTGACAAAGGACATAAGAAAGCAAATGAACGGTGGCTCTTATTCCATAGATCATAAAGGCTCTTTCCATAGGGCTTACCAATGAGAGCCTTGTTCTGCATATAAGATGTAGTACTGACTGCCTCAGCCCAGAATGTTAGAGGTAGATTTGAATCAACTATCATAGTTCTTGCAGCCAAAATAGGTGTCCTGTTCCTCATCTTAGTAACACCATTTTGTTGAGGAGTTCTAGCAGCATTGTATTGTCTGGCAATCCCTTTTAAGTTACAGAATGAGTCAAGAAATTGATTCTTAACTCAGTCCCTTGATCACTTGTAATGATTTTTACCTTGTGATCAATTTGATTTTCAATTTAAGAATAAAAGACTTCAAAGTTTTAGCAGTTTCATCTTTAGTTCTTAAAAATAATACACATGTAAATCTTGTAAAATCATGAGCAATCACAATGCAATATGATTTCCTTCTAATGCTCATGATACTTGCGGGACAAAAAAGAACAATGTTTAATAAGTGTAATACGGTGGTGATGGAGTTAAACTCTTTGGATTTGTGAGAGACCTTGTGTTGTTTCCCTCTCAGACAAGCAAGACATTTATCTTTATAGAAAAATTCCTTTTTAGGAACACTATGTACCAAGTTATTTTTAACCAATTCGTTCATGGTTTTAAATTTAACATGGCACATTCTTCTATGCCAAAGAGTTGACTCATCATCGTTAGCTTTAGAAAGAAAGCAGTATACTGCTCCCAGGCGTGAAGCATTGTTCATATCCAGCTTGTGCATATCCCCTCTCCTTGGAGATCTAAGAAGCACCAATACCCGAGGAATTGTCATCCCCGGTTTGAGGTTAATGCACTCATGTTCTATGAAAAGCATCTGGTCCTTTTGATCATAGAATTAAGAAACACTATAGAGATTGTGTTCAAGCAGTTTGACGAAGTTTACTTTCTTTAACATACCATTAGATACACTACCTCTACCAGAAACGTATCCTCCGGTTTCACCTCCAAACTAAACAAGAACTCCATCAAAATGTTCAAACTACTGTAGGAGATATATGTTCCGTACATTTCCATTCTTATCATGTGGATGTCCCTATGTATAAGGCAAAATGATTAGTTACTATTGGAAACCCAAGCCTTGTTGGTCTTGGGTTCTTCCAATGTATATGAGATAAATGAACAGAATGTATGCATAGGGGTTCAACTATGATTTGTGAAGAAGAGTTTTGCACTGCAGCATCTTTACTTAACTTCCATTCCAACATATGGTTGATTAGTGTAGATGAACCTGAGGAGGCTTGAGCAGCATGACTTACTTTTGAGGCTTCTGTCTTCTCAGAAGTAGTTGTCACCACCTTTTGACTGGGTCTGAGAATTAAGTTATCTATTGATGTGACTTCAACAAGGATCGAATATGATGATTGACTCAATGATTAAGTAGAGGAAATACAGAATCAAAGAATAATAAATGCTGAAAAGATACTCATAAATGCTTTTTATATTGATTGGTGAGACAACAAGTTACAATGTGTACTAGGGTTTTCAAAATAGTGATATGACAACCATAGAATTTCGTAACTTGAGTACTTGGTATCTTACAAAATTAAAAAACTTACATATGATTGATATTCTATTCAAAGCCTGTACAAAAAGACTAAACTACACTGACAACTATATCAAAATACTAGTCTAAGTACAAAAGTCTTCATTAATATTTGTGCTTGAACAATCGCATTAAGTAATACGGATGCCTTGGACTTCATCAGCTTTATTGATTGTCTTCAGCATGAAGTGTTTGGTAATTAGCATTAACAAATACGGATGAACAAACACTTTTCAACATTTCTTCTGTGTATCCGCATTGGTTAATGCGGAAGAACAAATACTTAGCAGCATTTGTTCTTATTGTCCGCATTTGTATATGCGGAAGAACAAACACTTGTTAGCATTTTTCTTTGGTCATCCGCATATACAAATATAGATAGCCAACACTTGTCTTTTGATCTTCATCCGCATATCTTCTTGGACTTGTGGGATGTTACCAATAGAACAACCATCAACCACCACTTGAATTGGCATGTATGATCTTTTCAGGGTCCAACAATACTCCCCCTAAGGATTATACAGCCTAAGTACTTCAAGAATTTGATGGTGGATGAGGTTGTGAAGATTCTGCTGGATCTTCTACTAGTGCTTGGCCTGGAGATGATGGAGCTAAACTTGGGTCTAAACTTGGGTCTAGTAGAGATGGATTGAAGATTGCCTTGATCACATTGGCAAAGTCACTTTCATCATTCATCTTTTCTCTACTCAGAACATGTATCTTCATTTGGCTCATAGTGTGGATGGCTTTAATAGGCATTTCCTCAGAGATAGTGATTCCCACACACTAACTGTGGACAACCCATTTCTGTGGATCAGTAGAGATCTATCTGCATCCACCTCAAGTTTCATAATACTTCCCAGGTTGAGAGGAGTATCCTTCTTCTTTCTTTGTTCTGTTTTGTGTTTAATCCTGTCATATGCCATCTTCAGAATTTTGATACACTTTAAGAAGAAATACATTTCAACTTGTCCAAGCTTGTTGTTGATTTTCTTGAAATATCTTGAGAAGATGTAGTGGATATAAGATTCATCAAGCAATGTAGCTTCATATCCACTAAACAGATGGATTTTAGTCCCATTCTTTTCCTCCCCACTTACTTTCAATTATCATATGTCTTTTCATTATAGTATACATTGGAGATTGGTATTAAAGCATTGGTGCCAGCCACCATCTTTCTCTTTAAAGAATCAGTTGGTGTTATATTCATTTTAGGAAATACTAACTCTTCAGTCCTCTTGGTTTTTCTTTTCTTGTCCGGTGGATTCTGAAAAGTTTTGTCTTTTCTCAAGCATATGGCTTTGAGTGAGTCGAAGTTCTTGGTTCTTTTGAAGATCTCCAAAATCTCTTCGAACTCATATCCCCTGTACCTGGTATTATGATTGATCAGTTCAAGATCTGTCAGTTCCTTTAGATCATGAATCTGCAGGGAGTTCACCAGAGAAGAGTACTCTATGAAAAAAATGAACCAATCCTAAGATCCTTTTGATCAAAAACATGTTCCAGTCACTGTCATACTTACAAGAAATGATTTTATCATCAATCTTTCCCTCTGGAGCAGACACACCCTATATCATCTCTGAAGTGGTCAACCCCTCTTGAATTTTCAATTGAGAGGGCTCAATGAACCATTCAGGATTCCTGTTGAAGATGGTTGCCAAGATATCATGGTCTTTGATTGTGAGCTGGACATCTTGGGCAGACACTCTAGATCGGGGTTTTCTCCCCACAACCTCCTCCTCTAAATGTTTCATCTTTTCTTTCTTTTCATTGGTCATTTGGAGAATTGCAGCCCTGAAAGAGTTTTTATTCATATTACCCAGTCTTCTTTTGTTGTATCCTTATTTGGAGAGGTAATCCTTCATTTCCCTATCAGTTATGATATAAGGATCAGGATATAGAGCTTGAGGAGCTTCAAACTATCGGGTGAGTGGAATATTGAATATGACAGGAGACTTGGCTGGTTTTCTTTTATAATGTTAGGATCGTGTATGTACGGAGTACTAACTGATTAATAGACATCCAAATATATATCATATTATAATAATACCCTTGTCTTACACATATGTGATAAATGAAAGACATAAATGTTTAAGTACAATAAACTAGGTACATCATGTATCAACAAACTCCCCTTGGACCTAGTTTACTCTATCATCTAACATTCTTTACATGCTCTTCAAACTTCTTGTACTTCTCCTCTTTTGTGACTCCTGCATGAATCTCAAATGCAAAACAGAGTCTGATAACGTGTTGAAATTAGAGAGCTTGTACAATGTCCTGAGTGTCATAGAATAGTGGCCACTTGTATAGAGTATAGACATCGTCCGCCGACAAGTTGGTAAGCCAGATTAGGTCAAATACCCTGATTGTCTCAATCTTTCCATCTCGGTTAAGCATTATAACGGCTTCTCCCGTTCTCCAATCATAATACCACCATTTGAAATGTGGTGTGAAGTCCTATGGCATTTCCCTTAATGGGATCTTAGACATCGTTCTCGGAGGACTCCACTTCAACACCACTTTTCGCCTTTAGAGATTGAGTCAACTTCAGTTTTCTGAAGAAACCTCCTAGGTTGTTGAGGTTGAAATTGACCCATCTCGTGTGGTATTCCTTCTTTAAAGCCTTCTCAAACCATCCTGACATTTTTCTCGGGTTAGCATATAACAGATCCAGGCATGCTAGGTTGTTTAACTCAAAACTAGGGAGAGTCTTTAGATCATGCGGATGTCGGTAATACTCAATCCCCTTCTCCCTCTTTACAGCATATACATTTAAATCCTCAAAATATACACAGCTGATGATCTTGCCAGATACTTTATGATGCCTTTTCACTTTATACAGCTTAGTATAGGCATTCTGCTTAGGTGGCTTTCTTTGATTCTTCATCTCAGATAGACATGCAATCCATTCTACCTTCCTTTGTGCCACATCAGTATCATCATCCTGACCTTTACTTTCTGTAGCTTCTTTCTCCTTAATCTTCTCATCTACCTGGTCGAAATCTCCACTTACAAATGTTTCACCCAAATCTAGGATAGCCTCTCCATCAAAATTAGTGTACTGAGGATAGTGCTCAGACGTCACATCCTCAATCTCTATCTCATCAACTCCTTGTAGCTCTTCATCGCTTATGACATCAACTTCAGGAGCATCTTTCACAATCTCATCCGACTTCAGTCTAAACATATCAGCCAGTTTTTCATCTGTCAAGTCATGAATAATCTCCCCCTCTTCAGGTGTATAGCTCACCGATCTACGTACAATCCCTTGCAAATCGAGAATCATTATGTGTTGGGACTTAATTTGCTGAAGGGGAGCAACATCAAAATCGTCGACCTGTTGAGTTTTACGTGCTAAATAGAATGATCAACAAAGCACACATTAATGAATCATCAAGGTATTAAACATAAAATATCATCTTTCACATTAATCTAATACAATGTTCAATTACAAAAGATTTCAAATTACATAAACATTCTTAATCATTAATTTGAATTTTATCTTGAGGTTCATTAGCTTGAGGAGCTGAGGGAGAGGCTCCCTGATCTCGACATCGCTTTGTCCGCCTCTCCTTATCAGAATGATTTGAAGCTGACGCGTTCGCATCACCTTCAGGTTCGTCACCCACATTATTATCTTTCTTCTTCTCCTCTCTAGTCTTATCCGACTCTTCCTCATCATCCTCATCATCTGATTCATCATCACTAGAGTCATCATCATCGTCACCATCACCTCCATCTCCTTTAATCTTTAAGGGAACCTCCCTTTTTCCCTTCAACCTCAACATGATCTTCTTGTTCTTCTTCTCAAGACCCTCGATCTTCTTGGTGGATACCAGCACTAGCTCATTCTAAGCTTGAAGGGCCTTATGAGCTCGAACTAAAGCCCGCTCATGGGCTTCGTTCTTCTCACTCAGTTTGGCTATTTGCTGGCGCGGTGCTTCATTCACTGACATTAGTTGGCTAATCTGGGCAGTCTTCAGATCGTCAACTGCCAGTAGCTTGAACACTAGCCTGTTAAGGCTTCCTAGCTGCTCCTCTAACCCAACTATGGGTAGAGTAGTGCTATGGGAAGGTGGAATGTGAGAGGTTGAGGTGCCGGCTTGTGTAAAGGTAGGCTTAGTGGTTAAGGTTGTGAAGATGTGTGTGGGGATAGGAATTGTTTGTGGAGGTGTGGTGTTGGGTTTTGTGGGTGATGTTGATGTGGGTATTTACGTGGTAGTGGGTGTGTCAGTTGTAGTGGCTGTAATGGTGGTAGTGGTAGGGGTTGTGGTATTGGTGGTGGAAGAACTCATCAAAATGATCCTATGGCGTTTCCCCTTCTTCCTATAGGGTTGGGCCATCCTCTTCTTCCTCATCCCCTTAGCCATCGGTGCTCCCCCTATGCTGCTAGGCTGTCCGAGTGTGTAGGATGGATCAGCTTCCTTAGTATCGACACCCTTCGAGCTAGCCTGGAGGGCACCAACCACCTCCTCCCTCTATCTGTAGCAACCCACTTGCTACCAACATGTCTAGCAGGAGGCTCTTCCTCAGAGTCCTCTGATTCCTCTGTGACCCACATTCGGGTCATCATCGTCCTCCTCCTCCTCATCATCTTGAATTACCACATGCTCAACATCTGAGTCAGTGTCATCATGGAGCCACTTCTTCCTGGCTGGTGCTTCCTAGTTAGCATTGGCTAGATGGCCAAACAATCATCTCACTGGGGCTTTATCTGCTTTCTCCTATAAACCTTCATCCTTCCCAAAGTAGTGTCATCCATCACTTCCAATGACACCGGATCCTCTTTGTTCTTTGTTAGGTTGGGTAGCTTCTCATTGATGATCATCTGGAGGAATCATGGATACATGAAGAAGCCCTCCTTTCCCTTGGCCTCTATGTTCTCCCTCATATAGTTGAAGAACATCTTGGAGAAGCAGAACAGATGGTTTAGCACTAACGCCATAAATGTGTTCTGTATCTGATCGCTCATCTTATCAAAACCGCCTGGTCGAGAGGCTATGCACTTCAGATTCACATGTGCTAGATACTTGAAAGGAGGGCACATGTTGCTCTTATTAAGCACACCGACATTGATGTCACCGGCGTACTTAATCCTCAGAAAGCAGCCCCTAACAGTCATGGGATGAAGTTTGGTCGGATGATCCCTGTCGTCTCCCAAATCCAACACCCGCCTCAGGTCATCTTCACTGATATCTATAGCCTCACCGAAAATAGAGCTCCTGATCCGATATGGCTCAACAGTACGATGCACTACAGCATTCTCCTAGAACGCTTGCTGTAGTGATTAGTATGGTGTGCAGGGTGTAGAGATCGCCCTGTGGATCCTAGAGCGGTTTAGGAATTCAATAATTCCTACAAACTCGGCGGCATTTCTCGAAGTAGTGTTGAGGTAAGCACAAATGTTATGCTTAGTACTCATGGTCCACCTTTCCGCCATTTCACTATAAACAACCATTTGAATAATGAGTTAGACCAATTCACATGGAAGAAACATTTGAATTTGAAACAAGTGTCATCCTACTGGTTCAATCGTACGATTGAACCATACGACTTAACTCAGTCGTACGATTGAGCATCCGACTGCCATACGATTAAGCCAGTCGTATGACTAACGCACCGATTGAGTCAATCGTGCGATTGAATCATGCGTCTGGTTCAATCGTGCGATTGAAGTTCATCAGACTATCCAGTCGCATACGCACTGTGCGAGACCAAAAATTTGAATTTTATTCAAATCAGAAATATCCATGTTAAGATTACATTCATTAGATGCGCCAGGACTTGTTATAGCACCTGTTACATTTTAATTTCACTTTTAAGTTCATTTAAAGGTCCTATTTGGTGTTTTTCAGTTCAGTTTAGTTTGGTTATAGTTCAATCTGATTTTCAATCTATTTTAGGTACCAATGCATCATGTTTTCATCTTTGATATACCTGTAAACCAACGTGGAACAGTTAGCAACCAAATGATCGAGTGAAATCACAAGAAAAATTTCGAAAAGGGGTCCTATAGATAGTCGTGTGTTTGAGAGGGTTTGAAACCAAGTGTAGGGTTACGACCGACTGAACACCCTTTTTATACTATTTTGAATTTCAGTCGTGCGACTGGCCCCACTCGCATGGTTCATACGTGCGACTGAGGTTCAATCATACGACTGACCTATACGCTTTCAACCAATCGTACGATTGGTTCATACCGAGGTAGCCAGTCATGCGACTTGTCCATCCTCATGGTCCACTCGTGAGATTTAGCCATACTTGTGGTCCAATCGTGTGATTGGCCCATACTTATGGTCCATTCATGCGATTGGGCCATACTTATGGTCCAATCGTGCGATTAGGCGCCCATACTTATGGTCCAGTCATGCGATTGGGCCATACTAGTGAATTTGACTTCGTTTGGCCCACTATATCACATACTTATCTTCGATAAATGACATTATGACCATTAATCATCTCAGACATAATCTTTTAACTGAAAACCATTTGATCACCTCAGACGTGATCCTTTTAAATGAAAACCATTTGATCACCTCAGATGTGATCCTTTTAAATGAAAAACATTTGATCACCTCAGACGCGATCCTTTTATCTTTCAGAAATAGGCTTTTAACATTGGTTTATTTTGTGACATTCACAGAGTTTAGTCTTGTTACATAGTCCGACACTGACACAATACTAACGTAAGTAATGCAAGAAAACTTGAACTAAAACTGAAATAAGACATATTCTTGTATTTTTCATTGGAGGAGGGTTGAAAGCATTTTAACATTACTTAAAAGATTTCTCCCCCTGAGCAGAATAGCATCAAACATTAACATCATTTCTAGAAAGATTCACATGGAATCAGACTAGTAGAAAACTCAATCATTTGGGACCTTTTGTATTTATATCAATAACAGGGAACATTATATATCCGATTCACATAATATTATTCATCTAAGAGTCAAAAGCACTAACAGGAAATCATGCTAGAACTATAGCACACATTCATTTTTAACATCAAGAGATGCAGCTACAACGACTGTCAGTATATTTGTCCACTTAAATTCATACATAGATTTTTGACACATATTGGTGATAATTTAGGTGTATTAGTTAAAAAAGTATTTGTGGATCCCACGCTTATATGGTAATCAACCTTCCATAGGAGATATTTGAGCGGTCTATGGCTTATTATCAAGAAGAAACTATTCTAAGAGCTTTCAAAGAGATGCCAAGCCTCAGGTCAGTGCCATCGCACAACAGAGAGGCGCAAACAACAATGAATTCTTAGAATATATAGGTTATGCTTATCCTGAGGTCAGTGCCATGGCATAGCAGTGAGACACACGTCCTATCTTCTTGTTAAAGCAATTTTATAATACATTTAACACAGCAACGACATTTGTCATTCACTTAATTGCGTTTCTCTTGATTAGCTTTATGACATTTGTCATATGCATTGCTCATGTTTTTGGTCATTAGCACACATTTTTGGCTTTCTTTTTGCTCCTCACCCCTTATTGGAAATGTATTGATGATGTAGACCAGGGATAAGATGGAACCCACAATATGTTGATTGATTTAATTTAATGAATCACCAATGATGTCTACTAGTCTATTGTGTTGAATCTACCGACACATCATATAATGGACATTCAACCCCTAGATCTACTTTCTCCATGTAACCACAGTAACAGACTAGTTTACTATTGTTTTTCAACTTATTTGGCTTTGACTTCTCAGACTTATAATTTTCTATGACTTTCAATATAATATTTCAAAAATGAAACTCTTTTTGGTGTCCCAAATGATTCGATGCCTGTGTACTATCATTTTCCACTGTACTGAATCAACTTCTCGGATTTGATGTCTTTGCTTCTCAGGTTACCTGCCCACCCCCCTTTTTAAGTAATAAATACTGAAACTGAAACTATTCTATCCCTAAAATTCTAAAACAGAAAATATTTTTGTGTTTATGATATTTTTAAGACAGAAAAAAAAAATTAAAATGAAATAAAAATGACAGAAAAAATTAAAACTAAGACACATACGCGCAAACTATGAACTCGGCTCCTCCGGAATCACATCGTCTTTCTTTTTGACGTCGTTAACCTCTAATAGATAACAAAATCACGGTTTATCAAAAGCTTTTGTATAGAGGTCGGCACGCTGAAAATCCGTGTTAATTTTAATTACATCGATTAAATGCTTTTCAAAACAATCATGTATGAAGTGATATTTTAATGCCGATGTGTTTGGTTTTGGGAAGTTGTACCGGATTTTTAGCTATAGCTATAGCAGCAGAATTATCAACAAAAATAGGAGTGTTAGTAAATTGCAAACCATAGTCCCGCATTTGCTGTTGAATCTAGATTATTTGAGAACAACAACTTGCTGCAGCAATATATTTAGCTTCACATGTTCACAGAGCAACAGACGTCTGCTTTTTAAATTCTAGGTGACTAACCGCCTTCCAAATAATTGACACCCCGTAGATGTTGACTTGTAGTTCATCTTGCATCCACCATAGTCCGAGTCACTATACGCTGTAAGTTCAACGTCATCATCATGAGGATACCACAACCCGAGTATTAGAGTACCCTTTAGATAACGAAAAATCCTATTCACCCCAATTAGATGATTTATTTTCTGTTTTGACTGATATCTGGAACAGAGACACGTGGCATACATGATATCAAGACGAGAAGCTGTGAGACACATTAGAGATCCGATCATTTGATGATACATGGTGGCATCAACCAAATCCCCATTTTCATCAGGAGCCACATCGTGGTTTGTGGCAAGAGGGGTACCAGCAATTGTTACATTCTCCATACCAATTGACTCAGAATGTCCCCCACGTATTTAGTTTGATGTAGAAAGATTCTAGTAGGTGTCTGATCCACGTGTAATCCCAAAAAGAACTTCATCTCTCCCATGGCACTCATTTCAAATTCAGCTTTCATCACAGATTCAAATTCTTTACATAATGCTTTGTTTTTGGAACCGAAGATTATGTATTCCACATATATCTGAACCATCAGTAAATCACCATCCTTTTCTTTGATGAATAACGTGCAGTCAATCACTCCCCTTCAAAAGCCATGTTTCAGCAGGTGTGTGGAGAGTTTCTCACACCAGGCTTGAGGGGCTTTATGTAGCCCATACAAAGCCTTATCGAACTTATAAACTTTGTCCTGATGAAAAGGATCTTCGAATCCTTTGGGTTGACTGACGTATACTGTCTCACGGATATCACCATGTAGAAATGCACTCTTTATATCTAATTGATATACTTTGATCTTCATGTAGGATGCATAAGCTATGAAGAACCTTGCCACTGGTGCAAATACCTCATTGTAGTCCACACCCTCGACTTGTCTGAACCCTTGAACTACTAATCATGCCTTGTTTCTAGTAATGACCCCTGGTCATCTTTCTTCCAATGAAGAACCAATTTCGTACCAATTACCTTAGCACCCTTAGGTCTGTCCACTAGTGTCGAAACACCTAGCTTCTTAAACTACAGAAGTTCTTCTTGCATTGCATTAACCCATGCCTCATCTTTCAAGGCATCGCTGACATACTTGTGCTCGACTTGAGAAATAAAACACTTATATGCCCCATCATGAATGTATCCCCTTTCCATCATAGCTGCATAGTCAGCTGTGTACAGCTGATTTCTTGTCTGTACCCTAGATAGAAGATCCCCGATGATGTTTTCCGGGGGTTGGTTCACACTAATCCTTGTCACCGGAGTTGTAGGAAAGACCACTTCATTTTCCATATTTGGAATCACTGGTTCATCTGTGGCTGGTTGGTGATTTGCCCCAGAGGTTTCAGCCAATTCACTATCATCTACAGGTGTACTTTCATTAGGGTTGACAGGTTCATCATTTTTTGCATTTTCATTTGCATCCTCCTCATTGTCTGAGGAGTGATCATTGAGTTCTAAATCTACCCGTGAAGACCCAGAAATGCCATCGACTAAAGTAGTAGTGCTCGAGTCTAGATTAGGAGTGTTCAGAACGTCATACATCATTTGAGCAACCACCTCGTCATCGGAATAAGCAGGAGGAAGATTGAAGGAATTGAAAAATCCATCATAATCAAGGAAAAATGATAGACCTTTTCCAGCAATGGGGGTAGTATATCTTCACACATCTATGTTGAACCACACTTCAACTTGACCCGTAGAGTTGTTGTAAACTCGTTTGTCAGGTGTATTATATCCAAGAAAAATTCCTTCATCTACCTTCTCCCTAAACTTTCCACTCTGAGTTTTCTTCAGCAACATGCAAGGAGCTCCAAATGGTTCCAGATACTCCAAGTTTGGTTTACGCCTTTGAAGCAACTAAGAACAAGTTTTACCATGACGTTTGACAACTAATACACGATTAAGAGTGTAGCATGCATTAGCAACCGCTTCATTCCAGAATTGAAAAGGCAGTTTTGAATATACTAACATCGTCCTTGCAGTTTTAATCAAACTTTGATTTTTACGTTCAGCAACTCCGTTCATCTGTGGAGTATATGTAGAAGAGAATTGATGAATAGTCCCTTTCTCTCGACAGAAAGCATCCATCCACTGATTCTTGAATTTTGTGCCGTTGTCTGAACGAATTTTCCTCACTTTCAACATATAAAGAGACTCCAGAATATTAACCGAATTCTTGAATGACTCAAAAGTGTCTGACTTTGCTTTAAGAATCATAACCTAGGAAAATCTTGAATAATCATCAGTTACCACAAAACAGTACCAATCTCCTGCAATGCTTTTAGTACTGACCAGGCCAAACTGATCCATATGTAACAGCTCCAGTGGAATCTTAATAGAGTGAACTTTCTTAGATTTGTGAGATCTCTTTGTATGTTTCCCTTTCTTGCATGATATACTGAAATCTAGAAGCTGAAAATTTTTGACTGTAACGCCTTCAACCAGATTATTTTGAACCAAGTGATTCATCCTTCATGGATTGATGTGTCCCATTCTCCTGTGCCAAGAAAATGGAATCCTTCTCGGTGGCTTTAGATAAGAAACACTGAGTAGCAGACTCAGTTCTGGATGCTTTTGAAATATCCAAGACATACAAGTTGTTATATCTTGAAGTTGACATTAGAACTTTCTCCTCAGGGATAAGATACTCCTTCTTCAGACTGTAGCATCTTTTATTGTTAAATACAACTTTAAAACCCTTATCACATATTTGGGAAACTTAGAGTAAGTTGTTCTCCAGTTGTTAGAAGTACTTGACTTTATCAAACTTCACCTTCTCATTTCCCACTTCACCTTGACCTGGGATATAACCTCTTTTATTTCCCGCAAAAAGATACATGTCCCCCTTTGATTTGTTTGACATTGAAAAGGAGGGACGAATTCCCGGTTATGTGCCTGGATCCCCACTATCAATACTCAAGGTGTTAGTGATAGCGCTGTAGCGGATAACCTGCACAAAACAGAAATGATTAGCTCAGGAGTGGGACCCAAGTCTTTACTGGCTTCAGTTTCCCAGAGGCATCCAACATTACAAACTCCACCCACTGTCCTTCAGAAGATGAAGACACATTTTTCTTCATCTTGTCCTCACTATCAGACACACTTGTTGATTTTGCTTGCCACAAACCAGTTTTGTGTAAGGCTTGCTTGTGATAAACAAACGACTGGTTTATAGTTTGAACCTTTGGTTTGCTTTCATCCCTATGTGTTAACTCGATTAACATAGCTTTGCCTGGATCTTGTCTGTGTTGCCTTTGGTATTTTGGAGAGGTATTTGATCATGTTTTAGAAAACCTTGGTTTATTTTCATGAAAAAGTTCAATTCTTCTTCTTGGTGTCTGATAGTAAGGACAATTAGGAGAAATATATCCTCGTTCTCCACAACCATAACAGGATCCCCCTTCAACTGGTCTGGGAGATCTTTTATGTGGGGGAGAGTAGGATCTACGGCTGGTCTCTTTCTTTTCTTGTTTAGGTCTCTCACCTTCTTTAACGAATTTAATTGGTTTAACTTTTTGATTTCCTTTTTCGCTTAATTTAGTGAGATTTTGATGATGAACAGTTTTAGAATGAGTTGGTTCTGAAATTTTAGGTTTTGAAACATGAACTTTTGAACCCAACCTAAGAGAAGCATTGCTATTCTCATAATCTCGATTTTCAATGGCATCCTCTTTTTAGTGCCTGAACTAGACGCCTCTTGTTCAATAACAGATTGCACAGTTTTAGCTGTGGAATCTAGATCACTGACTAGAGGGGTAGTCACCACATGATCCTTGATAGGGTTTTTATTTATGGGTCGACATTTTGTGTTCAAAGGATCGCATATGGTGGCGGCACTACTTTATAACCAAGCCCTTCCCACCGTTTCTCTCTTTGACTAAGTTCTAAATAATGTGAGAGGAACTAGCTAGACGGTGAAGTTTTTTATTTAACGATTCAATTTCAACTTGCCAAATAGCTTTTCTTTCTTAGTTTCCTCTATTGTTTATAAATAGAAGTTAATGTCATTTGCTTGATTAAAGGCAACAACCTCGGTTTCCTTAAGTTGCTTTCCTAACAGATCAAGTTTTTCTTTAAAACTACTTTTATTTTGTTTTAACACCCAGTTAGCTTCAGTACATATTTTCAAATCATTTAGCAGACTGTCATTTTGATCTAACAACCTAGCAAATTATAAATCTATGCTTTCACGAAATTTATTACATTCATCACAGGCATGTTTATCAAAAAGTTCATATTTGGTACTTACCTGTGATTTGCGGGAGGTGTCAGCCATGAAAGTAGCCTTAGATTCCTTGTTAGTTTGAGATTTTGTGCTCGAAGCAGCAAGTTCGTCTTCAAACAAATGATCCATGACATCCAAAGCTTCTTCAGTGTCCGAATTAGCATAATCATCTATGTTATCTCCTCCACACGCTGAATCATCGTTAATATCTTCTATAAACACAACACTAGCTTCACCACCAGAGACGAACCGCAATGTCCAGTCTTGTCCTTCATCTCATTAAGCAACCATAGCTTTGGAATCTGGACTGCTTGAAGTCACGTTCTTTTCCTTTTCCTGATGATTATATGATGAGAAAGGGTTACCATTTCCAGTCTTCTTTGGTTTCAGGCACTCTCGTTTTAAGTGACCCTTTTCACTATAGTTGAAGCATGTAACTTTGGTTTTAACAAAACCAAAAGTTAAGTCTTCGGTGGCAACCAGATTCTGCCCCGTCTTCTTCACAAACTTCTTAGCCCTTCTAACAGCACTAGCCAAACCCCCGTGATATCCATCCTTTCCAACTCTGTCTCATCCACCTACTCATAATCTACATTTGCGAGATGACAATTTCCTTTTTAACCAGCAACCAAACCATCATATGAGTGTACAACCGTAGCAAGAAGATGCATATGCTCTTTTGCTACCTCAATAGTAAAATTTCCCAGATTCTCAGTCTTCAGCTTTATAGGATTAGAGTCAGGGATAATATACTGAGTTCCAGATGATCTTGATGATTCACTTCCAGAAGAAGCACTTTGAGAAGTTCTAGACGTGTTGGAAACAAATGTTGTTTGAAGATGTGCACCGGATGAAACTAGTGTGAGAACAACATTATATAGTGATGGATTCTGTGTCTCTGCCCGTTCTTGGACTTGTATTTCATCCTTACCTCCTCCTCCCTCAATGTCAAAATAAAGTCATTGATGTCCAGAGTAGCTAGAACTTTGTTCTGTCTTTGATTAGACACAAAAGAATCCCATTTATCTGGCAGACCATCAGCCAAGCTTGCTACTTTATCCTCCATTGAGGTAGCAACACCGTGTGTATGCAGCTCACTCATCAGATGATAAAACTGATCTATAATATCATCCAAGCTCTCATTTCCCATGCATGAGAAGTTATCAAATTCCTTCTTGAGAGCTTTAGCCTTCAGCACCTTCAAGGTTGCATTACCATCGTATCTCTTTTCCAGAGCCTCCCATAACTTCTTAGATTGCTTATGTTCTGAAAACTGATGGAAGATGTCCTTAGGAATCGATTGTGTCAGTAAGGCATGGGCTTTCTTTTCAGCTTGTATGCAACCTTTTGCACTTCATTCACCCACTTAGAGTCAGTTTAACTCCATTTGCTCTAACAGGTAAAGTATAACCAATCTTAATTGAAGTCCACAAGCTCAAGTCAACACCGTTCAGATATATTTCAAACCGTTGTTTCCATTTCGGGTATTCATCCAAAGTCAACAGTTTTGGTGGTTTGTTATGATTTCCAATCTCATTTTCCAGAAGCAAGATTCTGGATCCGTGAGTCCTTTCCAGCAGTAAAGGTAGAGTTCTGATCGTCCATGGTTTCAAACTTGATAAACTGTGCATACGGCAGAGACAATCATGCGATTGAGGGATGCAAATGAGTTCAAGAGTACGACTGAGTCCAGTCGTGTGGTTGAGTCGTGCGGTTGAATCGTGCGGTTGAATCGTGCGATTGGGATTCATTTATGTGATTGAGCCAATCGTCAACTGAGACTGTTGAGTTTGAAATTCGAGACTTTTAACACTTTTAGACTTAAAAACGATTTTCCACAAACCCTAATCTACCATAAGAAAAAAGTTCGAAATTTTTGAAACATGCACACGTCAAAAACACTTTTTGAATCTAAACACGAATCTTTTGAATGAAAACGTTAATTTTAATGATAACACCACTCGAATCTATGAAGAATCAAGAGCCAAAGCTCTGATATCACTTGTTAGGACCGTGTACGTACGGAGTACTAACTGATTCAACGTGAAACTAGATCAAATAGTAAATAGACATCCAAACATATATCATATTACAATAATACCCTTGTATTACACATATGTAAGAAATGAAAGACATAAATGTTTAAGTACGATAAACTAAGTACATCATGTATCAACACATAATCAGTCACATGAGTAGGATCAAGAAGTTGATTCATCTTGGTAACTTCTTCTACCCTTGACTCATAAGTCATCCCGGACACTTCATCTGCATCATAACCATGATTGATCAAAAACATAGTCTTGATCATTAAATCATCAGTTTGTGCCTTCTCCACCATTTCTTCCATTGAAGATTCCACCTTCATAGGACTATCTTTAATCACACGTTCATCAATCTGGTATCCTCCTTCAATCTCTCACTCTTCTAAATCTATAAAGTCAATTATCTCTTTGAGTTGTGCCTGAGCATGTTCATGTTTGTCAAGAATTTCAGCAGTTGCAGCTAAACTTCTCGAGTCATCCTTTTGTTTCTTCTTCATAGGCTCCTCTTCCTTCATAGGCAGTTTACCCTTAGCCTTTTTAGACAAGTACTTCTCTTACTTGAATAGGTGTGTACATATGGTCTGGATGAGGATGGCATGGAGGTTTCACTTGTTGTTTATGGTTGTTCTTCTACTTCTTTCTCAACAGCTTCATCTTTTTCTTTTAATTCTTCACATAGTTTTCTGATGAGCTCTTTTTGCTCTTCAGATAAGGTGACTATAGGAACAATCTACACGCTCAACTCTCTCTCTAATGGCACTACAGATTGAGGAATCACCACTATGTGTTCTACTGGAGGCCTTTGGTCTCTCACAAATTCCCAGAATTCATCATCAATGGTGCATTTTCCAGTAGAATAACAATCAAGCTCTTTGATTATGTCTCTAACCTCAGAGTATTGCTCAATAGTTTCTTCAGACTATTCACTTGGGGTACACAACCATGGCTTGATTTGGTTCTGTTTCTTTTTTAGGTTCATCATCTTTTATTTCTTCTTCCTTAGCTAGCTCCTCTTTGATCTTAATCAACATTTTCAATTCTGAGACACTTTTTGTTAGAGTCTATTTTTGTCTACTAAGATCAGCCATGAGATCAGTTTGACTTTTAATCAAGTTATCCAGTTCTTCCAAGGTAAGTGTCTGTAAGGTCACAGTATCAACATGCCCACTGATTTCATCCTTAGCCTGTCTAAGGGCAGCCTTGAGTTGCTCAATTTCTTTGTCTTTCTTATTCTTTTCAGACTCATGTTTTTCTTTGAGTTCCTTTATCTGTTGTTCTTTCTCATCCAACTCTAGAAGTCTGTCTTGTATAAAACCAGCTTTTCTATTAAGCAACTTTTCCATCCTTGCAACTTTTAACAATAATTATATAATCATCTTATCCTTCTCAACAAGCTTGTTGGTTCTTGATTCTGCATAGCTTTCAGAAGGACCTACCTCAGATTGAGCTTGTCTCACATGCATTCTCATGGTATGATCTTCCTCATCAAGAGATGACATGGATTCATCTGAAGAGTTAGTAGATTCACCAGACTCTATAGATTCTGCAGCAGCTAGAGAAGTGCGAAGTTGAGAAAAGTGAGCTTGAGACATAGGAGGAGAATTTATAGAAGATGGTCTGAAAAGAGAGACAATTTTAGCTTCTTAAATAGAAGGTCCAGTGTGAAGATCACCACCTACATCAACATGTGGTGACACTGGCCTTTGTTCTTCTTTTGCTTCTTCAGCATGCTCATCAACATGTTATTGATCAGGAGCAGCTTATTCATCAGTGATGGAAAGGGTGTGATCATTGGTGACTCTTTCGGATAATGTTTTCATACCATCAATCTCTACAACTTCAGCAATACTCCAGAATGATCTTATGAATTTCTCATAAATAGTTGGTCTCTGTGAAGTCACTGGATCGATAAACATCCAAGCATGTTCTTGACGGAAGGATAAATAACAGCATAAACCAAAAGTCAATCAATAACACGAATAATAATCGAATGATTTCATTGATAAAACCTAACGATTTTAAGCTCGTTACAACTTAAGAATCAAGACTCTTGGCAAGGGGAGATCGAGCATGATCTCCCCTCTTATCCGGCAGCACCTAGGCCCCGGGCAGACTCCCTCTCAAAACCCTTAGGTTTCTACACAATGAAACTGGTATATATAGGCTTCGGCCCATATTAGATGCGACTGGGCCCATTCGTGCGATTGGATCATGCGTATGGTTCAATCGTACGACTGGACCGTGCGTATGGTTCACTCGTACGACTAGACCATTCTTATGGTTCAGTCTTACGAATGCCCCAATCACATCTCTCAGTCGCACGACTGGTCCATTAGCATGGCTCAGTCATACGACTGAGTCTCATTCGCATATGCTCCTGTGAATGACCCAATTTCATATGTTTACAAGGTGTATAACATTAAGCCTAGACTATTCGTCAAGCGACGGACACATTATATATGACTATATATGCTCCAACAGTCACACAGTGATTGCATGAGCAACTCTAGTTGTAGATATAAATTTGATCATGTCTCTAAGCCCTTTTGCTTCAGGGACATTAGGGTCAAGATATCCACTAACATTGTGGAGTTTACTCCATGTGACATTAGCCATCGAGCTCGGCATAAGAGACACATGAGTTCTTACTTTGACAAGCAATCATCAAATTACACTGGTGAAATCAAGTTAACTGTTTCTATTTTGACTTTGTATAGTCTAAATTGAAGAGTCATGGATACTGTTTTATACAAATCTGACATAACATTTGCAATGCATGAGTAATTTTATTGTGTTTTATCCTTGTTTTTAATGATAACTTTCTATTTTGAATGTCCTTTAACATTGAAACTTAAGTTTTGAAGTCGACATTTTCAGTATAGTGTTCCCCTGTTCTTGCGATAGACATAAGGTTTTTAAAAATCAACTCTTCAATGTTAATTTTCGTGATCATTGGTTTCATTGTACTCAGAAATGTCTATCAATCCTTATTTTGATGTTTATTTTAGGATTCCTTCTTTATTTAGGGTTATGAGTCATCATGCGTTTGATGGTTTATTGTCTGATTTCACTGAAAAATCACCTTGTTTTTATACTACTGTTGTTGAGAATCAAAATAGTGGTAAAATGATATTTTCTAGAACACTGAAATCAGACTGAGTGTAATGATGTTGATGATGAATGAAGAACAGTTGGAAGTTTCGCTCGTTGCACTTTAAAGTCTCTCAAATTTGAAAAGCATTAAATGACGCTATTGATCTGTTTAAATAGTCAGTTTTAATTGTTTTTTCAATTTCTACAAGTTTAAAAACAAATGCGGATGACTATTGTAGCAAATACGGACGATTAACTCTGTCAGCATTTGTTTACTGTAACAAATGCTGAAGTGTAAAACTTAGCAACATTTGTATACTGTAGCAAATGAGAAAGTTTTAACTTATTAGACATTTGTGTACCATAGCAAATGTGAAAGTTTGACTTTGAAATTTGTACACTGTAGCAAATGTGGAAGTTTTAACTTATCAGACATTTATACACTGTAGTAAATGCGGAAGTTTAACTTATCAGTCATTTGTAAACTATAGCAAATGCGGAAGAAAATTTGTCTTCCCATATTTACTTTAACAAATGCGGATGTACAATCTAGTTTTCCGTATTTATTGAACTTCAAAACACACCATGATAGAAGAGTGTGAGCAGACTTCTAATTTGTAATGCTACAAATGCACAACCAAGTTTTAATATTAAAGTCAGCCATATTTGGGAAATACGGCTGAGAAAACAAATGCGGATGAACAGTTAACTTATTCGCATTACAATCACTTGTTTTGATGAATCAAAACTATTACCTGCATTGGTTATATGCTTTGGTTACCTTCACCCGATTAACCAATGCTCTTATGTGTATTAAACATTAAACTTGTCAAAACTTAATGTTTCGGTTGTGGGTAGGTTTGGCTGTTTTTGCTTTGATGCTTTGTCTTTTATGAAGATGAGTCTATTGATTTGATGTTTATGAAGTTTTGACCGTTCCTTGGATTGTCAATTCTTGCTTGGATTGAATTGTACACACCAGATGTGATACAAGTTTCTAGGTGTTGACTGATCTTGGACTTTTGTGCTTCAAGATGTTTGTATATACTGAGATGCTATGGTATAACTTCTGCACCAACACAGTCATTTTTTTATTTTTATTTTTAAGAAAGGAAACAACTATACATAATGTTCAAAATTTTAAATACTCCCCCAAAAGTTTATATCCATATGGGATGAAAACTTCAAAGATTTAAAATCTTGAAGAGAAACTATTTTTGTGATTTGTGTTTTCTTATCTCTACATGAAGTGGAGATATACCTTTATTGGGATCATATCAATCTTACCTTTTACAAGTGCAAGCAATTGTTAGTAAAACAAACATAATCAATAACATGCTTGGTTAATATTTTGATGCTAGTGATCTTTATCATGTTTTTGAGTTGATTGAGTATTCAACATGTACTTCACACTCAAAAGCATTGCAAGATCAACCACCCGCAAGAAATGCATGATAGAACTTTTTCACAACTTACTTGACCAGGTCATTTACATTATGACATCTCATTTTGATTGATCCTCATTGGATTCTTTTACTTTGATCCTTTTGTTTATTTGATTCACATTGGAATTCTTTACACTTCATTTTGGAAGGTGATCCTCTTTGCGATTCTATTTTTTCATTCACATGGAATGTATTTCTTTTAATGCTTCATCAAAGTTGGATATGTTCCTCATTAGAAATCTTGTTAGATCATGACATCATCACTATGTGCTTGTTTCTTAAGATCTTTGCTCAACAAAACAAAGGAGAAACTGATGTGACTAAATGAGATTCATAATGCATCATTACCTGGGGTGTTTAGGTTACTAAACACATACACATATTTTGATAAGCTAATACTTACACACACTTTGAGATGAATGCTTCACAGTTGAATAAGAGCATTAGTTCATCACATGATGTATCTTCTTTTCCAAGTTAAGCCTACCCGCATATCAGATAAGCCATGCCAATCATTTAAATTTAGAAACAAGCATAATGAATGATATAAATACTCTATTATATCGTTTCCCAGAAAAGTATAAAACATATACTTCTGCAAGATGAATTCTTTTTGTATTTTTTGTAATTTTTAATGTTTTTGTAGATTTTGGTTTTTACTCATGGTTAATCAAGCCAATTGATTAAACTAATAATTCAAATCTACTTGGATCAAATACGTTAGTGAATAAATCAGCTAATTGATTATTAGTGTGAACTTGTATCAATTTGATTAACTCTTTTTCAACATAATCTCTCAAAAAGTGATATCTAATTTCAATGTGTTTTGTTTTTAAGTGTTGAACTGGATTATTTGTTATGAACATAGCTGCTATGTTGTCAATATGAATTGGTGTGTGCAAGAAGTTAAAACCATAATCAAGCATCTGGTGTTGAACCTAGAGAAGTTGAGAGCAACAGGCTGATGCTGCTATGTTCTCAGCTTCTATTATTGAAATAGAAACATTTATCTGCTTCTTGCACTGCCAGGATACCAGCCTGGGACCAAGAAATTGACAACCACCAGACGTGGACTTCCTATTAAAGTTGCATCCCCAATCGTCACTGTTAGTATATGCATAGAAATTGAAATCCCCTTCCTTTGGATACTATAATCCAAGTGCAGACTTACCCTTAAGATACCTGAATATCATCTTTACTACATTCACATGAGATTCCTTGGGATCTGCTTCATACCTGGCACAAACACATACACCAAACATTATGTCAGGTCTATTAGTTGTTAGTTACATGAGTTATCCAATCATAGATCGATAATGAGTCTGATCAACTGATTTTCCTTCTAGTTTATTTATCATCGTTTTTGCTGGCGAACGTTCACGAAGGCTTTATTTTAGGCCCCAAGAGCGGCGGCCACGTTCGGTCGGAGACGGGAAGCGTGGCGGCATGGGTAGACGCCCGAGCGCGCGCGCGTTGACGCGAGGCGGAATGTGGATTTTTGATGGAGCACGCGTAAGGCAATAGTGCGGGGTGGAAAAGGATAAAAGAATAGAGCTACGGTTGTATTTCAGTTGCGATCATACCAGCACTAATGCACCATATGACCAGGCTTCCCACACTTAAAGTAGATATTTGATCCCCATTTGCATTCTCCCGATTGCTCCTTCCCGTATTTACCACACCTTTTCGACCCTGCACCAGATGTGACCACACGGTGGTCATCCACCCGTGCACTCTGGTTACTACCTATCTTCATTTTTGTATCAACAAGAGTTCTAATGGATTGACAATCTGCAAAATGAAATTTCATTAACATGGTTTCCATATATTTTGATTGATTGATGAAAATTCCATCTGCTATTTGTTGTACTTGTAATCCTAAGAAGAAAGTGAGCTCTCTTATCGCACTCATTTAGAAATTGGAATGCATGCGATCTTTAAAGTCCTTGAAGAGTTACTTGTTGGTTGATCAAAAAATGATATCATTCACATAGATCTGGACTAGCAACATGTCTTTTCCTTTTCTCTTTCTGAAGAGAGTTTGATCAATATTTTCTCTCTCGTATCCATATGTGAGAAGGAAAGATGATACAAGCTTATACCACTTTCCTGGGGCTTGATGTAGACCATACAAAGCTTTGTCAAGCTTGTATACCCTGTGATGGAAATCTGGGTCTTCAAAGCCTGGAATTTGACTCACATTGACTTCTTTAGAAATTTTGCTATAGAAAAAAGCACACTTCACATCCACTTGGTACACAATGAATTTCATGGATGCGGAGTACGCCAGGAAAAGTCTAATGGCTTCAAATCTGGCTACAAGAGCAAACACTTCATCATAATCTATTCCGTTTTCTTGAGTGTATCCCTGTGCCACTAATACTTTGTTTATGATGACAAATCCCTATCACCAGTCTTTTTTCTATATAACCGTTTGAGACTAATAGGGTAGTCACCTTCGGGGAGATCCACCAGTTGCCATACTTCTTGTTTCTTGAACCGGAGCAACTCGTCCTGCATTGCCTCGTTCCAGCTGTTGTCTTGAAGAGCCTCTTTTATGTTCTTGGGTACTGTGTGACATAGAAAGCAAGAAAACAAACAGACATTTGCAATACTTTACTTGCTTCTCGTCACCCGCTCATCTTGTTCTCCAATGATGTTTGACACTGGATGTTCCTTATGTATCTTAGTAGTTGGAATGGAGTCACCAGCAATTGATACATCACATTTGGAGACATTTAGGTTATCATGGTAAGAGGCACCTTCAGGTTGTGATGTGGGAGAATAATGAAAGTAATCAAAGTTCATCGATTTCTACTTGGGCATCTGCTACACTTTGAATACTGCCATCATTTTGCATTTCTCTCAGTCTCATCTGGAATAGTAGCTAGTTCTGGATCCCTCACTTCATTTAATGGTTCATCTGAAGGAGTTAGCAATGAACTAGGACCAACCTCAGTGGAAACATTCTGGTTTTGTGGTGCTTGTCTAAAATGATTAGCTTGTAAACGAACATCTTCATCTGGTTGATTAGCAGACGTAGGAAGAATCATGGGAAAATGATATCTTCTTTCTAAGGATATGGAAGATCCAGCTGATTATAGGTTACCTAAATTTGACAAGTGAAACAGATCAAAAGATCTAGTACATGAGTCAATATCAAACAACCCGTCAGGACCATTTTTGACTCAGGAAATGAATGTTCATTGAATTGAACATTAGTTGATTCATCAATGATGTTTAATCTAGGACTAAACACTCTGAAAACCTTTAAGACTGAGGAATACCCTACAAAGAATCCCTCAATAGACTTTGAACCAAACTTTCCTAAATGATCTCGGATGTTTAATATTGATATAGGACTACCAAATGACTTGAAAAATCCAATGTATGTTTTTTAGAAAAGAGAAGTTCATATGGTGTTCTGTTGCTTTCTTTGACTATGAAATTTTTATTTTGTACAAAGCAATATGTGTTAATTGCTTTTGCCCAAAAGGTAATTGGCAGTTTAGCGTCTACTAGCATTGTCCGTGCTGCTTTAATTAGCGTTCTATTTCTCCTTTCAGCTACCCCATTTTGTTGAGAAGTCCTACATGCACTGTAACACCTGAAAAGTCAAAACGAGTCATCAAGAATAATGAGCTTAATTAGTGGGTATTTAATAAAGGAAGGAAATGGGTTATGGGCTAAATTAGTCTTATGGGCAAGAGCCTAAGTGATTAAGGGCCCATAATCAGCCCTTTAACACATTCAACCAGCCACCATTTCCCTCATTTGAACCCTAGCCTCCTAAATTCATAGAGAGAGAAAGTAGAGAGAAAAAGTGAAGAAAACTCAAGATTTGGAGCTTCAAAGGTTAAGGGATTGAAGATCAGGATGTTGGAGCATCAAACCATAAGAAAGGAGCAATAAATCGAGGTAAGAATCGGCCTTTAAACCCTTCTGTAGATCAAACCCGGATCCTAGGGTTTTGGGTTTTGAAAATTTGCAAAGAATCGCATAAAGGTCATATTTTTACGTATGAAAACATGTAAAAAGCTTAGATATAGCCGCATGGATGATAAACTAAGAGATTGGACGTAAAAAGTTGTGACTTTAGGTTAAAAATGAGCTGGTTTGTAATTTTTATGCGATCTACGAAACTGTCTGTGTATCCAGCGAAATTGCATATTTAAGCTGCGAAACTGTGGGTTTTCTGCAAAACTATAGTTTCGCAGATAAGTCCGCAGCCATGGAATTCCAACGAAAGTTGGGCAAAACTGGCAGGGAAACGGTCAGCGAAACTGGCAGCGAAACTGTCAGCGAAACTGGCAGCGAACTGCTAGAGAAACTACTTATCGGGCAGCGAAATTAGCAGCGAATTTAGGCAAAAATTAACCCCTTTAAGTGTTAACTTATCTGCAGGCTGGGTAGTGTGATCCTAGCCTAGAAAGCTTAGTTTAGAGGTTACTCACGGTATCCAGGTGCGTTCTAGATCCCCTTATTTAAACGTTTTTCCATGTTTTTGGGGCTATTATGCATTGTAAACATAAGGTTTTCAAGGCAAGGATTTCAAACGGTTCTAACAGGAAAATAAATTTTCCCAGCCAGGGGTGTTGCCCCTTGGACCCCACTACGGGCTGCTGCCCCTAGGACCCCGCTGTTAGGGGCTGTCGGCCCCGAACCCCCGCTGTCCCACGGAGGGTCGGTTATGTGTTATGATGACAAGTAAATGGTATGTTGTGTACTTAATAAGTTATGTATTATATATTAAGTGGAAGATAATATTAATAAGAAGTGGAACTTAATGAATGTTACCCCGGGCCCGTTTCATGATGAAAAGTCTTGCAAGCACTATGATCGACTTCACTTTTGTGAGTCTGATGTATAATGATGGATCTGTGTTCATGAGCGGGCTATGTGCCTTGCACTATGGATCAACTGTCGGGGGTTGGCTACCATGATGATGTGTACCAACGTGGATCGACATTCATTGTCGATAAACATGGAGCTCTTGCTTTGTGCAATCTCGCTTATGATGAAGTGAAAGATAATAAAGAATGAAAGATAATGAACATGCTTGGAATGATCCAAGAAATGTCATGTAGTATGATGTATGCGTGGTCATTATACGGAGGATAAGGCTTATATTTTCTTATTTATCTAAAACTAGAACTCACTCAGCAAAGCTGACTTTTATGCATAATAGTAGGCAGGTAAATGCTGATGCTGAGGATGGCATCAGGGAGCTACTTGGAAAGCAATGGATGGCATTCCTGTCTATGAAATCTTTATTGTAATTTATGAAAATGCGCTATGTTTTTATTATGTTTAAAGACAAATGTATGAGTACCATATGATTTCCAAGTTTAAAATGAATGTTTATTTAATTCAGCTGCAATGTATTGTTTATAAAGTGATTTTATGCTATGATTAACCAGCTATGAGGCTTCCCGGGAATGGGGCCTTACATGCACTAAATTGATGAGCAATGCCTTTGGTTACACAAAATGAAAGATCTTAACTTTTTAATTCTATACCATTATCACTTCTAATTGATTTTACTTTATGATCAAGTTGATTCTCAATTTTATTGATAATGTCTTTTATTATTACTGATGCTTTGTTTTTATGAAATAAAAAGAAAACCCATGGAAAATGTGAATACTCATTAATGATCGCCAGATAATATTGTTTTTTTCCAATGCTCTTAACATGAGTTGGTCCAAAAAGATCCATATGAAGTACGTTCAATGGAGTATGGTTTGTGTTCACAAGCTTTGGTTTATGAGATGTCTTGTGTTGTTTTCCTTTGAGACATGCAGAACAGTGGTCAATAAAATAGAATTCCTTCTTAAGGTAAATAAATAACATGGTTTCCTTTGACCAATCTGTTCATGTTTTTGAAATTAGTATGTCCCGGTCATCTACGCCAAATTTATGACTCCTCAAATGATGCTTTAGGCATAAGACATGTTTATTCTTTACGATGTGCATAATTAAGGTTTTAAGACATTGGTATTATTCTTCCTCTGAGTCTTTAAGACAACCCATTCCTCAAGAATTTGAAATCCTAGTTTCAAAATGTAACAACGAGTGTCAATGAAGTGAGTTAAATATTTCTTGTCACTGATCTGAGACACGCTAACAAGATTGAAGTTCAACTGCTCACAGTAATTAATTCTGTCAAATCTCAGTAATCCATTCATCATAGATCCTTCACTGGTAATTCTGTCACATTGTAAATCTCCACCAATGCTATAGTTGTTCCTTGAACATGCTTTAAGTCATAAAGGAGGGAATGATCTCCTGTCATATGTCGGGAGCATCTACTGTCCACGTACCATAGGCTGTTGGACCTGTGTAGACGACCCTACAAGCAAAAAGAAACTAATTAGAATATGGAACCCAAGCCATAATGGTCTTGGGTTTCTTGGTTCTATCTAAGACTGTAACTTCTTTGTATTTTCCTATAGGTTGAGACTTAGAGTAGGATGCATTGACTCATTTATGTTGGGTTCTTCTTGTTTTCTTCTACTCAATTTAAATTGAAGTGCCAAAAGTGTAGTATACCTTTGATCCCTATTTATAGATGGAAATTGGGCAAGTTTTTGATTTTCAGAAATCACTTTTGTTTTAGATCTTGGAAAGACATTGAGTGATTGTTTTATATTTTTATTTAAATTTTGTTTGACACTCTTTCACTGCCAATTGTTGTTATAACTTCTTAAAGACTAACATGTTGTCTTTATTTGTCTTTATTTCGTCTTTTGTATACATTTTGTCATAGTATAGGGACTAGTTTGTAAATAGTAGTTCTTTTGTTTATTGGTAGTATAAATAGCTTAGAAGTGTGTAGGTAGTAGCTAGACTACACATAATAGACTTGTAACTGCTACTACACTTATAATTGTCTTTACTTTCTATCAATGAACCACTATAAATTTTTCTTGACTGTTTGCATAGATTTGATTGCATTTGTATGTTTTTGATTGAATTGTGTTCTAATATCATTACAAATTGATTCATTTGATCCTATCAAATGGTATCAGAGTTGTTGGTTTAGTGATTGAGCTTGTACGAACTTGCAAACTCATAAATCACTTGAATCTGTGATTGATAAGCAATTCAATTGAAAGATTGTTGATTTCAGTTGAGTTTCATCACTAGAAACATGAATTGAATCACAATTTGCAATACAACTAGTCCAAAATTAGTGAATTGAAAGAATTAGTGTTCGAAACTTTTCATCATAGTCGAACTAGAATTTTGATCATAATCGGGATTTGTTGTTGTTAATTGAAGAAATTGAAGATTAAGGATAGTTAGTCGACCTAAAACTACCTAATTGGAAGTTTTTAGATCAATTCATCAAGTTTTAAAGAAATTTAGAAGAATTGAGTTCGTTATGTTCATAAGAAAACTGGTTGAAGTTGGCGCATTAGGGTTGAAAAACTGCTAAAAATTGCCTACGTGTTAGGCACTTGACAACTGTTCAGGTGTTTTAGCATTGTTTGGGCATTTTTGAAGTAGGATTTTCACCACTGTTGAGACGTTTATCAACTCTTTGGGCACTTTGAAATTACTCAGAAACTAAGTAATTCTAGGCGCATCACAACTATTTGGGCGCATTTGAACTGTTTGGACGTCTGACAACTGTTCAGGCGCATTTCAACTGTTCAGGCGTTTAAAAGTTGGGAATTTTTAGGAATTATTTTAAGGCAACTCCTTAGACGTTTCTAAGTCAAAAGTACCACAACTGTTGAGATGTTTCAGTACTATTCAGGCGTATCACTTTAACACTTAGAAATTTTTTCTTAAAAATTTGAATAATCCAAAAATATTTTTAGTTCATTTCTTTAATTAAAAAACTTAAAAATCAATAAAAATATTTCTTCTTCTTAAAATCAAAATATTAAAAAAACGGTGAAATCAGAGGATTCTGAAAATAGAGTTCCTAAGCTTAAAATAGAGCAAATTTTAAAAATTGGTCACTTAGGTTAAAACATCACCTTAATTCCATTGATACTGATATTTTGAAATCTATAGAAAAAAGGCCACATATTCCTATAACCACTGATGGGCCTGACAGGGGTTTTGTCTATACCAAAGATTCACCAGAACCCTACCCTGAAGATGGTCTACAAGGTGATGATCTTAGAAAGGTTAAGAATGACATTAAAGCTTACTCTCTAATGTGTAAAGGACTACCTCTTGAAGTCGTAGCCAGGCTTGATGGATATCAAACTGGTTACACAATGTATAAAGCTTTAAAGACTATCTATGAAGGTGGTAAAGAGATATAAAATCTCAAAAAGCAAAAACTGAAGAGGCTGTTAGAGCTTTTTCAACATCTATCTGGTGAGACCATCAATCAAATGATGAATAGATATGTGTAGCTTCCCACATAGATGTCAACAGCTAGCATTACACATGACCCAGAAGATCTAAGCATTAGACTTCTTAATGCTTTACCATCATCGTTGAAACCAAAAGGGACATTGTTAAAGCACACTGAGGAATTTCCATTGGATCTAGATCTGTTGATTGCCAAGATTGAATCTACGAACATTGATGAGAGTTCAAGGAGTAATGACAGAACATCCTCAATGTCACAGTATTGATTTGTTGCATCTCCAACAAATACTGTTGAGAATGCTTTCATGGTAAAGAATGAAAGTTTACCGAAAGAAAAGGGAGATTTGTTTGTTGGAGCAGAGTTCTTCATCGATTCATCATTCATAAGTGCACCTGCTTATGCAACTAAACCTCAACCCCAGTCTCCTCCTATTTCTCAAAGTTCTAATCCTCAAACAGAGACTTCCTCTGTTAGCTTTGCTAAATCAAGCAAAGTTAAAGATGTCATAAACATCCTATTAGAGGATGAAGAGTCTAAAACTACCATTATAGTTTTCATGGCAAGCTTTCAAGCATATAAAGGTAGTCATCTAACACAATTAGATCTTGTTTTACAAGATTTGTTTGAAATGGATCCTGAAGATGTTGAAGAGATGGATCTAAATTGGCAGATGGTGATGATTGCCTACAGAACTCAAAAACACTCGTATGTCAATAGGAAATACAAGCCTAGTGCTAATAAGGCTGTTGGTTTTATCAAGTCAAAGTCGAGATGTTTCAACTGCAACAGTTATGGACAATTCTCTAGGGAATGCAAAGCTCCCAGTAATAATGGAGGAAATGCTCAATCAAGTTCTGGCAATCAGAGATTTCAAACATCATAGGAGACATTCCAAAAGCCATATCAAAGTCTTCCAATGCCTGAGCTTAAAGATGAATCAAAATCATCTGATGAACCAAAGAAAGCTCTTGTAATCAGTGTGAAGGATGGATATGACTGGAGTGCATATGCTGAGCAATTTACTAATGATCTAACCTTATGTTTATCTCTTATTGCTGATATCCACGGGGAAGATTGGTCAGAGGACTGTTAGCCAAAAGTTGAGGGTAATAATAAGAATGAAGAAGATGATTATCACTGGAGCGACAAATATGATCCTAAAGAGGATTCAGATGAAATTGCTTTGATGGCCCAGTCTGATCAACCCAAGGTTGAAACTTCATCCTCTAACTCTGAAACTTCATCCCCAAAATATCCTGAAATACCATTTGAAGTAAGAGAAAAACTTTGCATGAAATCTTGCTTCGAACATGTCGAATACTATCGAAGCTATTCATATAAAATCTGTGAAAAACTTAAACAAGAGGACTCAGTGCATGTTAAACTAAAATCTGACCATAAAATAGTAGATAAAAAGATCATTTCACTTCAAACGTCATGGAACAAAACGTTAAAAGAATTAGAAATTGTTTCCAAACAGTTGGAAGAAATGACTAAAAAACTGAAACAGGAGAAGATAGCACATGCTGTTACTCAAGTTGATCTTTCTAAGGTTAAAAGTTCAAAAATGATTGTTGAAAAACTGGTAAGTGAAAGAAAAAATAAATAAAAAGTATGATTAGGCTTTACCCATGAACCAATGCCTGAATCAATAACCAACACTCTATCAGAAAAGTTTAACACACATGTTCATTCTCCTAGAAACAAAGCTAAACTCAAAGCTTTTCAGAACAAAAACAAGAATTCTGACAATGAAGAAGAAAAAGCTAATATAAAAATCTTTGAAGAAAAGGATGATAAAAATATCAAAAATGGTCATCCTATAAAGGTTAAATCATATGAACCTAAACAGAAAAGACAAAAAACTTGTGCTTCAACAAAATCAGTATTAGAAGAAGTTTTAATCAAAAGTAAAGAAGGAGCAAAACTTGAAGAAGGAACATCACTAGATTCAAACTCTGTTGATCTGAAACTGAAAGATAATGAAAAAGAATCATCACCTGAAGATGTTCAATCACAAATTAAACCAAGTTGTTCAAAATCAAAGAATCAAAGAAGAAGAAGAAAATCATCTAAAGCCAAAAATGATCAAAATAAATGTCAAAAAATCTAATAAAACCAACAAAATCAAGCAACTAAACTCAAACCTGTAAAATTTGTGTCTACTGCTTTGTTGAATATGCTCTCTCTCAAGAAGTTAAGCTAAGTCCTAAGAACAAATCATACTCTGATCTGAAAATGAGTTCAGATTCTAAGACTTCCGCTGTTATTAAAAGATTTGTTCCTAAGCAATCAAAGAAGGAAGTTCATGTGCAAAAGCGGAAAAGTAACATGCCAAAGAACAAAGTGTCAATTCAAAAGAAAATTTTGACAAATCAAAAGCAATAATTTAACTTTTTGATGCCAAAATATAAGCAAGAATCAAATATAGCGTCAACATCAAAAGTTAACAAGCAATTTTTTAAAACTCCACAGAGGTACTGTGAAATTTGTGATATGTACAATCACAATACTTCTGAGTGCTTTTTTAATAAGTGTTGTCACATCTGTGACATGAGAAATCACTACACAGCAGATTGTTATTTCAACAAATACTATACCTACTGTGATGAGAGAACTCGTAACACTGAAAATTGTTACTTTAGGAAGAGTTCACCTAAGAAAGGATTTGTCAATTCAACATTGAGCAAAGGTTATGTTAATCCTCAGTATCGGAGAAATCAAAGTGATGCTTTTCAAAGATTAACTAACCAATCTTCATTAGGTTTGAGGTCTTTTCAAAGGAACAATTATGTGAGACCAAAATAAGTTCTGAACGATCAATTCATACCAAGATCTGTAAGAATGACTAATAAAATGCTGGTAATAAATATTTTTCAAAAAGTTGGTCAATCAACTTGTATGAATGTTTACAAAAATGATCAACAACATATGCATAACAAAATTAGTAAATTCATTAAGAACAAGCCAGATTTGAATACTCTTCATTTCATGCAATTTACCATTGTTGATAAATTTGGAAAACCCAAGACCATTTTAGTTTGGGTAGGTACCTCAACTTAACTTCTTTGTTCTGAAGGTACGCCCAGGAAGACAACACAACACTTGGTACGTGGATAGCGGGTATAGCCGACACATGACATGCAATCATGCATTACTACAAGATTTTAAGTTAAAAGATGGAACGCATGTCGCCTTTGGTGGTGATGCAAGTGAAAAGATAATAGGAGAAGGAACAGTATCCAATAGGATAATAAGCTTTGATAAAGTCAACTTCCATTCTCAGTTGAACTTTAATCTTTTAAGCGTATCCCAAATCTGTGATAAATCATATTCTATTCTATTTGATGATTCTTTCTGTTATGTTTTGAAGCCAGGATTTCAAATTAGCAAGGATTGGGCGATTGTTAAAACTGAAAGGGATCGAGATATAGACAAACTGGATATGTCTCAAGGTGATCCATCAACAGAACTAACTTGCCTCATTGCTAAAGCATCAAATGATGAAAGTCAGTTTTGGCATAGACATCTTGGGCATTCCAACTTTATGAACATGAACAAGCTTGTAGCAGGAAATCATGTTATTGGACTTCCATCCAAGAAGTTTGCAACAACTGATCACTGCTCAGCATGTTTCAAGGGAATGCAACATAGAGCGTATTATAAGACCAAGCTGGTAAACTCAATTTCCAAACCGCTCCAGATGTTGGACATGGACCTTTCTGGACTAACCAATATCAAGAGTATTGGATGAAAATCAAATTGTTTAGTTATCATTGATGACTATATAAGATTTCATGGGTTTCTTTTTGAATGCTAAATCTGAAACGTCTGAATTATTAAAAGAATTCATCATAAAAGTTGAAAATCAATTAGATCAAAAAGTGAAGATAATAAGAAGTAACAATAGTACAAAATTCAAAAATTCTAATATTGACATGTTTTGTGCAGAGAAAGGAATCTCTCATCAGTTTAGTGCTCCCAGAACTGATCAACAAAATGGAGTTGCTGAAATGAAGAATAGAACACTGATTGAGGCTGCACGATCTATGTTTGCAGATGCTAAAATTCCGATCACTTTCTGGGATGAAGCTATCTCAACTCCGTGTTTAATTCATAATCAAACGTTAATCGTGAAAGATAAATTAAAAACTCCATGTGAGTTGATGTTTGGTAGGAAACCAAATATAGATTTTCTTAATTCTTTTGGTTGTCTGATTATGATTCTAAATTCAAGTGTTCATTTAGGAAAATTTGAAGCAAAATCTGATGATGGATTTTTTGTTGGATATTCATCTGTTTCAAAAGCCTATCGAGTTTATAACTCTAGTGTTAATGTTATAATTGAAACATTCAATGTTAAATTCTTGAAAAATTCATTTCCATCAGTTTCAAATGATCCTACTTGGTTATTTGATTTAGATTCATTGTCAAACACTTTTCAGTCTAATTTGTTTGATCTATCTAACTTGCTTGATTCTACAAGTAAGAAGAAACCTCAAGTAGATCTTGGTTCTTTCAGCGATGACTCAGATTCTGACAACCCAGATGATCAAGGCCCAGATTACCCCTTTTTCTCTTTTTTTAAGGATTCAATAATTCGATTCAATGAAAATGATCAATCTGCTCAAGATTTAGATCATTTAGTTTCAGAAGGTCAAGATGCTTCTCAACTGCTTTCTAATGATGGTACTAAATTTGTTCAACCTGAGTTTGGAACATCATCTATCTCTGGTGATGCAGTTGATTCTGGTAACCTTGATTACTTTATCAACTCACCGACTCAAGTTCTAAATTTCAATCCACATTCTTCAAGCCTACTACATCAGCTCTCCAACTTGAATCAAACAAATCTGGATGTTAATGTTGAACGGAATGAAATTCTGACATCTCGCATTCACAAGAACCATCCAACATCTCAGGTTATTGGTCCATTGAATGAGATGGAGAAGAATCAAATCAAAAGAAGCAAATGTTTGCTTATACTCATGTTTTATTTCTCAAGTTGTTCCTAAAAACATAACCAAAGTGTTAAAGGACAATGGAATCTTATCGATTTACCTGAAGGAGAAAATGCCATAGGCACAAAATGGTTGTTTAGAAACAGATGATCGAGGAATCATCACTCGAAATAAAGCGAGGCTTGTTGCACAAGGATACACTCAAGAAGATGGTATTGATTATCATGAAGTATTTGCTCCAGTTGTAAGACTTGAATCCATTCGTGTCTTCCTTGCTTATGCATCATTCATGAAATTCAAACTGTATCAAATGGACGTTAAAGGTGCATTCTTGTATGGTCCAATGACCAATGATGTGTATGTGAAGCAACCTTCGGGTTCTGAAGATTTAAAATTTCCACATCATGTGTTCAAGCTTAGTAAAGCTTTTGTATGGAATTCATCAAGCTCCAAGAATCTGGTATGAAACATTGTCACAACACTTAATCTAACATGGATACACGCGAGGGAAAATCGATCCAAATTTATTCATAAAGATGGATTCTGAGGATCTCTTATGTGTACACGTGTATGTTGATGATATCATATTCGGTTCCAAATGAGTTCAAATGAGTTCTATGGGAGAAATCAATTTCTTTCTTGGATTTCAAGTTCAACAAAACCCTAAACCCTAAACCCTAAACCCTAAGGAAATAAATTTCTTTCTTGGACTTCAAGTTCAACAATCTGCAAATGATATATTCATCAATCAAGAGAAGTTTGTTCATAAGATCTTGAAGAAATTTAAACTGCAAGATTGTTAGTCCATTAGAACTCCAGCTGACGTAAACTCCAAGATTGAGCCATTTCTTAAAGGAAAATCAATTGACCAAACCTTATACAGATCTATGATTCGTTCATTGATGTATCTTACTACATCAAGACCTGACCTAATGTATGTTGTTTGTGTATGTGCTAGGTATCAATTAGATGCAAAGGAATCCCACTTAATTGCTGTCAAAAGGATATTCAGGTATCTCAAACGTATACCAGCTTTAGGGCTTTGGTATCCTTACAAGAGAAACTTTAAGTTACATGGATATACTGATAGTGATTATGGAGGATGTTGTCAAGATAGAAAAGCTACTACGGGTGGATGTCTATTTTTAGATCCCAGATTAGTGTTGTGGCAATCTAAGAAACAAAAAAATGTCTTCGTTTCAAATGCAGAAGCTGAGTACATAGCTACTTCAGCAGGATGTTCTCAAATCCTTTGGTTACAAAACCAACTGCTGGATTATGGGTTCAATTTTCTTAAAACCCTAATTTATATTGATAACATTGTTGCTACGTTCATTATAGCTAATCCTGTCCAACATTCAAAAACAAAACATATCGAGATTCGATATCATTTCTGTGACATCCGGTAATTTTACGTTACCAAAACTCCGTTAGTTCCATTAAGTCTTGCATACACGTGTCGTAAGCACACACTAGTTGTCGTTTAGTATTGGTAACATAATAATAATTAATGATGTTAAATTAATGATAATCTAGTTGATTAGATGATTATTGTGTTATGCTTATGTATTTATGAGATTTAAATGTTAACGGTGAATTTTATCGCGTAACGTGGAAACGTGGGTGTAAGCTAGTATGTTTGTGTTTTATAAAGATAAAAATATACAATTGTTACTATTGGTTTATATGTATAGTATTGTGATTAAAAATTATTTAAAAAGTGTTTAAAAGAGAGGCTTTTTATAAAAATATAAAACACAAGGGTTAAAGGGTAATTCTTGTAAGTTAATTAAAACAAAACACAAACCCTAATCCCCACCCCCCAATCGGCCGCGACCTGCACTCCCTCTCCCTACCCTTTGCGAACTCAGCCAAGAACAAGCAAAATCCATTCGGTTTTGGTTGTTTGCAAGCAATACAACAAGTTAGCAACATCAAATCTTGTTCCTTTGCAAGAATTAAGGTTAGTTTGATGTTTTTATGGGTTTTCTCGTTATGGCCGACCCTTAATTCGTACATGGGGTTAAAATTGTCGGATGTTGTTGTTGTTTGATGATGTTAGTAGGTTAGTTTGATAGTATATACATGTTGTTTAACGTTGATTATGCAAGAATGATACGTTTTTGATGAATTGTTCATAGACTTTGATTCAAGATGAACCCTAAATCGAAATTGATGTTGATTATATTAAGATGATGGTTGTTTGATGATTTCATGATGTTAGTTTGGTTGGATGAATGCTAGAATACGTTGATCTTGCAAGAAATTGATGAATTGAAGGTTTTGTTCATAGGTTACTAATAATAGTAACTTTATTTGTCAAGAATGTTGAATTTGGGATAAATGGATGTTATGGATATGTTTATGATGATGTTCTTATACTAGATTGTTGTTGTGAGCTTTGGGAATTCAAGAACACATGTTAAAATCCATACATTACTAAAGATAGTAACTTTTTGGGATATGAATTGATGAATTATGTTAGTTTAATGTTGTTGATCATGCTTAGATGTTGTTATGAACTTGAAATGGTATATTATTGGTGAATTCATGTATACATTAGATATTTGATAGATTTTTGGATGTATTTCCTAAAAGGGAAACTTTATTTGCACAAAGTTTAGAGGATGATAGTTTGAGCATGTTTGGGACATTAGGAACATGTTAGTATGTCCATGGATGATTTCTAAGGTGATGGAACCTGTTAAATGGGTTGTATGAAATGTCTATTTGATTATGTGTGATTGATGAACTTTGATGATTATGTATAGTATTGAATGTTGATTAGTAACTAGGGCATCATGTTTGGGACTGGAAATTGATCATCTTGGTGTATGTTGAATGCAATGGACATGTTGAACGTGTTGTTGGATAGTATGGATGATTAATTAGTAAATTGTCTGTTTTGGCCTGTTTATGATAATTCATGGTTATGGGTCATATGAGTAGGTTATGCATGATTTGACCTTTGTATGATGCACTAGTTGTGTTATGGATACACTGAGCATGCTACTTGTTAGGGACTTGCATGACTTGTATGATATCTAGTAGTATGATGATCTAAGTAATACACTTGGGTAATGTAGCATCACATGTGATCCATTTGAATGTTAACCATGTATGATGTATGATTATGTTTGATTAATTGGTTTACAACTCATAATGTCACCAACGGGTCAAACGGGTCAACTGTGTCAAACGTGTCTCTTTTCTAAAACCTTGAGTCTTTGGTTGTAGTCTACTTAGGGTTCCACATGTTCTCTGTTTACACGTACTCATGTACTTCATTGATCTAGGTAACCTCCGAAGGTTGTCTGTCCACTCTCACTTCGAAGTAAACCCTAAGTATTTGTTTGCATATCAGGTGAGTTCATGCCGCACTCTTTATTTAATCCCTTTTGGGGGAGGTAACATACTGGTAATTTCACAAACGCTTTATGTAAGGCCCCGTTCCCGGGCACCTCACAGTTGGTCGTTCATCGCACATAAAACATACATTTGGTATATATTTATAAACATCTTAAATAAACACTGCAGCGGAAACATTCAAAAGATACATTTCATTTCATCATAAAAGCTTGTACAAAGATTATATCGTTACTGATTACAAAATGGTCATAAACAGTGACCTCTAGTATAGAAACATTACAAATTTCATCATAAAGAAGATTCCTTAAGTAATCCCGTTTATCAGGATCCTTAAGGAAGGTTCCTTAAGTAATCCTGTTTATCGGGATCCTCAAGGAACACTTGACACTTGCATGCAACATAAGTTGTTGCATGCATTATGCGCCCGCATCCCATTGCGTGGCAGCATTATCAAAAGGAGAATGCAATCCTTAAAGAGCTGAGTAGTCGCCTCGTGCCATCCCCAGTAACACTACCTGCCAACTGGAAACACATAAAAGTCAGCGTTGCTGAGTGAGTTCTAGTTTTATAATAAACATATTTAATTCCCATTATAAACCATTCTTTCACGTGATCATACATCATACATATACAAAGATAATATTTATTATTATCTTCATCATTCGTTATACATCATTATCTATAAATTCTCATATGGATCCTGTCAGGATTTACCCACTTCATAGCACTCGGCTATGATTACTGTGGTCGAATGACAAGGATCCTGTTTCATCTTTGCTTGCATATTGAATTTCTTTTGTACCAATACCATATGCTACACCCCGATCAGTCTTAGGTACTGGGCTGTGAATCAAAGCGTATGCCACAGTACTAGTAGGTAAGCGGTAGAGGTACCATGAATATGGTCAATCACAAAGAAAGACCCATTTACCTTATTCAATGCTTGCAAGACTTAATTCGTTCATTCATTAATGCATGTATTCATCATCATATTTCTTTTCATTTATTCATTAATACATGCATTCGTCATCATGTTCCTCTTTCTTTATCTTTCACTTTACGTTACATAATACTTCATTCATTCATTTCCATAATTCGTAAAGTTTCGGAAAGATAAACATACATAATCATAAGGAACATACACATAACATTCATTCATCATCATACAAGGCATCATACATATATGGTATACAATAGGTATACCCATGCAACATCATCATCATCATCAAGCCTATGTTACTCGTTCACCCAAATAAATCAGTTCTTACTAAGCTTAATCCGCATTTCACATTCTGGTTCATCTGCATTAGTCTGACCATCTGCATCAGTCAATGCGGACGAGGAATGCCTTATCAGCATTTCATGATCTACCCGCATTAGTCCATGCGGCTGAGAAATGCCTTAGCGCATTTCCGGACTTGTCCGCATTGGTCAATGCGGCACTTAATTGCCACAGCCGCATTCCTTTCATTTGTCCGCATCAGTCAATGCGGCTGAGATGACTTGGCCACTTCTTTTCATTAGGACAATGCGGATGAGACAATGCCTGGACCGCATTTTCTTAATCTTCCACATTGGTTAATGCGGCTGACTGCCTTAGCTGCATTTCGTGGGCTGTTCGCATAAAATTGATGCGGTTGTCTAAGGTGACTTGCAACCTAACCTGTGCCCCTTTTTCATACTCGTTCATCATTTAACAGACCCTTAGCACAGATTCATCATATTACCCATTTAGAACCACCTAAACATCATGTATACCATTCTAGACCATACATTAACAGTATACCTATAAACATTCATGTGTGAATCATATATATCTGTTCTGGAATGTTCACATGTAGTGGAACCAGCGTCCCGAACAGACCGTATACACATATACATATACATACATGTACGGATTAAACACCCGTAACTCAAAAAAACAGTTTCAAGATGTGTTCCAGCCCCCAAAATCGTTCAAATGCGTAAAAGAAGGGGTCTTAGAACTCATATTGTGTTGCTGGGTATGGCTTCTTCAAAACCCGTCGCCGTAAGACCTTGTACCTCGAATCCGCACTCTTCTTCTTCTTGTTTATCCTTCAAATTCTCGTGGTCTGCTCTTTCTCTCTCTAGAATATTTCAAAGATTTGGGGTTGTGAGAAAAGTGTGGGCAGCCATCCCTATGTATATCAGATATTTGCCTTTTCTTTGTACTTTTACACAATACCCCCTTCCACTTTTTCTTTCTTTTCCTTTCCTTCCAAAATTCTTTGTTTTCTTTTCTTCTTATTATTTCGGGTGTTACAAGTCCACCCCCCTTATAAAGGTTTCGTCCCCGAAACTTGTTATTCCTCGAACAGATGTCGGTAATGTTGTCTCATCTCTTCCTCAGTCTCCCACGTAGACTCAGATCCCTTTCTGTGCTTCCACTGTACACGCACAAGGGGAACCACTTTATTTTGCAGCCACTTCTCTTTTCTGTCGATGATTGCCACTGGTTGCTCCACATAATTGACCCGTTCATCTACTTCGATACCCTCCAGTGGAACAATCATTTCTTCATCGGCCAGACACTTTCTCAGATAAGATACGTGGAAGGTTGGGTGAATTCCACTTAACTCATCTGGCAATTCCAACCTATAGGCCACCTCTCCGACACGGGCAACGATTCGGAAAGGGCCTATGTACCGCGGACTCAACTTGCCCCGCTTTAGGAACCAAATGATTCCTTTCCAAGGCTAGACCTTTAACATAACCCGGTCACCCACCTGGAATTCAATTGGCCTGCGTCGCTTATCGGCATACGACTTCTGTCTGTCTTTGGCTGCCTTCATGTAGGCCTTGATTCTTTCAAGCTTTTCAGTCGTAGCCTCGATCACCTCGACGCTTCCCAATTCCTTTTGACCAATATCACCCCAACATACGGGTGTCCTGCATCTCCTACCGTATAGCACCTCATAAGGTGGCATACCAATACTGGAATGATAGTTGTTGTTGTACGAGAATTCAGCTAACGGTAGGTGGTCATCCCAACTCCCCCCAAAATCAATCACACATGCCCGGAGCATGTCTTCTAACGTCTGAATGGTCCTTTCCGACTGACCATCAGTTTGGGGATGATAAGCCGTACTGATATGTAACCTCGTCCCCATAGCATCGTGGAATTTCTTCCAGAATTCGGATGTAAACCGGGTGTTGCGATCCGACACAATTGACACCGGTACACCATGACGAGTCACAATCTCTTTGATGAAAATATCGGCCAACCTCTCGGATGAGTATGTCTTGCGTATTGGTAGGAAGTGAGCACTCTTCATCAGATGATCAACAATCACCCATATCACATCATACCCTTTCAGAGTACACGGCAGCTTCGTAATGAAATCCATGGTGATGTGCTCCCACTCCCATTCTAGTATATCCAAAGGTTGAATCTTCGCTTATGGCTTCTGATGTTCTGCCTTTACTTGCAAACAAGTGAGACATTTACACACATACTCCACCACATCACGCTTCATACCCGGCCACCAGTAATCTTTCTTCATGTCTTGGTACATCTTGGTAGCACCGGGATGAATGGAGTATCGAGTTTTGTAGGCTTCGTCCATAATCTTCATTCGTAGATCCCCAAAACGAGGAATCCACATCCGCCCAAATCGAGTCTTGACACCAAACATGTTTTCACCCAGTTCCGTGACCAGACCTCTAATTGGTTCTGAGTTAAGATGATCTTCCTTCAGTGCCTCGTCTTGAAACTCTTTGACTTGCTTCATCACATCCGAGGTCATGATCAGTTGGTATGCCTTCACCCGTATCGGCTCGGGCCTCTCCTTTCGGCTAAGGGCATCATCCACCACGTTGGCTTTGCCTGGATGGTAATGGATCTCACAATCATAGTCTTTTATCAGCTCCAACCATCGCCTCTGCCTCATATTTAAATCTTTTTGCTTGAAGAAGTACTTCAAGCTCTTGTGGTCTGTGAAGATGGTGCACTTCGTTCCGTAGAGGTAGTGCCTCCAAATCTTTAATGCAAAGACCACAGCTGCTAGCTCCAAATCATGAGTAGGATAATTAACCTCATGAACTTTCAACTGTCGGGATGCATAGGCTATCACCTTTCCCCTTTGCATTAATACGCACCCCAACCCCGAGTAGGAAGCATCAGAATAAACCACCAAGTCATCGCTTCCATCGGGTAATGCCAATACTGGAGCTTGGGTCAACCTCGTCTTCAATTCTTCAAACGCCTTCTCTTGAGCTTGACCCCATACAAACTTCACATCTTTCCGGGTCAACTTGGTCAGTGGAGAAGCAATCTTGGAGAAGCCTTGAATGAATCTTCTGTAGTAGCCTGCCAAACCCAAGAAACTGCGGATTTCGGATGGCGTCTTTGGAGACTTCCATTGCATTACCGCTTCCACCTTTGCCGGATCGACCATAATTCCCTTCGGATTAACCACGTGACCCAAAAATTAAACCTCGCGCAACCAGAATGCGCACTTGGAGAACTTGGCGTACAATTTCTCCCTTCTCAACGTCTCTAATACTTCTCGAATGTGACCGGCATGCTCTATTTCGCTTCTTGAATAAATCAGGATGTCATCAATAAACACGATCACTGATTTATCCAACATCAGCCGACACACTCGGTTCATCAGATCCATAAAAGTAGCTGGCACATTAGTCAAACCAAATGACATGACAAGAAACTCGTAGTGACCGTAGCGCGTACGAAAAGCTGTTTTAGGGATGTCTTGTTCCTTCACTTTCAGGTGATGGTAGCCCGATCGAAGATCTATTCATGAAAACCAACTGGCGCCTTGAAGCTGATCAGATAAATCATCGACTCTTGGCAAGGGGTATCTATTTTTCACCGTCAACTTGTTCAGCTAACGGTAGTCGATGCACATCCTCATACTATCGTCTTTCTTCTTCACAAACAGGACCGGAGCACCCCAAGGTGAGATACTCGGTCTAATGAACCCCTTATCCAACAGCTCTTGCAACTGCTCCATCAACTCTTTCATTTCCGTCGGGGCCAATCGATACGGTCCCTTGGCGACAGGTTGAGCACCCGGTATCAGGTCAATCTGGAACTCGATCTCTCGGTCAGGTGGCAATCCCGATAAGTCTTCCGGGAACACGTCTGGAAAATCACACACCACCGGAACATCGGATAGTTATGGTGTTGGCGTTTCCACATCTTTTACATAACATAAGTAGGCGCTGCACCCACGCCTCATACAGGTCGATAACTCATCTTGCCAGTAGGAGCACACCATGAGTCCAGTATGCATTCTAAGGCTTTATTTTATAAACACATTTACTTGTCTTTTAATTATGGGTTTCAAACAATCAGATGGCGCATGTTTTGCCATATTATACATTTTCACACTTTGGGTTTGTCTTGTTTACAATACGCTTCCGCATGGTTTTAAAGTTTGAACTTTGGTTTGTTTTATTTTAAATATGGCATGTAGAGTTGTTCTGAGTAACTATTGATTGTGATCCTGGTTTGTTCACACGCCTCGCGGTTAATCTTTGCACGTGGATTTTGAGGGTGTGAAAGATTGGTATCAAAGCCAATGGTTATAGCGAACTAGGTTTCATACACACTAGACTATAACCGCACACAGTTAGTTAGTTACTTGTTCCTTATTTCCTTTACTGTATACTCATTGGCATACACATCACCCTCTCTACAGCATGGCATCATCATCAAGAGCTCCTGGTAAGCGACCGGCATCACCTACTCAATCCGAGTCCCTACCTCCTGCACCAGTACCTGACAATGGACGTGACTGGCCCCGTTTAGACTACCCACAAGGAGAGATTGACTGGGATCAACCTTTTGCCCTGATGGAGCGCGACCCCCCGCGAGACTGGAGTTTCTATCCTGAGTTCGTGGACCATATCATGTATCAGGAGTGTGTACCTGTCCCGAGACGCTGGACTAGGAATAACACTGATCAGCCAATGCCTTCACTCCCACGGACTGTGCAGTCCTATAAGCAAGTGATTGCTGCACTGGTGGCTGCACTGGATACTGAGCAGCACCGAGCCAGGCGACTCACAGGTGACGTTGATACATTGCAGCACGAGGTGTACAAACTACGACATCAACTGTGCACTTGAGGAAGACCTTAGAGGGGTGTCACTACATGGAGGATGGTTATCTAGCACTTAGGGGACGCATGACTGCTATAGAACAGCGGGACGAAGCAGCCAAAAATAGAATTGCTACTTTAGAAGCCCAATTAGCGGTGCTTCAGATCACCATAATTCCTGCTCCTGCAGAGGACCCTAAGGATGAGGATCCTGAGGAGGCCCCCGAGGAGGAGGAGTAACCCAAGGAGGAATCCTAGGAGGAGGAACCGGAGGAGGAACTCGAGGAGGAGGAGCCGGAGGAGATGGAAGGTGACAGCGATGGGTCGGATATCGTTGGTTGATTTTCTTTATGTGACTTGGACTATGTTGTGTTTCTTTCTTTGGGTGATAGCGTGTACTTATATGTCCTTTATGGACTGTAAGCCACACACCTACATGTAGGACAGCGGGACTGAGGGAGCTGTAGGACTGGAACGATGGTTTGAAAAGACAGAATCTGTTTTCCCCAAATGTAACTGCCCACCTGTCGATCAGGTGAAATATGCCATCGGGACCTTGGAAGGTGCCGCTTTATCATTGTGGAACGCGCAAGTACAAATGATTGGGCAAGCTATGCCAAATGAGCTTCCCTGGAATGAGTTCAAGGAGATCATGACTGAAGAGTACTATCCTCAAAATGAAGTGCAAAAGCTAGAGATGGAGTTCTGGCAACTTAAGATGCAGGCTCGGAAATCGAGGCCTACACTATCCGAACACATGAACTGGCCACCCTATGCCCGACAATGGTGAATGAGATGCATAAGCGGGTTGAGCACTACATTCGGGGATTGGTGCCCGAAATTCAGAGCATGGTGACTGCTTCCAACCCTGCCATGATTCAGCAAGCCATTCGTAGCTCATAAGCTGACCAATCAAGCAGTGGAGCAAAGACGTTTACCAAACCGGGCCGCTATAGCGAGAGTGCCTGATAACAAGAGGAAGTGGGATACCTCCAACAACAACAAATCATTATCATCCAGCGGTCAACATCAACCTCAGCAACAACAGCCGGTGCAGCAACAACAACAAAGGTTCGATAATAACCGTAACTTCAACCATACGACCTCAAACAATCAAGGACCCAACGGTTATGGTGCTAAACAACCAAGGTGCACTCGGTGTAACTACCACCATGTGGGAAGGTGTGACAACTTCAAGTGTCAGTGCTGTGGTAAGATGGGACACGCAGCCAAGGACTGTCGTGCTGAATTAGTAAAGAAGACACAACAACCTCAGGAGACTCCCAAAGGTTGTTTTGAAGTGGGAAGGAAGGGCATTACAGGCGAAACTGCCCGTAACTGAGGAAAAATGGTAACGGCAATAATGGCAATGGTCACAATAACAACAACCATGGTAACAACAACAATGATGGCAATGGCAATGGCAATGGTAATGGTGGCAACAACAATAGACCCAAAGGGAGAGCCTTTGTCATTGGCTCAGGTGAGGCTCTAAACGATCCTACGACTATTACTGGTAGGTTTTCTATCAATGTATGTTTCGCTATGGTACTATTCGATACTGGAGCCGATAGGAGTTTCATATCCTTAAAGTTTTGTAGTCTTCTAAGTAACATTCCCTCTGCCTTAGAATCTAAACACACCGTGGAATTGGTCGACGGTAAATAGATCCATGTAACACATATCCTTATAGATTGTAAGATAGAACTTACTGGTCATACTTTCGCTATAGGTCTTATGCATGTTATGCTAGGGAGTTTTGACGTTGTGATAGGCATGGATTGGCTCTCTAATAAGCAAGCGGAAGTCATATGTCACGAGAAAATCATACGAATTCCTATTGGTGATGAAATCCTTATAGTCAGAGGTGATAGGAGTGGTGCAGTGATAGGCATCATCTCTTACATGAAAGCACAAAAGTTGTTGCGAAAAGGTCATTTGGCTATTCTCGCACTCATCACCGATAAGCAAGCGGAAGAAAGGAGAATGGAGGACATTCCCATGGTACGTGACTTTCCAAAGGTGTTTCCAGAGGAACTTCCTGGACTACCACCTCACCGCCAAGTGGAATTCCAAATCGAACTGACTCCCGATGCAGCCCCAATTGCTAGGGCACCTTATCGATGAGCACCGAACAAACTACAGGAGTTGTCATCACAACTTTAGGTGCTTTTAGATATGGGCTTTATTCGACCTAGCACTTCACCTTGGGGAGCTCTGTCCTTTTTGTTAAGAAGAAGGATGGCACGTTTCGAAAGTGCATCGATTATAGGGAGTTAAACAAAGTCACAGTCAAGAACCGATACCCTTTACCTCATATCGACGATTTGTTTGATCAGCTTCAGGGATCAAGCTATTATTCGAAGATTGATTTGAGATCTGGTTATCATCAACTTAGATTCCGATAAGAAGACAACTCCAAAACTGCGTTCCGTACTCGTTATTGTCGTTATGAGTTCTTGGTCACGCCTTTTGGGTTGACTAATGCACCTGCCGTGTTCATGGACCTCATGAATCGCGTGTGCAAACCCTATCTCGATCAGTTCGTCATTGTGTTTATCGATAACATACTGATATATTCTAGGACCAAGGAGGACCATGAAGAGCACTTACAAATGATCTTAGAACTATTGAAGAATGAGCAATTATACGCCAAATTCTCAAAGTGTGACATTTGGATACGAGAAGTGCAATTTCTAGGTCACATTGTTAATGAGAAGGGGATACATGTTGATCCTGCCAAGATTGATGCAATAAAGAATTGGGCGTACCGAGCGAGATAAGGCAATTTCTGGGGTTAGAAGGGTATTACCGATGATTCATAGAGGGATTCTCTAAGATCGTACAACCTCTCACAGCCTTGACCCACAAGGGAACGGCATACAAATGGGGTGAAAGTCAAGAAGCGGCTTTTCAACTGTTAAAACAGAAACTCTATAGTGCATCGATATTGGCACTGCCAGAGGGTACAGATGATTTCGTGGTGTATTGTGACGCATCCATTCAAGGGTTGGGTTGTGTCCGGATGCAATGTGACAAAGTAATAGCTTATGCCTCGAGACAACTAAAAGTTCACGAGAAGAACTATACCACCCATGACGTGGAATTGGGTGCAGTAGTTTTTGCCTTAAAGATTTGGTGACATTACTTGTATGGTACAAAATGCACTATCTACACCGATCACAGGAGTCTACAGCATATCTTTGAGCAAAAGGAGTTCAATATGAGGCAACGACATTGGGTGGAGCTTCTGAACGATTATGATTGTGCTATCAAGTACCATCCTGGAAAGGCGAACGTGGTTGCCGATGCCTTAAGCAGGAAAGAAATAGCTAAACCCAAGCGGGTGCGAGCCTTACAGCTTACAATCAGTACTCATCTGCCTGAACAGGTTAAGGAAGCCCAGATAGAAGCTTTAAAAGAGGAAAATGTTGGATCTGAGTCATTAAGAGGAAAGGATAAACAACTGATGGTGAAAGAGGATGGAATTCGGTACTTCATGGATAGACTTTGGGTGCCTGTCTATGGAAATCTATGGGATTTAGTCATAAGTGAAGCACACAAGTCTAAGTACTCTATACATCCTGGATCTGACAAGATGAATCATGACTTAAAGGCACACTACTGGTGGCCTAACATGAAGGCGGATGTAGCTACGTATGTGAGCAAGTGTTTGACCTGCTCGAAAGTAAAGGTAGAATACCAAAAACCATCCGGACTGTTACAGTAACCCGAGATACCAATTTGGAAATAGGAACAATTCTCCATGGATTTTATTACTAAGTTACCCAGGACCAATACTGGTTGTGACACAATATGGGTTATTGTGGATCGGTTGACAAAGTCTGCTCACTTTCTTGCAATTAAGGAAACGGATAAGATGGAGAAATTAACCCGATTGTATCTTAAGGAGATCGTCTCGAGACACGGTGTACCGATCTCAATTCTTTTTGACCGCGATGCTCGTTTCACGTCACACTTCTGGTAATCACTGTTGAAATCTTTGGCTATGCGATTGGATATGAGTACTGCTTATCATCCACAGACTGACGGCTAGAGTGAGCGTACCATACAGACTTTGGAGGATATGCTACGTGCTTGTGTGATTAATTTTGGGAATAACTGGGAAGTTCACCTGCCATTGGTGGAATTTTCCTATAATAACAGTTATCACACTAGCATACAGGCAGCGCCTTTCGAGGCTTTGTATGGGAGGAAATGTAGATCACTGGTTTGCTGGGCTAAAATTGGTGATAGTCAACTAACGGGTCCCGAGCTAATACATGAAACAACTGAGAAGATTGTGCAGATGCAGAACCGTATGGCTGCAGCGCGAGACAGACAGAAAAGCTACACTCACAAACGATGGAAACCTTTAGAGTTTCAGATTGGTGACAAGGTCTTATTGAAGGTCTCACCATAGAAAGGCGTAGTTTGGTTTGCCAAGTGAGGAAAGCTGAATCCGAGGTATGTTGGACCATTCGAGATATTGGAAAGGATAGGTCCAGTGGCCTATCGACTAGCCTTACCTGATTCGCTGAGTGGAGTCCACGATGTGTTTCATATTTCAAATCTGAAGAAGTGTCTATCTGACGAGACACTAATTGTACCACTATAGGACGTTGAAGTGGATGAACAATTACGCTTTATCGAAGAACAAGTCGAGGTGATGGACGTGAGGTGAAAACACTTAAGCAAAGCAAGATACCCATAGTCAAAGTTTGTTGGAACTCGCGATGTGGACCGGAATTCATGTGGGAATGTGAAGATCAAATGAAGCTTAAGTATCCTCAACTATTAGAAAGGACGATGCCTGCAGACGAAGGTATTGATTTAAATTTCGGGTGGGAATTTCTTTCAACATGGGGATGATGTGACAACTCATCCAAAACTCACTAGATAACTCACTATATTTTGATTTCTGTGTGCCAATGTAGTAGACCAGTGATTGAACAGTCTCACCATGTAACGCAATTTTCAGGACGAAAATTCTTTCAACATGGGGATAATGTGACATCCGGTAATTTTCCGTTACCAAAACTCCTTTAGTTCTGTTAAGTCTTGCATACACGTGTCGTGAGCACACACTAGTTGTCGTTTAGCGTTGGTGACCTAATAATAATTAATGATGTTAAGTTAATGATAATCTAGTTGAATAGATGATTATTGTGTTATGCTTATGTGTTTACGCGATTTAAATGTTAACGGTGAATGTTATCGCGTAACGTGGAAACGTGGGTGTAAATTCGTATGTTTGTGTTTTATAAAGATAAAAATATACAATTGTTACTATGGGTTTATATGTGTAGTATTGTGATTAAAAAGCCATTTAAAAAGTGTTTAAAAGAGCCTTTTTATAAAAATATAAAACACAAGGGTTAAAGGGTAATTCTTGTAAATTAGTTAAAACAAAACCCAAACCCTAATCCCCACCCCCCAATCGGCCACCACCTGCACTCCCTCTCCCTCCCCTTTGCTAATTCAGCCAAGAACAAGCGAAATCCATTCGGTTTTGGTCATTTGCAAGCCATACAACAAGTTAGCAACATCAAATCTTGTTCCTTTGCAACAATAAAGGTTAGTTTGATGTTTTTATGGGTTTTCTCATTATGACCGACCCTTAATTCGTACATGGGGTTAAAATTGTAGAATATTGTTGTTGTTAGATGATGTTAGTAGGTTAGTTTGATAGTATGCATGTTGTTTAACGTCGATTATGCAAGAATGATACGTTTTTGATTAATTGGTCATAGACTTTGATTCAAGATGAACCCTAATTCGAAATTGATGTTGATTATATGAATATGATGGTTGTTTGATGATTTCATGATGTTAGTTTGGTTGGATGAATGCTAGAATACATTGGTCTTGCAAGAAATTGATGAATTGAAGGTTTTGTTCATAGGTTACTAATAATAGTAACCTTATTTGTCAAGAATGATGAATTAGGGATAAATGGATGTTATGGATATGTTTATGATGATGTTTAGATACTAGAGTGTTGTTGTGAGCTTTGGGAAATCAAGAACACACATTAAAATCCATACATTACTAAAGATAGTAACTTTTTGGGATATGAATTGATTAATTCTGTTAGTTTAATGTTGTTGATCATGCTTAGATGTTGTTATGAACTTGAAATGGTATGTTATTAGTGAATTCATGTATACATTAGATATTTGATAGATTTTGGATTTACTTTCCCAAAAGGGATACTTTATTTGCACAAAATTTGAAGGATGATAGTTTGAGCATGTTTGGGACATTAGGAACATGTTAGTATGTCCATGGATGATTTCTATGGTGATAGAACCTGTTAAATGGGTTGTATGGAATGTCTATTTGATTATGTGTGATCGACGAACTTTGATGATCATGTATAGTATTGAATGTTGATTAGTAACTAGGGTATCATGTTTGGGACTGGAAATTGATCATCTTGTGTATGTTGAATGTAATGGACATGTTGAACGTGTTGTTGGATAGTATGGATGATTAATTGGTAAATTGTCTGTTTTGGCCTGTTTATGATAATTCATTTTTATGGGTCATATGAGTAGGTTATGCATGATTTGACCTTTGTATGATGCACTAGTTGTGTTATGGACATACTGAGCATGCTAGTTGTTAGGGACTTGCATGACTTGTATGATATCTAGTAGTATGAAGATCTAAGTAATACACTTTGGTAATGTAGCATTACCTGTGATCCATTTGAATGTTAACCATGTATGATGTATGACTATGTTTGCTTAATTGGTTTACAACTCATAATGTCACCAACGGGTCAAACGGGTCAACTGTGTCAAACGTGTCTCTTTTCTGAAACCTTGGGTCTTTGGTTGCAGTGTACCTACGGTTCCACATGTTTTCTGTTTACACGTACTCATGTACTTACATATCTAGGTAACCTCTGAAGGTTGTCTGTCCACTCTCACTTCCAAGTAAACCCTAAGTATTTAAACGCATATCAGCTGAGTTCATGCCCCACTCTTTATTTAATCTCTTTTGGGGCAGATAACATACTGGTAATTTCACAAACGCTTTATATATTTAAGTTGTGTATAATATTAATATAGTGTTGTTTACCATGGAAAAGTTCTCACACTTTCAAATTGTTAATATTGAACAGCAGGGAAACTTGGGTAGTACTACTGGGTCTGACGAGCCCCACCTGTGTGACTCGAGGTCAACTGTGTGCAATTTGTCCTATGAACATTTGTCACGACCTGGTAAGTCGTGACAGGAGGCAAAAACTATCACAGTCAGCTTCAATTACAAAATCACTATGAATTAATATTTATTGTTAATAGACCAGATATATGTTACAATACACTGCTTATATCACAACTATTAATCTGTTTATGTTTGAACGCCAACTCTTGAACTCACCAACCATTGTGTTGACATTTTAGTATGCTATTCTCAGGTCGATAACTCAGCTTGCCAGTAGGAGCACACCATGAGTCCAACATGCATTCTAAGGCTTTATTTTATAAACACATTTACTTGTCATTTAATTATGGGTTTCAAACATTTGGATGGCGCATGTTTTGCCATATTACACATTTTTACACTTTGGGTTTGTCTTGTTTAAAATACGCTTCCGCATGGTTTTAAAGTTTGAACTTTGGTTTGTTTTATTTTAAACATGGCATGTAGAGTCATTCTGAGTAACTATTGACTGTGATCATGGTTTGTTCACACGCCTCGCGGTAAAACTCCGCACGTGGATTTTGAGGGTGTGACAATTTCGTCGGAGATAACTCTGGAAAAGGTTTAATCATTTTGATTCAAATTTCAACTGAAAAACAGTTGGTGGAGCTATTTACTAATGCCTTCCTACCAGGACGGTTGAATATTTAGTGGAGTCAATTAGTCTTATTAACCATGTGTAAAACAGGTTTTTATGTTTTTTAGTTCTTTGGGTCCTAACATGATCTGAACCCTCCCTTGTCCAAAAGGTCATATCAAGAGAAACTATCAAAGTTAATTGCCTGATTGTAGTTTACGCGTGTTTGTTTTCTTTTTAAAGAAAAACCAAATATAAAAATTGAAAATCCAAAATCAAAGATAAAAATATAAAGCAAAAATTTACAAAAATAGTGCCTTTCTTTATTAATTCATGTTTTAGGAATGAATCTATTTTTGTAATATGTGAGAAATGATAGTACATTAGTGAGATCAGTTGCATATTTCACTCGACTATAAAGTCTGACATGCTCAGATATGATGTGAAGACATACTCATGGTACGATACTGAAGAAGTAAATTCTTGTGATTAAACTAAATCCTCTATGCATGAATATGTGTTCATCTTAGTACTAATGAGTAGTATTAGCTTATCAGATTGATTACTTGTAAAGTTACAACACTCACACCTGATGGTGATATGACTAACCATGAGATCTGTTACAAGCATCATCTCACTTCTTTGTTATGAGTTATTGTTGGAACTGTTAAGGCTGATGCAACCAAAACAATACTTAGAAAAAATCTGTACAAACTAAGAGAAGTCTTCCAAAGGTAATGCTGCAACTTCCGATGGAAAATGCTGCAACTTCTGAAGCTTATATGGTGATCTTTCGAAGAGATTCCGAAGGATGAACTCAGTCTTCTGAGACTTAGAAGATCTCCTTACAAAGTAAAGCACTTTGAAGAATAAAGACAAAGTCTTCCGAAGACAATGCCTCGGAAGAAACTATGTCTTCCGAAGTATAAAATGGTTCGGAAGAACTTATTCTTCCGAAGCCATTTTACCTTCGGAAGAAACATAGTATGAACCAGTGGACAAAGTATGGTCTGAATAACACTTGCTGCCTACTTTGACCCTCTGCAAGATACCTTCCAGGTTCATGTGGTTGACCTTACTTTTGTACACTATTCACCATTCCTTAGTTAATACAGCTGCCACCTTTAGTTGGTGACCAAGAGGTAAGTCATGGATCTGTCCGGACTACCTTATCTTAGATAATACTTTATCTAAGATACCATGCCTCTAGCAATGTATTATTTGTCTAGAAGTAAGTCCCAGCATGTTATCTACATATAACAAGCTGTAGATACTAGTATATATAGTCGCTCATTGTAACTTAGTATCCATGCTTCTGCATGAGCCTTGTAATACTCAGTTAAGAGATAATATATACAAGTATCTTAAAAACACTTGTGTTCTTTTACTTATTATATTATTATCAACTGAGTTCTTGATTCTGTATTCATCAAACGAGTGAGATTTAACATGTTTGTGAGAAACACTTAGTGTTGAGAGAACCACATCGATCCTGCAATTGGTATCAGAGCATCCAGGCTCTTGATTTTGAGATCTAACCATCCCAAATCAACCGTGTATCTTAAAACTTACTCACTCAACCAAAATGGCCCTTAACCAGAAATCTGTTGAACCAAAATGGGAACCATGACCAAAGCTCCCATTATCACACCTGATAACTTCAGGCGCTGGTGTCAACACATTGAAGGATTGATCAAGTATCAAGACACTCATATGTGGAAGTCCGTCACTCATGGACCATACATACCAAAAGTGGCATCACCAATTGGAGATGGTGCCATGATTGAAAAGGAAGTCGAAGATTACTCTGATGAAGACTTCAAGAAGATGGATATTGATAGCAAAGCTATGACTGTATTACTCACTGCCATACCAAACTCGATTATGGCAGGTTTTGAGCATTGCACTACAGCCAAAGAACTCTTTGATGCTTTATAATTAATGTACTCAGGGTCATCAGAATCAAAAGAATCCAAGAAGGATGCTCTGAAGCAACAGTTCGAGAATTTCACCTACATTGATGGTGAAAACTTGAACCAACAATACTTCAGATACATGGATCTAATAGCATCTCTACGGTCTATGGGAGTGACTCTTGAAAAGAGAGGCATAGTAAGGAAGTTCATGAGTGCTCTTCCTCACGAATGGACTTTCTATTATGTTTTTATTAGGAGATCTGAGTTTCTTGGAACACTCACTATGATTGAACTGTAAGGAATCCTAGATGGATACCATATGGATATGGAAAATCTGAATATGCGGCAGATGAATGGCAGCTCAACCACACTTGTTAGCAATGCTCTTCATGTTGATGAAGGTGCAATAACTCCCTAGTCCTAGATGTTCCTGACTTACAACCAGCAGCAATCATGTTCATCTGGACCATACATCACTTTCCCAGAGACACCTAGGTGTCAACAAGCTCAACAAGGTCCTTTTTATGAAAGTTGTGCTTTTGTCTCAGGAAAGGAACACTCTAGTGATTTCCAGTTCTATTTTGATGATCTGGAGTGTTTCAGTCCAGATGATGTTGACTATATGGACATTATTCAACAAATGGCTCTTTTCACCTACAGAGCAAGGAAGTTTTACAAGAGAACTGGAAGGCAATTCCCTCAGAACCAAACAAGTAGCAAATTTGGGTTTGACAAATCAAAGGCTAAGTGTTACAACTGTAATCAACTTGGTTATTTTACAAAGGAATGGAATGCTCCAAAATCTAATCCTGGAGAAAGCCAATCTTCTCAACATCATGCCACCACACAAGCTGCAACCAAGCCAACAGAGCACACTGCAGCCGTTGCTCAAGAAGTTGATTGAAGCTTTATAGTGCAAGATGTTACTCCTACTCAAGCTCTCATGGCAGACACAGATGATACCAAGATATATGAACATCTTTGTACTCCTAACTTTCTAGCTAAGGTTAAGTTGTACTAGGACTACAACTTGAAACTTAAATTAGATATTGAGTCTTTGAAAATATTGAAAGTTGGTTTTAAAAGAGTAGAATCTGACTATAAACTAAAAATTGAAGAGATAGAAAATACTACATGTACTTTAAAACATGAACACTCAAACTACAGGTCTCGAATAAAAGATTTAGTTTCAAAGTTGACTGAGGCTCAAGCCCAGCTAGTAATTGCTGAGGGTGAAGCAAAGAAGTATGCTATCCAAGAGCATAACTTCAACAACATTCTTGCATCAACTTCTCACTCAAAAGAATGTCATTAAAACAAGAGTGGGTTGGGAACCAATGAAACTGCTCCACCACATTCTTATGTGTCCATTAGACAGCCAAGATGTGGTACTGATGAGCAAGAGGTTCCAACTGCTGACCCACCATCTCTTAAGAGTATGAGTGCTGCAAAAATGGTTAGCACCACCACCACAGAGAAAGACAGGGTAGAAAACCTCATCCTCACAGCTGAGAACAAATCTCTCACCACAAAACAAAGAGAGAATAAGATTCAAGCAGCCAAGTGAACTGCCAAGAAGGTGGCTGAGTCCAAACTAAAAATTTACCCAAGACAAAAGGGTGTTTTTATCTCAGCTGGATTCCAAGTGGTTGGGAGCTCGGATTCAGGTGAGGAGTATACAATCAGTACTCCCATCCAACTGAAGGATCTGAAGCTGAAAGAAAAAGCTGTGGAAGAGGACAAAAAGATCAAGAAGCAACAATCTACAGGCCCCACCAAAGCAAACACTGAATGCATAATGTGTGGTCTGCATAACCACATGGCCAAGGATTGTTTCTATAATCCTACAAGCACACACTATGCAAATAGAGTAAGAAAAGGAGCAGCCAAGGAAGGTGTCACACCTGGAACACATAACCAAATCCAAAGATTAAAGAGAGGAAAGCAGTCTTCCAAAGCCAAGTTACCTTCGGGAGGAACATCTTCTTCTGAAAGAGAAGTAGCTTCGGAAGAGAAACCAAAAAGAATTCCGAAGAACAAGAAAGCACCTCTCAAACCTTTCGAGAAAAAGACTGCTTCGGAAGAGAATGGTCTGAAAGTGCCTTCCGAAGAGAAAGTAACTTCGGAAGAATGCTCTACTACTCAAGCTTCATCAAGCTCATCTTCAATGATTAACCAAAGGATGGAATGGAAAATCAAAGAAGATGTTATAGCTTAAACCTCCTATTCCCAAACTACTATTGAACCCACATGCTTACACTTTGGTTCAATTGTGGTATCATCATTGGAAGAACCCAAGACCAATAAGTCTTGGGTTTCTAATAAAAAGTAACTGTTTCACCATTGTGCAGGGACATCCATATGATAAAAATGGAAACATTTGGATTGTAGATAGTGGATGCTCCCGGCATATGACAGGGAACAAATCTCTTCTTCAACAATTTCACAATTTCAATGGAGGTCCTGTTCAGTTTGAAGGTGAAGCCGGAGGATACATCTCTAGTAGAGGTAACGTGTCCAATGGTAAGTTAACAGTTGACAAAGTACACATTTTCAAATAGCTTGAACATAAACTTTTACGTGTTTCTTAATTCTTTGACCAAAAGCATCAAATGCTTTTCACAAAACATGAGTGCATTATCCTCAAACCCATGTTAACAATTCCTAAGGAATTGGTTCTTCTTAGATCTCCCAGGAAAAGGGATATGTACAAGCTGGATATGAACAATGCTTCCCTACAGGGTGAAGTATCATGCTCTCTTTCCAAAGAAAATAGTGATGACCCAACACTTTGGCATAAAAGAATGTGTCATGTTAAATTTAAGATAATGAATAAATTGGCTAAAAATAGCTTGGTACATGGTATGCCTAAAAAGGAGTTTCCCTGCAAAGATAACTGTGTTGCTTGTCTGAAAGGGAAGCAACATAGGGCATCTCATAAACCCAAAGAAGTTAACTCTATCACTACCCCATTACACTTATTGCACATGGATCTATATGGTCCTACAAGTATAATGAGCATTAGAGGGAAATCATATTGTTGTGTGATAATTGATAATTTTACTAGATTTATATGGTATTCTTCTTAAGTACTAAGGATGAAACTACTGAAACTTTAAAATCTTTTATTCTTAAGATAGAAAATCAAATTGATCACAAAGTAAAGATAATCAAAAGTGACCTAGGGACTGAGTTTAAGAATAAAGTTCTTAACTCATTTTGTAACTCAAAAGGGATTGCCAGACAATATAGTGCTCCTAGAACTCCTCAACAGAATGGTGTTGCTGAGAGGAGGAACAGGACACTTATTGAGAGCAAGATGTCTAAGGCATGATTAAGTTAAATCAACAAGGAATGATCATTCTATGTCCTTGGATTTAACATGACATCTATAACAAAAGGATAAATGACTGATTCACCTAAATCATTTCAAGTTGGATACTTGAAGGGGATGATTATATTGAATGGCTTTAAGTCATGCGTATTAAGGGTAGTAAACCATTGTTAGGCGGTATTCGCTGCTTGCATCAATCTTCTATGAATCTTGTGCAAGTGGAAGATTGTTGGATTCTTTATGTCCAAGACACATAGAACATTGATGTGGTTAGCACGTCATGATCCAATTCGGGTCATACCCAATAACAAGTTTAGCAAACACCAATAAATATTTAATTGATGATATGATTATGCAATTAAATAAATACAGTAATTTAGAAAATGGGTTTTCTAAATAAATTGTATATGAGATAGAACAACTTATAAGTATATTTTGTTCATAGACATTATTTGTAATGTTATTTAAGTTGGTTAAATAACATCAAATAATAATAGTGTGTGTACAAGTTATATATAATCAAATGGTTAATTAGACAACTTATTAGGTGACTAGTTAACAATTAAATGGGCGTTTTAAAATGGGTGGGAAACCCATTTTGAAGACAAAAATCGGCCGCCCCTTGTAAGGGTCTTTCAGTCCTTTTTTTTTGTCTTCGAACAACACACCATTAACTTGTTATCACTCCACATGTTTCCCTTCTCTCTTCAACATGCAATAGACTACTTTTCTCTCTAATGTTTGAAGATTATCAAGGCTGAAAAAACGGTTTTCAGCAGCTTATTCTTGGTCGATTTTGGTGTTCAATCCTAGCAACAAGAGGTGTTTGCTTCACACTTGTGGGTGTGCAATCTTGAGGACATCTACTTTGGTGTTTTGGTCTTTCAAGAACCTCATCCTCTCCTTCTATCTCATAATTTTTGACAACTTTTGGAAGGTAGTTCCATGGTGTTGTTTTGGTTGTTTTTATTCATGATAGCTAGTCCATTCACATATATTTGATCCTATGTTTTGGGTTTGTTGTTGCTAAGTAATATGCTTCAAATTTCAGTTCCTAAAACATATTATTAAGTTATGATTCCGCCGTGTTTTCATGTTTAAATGGTTAAACAACTTTGATATTGTGTCCAACAAACCCAACAAAAAGTTGTTGGTTGCAAGTAGCAAAGTTGCTACAACATCTCGGGAGTCTGCCAATGAAAAGAAAAGAGTAGAGGCAATTGATAGACTCATCGACTTGGGAGTAGCAAATGAAGAAATGCTACTACTCCCACTTGATGAGCTTATCAAACTGGAAGAGGCAACCTTGTTGTAAAAAGAAAAGGAGGAAGCAGCAAGGAAAGCCAAAGAGGAAAGATCAAGAAAATTGAAAGAAGAAGCTGAGCTAAAGAAGTAGAAGGAGAGGATAGCCTTCCTGTGCTCAAGAGGTTACTCTCAGGAGGAACTGGGTCCTCATGAAAATGAGACGATCCTGCACCTTGTCAACAGAGAGTAGGAACAAATCAGTAAAGAGAGAAAGAGAGCTGCTAGAGAGAAGGTGAAGGAGAGAAAGAAGAAAGAAGAAAAGGCTAAAGTTGCAGCCACCAAGAAGGTAGAAGATAAAGCCTGGATGAAGGCTTATCTCAAGGCGCATGGCTTCACTGGCAGGCAGGTTGGGCCTATGTAAGAAAAGACTCTACAACGACATGTCAGTGATATCAAAGTTGACATTCGCTTAGGAAGAAGGAAGGAGGTATATCAAGAGGTACAGAGGATGAAACCTAAACCAGAACCCAAACCACTATCCACAATCACCGAAACCACCACTGAGCCTATACCCTTCTCCTTCCCCATCAAAACTGAACCCATCACTGAGCCATACACCCCTAAACCCACACCATCCTCACTACCAACACAACCATTCCCTGCCTCTCAACAACCACCCTCATTACATATACTACAACCTAAAACATAACCCAAACCCCAACTAATACCAAAGTCATCCTCTGAACCATCCAAAACTCCAACCTTAGAAGAGACTGGGGAGATCAAGAGAAGGCTCAACAACTGCTCAAACGTGAGCGGCATTTCTTATGAGGAAGGATTCATCATATTGCAATACATTGATGGATCCTCAAACACTCTGACAAGAAATGCCTTGTTAGATATACCCCGAGAAACCTTACACCAATCACTCAATCTTCTTTCCTTAAGCTCTGATTCATTAAATGAAGATGGGAAAGGCTAAGAAGGAAATTGGTGTGCCTGCTGGACACTAGGAATGGGGATAGACTGCCAAACTTGCCCCTTATTCCTAGAAACACAATAATTCAGTGGAGCTTTGATGAACCTTCTCACAACTTTGTTGTGGAGAGGGAGAATTGAGAGGTAAACAGGTTCAATGCCTCCTCTCTACTACACTTAAGCATATTTGATATTACTGAGTTAGTAGAGAGACCATTCACCAATCCCTCTAACTCCATGATAGCTGCTCACATCAGAAGAATCATTGATAGCCTTCATCTTTCCGAATTGAACAAAAGCCAAGAACTAAAGAGGAGTTAAAAAGTTGAAGAAGAAGGAAGTGTAGTTTTGGTAGCATCAGCCTAGGGGGAGTTTGTTGGAACTGTTAAGGCTGATGGAACAAAAACAACACTTAGAAGAAATCTGTACAAACTAAGAGAAGTCTTCCAAAGCTAATGATGCAACTGTAGGATTCTATGCGCCCAAGACACTTAGAATATTGATGTGGTTAGTACGTTATGATCCAAGTCGGGTTATACCCAATAACAAGCTTAGCAAACACCAATTAATATTTAATTGATGATATGATCATGCAATTAAATATTTACACCAAATTTAGAAAATTTTGTTCAATAATATTATTTGAAGTGTTATTTAAATTAGTTATATAACACCAAATAATAATGAGAGTATACTACTTATACAATTAAATGGTAAATTGTTACAAAACTAGACATGTGTGTATGTGTGTTTGTTTTAATTAAAAGGCAAAAGAAAACTATTTTTGTTTCATCATTGAAACCGTCCAAGCACATGCATGTGTGAGAGTTTTTTTTGATTCTCTTGGTAAGAACAAGCACATGCATGCTCCACTAATGCCTTTAGGAAGAACAAGCACATGCAATTGTCTCCACTAACTAGTCCATATACTCTCATACTCATTCCAGTTTACATGCATAACACAAGGCCAAAAAAAAAACTTCATCCTCTCCCTCTCTAGCTACGGTTTTGGAGCAGCAGCTAAGGGGTTCTTGAAGTGCAGTTTTTGGTGCTCATTTGGTGTTTTCTACCTAACAAGAAGGTGTGCTTGCAAAGGGCTTCGGGTATACAAGCTTGAGGACTTCTACTCTTGAAGTCTTGGCCATTTTCAGCATCATTTCTCCTCTCATTTTGGTCAACTTTTGCTGCTGCAGTAAGGTAGAATCACAGCTCTATATAGCTGTGATTTTATGTGCATTTACATATGTTCATAGCTTGCATATTCACATAAATGATCCTTTGTTTTTTGGGTTTGTTTTATATATTAATATGGTCATCTAATGAACATATTTTTCAGATTATAAACGAGTTTATAAAGTTGTAATTCCGCTACGTTTTCAGAAAGTTTAAGAGGTTAAACTATGATTTTATATTCTAACAAACCCAACAATGGCCTCAAGAGCCGGTTATGTGAATAGCTTGCTTGTTTTTATCCTTTAAAAATCATTTTAAAGGATGTTAATCAACTAATTAAAGGCTGATTTTGGTTGATTTAATAAACCCCAAGTCTTTCAAAGTTATATCTTCAGGCTTATGATTAAACTTTGAAAGATAGGAATGTAATTGGTTGATATGTTTGGTTGTTGTTTGTTTGGACAAACAAACCCAAATTTTCAGTTTATGTTGGCTGAAAGTTTAGGGTTTGATGGGGTTTATTTTGTTTATTGAATAATGTTTATGATTGGTCATATGATTGTGCATAACCTAGCCTTTGGCCTTATGTTATTTGGATGATTGGAATGGTTGTTTTAATTCATTCAATTGGGTTGTAATAATTTATGTTTATTATTTGGGTTGTAATTATTTATTCATTTGGTTATGTACTAAATAGATTAGGTGCATTTCTTTTTATTAGAAAAATGTATTAGGATATAATTTTGTAAAAGGAAGATGCACAAGATCAAGACCCAATGATGGACATCAAAGACATGGACCTTGAAGTATTTGGATATGGATTCAAGTGGGAGTCCATGGACACATATAATGTGTCATTACAAACCCTTAAGAAAGACAATATGACAACACTTGTGATGGCAAACAAGTGTTGTCAACTTAGTAGCTATGGTTATGCACTCATGTTTATATGTTTATGCTTGTTTGAATGTTTGTTGTTTGATTGTTTGGTTGATATTTAGACATATATTACAAACTCATTAACAAACTTAACAAGCTGAAAATTGATGGTTCTTAATCATTAAAAGTTAATAGAAGGTTATTAAAAAGGATTAATGATTTTATAATAAAATGGGTTTTATTTAAAGAACCATAGGGTATCTTGTATTTGAAAGCATGCAAATACAAATACATAGAGTTTTCTAAACTAGAATTATGAAACCTCTAAATATTCAAATCCCTTTTAAAAATAAGTCAAACACCATCCTCTTATACAACACTCGAATCATTTGAGAACTTGATGTGGGATAAAGGTCACCTAACCACATTAGAGGGAACTTATGAGTTTGAGGTGGGTTTGCCATATTTATGGTATAAAGGTCACCTAACCACTAATATTAGCAAATACACACGTGTGTCTAAGTAGGATGAATTAATTTGGAAATCATGCATTAGGATCACCGAAGCATGACGTACAAAGGGTGTTGATGGGATAAACATCCCAAACAAACATAAGATGTTTAACCGATCCCATACACTAGAAATTGTAATAGGTTACAATTGTCAAACGTTGACTACCTTGTTAATTTAAATAATGGGATAAAGGTCACCTAACCGATATTTAAATTTAACGTTGGATTCTAGATTTTAATTATTAATTGTCTATGAGACGTAAAGGGTATTAATGATTAAAATGTAATTTTTCATAAATACTAATAAGAACTTTGTTAATTTTGTAGAATGGCCGCAAACAACAACAACACAAACCCGACCGTCCATAACCTATCACTAAGAACAATACTTGAAATGGAACGTCTAAACCATGGGAACATCATGGATTGGTACCGAAACTTGAGAATCGTTCTCAAGCAAGAAAAGAAGTCCTATGTGTTAGACGATCCCATTCCCGATCAACCCGATGAAAATGACGATGAGGCCTTTGCCGAGTGGGTCAAGTACACCGAGGACTCTGTGCAAGTCGCATGTCTCATGCTAGCAAGTATGATTCCCGATTTGCAAAAGGACATTGAGAACCATAATGCCTATGACATGATCACCCAGTTGAAGGAAATGTTCCAACAACAATCAAGGGTGGAGCGCTTCGAAACGGTTCGAGCACTCCATGCATGTTGGATGGACGAGACCCAATCGGTGTCATCTTACATTCTTAAGATGAAGAGCCACATTGATCGCCTTGAAAGGCTTAACTGTCATGTGTCCAATGAGTTTGCAACGGATTTGATCCTCAACTCTCTATCCAAGAAGTTTGATAGCTTTGTTATGAACTATAACATGAATGGATGGGACAAGAGCATTGTTGAGCTTCACTCAATGCTCAAAACGGCCGAGGCGGGCATGGGTAGAAAGGTTCTACCGGTCCTTACGATCAATGAAGGAGGTAGTAGGAAGAGGCACCTCCCCGACCCTAGGGCAAGTGTTGCAAGAGGGAAGGGGCACGTCAAGGGGAAGGGAAAAGGAAAAGCAAAAGTGGAACCGCCCAAACTAAAAGAAAAGAAGCAAAAGGTTTCTCAAAATGACCCGTGTTTTGAGTGTGGTGAGGTAGGCCATTGGAAACGCAATTGCCCGGTCTATCTCAAAGCATTGAGATCAAAGAGGGATGCGGGGCAAACCTCAGGTACAATCTTTATGATAAATGTTAAGCTAAATGTTATTTCTTCTAATACATGGGTACTAGATACCGGATGTGGAACTCATATTAGCAATTTACTGCAGGGGTTCAAAAGAAGTGAGCATTATGCAAAAGGGGAAATTAGTCTCTTCATGGGGAATGGTGCAAAGGTTCACGTGGAAGCCCAAGGAGACTACATTTTGAAGCTTCCAAGTGGTTTGGAAGTTATTTTAAAGAATGTTTTGTATGCTCCTAGTTTAACTAGGATCATTATTTCTATTTCCCGTTTAAGACAATGTGATTATGATTTCAAGTTTGTTGACAATGATATTCATGTTTCTTTCAATCATATGTTTTATTTTAAGGCTATACCTTGTAATGGTATTTATGAATTGGTTCATGAAAACACAACATATGATAGCTCAATGTACCAAGCAACCACCAAAAAGCTCAAATTAGATTTGAGTGATTCCAATCTTTGGCATTGTCGCCTTGGTCACATAAACAAGAATCGTATGCAAAAACTCCAAAAGAATGGTCTTTTGAAAACTAATGAAAATGATTCATTTGATGTATGTGAGTCTTGTTTACAAGGTAAAATGACAAAGGCCCCTTTTAGTGGGACTAATGAAAGGGCAAAGGATTTATTAGGAATCATACATTCGGATGTATGTGGACCTTTTAAACCAATAACTAGGAATGGTGAAAGATACTTCATTACCTTTACCGATGACTATAGTCGTTATGGGTACATGTACTTGTTAAGACACAAACATGAATCTTTTGAAATGTTCAAAATCATCAAGAATGAAGTAGAAAATCAACTCAACAAAACGGTCAAGATTCTTCGTACAGATAGAGGAGGCGAATACCTAAGTAGTGAATTTCAAGAGTATCTTAGAAGTTGTGGGATTGTCTCACAACTTACTCCACCTGGAACACCAAAACATAATGGTGTGTCTGAGAGGAGGAATCGGACTGTATTGGATATGGTTCGATCTATGATGGCTAGAAGTACACTACCTCTATCATTTTGGGGTTTCGCTTTGCTCTTCGTTGCCCGTATTCTAAATATGGCTCCAACCAAGAAAGTGGAAAGGACACCTTTCGAAATATGGCATGGAAGCGTTCCATCATTATCATATTTAAAAGTTTGGGGGTGTGATGCTTATCCGAAGCAATACACTCAAAACAAACTGGAAGCTCGATCCACAAAGTGTATCTTCATTGGATATCCTAGAGATTGTATTGGATATTATTTCTATGATCCGACAGAACAGAAAGTGTTTATTGCTCGAAATGCAGAGTTCTTGGAAACTAAGTTTCTTTCGGAAGAAACTAGTGGAAGAGCAGTGGAACTTGAAGAGGTTCAAGATTCACAAGACGATACACAATTGGTTGATACTAGCAATCAACATGAGGATGTTGAGAATGATCATGTGGATGATCAAGATACACAAAACGTTCGCAAATCTGGTAGAATTAGTGTTCCTCCTTAAAGATATGGATTTTTCATGGATGGATGCTATGTGGTAGATTCGGATGAACCAACCACATACCATGAGGCAATGTCAAAACCTGATTTTGACAAATGGCAAGAAGCCATGAACGTTGAGATGCAATCCATGTATGATAACCAAGTTTGGGAATTGGTTACACCACCTCTTAAGTCCAAGATAGTTGGAAGTAAGTGGGTTTTCAAGAAGAAAACCGATATGCATGGAAACTTGGATACCTATAAAGCTAGACTTGTAGCAAAAGGTTTCACTCAAACTCAAGGGGTTGATTATGATGAAACCTTTTCGCCTGTGGCAATGCTAAAGTCTATCAGGATATTGTTTGCCATAGCAGCATATTATGACTATGAGATTTGGCAAATGGATGTTAAAACTGCTTTTCTTAATGGATATCTTGAGGAAGATGTCCATATGAAACAGCCTGAAGGTTTTGTCGATCCAAAACATCCTAACAAGGTATGCAAGTTAAAGAAATCAATCTATGGATTGAAACAAGCATCAAGAAGTTGGAATCACCGTTTTGATGATGATGTAAAGAAATTTGGCTTCATCAAAAACGCTGATGAAGCTTGTGTATATAAGAAAGCTAGTGGGAGCATTATTACTTTCCTTGTATTATATGTCGATGACATTCTACTAATTGGAAACGACATTCCAACCTTGGAAGGTGTAAAAACCTGGCTTGGAAGCTGTTTTTCCATTAAGGATCTTGGTGAGGCCACCTATATTTTGGGAATAAAGATCTATAGGGATAGATCAAGGCGGTTAATAGGTTTAAACCAAAGTACATACATTGAAAAGATCTTGAAAAGGTTCAAGATGGAGAATTCTAAGAAAGGTTTGGTACCTATTCAAAAGGGGACCATATTGAGCTCATCTCAATGCCCTAGTTCCAAGGTTGAACAAGAAAGAATGAATGGAGTCCCATATGCATCTGCTATAGGATCCATCATGTATGCAATGATATGTACTAGGCCGGACGTGTCATGTGCTCTAAGCATGACAAGTAGATATCAACAGAATCCTGGTAATAGTCATTGGATGGTTGTTAAGAGTATTTTGAAATACCTTAGAAACACTAAGGATATGTTCTTAATATATGGATCTGGTGAGGAGGAGCTCGTTGTAAAGGGTTACACGGATGCGAGTTTCCAAACTGATCGAGATGATTCTCGATCACAGTCGGGATATGTCTTCATTATGAATGGAGGAGCAGTCTCTTGGAAGAAATCAAAGCAAGATGTAGTGGCACTATCTACAACAGAATCAGAATACATCGCCGCTTCATTGGCAGCTCAAGAAGCTGCGTGGCTTAGGAAGTTCATTGCTGATCTAGGGGTTGTTGCTACCATTCAAGACCCCCTAGAGATCTTTTGTGACAACGAAGGTGCTATTGCTCAAATCAAGGAACCTCGTGCTCATCAAAAGACTCGGCACATTGAACAGAGATTTAACTATATTAGGGATGAAGTTGAAAAGGGGAAGATATGTATTCGCAAAGTTCATACCGATCAAAACATTGCGGATCCATTCATGAAGCTCCTAGATAGGTCAAAGCATGAAAATCACACTTGTGCCTTAGGACTTCGATATTCTAGTGGTTGGACTTGATCAAATTTTGTATTTCAATATGTGGAACTCTTTATTATTTGAATAAAATTATTTGGTTATAATGTTTCAATTAATGTTCCTATTTAGCATGTTTAATCCATGATTAAATTATTTACTCTAAATGTCCGTAGTCGTTCATACTTTTGGAAACAAGGGTGAGGGTAAGATTATTATGAACGTGGATTGGTTGATATTCATAAGGTTGAATATAGAGCAATGGGTTGCTACCAAGGTTCATAGATATTTGTGGGATACATATATTGGACTAACCAGCATCTCAAATTTTACTACATGGAATCTTATCGATTGATCATAAGTAAATTTGAGTAAAGGCGAATATCATTTGGTATCCTCCGACCTGAGATACATATTGGGTTTTGATATTCACCAAGTATTATACCTTGAGCTAATTCTTCACTATCCTGAAATAGTAGACAGTACATAAGGGTATGTTCAGGTATAACACGAGGTGTTTGTGAGAAACGCATGTAGTCAAGATGGAATTTGTTCCTCTTATTCGTTGAGAGTTAGATGTCTAAGGCCTGATTAAGTTAAATCAACAAGGAATGATCACTCTGTGTCCTTGGATTTAACATGACATCTGTAACAAAAGGATAGATGATTGATTCACCTAAATCATTTCAAGTAGGGTACTTGAATGGGATGATGTTATTGAATGGCTATAAGTCATGCGTATTAAGGGTAGTAAACCGTTGTTAGGCAGTATTTACAGCTTGCATCAATCTTCAATGAATCTTGGGCAAGTGGGAGATTGTAGGATTCTATGTGCCCAAGACACTTAGAATATTGATGTGGTTAGTACGTTATGATCCAAGTCGGGTTATACCCAATAACAAGTTTAGCAAACACCAATTAATATTTAATTGATAATATGATCATGCAATTAAATATTTACACCAAATTTAGAAAATAGGTTTCCTAAATAAGTTGCATATGAGATGGAACAATTTATTAGGATATTTTGTTTAATAATATTATTTGAAGTGTTATTTAAATTAGTTATATAACACCAAATAATAATGAGAGTATACTACTTATACAATTAAATGGTTAATTGTTACAAGACTAGACATGTGTGTATGTGTGTGTGTTTTAATTAAAAGACAAAAGAAAACTATCTTTGTTTCATCATTGAAACCGTCCAAGCACATGCATGTGTGAGAGTTTTTTTGATTCTCTTGGTAAGAACACGCACATGCATGCTCCACTAATGCCTTTGGGAAGAACAAGGACATGCAATTGTCTCCGCTAACTAGTCCATATACTCTCATACTCATTCCATTTTACACGCATAACACAAGACCAAAAAAAATTCATCCTCTCTCTCTCTAGCTACGGTTTTGGAGCAGCAGCTAAGGGGTTTTTGAAGTGCAGTTTTTGGTGCTCATTTGGTGTTTTCTACCTAACAAGAAGGTGTGCTTGCAAATGGCTTGGGGTATACAAGCTTGAGGACTTCTACTCTTGAAGTCTTGGCCATTTTCAGCATCATTTCTCATCTCATTTTGGTCGAGTTTTGCTGCTGCAGTAAGGTAGAATCACAGCTCTATATAGCTGTGATTTTATGTGCATTTACATATGTTCATAGCTTTCATATTCACATAAATGATCCTTTGTTTTTTGGGTTTGTTTTATACATTAATATGGTCATCTAATGAACATATTTTTCAGCATATAAACGAGTTTATAAAGTTGTAATTCCGCTGCGTTTTCAGAAAGTTTAAGAGGTTAAACTATGATTTTATGTTCTAACAAACCCAACAACAACTTCCAAAGTAAAATGCTGCAACTTCCGAAGCTTATATGGTGATCTTCCGAAGAGCTTCCAAAGGATGAACTCAGTGTTTTGAGACTTAGAAGATCTCCTTCCGAAGTAAAGCACTTTAAAGAATGAAGACAAATCTTCCGGAGACAAAGCCTCGGAAGAAACTATGTCTTCCGAAGTATAAAATGGTTTGGAAGAACTTATTCTTCTGAAGCCATTTTACCTTCGGGAGAAACACATTATGAACCAGTGGACAAAGTATGGTCTGACTAATGCTTGCTGCCTACTTTGACCCTCTGCAAGATACCTTCCACGTTCATGTGGTTGACCTTACTTTTGTACACTGTTCACCATTCCTTAGTACAGCTGCCACCTTTAGTTGGTGACCAAAAGGTAAGTCATGGACCTGTCATGACTACCTTATCTTAGATAATACTTTATCTAAGATAACCTGCCTCTAGCAATGTATTATTTGTCTAGAAGTAAGTCCCAGCATGTTATCTACGTATATCAAGCTATAGATACTAGTATATATAGTTGCTCATTGTAACCTAGTATCCATGCTTCTGCATGAGTCTTGTAATATCACATCGATCTAGCAGTTATCATGGACCTGAAGTGATGAGATATCCTTTAATGTATGTGATTATAGACCTGGATTTTCTCATTTAATGCAAAAGATGCCAATGTGCACAACCCATTCAAATGGATGGTTAGAGTTTATGAAATTGTTTATCCATGATAATTCTCTGCTAAATTATCAACATGAACTCTGGTTATGAATATATGCCAGGTAATAAGTTAAGAATTTGTGCTTTCTTGCATATCTTGATGATAGTTGATCTCTCTAATTCTATGTCTGAGTGACATCATGTCGTATCTAATTCTACCCTAATCAATCCAAGAATTGAAAAAGTAAGTGAGCTGATACTTTTGTCAAAAACACTCATTGTTTGTCCTTGGATCTTGTGTCTCCTTTGCTGTCAAATCACTGACCGGGAATGCACTTGATCAGGATTTAATCATTGTCTATGAGTATTCAATTTTATTTTTTTAATGTGCTGATCTTAACTGATATGATCTCACTGCAGACATTGATTCTATTGTACATATTAGATTTTAATTCTACTTTAATTTTGATTTTATGCATGCTTTCTGTATGCAGGCAAAATAACAATGATCAGTGTGATCTTCTTGTGACAACTTGGGAAACTACTATGTTTTGTAAACCTTAAAAGTTTAGGGGGAGTAATAAAAAGTAAGAATTTCTAAGAAAACCAAAATTAAAATGTTTGAATGAAAAGGATGAAGCTAAAAGTTCAAAGCATGTGTGTGTTTCATAATGTAAAAATGAGCTTATAAAATTTTTGAAGTGGAAAAGCTTCTTGTAACATTTTGTTAGGTCATTATAAGGCTGGTGCAACTATAACCACTTCACATAGTCAATATTGGTGCTACATTCAAAGGCTTCTGAAGCCAAGTGTGAGAGCTTCCAACGTCTGAAGAGTTCTTCAGAAGACAACAGCTGAAGATCAGCTGAAGACAACAGCTGAAGATCAGCTGAAGACATTAGCTGAAAACATCTTCCGAAGACAAAGTCTGAACACAAGAGCTGAAGACATCTTTCAAAGACAAAGTCTGAAGACAAAGTCTGAAGACAACAGCTGAAGACAACTTCTGAAGACAAAGTAGACAACAGCTAAAGACAACTTCTGAAGACAAACTCTACTTCCAAAGACAAAGAAGACTCCAAGCCATGGAAGAAGCAATCTTCCGAAGTATAAGTGGCTTCGGAAGAAGTTATTCTTCCGAAGCAACTTAACCTTCGAAAGACATTGCTATGACCAGTAGACATAAGTATGGTCTCTGACAATCCACTGCAGACCTCTGATACAGTATGGCTTCTTCCTAAAGAGCCATGTTGTTGACCATACTTTATTCTACTATTCACCTTTTTATGATAGTACATTTTACCAACTTTAGTTGGTGACAAATGGTAAGTCAGGGACATGTCCTGACTACCAAATCTCAGATAAAATGTCTGAGATACCTTAACCTATAGTCTTGTAGTATAGGTATTTGGTTAGAGGTTTCCAGCTGGTATTAAAGTATATCCGGCTGTTAGTAGTATTATATATGTATTCTCATTGTAACTCATAAGGTAGAGAGATTGAGCCAGAACTCGAGCTTGTAAGAGTCTTGTAATCCTTTGAGTTGAGAAGCAATATATGAAAGTACCTTGAAAATTTACTTTCTATGTTTATTATCATTTGTTACTTGTTATATTGTGATCAACTCTTGTTAGACTCTTTTCGAGTGTTGTTCAAGGTGAGTTTGAGAGAAAACCACTTGTTGAGTGACCGAAACCGATCCTGCAATTGGTATCAGAGTTTCCAGGCTCTTGATTATGAGATCTTACCATCCAAATCAACTTGTTTTTCACTCCTCCCTATAAACCACTCACTCAAATGGCCGCTCTCTCTAAAGATGATATAGAAACCGGTACCATGACCAAGTCCCCACTGATCACCCTGAAGACTATGACACATGGTGCACAAGAATGGAAGGCTTTATCAAGTGTCAAGACTCAAGGATGTGGGACTCCATTGTTAGTGGTCCTTTCATACCAAGCACTACTTCTGTTACTAGTAATCGCATCATTCCAAAAGATGTTAATGATTACTCGGAAGAAGATAGGAAAAGAATAGAGCTTGATCAAAGGGCTATGACTTCTCTTCAAACTGCTCTTCCAAACTCCACTACAGAGGCTTCAAGAAGTACAAGACAGCTAAAGACTTATGGAATGCATTGAAGCGTATGTATGAAGGATCCAAGGAAACTAAAGAGAACAAGAAGTATCTCTTAATGTAGCAGTTTGAAAACTTCACTTTCAAGGCTGGAGAGACCTTGACTCAATAATACTTCAGGTATGTTGAGATAGTGGATACTCTGGTGGATATTGGAGTACCTCTTGAGAACAAAGACATAGTTAGGAAGTTCATGTCTTCCCTTCCTAAACTATTGACACACTATTGTGTTGTAATCAGGAGAACTTCGGACCTTAAGACTCTTTCTCTCACAGAGTTGTATGGTATCCTAAGTGCATTCCAAATGGAGATGAACATGCAGAACTCCTCTAGTAACTCCAATAACCAACTGAGTTCAGCCCATCATATGGTTCAAAGGGAAATCACAGAACCACAGCATCAGTTATTATGCTACCCTGACAACTCACATAATGGATCCTATATTACTCTACCTGAGACTCCAAGGTCTCAAAAGGCACAACACAACTCCTTTGAGGATAGTTGCGCCTTTGTCTCTGGAAGTGGACACTCTAGTGATTTCAATATTGCTTTGATGAACTTGAGTGCTTCAGTCCAGATGATATAGAGTATATGGACATTGTCCAACAGATGGCTCTCCTAACTTACAGAGCGAAGAAGTTCTTCAAGAGAACTGGAAGGCAATTCCCTCAAAACCCGTTCAACAGCAAGTTTAGGTTTGACAAGAGCAAAGCAAAGTGTTACAACTGCAACCAACTACGTCACTTTGTTAGGGAATGCAAGGCTCCCAAGAACAACCTGGGAACCCCACAGGCCTCCACACATCCCTCAACCTCAAAGCATGAAGAAAAGACAACTGATGCAGCTGCAGTAGCTCAAGAAGTTGACTGGAGCTTCACGGTACAGGAT